>CM028131.1:887200000-888416875 GCA_016271365.2 Neoceratodus forsteri | reverse complement strand
GTCCCAGTGCCCATCAGCTAAAAGCTTTACAAGTAATAACTATACCATTTACTAAAATCAGAAGGTGTAACCCAGACTAATATACAAAACCAACATTGAAGAAAAATATTTATTGATTTATTAAGATCTTGGATTAACCTTTGAGTACAGGCTCATTACATAGGTTCCACATCAGGGTCATTACAGTAACAAACAAAACTACAGCTTACAGGGGGCCGTAAGAGGACAACAACAATTAAGGCAAATTAGGCAAGAGGCTACATGTGTGACTGAAATAAGCAAACACTGAACACAATGGGACTTACAACACAAAAGAGAAAAAAGGAGGAAAAGAAAGTGAACAAGGGAGGGGTTGGCTCAGGAAGAGAGGGGTAATAGTGAGAAGACAAATTGGAGAGACAGAATATATACTAAATAGAGAATAAATAGGTGTACTTCCAAGGCTGGGAGCACTGGATAAAAAACTTTCTCTGGGCAATGCCAGATGGTAGTTAGGCATCACAGGAAGGGTTGTTTGGGGTGAACCAAGCTTCCAGGACTCAGCAAAACCTGGTCCTAAACAACTTTAACTACCTTTCCCATAAATTTGGCATTGTGCAGGCCCTGAGCCACAAAATTCCCCAGAAAATTTACATTAAATAACAACTCTAGAACTGAAAACTAGGTCACTGGAAACCAAGAGAATTCTTAACATACTGGACAAGCATACCTAAATAATTTTAGTTAATATTAAGTACAACAGCATTAGATATCCTGATACAGGAGTGCATATCCCTTAAACAACACTAGCTATGATGAGAGAACTGAGAAAAGCCAGTGCTGTCCACAACAACCCAGGCCAGTCATATTCAAAAGAGTAACTCATAGCAGAACATAATAACATTAACTAACAGCATAAGCCAGAGAGAGTTAGGAGCCAAATAGGAAATGTAGTGTCCAGGAAAGTACAAATAGGAGGAGAAAACACCTGAAAACTAGAAAACCTCTTCTTGGTGAAATGTCTGCAGCAATGTTTTAATCTGCATTAGTTCATGTTCTGTATGGCACTTCTTGCTGTCTGAGGGAGGAGGACATGGATCATACATCTCTGCAGACCCTGTTTCTCCCTGATATTGCTATGCTCCATAGATTCTTCTTTGGAGTCATATTTTCAGGCTTTTAATTCCGAGCTGCCCTTCAGGAGAATCGAAAGTCAGAGCCATTAGGGAAAAACTGCAGTCAGGCTGGATAAGGGGTGGTAAACTTAAGTTCGCTCCTTCAGAGTTGCAAAATTGTGATATAGGCTCTGCATTTAGCAAGAAGAGTCGGAGAATAGTCATTGTCAAAAGATACATTGCCCTTTGTAAATAATTTTCCTTTAAGCCAGGCTCTAGAGAAATAATCATGTTTAATGGTATCATTGAGAAAGCATACCACAATAAATCTGGGTCTGGAATTTGAGCTGTCCAGCTTGGGAGAAAGGCCTTGGTGGACTCATTCAATTGCCAGGGGCAGAGATCAGCTACGTCCAAGAGAGAGGTAAAATGCATTGTAAAAATACCTCCATATCATTGCTTTCCTCCCGTCTGGCACACCATAAATACTAACATACTAAAATGCCAGCAGAGGAGGCCTAATGGTCTTTCATGTCCGCTCAGTGGTCAGCACCCATACAGTATGGCAAATCTCCCCACCCCTTAGGTTTCCCATCCCCATCCCGGCCCCAGATGTTCCCCATGTATTGGACTTCCTCAGCTTCATCCTCCCCTATACCTGTCCCAGCCTCTTGAACGCCCCACAGTCTCTGCCTCCACCAGTCCCTTGCCAGCACATTCCAGGGCTCCACCACCCTCTCAGTGAGTAACACCTCCTCCTCTCCCCTTGAGTCCCCCAGTTTCCACCCATGTCCTCTAGTTGCCCTCCTACCTTCCTTTGGAACACTTCAACAGAGCCTTCCTTATTAATCCCTTTATGTACTTGAAGACCTCTATCATGTCCCCTTTCCCTACTCTCCTCCAGGGTGTACATATTGAGCTCCTCAAGCCTTTTCCCATTGGCCCTTTCCCCAAGCCCCAGATCATTTTGGTTGCCCTCCTCTGGGCCCTCACCAGAGTGCAATGTCCCTTTTTAAGTCGGTCTCCCAAACTGCACACAGTACTCAGTGTGGCCTAACTAAGCCGTTGTACAGAGGTAGGATCATTTCCTCCTTCTGGAGGTGATCCCCTAGCGATGCATCCCAGCACCCTATTTTCTTTGCTGCTGCCCTCCTACAAGTCTCAGAGTTGATCATTTTGACATCCACCACCACCCCCAGGTCTGTCTCACCCTTCGAGACTTGTAGTGTGTCTCCCCAAGTATATACTTGGCCCGGGTTCCTGGCCCCTAGGTGCAGAACTCTGCATTTCCCTGCATTGAACTTCAGTTTCTACTTCCTCGTCCACCTCTCCAGTGCCTCCAGGTCCTCCTGCAGGGCCACTCTCCCACCTCCCCATCCACCACCATCCCCAGCTTGAGTCATCCACAAAGAGACTAATTTCACTCCTGATACCCTCCTTATTTCAGAGGCATAGGTGTTAAACGGAGGGGCCCTAGGACCAATCCCTGGGGACCCCATTAATGACCCTCCTTGGAGATGAGACTAGTCCCCAACCAACATCCTCTGAGTAAATTCCAAGAGTCAATTTCCTATCCATCTGATCATCTGCTTCCCACCACCATTTCCCCAGTGAGGTACAAGTCAAACACCTTGCTGAAGTCTAGAAAGAGGATGCCCACTGGCCTACCCTGGTCCAGTGCACTCGTCACCCCAATCGTAGAACTCCACAAGGTTTGTCTGACATGATCTCCCGGGATGGAGCCATGATGTCTATTGTCCAGGTACCCTTTGCTCCAGTACCCCCAGCCTCTCCTTGATGATACCCTCCCATCACCTTTCCCACTACCGATGTCAGGCTAACTGGCCTGTAGTTCCCTGCCTCTTCTCTTGATACTCCTTTGTGGATAGGCTTGATATGGACCACCCTCCAGACTTGGGGTACCCACTCCATCTTCAGAGAGGATTATTTCACCACGCACCAGTTTTCTGAATCTTCACACCAGTCAGCCAAGAGCTGTTGATCTTGTAAAGGTGCACCAGCACCCATTCCGCCAATAGACCCAAGAGTCTGTTTCTGCTGCATGGTGTTCTAGTCCAGTTATTTTAATGTCAAGAGTTGCAATATTATCATTTAGTTTACCATTTAAAGACCGCATTTCTGCTTGAAATTCACGCAGCTCCTCCAAAATAGCCACATCAGAAGGCTGTGCGATAGGGTTGAATCCACTTTCTGCATACTGTCTAACAAATCACCATGCAGTGATCAGACTATAAGAAATAACTTCACCAAATTGTTCTTGAACAAATAAAATTCCAACAGGTTACAGACACCTCACCCAATAAAGAATTTATGCTAGTTTAGGTTGCTTGAAAAGATATTGGGTTTTATAAGGTTATCCCGGCAGTGGGGCCAGAGCTCCATATTCAGGCTGCATATTGGGTGACGTCACCAGAAGTCCTCTATGGAGATTGTAATAGGACTGGGGAGGCGGGCTGCTTAAATGTACTTGGATTATCTTTGCTGGCAGGTATATGTGTATGGGGCTATAATATAGCACATATAGTGTATGGTTTGGACTTATTGTGCATGGAATTCAAATGAGTCAAAAACCTTATTGTGCACATTCTTAAACCCATATTGTGCATGTTACCTTTTAAACACACCTGCAATTCCTTTGCACTTACTCCCCACCGACTGCTCTGCATTGTTTCCTTCACTGTAGCTCATGGTACCTCAGTCAAATCAGAACAGCGGTACTTTAAAAAGAAATGTCAGTCGTAGTTCGCACTAAACCAGTGTCAGAACATGAACAGTTTATCCTTGAATAGGAAAACAAGAGGACAACCTAAAACAGCCTTCGACTTGAAACTGGTAAATTCTTTTGTTCTTGATGAAGGTGAAACAAGAGACATTTCAAACATACCCATATCCAAGTTAGATCCTCTCATACCAGACTTCATTTTAAAATTAAATGTATCAATGATACAAAATATGAGCCCACAATTAACAAGTAGGACTTTTCCTATTTTACTTCAGACACTGCTCAGTACGTGCAATAATTCTTATGCATTGTTACAACTGAATGACTTCAATGAACAATGTTTTCACCTACTTAATCTTAGACAAGTCACACAAAAACAAAAAATGCTGCTTACTGTGTCTTAATATTTTACTTTTCAACAGTTCTTGTCTATGTTGTATCTTTCAAACAAGTATGACAATCAATTCCTTGTTCTTGCCACAACATTTATTACAGAAAAGTAACTAAGAAACTGTATTATACTGTTTAAGTCTTTACTTTTATAAACCATACACTATAACAAATAAAATATGTGCAACTGTACACAACTCATCTTGTGTTTCCATCTCAGGGTTGAGATACCAGCATGGACCTCTTGAGCTTTGCTCTTGAGGTCCATACGCTGGTACTCTATCTCTTCCCTTGATGGAAACACAGGTTCATTGTATGATTGCCCATACATTATTCCTTATATTATAGCTCCATACATGTATACTTCCAGCAAAGATAATCTCAGTACATTTAGGCCCCCCAATCCAATTCAATCTTCACAGAGAGCCTACAGTCCTATTCCCTACCTAACATCATAATCATGCTGTTTTTGGGGGCTGTAGTGTTGTGTGGCTGCTCAGCTCATACACATAAGTTATGAGCTGGGCTTTATGGAGGAAATAACACTGGGCCCAATGTACTATTGTGTGGAGGACTATGCGCCATGATTCAGTGAGCGTAGCCACTCTGCACCAACTGTGCCCCCTATGTGGGATGCACCAAATAGGACACACAGCCCCTAGGCACCTGATCCACCCGGCTGCACAGACAGCAACATGCCAGTGGTGGGAGGGAGGGAGTGTCTGCACTATGTGCCGTGCACAAAGGCATGCAGTGCGACATGCAGGAGGGCATAGGAGTGGGTAGGATACACCAGGGGGACCCTGTCATAATGGCCGAACGTGTCCTCTTCCTCCCCCAACAAATGGATCCCCTTGTCCCTGCAGCTCAGAGACCCCTGCAAATGAATGCCCCATTCCGGTGCAGGGGTGGGAGAGGTGTTCGTGGCATTGCACTGGCTGACCCATAGCCATGGCACCTCCTGCCGGGTCCAGGGTTGGTGTGGTCAGTGCAGAGGGGGATCTTTGCCATGTGTGGGTGGGGGTACTGCTGTCCTGGAGCTGGTGCCCCACTGTGTGCAGGGGTCTTACTGCTGGGGATGGGGTACCACTCTGTTTGTGGGCAGAAGGCAGGCTTTGGGGTCTTGGGTGGTGCGGCCCTGTGCTGGGGTGGGGGTGGCTGTGCTCCCCACCCCAGGTGTCAGCATGGCTCAGTTGGTAGCACATCCACCTCTGGACCAGAAGGTTGTGGGTTCTCATCCCACACTGGGATGGACTTGCACCTAAAACTTGCTGGCATCCGAGTGCAGTATTGGGGGTGCTGTACTGCTGGGGTGTGCCATCCTTAGGATGAGACGTTAAACCGAGGTCCCTTCTGCCCATCCTGGTGTTGTCCTGGCGGGTGTCCAGGTGGAAGCAAAAGAACCCAGGGTACTCTTTGTAAAGAGCAGGAACATTCCAGGTGTCCTGGCCAACATTCCCTTCCCATAAACTGGTTCATTCAATTATCCAGGCTGTGTGTGGGTGATGATGTGCGATATGGCTGTCACCACACATTCAGTCACTTCACTACCAGTCTAGCATTGCTTGTAAAGCGCTTGGGATACTGTGTATGAAAAGCGCTATATAAATGCTGATTCTTCTTCTTCTTCTTCTTCTCCTGTCTTTGGGGATGCCTCTGGGGCAGGTGTCAGGAGAGACTCTACTGCCACCGCCAGACACCTATGTGCCTGCGGTTGCAGCTGTGGTTTTGTGAAATTATTGTGACTGGTGCATGATCCCGGTCCTGCTGTCCTGCTCAGGGATCCATTCTGTGTCCCAGACAGGGCATTGATTGGCCGCCTGCCTAAGGCCGCACTCCACTTCTCGGCCCACCCTGCATGAACCTGCATGCTGGAGGGTGGGGGCCTAGACAGGTAGGACGCACTGTTGTGCATGTTGCCAGGAGCACACCTGTCCACAGGTGCAGAGCATCATGAGTAGTATGCGCTGTGGCACATACCTTCCGCTTTCTGCATAGGGCCTAGTTTTGTAAGTAACCAACAAATTCAATATATAGCTCAAATAGCTCCAAGGGCAGGCAACTCCATTGTATGGGTTGTCTGCCTGGAGCCAACAATCATGTCAGTTGCTCTTTAATTTGTAGGTGGAGTTAACTGTTAGCATCCTCCCAGCTCTCCCCATGGTTCTTGAGAACTGTGTCCACTAAAAGCTAACTAATTATCTCAACCAGCACTACCTCTCTCATTTTTGGAATCCAGCTTCAGGAAGGACCCTCTCCATCTCTGCCCTGCTCAGTGTTACCAATGATTTGCACTCAGTTATGGATAACGGTCTCTTCACAAGGGTATCACAGATCTCTCCACAACCTTTGATTTCTTTGATCATGTACTTCTCTCAGAGAAACTCAGAAATCTAGGTCTCAGGCTAACATCCATCCAGTGGTTTGAGAACTACCTGAGTGGCCATATCTAATTAATGTCCATACATGGTACCAATCAGAGCTAGGTGACATTAAGATGAAGTACCACAAGGCTCCTTACTCAGCCCACTCCTAGTCTACATTTTGCAAATGATCTCCTGAAGCATAAGGGAGGTTTCATCTTCAAATGTATAGAGATGCTGCTATCCTTTACTGCAGCCCATAGTCCATGTCCCAGGCCAAGGCATTTAATGGGCTCCCAGAGTGTTCTGAGGAATTCAATAGAACCTATCAATATCAACACCCTAGAGGTCAAATCAATGTTTTAAATATATGTGGGTATGGTTTATTCTTTACTCTCATACTGCAACCTCATATATCACATCCTAGTCAGTGTGGGGGTGGGCAAAGATCAAGATTCTCTTCAGGACCAAGGATTGCCTCAGTGTGCATGTGAGAAGGCTGGTGGCCTCCAACTTTCTACTATTGACCATTGACTATATGGGACAACATATACAAATCAGTGAATAAATCCACTCTTCTGTCCCTAGATCATCTATATAATGAGATATGCAGGTTTATGCTCTCATGTGACTTGACCACCCATACCTGTACTCTCTTTGTCAAGCTCAGCTGACTATGTCCCTCAGGCAGATGTGACTATCACTGGTTCTCTTTGCTACACAGCTGTATACATGGGAGTCTCTGATTATCTCTTAATTTACGTTACACAGTCAAAAATGCGTACTCACTCCGCTCATCTGCATCACACAACATTTCAGCTCCCAGAATGAAGCATGACTCTGGTCAAAAGGCCTGAGTCTACTGCCAGTCTATACCTGATCTCATTATAGCACCCAGACATGTACATTGGAAACCAGAGCTGTTAATAGCTCCATTTACACAAGACATCTATGCATGCCCCACGGTTGCTCCCCGTCTCATACGTCATCCTGGGGCAGCCATGGAAAGTTGTGGGTGCACCAAGTGGTTCAAAATGCCAGCGGAGGGAAGCAGGATCAACCAGACAATGTTTACATGTGTGATTAACCTTGAATTTGGGGAACTGGCTGCAATATAGTTCCACATGTCTTAATTATTGTAGTTTACTAACGAAAATTAGAGGTTGCCCTCAATGCTATGCCAATGGAGCACATAGTCCTCATCCTTGGTAATGTACTTTGTAATTCTCTTATTTGTACAGTATATGTGTTCAGATACCATGTGTTCTATGCATATGTGTAAAACGCTATAAATAAAGAGTTAAAAAAATATTAAACCATTTTGTGAAAATGCCAATCAGGCAATGTCTCACACCGAGGCATGGCCCCATTACAGGTGGGACATTCCCCTTTAAGTTTGTGGATGACACTACTATGCTGACCGGAGTAGTGGACTCCACTGAAGCTGAGGGCAAACATCAGGAGAACCTGAACAAGCTGTGTAATTGGTCCAACACCTGAGCCTCCGATTCAATATAGTCAAATGCAAGGTGCTATACTTGGTGAGGAAAAGCAAAGTTAGGACATACACACTGTGTGGAGTTCCTCTTATTGCAGATGAGGTGGAAAAACCTGGGGTCATAATAGACAGGGTCTGAGTCAGAAAAGCTGTCACTTTACAAGGCCCTGGCCAGGTCTAACCTAAAGTACTGTGTGCAGTTCTTGGCTCCACAATACAAAAAGCACATTGAAGCAGATGAGGGGATACAATTCAGGACCACAAAAATAATCAGTGGTATGGGGACAAAAGCTATGAGGAGAGACTGGAAGTCTTTAACAAGTTTACCCTGGAGTAAATAAAGATGTAGAGGGATCATGATTTCTACCAATCAATGGTGTCATTCACATTTCAGTACTAAAAGAGACATTTCTTTATAAAACAGGAGTACCTGAAGTCTGTCCTGGCGTGTTTCTGCTTCAGTATGGTTACATGTCTTATTGTGCCTCAGCTTCTCTTTATACTGGATTGCAGTAGTAAAATATCTAAGTTTGGAACACCCCTCCCACGATCTATGGTTTCTTCTAGGGGTTCCCATATGTGTGCTAACCCTGTTAAATTATTTTTACTTTACATTGTACATGTTCTATTTTCATACATTCCAACATGTTAGCATTCCACTGGGCAATTAAAGGGGTGTGTTGCTCATCAGGGTCTGAGTGATTATTCTTTTCCTATTGCCAGTACTAGGTTTAGTAGTGGAAGTTTCTCTCGTCCCCAGCCACTTTTGACCTCCTAGTCCAAGTACCAGGAAGGTTGACTCTCTACTCATAAGTCTATTATCTTGCTCTTGTTGTCATAAACTGCACAGCAGAAGACCGCAACCTTTGAGCAACTCCGTGACAGGTGAAGAAACGATCCTCATCTGTCCCACAGAATGGCCAGCTATCCGTGGCTGAGGAATCACATTTGTGGGCTTTTACTGGGGTGTAACATGACCTGGTTAAAACATTATACTGGGTTTTCCTCAGCCCAGTATTCCTTGCACAATTTTTAATGAAAAGGACTGCCTCTCTCCACTTACCTGTTGTGAGTGAAGGCATCCCAGGTCATCATCCTACTTAGCACTATAAGCCTGTGACTGATCCTGTCCTGCTTTTAGGACCACATCATATGTCAAAGAGAGGTTTTAGCTCCCACAGGAGTGGGACTGCATCAGGGCTGCTTCCAAGGGTGAGCATGCTGGCTCTGTGGTCAGATTTCCATGAAAGTCCAGCAACTCTTGTCATACTCACAAAGATACAAAAATAATAGGCCTGTTGGTTATAGGTGTCAAGCATTTGTTTAAATGGCATCATGAGCCCACCTTCCTATAACTGGCTTATAGGTCTAATAATTTTACACTTCCACCCACCAGTTCCAGGCATGTACAGCACCACTCGTGGCCTTGACCGGTCATTAGGCGCCAAGTCCCAATGTCATGGCCTCTCTCTTTTGCGGGGGCTGCACCCCACCCTCCTTTCTAAATATTCCAACTCTGAGGACGGACCTCGGGAGAGGGTGGTGAATTTGACCATGTGGATCCCTAATGATGGGCGCTGTGCTGCCGGCACAGACATGGCTGGAAGGGCCACTAACCTAGAGCCTGCACCACTAGACCAGGAGGATATGCATTATTCCACAGACCCAGGAGGAGAACTGCCTCCAAAGATAACCCTTCTTAGTGTCCAATGAACCTATGGGACTGCAGCCACATCCTGGCCTGGTTTCTAGTAAATGGATTAAGCACTTTATTTATTATAAATTGTCTCAGGGATGGGGCTAGGAGGTTCTGTAATATGAAACCTCCTAGCTTACCCTCTTCTAGTGCAACCCATGCCAGCTGCTTCTTGACTTCTATATGAAGCAGAGCTGTGCAGCTAGGTAGTACAGAATAAAATTTGGCAAGTCTAATTACCCCATCCTCACTCCTTAGCTGTAAAAGTTTTTGCTTAGAGTGTGTAGTTTTCCCTCTCCAAAGGAAGGATTAGATTACCCTTCTCATTTTAGGAAAAGGGATTGGGGATCCATAAAGGTAGCACCTGGAACATACAAAGGAGTGTTGCTCTTCCAATCAAAATCAGGGACAGACACACCATTTCTTTCAATCTGCTTCCAGCTTTGCTAGAATGGGCAGTAGTTCAGACTCCACGGGAAGATACTTTTCTAGGCAATTTAACCCTAAATATATGATACTCAACGCAGGAGGCAACATTATCCCAGCAACGCTCAGGAGAGGCTGCTGTTTCCACTCAGGAAGAGTCACTCACACATTCCTTAGTTAATTTTACAGTCGGATATTTGTCTTTATCCTCTAAATAAGCTCTGAGATACCTATCTCAGGGTTTGCAAGATACACAAAATGCTATCTGCAAATAGTGAGATGACATGTCTAGCCTCATCAGTCTTCAGGCCTTGTGTATTTGGATAATTCTGGACAGTTGTAGCCAAGGGTTCCACCCTTAGAACATACAGCAGTGGTGAAAGGGAGCACCCTGTCTCATCCCCTAGTTAGGGGACAGCAGTAGAAGTAATGCTGTTGGTAAGCACCTGTTCTTGAGGGGTGTTGTATAGTATCCCAATCCAGGAACACATACAAGGCTTAAATCCAAACCTCTTTAGAACAGCAAATATAAATGACCATTCTACTCCATCAAAGGTTTTATGGTATCAAGTGCTAGCAGCCGTACTTGCATATTTTTAGCCTTTCGATTTCCAGATGATGTTAGCTGTCGTTGAATGTAGTTCCAGGATTGGCATCCTTGCACAAAGCCTGATTGAGCTCTATGAATAATGTTGGGGGCTTTTCTACTCCATGTACTTCTGTACCATTATTTTTGCTATTAAAGCACTTTATAGAGAGATAGAGCAATATGATGAGCAGAGTAGGGATCCCTTGCCCAGTTTGGATAGCATTGTGATAGAAGACATGTTTAGAGGGGCGGGGGATCCCACTTACTAAACTCCTGGGCCTGGATATTCAAAGGGTTGTGCATGGAGAACTCGGTTGTGCCATGCACAACCCACCAATGCTCCCTGGCACGACATTCAAGGGCAAGACATGTTGCACAACCCCGGCGTGTCTGGCACATCGGTAATGTATGCAGCACACGTGGTGGGGGGTGTGCCCATGCATATGTGGCACATCCCGATATTCAGCTCCGAGATGTGCAGCGCAGATGCTGGCACAACTCCACCTTGCGCTACTCAGGGGGTGCAAAGATGTGCCTGGTAAAATCAGGAACAAATCCTGGCCACCCACAGGTGAGCTGCCATATTGTAGAGCGCAACACAGCAGCCGCTGGTGGTGGGTGGCCACCCACCCACACAGAGCACTGTCCACATGTTCCCTGCCCTGGGAGCGTGTGCCCCATCACCCTACTCTCGGCATAAGTAAAATATAATCCCTGGTGGTCCAGGGAAAGCACTCATCACCCAATCATGGGCATAAGTAATAATAATCCTTGGTGGTCCAGAGAAACCCTCCAGCATCTAATCATGGACATAAGTAAAAATAATCCCTGGTAGTCAGTGAAAAGTCCCCCATAGCCCGATCATGGGTGGAAACATCACTAGATACCCTGAAGGTCTAGTGATACCCTCCTTCCACCCACCTGCTGAGGTCCCCCACCACCCAGCATCCCGTCATCAGCGGCGGCAGCACCCACCCACATGCTGCCAGGCCACCAGCCGAATGACAGTGTACAGTATGGTCTGTACCCTATTGGTCCACTGCATGGACCAATGGGCATGCAGATTATACTGTACTACACAGGCCTGATATGTAAATGAATGCTACATTCACATGTTGGCCTGTAGTACAGTATGGTCTGCATGTCCATTGGTCCATGCAGTGGACAAGTCAGCACAGACCATACTGTCCACTGTCATTTGGCAGGCGCCTGGCAGCTTGTAGGGGTGCTGCCACCAGCTGATGACAGAAAGAGGTGCTTGGTGGTGGGGACCCCAGCAGGTGGGGGGAGGGGCACCATTGGACCACCAGGGTATCTAGTGATGTTTCCACCCACCATCAGGCGATGGGAGACTTTCCACTGGACCACCAGGGCAGATATATTTACTAATGCCTATGATCGGGCGATGGATGGATTTTCCCAGGACCACTGGGGCATATATATTTACTAATGCCCACGACAGGGGAAGGAAACAACTCCTGGTGGGAGGCTTCATTGTTAGGAGAGTAGAACTAGGGAGGGAGGGAGAGGGAGGTAAGATGCCTGCCTGGCACCATGGCTTGAGGACAGGGAGCGAATCCTCAGGATTGTGGGAGCAGCTGTACAGGGAGGGAGCTGGATGTCATTTTCCACCTAGGGACAAATGACCTGGCTGGGAAAGGGATCAGAGCAGTACAGGAGGAGTTTGTGGAGTTTGGGAGGGGCCTTAGACAAGTAACACGCATGATAACCTTCTAGGAGGTGCTGCCTGTCAATGGCATGGGTGAGGCTAGGGTGCTCTGCACAATTTGATTCAATCAGTGGTGAAAAACTGGTGCAGAGCTCAGGGTTTTGGCTTCATTGGGGACTGGGTCCACCTGGAGGAATGCAGGCCTATACTGGCGTCATGGTCTGCATCTGTCCAGGAGGCAAACCAGGATCCTAGGTGATAGGTTTAATGATTCATTGGCAAGCATTTAAACTAGCCAAGGGGAAGACACTGAAAAGGAGAAGAGAATCCTAGCCCCCAAAAATCAGAGTAGTTATTGAGGTAAACACCAAGATAGAGAAGTCATTAGGAGAAGGGCAGGGTAAATGGAGAAAAGACAAAGGTAGTAAGGACAGGGATGGAGCAAAAAGAGGAAAGGCCATCAAAAATGGATGTAATGAGTAACAACGCCTGTAGTCTAGGTAACAAGCTCCCTAAACTGGTGGCCTTGACGGAAGAGGAATGCTTGGATATCATGGCAGTAACAGAAGCATGGTACACAGAGAACCATGACTGGGATGTCAACATACCAGGGTACACAATCTGCAGGAGGGACAGGGAGGGTAGAAATGGAGGAGGAGTAGCTCTCTTTGTAAGGGAAGGATCAAAGAAATAGAACTAAAGGGTAAACAGGTAGGAACGAAGGCACTGTGGGTCACCCTGGAGACTGGAAATGGCACCACAATCCGCACAGAGGTTGTATACAGACCCCATCTCAGGGAGAGGAAATGGACAAGGAAATGATAGAAGGCATCCTTAGAATGGCAGAGAAAGGGAGATATTGTTGATGGGGACCTGAATATGCCAGATATTAACTGGAGCACCTTTGCTGCAGCCACATCCAAGAGCAAGGCCATTCTTGATGCCCTACAGGGCATGCTTCAGATAGCTAGTGTCAGAACCCACTCAGGAGGGAGCAATCTAGACCTGGTACTCTTAAATGGGGCTGGAGAGAGGATCTCAGATCTAAAAGTGGATAGCTATCTGGGAACAAGTGACCACCAAACAGTGTGGTTCACAATAAACTCAGCTGTAGAGTCAAGCCATACAAAGTGAAGGTACTGGACTTCAGGAGGGCTAATTTTGTTAAAATGGGAGAGTGCCTCAGAAAAGCATGAGCAAACAGTCAAGAAGGAGGGATGGAGCAACAATGGAGAAACATCAAAACTGCCATCAAAGAGGCAACAAACCTTGTGTGGAAGCAAACAAACAAATCAAAATGAAAGAAAAACACTATGGTTCTCAAAAGAGGTGGTGGGAAGGTTAGGAAGAAAAAGACAGAATTCAGGAAGTATAAGGAAACACAGAAGGAGCAGGACAGAGAACGCACCAGTTAAAGCAGAAGAAAGCAGGGAAGGCAGTCAGAATAGCAAAGGCATAAAAACGAGGGAAAGATAGCTAACTCTGTTAAGAAGGGGATAAAACTTTTATAGGTACATTAGGGAGTGAAGAAAGACAAAGGGAGGGATACTGAAGCTGAATAAAGAGAGGGTGGTGGGCAGAGAGAGACACTGAAAAGCAGGGATACTGAACAAATACTCTGCTCAGTATTCACAAAAGAAGAGGAGGGGAGCTACCTAATCCAGTCAATAGAAGCACCTGGATAAGGGGTCGATATCAGTCCTCTCACAGAAGAAAGGGTTCTGAAAAACTCCTAAAACTGAAGGTGGACAAAGCAATTGGGCCTGATGGGATTCACCCCAGAATTCTAAAAGAACTAAGGGAGAACTAATAACACCACTGACTACCCTTTTAACAAATCATGGGAGGATGGTGTGGTACCTGAGGACTGGGAGGACAGATGTGATTCCCCTTCACAAAAGTGAGAGCTAGACAGAAGGGAAACTACAGACCTGTCAATTTGACCTCAATGGTAGGGAAAATGATAGAATCACTTCTGAAGGAAAGAATTGTTGAGTACCTAGAGGCCAGTGGGGTCACAGCACTCAAGGCAGCATGGAGAATGTGGCAGGTGCCTTGCTAGGGAAATCACTAAAGCCAATGGACAACAGTTACAGTGGAACACTAGAGCCAAAGGAGATCATTGTAACCACTTTTCACCACTAGTCTTAAATTACCTTTAGCCATGGAATCATCCTGTGGCACCTCTAGGGGTGGAACCTCTCTGAGGGTTCCTTGCTTTCTACCCCTACAGGGTGGTAATTCATCTGGAATAGTGAGTGCAAATGGCCAAAACCAAACTGACACAGTTACACAAGCATAACACTATACTGGCTCATAGGACATTGAATGTCTTTATAAGTGACATTGCAGAGGATTGGAAGGAAAATATGTCTTTTGCAGATAACACAAAGATCTGCAACAGGGTTGATACACAAGGTGGGGTGGAAAGGATGAGAAGGGACATGGCCAGACTGGAGGAATGGCCAAATGTATGGCAGATTAGATTCAGTGCAAGAAGTGCAAAGTAATGCACCTGGCAAACGAAAGCCCAGCGGAAGAGTACACAATGGGGTGAGATACTAACAACAACAAAAATGGAAAGGGACCAGGCGGGGTTATATCAGATGACCTAAAGGTGGGCAAGCAATGTGAGAAGGCAGTAAGGAGGGCTGGGGAATACTAGAATGCATAGGAAGAGGCATCACCAGTAGAAAACAGGAAGTTGTTATCCCTCTGTACAGACAGTTGGTGAGACCCCATCTGTAGTACTATGTGCAGTTATGGAGACCCCATCTCGGCAAAGACATAGACAGAGTGGATGCTGTCCAGAGGAGGCAACCAAAATGGTGCAGGGTCTGCACCAGAAGACATATGAAGAGAGACTAAAGGAGCTTAATATGTATACCCTCAAGGAAAGGAGGAAGAAGGGGGACATGAAAGAAACTTTTAAGTACCTCAAGGGAATCAACAAAGTCCAATAGGGTAGAATCTTTCAGAAAAAAGAGATGCGCAAGAACAAGGGGCAAAATCTGAAGATGAGGGGTGGCTCAGAGGTAATGTGAGGAAGTATTTTTCACTGAGAGGGTTGTGGATGCATGGAACAGCCTTTCTGAGGAGGTTGTGGAGTCAAAATAGTGGAGGAATTCAAGAATGCATGGGACAGACATAATGTAATTCTAGTGAAGGGTAGGAAAGTAGGCTGTTGGTTAACTAGGATCTGCAGCTTATCCACTAGGTAGGAAATGGGCAGACTAGGTGGGCCAAGTGGTCCTTCTCTGCCATCAAATTCTATGTTTTTATGTTTCAACAATTAGCCCATCGGTGTAGCAGTAGGTTTTCACTCACAACACTAGCAACCTGAGATCAGGAACCAGCCCAGATTACTGGAGATGTGGCTTCAGGGAGATGGAGTGAGCATCCCAGAGGATGCTCACCCTCTCTGAAGAAGGAATTCTGCCAATGCCACAGCATGAGCACCTCCTGTGGAAGCACAGGAGGCACCGCTTCATATGGCCAGCAGCAGGATGGGATAGTTGATTGGCTTGTGCATGTGCATGCCCACTGCATGCTTGCATGTGCACATTCATGCCATTAACTCCAGGAAAAGGGACAGCACAGTGATAAATCCTGGTCAGGCAGCAGGATGAAACTAGAGACCTGCAGGTCCTGCACCTGCTGACCAGGTGTAGCTCCACACAGATTCTGTTACCAACAGGAGCTGGTCCCATCCAGTGGCCTCACCATGGGGTAAAAAGAGCTCATTAAGTTCTGGGAATGGCAGGGTGATGGGGCTAAGTACTGGTGGAAAGGGCACCAGCTGCAGTTGGGGCAAAAGTAAATAAAAATAAAGTTAGGTGCCCAGCTCTCCCACCACTTCCACTGTTTTCACCTTCTCTACTGTTGACTTGCATGCCTTATCAGTGCTGGGAAGAGCA
Source organism: Neoceratodus forsteri (assembly GCA_016271365.2). Classification (NCBI taxonomy): domain Eukaryota; kingdom Metazoa; phylum Chordata; order Ceratodontiformes; family Ceratodontidae; genus Neoceratodus; species Neoceratodus forsteri. Next base: position 888,400,490 of record CM028131.1, on the reverse strand, counting down.
CCAGGCTCCCAAGACAATTGCTAGTGACTTAATCATACTAACAACATACAGTATCAAAGCATTTCAGGCTATCATTAATAGTTATTGCCTCATGTCTTTTACTTGGTCTTCTCATAGCAATACATTTCTCTCCTTGGCAATAGCAGTCCCCGTTCTCAGAGCCTCTGCTATCCAGACTCCCAACTCACAATTTTAATGCTCCAGGGTATGGTGCCAGCACTGCTCTTCTGGCTCCTAGCCCACCCTCTTCTGCTAGTTCCTTTCACTCAGTGTAGGCTGCTGCTAAATTAGGTTTAGTGAAGGATTTTGTAGTTTCACCATCCCTCTTACAATTAACCAAATGAGGTAATAGTGTGCAGATTCCCAGTGCTTGGTATGCAAGCTCCTTTTGAAGTCTGTGAACTCCATCTCTACATCTGTGATCTCTGGCTAAAATCAGAAAGCAATCAGAAAGGCCTTGAAATTGAAGTAGGAGCTGGTAAGGTTCTGCTCAGAGGTTAAGTAGAAAAATATTCAAAGACCTAAAAGGTGCCAAGAGGGTATACGTGAGATGGACGCCTGAATCAAGGCACCGTCCGAAACAGCAACGGTGATATGGGTGAAAGCCCGAAGGCAAGGGGCAGGAGGGTGACTGGATGTGGTGGGTGGGCCATCCTAGCGACAGAATGTTGCTGTACGTGACACGCAAGCGGGAGGGGTGAGCACAGCGAGCGTGGCCTGGGAGGGGCGGAGGAGATGAAGGGATGGTGCTGCGTCGACTGCTGAGCTGCACCATGACATCAGTGTTGGCCTCCGCTTGTGGTGCTTGGGGTTCCAGATTCGGTCTGGGTCCAGGCATTACTGCGTTTTGTTGTGCTCAGCACAGAACTTATTGTTTGCTTTTGCCCCCAGACATGCACCCGTAAAGGGTTGAATCTTTAAGTGAAATTGGAGACAACCCCCTCACAAGCAACAGATTTAAGTCCCGGTGCCATTCTTCCATGCGGGGATGTCAGGGTAGCGAAATTGTTTCACCCGTCTGACGCCGCTGATAATGCGATCGCCATTCAGGGCTCACCATTATCACATAGAACCCTCAAGAGGGCATACAGAAGTTGATCACTGGTATGGGCATCAAATTAATTCTTTCTTGGGTTAAAATTCTGTATAAAGAACACTGAAATTGCTAGATGTAGCAGGAGCTGGGGTGAGTGCTGCAACCTAGTCGATGCACATACTGTAGGAGAACTGGAGATACCTGAGAATCTGTGGCTAGGGTCAGATTTCAAATCTTCAGCTTATCAGGCAGACATAAGAACCCATGAGATAAGGAAGAGATTGTGACCCACAGTGCATATTTGTCCTGCTTTGTTGCTTTTGTTTACATCTTTTGCTTACCCTTGAAAATGGACACCTAATGCTCTTGTGTCCTACTCAGTCAACAAATTCCTGATAAATAAAGAGGTACACACAACCTCCAACCCTGCATGATTGACTCTCTGCTTCTGGCCACCTACAAGATCTTCAATAGATCTGTGTACCTCAGTACTTTTATTAGAATTGTCTGACTGGTCATTAATACCAGGTTTCTTCCTGTTGCAGTTGGTGAGCCTTTTGTATCCATATGGGGTAATCAGCACCTAGGGCCAGGACCTCTGGCAACCACTTGTTTAGGAAGGCAGTGGAATCCTTTCCTTCAGTGTCCTCAGGGAGTCCTACAAGATGAATGTCATTTCTTTATTCCCTGTTTTGTGGTTATATGCAGTATTTTAAGGGCCTTAATTAAGTGATTAGTGACATTATGTTCATTGGGAATTGCAGTTAGTCACTCCTCTTGACTCCCCAGCCGGCCATCCAGTTTCGTTAAGTGCTTTCTGTGATCATCAACAGTGCTGCCCAAGGATGTCACTGAAGACTGAATATGTGCCAAGTGAGAAGTGATATTTTCAAAACCCACCTTCATGTCCTGTTTAGTTCTGCTAGCATTTTGGACAGTTATGATGTTTGGTTTGTTTTAGGTATGTAAGTGAAAAGAGAAAGACCAGGGGTGGGACTGTAAGACTTAGAAAGGAAGAGGGGATTGTGTGGAGGGGACCAAGAAAAGTAGACATCTTGAACAAATACTTTATTCAATGTTCACAGAAGAAGGGAAGACAAGGGACCACAGAAAAGAGACAGAAGCCTTGAAGGAAGTGAAATGGACCCTAGTCCATTTACAGAGAAGAGAGTCCTGAAGGAACTCACAAATCTGAAAGTGGATAAGGAATGGGGCCAGATGGAGTCCATCCAAGGATACTGAGGGAACTCAGGAGGTGCTGGCTGAACCTCTGACAGTCCTGTTCAACATCTCACTGGAGAGGGAGTGGTTCCAGGGGACTGGAGGTGGGCAGATGTAGTTTCACTCACAAAAGTGGTATTAAGGAGGATACTTGCAACTACAGGCCAGTCAGCCTGACTTTGGTGGTGGGGAAGCTATTGGAATTACTACTAAGGAAAGGATCATAGAATACCTTGAATCCAGCATCCTACAGGACCCAAGACAGCACAGATCCATGGGGGAGTCATGCTAAACTAGTCTAATAGAGTTCTTTTGACTGAGTATCCAGGGAATTGTATCAGAGAGAAGGGGTGGATGTGGCCTACCTGGATTTCAGCAAGGCCTTCAACACCATTCCACATAGAAGATTAGTAAGCAAGCTGGGTAGCCTGGGGTGGGACCAAAGGTTGTAAACTGGGTAAAAATTGGCAAAGGGATCAGAGATAGAGGATGGTGGCAAATGGAGTTCACTCCAAGGAAGGGAGGAGGGTGACCAGTGGAATACTACAGAGATCTGTACTGGGACCAGTCCTCCTTAATGTATTAGTGATGTTGCAGAGGGCCTAGATGGGAAGGTCTGCCTGTTCATAGATGACACTAGAATCTGCAGCAGGTGAACACTCCAGGGCCTGGAAAAAATGAAAGGGATCAAAAAGTTAGAGGAGTGGTCAAGGGTACGGTAACTTTGCTTCGATGCAAAACAGTGCAAAACATTCACTTGGGGCACAGAACCAAAGGGCTGGAGTGGACATTGGGAGGAGATGTATTGTCAACCACAAAAGAGGAAAAGACCTGGGGATTATCATATCTGATGACCTAAAGGTGGCTAAGCAGTGTGACAAAGCAGGTGGAACAGCTAGCAGGATGCTAGGGTGTATAAGGAGAGATATCACCAGCAGAAAGAGGGAGGAGGTGTTTTCCTGTATAGATCACTGGTGAGACCTCCCTGAGTATTGTGTCCAGTTCTGGAGACCTCATCTCCAAAGGGACATAGAAAGAGTGGAGGTGGTCCAGAGGAGGACAAACAAAATAATGCAGGGTCTGCATCAAAAGCCCTATGAGGAAAGACTGAAGGACCTTAATATGTATACCCTAGAGGAACAGAGGAGAGGGAAATATGATAGAAACTTTCAAATACCTCACAAGTATAAATAAGATTCAAGAAGGAACATTTTCAGAAAAAAAGATACTCAAGGACAAGGGAAATGCTATGAAGCTGGAGGGGTAGACTCAGGAGATGTGAAAAAGTGCTTCTTCACAGAGAGGAACAGCCTTCCAGCAGAGATGATGGGGCTAAAACTGTAATGGGGTTCAAGAAAGCATGGGATAGGCATAAAGGAACATTAGAGATGAGACAAGGGAGATAAGCCAGAGATCAATTAGGGATCTGTGGTGATACAGTAGGTAAGGAAAACAGGCAGACTAGGTGGGCCAGACAGTCTTTATCTGCTGTCAACTTCTATGTTTCTGTTTCTCCATTTGGGCTTCTGTCTGGTCCCACTCTGTCCACTGCACCTCAGTGCACTGAAGCCATCTTGATTTTCACATGGCTGGGAGCCACTACAATGCTTTCTCCATCAAAGTCTTTTGTACATTAAAGTTGAGCTGTGCTTGTTTCCTGCTGGCCTTAGTAGAGCACAACCCAATATCATGCTGGTAGAGTACTTTTCAAAATAGAAACATTCCTCTTGTAGACAGGATGATATAGGATCTTGCTTCACACATAAACCTTGCTTGCTGGCATGGCCGCACTTAGAGCAAGTGTTTTAATAAGGACGTTGTCTGGATTATGGTTATCTGCAATCCATATGTATTGTGTATTGCTTCATTAGCATGATTTGTCAATTCAAAGCAATGCACTTAGGTAGATGGAAACCACACACAGAATACCTGCTGGGTGGAGTTAGGCTGGCCACATCAGTGGAGGAGAGAGAGAGCGATCTGGGGGTCATACTCAATGGCTCCATAAAGAAAACTAGTCAAAGCAACAAAGATAGAGCAAGGCATCGAGGATGCTGGGTTGTGTAGGGAGTGGTTTTGACACTAGGAGAAGTGAGTGATTCTTCCACTGTACACTGTCCCTGGTGAGGCCTGATCTAGAGTATTGTACCAGTTCTGGAACCCTCACCTGAGGAATATATTGACAAATGAGTCAACACAGAGAAGGCCACCAAGATGATCTAAGGCCAGCAGGGCAGAGCTTATGAGAAATGGCTGGAGGCCCTAAGCAAGTATTTACTAGAGACTAGGTGGGAGCAGAGGACATGACTGAAACACATAAGTATATCAGGGGTATAAACAAGGTAAACCATAAGTACCTATTTGTAAGAAATATGACTTCAGTCACTAGGAGGTATGACTGGAGGTTGGTGGGGTCAAATTCAGGAGAGATTTGTGAAATTTCTGCTTCACTGTGAGGTGGTGGAACTGTGGAACAGGCTGCCAGAAGAAGTGGTGGGGCAGCTACCCTAATGAGTTAAAACACATTTGAGACAGGGCAAGGGTGCTCATAGTCCCCATGGGTGCAGCAAGGGTTTGAGAGGTAGGATAACAGAGGGCATACAGCCCACCAGGACAGTAGGTCAGTGTGGTGAGGTACTACAGTAAAGGCAGACTTGATGAACTGTCAGTCTCCTTCTGTCATCAAATTCTGCTTCTATGTTTCTACGTAAGTATGTGCTACTGGAAGAAGTCAAATGCCAATAAAAACTTGAACTTGTAACTCCAGTCACTTGGAGCAAGGTACTGTAGATGAAGGCACATTTTCAGTCTCTTTTAGCTCTTGGAATGAGAGAAAAGGGCATTAGATGGAATAGCTGAATCATGAGGATGATAGTCCAGAGCATTACCATGAACACATTTGAAGAAGGCTGTAACTATATTAAATTTTCAAGTGACTCACCAGGGACAGACAGTTCACATTTTTCTGCAGTGAGCAGTGATGAGTACAGAAACTGCATGCCAGAATAAATCTGCAAAACATGCTGTAGATGATGTCCATGGTATGCAGGGCAGTTGAAAATGTGCAGTCGTTAAGAAGACAATTGTCTCAATTCATGAAGGCTGACACAGGGTTTAAATCAAGCCCCTCATTAAACCATTTTTGCTACAGCTGTGCCAACACATTGCTGCAACTTGTGCCCGATTCAAGATGATAAGGTCCATTTGCAACCCTTTTCCCCTTTACGGCAGCTATGCAAAATATTTGGTATACATCCACATAGCCAAAAACTGGGATGATCATTTTGACAAACAGATCCTTCTGGACATTAGAGAGTGGCAGTCCTTGGATATTAGAGGGTGGCAGCCCTTGCTGTGATAAAGGATGCCTAATTTGGGGTGAAGCTATGATTGAATAGCATCGATGTGTGCTGAGAAATCCAGGATACTATCGAGCCAAACACCAAGGTATTTATAAGTGTGGACTACTCCAGCTGGGTGCCATCAAGAGTGGAGAAAACAGGGAGAAGCAAGAGTCTACCTAGCTTTTGGATGGAGCCAAAGGTCATGGACACCGTTTTCTTGGTATTTACTTTTAGTTGGTTGGCTTGAAACCAGTATAGAATGTTATGAAAGTCGGGTTGGAGTAAGGATACTACCGTCGATGAGGAGGGGCAGATGTAGAAGACTGTGTCATCCATATATATGAATATGGGAGGAGACACAGATGGAAGGGAGGTCATTTAGAATGATACAGTAGCAAAGAGAATGGGGCCCAGAATAGAGCCTTGTGGCAATCCTGCAGATGAAATGTGGGGGATAGTGCACCACCCACCTGCACAGATTGCTGGTGGTTAGACAGGTAAGAGTGGAACCACTTAACTGCAGGAGTGTAGAGACTAGCTGTGGCCAACTTATTTAAAAGGAGTGGGTGTGATACTGAGTCAAATGCCTTTGCAAGATCTATAAAAACAGCAGCTGTGATGAGACCCTTGTCCATACCTGTAAGAGTTGAGTCAGTAACACAAAGAAGGGAGGTGATAGTGGAGTGTTTTTCTTGAAACTGGACTGGAAATGGGATAGGAAGGAAGAGGTCAAGGAAATTGAGTGACCTAAAGTGAACTAGTGATTCCTGTAGTTTAGCAAGGGAAGGAGAGATGGGTCTATAGTTACAAGAGATGAAGGATCACCCTTTGTGGAGGAAAAGTACCTTGGCAGTTTTCCAGGTGGGGGGCAGCACAGAGAGAATAGTAGAGGTTCAAAAGGTGAGAGAGAGAGGGCAGGAGTCTAGCAGGGGCCAAGATGTTGAGAAGTTTGGGTCTAAGCCATCCATCCTGTATTTAGAGGGGTTGAGAGATTTAAGTGCATGTAAAACTTCATGAGGGTGAAAGAAGGAAGTGAAAACCAGCAGAGGAGGTGGGTTGTGGCAGGGGAGTGCTCAGGGTGAGAAAGGAGCAGCACAGGTTGCAAGTATTGGTTGAACGGTAAGCAATAGCAAGGTGGTCAGAGACCAATGAACCATCTACTGGGGGTAGGGAGCAGGCTGGGTAGTGGGTCAAAAGGGAATGGATTACTTTCTAGAACTTAAAGGGTGAGTTTAGGTTGGACTGTAGGTTTGAGTTGAAATAGTGGGCCTTGGCAATATGGATAGCCATTGCAGGAGTTTCTGAGGATAGTAATGCTGGTGGTAGAGTCAGAGTGGGAGTCTCTGAAATGGGCCCAAACAAGGTCCCTTGATTTGCATTGCTCAGGTAGGTCAGGTGTAATCCAAGGGTGGTGGGAGCACTTTACCCTGGTCCTTTGAGCAGGACGTGGTATTCCCAGTAGTGAGTGAGGATGGCAGAGAAGTGAAATAGGGCTGAGTCATGTCTTGGACAGAGTAGGCTGGGGACCAGTCAGTGGAGGCTTGGTCGCTCAAAGAGTGTCACAGTTAAGTGACCTAGGGATCTGTGCCACATGTATTTTGGTGTGGATTTCAGAGGGCAGGTTTTCTTAATACAATAAGTGAGGCAGTGATCACTGAAAACATTAGGAAGCACTCCAGCAGATGAGATTTGGAGGTGATGAGAGCATAGTACCCAGTCCAGGAGGGAGTGGTTTGAGGAGTAGAAGCTTGCCTGGTGGGTTTGGAGATTAGTTGGGAGGGGTTCAAGGATTCAATGGAGTGTTAGACAGGCTTAGGACCTGGGAAGATCCAATTTAGGTTAAAATCACTAAGTAGGATAAGTTCTCCAGAGACAGAGAGGGAGACAAGTGAGGAGAGGGAGTTAAGGAGGAGAAGGAGGAATCCTGGGGAGGCATTAAGGACACTGACAAAAATGGGTAGGGTGGCGGGAGTGAGAGCTTGAGCAACAAAAGCTCATGGGAGGAGGGAAGTCTCTTTGAGGGTGACACAGCTGGAAATGCTGTGGTGGATATATATATAGTGACACCACCACAATGTTTACCTCTGTTCTGTCAGAAGATGAGATATTTAGGGTGGGCAAGTATCAAATCCAGGAGACTAAAGGAGATCCAGATTTCAGATATACAAAGGATGTCAGGGAAGTGTTGTGAGGCCCATATCTTAAGGGAGTCTAGCTTTATGAGGAGGCTATGTGTGTTGAAGTGGAAAAAACTAAGGCCTTTGGGTACAGAGAAGGGTGGGAGGGCCAGGATTGGGTTCCACATCACCAGAAAAAGCAATACAAAAGGAGAAGAGCTAGAAAGAATGGTGTCTTACCCTTTTGGGGGCCTAGGGAGAGCTGGAGCAGGAGAGGTGGTTATGTGCAAGAAGGGAGCTGTGGAGGAAATCAAGGTGTAGGGAGGGGTAGGAAGGAGGCCGGGATGGATGGGATAAGGGGAGTAGGAAGATAGGGAAGAAGAAAAATACATAATGGTGCATAAGAAAATTTAAATTAAAAAGTAAAAATCATTTTCATGCATTTTCTTCTAAACAAAAGTCCACAATTGGTTTTTTTTTCACTAGGTGGTGCTGTTGATACATACTGTCTGCCCCTCCCACGTGTCTTACTAGGTTACTAAGCAATTTAGATAAAAGAAAGCAGTGGCCCATCGATATTGTTTCCCACAAATCGTGGGTATATTAGTGGTGGTCATGACCAGTTTAAATGTCTAAGCCTAGTTTTGAAGAGTTCAAATTTTGGGACTTCTACCACAGACTGGGGTACATTTTCTAGCAGAACAATGGTGAAAAATGGTCATGTTTCTTGGTATGGGTCCTGGGAATCAACAATTTATTATGTGAACTAAGATTTACATGATGATTTGCAAACTGTAGTCCACATTGTGCTTGTAAACAGGATCATTGATCAATTTGTAGAATTGAAGTAGGTCACTCCCATCATTTTTTCTTCTAAGGAAACTAATACAATTTTGTAACCTGGATTACTGTGAATGTGTGTTGTCATGTTCACACCTTGCCAGCCCATCTGTTTGTATTAATGTCATTGTAACAGTTTGATGTCCTCCCATTATTTGTGGTTACTTTAAATGAATAGAGTTAATAAGAAGTGTAGCCATTTCTCAGTGTGGCTGTCAAGCTGATCAGTGATTGGAGCAAGAACAGTGCGTGTTGTTGAAGTGCTAACGTACTTCATGATTGCACTGCTACATGAGAGGATTGATTAGATGATCTTAGCCAAAGTGATCTGAGTCAAAGCTTCATTTTACTTTTTTGTAATTGCAAACCAAGTCGGGAAGACAGGATGCTGATGGGAGAGCTATGTGTGACAAGAAAGAATAAGGAAAATCATGCAAGTCAAGGAAGCCTGGGGCTGACAGGCTTGTGAACAGTGATCTCAGTCATGTTTGTACATGTAAGTAGCTCATGTGTGTGCTTGGACATAATACAGTGATGTTGTTGTTGTCAGATAACATCACTGTTCCGAAGGGCCCATGGACCAATCAGAATAGTGGACATTTTTGCCATTGTATAATTTATACTCAAGAGTATTGCATATATTCTCTGTGACAGGCTTTGAGTAAAAAAGTGCTAATGGTTTTTGTATTACTGTTTGTTTGTTTTTCCAGTGTGACTGAGTGTTCAGGACATGGCTCCCCATAGCTTATTAAAGATTTAGCAGAGGCAAACTGCATAGTTGGGCTTTTGTGGTCCCCTGGGGCTTTGCAATGTAAAACTAAACCATAATAGCAACAGAAAATGGGCATGTAAGACTTAAAATAAAATTAGAAAAAGTGGCTGAAAACTGGTGCAGATGGGCTGCATGACAGACGTCAACATGGGTTTGAAGCAGGTGGATCCTGTCCCACAAACCTGATTGGCTTCTGGGTGACAAAGGCTACTGATAAAGGACAGGTAGTGCATACTGTATTTGGACTATAGCAATGCCTCCAGCTCAGTCCCACAGAGGAAACTGGTCAAAACACCTAAAGGACCTAGGGGTGGGAGACAAACTGTCACAGTGGGTAGGGAACTGGCTAGGGGAGAAGACAGAGGTTAGTAGGAAATGGGGCATACCAGAGAGTGAGGGGTCACAAATGATGTCCCACAGAGGTCAGTCCTCATTCTTGTGTGCTTTATCATCTTTATCAGTGACATATAAGAGTATCAGAGCAAAAATCTTGCTTTTCACAGACAACACCAAGCTCTGCAGCAGAGTGGATAGTGAGGAAGGTAATTGTTAATCAAGAGAAAATCTGGGTAGGCTGTCAATTCAAACTACAAGAAAGAAACCTTCAAAGTCTGTAATGGCAAAAACAAAGTAAACACCCTATTAAATTCCCTGAGTGCAAGATCCCGACAGTGCTTTCAATATTCCCAGACATTTGAGTACTGTAATGTAGTTACATTTTTGGTAGGATTTCTGCTAACTACCTATTCCCTTTCTCATTACCTGATGTTGGGAGATGTTGAATGGTGGGAATGCACCTTGTTTGCCATACGTCACATTTTCAAGCTGAAAAACAAAGGTGCCAGGTGTTCTGTGAAATTTAGTCCACCCACTGTATGACAGGCAATTGGTTAAATAAAGGTTCACACCACGTGTGGCTTAGTAGCTAACAAAACTGCATGCTGTATGGTCATTCCAGTAAAAATTGTATTGGCTTTACAATATCCCTGGCATGAAATATGTGGGCTTACTTTCTTCCAGTTTCTTTTGTTTTAAAGAATCCCTAACTGACTTGTTTCCATGTATTCCTAACCACACCAGATCCTACTTTGATCTGGGGAGTCTAGGTTAACTAGCTGATACGAGGCATTGGGTAAGTTTTACTGAGGGCAATATCTCAATTACATGGGAGGTAAAAATCTTATCCATAATTACACTATACACGTGTTTCCTAGACGGATCTGATATATCCACTATACATCTAATATACTGGGGTATGATATAGACAAGTTCCTTCTTGTTCAATGGAACTTATTGCAGTGTCAGTGGCTCAGCAGGTAGCACACTCACGTCTGAGGCCAGAAGATCAGAAGGTGGTGGTTTCTAGCCCACACGGGAACATGGGATAAATCCCAATTCTGACACTGTAGTGCATCAAGAGGGGTGCTGCACTCCTGAGGTGCCGTCTTTCAGAGGAGATGTCAAACCTAGGTCCGTCTGCCTGTTCTGGTGGTTGTTCAGGTGGATGTTTAAGATTCCATGGCACTTCTGGATAAAAGTAGAGGAATTTTTATTGATAAAGGACTTCAAACAAAATAAACATACATAACAGAATCAACTGAAATATGTACTATATACAGAATTCCAAAAATAAACTTGTTGTCCTTACAGGATCATCTAAACATAGAAAACAAATTAATAGAACCATACTTTGTAATATATAGAAGAGTTCAAGCATCAGATGGCTGTTATACAACCCTAATCCAGCCAATGACGACACCGTGCCCATAATGAAATAACTTTTTCCAGCAGATAAGAGCTCATATCTTGTTGGAAAACAATATTCAAAGATATTCTGACATTTTTAATATTTCAACACAAGTTATCAGTCTCTGTTGCATAACTTAAAAGCATCTAGTCTGCCAAATATAATGTCTTAAAACAGCAAGGATAATATATAGTGTGTCATTGTTATATCTACCCCATCCTCCTTGCGTTATGCGAACATCAATTCAGGGTAAGTTAGACTGGTAAACCAGGCTTCACCCCATTCTCTGGCTAAAAATGCCAAAATCTTTTACGTAACCACATTCAACAAAGAGGTGCTCCTGGGTTTCCAAGATCTGTACGCAGGTTTTCCTAAGGCAGTATCTATTACCTGCTTGTGCTTGTTATTATTCCTTACACTCAGCCTTCCGTAGTTGCCTAGCCACCCATATCTCAAATAAACTCAGGTAGTATAGGGTTATATACAGTAGCTGTTTTAAGACTTATTAAACCTAGTAGCAGGGTAATAGGAAATGTTACTTCTTCTTTCCTCGAACATGAAGGATATGATCATAGATAACTTTCCTATGTAAGGTCTGCAACTGTACTTCATTAGGCCCCACTTAATTACTTTTTTTAAAATGTGCAGACCATAACTGGGCACCTTGGTAATACTATTCAATATTCTTGGCTTTTCAGTGCCAATGAGTTTAAACAGGGTTCAGCCAATCAAGTGAAAGGACTTCCACATTGTTTCTCCTGGTTTAATGCCCCCTGAATTATAAGACATAATTATGCATATAAAAATATCATAGGGTTTATTATCCTTATTCCTCCTTCCTGTATTTTCCTATAGATCAACTCCCTTTTAATGGGGTTCAGCCTACTGCCCATAAGACTTGGAAAAAATATTATAAAGAGTTGTCTGCACTGCCTGAGGAGGAGGAGGAGGAGGAAACACACAGCTTATATAGAGAAAGTTGAGAACTAATAGGGATTTTATTAACATCACTCTTTTTTTCTTAGCAATTTTTGACCCTTCCAGTTTGCTACTAGCCTATTTGCCCTGGATAGCTCTGCCCCAGTTAGTAAGAGCCATGTCACCTGGGCTAAATTCTACCCAAGTATATTTATCGGGTTAGAGAGAGAGGCAATTCAGCAAACTTATTGCCTTCTGGGACAAGAGTGTCCCTAAAACTACCCTTGAGTTTTCTGATAGTTAATCTTAGAGCCAGAAATTTATGAAAATATTTTATTATGGCAGTAAGGGTTTCTTCCTTTGTGTCAGGAGTTAAGGTTAATATAACATCATCTGTGTATGCAAGAATTTTAATGGATAACCACCTACTTCTGGAGAAAGGCCTCCAATGTCTGGATTACTCTTAATGTTTCTGATAAAATATCAATTCAAAAACATAGAGTAGTGGACTAAGTGGGCAACCTTGTCACACCCTCTTTTCACCAAGATCTTTTTCCCATGCCACCCATTTACTGTAGGAATGAAGCTAGCTTTATGGTAGAGGCAGCTAATCCAAGCTATAAAAGTTATAGTATCCCAAATGCTCTTAGAGTCTCAAAGACATAAGTATGGCTCAGCCTATCAAATGCCTTCTCCTGATCTAAACTAAAGACAAACCCTTGTAGAAGAAAAGCATTACCTCTTTGAAATATTTCTGTAAGGTAATCAAGTTATCTTGTAGACCTCTATTAGGAATAGCACAAGTTTGAGAAGGACTAATGAGTTTAGCCACCTCCTTAGATAGCCTCTTTAGTAATATCTTACTCAAAATGTTAACATCTGAATTTAAAAGGCTTAATGGCCTCCAGTTGCCAAGTTCCTCCTAGCCCCTTTTTATATAGCTGAATAAGGACTGCTTCCCTCATGGAATCAGCTAGTTTATTGCAACCCTAGCATGTGGTTAAATAAAATGACTAAAATGGGGAAGCTCTTCCTGAAAAGTTTTACAAAATCCTCCCTAACCCATCTGAGCCTGGGGCAGTATCTTTCTTTAAGCTAGCTATGGTCAAGAGTCACGTCCTCTAATGTAATCTTTTTACCAATAATAATACATCTTGCACAGAAGTCTGTGGAAGATTAAGGATCTTAAATAACTCTGGGTCAATGGAGGTTTGTGGCACAGTACCAAATAAGGACTCAACATACTTTTCCACCAGACTCACCATTTCGAATGGGAGGATGTTTCATATCCTGTCTCTGTTTTAATTCTGTCATTACTCTGTGGCTCATTCTTTCATTATATTCTTTAAATGGATCTAATGATCCTTTTTCATTTGAGTATTAAATCTTAACTCCTGCTCTAGAGACTTTGCCTATTGTACTGGAATGCCCTCATCTGTTTTTTATTTTATTAATTTTGCTTGTAATACATTCTGTTTATTTCAGTTAAAGAAATCAATTTTTGTAACTGATCCATTAAATGTAAATAATTTAAATAGTCAATATTGCCTTTACCTCTGGCTTGTTGTTGAAAAAATCCTGCAAAGTCTTTTAGTATCCTCCCACCAATCTACCATATCATCATAGCAACCCAACTACAGAAAACCTGGCATCCCATTCCCTTCTCCAAGCTGTCACTAACTTTGTGTTATTTAATAAAGATTCATTCAACCTACAGCTATTTTCTGCACCTCGGGAGTTATCCCACCTACCTTAATGAAGATGGATTTATGGTCAGAAAACCTCCATGCTTGGGAAGCCAGATTTAAAATTCTATGGGTGGGGGGAATAAATACAAAATTTATCCTAGTAGAGAGTGGACCCCTAAAATAAGTGTGCCCACCTAATGGACATGTTTGCCTATAAGAATCAATCAATCCAGCTGTTTTTACAACATCCTGTAATACTACAAATCATAAAAACATTTATTTGTTTGCAATCCACTATCTGATCTGGAAAGACTGCAGTTAAAATCCCTTGCCCATATAATAAACCTGGCTATGTGCAGAAAGGTTTGGATTGCCCTGAATGGTGTGACCCTCTGTGCCTTGGTCTGCAATGCATATAAAAATCAATCTAAACCTTTCCTGCTGAAAATTAAAATCAAGCAGTAATGCTCTGCCTGGGTGTATGTCTACAAGCCTGGAACGCTTTTAGTTCAGAATTAGTGAACAAAATACCAATGCCATTACACATATCCTCTCCTGTGGACCAAAAGGTTGCCTTTGATCTATGATTGAGAAGCTTGTCGTAGTTCTGTAAGAGTTTTAAGCCTTGTGTCCTGAAGGCAGAATATGTCACTTAAACACTTTGTAATGCATGGTATACCCCGATCTGTTCTTATTACTTTTTATGCTATTGACATTAATGGTGGTTATGAAGAGAAAGTGCATGAGTAAAAGGGTGGAGAAAGATTATCTGTTTTTATATTACCTCTCAAGGGGTTTTGACAACCTCCTGTGTCTATTTCTTTTTGGCGATGGTATCATCCCCTCCCTCCCCTCCTCTCCTCTTCACATCTGATATGATATCTGTAGTAGTCGAGGCTATGGTTAAAGCCATCATCAGCAGAATCCCTTTATCCCTATCTACAGCTAAGGAGGCAAATGTGTTCCTCACTTTTCAAGAAGAACAGGGAGGGGTTTTCCTTTTTAGCCTGGGAAACCACCTTTCCAAGTCTTGACCTTATTTTTGAAACCACGGTTTTAAGGGCCCTTGATCTGGGGGGCATTACCTCGAGGGGTGCAGTCTCTTGGGATACAAAACTGCCAATTTCTGAATCTTCAGCCTCCTCTGCTGGGATATCAGGTGCGGTTGGGTCTACCATAATGTCAGACTCCTCCTCTAATATACATACAGACTGGTCGGGGATCATTTACAGGTGCAGGTAAGATAACTTGTTGCCTCATGTCCTCCCTATCTCTGAAAGTGGCCTCCTCCTGTGCTGCAACTTGCTTGGCTTGCATGTGTTGTGCTTCACTATTATGAGATGCCCAAGGACATTTACCATAGGCATGGTCTGTCTTTTCACAAAGATTGCATTTAAAAGGTTGAGGCAATTGGCTCATACATGCCCATACTCTAAACAGTGACTGCACCATTCAGTGTCACATACTGAGCTCAGTTAGGTTCTGGCTCCACACTTAAAGCAGGCCTTTGGCTGGCCTGGGCTGAATAGAGACCCCTATCTTTACCCAGAAAAAGCTGTTTGGTAGGTGGACTGGTCCTGAATTTGAAGAAAAAAGTTTAACCTTGATTTTCCACCCTCTGTTCCATATTTGTTCACTGCCCAAAATGGGAAAATGTTTGTCCAACCTCACACCTCTGCCTTAGCAAAACATTATATCTTCCACATTGACCCCTCGTTATGAAACATAACAGTAATGTGTTTAACTAGAGGTTTAGTAAATGGGACAGTGAAAAACAGGACCACAGAGGGTATTTTACAAGGTGTGGTATTGGGCTCAAAATGTATCAAGGCTAGAAACATCTTTAAAACTAACATCATAAATTCCATTCCCAATATGAATAAGAGCAAATATTTCCTAAGAGAAAATGTCATTGACCCTGTCAAGAGTTTATTTGCCAAACACAGTCTATCAGGGGTCTTCTAGTCCCCTTTGTAGATGAGTCAAACAGAATTCCTTCTGGGAGCAGGCTCTCCTTTGTTCTGGAAATAAATCTGCTAAAATGGAACATGGGCTCTAACCAAGCCCTTTGCTGTGGGTCAGTAATAGTTTCAGGTGGGGCCCCATTTGAAATTCATTGCTGTTGTCCTGCATAGCATCTGAAGGCACTGTGGGTTATGTGCTGATGGGGGAGTTTTCCCTTCCTCTTGTGCACCGATATGATCAGGATTCAGATTTGTGCTAGCAGACAAGTTTTTTCTAGTGCAGAACTTTGGGGGTGAGTTTTCAGAAGAACCTGTTTGGGATCTGAATCAAGCTTTGTTGCTTGTGGTGGCCACCATAATTTCTTTATTCTGAATGTCCTGCACATATTTCTATATCTGTGGGTCCACAGGGTCAGAATCCACTGTTCCTTGGGAGAAAGAACCAGCGAGCATCCCCAGTGCATTACTTGGGGACCAGTCTTCAAACCCAACAATTGCATTTTCTGTAAATACTGGCATGCTAGAACTTGTACAAGTGCCGGGAGTTCATCTGCTGGGTAATGGATAGTGCTTAGGACGGTGTCATTTAAGAGTAAGGAATTCAGCTGCTTAGTGGTACAAAGTTCAACTGTCAGGCGCTCCAAATGCTGTTCCTCTTGGCCACTGCCCAAGTGTTTCTGTGGGCCTAACTTTTCCATGGTTTGCGATTTGGTTTTGTCCTTCAGGTTTCTCCTCCCGCAGCTCTCGGCACATGTTTTAAACTCACTGCAGCTGCCAGCCACATTTACAGGAAAGCACATTTACCAGAACACTGGAAATTGCAGAGGATCCGCAACCTCAGGTGGAGCCACCAAAGTCTTTGATGCAGTGGTGTCATCAGCAGCTGATTTCCGCGAGACAGATGGACAGCTGTGAGCTCCTGACAGTACGGTTTAGATCTCAGGAAGCAATCCTCGAATGCAGCTCTTTTTGTTTTTGTTGCAAGAGCAGTTCTTCTTCCTTCAATTGTGACGAAAGTTCAGACTGCAGATGTACCAGTGATACAGGAATACTTGGTTCCTTACCTGATTCAGTTTAGAAACAGCACAGTCTTTATCATTAGACGAGACTTCATTGAAACTAAATATTTCCAAACACATTCCTTCCTCCAATAATTCTTCCATAATGACAGCATTTTCAACAGCCTCTTGTGAGTTCAAGGCAGGGGAGGAAGTTAGCTGCCTACCTCAGGCACATCCATCCTCTCCAGGGAAGCATCTGAAGTGGCCATCTTGGAATGACGGCCAAAGTGTCCCCTACTGGTGAGTAGGGAACTTTATTAGAGTTAAGGGAAATATAATTCCAAATCAGTCATTCAAGCCATTATCTGGACTTCTTCTTTGACATTTCTTTCCTGGTGCATCAATATCTACACCTCTGTCATACTCCTGACTCTTCTTGAACCGCTCTCAATATAGGTTCACATGCTTGCCACAATTTTGGGACTTGGTGTTTGAAAATTTCTCACTATCCGATTCATATACTGGTTGAATTGAAATACATATATTTTTAAGTATCACTTCCTGGGGTATGTGACACTGTTGCAGTACTCATTTGCACCTGGCCTGCCAAAGGTAATATTTCAGAATTTGCGAATAAAACCTGCAATGTTTCTCTAGAAAACTGTTTCCATCTGGAAGTTTGTTCTACATATATCAACTCTGTATGGGATATGGTCTGGAATAAAATCATTCTTCATTTCTCTGTTAAACAATCCCAGAATTTCCGTGCATATTCACATTCAAAAACAGGTGCTCTTGTGTTTCAAGAACTTGTTGACAACTGGGCCTTAGACAGTATCTTTCTTGAATCGGTTTATGTTTATTGTTGCTCTTTACATTGAGCTTCCATGTGTGGTTAGCCATAACTACTCCCTCCAAATGCTAGAATCTTTTGTTTTTAACTGGCCAAAGGCCTCCTTATATTGGTCTTGCCCACAGTATGGCAGTGTTATATCTTCTTTACACTGTGCTTGAATCATTTCTTCAAAATTCTATTTTTATTTGGAAATCCTGCAGTGTTGTACTGCACTTTCCACCTGATTACTTGCTGCAAAACTGGGTTCACAAAACCTGGTATTACTTAGGTTTGTCCTAGTAATCTACTTTTCCTTGTTCCCAGGCCCTTACGTATGGTCTTGCCCATTCTGCCAAGATTTCTTTCCATTCTTTATCAGCATTCTTCACTGGAACTATAATGTTATAGTATAAGAATGCACTGTAATAGAAAGCCACTGGATGCACCATCTGTAAACCCCTTCTTGTACACTTCTGAATGCAATAGATCTTTTCACAGGGTTTAATAAGCCGTCATAATGCTCTGAAAAGATACTATGCAGTCTTGTCACCAGTTGCTGAGGTGGGAAACATAGCTGATAAATAAGAAAACTGGAATCAGTAAAGTTTTTATTAAAAGTATTTTCTCTTGTTTTGATATTGTGCCAAAAGCCCATCTTGCCATAATTTGTTCTGCTTTTGCATCTTCTCTTCCCAGTTCAAGGTAGCTAAGTCTCCTTTGCCAAATTTAATGCCTAGGATGGTTATAGGCTAAGTGAATAGCTATATTCCTGCATAAACCATTTTTTGGTGAAATCTTTCCCAACTGATAGCCTTTGCTTTTATCTACATTAATGTAGGACCCAGAGGCCTGGGAATATTCCCTAAATTGCGTGGTGATGTCACTCTCTTTGGTGGAGTCCTCCAACACTATTACATCGTCTGCATACACCAGTGCTTTTAATGGTGGGGTAACTGGTGTCAGTTGGATTCCCACAATTGTGTCATTCATTTATTACAGGAATTGTAGAAAGGGTTCTATTCCATATACATATAATAACAGACTCATTAGGCATCCTTGTCTGAATCCTCTCCGCACTAGCCTGGTTTCACCTACCACCCACTGATTCTTGGTGTGACTGTGGCTTTTTCATATAGGCTTCTAAGCCATGATACAAACTGACCTGGGATTCCAAACTTTCCCAACACAGAGAATAAGTATTCTTGAGATAAGAATCAAAGGCTTTTTGTTTGTCAATACTGAACACTATCCCAGTTTCAATTCCTGTTTGACATCTTTGAAGCAATTCCCTGAGCATAATGAGATTCTGGAAATAATTTTCTGATCTGAGTTAATAAGACATAGTGGATGCCAATTTTGTAACAATGTTTTGTCTGCCTTTTATTATAGAAAGATCAAGGCAGCCTGTAACTTGGAAGACAGAAATTATTCAGTACAGTAAAATTGATTAAATAAAATTGCAGAGTTGGCCCAAGATAGTCTTTGGGTGGGATATACAAAGGGTTGCACATGGCACAACAGGGTTGCTATGCAACACTTATGTGTGATGGAGTATTCAATGGGGCAAGTTGCACAGTGCAACTCCTGATGCGCCAGGGTGCAACAGTAATGTACTGTGCAAGTGCAGGGGCATGCCCATGCATATGCTGCACATCCTGATATTTAGAATGGAGGAAATATGGCTGCTCACCAGTGGGTGGCTGGACTTGTTCCTGGTTTTGCAGGCACATCTTTGCACCCCACTCAGTGGAGTGCAAAGATGTGCCTGTAAAACCAGGAACAGTCCAGGCCACCCACAGGTGAGCCGCCATATTGCAGGGCACAATAAGGCAGTCACCAGCCATGGTGGCCACACACCGACTCAGAACATGAACCCCAAGCCCTTGCCCTGGCAGCATTGTGCCTCCCTGCCCCATCACCGGATCGTGGGCATTAGTAGGAAGGCGGTCCCAGGTGGACCTGTGTCTGCCCCCGCCCGATTGCGGGCATATGCTATATGAAGGTCCCAGGTGGACCTGTGAACACCCCTCTTGCCTGATCACGGGCAGCAGTACTATGAAAGTCCCTGGTGGACCAGGTGCATACCCTGCACTGCCTGATCATGGGCATACTGGCAATCATGTCCCTTGTGGTCCAGTGGTAACCCTCCCCAGCGCCCGATCATGGGTGGCTTAATGCACAAGGGACCCTGGTGGTCAGTGGTACCCCCCCACCCGCCCACTGAGGTCCCCCACCACCCAGCACCCTCCATCAGCGGCAGCAGCACCCCTGCCCTCATGCCACTTGGCCACCCGCCAAATGACAGCGTACAGTACTGACTGTACACCTGTTGGTCCACTGCATGGACCAATGGGCATGCAGACCATACTGTACTACACAGGTCCGATATATGAATGAATGCAGTTCATTCACATATCAGGCCCATGTAGTACAGTATGGTCTGCATGCTCCAGAGCAATACTGTACAGCCTGTCATTCGGCGGGCAGCTGGGTGGCATGTGGGCGGGCTGCCACCTGTCGATGACGGGGGTGCTGGGTGGTGGGGACTTCAGTGGGCAGGTGGGGAGGGGTACCACTGGACCACCAGAGACATGCATTGCCAGTATGCCCACGACTGGCAATGAGGAGAGGTATGCATGGGTCCACCAGGGACTTTCATAGTACTGCTGCTCATGCTCGGGCAAGGGGTGTCTACAGGTCCACCAAGGACATTCATAGTACTGCTTCCCAAAATCAGGCAAGGGGGGGTATCTACAGGCCTGCCTGGGACCTTCTTCAGATAGCATATGCCCACGACTGAGCAAGGGAAGAGGCACGAGTCCACCTGGGACCGTCTTATTGCTTCTGCCCATGTTTGGGCATGAGAGGGATGCACAGGTCCACCTGGGACTATATCACTACTTCTGCCCATGATCGGGGGATGGGGGTAGGACACCACTGGTCCACCATGGACCTATTCGGACCCTCATGTCTGCGTTCGAGCGAATGGGAGCGGGCTGCAGCCTGGCAGGCACCAGGTGCAAGTCACTGGGGGATCGCACACCGCATGCAAATGGAGCCATAATGACATGCAAATGGCTCTATTTGCACCTTTGCATGCATGATGACCTCATTTGCATGCCCAGTGCTGAATATCACAGTTGATGCACCTAGCACAACTGCACTTGCACTGATGCATCCCCCTGCTCCCCTTCTGCCACTTGTGCTGGTGCAGTCGTGTGCCCTCATGCCATATTCAATGGTGCTGAGCCATGGCACAGCACCATTGAATATCGCCTGGTCCATGCCCTGGTGCAACATAGTTGCTCTGTGCCCAGGCTTGCACCCTGCCCGGCACAGTCTGAATATCCCACCATTTAAATATTTTTATACAGTTCAGATGGAAGCCCATTTAATCCGGTGCTGTAGAATTCTGTAAATGTTGTATTGTGTCATTGACTTCTATCAGCTGAATAGGACTAGTGAAAGCTGTCAGTAGGTTATCTAGTATGCTAGGAATGCCCACGTTCTTTAGCAGTAGGTAGTTATGGGTTGTATGGAATGGAACACCAAAGCTGTCTTGTACAAATTTGTCAACTACATACATAATGGAGTCTCTGATGAGACATTTTCTGAATTATTACATTGTAGGCCTTCAGTAGTTCTATGCTGGACTCTGTTCTGAAATGCTTTAAAGCTATCTAAAGAGCTATCTCTGGGTTCCAAATTTCATTTCCTGAGCCAATGTAGCAGCTCTGCTATATTGATATTATTTCATATCTGATTTAACCTAATTACTTGGTCCATTAGATCAACCAGCTCTGCAGTTAACTGTGGTTCTCCAGCAACATCTGTAAGTGTAGTACAGGGTGCAATTGGGCAAACATCCAGCCGCTCCATTGTTGGCAGTGTTGATAACACTGGGTCAGGAATGGGAATGTGCACTGAAGTATTGTTGTTACTAACCGTAGTCTGCATCTCTGGAGTTGTGGTTGCAATAGTGTCATTTCCAGTACAGGTTCAGTTATCATGGGAAGGGCTTTGGAAGTGTCCAAAGTCTGACAGGGACTGTCAGCATTTTGACATCCACATGCTTTGAAGTTGCCATGTCACCCACCACAGGTTGCACAGCTGAACCAGCTTGTCAGTCAAGAGAGAAACATCTGGGAAACTGCTGGTGTCTCCATGCTATACAACAGTTCAGCAGACAATTTCTGTCTTCTTCTCTGCTGGTATTTAGCCTCTTCCTCTGACATAAGTGTTAATAATAATTTCTTTTTACCTCCATGGCCCTTTTTAACTTGTCATCCTCAGCCTGCAGTTTCTGCTGAACAGCCTGTTATTTAACCTTGTTTGGGCTACCAACCTCAGGTATCTGCAATTCAGTTTTGTCAGCTGTAGATAACATCTTCTTATCATCTTCTGAAATGGTCTCAAGTTACAGTAATAGGGAAGGAGACCGCTCCCTAATCCGGAGACATCCATCCAGGGTTGGCCAACTTGTCAGCATGACAGGTAGCCAGAAGTTCCCTCTGCTGGAAGACTAAGGGACTTTCCCCAGTGTCCTGGTACAATTAACTAAAAATACCACCAACAGCTTAATGTGGTACAATTTCAATTGGTATCCATCTGTATCTCCACCCCTCCCAGAACAAGGCAAAATAAGCTGAATTGCCGAGTCCTTCTTTCCTGGTCAACAGTGATTAAGGATTTCATGTCATTACAGTGATCACAGAATAGCAATCGCCATTATGGCGAGTGTACATCACGAAAATGAATTTGCCATGCACACTCATGGCGCAGGATGAAGAGGGCACCCAAGACCTACAGGTGTTTTTTTTAATGAGAGGCTGTACCCCCTACTAATGGGGTCTCAGCTCCAGGGGGCGCATGTCGGGAGGTGAAAACTTGGAAAATACAAAGCCACCCACGGAAAAAGTGTGGTGCGGACCAAACCCTGCACCCTGCACCTCCCAGGCGACCACCCACCCCACCACACTAGCGGTCCAGCTCAGCTGCTGCCCACCACCCCCTCCCACATACCTTTCCTCCCCCCGCGTGCGTATACACACGTACATCTGTTTGCCCTACTCCCGTATTCGCCACTACCCTGCCAGGTAGCCCCTGTATACAGGTGTCATGATTGAGTTGCCATAGCTAAGTCCATCTCCTAAGTGGTCTAACATTTGTGTACATCTTCCATGATTTATGGCAAAATAGGCTCTGCTTGCATCATAAAAGTGGCAGTGCATAACTTTTGATGTAAGTACAGTAACTCTAAAAGATGAATATAGTCAGAAACCTTGTGTGGCTTTGAAAATAAGCAGTGGAAGTCTGGGTGCAATCTGGAGGACGAGGGAGCAGAAATCAACCATTGCATCAGCATCTTCTTGTCTAAAAATTCTGTGCAATGTATTTTTTTTTTTTTGCAGTTAATATTTTTATTGAGCATTTTCAAATGTGCAATGTATTTTATATATGTATTTAAAACATGTTTTGCTAGGAAAGACCTCAACAGAGTAAATCTTGGTTTCACAGATGTCCTGTGGGAATATTCACAAAAATGGCGGCAAAATCTCAATACATTACAATCACTGAGTCACCTGTATATGAACAGAAAGGCATAATCTAATATTTGTATTCAACTGACATTCAGTTGACAAGAAAGAAATGAGAGAGAGAGAAAGGAGAGAGAGATGAAATAGCTTTGTGGTGTTTGCACATATTACCCATGATGCCTTGCTTTTATAAGGGATATAAAATTGTGTATCATTATAAGAGTGCGGTAGCACCCTATAGTTAGGGTTGAGTAGGCTGTTTAATGTTAAACTCCAATTTCTGCACCTTAATAACCTAGCATGGTTTGATGAAATAGCATGAAATTTGCATGCGTGGTCAGGCTGCCAGAGCCTCAAGATATGAAAGTTTCATGATGGCATCTTATTTGGTTTTAAGATATATGGAGCACCAAAAAGAAAACATTGTTTGATCTCCCTATACTTAACATTGCATATTTTCCTCTCACCTACAGCCTAGATGGTGTGGAATTTTTTCATGAAATTTTTAGAGTTAAAGGGGCCTGTGCAAATGGAATGCCTTTCAAAGGTTTCATGAAAAAAATATTATACTGTTCTGAGTTATAAGGATTTTTGGATAACTGGCAAATGTAAATGACAAAAAAATATATCATGAATGCTCATTTTCATGGTTTACTTTTGTGAAAAAGTACTGATTGTGTGTAAAAATATCAGTTGTGCTGGTCGCCATTTTGTTTAACTCACAAACATTGAAAATACATAAAAATGATACATATTTTCAAAAAGACAAGCACCTGAACCTAGCTAAATTGGACCCACTTAACTAGATTTTGGTGTTTTTATTTTAATATTGCCCTGAAATAATGTTTCTGGGCACCTGTAAATCCTGGGTGCCCAGCTTAGTGAAAGGCTTCATTTACCCATGTTCTCAGTATGAGAACAGCAGGACTTTCTTGAATTCTAAAGTTGCAGCTGGAGTCATGCTGCCAGCTTCAGTTGAAGCAGTGAGGCAGTGATCCTCTGCTCTCTCTCTTCTCTCTCTCTCTATCTGTCTATCTAGCTAGCTATCTGTCTGTCTGTGTTCAAGTTATGTATGAATAGCCTGAAAACTGACAGTCTGTGCACAGTTAAACTTAATTGTATTTTGCCGGGTGCACTGAGGGTTCAGGCACTGGATACCACACCTACACCATGCTGGCAACCCAGGTTTGGGAATGAGCCTGGGTCATCAGGGGTTGGCAGGGGAGAGGGATTGAATGTCCGATGGACTGCTCTCCTCTCCAGGGTGGGGGCATGCAAGCTGCTGGTGCATTGGTGGCCTTTAGCAGAGGCTGGGGGTGATGCAGCAGCACAAAGCAACATAAAGGGGCATGATGGGGCATGGAGCTAGGAGGAGCATGCATGGAGCATGTGCATTCTGTCCATGGGTGTCATTGCATGCCTCACATGCATGGGGGACTATGACAGGAAAATGGCACCGGTCATGTTGGCTGATGGCTGTCTCCATGGGGACCTGGCTCCGAGGGCATCATGGTACATTACTGGATCTGGTCCTGGTGGAGCGAGCCTGGAGGGTCTCCACCCCTGCCACAGGGGCAAGCTGCAGGGTGGATGCTGTGAACAGCCCAATTAGGAGCTGGGGTCTTTGGGACAGCGGCTGGACGATGTAGGATGCCAGGACATGGTAGGCAGACCGTGCCAAAGGAAGAAAAAAGGACTAAAAAAAATAAACCTTAATTGTATTTCATGTTGTTTGATGTTTTATACTTACATCTGTATCCTGGTTATGTAGGAATAACCCAAAAACTGAAATTAGTCTTACTTCAATCTGAGCAGTCACAAACAATGGTAACACCTACCCAATTCTGTTACTGTATATTGAATGAGTACATCGAGACTGTGCATACAGTAAATTGTCTAAGTTCAATCATTTTATCTGGTCTGAATTGGATAGGGGCCATCTGTTAGAGTCTTTATTAAATAAATGTAGTGCTGCTGTCTTTTTTGTAAATTCACTTTCATCATGTGAAAGCCATCATTGAGTGCACAGTGGATATTGGGATGTATCCATGATAATAGTTATGTATGAGTACATTGCATCATTTATAAAGTATTGTACTATACAAAACAATGAGCTTTATTTTTTACCTGTACCATCTTAAGTGGTTGGATTTTGATAGCGGACTGGGACAAAATGTTATCTAAAACTGACAGCGGCAGCCAGAGTTGGATGAAAAAGCAAGAGTCTAGAGAAGACTGTTAGAAGCTGACAGCTTAAATAAATTTATTATTTTTTTAATTTCATAGTCTAGAGTCTTCTCTGTAATTGACTCTGAGACTGTTGTAAATGTGATGTGGTTAGAGTTAGTAGTCTGGGAGTGAGCTGGAGAGAGATGCATAAGTGCATGTCAAAAGTCCAAACAGAACAGCTTTTTTATCTTTCCTTAGTTGCTTCCTTTGTGGTCAGAGCATAGTTATGGTTGAGATCTGTGAGGGAAGTGGCCTGTTTGGTGAAGAAATTAATCTTGTCCCTGTGCCAGTGTTCTGTTTAGAGTATACTTGAACTTGGGATTCAGGTGGGAGCAAACTGAATGAAGAAGAGCATGTACAACATCAGTGTCCAATGCCAAAATGTCAAGTGTGTGTGACAGAGTGGGGAGAAGACTTCATAAGACTACATAAGACTAACCACATAAAATTATTTTTGAAACACAGCCACCCTTTCCCATAATGCATCCTTCCCATAACAGAATAAGATGCCAAGGGTTAAAATGGAGAGGGCAATCAGAACAGACTTTTGCATAGCTGAATAAACTCTGTTTTTGATACCATATATTTTTAGCAAGTAGAAATTATGTATAGTTGATCAAATGTATGGTCACCCAATCTCTATATTCAGCAGCCAGTGCTATACAAGATAACACTGCACCATGATAGTTGTCTGGACTGGGACCTTTGCACACATCATAAATTAGTATAATCACTGTAAGTAGCGAGATCACGTTCTCTAATCTTGCCGTAGCCACTGATCAAAGGAGTCAATGGCATCTAAGAAGCCAATGGCATTTGAAGAAAGAAAAATAATAGCCTAAAGTAGAATTCATCAGTACAGTTACAACACTAAATATTAAAAGTTTTAGGTTTGACACAAACCTAATTTAATTTTCAGTGACCATGTATAAATATTATTATTATTGTTTCTCCAGTCTCTCTGAAGCCTACTGGTCTAATGGACCAAGAGTGAAAAACTGGTCAGCAGAATTTTTCAGTACAACCATAGCTTCCTACATATGAACACTGAGGTTTTGTGACCTACATAATTGGGTCTCCAGTAGCCAAGCATACTGTAAATATTAAATCGTTGCTCCTCTAATCAGGTCCAGTGAAAGCAATGGTCACATAAAGTTGCAATTTGGACATCTCAAAAAATTTAGAAATACAATCCTACAATTGATCAATTCTCAATAAACTATACAGTTAGTATTACATTCTGAGTGCTGATTAAGTCTGCAAAAGCATAGGACATAATTCTAGGATGGAGAATTTCTAAACAAAACCTTGTACTAGTTGTATATCACGGAGTAAAATTAAATAGTGGTTCAAATGCTGGTCTGTTTCAATGGAGCATTAAACAAATTGAAATTAAAATCAGCACTGTATGCTCCTAGTATACAACTTAATAATTGACAGATACCTCATTATGAGCTGCAGGTGAGTTATTCGAATCCTGCCACAGTCATCAGAAATCAAGTCCAGCCAAAGCAGTTTCTGAATGTTTGAATAATTGTATTATAGGATAAAACTCACTAAGTACTTAACACTTACAGTATTCGCTTTCTTTATAGTGTATGTACATTTTCCTAAAGAATTTTAGACATGATCAAGTCACAATATTTAAATTTAATTACTATTCATATATTATACAATTTCAGCTTCTGCAACATCTCCATCCTGCAGCTATCACTGAAGCTCTGGCATTGATATACAGCCCTGCAATTCCCAAATTCCCTTAAGCTTTTCTGGTCTCCTCCTCTTCCATCCTCTCCACTAAAACCAGCTACAACTGGTTTGCATTATGGGAACTTGCCTACAAAGCAGATTCTGTTGCACTGTACTGTATTTAGAGAATCTGGAGGTAATACAACATTTATGTGGAATGATATTCAATTGGAGATTCCTCCAGGATTTCTTGTGCTGGCTTCTTTCAACATTTTCCAAAGCTATATCATGGCAGCACACTAGATAGGAAATTGCAAAGTATCTATCCCCATAAGGTTTAGAATAATCTGCATTTACCTATCAAAATATGCATCCATTAATGGAATTATGTAGGGCCAAAATGGTGTGTACTTAATTTGTAAGTTTCTAACGAAATCTTTCACATGTAAAATTTATATCATGTATCTATGCATAGGATATTGGTTATTGCACATGTACTGCTCTTGCACAACTTCCAATACAGAAAAAATGCTAATTTGCTTAAGTATGTAATTTCATATACAATATGTATGTATTGTAGATAGCTATCTATCCAGCGATTGAGAGAGAGAGAGAGAGAGAGAGAGAGAGACAGCAGTTCTTCAAAATAAAAAACATGTTTGTAGACCCATCATAAAAGAGACCTCTCACCTCAGAAAAGAGCTGAGGAGCATGAACTAAGTACACCTCGAGAGTGCTGAATTAGTTGTTAATACTATGTTCCTCTATACTGTTTTATGACCCATCTTTTCTTTTATGAAAGCCTCCATTAATTCTCCATTAATTTTCAGAAAAGTATGTAGTCCTACTTAAATGTATTTGCCCATTCATCTAATTTGGGGTGAGGTGAGGTGGGGTGGGGAGCGAGGACAGAACGAACATGACAGGTGACTAAAAATCCAGTGCTTAAACTTCATAACATTAAATATATGCCTCAATCTATGCCTGATTTTATATCAGAGTATGCTAAACCCCTTTTAGACATTAAGGCAAATCAATACACTGCTGGTGAGCTGAGTTTAGGGGTCAGCTCAGTGAGCCAGTTGGCTGGGCCAAGGATGGTGAATGACATGCAGCAAGACCCCACCAGTCTGAGAAGGTAAGGTGCACTTTTATGTGGCTACAGATACAGACACAAGAGTCAAAGAGTTCATCTGTCTGCCAAAGCACAGAACTAACTGACAGCAACAGGTACTGGGCAAAGAGGGGCCTGTGCTTCTGCAGCCACATTTTGAGTGTATGCAATACTGTATGCATGAGTACCTGTGGATGCAGAGGGCCTGTGCTTCTGCAGACAAAAGGCCATATGGGGCCAGTGCCTCAGCAGCCAGAGGAACTCATGCATGCTATAAGTACCTTGCTAGATAGCATGATCTCTTAGGCGTGTTTTTTATATGCAGCTGCACAACTGGAAAACTGCTACCCCTTGAACAATTTCTAGATTCTACTGATGAAACCATGGTACCCACATTGCAGCAGTACTTTTAGCTGCATAACTGCAGGTCCTATAGGACCAACCTTCTGGAGCCAGGCATCAGTGAGTATCTGTCTTACATCTGTGACTGAAGAGACACAGGCCCTCAGACCTTGTGCCTCATCAGGCAGAAGTACTGTGGCAAATTTTGGTATCATAGATTTTGTGGTGTCTGCACTTTACAGCCAGAAGTATTTATTTATTTAAAATTGATAACTAGGAGAGCACACTGAATGAAGGATCATTTCCAGGTGTGACCCAGGGGAAAGGGAAAGAGAGAATCACAATCAAACAAAATATAGCCAGTCAGGTGATGTGGTTACAATGAGGATTACATAAAAGCATGCACTGAGTGTTGTACAGCCAAAATGGCAAAACATCGCATACAGAGGACAAATTAATTAGCATACAAATCATCCATGAAAACTGGGCAAATTCAAAGTGTATAGTGCCGGAGTGAAGGGAGTCTGAGCTGGTTCTTAAATTGGAGTCAGAACAGGTTGATAAACTTCAGCAAGGTTGCTGGAACTATACTGTTGGGTGGAGAGAAAGGTAATAGAAACATAGAATTTGATGGCAGAAAAGGACCGCTTGGCCACCTAGTCTGCCCATTTCCTACCTAATGGATAAGCTGCAGATCCTAGTTAATCAACAGCCTACTTCCTCCTACCCCTCTAGAATTGACTTATGATTGTCCCATGCATTCTTGAATCCCCCACTGTTTTGACTCCATGACCTCCTCAGGAAGTCTGTTCCATGCATCCGCAACCCTCTCCATGAATAAATACTTCCTCACGTTACCTCTGGGTCATCCCCTCTATCTTCAAATTGTGCCCGTTGTTCTTGCACATCTCTTTTCTGAAAGATGCTACCCTCTTGGACTTTGTTGATTCCCTTCATGTCCCGCCCCTCCTTTCCTCATAGATATACATATTAAGCTCCTTTAGTCTCTCTTCATATGGCTTCTGGTGCAGACCCTGCACCATTTTAGTTGCCCTCCTCTGGACAGCCTCCATCCTGTCTATGTCCTTGCCGAGATGGGGTCTCCAGAACTGCACGCAGTACTCCGATGGGGTCTCACCAACTGTCTGTACAGAGGATGACAAATTCTTGTTTTCTACTGGTGATACCTCTCCCTATGCATCCCAGTATCACCCAGCCCACTTTACTGCCCACCTTTAGGTCATCCGATCCGACTACCCCAGGACCCTTTCCATTTTGTTATTGTTAGTATCTCACCCACCACCCCATTGTGTACTCTTCCCTGGGTTTTGTTTTCCAGGTCCATTACGCTGCACTTCTTTGCATTGAAACTAAGCTGCCATACATTTGACCATTCCTCCCAACCTTGCCAAGTCCTTCTCATCCTTTCCACCCCATCTTGTGTAGCAACCCTCTTGCAGATCTTTGTGTCGTCTGCAAAGGATCTTTTCCTTCAGTCCCTCTGCAATGTCACTGATAAAGGCATTACAGAGGACCATTCAATACTGAACCCTGTGGTGCCCCAATAACCCCCTTTCTTCAGAGTGGACTCCGTTTACTATTACCTCGCATCCTGTTGTCCAGCCAATTGTTTACCCAGGCTACCACCTTGGGACCCACTCTTTTTTTTTTATTCACTTATTTAGATTGGGATTAACACCTTTGAGTCAAAGACTCATTTTCAAAGGTTCCAAGTCGGGAACAAAATGGAAACAAAATCTGAATACAACACAATACAAATAAGAACAAATTAAAATAACAGTGAGAAAAGGAGAACATGGTAGGCAGCATGAGAAACATTACAATGGCACGTGCATTACAGGACTTGCTAGTTTCAAAATACAACCTAAAATAAGTTACATTACATCAAGTTGTTGCAGGGTAGGGATACACTGGGAATAGTAAGGTATGTCAAGAATAGGTCTATGTTTAGCTGTAGACAAAGGTAAGCAGCCAGGTTGGCGTTGTCTAAGTAGCTGGATATGGTGTGGGACGGAGTAAAGGAAAAGGTGGTGTAGGAGGGTTTTAAGTCGAAAACGGAGGGGCAAAGGTGATAAGGCAGAGGATGGGGCAGGAGGAAACTAGAAAAGTCAAATTATTTACTAGCACAGTTACAGGTGTTTACTTTCTTAAGGTGGGACCGTAGCCCCTTTTGAACAGACTCAGCTTTGTGTTTACTGTCATCATGTTGGGTAGCTCATTAAGCCATTTGGGGTCCTTAAAAGTAATGGATTTTTGGGCCAGTGAAGTGCGCTTGAAAGTGACTTGTAGACCACCTTTGTCACATTTCTTGTTTGTTTAGTGTGCACAGCCTTCTTGAAAAGACTGCAAATGGATTCTGGCATGAGGCCTAGCTGTGCTTTTTTTATGATCAGGCATGTCTGGTATTGGGCTCTTAGGTACAGTGGAGCCAGACCGATCTCAGAGTAGAATGCACAGGTGTGAGTCCAACGATCTGCCCTAGTGCCAGATGACAGGGCCCTATTCATGAGTTTTTGTATCCTGTTAAGGGCAGTGTCTGACCCTCGATGTATATTGGTAAGCCATAATCAACAGATGATAATACTGTGCTGCTTACAGCTAATTTGAGGGCCGCAGGTGTCATAGAGTACTTGTTTCTGTAGAGGATGCCCAGTTTTATATTGGTGGTTTGACAACTTGATCAACATGGTGGGAGAACTTGAGAGTGTCATCAAGGTAAACACCCAGATATTTGAAAGAGAGTCTTATTCAAGTGTGTCACTCTTTTGGTTCAGTATCCAAAGTGGGCGAAATTATTTTTGTTCTGTGGGACCGAGAACAGCATACTTTTGTTTTTATGGTTTAGTAGCAGTTTATGTTGCCAGAACCAAGTTTCAAGTGTGTGGAAACTATCGAATAGGCCTTCCTCGATTGTCAAGTGGTCCCTGCCTGGGACTGATATAACGGCATCATCCGCATATAAAATGATGCTAGCAGGGTAGGCATCTGGGAGGCAATTGATGAACAGGCTGAAAAGGAGCTACAGTATGGACCCTTGCGGTACTCCAAGGGCCACTACCTTAGGGTCAGAGAGTGAGTCACCGATTCTGACGCGTTGAGTTCTTTGTGTCAGGTAGCTTCAGAACCAGGAGACTGTATCCAGGGCCAGTTTCATGGAGAGCAGTGTGTTTAGTAGTAGCTGGTGATTAACTGAGTCAAACACTTTTGTAAGGTCAATGAAGACTGACCCACCGCCATCCCTTGGTCAAAGGTGTTGTAGAGCTGGGTGGTGTAATCCACCAGTGCAGTGATGGTGAGTGTTTTTGTGGAAACTGTGCTGATTGCTGCAGAGTAGTTGTTGGCTGTCGAAGAAGTCAGTGAGTTGTGCAGAGATTATTCTCTCAAGAGCTTTGGAAAGGGTGGGAGGATGGATATAGGCCTATAATTGGCAGTGTGTTTTATCCCTGGATTTACAAACTGGTGTAACCAGGGCAGATTTCCAGGCATCTGGGAACACACCTGATCTTAGGGAGGCATTAAAACCTTGGAGACTGGGTCTGCTAGTACATCAAGCGTTATGGCAACCAACTTCATATCTATCAGACCACTCCCCATTCTGGTCTTTCCAAGGACCCTCATTACTTGTTTGATGGTTTCAGAGATTGAGACTTGCCTAAAATAGAATAGTGGCAGCCCTTCCCTCTCCAGAAAAGGGTTTTGTGTTTCTGTGAGATTGGTTATTCATTGGGTTTAGGAACTCACTGAGAAGTACCCCTGCTAGACCAGTGAAGGAGGTATGAAACTCATTGGCAATCAGAGGTGTTCCTGGAGAGACCCATAGCCAGTGGTTAGTAGGTCCAGAGATGCCCTTGAGGTCCTACCAGTAAGGGTTTTTAGTGTGTTCCAGAAATCTGGAGGACCCCAGTTATTATTGAAGAGGTCCTTGAAATAGCTAGCTTTGGCTGAGCGAATGAGCCTGGTACAGGAGTTCCTTGCAGCTTTGTAGTCGATACATCATGCGGCTTTCCTGAGTCCTTAGCTTTGTGCCACAGGTTGTCTCTATGATGCATGTGTTCTAGGAGTGAGGTATTAAGCCTGGGGATGTGGTTTCCTTTGATTTTTTGTTTTTTGGGGCGAAAATATTGCATGCCCGACTAAATGAATTTTGAAGAACTCAAAGGCGATGTTGCCATCTGTTGCATGGTCAAGTGGTGACGGGTCGATCAAAGATAAGTAGAGTTTGAAATCATTTAGTAGTCCAGGTCTCAGAACCCTATTGGTAGTGACCTTTGGTGGGCTTTTGTGAACTTGTTTGCCCAGGTGCACATGACTGGCTGAGGCATCAGGCAGAACCTTAACATCTAGTATGTGATCCGGTTAGAGCAGAGAAGCCAGTCAATGAGTGTACTGGTGCCTGTTTTGTAGTTATGCCTGGTGGGAAGGGTAACCATCTGTGTAAGATATAAGCCAGCTATTATGTCCCTGGCTTTATTTTCCTTGTTAGAGTGCCAGTTAATGTTGAAATCCCCACAATAACCTGCTCCCTACTTTTCCCAAAAGCTGCATATTCTCCTCAAAGAGCTTGAGCTCCAAGGCTGGCTAACTTAATCTTTTGTATGGGACTGTGTCAAATGCCTTGCTAAAATCTAGGTAGCGATGTCCACAGCCCCTCCCTGGTCTACTACTTTGGTCACCCAATCAAACAAATCTATTAGATTTGTCTAACACGACCTTTCTGCTGTGAATCCATGTTGCCTTGGGTCCTGTGCCTGCTGGCCTCTAGGTAATCAACAGTTCTTTCCTTCAGAAGTGATTCCATCAATTTACCTATCACTGAGGTCAAACTAACAGGTCTATAGTTTCCTGCCTCTGCCTTGCTCTCACTTTTGTGAAGTGGGATCACATCCGCCCTCCTCCAGTCCTCAGGTACCACCCCATCCTCCCATGATTTGTTAAAGAGGGTAGTCAGTGGTGTCACTAGTTCTCCCCTTAGTTCTTTTAGAATTCTGGGTGAATCCCATCAGGCCCCATTGCTTTGCCCACCTTCAGTTTTAAGAGTTCTTTCAGAACCCTTTCTTCTGTGCAGGGGCGACTAAACCGGGAAGGACCAGACAGGCCACGAACCCCCACCACTCTTATTCCTGGGTGGGCCACCTATGTGTTTTGGTCCCCATTTTTTGACACTGTATTTTTTAATTCATGTATTTTATTAATGTATACATGGCCTGTGTATATTACTCTCAAGTCAATATATGCAGCACATACATTTAAATTTGAATTGTGCAGTACCATCAGCTGCTTATGAACACCGATCATATACCGATATCATGATGGTAATACCATCCATGCAGTTTATCTGCCTGCCAGGTTACCTTGTAAGTTTAAATATAGAATTTGTTTATTGCTTTTCCCAGTATTACTATGGTGACAGGTGCAATCTGCAAGTAATACTGGGAACCAATGAATGAATTCTTCATTCAAAGTCAATGTAATAGCACACAGCAGCCACTAGTTAGAGCAGAAACATGGCATACTGGTAGTGAAACTGAGCTGATTGTCAGGTAATAGAAGTGCCAAATTTGAGTAACTGAGGTAATAAATTCATGGTCAAATCCTGCCTTTTTACACCAAAGTATGATCTGTTCTGCATCTGTTGCCTATTAATTAAGAGTGGTGTGGTTCCAGTTTGTGTTTGTGGCCTAATATTTGTATTTATTTTGGATAATAGAAGTTCTAAATCTAGAGTGACTAAGGTAAATTGTGGATTATACAATGGGCTAGGAAATAAACTCAAATCCTGCATTCTGATTGGTTGTCTGGCACCTTTTCTCCATTGTAAATAATCCAATATACCAATAGGAAAAGGTGCCAGCTCCTCTTAGCGACATCAGCAACTGTCTCTCAAATCACTCTGAGCACTGCAAAGCCAGAACTAGCAAAGACAGCAAAAGACATCAAGATCCAGAATGCCACAGTACCAGCCATTACGCTCTGAAAGCACTCGCCCTCTCTTGCCGTAACTGTGTAAACATACAAAAAAAGCACCTTTTTCTAAGGTATGCTATCTCACAACTCCTACGAGTTACCTGCCTCACCTCAGTCTCTCTGAACATTTCTCGCTCAGATCCATTTCTGGTTCTCTAAGACACACTGACAGACACCATTGGTTGCTCCCAAACAGTACAGCTGGAACTGGCAAACCCTATAAAACCAGAAGCACATGTCAACAACATCACAGCTCACACTGCACTGCACAAAGATGTAGTGGCAATCATGAAATACCACGCTCTGTGTGAGGGAAAACAAAAAGAAATGCCCAACAAGCTCTCCTCAAAACAAACAAAAAATGCAGTGTGTCTGTAACTCAGAATAGGAGCTGTTTGGGAATGAAAAGTAGAACTACACATGTGCAGTACCACCAGATCTAGCAACCAATGACCATT
Organism: Neoceratodus forsteri; assembly: GCA_016271365.2. Classification (NCBI taxonomy): domain Eukaryota; kingdom Metazoa; phylum Chordata; order Ceratodontiformes; family Ceratodontidae; genus Neoceratodus; species Neoceratodus forsteri. The sequence goes on along the minus strand of CM028131.1, from coordinate 888,365,653 downwards.
TTTTCTAGCACAGCAATAAATACAATAAAAATAAAGATGGAAAGTCTGCATTCATGTCTTACACCTGTAGTGGCTGAAGTGCAGGCCCATCAGATGTGTGTATGTCTTTCGTTTCTAAAGTATCTCAGGCAACAGAAGTGCTGGACCCATAGGACCCACACTTCTGCAGACAAAAGATCTCCAGTAATTTTGGATATCATGGATTTTTATCAGTGGCTGCAGGGGCCTGTGTTTCTGTATACAGTGGCAGTGTTGTGATTTGAGTATTGTGAATTTATATTTGCAGTGACAAGTGAATGCATATGTCTTCTGGTATGCCCTGCTGCCGATACAAATCCATGAAGGTAGCACATCAGTGCTACTGCATTTGTGTCATCTGCAAAGAGTTGTATGTTGTTTGTCTCACCTGATGATGGCTGTCTGTGGTTGCTCCTATGGTCATGTCCTTTTGCTGCTTTGGGGGTGGGGTGGGGAATAAGAGATTGAAACCCTAATGCCACATTTCCTTTACTTTTGTGGCATTAAGTTGAACCTAACTGGTGCATCTACACAGTTTCTTGCAAAGAATATATATATATATATATATATATATATATATATATATATATGTAATATATACAGCATATAAGCATATAGATATGTATGCCATGCCAGAAGCTCCACCCCAAACTTGGAGCTCTTTACAGGAATAAATCTTGCATTCAGCTTCCTGTAAAAAGAAATCTTTTCAAAAATTACACTCCCAATTTTAGACTATGGTGACGTTGTCTATAGTGTTGCTTCAAGTCCATTCTGCTAGATTCTTGCATCTGTCCATTTGGTTTAGTTAATGTTTACTTGTTCTATGTATGTAAGACTTGCCTATCAACCGTATCTTACTATTGTTAGATTATTTTGTATTTATCTTATTTTGCACATTGTTATCAAAATTACTGCTCTCTACATCACCTGCCCCAAGGACACACCTTGAAACAAGCTATAATTTCAGCTCAGTATGTCTTTCCAGGTAAATTGTTTGAATAGATATGAATATATTGTACTGGCCGCAGTAGCACCAGTATTGTTAGGGTTAGTAGGTGTTTAATGTTAAACCCCAGGTTTGCACCGTAATAACTTTGGTGGCATTTTACAAAATAACCCACAATTCGCATGCACAGTCTGACTGGCAGGGTCTCGAGACATTAAAAGCTTCATGATGGCTTCTTGTGCAGGTTCTGGGATATGATTTTTAATGAAGTGCAGTGTTTTTCCTATACTTAAAACACTTTTTTAATCTCATGTACAGCCTAGACAGTGTGGAATTTTTTCTGAAACATTCAGGGTAAAAGTGGCTTGTGCCAAGGTAGGGCCTTTTGAAGGTTTTGTGAAAAATATTAATCAGTTCCAGAGTCTTCTGAGCATGCTCAGTAGGTTTTGGATACACCTCTGATATGAATGATACAATTCACCATTTTCAGTCATTTACCTTTTGCAAAATTAGTGTTTTATCATTTGTGAGAACAAATATCGTTCATGATGGCTACCATCTTTTTTTTTTGTACAAAACAAATTGAAAACTTATAAAAATGAGTATGCGAGAAAAAAACAACACATGAATCTTGCTAAATGGGACCTGTTTAGTATGATACTGGTGTTGGTTTTTGATCAAGGTAGTAGATATATATTTTGTTTTGTTTAGCTGTGGTTGATTATTGCTTATTTATGTTTCCAAAGTGGCATTTCTTTCTTTCACACTAGTTTGTGACATGTAAATCTGTGGCTTCAAAATGTTACTATCTGAATGATTAACTAAGTTTATATTCTGTAAATAACCTGTGGACTGTAACCTTTATCATTCAAAATGACAAAAATCCATTTATATCTCACAAATAACCTGTGGACTGTAAATGTTACTATTAGAATGATGCACAAATTTTTTAGCCCTGAGGTTATTTGAGACATGAAATGTTACCATTTGAATGGTAAACTTAGTTTACAGTTCTCAAACAATGGGGCTGTGCACAAAAGTATAAATGCCTATGCACCATCTGTCTGCAGTGTGTAGACAACCCTAGAACCATCTGGGATCTGATGTGACATGCACTAAGGCGTGCATCCTTTTACTTTATCTGCTACTGTTCATTCTGCTATGCATGAGGATAGTCTGGGAAGGGTCAGAGCGTGCCTGCACTCCACACCAATCATAAAGATGCAGAGTGCGGGTGAGGGACACAAAGTATGAAGGCAGGGATGCTGCTGAAGCCCTGTACACCCCCAGTGAACACCCACAAGCTGCGGCAGATAACACAATAGTATCTGCCATGTCACCCCAACCATCTGGTCAGGTGGAGAGGACTGGCATAACCATTTGGGCACCTGCCTGACAATTGTGCATTTTGGGACTCACACCATCCCATAACTACTGTTAGACCAGGATGGACATCTGACTGGATGTCCATCTATGTCCACCACTCCTCCCTCACGCTCAGTTTTCAGTTCTCAAACAACCTGCAGACTAGTTTATATTCCACAAATTACCTGCAGATTGTAAATTGTACTGTTTAAATAATAAAACCAGTTTAGATTTCACAAATAACATGCAGACTGTAAATGTTACCATTCAAATGGTAAACCTGTTTTATAACTCACGATGTATTTCTGACATGACATTTTATTGTTCGAATTATAAAATAATTTTTTATGTCACAAATTATTTTATCCATAATTTTAATGTTTTTCAACAGTTATGACCTAAATCTGGAATATTTAGGGCCCTGCACTTCAAGCAGCTATGTAACTAAATGGCAAGGGTCCCACACCTCCTGGTAGTTACAAAAGTGGATGTTGTTAAGAGTGTGACACACTTGTGCAGGGCAAATTTACTGCTCTGTGCATGTCAAGCTGCTTACACTGGAAGTGTAGAGCCCTCAGAGCCAATACTGTGCTGTAAAATACTTAACCAATAAGACATGATGGGTGTGTCTTATGGATGGATAACGACCCACCTTGGGGGAACTGAAGCACAACAAAGCTGAGTGCTTCCAATAATCGAGGGAGGTTAGCAGGCATAATGCACCCCCCATAGTGTCTTATGATTATGAAATCGCCTTTTTAATAAATTGGATACATTTTGCTGTTGAGCTACTTTCAGCCAGACTGTTGTATGAGGATAACAGCCTGAGTAAAAATATGCCTTGACTAATAAGGAGCCAGCATTTTACATACCTATTTTATAACCTATGATAGTTTGAGGTGTATCTAGTAAATGGCTAAACTACCAAAATGCAGTGCTCCTTTATTTCATCCCTTTACCTAATACATTTGCTTTATGTCACTTTGAGGTGCTGTACTTTTACCACTAATGTTATTCCACCTTTAATTGTCACCCTCTATTATTGCCCACCCTGTCTTATACACCAAAATTTAGGCTGTATGGAGGTTGCTAGATAAGAGGAGAAGCACTGTAGTAGCATTATTATGTAAAGTTCATAAGTAAATATTTAAGAACATAAAATATTAATGCAGCAGTCCAATGTCTAGTCTTCATAACAATGTTCAATGCTGAATCACATTATAATAGGTAGACATGTCTTGCTTACATTATTTATCCATATAGATTCAATTTTACATACAGAAAATATTAGTTATATTGAATTGTATTTAGTAGAAGTAATGTACTTTGCCGATGAGATAATGAGGATAAAAAAGATTCATTGTATTTGTGATAAAAACACTTTCTTGTAGTACTGCTGCTGTAATAAATTATGAAACTGAAAATATTCTAATAAAAAGATAAAATGTTTATGATTTTTGTTGATATGTATAAATACATAAAATATGTTATATAAAATGTTCTTTTAATTAGAAAAATGAATTATTTTTCAAAAGAAGAAAAAATATGTCTGTTTTTGACATGGATCATAAAGTAGTCTACAAGACCTTACTGGGAGGTCGGCAGCTGGCTGTACTTCAGGGCAACCAGGAGAGTGAGTTCCTCATTGATTTAAGAAGTGGAAGATGCCAGGTTTAGAGAGAGGTGGACGGTGGAATGTATTAGTCCCACTGGCTGCAAGAGTGCTGCAGTTTCTCTTCTTCCTCTGCAAAATGGTACTCTGGCACTGGGTCTTGCATTACTGGTCCCTGTTGTGGATGACAAGTTCTTGTACCAAGTGGAAGAGCACACTCAGATCCAACTGTGGAATCTGCACCTCTGGCTCCAACATGCATTGCTGTTCTTGCATCTGCTCTTCATGTTCTCACCGTGATTGCATTTCATGAAACAGCTCACAGAGAATGTCACACATCTCATTAGCAGCACTGGTTAAACAAGCATTTGTCAATGCTGAATGTTGTCATGCTGGCATTGGCATTGGAGCGATGATGGAGCTGAGGTGCATAATAGGAATGGCAGTGAAGTATTGAAGTGGCGCCAACCCCACCCCACCTGAGAGTGACAGGCAGTGGGGTGTGCCTTGGGGCATCAGGCATAATGCTCATGCCATTGTGACCTCACCCTACCCTGTAGACACTGACAAGTGTCATGGTGTGCTTTAGGGTCTTTGGGCATTATACTTACCCCATTCCATGGAAATACGCTGGCGTGGGTGCAGTATGGGGCGTGGGGCAAAGTTTGTGGCCAAAACAATTGCAAGACACACCACAATGCCTGTCAGTGGCTGCAGGAGGTGAGCCAGAAGTGGAGATGGCATAAGCATTACATCTGATGATCAAAGTTACAGCCCTGATGCCTGTCAGTCCATGCAGGATTGGGGTGCTACAGTTGGAAACCCTAACACCGTAGGTGTGTAGTAGTAGTTTCACTCTATATGTTCAACATGGGCTGCTTGTCAGGCCACCTCATGAAACAGCACAATCACTTTGTTAGCTGAAGGTGGGTTTGCACAGCTGCTGTGGCGTTTGGTGGCAGAGGGATGAAAACACAGTTTTGGGCAGGATGTGGAGAATGACAACTGTATTGTTCATGAGGAGGCGTAAAAATGGCAATGTTGAAAATCTGGAGTGGCAATATTGAAATATTGGTGAAGCAATGAAAATACTTACAAACTGTGCAGCAGACGTCCACAACCCAATTATTTGTGGGAGTTTTAGGCACATTTTCAACATAGGTATTTTGGGATCTCCCCTCATGAACAGTGGCACTGTAATTTTGTTAATGTGTCCCCAAGGTGTTTCCACAGTGAAACTTGCCACTGTGCGCCCAGATTAATGGGAATAACGTTTTGGGCAGGCTGTGAAAAATGGTAGCTGTACTGTTGATAAGGAGGTGTGCACAAATGCCAGTGGTGAAAATGTGGCACGAAATATTGCAAATGTCTGCGAGTTACCAGGCTGCGTGGAAACTGCATAGCGTGCACTTACAGCACAGTCATTTCTGGACTTCGGCACCAAATTTTCAACATAGGCATTTAGGACCTCTGCTCATGAACAGTGTCATCGTCATTCCCTCAAACTGCCCGAAATCTGATTTAGCATAGTGACCCGTGCGATTCTGTACCAGAGGTGCGAAAACACATTTCAAGCAGGATATGACATATATACTGTTCATAAAGAGGTGTGGAAAAATGCCAATGTTGAACGGTGGAGTGAAAATATTATAAATGCACAAAGTCACAAGTTGCAGTAAACCGCGCAGAACGGACGTCAGAAACACTAATTGTATGGACTGCGGACCCAAATTTTCAACATATGCATTTTAGGACCTCTGCTAATGAACAGTGTCACTGTCACTTCCATAATGTGTCTCAAACAGGGTTGTTCCACAGCGACCACGCTATTCCTTGCCAGAACTGCGAAAACACATTTTGGTCAGGATGTGAAAAATGACAGCTATACTGTTCATAAGGAGGTGCAGAACAATGGCAATGTGGAAAATCTGGAGTGAAAATATTATAAATTCGCAAACTTATGAGGTGCATGCAAACTGCATAGCATACGCTCATGACACAGTCATGTCATGGAGTATCATCAACAAATTTTCAGCATAGGCATTGTAGGACCTGTGCTCATGAAAAGTGTAACTGTCATTTTTGTAATCTGCCCCAAATACTGATTTCCCACAGTGACAGCGGTATTGTGCGCCGGAAGTGCGGAAACATATTTGGTCAGGATGTGAAAAATGACAGCTGTACTATTCACAAGGAGGTGTAGAAAAATGACAATGTTGAAAATCTGGCATAAAAATATTGTGAGTTTGTGAAGTTATGAGGCGTGCGTAGCAACTGCGCAACGCATGCTCATAAAACAGCCATTTTTGGATTTTTCCATCATATTAGCAACATAGGTTTTTTGACAGCCCACCTCACGAACACTACCACTGTCCTTGCATTACATGGCCTTGAAAGGTGATTTTACGCGGTGACTGTGAAATCACCTTTCAGGACCGATTAATGTCATAACTGTAACAGAATTCATGAGGAAGGGTCCCAAAACCCTATGTTGAAACTTTGGTGCAAAAATTCCAAAAATGGCTGAGATATCAACAAGTTGAAAACCCCATATCTATCCCATTATACAGCTTACCAGCATTTCCTCAGTTCGCAGTTGGCTTTGAAGAGTGCAGGCGTGTTCCCAGTCCACTGAAGATCGTTGGCGAACTCCAGAGGTAAGTATGGGGTGAGGAGGGTGTGGGGAGACAGGGTACACAGTGGGTGGGTGCGGGTGGTGGGTAGGGACTCTAGGGAGACTACGAGGGACTGTTTCTATGGTACAGGGGAAAAAACCAACATCAGCGGGACAGTTTTTTTCAGGGACATAGGCACACTGGGGTGGGCTCCCAGCATACCACCTAACTGTTTGGGGGTTGCTGAAGCCTATGGGGATTGGGCACCCTCGTCAGCACACAACAAAGGGGTTAATTTATGCCGACAGGGATTGGGCACCCGTCCAGCACATAAGGAAAGTGGGAGGAGGCAAGAGCTGAGGGGGATTGGGCATCCCCTCGGCATAAAAGAAATGGGGGGCTGCTTTATGCTGATAGAATTAGGCTCCCCATTGGCAAAGTTTTGTGGCCACAGTAAGCCCGCCAGGGGATTGGACACCCGAAGTGAGTTGGACAGCCCGCCCCGTCTCATGCTGACAATGTGGCGAGCACACAGGAAGGGTCTGCTGCATCTGATGAGTTTTGCTCAGATTGCAGCAGACCTTTCATAGATGTGCTCACCACATTAACTGTAATGGTGTGGTGCCGACATGCAGGCTGATTGAGAATGAGGAATACCCCGATCACGTGCCATGCACATTAACCCAACAGCGACCAGCGCCTCAAATCCCCACTGTCGCAAGATGTTGGCTGCATAAGTGTGCCAACATGAAAATCAGCACTGCTACTGAGATGGACTTCATCCTCCTGACAAGTGGCATGGTCTGTTTAAGGTCAACTATGAACTCATGAGGAGTGTGTAGTGCTCCGTGAGCCTCAGCATGATCACCACACCACCCCATCTTGTGGCTGGATATTCTGTAAGAGAAAAGAATCAAAAGAAAAAATAGTAATTGTTTACTTGTGTAATGACTTATTTAGCTGATGGTGCATGGGGGCTGATGGAGAGGATACTTGGTATAGCTTAGATGGTGAATGATACTGGATATATTGAGACTGTACAACCTATTCGATTTCTCTGCTGAGAATACACAGTGTCTGGTTTAGTGCAGGTTATTCACATACTTAGTAAGAATGTTAGTTGTGGGCATTGGTATGGGTATCGGAAGAGTTAGGGCAAAAGTAATATAAGGAATTCATTTGTATGTTATGCTATTCAAGTGTGCAGGGCAATATAGTGGTAAGTGGTACCTTATAGATGGTAAATGTAAATGAAAAGATAATAATGGATTCCTGTATAATGTACAAGGATTATGTACATCTGGTAAGTGAAAAAGTATACATTCTATTATGTATTATTCATAAATAGAAAAGCAGTGTCTACTGTAGGTAGGTTACGGTAAAATTATGGTAAATGTTAGAGGGGTAGCAGTGATTATTTTAATTTCATGTGGGTGGAACTGTTGTGACAATTATAGAGGTAGTAAACAGTGATGTACCTGATGGTAGAAAAATGGTTAATAAAAGCACAAGAAATAGATTGTTAATACTTGTATGACAGTCATAGTATGATAAATTTTATATTATACACTCTTTAAAATAAGTGTTAATACTTAATGAGTGATGACTGATTTTGCTGCAAAAAAGGAATAATGATTAAAATAATACTTTTTGCAATAAAGCATTGTCAATAAAATACTTAAAATTGGGTACATTAAGATAATTAGACAGTAGAAGCACGTAGTTTAGCAATACAATTTGATATATATGCAGACACATACATATGTAGAAACTGTAATGTCATCAGCTGACATCTACTGAACGTACCATACATGCAGAATAATAAAGAATGACTATGGATACTGCTAATCTGGGGTTTCTTTAGAAGGGTGGGTGATGCTGATAGTCAAAATTGTCACCACATGTACAAGCATATAAATACTATTATGGTTATGTAAAAGTTCAGCATCTTGTAAAGAATGGTTATGTATTGTAGACCTGTTTGTTAAATGAATATTAAAATATATAGCAATTTAAACCAAAATAAATGTGAGCACAATTTATAATATCTATATAATGAGATGATTCATGACAAACTTACCTTGTTGTTGTCGACCAATTCATATGGGGGGCAATGTGCAAACTGTGCTGTTGAAGGAAAACAATAAAATCATAAGAAAAACAACAGCAAAGTTATATTATTTATTACTGACCATTTTAAACATGGTTTGAGAAATTAAACTGTGTGATTGGTTGTAAGCATTATAAAAGCCTTGTGATGCTGCTTTCTTGTCACCTTTGTTACCTTATTGCCAATTAGCATACCTGTACAGTTTAATAATGGGCAATGTGAATTAACAGAAACCATTATCTCTGGACAATTTCAAAATCTCTAGCATCATGTTACGTAACTTTGTAAACCCCTTTTTTTCACAAATGACACAATGGCAGTATTAGTTATGTTTTACTTTTCTCATTGATATTTGTGGTACGCATGACAACAATACATATACACCAGCTTGTGGGTGTGCTTAGAAATGCACGATACTGAAATTATAAAACTAGTTATGTGTGTAGAAGCACATTCAGATGTAGCCACAGATAGCAGTTAATGTTACACAAATTAACAATTCAATTGTGTTGACAACAGATGTGCATGTCAGTACAGTACCAGTGCATTAGTATCTACAGGTAGTAATGTGCAAAAGGAGTCAAATACAAACCGTTATCATAAAACATATTACAGTATATGGTTAGCCTTTGTTTTGTGTAAAAGTCCACCAGTTCAAAATCACTGCTGTGCACATTCTAAACTGTTGTGTGCATTCCAGACTGTTGTTGTATACTGTACATTCCAACCACTTGTTCAGTACATTTCAAAAGTCAAAACATTTAAAATTCCTCATTTACTTCACACCCAGCCTTTATTACCCACCCTGTGCCCAAAGCTGTACCTCTTAACTTGTAAAGTCTGTAAGCGTAATTTCAATACTAAAATACACAAACGAACACAACAAAGAAATGGCAATTTTTTTCTTTTGTTTACTGGGGTGGGGACCTCTGTGACTCTATGTTAAAAGAAACATATACTATACAACATATAATATAGGGCCTACCAAACAGTACCCAGCATGTGTTTCCATCTTGGGCTTAGATGACAGACGGACATCTCCAGCTTTGCATTCGAGGTTCATAAGTGTTATCTCATCTCTTTCATGGAAACACAGCTTTGTTGTCATATAAAATAGATGCCCATATATAACTCATGTTAAACACTTTGCTACTATTGCATTTTAACTGTACTATTTATTTTTTACTAACATAATATTAGGAAACCATCTTTATTGCAAATGGATTTAATCAAGTAAAGAAAATTATGATTTACTTACGCTCTAGTGCTCATGGCTTCCTCACATGCAGGGGCCACAGGTGGCAAAGCAGCTGGATCCAGCTGGAAGAACTCCACTGGTTTGCTCATGCCAGCTGGGGAACCTGCTCCAGCCAACTTTGAGCTCCCTGTGGAATCCTTCACAACAACCTCCAGTGCAGATTCCTGGTCTTCTTCCCCAGCTAGATTTGCCAGTCCAGCTGGTTCTATAGAAATGTCACTCACACTTTTGGTGGCATCCTCTTCTGTCTCCTCTGTGGTGTCAGCAGTTGTGTCTTCTCTGGTCTCCTTAGGTCTATCCTTGGCCCCTTCCACCTCAGATACTTTGGGCTCATTACCTGTGAAATGAGAAAGAAGACATAATGTATGCACTACATTCTAAAACATCAACTGATGTTAATTCTTGAGGAAAAACAGAACCTCCAAAATGGGGGTGGGGGCTCTCTAAACAAAGGGGGTGCGCTATACCTCAGAGCTAGAATGTTTAGACAATATCAAAGGAGAACCAAAACTATTCCAATTTGAGGTCAGCACTTAGTAACTGTGTTGTAAGTTTCGGAAAGGTGAGCACATGAAATACCATTCAAAAACACTTTATTTTGAAACTACACAGAAAACACATGGTCACTAACAAAGTAAAACGTTTGGCATGGGCCATGAGCAGTCTCACCACAAAACACTTTTTGGGCCATCACAGATTATAAAGTGCAAAGACAGTGCAAAGTAAAGTGCAAACCAATTTAAAACTTAGAAACATAGACTTTGTGACGATAAGGACCGCTGGCCCACCCAGTCTGCCCATTTCCTGCTCAGTGGATAAGCTGCAGACCCTAGTTAACCAGCAGCCTACTTCTTCCTACCCCACCCCTAGAATGCCTTATGACTGTCCCATGCATGCTTGAATTCCACCACTGATTTTGACTCCCGACCTCCTCGGAAGGCGTTCATGCATCCACAACCCTCTCTGTGAAAAAATACTTCCTTAAATTACCTCTGAGCCGCCCCCCTCCATCTTCAAATTGTGCCCTCTTGTTCTTGCACACCTCTTTTTGAAAGATGCTACCCTCTTGGACTTTGTTGATTCCTTGAGGTAGCTGAAAGTTTCTATCATGTCCCCTCTCCCTCCTTCCCTCGAGGCTCTACATATTAAGCTCCTTAAGTCTCTCTTCATATGTCTTCCAGTGCAGACTCTGCACCATTTTAGTTGCCCTCCTCTGGACAGCTTCCATCCTGTCTATGTCTTTGCGAAGACTGGGTCTCCAGAACTGCATGCAGTACTCCAGATGGGATCTGACCAGCTGTCTGTACAGAGGATAACAACTTCCTGTTTTCTACTGGTGATGCCTCTCCCTATGTATCCCAGTATCCCCCAGCCTCCTTGCTGCCTCTCACATTGCTTTCCACCTTTAGGTCATCTGATATGACTACCCCCAGGTCCCTTTCCATTTTTGTTGTTGTTAGTATCTCACCCCCATTGTGTACTCTTCCCAGGGTTTTGTTTCCCAGGTGCATTACCTTGCACTTCTTAGCATTAAATCTAAGCTGCCATACATTTGACCATTCCTCTAACCTTGCTAAGTCCCTTTTCATCCTTTCCACGCCTCCTTGTGCATCAACTCTGTTGCAGATCTTTGTGTCATCTGCAAAGAGACATACTTTTCCTTCATACTTTTTCACTTTTACAGCTTACTGCTATGCATGAGTTGCTCCTCATTGTTCCTATGGTCAGTCATGCTCCTCTGTCTCCAGGCTTGTCACTGCAGCCATCAGTATAAGAAACTATTGAACTGACAAATGTATTTTATTGGGAAGCTCTGTCTACTCTATACACCCTGCTTTATCTGCCGCATAGGTATTTTCAAGTGGGCAGCTGATGATGACTGAGACTATTGAATTGACAATATTAAAATGACAATGAAGGAAAAAAGCATAGACTGTGATGTCACGCAGTAATGCAAACATTCAGTGCTGGCTACCAGGTGCGTTTATGTATTGACTTTCTCAGTCATCATCAGAGCATGGTGCACCACCAGAATAGTGTTGTACATATAGAAAATGCATTTTAAAGTGACAGTGCTTCATTACCAAGCTGCCTACTTGAAAATACCTATGTGGCAGATAAAGCAGGGTGTATAGAGTAGATAGAGCTTCCCAGTAAAATACATTTTCAAAGTGCTATAGTGCATATAATAAATAAACGATAAAAACTCAGTGCCAAAAAACCTTAGTGTCAAAAACTAATTTAAAATCCAAAACCCATTTGTACAAGCAGTGTGCAGTTCTATCAAATAATAAAATCTATATGAATAAAATCCAGCATTGTATAGGACACAAAATATATACACTCAACAGTAGCATAAAATGAGCGAGGCAGAGCCGGAAAGCAATGCCATAATAAGATGGGCAGAGCACGGTAAGTCATGCCCAACTTATACACCAGAGTCACTGATATTTACATAATAAAGCAGAGCCGGAAAGTCATACTTTAAACATAGGAGAGCCAAAAGTCACCCCTATGTTAACTAACAATTCAGCAATTATAAAGCAGACTAGGAAAAAAGACAAACAGCTAATACTCTACGGTTTACATAACTGTACAGAATTTCTTCATCCAGCCCATTTGCCACCAGGCTATTAAGTTTAAAAATCCAATAAGCTTCTCCCTGTCGAAGTTTTATCCCTAAGTCTCCTCCACTAAGGCCCACATCTACTTTTCAAGTCCCACAAACAGCAATGTTGCTTGAGAACCATGTTTCCTCTCACCATAATATTTAGCCATGGCATAATCCAGATTTAAGTTTCTGATTGCTTTTTATGTTCTCCTATATGCTGCTTCAGAGCTGTTTTAATCTGGTCACGTCGTCATTCAGAGGGACATGTTGACATATAAATAACTCCTGCGGTACTGTAATTGATGAATGTATTTCAAATTTTGCCAGACATTGGATGGTTAAACGATTTTGTATTTATTATGTTAGAGCAATGAACACAATGGCCACATCTATAATTCCCCTTGGGAGGAGATGGCAGCCAATTATTAGAAGTCTCATGTTCCACTAGAATGTATGCATGCACTAATCTGTCTTTAAGGTTCTTACCTCTTCTGCATGTTATTCTCGGTAAAACAGAGTAATTTGATGTAGTCTGCTGTCCGATTCTAAAATGCCCCAATATTTTTAATGATATTCCCTGTTTGTGGGGCTGTCGGGTTAAATTAATTTATGAAAGACAGCACAGACTCAGTCTCTCCTTGGACCTTTTCACCCAGTAAAGTGTTCCTGTCCATATTTTCAACCTCTGTGAGAGTATTCAAAAGCAAATCAGTTTCATAACCTCTCTCCAAAAATTGATTTGCCAGATCTTTTTTGCTTTTTAAATCCCTCTTCCGTTGAACATACCTTACATGCCCCAATAAGCTGCCTCTTAGGAATGTTCTTTGTTACAGATGTAGGATGGCAGCTATTTCTTCACAAAATGGTATTTCTTGCTAGGGGTTTCCTTTACAAACTTGTTTCAAGATGGTTTCCTTTCTTTTCAATTAAAATGTTTAAAAGTGTAAAGATTTCTTACTGGGCTCATAGAAAATCTCAGGTTTGGATTTGTTTGGTTGATGTAGGCCAGGGGTGCATAACGTGTGGCCGGGCCAAAAATATCCCCACAGCAGCTGTCTGTGGCCCGAGACCTAGCAGCTTTCACTTACAGTCTTTGATTTTTTTGTTGTTGTTATTAGTTTTAGTAACATGTTGATAAATAAATAAATAACTAGATAAATGTATGTTTTGAGTGTTTTATTTGAATATTTATTAATGTCTTGCTGGACATTTGTCACTTCTGGCCATTTACAGCGGTCCTTGGCCCTTGGCCCTCGGTCTTGACTCAAGTCTTCAGTCTGGCCCTCCACAAAAGATGCGCACCAGTAATATAGGCCATAAATTTAACAAGCTCTGCCTCGGGCCCTGTCCAAATCAACAGACAGTCATCAATATAGCATTTTCACAATTTTACATACTCAAAGGGGTTATGCCCAACCCAGTGGCGCTGAGGGTTGAGGTGCTGGATGCCACACCTCACACCATGCTGGTGACCGGGTTCGAGGACGGACTCAGGGAGCCAGGGGTTGGCAGGGAGGGAGGATTGAGCATCCGGAGGACAGCGTTCCTCTCCCTGGGGAGGAATTCTGGGGCTGCTCGGTGTCCTCCACGACCCCGATGGAGATCAGGGTTATAGCAGGATCACCAGCCAGAACAAGGGGGTGGGAGTGTGACAGACGTCAGCAGGCAGCCTTGCATGGCCGTCATTGCACACTGTATTCCTGGGGCAAACACATACACAGGAAAATCCCGACTCGGGGATAGGCGATGGCACCTCCACCCACTCAGCCACACTCCACCACTGGTTGTCCTCCTCTCCTGGGCCGAGCCCAGCCTGGCCTAATTCAAGATAGAGTGCCTGGGCGGATAGGGCGGCCCAACCTCGGGGCTTAGAGCTGGGGATAGACAGGCTGATGCCAGGAATCGGAGGCCTCTCAGGCATGAAGGTAGATCTGGGGTGTTGGAGGATGCCGAGAGAGTTCACAGGTCGGTGCAAAAATAAGCTTAAAAAAGGGGGGGTCATTCAGTCTGTTGTAAATGGCTTGTTCCTCCCACTCACCCATATATGAATTTGCAAAATTTGGGGCAAATGTCCCCATTGCTGTCCCTTTTTCTGTATATAGAAACTGCCTTTGAACCAAAAAGTAGTTTGTCTCCAGAACAAACCTAGCTAATTCCAGTATAAACTCTGTAGGTGGTTTGTCTTTTCTCTCTGTTGTAAGCTTTTTTCAAGTGCTGACAGGCCCCCTCATGGGGCATGTTGAATACAGACTTTCTACAATTATTGTCATAGTCAGTCTTGTTCCTCCATCTGCACATTCCTTAGCAATTTTAATGTCTCATTTGTGTCTTTTAAATATGATTTTAAAATGGCACTGGTTTTTAATAAAATTGTCCACAAATTTTGACATATTTTCTTGTGTAGATCTGATAACAGAAACAATAAGTCGCACTGGCACAGGTTTTATATTTTGTTTATTTTTGGGAGTAGGTACAGTACAGGTTTCTTTGGGTAAGGGACAGAGAGAAAATCTGCTTCTTTTTTGGTTATGTACCCAATTTCTTCACCACTTTTGATTAAGTGGTTTGCCTTCATTTTGATCTCAACAATGGTATCACATCATAATTTCTCATAGAAAGTGTAGTTTTATAGCTGACAAAGTGCTTCTGCACAGTAGTCATTAATACCCCAGACCACCACAGCACCACCCTTGTCCTTGCTTTCACTACATGTTTCATCTCTTCAAGTTCTTTTAGGGCTTGCCTTTCTTTCTTCAATTTATTCTGATGGTTTTCCTTAAATTTATTCTTTTAATCACTTTTCTACATCTTTTGACATCAAGCTGCAATAGATACTAATAGTGTGATTAGTATGTGGTGGGTTAAGCGATGGGTGGTTTCTTAAAATCTATGTATTCTCTATTTGGGTCTACAGGAGGGGTGGAGGCATAGGATCATTGAGAATAAAATTCTTTCAGATGGATTTTTCTAAAAATCAGTACAGGTTTATTTCTACTTGAAAGACATCTGTTCAATTGGTAGCCCTGATGAGGTGCTGGGAGGAGACACCAACAATAGCCAGCAACCGCTCTCCAGTGCATTGTAGGAGCGGCTCCAAGGATACGGCGGCCAGATTGGGGGTGGGCGACTATAGCAGCATCCTGTCACTATACATACGCCACGTGCGGGGGTGGAGTGGTCACCACAGCGAGGATGTGGGGGTGGTGCCATGGTCAGTTGCCATGCCGACCCCATGACGTGGTGGGTGGGTGGGTTCCTGTTGTCAGTCGGCAGGGTACTGGGTTCAGGTCTGGGCGCTGGTGCATTTTGTTCGCCCAGCCCGAACCTTTTTAATGTTTTCACCCCCAACATGCACCCCAATGGTGTTGAGAATCATTCGGTAGGTGAGTGTGGTGGGTGAAGCCCCTGGGGTGGGGTGTGGGGTGCAGCCCCACAGAAAACATTAAAGTAAGTCCTTGGTGCCCACATGTGCTGGGGTGTCAGAGTGCGAAATAAATTTCAGGCACTCTTGACTCTGCATAACAGTAATCACCTTTAGACTTTTTAATGTTTAATAACATTAGCCATAACAACATTTATTCAAAATGTTTTCCCATTCCTGAAGATACTCCTTGTCGTCTGTTTCAATCGACAGAGGTTTTTGTATTCTCATTCCTTGTGGAATAAGCTTATCCCTCCCATATTGAGATAGATAGGCAGCATGAAGGTTAACCTTATCTGTTTTAGAAATATTCTGCAGGCTTCCAAAATATATCTGGTCCTTAGATTGCTGTATCTGGGCACCTGATAATAGTGCCTGTATTTGACTATTGGAATAAAATGTCTTGTCCTGCTTCATCTGTAAATGACAAACTGTCAGATGTGGTTGTGCATTCAGTCATGTTAGAAATATCCGAGAGCTCTACCCTCTTACAGATTTAGCTCCTAAAATCTGTACAGTATACCACAAATGTCAAGAAAAACAAAACTTCTGAAATGTGGGTGGGGGGCTCTCTGAACAAATGGGAGGAGTGCACTATACCTCAGAGCTAGAAACGTTTAGACAATATCAAAGGAGAACAGAAAACTATTCAGTTTGAGGTCAGCAGTTAGTAACTGTGAGCCCAATTCCAAAACATATGGTGCAACTCGGGTATCTGCGAGTTCGTTATGCGACACTACACAGGGGACCCTGCACCATATTCAAGACAGGCAGTGTCCCCAGCACCTACATCCTGTGACTTGCAGCAGCTTCAGGCTAGTACCACAGGAATGGTGCAAGGACCTGGGCACTCAAGTTGCAGCCCAGAGCCCCCACCCCAGAACACTGCCTAAGCATTGGGGGCAATGGGGGCTGGCCAGGTGACACTAGCATTTGGGGGCACTGTGTGAAATGGACCCTGGGATCCCTGACTTTTGGGGGTGGGGCGTGTCTGTGTTGGGGGTTTGAGAAGATGGGCTATGTGCATGCCACGGTGCTGTGGGTGGGCATCCATCAATTGGCATGGACGGATGCTCCTTAGATCATCTCCCTGCTGGTCTAATTCCACTGCACCATAACAGCTCTTGGAATCACATAAATGGTTTACAGCAGCTGCCCTCTTGGAATAGGAGTGCAGTTGCTGCCATAACCCACCTTGCACCATGCCACTGTGGGTTGTGGGCAGAGTGAGTCATGCAGCCCACCTTTGGCACAACCCACATATGGCATGGCACAGCTCGTGACTTAGAATCATGACTTGCATAATGCCTGTATAAGGTGCAATTTAAGCCATCTGGTTGGGAGTAAAGTGTCTTGTGCCAGGCATAAAGCCTTTGGAATCAGGCCCGTGTTGTAAGTTCCAAAAGCTTGAGCCTAGGAAATACTATTCAATACCAAAAACATTTTACTTTGAAACTACACAGAAAAACACATGGTCACTAATGAAGTAAAACGTTTGGCATGAGCCATGAGCAGTCCACCACAAAAACTTTTTGGCCAGCACAGATTGTAAAGTGCAAAGATAGTGCAAAGCAAAGTGCAAAGCAATTTAAAACTTTTTTTCACTTTTACAGCTTTTACAGCTTACTGCTGATGCGTGCATTGCTCCTCATTGTTCCTATGGTCAGTCGCGTTCCTCTATCTCCAGGCTTGTCACTGCAGCCATCAGTATAAGGAGACTATTGAACTGACAAATGTATTTTATTTGGAAGCTCTGTCTACTCTATACACCCTGCTTTATCTGCCACATAGGTATTTTCAAGTAGGCAGCTTGGTAATGAAGCACTGTCACTTTAAAATCCATTTACTATGTATCGACATTACTTTGGTGGTGCACCATGCTCTGATGATGACTGAGGCAGTCAATACGTAAGCGCACCTGGTAGCCAGCATGGAGTGTTTGTATTACTGGTGCAATAACATGTACTAAGCTTTTTCCTTCATTATTGTTTACAATATTGTCGGTTCAATAGTCTCCTTATACTGATGGCCACAGTGACAAGCCTGGAGATAGAGGCGTGACCGACCATAGGAACAATGAGGAGCAATGCGCATCAGCAGTAAGCTGTAAAGTGAAAAAAGTTTTAAATTGCTTTGCACTTTACTTTGCATTATCTTTGCACTTTACAACCTGTGCTAGCAAAAAATGTTTTTGTGGGTGAGACTGTTCATGGCTTATGCCAAACTTTTATTTCATTAGTGACCATCTGTTTTTCTGTGTAGTTTTAAAATAAAGTGTTTTTGGTATTGGAATGGTATTTTCTAGGCTCACTTTTTGGAACTTTTAACACAGTTACTAAGTGCTGACCTCAAACTGGAATACAGTTTTCTGTTCTCCTTTGATATTGTCTGATATTAATTCTTAAAATTAAAATTTTATATCATACAGTTATGGACATTTAAAGAGCAACTGACACCTTCGGGATAACTTTAACAAATTATAATATTTAGACACAGTTCAGCTTGTATTTCAGTTTAGTTTTGTACTCCTCCTCCTTATCCCATTGTTTATTACTGAGGTACTTTGCATTAGAACAAAATCTTTGTTCCTGAAGAGATCATCTATTCCTGTTGCTCCTTCCCTACCTAAGGTCATAATGCACTGCTTGTGACATCATAGTTACAGTTATGGCGGCATACTGTGATGTCACAACAGAGGATTATGACTTGAAAGTAGTGAGTAAGCTATTGAAGCAGATGAACTCTAAGTGAACTCTAAGAGATAAAGATCATGGGCCCAATTCTAGTACACTTATGAATGGTGTAACAGCAGTTCGCCAAGTAGAATGGCGCGTAGCAACTTCGCCAGCAGATGCGGGATTCTACAATGTGGCCTGTGACATGGTGCAGGCCACTTGGGCCACACAGCTGGTATTATGCGGCAGTTGCACCATAAACCACCTGCAACATGGCGCTGGGGTTTATGGCAGCAGTTGCGCCCATTCAGAAGGGCAGCATCAAAGTCCCCAGGTCGGGATTCTACAAGAACCCTCAGAGGAGAACTGGCAACATAAGTTACACCAGCATTTAGCTGGTGTAACTTATAGATACCCCGAGGGTCCTGTAGACCCACCTGCAGTCCAGTGGGCATACCACAGTTGCCCACCCCCATACCCAGCATACTCCAGTGGGTGCCTCCCACCCCGACATATCCATTATAGCACACAGAGCTGCCCACACCAACTACCCCGAATCCCTGTAATATATGCACCGCAGGGTTGCCCACACCCCTGCCCCCTGAATCCTTGAGTAAATAATGCCCCACAGGGCTGCCACACTCCCATCCCCAGATCCCCATTGCAAAAAGTGCCCTGTGGGCGGCGTTGTCACCCCCCTGTGCTCCAACCTCCCGGGTTGCCCGCCGCAATTGCCGCATACACCCAGACACTTCCTGGTAGTCTAGTGGCCCCCGCCCACCACCCAGCCATGCCAGTCCACCCAGCACCCCTCCACCCATCCCCAGACAGCAACTGGCACAGCCCTCTCACCTCCATGGCCAGCCACGAATGGAGTCCTGTAGGGCGCTACAGTAAAGCAGCGCTCAGAAATTAAGCCTAATGTGGCTTACTGGGTGGGGAGGTCCCACTGCGACTTGGTCGTGGCTTGTGACATGATCACCAGGTGTGCCCTCTGTTCGGCATACCTGGCGCATGTCACAAATTACAGGACTTAGCTGTGGAGACCCTGCTCCTTCTAGAATGGGGTGCAGGGGTCAATCTCGCATTGCAGTTGATTGCGTTTGACGCGCTTGTGCCAACCATCAAAGTCGGGCCCCATGTATTCATGAAAATTTTCTCAGTAATAAATAATGAAGAAGAGAAATATATAGAATGTATATAGAATGCAAGCTGAATTGTACCTAATTATTATGTTTTCAAAGTTTTCTTTGAGGCGTCTGTAGATCTTTAAGCAATAATGCATGAAAGGGTGTGGTATATCATGGGATATTGTCATGTCTTGGCTGCATTGTGGGGCACTGAGCTGCAGGTCGAGTGCCTCATGCACACAAGAAGTGACTGTATCTCATGATATACTACCGGAGTGCATTATTGCTATTATGAACTGGATCCACATGTGCAGTAATAAAACAAAATGATGTTTAATAGCAAAAGGTTGTCATAATTATTATTTTCTTGAGTGTTGATGTACACTTGTTTAAAAAGTTCCTTTACTATTTGTTATGGCCAGTAGGTGGTGCAGTTTTGTTGCAAGTAGGCGGCTGGAAGTCACGGTCAGTGGTTGGACCAAGCGGGATGGATTTTCATACAGTGAATTCCACCTTCTAAAATGAATCATGTCTGAGGGACAGCAGCAGGAATGGTGAGGTTGTGATTTCTTTCTACTAGCAGGCAAATGTTTGGGTAAAAGGGCTGTTGTGGTATTGCGGGATGTTTGGTAGTGACGGTCATTTCATTTGTGTTGTCTGGGGCGTTGCAGCAATTTCATGTGGGCATAGAGTGATTTTGTATAAGCATGATCAGTAGCAGTTTTGTTGTTATGTGTGGTCATGCTTAGGATTTTCTGTGCTTTCTTTTTGTTTTAAAAGCTGCCGTATCAAGGTTTGACTCACTCCTACCCACAGCAGGCATTCTGGCATACTGAGGGACATAGGGAACACTGCAGTCAAAGGTTCTTTGTGAGTGAGGAGAATGGTGGCTGGTGATTTTCTGAAGATGTGATTATGTAGTGGGATTTAATCACGGCTTCAAATACCTCTCAGCCAATCAGCGTCCTTGATTTTTCATCCTATTCTTAATATATATTTGAATCTTCTACTATATATGTAACATAAGTACACTAACAGTTGCCATTTAAGTGGCCCACCCTCCACAGCTAGATACTTGTTACTAACAACCATAACTGTGGAATGTTTTCTGCAGACTTAGTGATGTACAACTACAGTGAGTAAATGATTACAAAGCATTTTAGTGCTAATGGTTTGTAATTTATGGTGTCTCATGATATGGGTGATTAAATTGAATGACTCAACAAGAGCAACTCAATCTGAGCACCTGCAAAACAGCGACAGAACAAACACAGTATGTGTCAGGACGTAGCCCTCCCTCAGGCATTGTGCGGTCTCAGAGTTAGCTATAAAAGTTATAGGGGTGCAAAGCCCCGCATATCATGTACTACTGGAGGTGTGGTCATGGTTCTGACAATCATAATCATTTTGTTTTAGTCAATATGTTCCTCGCCATAATATTTTGCTAAAATCATATAGAACCATTATTTACTGTCTTCTACTGTAGATTAACAGATGCTTATTTTGTGATACAGTCACTATACAAGTGTTATATGAATATATCTTTAGCTGTACATATATAGATTGAATGTATCTAATCTAGTGATATTCTGTGGCCAAATTTTAACTTCTACATTGTATAAGAAGTTTCATAATACTGTCATTTAAATGTAGATGTAGGTACTGATATACATATTGACTGCCTGGGTTCTTGTGGTTCTGCCATGGGATCTTCCATCTGTCATGAGGATGCTGATATCAGCCATGCCCTAGTGAAAGGAATCACAGGAAACCAGGAACAACTAACAGAAGAAAAATGGAAAACAAAACAAACATCACTAACATATGGAATAGTGGGTGGGCAGCTATGCACAACCAGTGTGTTGTGCCATAGGGGTTCTGATTCCTAGTGACCTTGACGGTGAAGCTTGAGAAGTCTGTGGGAATCAGAACCCCGAGTAACACAACACACTGATTGAGCAGTGCCATCCACTATTTATCAGTGTGTAGTGCCCTAAAATGATTTTGGGAAAAAAAAGTATAATTTGTTTTAGGAGAAAAAATTTCTTGTTGCTCGTCTTGGTCCGGGGTTCCTATTGTTAGTAGTGTGGTTGTTAGGAACCGAACATCTCTGCATCTGTAGCGTGGTCTGCCACTGGTTGTCAGTTGCCTTTGGAAGGATTTACAGAAAAAAAAACATGGTGGCTCTATCTGTCACTAAGCGAGAGGACTGTGACTGCAAGAATCGGTTTTATTAATGTGAGCACTTTTAAATATCTGGTTGATCCTGCAGTTTTGTCTTTGTTATAGTTTAAAATATCTGGATGGTCCTGCATTTCTCATTGTATCCTGTTGCAGTCACGGGTTAGGGTGATCTGCGCCGCTGCCCAAAGCATGTTATCTAGTTGATGCTACCATTTCTGTGCACTTTGTTCTGAGCGCCATAGAACCTCTAGAGGGTTTCAAAATGTTGTTGTACCACAGTGGGTACAATCACATTCCATGACCTTTGAACTGTGGTACAACATTTTAAAGTCCCTAATTTCCATACACAACAAGCCCTCACCATACACTATGATGTAATATTGTGATGCCTACACAGTAACATGCTATTATATATTAAGAATGGGTGGGCGGCTGAGACCCAGTTCTGACTCCGACTCTGATTTATTTCCAAACAGTTCTGCTTTACTCTGCTTTACTCAATGAGTAGTAGACCTATTTTTAGTCTACTATGGAGTATGAGAAATGTATCAGTATTATTCTTTAGATCTCTCTGTTAAAAAATCTAATTGAACTTTAAAACAAAAGTCTGCATTTTCATGTCATTAAGGTCAGCAAGCAGGCAACAGCAGCACTTACCAGTACTGCAGTAGTGAGCCACTGAACAAGGAGGTCAGGCAGGGTACAAAAAAAAAATTTCTTTTACAGTCTACTGAATACTTCCTGGACCCTCAGGACAACAACTGTATAAAGGCAACCCTTGTGATACTGGGGTACTGAAGGAAGCCAACCAATTAGTGTCTTTTTGTTTGTGATTGGCTGTTGTTCTTAACAATCATTGTGTTAGCCACCACATGACATTTGTAGAAAACAGTGGGCTAGATTCACAAAACTCTTGAAAATCCTACAGCTATGGGAAAAACTCAGCACAAGTTGGTTGCCACTTGCAGAACCACAGTTTCTCCACAGCTCCATTATTCAAAAGTGGAGCGGTTTATGACCGGCTCCACAACTTCTAACAGTTTGTGGATGGTATTGCCATGGAAATTCCTGCAGCTGCAGAAAAATGTTAGTCAGTAGGACCAGCAGTAACATCTTCTGCAGCTGCTGGGATGTGACTAGCAATATCTACAGCTGCGAGATTTGATCTGCAACTGGAGTTGCGGTGTGGGATTAGTCCCAAAAACATTTATGAATCTAGCCTAGTGTATGCAGCTCATTTGGGGCTTTGCAATGAAGGAAGCAGTGTGTCAAACATATTAGAGAGAGAGAGAGAGAGAGAGAGAGAGAGAGAGAGAGAACATAGAGTCAACTAGTGAGTCTGGCATGCTTTATGGAGGGAAAAAGTAGTATGAGCAGGATATCATATCATATGTGATGGGGCCCCAGACATCCCTCCACCCTTTGACTTGAGATGTTATTTTTTTTAGTAATTATTTTGCTTACCTACTTGGTGTTATAGCAAGCATCATGGGCCCCAAACCATCCCACACACTCCTGCATGACTGACCAATGCTTTTATCACTTGTGTTTTGTAACTTACTTTTGGTTGACCTTGTCCACCCCCATCCCAATTGCAGTTTTGTATATATCTTACAAGCTTCCACAACTTAAAATTGCAATCAACTTTGGTATCCTTTTTTTACTTTTTTTGTTATAGAGCTGTTTGCTCATGACTGCCGCCTACTCCTGCCATGAGGCTCACCTGCCAGTCCCAGCCCCATCGCCACTCCCCATCATCAAGCCAGCCGAGATCTGCATGGTGTGGGACTCCAAGAACCATGAGGGCCAACACTCATGGTAGTCATGGAGTCAACTGTGGTATAAATACTTTTTGTTGGTTTTTTTATAAAACTGTTTGGCCCCAACCACCATCTACTCCTGCCATGAGGCCCAACTGCCCATCCCAGCCCTGTCCCCCTCCCCTGTCATCAAGCCAGCATGGATTCGCATGATGTGGGACCCAAGGACTATGGGGCCGGCACTCATGGCGACCATGCACAGTCAACTACAGTATAAATACTTTTTCTTTATAGAGCTGATTGGCCCTGACCACCATCTACTCCTGCCATAAGGCCCACCTGCCAGTTCCCAGCCACATCACTGCTCCCACCGTCATCAAGTTGGTGGGGATCCACAGTGCAGGACCCAAGGACCACAGGGGCTGTCACTCACAGCAGCTGTGCACATGGGTTTTTCCTTTGTGTTCCCCTTGGTCCCACCCTCCACCCAGACATCCAGAAATTCACTACCTGTTTGTATTTTTAACTTGCTGAATAAACAAATGAAACTCCGCCTGGGTTCCCACATTGAATGTGAAAAACATACAACCGTAAATGTAATATACACTGTGACCTCACAAGAAGGAATTTTTTTACTTGATCTTTCTGTTATGTTTGCTGACCTTTGTCCTCTGAATTCAAAGAAATAAATCATAAAATTAAATGTACGTCACCATCATCTTTAAACACCACCAAGGAAGCATCCTTATTATGAGACACCTGTTGCAGATGTTAGTCATCTTTGCTTTTATGTTTCTGCCACTCTTCACTGAACTGGTAAGATAATTTGTTGATATTGACTCTTAGGAAGGTAAGGCGCTGGACATTTTCAGGCATAAGCCTTGTGTAGCTATCAGACACAACATTTCCAGTCGTGCTAAATATTCACTCACAGTAAACACCAATGGGAGGGCAACTAATAAGCTATATAGCAAAGGCAGATAGTGCAGGCCAGATGTTTTCTTTCCAACCAGTACTCAAAGGGTAATCAGTAATATTAATAGGCGGTTCTCGTAAAAAGCATCTACAATATCAGACAAAGACAAAGAATGTGGCTCCATGACATACACATCTGAATTGTCAGTTTCAAAAAGTGTGAGAGTCATCTGTGTGCTTTTCAGAATGGCCTGCCTTTTCAAGGGCCATGAAAGAGGACTTTGTGCAATATTACCCAATGCTGATGAAGTACATGGTGGCACTAAGTGGAAATTATTGCTGTCACCAACAATACATGTTGCATCATCAGATGCAGTATCCACATCACGTGATTCACCTGTATTGTCAAATACAGTTTCTTCCTTTTCCTGTGCAATTTTGAAATCAGCATGTTTTTGTATTCAAGATAAGAGTCACCAAGATCTGAGAGAGGCAGGTGTTGCAACTTAAGCCAAGGGGCAAGAAGAGTAGAAAGAAGAAGATTTTTGTCTGCCGTGATATTGTTAAGTCTTCTGCAAATTTGGAAATGCTGTACCAATTAGTCCATAAGGCATACACCAGATTTGTCACCTTTTTGTTCAAAATCTCTGTGAAACCTCCTGAGTTCCTTGTTCAATAAATGTGTGATGGGAATTACCTGGTTTAGAGTAACATTCTCTTTGCTAATCCATCAAGTTGATTCCTCAAAGGAGTCAGCGCAATGTAAAGCGCCCCATGAGGCCCCCACTGGAATGAATTAAGCACACCATCTGCTACATTGTGCTCCATGGTATATTCATAGACTGCCTTCTTCTTCTGTGTAGAAGTCTCACACATCTAAAACTTGAGTTCCATCTTGTCAGAACATCTTGTTTTAGTTACTGTATTGGCAAGCTGTTTTTTTTCTGGAGATCAGCCAAGATACCATGTGTTTCTACAGAGTGACTAAAATCACTAAAATTGTCAGTGTCAGTGACTCAGCAGGTAACACTCTCGCCTCTGAGTCTGGGAGATCAGAAGGCTGTGGGTTCTATCCCACACTAGGCACTTGGGTTACTATCCCAATACTGACACTACAGTGCAGCATGAGAGGGTGCTGCACTTCTGAGATGCCATCTTTCAGATGAGATGATAAACCGAGGTCCCATCTGCCTGTTCTGGTGGTAGTTCAGGTGGATGTTAAAGATCCATGACACTTCTCGAAAAGAGTAGGGAATTTTTATTTGACAACATCAAAACCAGATATGTACAAAATGTGTTAAGTCACACAAAACAATATGTATAATTATAGAGTTCAATCTCACATACTTAAAAATAAATGAAAACATACAAGAGTACATGACTCATAAACAGAATAAACACTTTTTGTAATCCTGCATTCTATATTTGATCAATTTCTTATTTGTCATAACTGTCAACAATGCAGCCCTTGTATTCCCTTTTAGATTTAGTACAGATATCAAGTAACATGAATTCCCCTCCGGAATGAGGGAATTCTTACGAGATAATCCATGTGCTTTCCATCCCTGTTCATAGCAACCCCTCTCCTTATCATTAAGTGAAAAACATTTGAGTATTTCAGTCCTCCAGAGGTACTTTCATAATGCATTTCTCTACTGCTCAATCTACTCAATATCACGGTAGTTCCAGTCAGAATCAACATTACTTTTCACGTGATGGGAAAGTCATATCTATTATCCATGGAAGCCCTTTCCAGTACTCTAATAATTTCCTCCATGTTAAGATAGTTTCTCTGTCCCATACATATTTTTAAATGAACTGTAATTTTGTTCAGTAATTCTGTAAAGCCCCTCCTTTTGTTGTAGCACAAAATTACACTTCATCGACCAGATATTCCATTTAAAAATTATCATCATTACTTGTAAGGTACTTTTATACCATTTTGCCATTCAATTTCAAATATTCCATACATGATATTTTCAAAACTTATGGTGCTAAAGATATTCCCCCATTGTTGTGCCATATAAGTCCAAAACCTTGAGATAAAAGAACATTGGAATAGTAGATGCATTATGGTTTCTTCTACATTTATACATGTTAATCTGCTACAAATCCTTTCATGTTGAGGTTTATGTTTTGATTTGACTTTATATTGATTTTTATGGCATGCTAACCACTGAAAATCTATATGTGTTCTGGCACTCGTTTGTTATTCAAAAGGTAATTAATGCATTCCTGTGTTCTATAGGACATTTACAAAAACCTTTTCACCAAACAGGTGGTTTCTAATGTATAAAAATATAGCTGTTTTCTTTGCACATCTGTCATCTGCTCTTTTGTAACATCCATTGTTTTATTCTCATGAAAGTATATTTCGTATTCTGGGATTATAACTGATTTTTTAAAGCTCTGAAGATTTTGTTTCCCACATGTGTAGCCAGTATGCACATTTTGGTTTAAGGAGATGTTCCCATCCTGTATTTGTATTCATTATCAAAGGTTTTATGTTAGCATATAAGAAAAACTATGAAAAAATAGGATGGGGTTTGGCATATTCAAACCTCCTTCTTTATTGGTAAGTATAACATTTCTCTTTTTAAGGGTTTAGCATGCTTCCCAGCAAGCCTGAAAAATTTACTTAGCAATATGTTTCTAGTTCTTTTGGTGGTGGAAAGATGTAGCTAATTTATAAGAAAACTGGTACTAGATAGGTTTTAATTAAGTGAATTCTCTTCTTTTTGCATGATTTCCACCTATTCCATTGTACTATCTTCTGCTTACCGATGTCAACTTTCCTGTACCAGTTCAGTCTATCTAGGTTCTCATTCCCATAAAATATTCCCAATATTTTATTGGCTCTCTTGTAATTTCAATCCCTGTTATAACCCTGCCACCTTAACTGATGATTCAATCTCTGCTCTATGCACTTCCCTAAATGTAAAGATGCTTGTGACATCTTCCCAAATTTCACAAATTTCCAAAGCTTTGCAAAGAGACTTCTCATCTTGTACCATTAAGGTCATATCTTCTGCATATGCAATTATTTTGTATATAATCATCTGAATGTTTATTATTATCATATTTCCTCCCTTTATTTATTGCTCTTAAAGAGGGTCTATAAAAATCATATAGTATGGGACTCAGGGGGCAGCCTTGTCTAACTCCTCTTTTCAAATGTATGAGGACCCTTCCACCTTGTATAATTGGTCTGATAGTTGCAGTATTATAAATACATGTTAACCATTTTATCATTTCTCTGGTATATGATAGTGAGTTAATGTTTCCCACAAAAATCATGTTAACCTGATCAAATACTTTTTTGGTCTAAGGACACCAAGTATCCATCCGTGTTGCCCAGTTTCCCTTGCTCGACTACTTCTCCTAGTAATATGAGATGACTATGTATTGCCTCCCCAAATTGCATATGATTGTGCTGGGGAGATAAGTTTGATGCTACTGTTGATAGACTTGTAGCTAGTATTTTGTTAGCATTTTAAAGTCTGAATTTAACAAAGTGATCGGCCTCCAGTTTTCATTTCCGCTTTGTCTTCTGTTTTATATATATGTTAATATACCTTCATTTAGTTCTAATAGGATTTGTTCTGTCCCAAGCATAGCATTAAACCCTTGAGTTAATTCCTGTACTAAGTTGAGCTATGATCTTCATTATTTCATTTGGTAGGCCCTGGTGATTTATTCCCTGTTAGTGTTAATATTGCATTCTGCACTTCCTCCTCCTGTATCTCTCTTGTTATATTCTGTATCTCTTTTTTGTTCTAAGAATGGTATGTCTAAGTTTCCTAAGAAACTATGTGCATTTCCATTTTCCATTTGTAATAAAGCATACATATCTCTAGTATATGTGGTCACAATTTCTTTAATATTTTTCTCTTCCGTATGTTCTATTCCTTCTTTATTCTTCATCTTAACCATAGTTTTAATTTGTATTTGTTTTGTCAGTGTTCATAAGGACATATTACTTCTGACTTACTAGGGTTCCAAATTGCTGTTGATAATGCAGTATGGTAGCTTTTTATTATGGAAATCTAGCACTTTTTGTTTTAAGTTTGTAATTTGTAGGGTCAGAATTTGTCCAGTTTCATGTGATATTGATAGTAATTGTTGTAAATTCTGCCTGTACTGTAGATACTGCAAATATTGTTCTCTATTGCTATTTCTACTTATTCTTTTACATAGTTTCTGAAGGTCTGCCTTTGTGTCTAGCCACCAGATGACCAGGTACTCAAAAAAATAAAAACAAACTTTCTAGCCTGTAAAAGTCTTGCACTATTTGTCTTGTTTCTGGTTCTGAGAGCAGGGAGGTGTTTAGTTTCCAATATCCTGGTCCTTTTAAGTCTTTTATATACCTCCCTAAGTTACTGACACTATATTATGATCAGAAAATTCTGTTACTGTTACATAGCTTAATTAATGGGTATAGTCTTTGATAGAAATATAGTCTATTCTAGAGGTTAGACACCCTTTATGAAAAGTTGGAAGCTCCTGTGTTGTATATTGGAATGCTGCATCTGTCAAATTTGATCTTTGTACCAATTGTGCTAGTAAGTTGGAATCACAGTATTGTTTTGCTGTTTTGCCCTAATTGGGCAGTTAAAATCTCCAGCAAAGACAATAGTATGTGTTGTTTGTAAATATGGTTGAATAGCCTGTAGTACTTCACAGCGTAACACTTTCAACTGAGGTGCATAAATATTTATCAGTCTATGGAGAGTTTTGTAGTAGCACATCTAAAATTAAAACCCTGCCTGGTATTAAATTAAAAGCTTTAATAATCTAACTTGGATGCTTGAATAATATTCTCACCCCTGAACAGGTATCCTCTCCTATAGACCAGAAGGAGGGTCCTAAGAACCACGTTTGTGGCTTGCTGTACCTCTGATAAGGTGTGTAACCTTGTGTCTTGCAGGAAAAATATCCCGAAATGTAAACAAGGATAACACAGAAAAAACTATTTTCCTTTTGTCAGCTCTTTTTATACTATGTACATTTACCGTGTGGATAGAGAATGGTTCTGTCACGATTTATAACTCTCTTTCCTACTTTGTTTGTCAATGTTTTCAATTTAACTCTGGCTTTCCTTTTCTGTTGCCCCTTAGGTTTGTCTTTCCCTCTGTGTCTGTTGTGCCTTCCTGAAGGGAGGACTCCACTGAAGAATATTCAGAATCTTTTCTGAATGTTCAGATTACATAACATCAAATTGTTTTTTAAAGGGATTGATGTTCTTCCCAACTCTGCTACCTCCTTGGATTTCTGTCTTGTTATTCTTCCTTCTAATTTCTTCCCTGGGTGGGGGGCATCACTTTCCCTGAAGGCTCTTCCTCTGGTTCTACTCTCTGAAGGTGTAGGTGCAGTCTCAAGATTCCTGCTGTCTGGGTTTTCTTCCTGTGTGGTGTAATTTCTCTTGTTCCCTGCCTGTCTTGGGTGGGGGGCAGGGGGCTGTGCTGGGATCTCTCTCTCTGGCTTGTCTTGTTCTCTATGGGACCTAGCCTAAAATTCCCCACTTTATCCTTTTGTGCCGCATACAATTAATCTTTGCTCCTCTCCATCAGCTTGGTCTGGAAGATTATGTGCAGCCTTCCTGCAGTTCTGAAATGTATGACCCAAATCCCCATAAGTTGCATTTACATTCATTTTGACAATCATTTCCTGTATGCTCTAATTCACCACATATTGTACATCTTGTTTTGTCACATATCCCTTTTAAGTGATCTAAAGCACCACATTTATAACACATTTTTGGCTGGCCAGTGTAGAATAAAATGCCCTATCCTGACCTAGAAAAAAGAGTTTGGTAGATGCAGCAGTCCTGTATCTGATGTTTTGAACATGACCTTGCTTTCCAGCCCCTGTCCATATGTTTTCTGAATCCAAAATCGCTATGGGTCTTCTATCACTGTACAACGCTGTTTCAGCCAGATAGTTAAATCATGCATGCTTACTCCTTTGTTCCTGAATAAAACAGTAATTGTTTTTGTGTAGGCCTGGTTAAAGGAGTCACCATAAAGGTGCCTAGAGAGAAGATTTTTCAAAATATTATATTTTGTCCAAAAGCTTCCAAACCATTCAGGGTCTTAAAACTCACATCAAAAGTTTCCTCCCTGAGATGTGAATCAAGGCATAAATTTCTGTAGAAAAACTTCATGGATTCTTTTAGCAATGTTTGTGCAACAAATAGTCTATCTAGTGGATCCTCCATGCCCCTATATAAGTTAATCACACTGCATTGTGCCTTTTGCAGGAAAAATTGGAGTTTTAAACAGAGGAGCAAACATTTTAGGAGTGTCTTTTCTAATAATATTCAAAGGCCTTTGTTCAGTATTTTGTGTTGTATGAGCGTCCCCTTCTGCAGTTAGTTCAGTTTGGTTTGTAAATAATTGTAACTCTGGGTTTTGGGTGAGCTGAAGTTCTGGTGGGAGATCCAGCTCTGCACTGTTATGTTCCTCAGAGGTTTTACATTTGTTATATTTTTTAGTTGAGGCATAATAATAGGGTATTACCTGACTCCCACTGACCAGTCTTAGGATTTTGTTGCCATCCTGCTGCCTCCAAAGCATTAGAGACTGACCAGTTCAACTCGATTTCTGGTGCTGCTGCTCCCCAACCACATCAAGTCTTAGGCGAGTTGTGCTCGTTTGCTATTCCCAACTTGATGGCTATAGATTCCTCGATTTTTGCTGCACTCCGCCTGTCCTGAGGCTAACATGCTCCACATTCTCTACTCTCTGCCCAGCTACGTTCACTTTCCTTTGATGCTGATGCATCATATCTTTCCAACTAAGCATCTGTAACAGGCAATTGCAGCTTGTCAGTACACATTGTTCTAAGCTGGGCTTCAAATCATGCCTTTTTAAAAGTATGGACATTCTTCTCTCTCAAATTGTTTCCTAAAGGCTACCTCTTGTTCTGGCATACTTATACATCCAATACCATCCTTATTTTGCAGCACAGTATCATCCAGAGCAGAATCACTATCACTTGGCAAGCTTGTCATTACTTCAATCACATTTGCACAGCAACTGTATCTTACCGAAGTATGTATTTGGTTTTCTGTTGCTGCCATTTCATTTGTTTCTTGTAGTTTCTCATTATTCTCTAGGATATCAGTCTCCATAAGTTGTCCTGTTCCACCTCGGTTAGCAGCCGTCTGCCATCTTGGCTGACTGCCAAGAGGGACTGCAGCTCATGCACTCCCTCAAAGATACTGCCATATCAGCACTTCCTCCTCCTCTGCTGTCCGGCTCCAAACTGAGCTCCTCCACTCTGCTCACAGGAAGTCAGGCTCCCTGCTGGCAGAGTAGAGGAATTTCCAGTGTCCTGGCCAAATTTCCCATTCACTAAAAATACCACCTACAGCTTAATCTGGTTCAGTTTCCATTAGTTACCACCTGTATCCCCTCTCCCCAGGTCGCCCTCTAAAAGGGACTTCTAGTCTCAGTGAGCCTACCAGGTCACCAAAATTCAATAAATAAATAAATAAATAAATAAAGTGGCCACAGATTTTCTTTGCAGCTCTCACTAGTGTTACTATATTATTGTCACTGGAAAGGAAAGCTCAGTAATAACAGATTTAATGAGTGTGCAAAGCATGGAATGTGAGTAAAACCACAATGTTTCAATTCACTAACAATATTGGCGCATGTCTGAAACCACAAATTTAGTATTGAGTCCCAAGGGCTCTAACCACTCAGAAATGTTGTCATGCAACTCTTCCAAGATATTGTCAGCAATCTGATGCATACAAAACATACTAATGCAAGGAGCTGCCTTTCATTGTCTTCCCTCCTGTACACTGCTGCTTGTGGTTGTATTTGAAGACGATTGTGACACCCAATGTGCTGTGATGCACATATAGTCATTGATTTAAAATTCATCAACATGTCTGTGGTTAGCTGTAACAGCACCACATTCACTCTCTTTAAGAGCCAATTTTATTTTACTTTACATACATTCATACATTTTGGGAATTGTGAAAGTTGCAAAATATTTATGGCTTGGTATGTTGTAATTGGAGTAAAATATTTTAAAAGGGCTCTAAAACCTTCATTCTCTACCACAGAAAATAGTTGCAGGTCCTTGGCAATAAATTCAGCTATTTGATTAATTTTAATGTTACCTGATGTGCTCTACTGTAGCAGTTTTTGTTTAAGCATCACAGTAATGGTCTGCTGTTTAGTTCATGCAAGGGGCAAAACCACAGGATTGCAGTGGCAAAGCTGTAGCTTCTCCAAATACTTCTGTCAGTGAAGTCAAGCATGTTTTTGTCTGTGCTGTCTCTTGGTCTCTTCACCATCACTATTGTCTGCAGGATTATTATTTTGTTTTTAAATTAAAAGTTTGTTTGGTTTCACAATCCACTATACATGGTGCAGAAGAGACATGTGCGACCAGAATAAACAATCCCTACCCCTACCCAACTCAACATGCCCCTCCCCACCCACAATTCAGCACCAGTGTACTCCTAAGCCAACCAATAAGCAGACATGAACTTATACATCAGCAATGACTGAAGGGTTACATTGTATAAAGCGTATGCAGCTTCTCCCATACTGATCTGTACTGGTGGGTCAGGCTGTAGATACTGGCTATAATTTTCTCAGTACTGAGATTGAAGAAAAGTCTGCAGGATTATTTTCATCAGACATTTTCCCCTTGATCAGAACTTCTGCCCAGCGAATGACTGGATGTGCTCTTTGCAAATGCCTTTTAGTGATGTTGTCCCAAACTGGCCCTCACTTTCCCCTAACTTCCTGATGACAAAAGTGCAGACAGCAACACATTCATTTTGAGATTTATATGAAAATAGCTCCAGACAACTGAGGTGGAGCGTTTTGTTGTCATGCCGGAACTGCAACAATTTTGGTGGCTGATGTTTCTGACCCTGATTCATGCACACTGTGGCTCTCCTCAGAAGAGCTACTATGATTGCAATTGATTTTTTCCACTACTGGCTATGGCTAATGGTGGTGCTTGCTGTATGTGTTTTTATTTTTGGGTGTGTGACCCCAGGTAGCATCTTCTACCTCATCAGTATCACATTCTGATTCATCACCTTTGAAGAGCATAACTGGGATACATTGTGATTGTGATCTTGTTCTTGTTCTTGTTCTTATACATACAACCTCTTCTTCATCAGATACACTGCTTTCTGATGAAGAAGCCAGATATGCATAGTGGCATATCATGGAGTGCCATGTCTAGTGGTACTTGATAGAGTTTTTCATAATCATGGACTTTCTAGGTCTAACTGTTTTGGCTGCCTGTTTTGTGTTTTACTTTTATCTTTTCTAGTAGTGCTGACAGTGCTGCACTACTTTGATCAGTGGATTCACCAACATTCTTTTCTTTTCTGGTTGTGTTGCTTCATTTTTATGTTCATCGTGTATGCAAGCACAAATGAATATGTTGATATGACAGTTGCTAGAGAGGGGTGTGGGGTGCCAGCCCAATAGAGAGCAGTGCTGTAGGGGCTGATCTGTGGCAGGCGAATCAGCAGGCAGTGGCCTGATGACACTTGTTTTGTGAGGGGGCTGGTCTGGGCAATGTTTTCAAAGGACAGAACAAACACAGTAGCAGCATGGCTCAGTCCTTTGAAGTACAGGCAAACTGATCAGTCGGGCAATAGGACAACCATTCCACTCCCTCCCACTGTGTGCTGTCCTCCCAGCTCATGTCCCAGTCTCGGCAACCCACAGAAGCAAATAAAACCCTCCCACTACCTACCACTGCGTGCTGTTCTCCCCATTTCCATCCCAGGCCTGGCAGCCCCAGAAGCAAATAAAACCCTCCTGCTACCTTCCAGTGTGTGCTGTTCTCCCCACTCCTGTCCCAAGCCCTGGCAGCCCCTAGAAGTAAATAAAATCCTCCCACTACCTCCCACTGTGCGCTGTCCTTCCTGCTCCCATCCCAGCCCCCAGCAGCCCCAAAGCAAATAAAACCTCCCTTTACTTCCCACTGCATGCTTTCTTCCCTGCTCCTGTCCAGCCCCAGTAACAAATAAAACCCTCCCACTCCCTCCCAGTTTTGTGTTCTGTCCACCACACACCCTCTGGTACCTGTTCCTGTGCCAACATCTGGGTGCCCAATCCCTGTCGACATGTCACCCCCACCACCACTATTGTGGCACACTGAGAGCCCACCCAGTGTACCTAAATTAATGTATATTTTGTTCCCCTGTAAAATAAGAAAACTGTCCCCTGCTGTCTTTTTTTTTGACCTGTAAAAAGAAAATGGTCCCTCGCCATCTCCCAGTCCCCTCCCCATCCCCACCTCCCACTGAGCACCCACCTCCCCAACCCCTTACCCCACACCCACCTCCGGGGTCAACACTGTCATCTTCCCACACCAGGACACATCTGCACTCTTCAAAACTGACCGGCAAACTGAAGAATCAAAGGTAAGCACCGTATAATGGCAGTCAGCAGGGAGGGGTTCAACTTATGTTGATATTGCCACTATTTTTAGGAATTGTGGCCCAAATTTTCAACATGAGGTTCCTGGACCCCACCTCATGAACATTGTCACTGACATTTGTTACTCTGTCCCAAAAGGTGGTTTCAGAGTCGCTGCCGGAATCACCTTTCAGAACCAATTAACAAAACAACAGTGCCACTGTTCATGAGATGAGGTCCCAAAATCCATGTTGAAAATCTGTTAAAAATTTTTAAAAAATGACCTTGTTATGAGTGTGCATTGTGCAGTTTCTCGCATGCTCATAACTTTGCCAGTTTTAATATTTTCACTCAGATTTTCAACATTACCATTTTCACACCTCATTATGAACAGTGCAGCTGCCATTTTCACATCCTGCCCAAAATGTGGTTTTGCACCTGTGGCGCAGAATGGCACAGTCACTCTGTGAAATCTCCTTTCAGGATGAGTGAACAAAATGACAGTGGCACTCTTCTCGAGGCAGGGTCCCAAAAGGCCATATTGAAAATTTGGTGAAACAACTCCAAAAATGGCAGAGTTACACCCAGTCATTCAAGCGTTTCTATACACACATGTAACTTGGTCATTTTCAATATTTTCCTCCAAATTTTAATATAGCCTTTTTATCACACCACCTCATGAATACTACAGCTGTCATTTTCATCCTACCCATAATGTGTTTTCACACCTGTGGGGTGGAATGCCATTTTCCCACAGATTTGAAAATTTTCACCTACAGGGTTCATGAGGCTGGGTCATAAGAAGGCTATGCTGAAAATTTGGTGTAAAATATTAAAAAACAAAGACGTTATGAGCCTGCATTGAAATTTGCAAATGCAGGCTCATAACTTTGACAATTTTCAATATTTTGACCCCAAATTTTCAATATAGCCATTTCTTCACAGCACCTCATGAATGTGATAGCTGCCATGTTTCAGATCCTTGACAAAATGTGTTTTGCATCCCAAAATGTGATTTCACAGTTGCTGTGCAAAGTTACCTTTTGGGACAGGAATTGAACATTTCTTCCCCTTTGTTCCTGAGGTGGGGTCATAGAATGCTACACTGAAAATCTTGTGTGAAAATATTAACAAACAACAAAGTTACAAGCCTGTGTGTAAATTAGCAAATGCAGGCTCGTACCTGACCTTTGTTACTTTCAATATTTTGACCCCAAATTTTCAACATAGCCATTTCTTCACAGCACCTCATGAGCATGTCAGCTGCCATTTTTCAGATCCTGGCCAAAATTGTTTTTGCATCCCAAAGGTGATTTTGCAGCCATTGCGTGAAATCACCTTTCAGACAGGAGTTGAAATTGTACTCATCCTTTCTTGATGAGGTGGGGTAATAAGACAGCTATGTTGAAAATGTGGTGTAAAAATATTAAAAACAACAAAGGTATGAACCCATGTTGACATCTGCCAAGAGCAGATTCGTAACCCACAAAATGACACCAGTGCACACGATGAACATTTGGCATTGACAAATGCTTGTTATCAATTGTATCAATTATGTCTTCAGCAGAGAATTTCCTTTTTTTCTGAATTTCTTTTGGGAAATATTTTTATTGTTATATGTACCAATTTCAGACATACTGCTTGTGTTAGCTACATGTTCCTTTTCCATAACAGACTCTGAGTCTGAATCCATTTTGGGGTTCGACATAATTACTTAATTAGTAGTATTAGTTTGGACACAGAGATGGGCAACACAGAGTCTGAGATGTGACACCCTCTCAAAATATATGAGGCACTATGACCTATTAGTAGTTCAGACAACACAAATTCTGAGACATGACACCCACTCTCAAAACATGTGTCGCCTATGATCTAGTAGTAGTTCAGTCACAGAAATGAGTAACACAGTTTGTTACTCCCCTTCAAAACCAGTACAGCACTATGACCCAGTAGTAGTTCAGGCACAGAGATGGGCAACACAGTGTCTCAGATGTAGGTAACATCCCCTTCAAAACCTGTATGGCACTATGATCTAGCAGGCGTTCAGGCACAGAGATGGGCATCACAGAATCTACAGCAGTATGACTTAGTAGTAGTTGAGGCACAGAGATGGGCACCACAGAGTCTGAGATGTGACACCCCCTTCAAAATCTGTATGGCACTATGACCTAGTAGTAGTTCAGGCATAGATGGGCAACATAGAGTCTGAGACATGGGTGACACTCCCTTCAAATTCTATTCTGTATGGCATTATAAGCCTCCCTCAAAATTAGTGAGGCACTGTGACCTTCAGACAGAGTCCTCCTGTCCTGTCTGCTCCCTTATTAGTTCTTACTTTCTTAATACATATATATATATATATATTTATATTTTT
Organism: Neoceratodus forsteri; assembly: GCA_016271365.2. Classification (NCBI taxonomy): domain Eukaryota; kingdom Metazoa; phylum Chordata; order Ceratodontiformes; family Ceratodontidae; genus Neoceratodus; species Neoceratodus forsteri. The sequence continues at coordinate 888,328,247 of CM028131.1, read as the reverse complement.
TCAAAAGAAAAATCATAAAGTTGTTGGATGTTGTACACTAGTGATATTTAAATTTTTTTTTATTTTATTGATTCTGCAAGAAACAAAGACTGATTTAAGCAAATACCTAACCTATTCAGGCAAAGATTGGCAATGCAGAGTCTGAGATGTGGGTGACAACCCTTCAAAATCTGTATGGCATTATAAGCCCCCACAAAATTAGGCACTATGATCTTCTGACAGAGTCCTCCTGTCCTGTCTGCTCCCCTTATTAGTTCTTGCTTCATAATATTTTTTGAATTAAAAATATTTTCAAAAAAAAAGAATGATCAAGTTGTTGGATGCTGTGCACTAGTGATATTTAATTTTTTTAAATTTTGTTGATTTTGCAAGAAAAAAGACAAACTAATACCTGTCTAACCTATCACTACTATATATTGTTTTGTTGCTGGATGATTTCATGAGAACTGCACCTGCTCCATTACATTGCAGACTGCAGGCCATGCTTCTGCAGTACCCAATCCCTTTCCCATTTACATAAAACATAGAATTTGACAGCAGATAAGGACTGCTTGATCCACCTAGTCTGCCATTTCCCTACCTAATGGATAAGCTGCAGATTCTAGTTAATCAACAGCTTACTTCCTCCTACCCCCCATTAGAATTGCCTTATGTCTTTCCCATGCATTCTTGAATTCTCCCACTGTTCCCGACTCCACAACCTCCTCAGGAAGGTTGTTCTGGAATCCACAACCCTCTCTGTGAAAAAATACTTTCTAACATTACCTCCAAACTGTCCCCCTCTATCTTCAAATTGTGCCTCCTTGTTCTTTCATATCTCTTTTTCTAAAAGATGCTATCTTTTTGTACTTTGTTAATTCCTTGAGATACTTGAAAGTTTCTATCATGTCCCCGTCTCCCTCCTTTTGTCAAGGGTATGCATATTAAGCTGCTTTTGTCTCTCCTCATATGTCTTCTGGTGCAGACCTCGCACCATTTTGGTTTCCTTTAGGTTATCTAAAGCTAAAAATGTCTGCACTCTGCTGTTATGTGTACTCTGCTGCAGTTGTCTGTTGTTAAATTCATTGGTTTTGCTCTCTACTCTCTTTCTAATGAAAAATGTGTTGTTGTTTTTACTGTAAAGTACTCTACAACATCTGCACTTTGTTGTTGTCTACTATTGAATTTGTTGCTCCTCTCTCTCTCTCTCTCTCTCTCTCTCTCTCTCTCTCTCCTCCTCTCTTCCTCTCTCTTTTGACTAAGGAAAACGCTGTTTTGTTTTTACTGTGAAATGTGCACACACACACACACAGCTGTCTCCTTTCAATGCAAAGCCCGAAATGAACTGGATACATTGTTTCCTACAGGATGTCCTGTGTGGCTGACACACAGGATTGACCAGAATATGAGTCAATCTCAGAAAAAAGACCTAATTTGTTAGCCCTGCAGTGCCCCAGTATCATGAGTGTTTGCCTTTGTTGGTTGTCTGAGGGTCGGGGACTTGGGAGTATTTGGTAGAGAGCAGAAAAAAAAACTTTGTTTTCAAATTTCTGTGCCCTGCCCTGACCTTTTTCAGTGACTTGTGCTGCAGAACTGGTGGTGAGTGTAATTTTTTGTTTTTTTCTGCATGTAACCTGTTGCTGCTTGCCTGACCTGCTGGTTCTTCTGTGTTCCGGTACCCTCCCTGTACTGATGAGGCATGTCCCTGTCCCCTCCACACCAAACAGATATCCATGGAACAGGCTGCCTTTAATCCAGCTTCCCATACAGCACCATCAAGTACTGGACCAAACCATACTTTCAAACTGGGCCAACTCAGCAACTTGGGTCAAGTCATGAAAGGCTCAGTATTCCCAATCAGAACTGAGTTGGCCCAGTCCAGGAGATTCAAAGTGTGGCATAGTCAGTCTGCCTATCCCTATTATATACAGTATTTGCTTTTTATACACTATACATGTCTTTCAAGGTTGAGTACCTGTACCTGTATATCCTGAATAATGGGATGTTTTAAATCATCATATTATTATAATGAATTCTGAAAACATACAATTACTGTGTTTCACCTCTGCAGATTCAGTACAGTAAAGATTACAACTGCACTTACCCCTCCCTCCCTCCCTCCCTCCACCACCACCACACAGTGGGTGAACAGTGCAACATATGTGCACACAAAAGGTAGTGATCCTTGCTATCTGTTCTTTGCTTACTGAAGAATAGTAATTGTAGAAAAAATTGTCAGCCTTTTTATTCTCCCAGTTTTTGAAGTCTGTCTTATATTGTTGGGTTATCCTAATGCATAGCATGGAAACACCAATAACTTATATTGACATGTACAGTGGTATCTGCAGTTGTAACTGTCCCCCACCCCTCCACTCATTTAATTACATTTGGAATTATTTGTTATTTCATAAATATGCCAGTGTAAGAAATTACAGTAACAGTCACTGTTGTTGAATATGTCTCATGATTATTATCTAGTTCATTTAAATGCTAGTCATGTCTTATTGTTTAACTACAACAATTATATTTATTTAAAATCATACCTGTCTTGATACTTACTGCCATGATAGTGGTTTGCCAAGATTTACTTTCCTTGCGGCCTTTTACATTTTGATAGCATGCAAGTACCAGCATTTTCCTCTCTCTCACCTCCTTCACCTTCAATGTGAAAAACCTGGTGAAGCATCTTCCATTTCTGATGACAAGTCAGAGAAAGTAGGAGGGCTTTCAGAGAATTCAAGAGGACACTCAGTGAGGAAGATAGAGAAGCTTATAGGATGAAGAGGAGACTGGCAGGGCAGAAGATCAGGAGGACAAAAATGGATACCAAGATGAAAATAGCCAAGAAAGCCAAAAGGGGATAAAACATTTTTCAGATATGTCAAAGAAAGGAGGAGGGCAAGGCAGGGGATTGCAAGGCTGAGGGGAGGTAATGATAAAATTGAAAGAGATTGTGAAAAGCAGAGGTATTAAATGAGTAATTTTGTTCAGTATTCACAGAGGAGGAAGACGGTAGGGGACCTGAGCTAAAGACAGGGGAAGAAGGGCAAATGGGTGGATCAGAGCCTGTTCACTGAGGATAGGTTAGGGAAGAGCTAGGAAGATTGAGGGTGGACAAGGCAATGGGGCCGGATGGGTTACACCCAGGGTGATCAGAGAATTGAAGGATAGTTGGCTGCCCCATTGACAAGGCTCTTCAACTTGTCCCTAGATATGGGGAGGGTGCCAGAGGACTGGAAGAGGGTGGACATGGTGCCTTTACATAAGGGAGGAAGTAAGGAAGTGAAGGAGAACTAACAACTTGTCAGCCTCACCTCAGTGGTGGGAAAGGTAATGGAAGCATTAATCAATGAGAGAGTGGTGGGCTAAATGGAGGAGTGGCTTACAGGACAGTAGACAGCATGGCTTCATGAAGGAAAGGTCATGCCAGATGAACCCGATTGAGTTCTTTGATTGGGTGACTCAGGTGATCAACCAGGAAGGGGCGGTGGATGTAGCCTATGTGGATTTTAGTAAGGCTCTTGACACCATCCCCACAGAAGGCTGGTGAACAAGCTGAAAAGTCTGAGGGTGGGTGGGAATATAACAAGATCGGTGAAGGCCTGGCTAGTGGGAAGAACTCAGATGGTGGTAGGGGTGTACACCAGGATGGTGAGGTGAAGAGTGGAGTACCACAGGGTCAGTTCGGATCTGCTTCTTTTTAACATTTACATCAGCAATATTGCGGAGGGTCTGAGAAGGATGGGAGCCTATTCACTGATGATACAAAGATCTGCAATAGGGTGGACACCCGGAGGAGTAGAGGATATGGGTAGGACCTGAGGATGCTCGAGGAGTGGTCAGAGATGTGGCAGCTAAAATGTAATGCTAAAACATGTGCTGTGATGCATGAGGGAGGATAAACACACACAAGCAGAATACACCCTAGGAGGGAGGCAATCAAAGTAACAGAACAGGAGAGGCATCAAGGGATCATAGTCTCATCAAACCTTAAGGTAGGAAGCCAATGCAGCAGGGCAGTGGGAAAGGCCAATGGAATGCTGGCATGCATAGCAGGGCATTACTAGTAGTAGGAGGGACGTAATAATGCCCTCTACAAAGCCACGGTGAGACCACATCTGGAGTACAGGGTCCAGTTCTGGAGACCACACCTCTGCAAGGATATAGATGGGATAAAGAGGATTCAGAGACATGCAACCAAGAAGGTGCAGGGTATGCAGGGGAAGACATACGAGCAGAGGTGTAAGGAGCACACTGGAGACTAGGAGGAAAGTGAAGACATGACTGAAACTTTTAAATATGTGAAGGGCACAACAAAGAATATGTGAAGGGGCACAACAAAGTAGGAGAAGGGTGTTTACTTAAGAAGAATGAGGGACCAGAACTAGAGGCATAGCCTCAGACTGCAGGAAAAAGATACAGGGGCAATGTGAGAGGACGATTCTTTACAGAAAGGGTGGTGGAGCCCTGGAACAGACTAAAAGAAGAAGTGGTGAGGGCTGAGTCAGTGGAAGGATTCAAGAGGGCATGGGACAGGCATATGAGGCTGAGTAGTGGAGGGAGGATGGGGGTTAGTGGGGGGACGTGTGGGGGAATAGGGCAGACTAGATGGGCAAGTGTGGTCCTTTTCTGCTGTCAAGCGTCTATGATTCTATGACAAGTGAGCAGATCTTTGTTTATGTTACTTGTGAGGAAGTTGCACACCTCCTGACACATGTCATCTATGGGCAGGGTTGGTTATCCTAACATACAGCATGGCACTTCCCTTAATTGGATGCCACACACTCACTGTCTGACCACCCAGTCTGTCCACTTTTTGCCATATTTTGCCATTTTCTGCACCACAGACAAAAATGTGTTTTATTTTATGTTCTTTTATGCTAAATTATGTAAACATATGCATTATTATAGTGGTGCAGTAGGGCCACCATACTTAGGGTTGAGTCAGCTGTTTAATGTTAACCTCCTAACTTTGCACTTCAGCAGCTTTGCCCTGTTCAGTGATTTCCATGAAATTTGCATGCACAGTCTCAGGGCAAGATCCTTGATGTCTGAAGTTTCATTCTGGTCAGATAGTGGATTCCAAGATCTGGATAGTGAAAAAGCTAAACAAATTTGGGGGTGCTGTTATTTTGTCATAGTGAAAAAAGTTACCAACTTAGGGTTTTGCTGTTATTTTGTCATCACCTGGCACCGGACGGCTTGGAATTTTGGCATGAAATTTTAAAGGTAGAAAGGCTTGCTCAGAATGGGGCCTTTCATTGGTTTGGTGAAAAAATATTACCGTACAGTGGTAGCCATGAAAAGTTTCTCAGTACTGACTGTAGGTATGCTGAGGCAGAATGAGGCAGGATCACATTACAGTCAATGCAAATTGCCTCAGTGGTACATCGAGGTACCTGAGTAGGAAACTTTAGATAACTACCACTGTATATCATCACATATAAGCCACCCTTTAATAAAAGCCACCCTCGATCATACGCTGCGCTCACTATCCAGCATTTGTAATATAAGCTGCCCTTGATATTTAGCTGTGGATTACATTAGAAGACATCCGGTACATAAGGCATGGCATGCTCTGCTACTAGGTTATGGTATTCAAGTTTAAGTCTGAAAGTCATTACCATACCTAGTGTTTTTGCTGCCCACAGTACTTATCTTACAATAATATACAAAAAACAAAAACAGAACAAAAGACTGACTTTAAAGCAACCTGGCATGTTTTGTGTTGTTGGTGTGGTTGCGTGGTTACAATACCGGAGTACTGGAATTGAGGGCAAGAGTTTAAGAATAGTTTTATGGTATTTGTTTATTTTAAACATTAAAAATAATACATGCATCATTTTATACTCAAAATCAACTAATCTATATACAAGAATATTTGTTGTTTGGGATTCATGATCGACTCACTGCCAAGATCAGAATCAGAACAGCTCAGAGGCTCTTGTGTGTAAATTTCACTGGTGTTGGACTCAGAACAATCAGAGCAGCTTGTGGTGTCAGCATTGAAGAAATCAGTTGCTTTTCTCTGTCAACTGGAGATCAGCTCTTCCTGGATTGTTTTGGTGATTCCACCTCTTTTTGCAACTGATCACATCAGGGTCACTGCTTGTATTGCACACACCTGCTAAGAAAAAATTGAAATACAGTATCAACTGTGTTAGATGGCTAATTGTGTTGTACCTTGCAAGTGTTTCAAAAATTTGATAATGACTTCTCTGCTGACTGTCTGCCATGCCAGCTTTATCCAGTCTAGAATCTTGTCATTCCTGGGTGCTCAGGGGTTGCCAGCTGCTGTTCTCTCCCACTCCTCTGTTGCCAGCTAGTTGTCATAAAACCCCTTGTAGGCAACTTTGAAGGAGCATTCCACCTAATATTGGCAGGCTGTAAAACCTTAGAGCAGTCACTGGGTATTACCACCATCACAGTTTTTTTTTGTTCTTAGTCTTTTTAAAGAAGATATGTCACACCAAAGTGATTCCACACAAATAGATGCTTTGTAAAAGCAATTGAACCCCACACTTTCTTGAGCCAGGGACAGCAAGCTCCTCAATCATCCAGCTATTGGGTGACATAGCCATGACCACACGGATACATCCATGATCTCCTTAGGCATCCTCTTTCCTTTCAGCACAACAAAGGGGCAACCTATGTCCATCGGCCATCACTTCTAGACACACTGCAGCACCCTGTCTTTCATGGCCAGTTGTTAGGAGGGGACAGACTTGGGGCCAACAAGGTCTATTATTTTATTACCAGGCATGTCAGCCCAAATAGCAGTCTCATCCATGTTGCCAATCATTGCTGGCAAAAGTTGATGGACTTGTATGGGATGATGAGCACAGAAGCAGGCAACATTTAAGATCTTTGGTGTAAAGTCTTTGGGCAGGTGCTGATCAACAGTTGTTTTTATCTGACTGTAAATCCCCATCACAATAAAAACTTGTCTACCCATTCCCTGCTGGCATTAAAGGAATGGTCCTGAGCAAGGGCAACTGTTTTCATTGCCACAGCCTTTCATGTGACATGATAGTGTTGCTGTCTCTGCAAAATAGTCCAGAAAGTAGATCAGCCTCTACCTTGGGGTATTCTGCCTTCCTTCCTGCACCATCTAGTTGCCATTGTTTTTATTGGACCCTATGGATCCTGACAGACACCTTTTCTTCAAGTGTTGGCAACTTTTTCCTCCACTCTCTAAGCTGTTTTTCATCTATGTGGAGGCAGCTGCAACTGGATGATTTCCTTCCTTCTCAGCTTTCCTGGCAGTAGTGACTTTAAAATCAAGATCAAAGGATTTTCTTTTCAGTATTTCCTTTGAATTCCTTAACTGTGTGCATCACTTCCCCTCAGCTCCATTTCACAATAGCTCTCTTTTGCACTATGGGTCATTTTTCCAAGTGTTACTCTACAAACCCATTGCAGCTCATCCTTTTAACAAGTGATCAGGTGACTGTCAATTACCTTCATGCCTGTCAATTACTTTTACAAGCCACCCTCGAACATAAGCCTCCCTTGAATATGGCCATAGCTTAAACAGTGCTATTGGTATTAAAACCATGGCTTTTATTTGAGGATATATGGTAATCCATTCCAGAGTTATGCGTATTTGAATTTTTGATTCTGAGCATGCTCAGTACTGTCTTTTGGATAGCTGTTTCATATGAAACAAAAATTTGCCACACAAAATAAGATTCTGTTTCGTGAGGAGATAATCCTGTTTCATGAGAAAAAATTATTTCAAATGATGGCCATCTTGCTTCCAGTTTTCAAAAACACTTTTGAAAACCCATAAAATCATATTCTGCAGAGACACCAACACATGTATCTTGCTGAACAGGACCCCAGTAAGTGGATTCTGCAGTAAATTTTGGAAAAGGACCCAGAAATATGTTCTTAAAACATTTTAAAAATTTCACAAAATAAGAATAAGGCCATATGAAACAAGATGAGGTTCGTACAAATCAAAAATTTGGACATAGTTTTTCACATTCTTGTTTCATATCAAGCAGTCCTCTTTCATGAGAATGACACAATCTCCCGAAACAGGACTGGATCATATGAAACAAAATTTAGACTTAGTTTTTTCACATTCTTCTTGTGTATGAAGCATATCCTCTTTCATGAGAATGACACAATCTCATGAAGAGAGTTAATTCATGAAACAGAATGTGGACTTTATGCACATTTGAAATATAAAACCACATTTCTCTCAATATTTGGAGTTATAGGACAAGCTATGTATCGAAAGAAAGGTTTCAATAAGTAGTACAACACTAACACATAATACCCTCCAAACAAATTCAGGGGCCATGTAAAAACATAAAAATTTACAATTAAAATTGCGTGGGATAACATTGAACATTTAAGAAGCTGTACCTCCATCATTCTTTGCAACTAAGGCACAGTCTATATATCAAAGAAAGGCCTCAATAGTAGCAAAAAAAAAACATAATACCCCCAGTATTCGTGGAGTATCGCTGGTACCCCAAAATTGTCTCCCAACTTCACCATGGTGCCAAACCACAATTAAACTCCAACCATCATCAAAATGCACCATGGGTGCATTTCCTCTTGAATATAGATGTACCAACCTTGACACCAAACTGACAAAAATCACTGACTTATGTGTAAAAATCCAAAAATACATTTTGACCATATGCAACTGATGGGACTTAAGAACCACAGTTATTTTTTCTTTGAAGTGGTCCCCAGAAAAAAATACAATGAAGTAGATAAAATTGCTCATCTGGAGGACAGAAGCACAGGGTCCAGGGGCCCTACACTTCCACACACACATACATGTGTGTATCAATGAAGACACAAAAGCATAGCACCCTCTAGGCTCTGCACTTCTATAATCACATGGATGTGTTCACCCAGGTCCTGAAGGACCTGCATGAATGAGGATAAAATTCTACTATCTCAAAAAGTAAGGACAGTCTTTGCAAAAAAACAACATTAATGCACCAGTTAGGGTGCAGATTAAAACAACAAAATTTGGGAAATGTGGCATTAGAGTTTCTGACCTAGCTCCCCACCCCTCCTCAAGCAGCAAAGGAAAAACATTACAATTTTCACTGTCCTGAGTCTTGGCGAATCAGGGGTGGGGTCTTCCTTAAGGTTCTCAACCTAATGCTCACCCCATTCAACCAGCAAATAAGGTTATATGTGACCTATTTTATTCAGCTAGAACCTACAGATTGTTTGCAACATGTGGGAGACACAGTTCTGAATGTTTGAACACTATATCACAACAGGGTTAGCATTACCATTGAGAACCCCAAGGAAGACCACGCCCTGATTCATTAAGACTCAGAACAGTGAAAACTATAATGTTTTTCCTTTTGCTGTTTGGTGATTGCAGGTAGGGAGTTAGGGTTGGAAACTCTAATGCCACATTTCCTACTTTTGTTGCTTTAATCTGAACCCTAACTGGTGCATTAATGCATTTCTTTGCAAAGAATTATAGATACACATATTTTGTGGCTTATGTAAAATAATTGTATGTGGTTCTTTTTGCTTGTCCATATGGAACCTTCAGGGAAATATAGCATGTCAAACTCATGAACCCAGCCATTTCCTAGGACTTACACTCATATTGTTTCTATGGTTTGCTGTCACAGTGAGGTTGTCAGATAGTGCCATTTCAGTTGGGCAACTACCTTAAGTTTTAATGGGCTGACCCAGGTCAAAAGGGTACAGGGCCTCTGAATGCTGTAGTGCTGACATTTTGGGTGAGAGTACTTTCCTTTACTAACATAATCTCCCCCACCCCTCTTACTGATGCAAGGATAAGTGTGTTCATGAGCTCAGCAGCCCTGTTACAGCCAATAAGGACATAGTAACTTGCTGTGTACACTCTCCTGCAATGCCACCAAGGACACAGATTTTTGAGCACTGTTATATAGCTCTGAAAACAGCCATTTGGAGGATGACAAGCATATGTGTATTGTGACTGTGGCATGCATTTTGTGCTGTTCACATTATAGCACACTTCAGATTACATGTGGGAGGTTTCCTCAGGAAAACAATATTTCCAGTGTCAGATAAATGCATATTATCTTTTAGCTATAACCAATCATTATTTATTTCAGATACTGAATTGTGTGCATTCCAATATCTTTGAAGCCATATATTTGCACATTAACCTTCCAGCATGATCTTTCCATGCAGGAGTGTATACTGCTGGCCTCTCAGAGCATGTGTTCTGTAATATCTGAATAAAGAATTTTGCAGTTAAGTAATATTTGATGATTCTTAGCTAGATCTGTTTTAGCTGACTCAATTAAATGCATGCCTCTTTTGTAGGCCAAATCATTACTTCAACATGGATCACCAGTATGTCTGGCTTTAGATGTGTACTCAAACATGTGTGTAAAGTTGGCATGAGTTGCTCCCAGTGCATTACACCATTGTCATGAAAATGACTATCACTGTTGTCCAGTTGCAAATCATTTCCAGAGTAACTGTGCCTGGCAAACTGTACCCTGCACACAAGTAAACTCTGACTATCCAAACTGTGTATTTTAATCTTTATCACAGAAACTGCAAGTGACAGAAGTTCAAAATGTGTTAGCTCCTCAACAGTCACTGTTGTCTGACTGCAAACACCTATGATACTGTAAAGTAAGCTCAGCAGAAAAAAGACTGTTTACATAACAGTCTACATATTATTGGTTCTAGCTAACCTTTTAGCTTTCACGGTCAACACAGCCTTTTGATTTTTCACTCACCTTTACAGGTAGACTTGATAACAAAATGAGTATAGGAAATAGATGGAACTGCTTGCTAATTAGTGCTAGAGTATTGACAACAAGGGGAATTAGAGGTAACACTGACACAGGGGTAAATTGACATCTTTGCTATAATGGAAACCTGGTGGGATAGTGAGGATGACTGGTATAAAAGCAACTGAAGGATATCATCAGTAACACTTTAAAATAAGAGCATTACTTCCACTGTAGCTACACTGGAATTAATATATGATTTCCATATGAATTAATATAAATAACGTGTAATTTCCATATGTTTTCCATCTTTATTCATTATGATTAAGTAATGTTTTTCCATAGCATTTCAAGGTTTTAGTCTAACTGTATTACCTTTGACTTACAATGTAATACTGACATTTATTAAGGTCTTTTCACAAAAACAATAGAAGTCCTAAAAGAACTTCATTTTGGAATAAGCCTATATAAAATCATTAAAGTCCATTGTTTAGATCATGTATTACTTCCTATGGAGCTACCAATGCAAACCTACATTATTTCTTATGCATTCCTTCCTTGTTCATTAAGATTGAAGGAAAGTCCCGCAACCTATATTCTGTATACCTGTGTAGGTTGTAGGCATGGCGATGATTCCCTCTGTTACACCGCACCTCCACAATTTCATCCTAATTTAAATTTAAATGAAGTTGCTTCATGCTGTTATTTGGCCTGGTGTGAAAACCTGTTTCCCTCCATTGCAAAGGTCATCACTCCATTCATGCAAGGCATTATGGGAGTTGATGAGCATGCATCACAAGCCTGCAGAAATCCTACTGTCAGTCACTTCTGTTGTATGTCTTCTGAAGTTCCTGTATTCTTGTCTTGTGCTGGCCATCAAACTTTTTAAAGTAGGTACCCTAATGCTAGCTGTTGTTAAAAGTGTGTTTGAGTTGAAACAATGCAGTTGTAAGGATGCTGGTGCTTTAATGTTTTGTTATTCAACTGATTAATTTTATGCATGTGGGGTTCTTTGCTCCTCCCAATCCCTTTGATATAAATATGTGTTATTGATTCCCATGTTTCCTTTTTATGAGTGGGGTCATGACCTTTGGAATGGAGTGAAACAGATTTTTACCCCAGGGCAGAACAGAGTAAAATAACTTAATTTAAATTTAAATAAGGATGAAATTAGGGGATGCATAAAAGGGAATCATTGTTCATGTTCATTGTTCATGTCTACAAACAACACAGGCAAACAGAAAAAATATTTATTTATTTATGACTTTGGTTACGGATAAGTACACTGGTCCAAAGGACCATTTTCAGACATGACCTGGGCCACAGGAGGGGCACAGCAAGGACAAGGAATGCATAACATACATACATATATGAATGTAATGTATTTGCAAAGATTACAGCTAGTATAGTACAGGAAATACTGGTTGAGAAATAAGAGATAAGCAACTGACAAATGCAAACCTAAATAACAGTTACCTACACAGCGATGAACAAGGAGTTGTAAAGAAACCGTATATACAATCATAGAATTAAAAACTATAAAAGTGCATGGTATAAAAACTAGCAAGTATAAAGCGATACAATACAGTGACAAATTTGGATGAACATCCACTTGTCAAATTGCATAATTAGGTAGCATATACAGGTTCATGGAAGCAGAGAACCAATAAGGAAATGGTCGAGAGGCATCGGTGGCAAGAGCTAAGGTGGTAGTGAGCAGTTTCCCACATTGCTGAAACTTGACCGCCCAATTGGTCTGGCAGGCACCGAAGCATAGTTGCAGGGAGAGAAAGGAGAGGTACAGCTGATGGGAGGGTGGGGCTAACTGGGTGAACAGTTAGCCTTTTCTTTACTGGTTTAATGGTTGAGGTGCTTTCCCTTTAAGACATGTTTGTTCCATTGGATTTCAAAGGGTCTATTCAGTTGTATTACATCTGAATTACCATGTAATACATGCATTTATTAAGGTTTTAGTCATAAAAGAATGGGAATCTTGAAGAACCTCATATTTGGAATAAGCCTATATAAAATCATTAGGATTCCATTTTTAGATTATGTATTAGAGTACCTCCTATGGAGCTACCAATGCAAATCCTCATTTATTCCTTCCTTATTCATCAGGCTTAAGTCATGTTTATTCCATAACATTTTCTTTTCATTTTCTAATTTAAATTTTCATTCAGGTCTTCAAGGATGCAGCTATATATTTTTCAAGCAAACATCTGTAACCTGTTGCAGATACAAGCATTAAATATGTAAATATTAAAAATTAGAAAAAAACCTACAATAAATAGTTAAATTTGAAGGAGAACAGTATTTAAGGTGGCTTGTTTATTTTATTACTCTCCTACCCACTCGGCCCTTTTTACCCATATCCTGTGTTTTGTAATTCATTTGTGGGTTGTAATGCACTCACCATAAGCGTCCCATTTCATCATGCATGGTAGCGGTCCACCTCATCATTTTCTTCTTGGCTGCAATGTTTTGAACTGTCAAGCTATGACATGCTCATTCATGGCATGGCACTTTATGGGAAGCATGTACACTCTTCGTCCTGCAGCTCATTTCAGTAATGCACTGTAGATTTACAACTAGGCAGTGAACCAGGGCATGTAATTATTTTGTTACTTTCACTGGTACATTTGCAAAGTCATGAATGAAACCATGCCTGTAAGTGGACATTTTGTCATTTTGCCATGCGTAGATGTCCTTCCAAGTGTGTTTTTTTTTTTTTTTTGCAGAGGAACACTGCTGCTGCCCCATATGCAATAGCTGCTGTGCATTACAATTATTCCCACTGATGCATGATCCCTTTGCTTCTATCTTCATCATTGAGCTGCAGGACATAATCCAAAGTAATTAAAAATATAAAAGTACCATGGCCATACATCAACACAGGAGTAGGTTTATTGCCACTGCTCAAATTGGGTTGTCATCATGCATCAGTAGTGGCAGTAACTGAGTGGCAAGTGCACCTTTGGGGAATATCCATGTAGCTGTCAAACCCAATTAGTTTGATTTGCACTACCTGTCAGCACTGCAGACATGTAGTACCTCGCATAGACATGTGACGCAGTTCTTCAGAATGTTTCACTTCTCTTGTGTCCCTATTTGGGATTTCAGCAGAACAATACATACTCTTGCCTTTTTCACATTGTAAGTGCATTCTTTCCCAGTGCATTTGATCTCACATTCTTCCCATCTCCATGTCCTTTTCTGTTGATGTCTCTATCTGGTATGAATTGGTACAACCATGGCAACCCCACCTTCACAAAAAGAGCTTGACATGATTGTCTCCGACACTGTACTCAGCAATCATTATTTTGCGAGGTGCTACTTTTGTACAGTGCCTATTATGCAGCAGTTTCAGGCTTCATTGTATTGTCAATGCTGGTGTTGTTGTGTGCTATGTGTTAGTGTCTATGTTTTTGTCCAGCGGTGCATGCGGGCAGCTTGCTGTGGTTTCAGTGGACTACAGAATTAAATCTGGCTTACAGATATTTAACGGAGAGAGTGCCTCAGTTAGGCAAGTTATGTGTGAAAAAATATTTTCCGATGTGTAGTAACAGCATCACATAAGTCAACATCACATTTGTAGAACCAACTCTGTTTAGTGTCAGAGGCCACATTATGATGTTGCTGCATTGAAAGTAAGTGATCCTAACATGTTTCCACAGTCACCATGTTACCCTGCACACTGTCATTGCCGGCAAAGAGGAGAAAACGTGTGTTTGTTTGCTGCAGATGTTACAAATTGGAAACTTGATGCAGCAGCAGACTGCTTTGATAGTGTTGCACCTTTCACAGATATCAATGTGCCTCCTTGTGCTCAGGTCAAAATTTGATATTGATTTCTCTTGAGTCATAAAACTGGTCACCTCGCCGGATGCTATGTTTCCTGCGAATTACATCCTTTTAAAATGAGTGCTGTTATCACCCAATAAAATCTGGTGTCATTCGGACATTGCACCTTGTCCAGGATCAGTTGTCTTAATTGATCTTGTGTTTCTGCAGCCCTTACTGTATTCTATAATAGCAGGTCATCTGTAATATTGTTACACAAACAATCACAAAATACACAAAATGCCGACCTGTATGGCACCTGGATGTGGTAACACAACAGGAAAAATAAAGCATGGTCAGCAAGTTTCATTTCACAGGCTTTCCCATGAACCTGTACTGCAACAGTGGCTCCATGCACTGGGGAAAACAGACCATGACATGCTGACATTTGTGGGGCCAAGAAATCATGTAGTGTGCTCTGAGCACTTCAAGAAGGAGGACTTCTGTGTCTTCACTTCCAATATGTCCATCAGTAAATACTTCTTGTATTTCCTACACAGTGTTATGTTGCTTTATGTCTATTGTTCCATGTATGTGTACTGCTGACTTTATCAATGTTTTATTTTTTCAAGGCTCTGACATAGTAAAATGCAGTCATTTAAGGGAAGGTGCTGTTCCATCCATCTTTCCACCTCCAAAGTCACTGCATGGACAGGCAGGGATGACACAAATCATTGTAATGTAAACAGTCTTAGTACAATAATTGTGTTATGTGGTTTCCTGAAACTGGGACTGATTTGTCAGTTGCATTGATCACCAGACATGCACCTCTTGTGCTATTTGCCTCATGTAGCTACCCTGATTAGGCAACATGCTGCTTTTACTGTTGGTCTGTCCAGGAGTCACTGCACTGACTGTGCGGAGGACTGCTGTCCTCCCTTAGCACACTGCCTTTCTCTCCCATTCCAACAGGTGATGACACCTATAAATGGGGAGGTTCACCTTCTCTGTTGCTACACTGTAGTTTGTTTGCTCAGGGCACCTGCTAATGTGCCTATACCACCACACAGGAACAGTGATATTCACATACCTGCTATGTGAGGTGAATGCAATGAAAGTTAGGCTTCAAGCTACACTCTATACCCTTGGCAAGACTTGTGATCCTGACTGGCGTTGGTGACACAGGGGCTAGCAGAATTGTTGCGGCAGTCGCAAAACAGTGGATGAACACAACAATGACAAAGCACTGTGTTGTGCTATATCATGTTCCTATTACCACTCACCATTTGAGCTACACTGTCAATGTGTGAGTCGATGAAACCCGCTGTGTGCAAGAGACGTAGTAGTTGTATATAGCTGTCCATGCAGTTTTCTGCCTTTCTGGTGTGCTGCTGTGCTTTGCAATGTATTTTTGAGAGGTTGACTCTGGTTATTCCTTTGTGCACCTCCATAGACCTCTACTACAGGCAATAAGTCCACTCTACAGTGTAAAGCCCTGTCCATAAAACTATACCCTTGAGAATATACTCTCCATACACCTTTTGCTGAGCCATTGTTCAACTTGTGTGTCCTTTTGCTGTGGTTGGGGTACACATACCAGGCCCAGGAGGTACATAGGGTCCAGCATCACATTACTTGTACATAAAGGCATTGCTTCACAAGGCTGGTGTCAGGTCTGCATCATGTATGGATGGACTGTCTAACCAACATCAGGTCATTGAGTTGTTGAATTTTCCACCCCACCCCTAAAAATCAGCAGACCTTCTCATGAAGGGTCTGCCGCTTATCATTCCCCAACAAGGAGACACAGTGGTGAGTGCTAACCTGTGCTAACAGACCACCACATCTGTGGTTGCATGATGAGGCACTATCTTCTGTTGTCCTCACAGTGTTCAGCTGATGTAGTAAGTGTGCAGCCCCACTGCCCATACATAGATCAGCTGCAACTCCTCCAGTTTAATCACCACCCCTGTCACTCAAGCTGTTCCTCAAAGTATTGCCACCTGTTGCTTCCCATGGCCAGGGTGATGCAGCATTGAGATTCCTTGCTATGCTGCTGTCCACCTGTGCAATTCAAAAACTGCTTGTGAAAGTTAGGAACCCTGCTTGAAACCTGTAAAACAGTGTTAAGAAGTACTACATTAAATTGTGATAGTAACCTATGTAAACCTGATGTGGGTCAAGAGTTCCATCACTGGAGACCAACACCCACCTAGCTTGGCAACAGACAAGGGTTCAGTCCACAAGCTGGCAAACAAAAGGCATTACCCCAGGCAATAGGAAATATGTAAGCCAAAAATAATGCTCAAGCACGAACTCAGCATCTGGTGCAGTAACACAAAAAGCTAACTGAGCCTGATGGGACAGCTTATGTGAACAAGCTAAATGAAATAAAAACTGCTGTAAGGTCTGAAACATAGTGAAATATAATGTGTGCACAACCAGGAATGTGAAAAGCCACAATTTTGGACTCTGAGATGATCTGTTTAAATGAATGTAGAAACACACAGTGAACCATATGGTTTATACAGATAAGATTATAGAAGGCATCTCTTGAAAAAGCCTGCTCTGTAGGTGAAGCGTTGAGATATTTGTCAAATTCAAAATAAAAAGAAATAATTTGACCAATCAAGCAACTGTTTTGCAATGATATTTGTTCAGCTCCCCACCCCATTCTGATTCAGAGACTGTTTGAATAGGAAAATACCTGGCTTGAATATCTGAGAGGTTTGGCGGGTAGGGCCGAAACAAATATTTATATTTACTCCATGTTCTGAGAGAGGTGCTAGGACTATGGCAAATCTAAATTCTTAGGGTGCCCTAATACTAGTTCACACTGGAAGCATTAATCCAATTTGCCAGTACGAAACTGGGGTTCTAAAGTATTGCTTTATTGTCACAGATGGCACACAAGAGGGTGACCCCCAAGTTACTCATTCTTTGCAGGTGGGCATGAAAACTCCTTTCTCAGCACATTCCCAGTGTAATCGGTACATACACCACTTAACACTGAAAACTTTTACACTAACACTGAAAACTTGTACACTATCCATCCCTTTGCTACGAATCTCTAGACATTTCACTTTGCACATTTCTATTCTCCAAACTTGTCATCCCCTATGTCTCGGGGTTTTACTTCTGGACATTTACTTCTGTGAGTGTCTGTTATGTGGTGTGTTGCCACACACTCTTGAACTCCTCTTGCAAATGAACCTTTGTTACCATTTCAGGAAACATGTACCCTTGCAGTGATCAGTTAGCCCTGACTGAATTTACGTCAATTCCTCCCACCTGAGCCCACACAATGTCTGCCATCATTTGGGGTTACACAACAGACCAGATCCTTCAATATGCCATGACTGCAAAGGCATCACAAATATTTAAAAGTTCCTTTATACTTAGCTGTGGAGAATCTGGGCACAAACTGGTGTACTCTAGCCTTACTCATGGCACATGCACTCTTCTGCAAAACCTAACATTTCTTAAACTCTTTGTACTGTTCTAACTGGTAGCTAGCTGTTTCATAGCATTTTACAGGATACTTTGGTGTGGTTTCCTCCATGGCAACTGACATCATGCAGGTATACAGGGCTTGTCCATTCGACCCACTGAAACTGCAGTGTCATTCACTTCTGACTGGAATTGACACTCTGGTGTCCTGCAATCAATTGTTTTACCCATTGATTATGGCACTGCTGGGTTATCACAAACTAGGGTGGTGGAGTCCAGAAGACGCCCTGGGTGAAATGGGTTTCAGATGGGGTCCTCCATGTCTGGTGCCCATACCCAAGGGCTATACTTGGGAGGGCAGATGACACGGCAGGCCTTGAAGTCCATCCTACTTGGGCAGTGTCATGCAATACCAGGTATTAAAACAAGACCGCAATAATTGCTGATCTTGTGGGGTCATTGGACCTGACTACATCACCAAGACTTGGCTGGACGATAAGTCTGGTCCTGTTTTGAGTCAGCTGTTATGGTCGGGTTCTCGGTGATACACCACCGAGGACAGATCATAGGGGTGGTGGTGTAACCTCTTTTCCAGGTGCTCAGTCTAATTTTGACACAGTGTACCACCTCGGTACACATGCCTATATTTTCCTAGCAGTGTAATAACCTGTTGTGCTGGACAGACTAGAATTCTGAGCTAAAATCTTGGTAGTCCGTGTCCACCACCTAACCCATATCCAATGCCTTGTTAACTAGTCAATGTAATCTGTGTAGTTTCTATGACAAGATATTTATGTTTATGATCCATGTATCCTTGTGTTCATTGCCCTGCTAGCTTCTACATTCCTAACTGTACTTTCCTTTAGCATTGATCCTTCATCTTCCACCACCAAGGTCAGGCGTAACAGTCTGTAGCTTCCCTCTTCCACCTTGTAGTAAGTGTTGTGAAGGTATCACATTGTCCCTCCTCCAGTCATGTGGTACTACTCTCTCCTACATCAATTTGTAGATTATATCTGCTAGTGTTGTCACTGGCACCTCTCTGATTCATGCTAGTATTTTGAGTGTATCCCTCTGACCCCATCGCTTTGTCAACCTTCACTTTACAGATGCTCCTTTACTACTCTCTATTCTGTGAATGGACCACTGTCCACCAGCACTCCTAAGTGTGTTTGCAGTCTAATGTCTGTCCATCACCCTACCCTTCTTTTGTGCACACCGAGTTAATGCATTTGTTCAGTATATCAGTATTTTCCAGGTCCCCCTCCACTTGTTCATACTGTTCTTTATGTAACCTCTGTATCCTCCCTTGGTCTTTCTTCTTTGTGTTATGTACCAGAAGAACATTTAGTCACCCTACTTCACTGTCAAGGCTATCCTTTCCTCTGTTTCTGACTTGACACTTCTAACTCCCCACCCCTTGCTGTGATGCTGTTCCTTGTCTACCTCCATACCTGTTTCAGTGTATGACTGAATGCAACGTTTACTCTCTTCCTTCCACTTCTTCTAAAACCATAGTTGTTTTCTGTTTCATCTGTTTTGTTCAATTGATTTATAGAAAGGATAAGAACATTCAAAATTGAGCAAAAATTGTGTGATGTACTGAAAGTGTACAAGTAGTGGAAGGTGATGTTGCACTTATATACTGGGAAAAAGGTTACATAGATATAACAAATGCTGCTGCTCACTGCTGATATGGGTAGCTGAAGTTGGTGAAACACAGGTCAGAAACAGGAATGGAAGGAGGTGGACAACAGTACATTTACTGAGGAGCAAGTACTGCTCACTAAACAGATTGTGGGAATGTCAATGGGTGAAGATTGGATACACACAAACCACTGTCTGGAAGGAGGAGGGGACAGCAGGAGGTGAGGTAGGAGGTCAGGTTGAGATATGGCTGACAGTAGGAATACAGGGATGTGAGTGAAGTAATCAGGGTTGGCAGGAAGGAGGTGACAGGCAAAATGGAGTGGAGGATGTGAGGAGGGAGAGAAAAGGAAGAGGAGGGAAACTGAAAGCAGATACAGATAGTGAGAATGGAAGGGAAGAGGGAGATGGAAAACAGTTAAGGGGAGAAATTGTGGATGTGGAGATAAGTTCACCAGGGTGCAGAGGGAACAGTTGGGTTGGGAAGCAGCTAGTACCAAAGGTAGAAAGGAAGGACAGGGACACGGATGTGGGAGATGGAAGGTGGCAATCATGGGGACTCCATAATTAGGGGCATTCACTGTGAATGAAAGGGGACCCAAATGTAAGGGAGGCAGTTTCTAAGCCAGGGATGACAGCAGAAGGTGGCCCGAGAATAAGGTAAATAGTAAGGAGGTTTAAAACCTAATTTAGTTATACATTTGTGAACCTCGACCTAGCTGGGGAGGAGATTGAGGTGGTCCAAAGTAGGTTCAGGGAGTTAGGAAGATGTGCAGGAGGAAGGAAGTTCACTGGTCTTTTCAGAGGTGATACACGCACCAAGGGTCAGCAGAGCCAGAAAAAGAATAGAGTTTTAATGACTGGTAGAGGAAATAGTGCAGGGAGGAGATGTTTATTTGTATCAGTGACTGGGAGGAAACCTAGTGAAACAAAGCACTCTTTTCACCACACAGGTCACACTACAGTAGAGATGGTTAAAGGGTACTCAGGGACAAACTGGGGAATACATAACCACTACACTTAATTTAAACTACTGAGAGTGGGGCCACCAGGCATGCAGGCCCCAGACTCTGACAGGAGGAGATAATTGAACCCTCCCCACAGTGATGGAAAAGGTCTGAGGAGGCAGTTGAAGGACAAGAACACAATTAGAAAGGGTGGAGCTGGTGGTGAGGAATACATAACAGGGACACATGGAGGAGTGCACAGAGGGATAAATGTGAATACGAGAATAGAGAAAGAAGAAAGGTCAAATTCTAGGTGGAGGTGGTGTCTCTGAATGTGTGGAATCTTGGAAACAACACAGATGACCTGCAGACACTATTAGCAGACAGGAGGGTGGACATAGCTGCAGTAACTTGACTTGGGCAATATCACAGCAGGACTAGGACCTTCGATCCCTGGATATAAACTATATAGGAGTGACAGGGTAGCAGGGAAGGGTGGTAGGGGTGTCAGTTTATATCTGGAAGGAATAACACAAAGGAGAGTTGGAGGAAGGGAAGTGGAGGCATTACTGGTTCAGTTGAGGTACTATATAGGGTGAAAGGTGAGGTTGGGGTGGTTTATAGACCACCCAATCAGGATGAGAGAGGACAGGAACTGATCTCACAAATGTTGGAAGCTGCAGGGAAAGGAGAGGTGGTAATTGTCGGGGACTTAAACTTGCCCAAGGTGGACTTTAGCATAACATCCACAACATGTGCTAGGAGTCAGGTGATCCAGGAAGGACTGCAGGTGGGTCCCTGACTCGGGTGTCACTGAACCAACAAGAGCTGAGGCAATTCTTGATCTGATGCGGACAAATGGGGAGCATGTACAGGAAATAATGGTCAGGAGCCACTTGGTGGATGTGATCACAGTACAGTGTGGTTACAGTTGGATATTAACTGGCTGAGGACAGAACCTAGAGGGTGGTTGTGGGGACAGTTATCTGCAACCAGAGAGGTAACCAGTGGGGTCACACAGGGCTTGGTGCTGGGGCTGGTGTTGTTCAATGTCTTCATCAATGACATTGGTGATGACAGTAAGGACAAAATGTGGCTATTCATGGATGACACCAAGCTCTACAGGAGACTGGGCAAAGCTGACGGGATACAGGACCTAGGAAGATTGGGAAAAGCTGGGAGGTGGTCCAGGATATGGCAGCAAGAAATGCAAAGTTATGCATATTGGATCCAAGAATCCCAGGGCAGCGTACTACTTGGGTGGAGTCTGAGAGTATCTGCATTAGAGGAGGAGAAGAACCTTGGAGTGATGATCACTAGTGACCTGGAGCACTCCATGCAGTGCAAGAAAGCAGCAGCAAAGGCAAACAAGATGCTGTAATGCATATCTACAGGGATCAGTAGTAGGAGAAAGGAGGTCATACTGCCCTTGAACAGGTCACTGGTAAGGCCACATCTAGAGTATGGCATTCAATACTGGTGCCCACAACTCAAAAGGACATTAACTTGCTGGAGAAGGTCCAGAACAGGGCTACAAAGATGATAGCGGGTCAGCAGGGTAAGGCATGTGGGAGAGGTTGAGGGCATTGAACATGTACTCCATGGAAGACAGGGAGAGAGAGAGGACATCATTGGGACCTTCAAGTACTTGAAAGGATAAATAAGGTTGATAAGGAGAGTCTTTTTAAGCTGAGTGGCAACCATGACATGATGGGGCACAGTCTTAAGCTGGAGGGTGGGAGGTTTGGGAGGTAGGTCAGGAAGCACTCCTTCACAGAGAGTGGTGGACACTTGGAATGTGCTGTAGGAAGAGGTAATCTCATGGAAGTCAGTGTACAGCTTTAACAGAGCCTGGGATAGGCATATGGGGAATGTAAGGATCATGGGTAGGGAGTATGGGATGAGTGGTGAGGAGGGCAGGGACATTAGCTTAAGCTGTGGACCCTGCAATACAAGCAATTTGATAGACCAAATGTCCTTCTGCTGGCTTCTTTGCATGTTCATGTTCATTCAATGTATTTTCATCCTCCTTCCCACCTCAAGGTCCCCTTGTGCATATCACAGGCATGTTGTCAACCCCATACTGTGCTCACATCAACTCTTGTGGCACACTATTCCATGACTCCATCACCCACTCTGTGAAGAAATAGTCTGTCACATTTCCTATTAATCTTGCTCACTCCAATTTCATGACATTTCCACTTGTTCTTGGACTCCTTCCACATTGGATAATGTCTTTCCCAAGAACCTTGTTCATGTCATTGAGGTACTGGAATGTTTCTATCAAGTCCCAACACTCCTCCTTTCCTACAGTAAGAACATAACAAGGTCCTTTAATCTCTCATCATATGTTTTGTGGTGCAAAGCGCTGTACCGTCTTGGTTGCCCTTCTTTGTCCGGCCTGTACCCTGTCAATGTCTTTGTGATGCAGCAGAGTGCAAAATTTGTACACAGTACTGTAAGAGATGCCTCAACAGTGTTCTATACAATGGCCTCTGAAACTACCGCCTTCTGAAAGTGACCCCTGCCTAAGTATCCCAGTATGCCACTGGACCTCCATGCAGTCTTTGTCCTCTACTTTGACACATTGAGGCCATCTGAAATTATAGTCCCCCACACCATTTCTAAATTGTTGATCCTCAGACGACCCCACCCACCCTCCCAATCATCCTGTGGCTGTCCCCTGTGCTCCCTCTTCCCAGTACATTATTTAGTGGTGATTTGCATTGCACATCACTTTCAACACTAAGACCATTTTCAATCTTCCACGGTCCCTATTTTCTACCACACCACTCTTCTGAAGTATCCACCGTGTCACAGATCTTGTTGTAATCGCAAACAGGTAGACCTTTCCTTATCATCACACATTTTCCAGGATCTATGTTTGTCTTCCAACCCTACCAATAGTTATTCCCTGGTGGTTTGTTACCCATTATTTTTTCAAAAGGATACATATTGTGACACAATGATTACTTGTGGTGATTTGGAAAGTGGACATAATGGAATAATTTTTCCTCTCCGGTACACCTTATTAGGTCAAGAACACTGAGGCATTCATTACTCCTTTAACAAACAGAGTATTCCTTCAGTGGAAAATGACATGTAACAGCATCAGTGTGCAGTGCTGTGTGGCAGTATATGATTTTGCATGCCAGTGGCTGGAGACACCTGAAAATATTTACAAGGACCATACATGCAGCTCAATTTCAAAGTCTGAAACTCACAGATGGCAATGTGAAGAAGAACCAGGAAAAAGTGCGCGTGTTGGGCGCTGTTACTACAACTAATGAGACTGTTGGTGCCAGCCTTCAGTTGCCACTAGTAACCTCCTCCGGTCAAACAAAGCACTGCACAGGAATGCATACATAACCATAGTGTCTCCATGCTTTCTTCTGAAACAAGTGAGTTATTAGAAATGCAGCATTTCTTGTTTATACCATCATCAGATACAGAGTCCTATGTGGACAACGCAGCCATATTGACAACTCACTTCACTGTGGAGATGGAATTTATAATGAGCCAAAATTTGTTGTGTTCAAAAGTTCACTGCTAACTCTGCTTGGTATGTTGGTGTGTCAAATTTGTCATCTACCATTGATGATAACAGACAGTTTCATACGTGGAACCATGTATGTAGCTAACTTCTGCTGCTCTAGTAGCCATGACGTCATGTGGCATACACAGCTCTTGCTTAATCGAATGGGTGCTGGAAATCTAGTGCTGTCATCCTCCATTCTATTCAGTGGCAATACATACAGTTGAATAGCTCAGTTCTTCAGATTTTGTGGCATTCCTTTCATATCGAGGCCCAGAAACTGAACATACAGAGAAACTACATGTTCCCAGTAGTCAACAAAGCTTGGCTGAATAAAAGAAGGAACATAGAAAACTTTGAAGGAAAAAGCTTTGACAGTCATTGGAGATGGCGGTGTGACTCACCTGGATATAATGCAAAATACTGCACATACACAGTTATGGACATGCATAGCAATGCCATACTAGATTCATCCTGTGCAGGTGTCTGAGGTATCGAGCTCCAATGTAATGGAGAAAGAAGCATTTGTACATTGCATGACAAGCATCTTGGATGCTGGGATAAATATTAAAACTGTGGCCACTGATCAACATCCACAGATTGTGAGCCTGATGACGAAGGAATCACTTTTCCTGGCATGGAACATCAATATGATGTTTGGCACCTTGCCAAATCAATTGTCAATAAACTTACCACCAAGTCCAATCAGCACCACTGTGAAAAGCTAATAGGATGGATTAGATCCATTATGAACCATTTTGGTGGTCAGTCAACACCTGTTGTGAGAGTGGCACCATTCTTCGCGAAAAATGGATTTCAGTGCTAGAGCACACAGCCAATAACCACTCATGGCATGTGGCACTTGAATAACACAAGTGTGACCATGGACCGCTCACCAGTGATGAACTTACAAACACTGATTGGCTTATCAAGGGAACCTGCATATGAGACCTTAAAATGTGTTGTTTTGGATAGTCACCTACTAAAGACATGGACAAAACAACTAAATTTACCATATGGGGTAAAATCAAGGTATTCAACTCACTATTGAATAAATACTGTCCTAAAGACTGCATTTCAGCTACTATGGTATGATGTCACGAACGTAGCTAGCAATGCTAGATTACAGTGAAAATAAAACCTGGCTCAGACAGTGATAAAGAAAGGAAAGCTAAGGCAACCTCGCACAAGTTTGCTTTCTCCAAGATGACAAACACTGGGTTGTAGAAACTGTCAAGGTTTCTAAGACATATGCCTACATGGATCAGTTACTGAATGATGTCATGTGAATGAGAGAGGCACTTACCTGACATACCACCTATGCAGTGCCCAGAACTTCCTTCCAATATTGCCTGCACTAAACGTCCAGCCAAAGAGGAGTTGTTTGAGAAACATTTCTCTCAATTCAAGCATGATACTACACACAGTGATACACTGTCATGGTTTATAGAAACATCAAAACATAGAATTTGACAGCAGATAAGGACCGCTTGGCTCACCCAGTTTGCCCATTTTCCTACCTAACAGATAAGCTGCAGATCCTAGTTAACCAACAGCTTACTTCCTCCTACCCCCACTAGGACTGCCTTATGTCTGTCCCATGCATTCTTGAATTCCCCACTGTTCTTGACTCCACGACCTCCTCAGGGAGGCTGTTCCACGCATCCACAACTCTCTGTGAAAATATACTTCCTCACATTACCTCTGAGCTGTCCCCTCTATCTTCAAATTGTGCCCCTTGTTCTTGCACATCTCTTTTTCTGAAAGATGCTACCCTCTTGGACTTTGTTCATTCCTTGAGGTACTTGAAAGTTTCTATCATCTCCCTCTCTCCTTCTTTCCTCAAGAGTATACATATTAAGCTCCTTTAGTCTTTCTTCAGTATGTCTTCTGGTGCAGACCCTGCACCATTGTAGTTGCCCTCCTCTGGACAGCCTCCACTCTGTCTTTGTCTTTGCAGAGATGGGGTCTCAGAACTGCACACAGTACTCCAGATGGGGTCTCACCAACTGTCTGTACAGAGGGATAACAACTTCCTGTTTTCTACTATCGATGCCTTTCCCTATGCATCCCAGTATCCTCCAACCTTCCTTACTGCCTTCTCAAATGGCTTGCCCACCTTTAGGTCATGTGATATAATTACCCCAGGTCCCTTTCCATTTTTACTGTTGTCAATATCTCACCCCCATTGTGTACTCTTCCCTGGTTTTTGTTTCCCATGTGCATTACCTTGCACTTCTTTGTATTGAATCTGAGCTGCCATACATTTGACCATTCCTCCAACCTTGCCAAGTCCTTCTCATTCTGTCCACTCCATCTTGTATCAATCCTGTTGCAGATCTTTGTGTTGTCTGCAAAGAAACATACTTTCTTCCAGTCCCTCTGCAATGTCACTTAAAAGACATTAAAAGGACCGGTCCCAGTACTGAACCCTCACGGTGCCCCGATAGTAACCCTCCTTTCTTCACTGTTGACTCCATTTGCTACTACCCTTTGTGTCCTGTTGTTTAGCCAATTTTTATCCAGGCTACCACCTTGGGACCCACTCAAGGCTGACTAACTTGTGTATTAATCTTTTGTGTGGGACTGTATCAAATGCCTTGCTAAAATCTAGGTGAGGCCATGTCCACAGCCTCTCCCTGGTCTACTACTTTGGTCACCAGTCAAAGAAATCTATTAGATTCATCTGACATGACCTTCCCATCATGAATCCATGCTGCCTTGGGTCCTGTACCCCACTGGCCTCTAGGTACTCAACAATTCTTTCCTTCAGAGTGATTCCATCATGTTCCTACCACTGAGGTCAAACTAACTGGTCTGTAGTTTGCTGCCTCTTTTCTGCTCCCACTTTTGTGAAGAGGAATCACATCTGCCCTCCTCCAGTCCTCAGGTACCACCCCATCCTCCCATGATTTGTTAAAGAGAGTAGTCAACGGTGTCACTAGTTCTACTCTTAGTTCTTTTAGAATTCTTGGGTGAATCCCATCAGGCCCCATTGCTTTGTCCACCTTCAATTTTATTAGTTCTTTCAGAACCCTTTCTTCTGTAAATGGACTGGTATTGATCCGTCTTCAGAGTGTTTCTATTATTTGGTTTAGGTACCTCTCCCTCCTCTTCCTTTGTGAATACTGAGCAGAAATATTCGTTCGGTATCCCTGCTTTTCACTGTCACCCTCTCACATTCCTCCCTTTATTAAGCCTTAGTATCCCTCCTTTGGTCTTTCTTCACTCCCTAATGTACCTATAAAGGTCTTATCCACCTTCTTAACAGAGTTGGCTATCCTTTCCTCAGTTTGGGCCTTTGCTATTCTGACTGCTTTCCCAGCCTCTTTCTGCTTTAACTGATAAAGTTCTCTGTCCTGCTCCTTCTGTGTTTCCTTATATTTCCTGAATGCTATCCTTTTCTCCTTAACCTTCCCTGCCACCTCTTTTGAGAACCATAGCAGTTTTTCCTTCACTGTGTTTTGTTGATTTACTTTACACAAAGGCTTGTTGCCTCTGTGATTGCTGTTTTGATTACTCCCCATTGTTCCTCCACCCTCCTTCTTGCCTGTTTGCTAGTGCTTTTCTGAGGCACTCTCTCATTTCCCAAAGTCAACCCTCCTAAAGTCCAATACTCTTGCTTTTGTATGGCTTGATTGTATGGCTCTGTTTATCGTGAACCACACTGTTTGGTGGTCGCTTGTTCCCAGATGGCTACCCACTTCTAAATCTGAGATTCTTTCTCCGTCCCCATTTGAGAGTACCAGGTCTAGATTGCTCCCTCCTGAGTGGGTTTCAATATAGCTGTCTAAGGCATGCCCCTGAGGTCATCAAGAATGACCCTGCTCTTGATATGCCTGCAGCAAAGGTGCTCCAGTTAACATCTGGCATATTCAGGTCCCCAATCAACAATATCTCCCTTTTTCTGCCATTCTAAAGGAAGCCTTCTATCATTTCCTTGTCCTCCCTCCCCTGAGATGGGGTCTGTATACAACCCCCATGCAGATTGTGATGCCATTTCCTGTCTCCAGGGTGACCCAGAGTGCCTCATCTGCTCCCTGTTTACTCTTTAGTTCTGTTGCTTTGATCCTTCTATTTACACAGGATTATGAGTATCAACTCTTACAAGTTGTCTGAGTATTGCACAGAAATATGTGTGTGTGTACAAAACAAGACCTTTCACTTGCTGGCGTGCTGTCAGTGTGTCTGTTGAGAGTTGTTATCAGGAACAGCAACACTGTACAGCTACATAAATGTGTTGCTGTGTCATTGACACAGTGCCTGACCATGGAGTACACATACATGGTTCTGTAGGTCACTGGATACTGGTAATGTGACAATGACACCACAGATAAACTAGCCAAAAACATTCTTCCTTAACATTGTCAGTATTGTCATGTTCCCACTGTGAGTAACTGTGACATGTTGGTCTGCTGACAGTCCCTGTTATGACAACTTTAGTCTCACATCACAGTCTTCAGTGTCATCAACATGCAGGACAATTACTTTCATTTGACATCACTGATTCAGTTGGTGATAGTGATGTGGGTTGGGTTGGGGTTGCTGTTGCTTGAGGAATTGTGTAAGGAATACAATATTAATTGTTATATGACAGCATTGTTATCATGGAACAGATATAAAATGGTTGTGTTGAAGCATTGCTTGATAATTAGATAGTTCCATACCTATGTGTTGTGCTTTAATATTCATATATATATATGTGTTTATTCCATTCATTGTTCAAGACTGTGACACTTTCAGCCTCCAACGCTAGTAACCCTAGGCCACATGAGGCATCCACCACCCTCTCAGAGAACAAACACATTATCAGCTGAACAGTAAATTTATAATGTAGCCTTTGCACTTGGGCAAGTCTTACTGTTGAACATGCAAATCACCTGTAGTTACACATATATGCTGGAGAACTGTTTTGAAGACCCTTTAATATTGCCACTGTCCCATTTCACCTGTGGGTAATACAGATTTAATTCCTTTTGACTATTATGATCATTACAGTCACGTCAGTACAGCACCCTTCATGTTGCCCTCTTAAGTAGAGCATCAACCTTGTGTGCACTGTTAGATGTATGTTTACCACAGTACATTACTATGTGCTCTCAAGGTTTGGTCATACCACTGATTGACTCACAACCCCCACTAACATCATCTTCCTACTGGTGAAAACCTCCCTATGCATATCTGTATTCAATACCGTCACTGAACATTTCACATTGTGTATTGTGTTTCCATTCCACTCCACTATCCTGTTACCATTGGTGTTTACTTTGGTACCAGTCTGTTATGTACCCATAGGCTCCACACCCATTTAAAGTGGCCTCCGTCTTTGTCGACTCATTGTCCCGGCATGTCATTATGACCCTTCCCGACATGTCAGTGGAGGTTTATCGACCTTGCAAACCACTCAAGGAAGTCAGTCATGTTGGTGTGATAAGATCTCCAGCTGACGAACAGATGCTTCCTGACATTATGGAGAACAGTATTTTCATTAAATTTAAGCATCCTTCTTTTCCTGGAAAATGGCCTACCTTAAGTTGGCCACTATCTAGTTCAGCAATCATGTCTTTTTCTTGCAGGTCATCCCATACCACTGGCTTCATATATGTAAACAACTTACCCACTACCTCTGGCCTGTCTTCCATTATAAGCCTCTCCTACCTCTCACCTTGCCAACCAACCTCCAGCCCATCCCCTTCATCCCCCTTTCTCCTCCCCTTTCTTTCTATATTCCCATCCACACTTTGATCTGACTCTCCCCTGCCACAGCCTTTACTGTGCAACACTTTCCTTATCAACTGCTTGTCTACCTTGGGACAGTGGCATACATTGTACAATGCCATGTTCCTGTGTAGTGGCCTTTGTGCCCAGTGTTTGCCACCTTGC
Organism: Neoceratodus forsteri; assembly: GCA_016271365.2. Taxonomy (NCBI): domain Eukaryota; kingdom Metazoa; phylum Chordata; order Ceratodontiformes; family Ceratodontidae; genus Neoceratodus; species Neoceratodus forsteri. Next base: position 888,298,296 of record CM028131.1, on the reverse strand, counting down.
TATACTAGCTTTACTGAATAGGTTATTTACAGTGTGATGTGTTGCTTTATTCTCTGTTGTGTGACTGTTATCTTCCTTCTGTAGTAACAATTCCTGTATGTGTTGCAAAGGATTGCTGCCCCAAATTGTATTGTTGCACTCTTGTATGCTATTCCTCTGTTGTGGAACCTATGTAATGAGCTCTTAGCTCACAGGTGTTAAACAAAGATATCAATAAATAAATACATAGATACAGCCACCCACCCCTGAGGGGCATGATCAATCTTCATTTACAAATAAATGCCATGTATCCCTCCATTGCCCTTTACTTGTGAACTGTAGCAGTGCTCATCAATGTACACCCTCATGACTGTCATGCTAATAGGTGACAGTGACATGCCTCAGATGTTACTTATCAACTGTTCTTTGATCACATGTTGAATGAAGCACTTTATTGTGATTTACATAAAAGCTAGTATACTGTATGTTTCCTTGTAAACAAGTTAAATCCAATGAAGATTACATGTGATGTTTCATTTCTGTTGAAAGAAGTTTTGCGACATTGAATATTAAAAGAAGTATTTACCTTGAACAGCACTGTGACCTTATTTACTACTTAAGTGATCCATAAGGCAATTGCATGATATGATATGACCAGGGCTTCAGTTAACTTTTGTGGAGTATTTGTGGGCCTGGTGCTTCAGTGGCAAGTATGGCATGCTGCAGTTTCTCTGGCTTTGACAGTAACTGTTGTGTGCATGTTATAGTATAGTATTTTTATCAGGGCTGCTACAGCTCCCGCGATCGTCCGGTACCTCCTGCCGCTGATCAGAGCCAGGACCCCAGACTCCAAGCAAAGCAAGCTGCTTGCCCTTGATATGGGCTACTACAGCTCCCCGCAATCAGCGGTACCTCCTACGCCGATGGGAACCAGGACCCCCAGACTCCAAGCAAAGCAAGGTATGGTGGAAGCACAGCCAATTGGATCATGGGTGCCTCTCACTTCTCCGATCTGATTGGCCAGGACCATCTCCTTCTTTGCTGCCTGGTGCTCAAAAAAAAATGACAGCATTTTAAAGTAATTCTGTATAAGATTCTTAACCTCTGTTAGCCCTGACCTGTGTAACTGTGTAAATTTTGGCCCTCCAGCCCACCCCCCACTGATTAAATATGCTATCTTCCGCTACTTTCTCTCCCTTTCCCTATTCACACAAACTGGACCACGGCCCTGCCCACAAGCTGAACATCTAGCCAATCTCCTCCTCCTCCTCACTCATCCCTCTCACCTCACTGTTGCTACACTGTAAATCGGGCTTCTCCCTCACTTAAAGTAAATGCCTCCTAGGCTTGGCTACCTGCCACTGCTCATCTCCTATTCTTCTACCTCCCTCCCTCCTCTCACCATGCCCCCGCAGTCTCTCACACCCCTCCTCTCCTGACTAACCCCGGTAACTACCATCTCAACAACTGGGAAGTCACAGATGTGCACCTCTATGTCTGGTCCATTCTGACGTCGACCCTGCCCCTTTCTTATCAGTCCCTCTCTTTCCTGGATGATGCCTCAACTGATCACCCTTGCCCAGCCCCTATAATTTACTCAAGCCTGTCTCCTGAATGATGTACTCTCCGCCATGATCATACAGCTGTTTCCCATTACCAATTACCACTCTACTACTCCTCGCTGCAGGCGTATACATCAACCTAGCCCCCTTAAGCCCCTTCCCCCTCCTGGGACCCCTCCACAACCCATCCTCCTCTTCTCCACCCATTGGTAGCCCCTCTCCCAAGGCCTGCGCCTACTACATCTAAATATCAGAAGCCTTCCCCATAAATTGGACTCGCTCCTGGTTCTCGCCACCATTACGCCCCTGACATCATTATCCTCTGAAACATGGCTTAACAAAAACATCCCTGACATCACTGCAGCAATCCCAGGCTACGCCATGGCCCACCAGGACAGGGCCACCAGAGGTGGTGGTGTATCCATCTACCTAAAGTCTGACATCCACTTCTCGACCATCCTAGCCAAATCCATACCCAAAGCCTATGAGATACTAATGCTACAACTGTCCCTCCTTTCTCAATCCCCATCTATGTCACTGGCATCTACTGCCACCCAGGTACACCTTCCTGTACTGTCACAGACCTCCTTGCGCATACCTCCTCCCTCACCCCTGCAGGTGAATCGTGTATCATGGGTGACCTGAATCTCAATTGGTTATCCCTGCCCTCAATAAAGAGTGGACCATTATAAATGGACTAAATCTCTCCCAACTTATCATGGAACCCACCCACCTCAACCACAAATCTGGTTACCACTCTCTACTGGATTGGGCCCTGACCTCCAACCCCTCTGGGTCATAAAATCTGGTCTCCTTCCTGACTCCCTGGTGATCACCACCATACCTACCTTGTCTGGAAAATTTACACTTCCCAAGTCACCGCCAAATTCCTGGTCCAACGCCCAAGTCTCTTGATATCAATCTCCTTCTCCATGACCTTGCACTAGCAAACTGGGTGCAATCTTCTCCCACCCTCTCTATTGAAACTGCACTCAGCACTTCAAAAACACCTTTCTCAGTGTCTGGGATAAGCACGCACCTATGCATCGCACAAGGGTGCGTGGCAATATCTTCCTGGATGACCCCTAAACTCCTGGCATGCCATAGTGCCCGTGACTAAGCTTGGAATATCCACAAATCCTCTAATCGCCCACAAGACTTCTCTAACTACCAGATGTTTAGAAACAAATGCACTAGAGCAACCCGACTTGCAAAGCTGAGTATTTTAATTCCTCTCTGAACTAACCTAAATAATCCTTCTAAATTCTGGGAGGTCATTTACTCCCTCTTCTCCCTACCGCATACCCCACCCACTACTAAACATAAATAACTCCCTTCTCTCGGAACCTCATGCTGTTGCTGCTGAGTTCAATTCATACTTCTCACTTGTGCAGCCTCCCTCCTCACAGCTCTGCCCACTCCTTCTTCATCCGGACCTACTGTAGATCACAAGAAGCAGTACATGCCCGCACCTTCTCCTTCAAAGCTATCTCAGCAGCTGATGCCCTAACAGCCCTGCTTTCACTGAATCCTTCCAAAGGCAAATCACCTGATGACTTGGACCCAAGCTCCTCCACCTCACAGCCCCTGCCATAGCCGCCCCACTCACCACCCTACTAAACCCTGTCCTTGGAGGCTGCTGTCCCCAGGCATGGAAGCATGCCATAGTCATCTCCCTGCCCAAAGGTGGCCCCTACTGCAACCTCAAACTACCGTCCTATCTCTCCTCCTGACACTGGCGAAATTGAAAGAGCACAGGTACCTCACAGCTTACCACCTTTCTCTGCTACTCAAACTTCTACGGACTTCCAGTCCGGGTTCAAAAAAGACACTCCACTGCCTCCTCCTGACTAGGCTCACTGATACAATTTTCACCAGCATGAACAATGGTCAGATCACCTCTTGATCTTTGTCAACCTAGCTAAAGCATTTGACACCGTCTCACGCCCTGCTTCTCTCAGCCTTGTTGAAGCCAGTCTATCTGCTACTGCCACCAACTGGTTCTGCTCGTACCTCTCACAGGCAGAACCCAATCCATCTGAATCTCAATGTCATTTCAGCCCCCTGCCCATCTCTACTGGCATCTCCCAGGGCTCCGTGCTTGGACCAATTCTATTCTCCATCTTTTGAATAATCTACCCTGGCTTGTCAGTCATCTGCCATACACATGTACGCAGACAACACCGTCCTTTTTCCTCAGACACCACCCCTGAAGCAGTAACTTCCAGCCTCCAAGCTGATTTCACCAACATCCAACACTGGTACTGCTCCCACCAGCTATCCCTCAATGCAAAAACTGTCTCCATGACCTTCGCATGAGACAACGCCTGTCCAGACTCCCATCCTCCCTCCTTCCTAACCCTCAATGGGCAAGAACTTGAGGATGACCCTCATTCTGTTACCTTGGGGTCTGGCTTGACCATCATCTGTCCTTCAATGTCACATAGGCGCAACCATAAAAACTGCCCCATGCTAGGTGCTCTGCACAGAAACCACCTGAGCCCCCTCTTACTGCGCTGTGAGCTAATCCAGAAAATGATTCTCCCTCCTTTGACTACTGCGATATAGTATATAGCACAGCCCTAAATCCTCCATATCCAAGCTTGACACCCTGTTCAATGCCTTCTGCTGCTTTGCTCTCAATGCCCCTCACCTATCACTGTGAGCTTTACCATGCCTTGGCCTTACCATCACTGAAAAACCATCATCTCATTCACTGCGCTAAATTTATCTCTAAGTTCTGGCTAGGCACCCTCCTAAATACCTCTCCTCCTTGCTCACCCCTTCCCCCACCATCCCATGCCCTCAGATCTACTGACACCCATCTACTTGCTATCCCTGGTGGAAGTCCATAGCTGGCCAAGATGCCTTCTTGCATCGTCTCCCCAAAATCTGGAATGAGTTGCCCCCATCCATCACTCCTCCTGTGCAAACTCACTCTCCTCCACCCTCACTGACTACTTCATGGTAAACTGCATCTGCTCTAAGCCCTGATTTACCTCCCCAGATGACCAACAGCCTTGTAACTGCAGCAAGCTGTAAACTCCTTACTAAGCTAGCACTTACCTACTAGGCACTTACTTGTCGAATTATGTGGGGCTGACTGTATTATGGTTGTGTGATACTCCTTGTCAGTATTGCAAGAATTTGTGAACCGTTAATGTGTGCATTATGTAACAAGTCTGTTCAATGTATAATGATGTATCCTGTATCCTTTGTGTATAATGTTGTATTCTGTATCCTTTATTTACCCCAGTCGCACTGGCAGTCAAGCATCTTTTGCTCAGTGTGCCTTTCCTGGTAAAACAATTTCAATAAATAAATATATTGGGGTGGGTGGGTTGTGTGACTGACACAAATCTGTATATGATTGGTAAAGTGCCAGAAAAATGGACATGGAAAGAGCGGAGTAGAGGAAGGAGGAGCATCACTTGGAGTTGCTTGTGGCATATCCTAAATAAGGGCTACTGAGTGGAACATTGACTTGTGTCCCCTTGCTGTGCACTGTGTCCATCAGTCCTTCATGTGCCAATCTGTAGTACTACTTGTGGAATCAATCTCCACCACCCAGTCACCCAGTCAGTCTGTGTATGTACTTTTGAACTTGGTACACACAGTTGGTGTTCTAGCATAATCAGCAGATCACACCATCTTTTACTCATCTGTCTGGCTGAGATGAATGACTGGAAACATAGAAAAATAGACTTTGATGGCAGATAAGGACCGCTTGACCCACCTAATCTGCCCACTTCCATACTATTGGATAAGCTGCAGATCCTAGTTAACTAACAGTCTACTTCTTCCTATCCACACCAGAATTGCCATATGTCTGTCCCATGCATTCTTGAATTACCCCACTTTTGTTGACCCACGACCTCATCAGGAAGGCCGTCCCATGCGTCCACCACCCTCTCTGTGAAAAATACTTCATCACATTGACCCTGAGCCATCCCCTCTATCTTCAGATTGTGTCCCCTTGTTCTTGCACATCTCTTTTTCTGAAAGATGCTACCCTCTTGGACTTTGTCGATTCTCTTCAGGTACTTGACAGTTTCTATCATGTCCCCTTCTCCTCCTTTCCTCAAGGGTATGCATATAAAGCTCCTTTAGTCTTTCTTCATATGGCTTCTGTTGCAGACCCTGCACCATTTTTGTTGCTCTCCTCTAGATGGCCTCCATCCTGTCTATGTCCTTGCAGAGATGGGGTCTCCAGAACTACACACTGCACTCCAGATTGGGTATCACAAGCTGTCTGCACAGAGGATAACAACTTCATGTTTTCTACTGGTGATTCCTCTCTCTATACATCCCAGTATCCTCCAGCCCTCCTTACTGCCTTCCCACATTGCTTGCTTACCATCAGGTCATCTGATGTGACTACCTCCTGGTCCCTTTCCATTTTTTTGTTGTTACTATTTCCCCCACCAATTGGCTTCAATGCCAAGAACTGCAAAGTTATGCATATTGGAGCCAGGAATCTTAGAAAGAGTACTACCTTGGTGGAGTCTGAGTATCTGCATCAGAGGAGGAGGTAGGACCTTGGAGTGATGATCACTAGTGACCTGAAGCACTCAACACAGTGCAAGAAAGCAACAGGAAAGGCAAACAAGATGCTGGAATGCATATCTAGGGGATCAGTAATAGGAAAGAGGAGGTTATACTGCCTTGTACAGGTCACTGGTAAGGCCACATCTAGAGTATGGAGTTCTGTACTGGTGTCCACACCTCAAAAGGACATCAACCTGTTGGAGAAGGTCCAGAGAAGGGCTACAAAGATGATAGCTGGTCAGCAAGGTAAGGTATATGAGGAGAAGTTGAGGTCACTGAACATGTACTCCACGTGAAGACAGGAGAGAGAGGGACATGATTGGGACATTCAAGTACTTGAAAGGGATAAATAAGGTTGATAAGGAGAGTCTCTTTAAGCTGGTGGCAACAATAACACGAGGGCACAGCCTTAAGCTGGGTGTGAGAGATTTAGGAAGGAGGTCAGGAAGTACTTCTTCACCGAGAGGGTGGTGGACTCTTGGCATGCACTGCAAGAAGAGGTAATCTCATTGAATACAGTGGGCAGCTTTAAGAGGGCTAGGACAGATATAGGGGCAGGGTAAGGATCATGAGTAGGGAGGATGGGAGGAGTGGGAGAGGGCAGGGACAGTAGCTCAAGCTGTGGACCCTGCAGCGTGAGCAGATTTAATATACCAAATGGCCTTCTTCTGCCTTCTTCATATCATCGTATGTACTCTTCCCTGGGTTTTTTGTCTCCCAGGTGCATTACTTCACTTCTTTGCATTGAATCTAAGCTGCCATACTGTTGACCATTCCTCCAGCCTTGCCAAGTCCATTCTTATCCTTTCCACCCCCTTGTGTATCAACCCTGTTTCAGATCTTTGTGTCATCTGCAAAGAGGCATACTTCCTCAAGTCCTCTGCAATGTCATTTATAAAGACATTAAAAGGACGGACCCAGTATTGAACCCTGCAGTAACCCACTAGTAACCCCCTCACCTTTTCTTGGATGGACTCCATTTACTGTTACCCTCTGTGTCCTTTTGTACAGCTAATTTGTTTCTTAATGTTTTGTGTGGACTGTGTCAAATGCCTTGCTAAAGTCTAGGTAGGCCATGTCCACAGCCCCTCCTGATCTACTACTTTGATCACCCAGGAAAAGAAATCTATTAGATTCATCTGACATGACCTTCCCACTGTGAATCCATGCTACCTTGGGTCCTGTGCCCTGCTAGCCTCTAGGTACTCATCAGTTCTTTCCTTCAAGATGTCTTTGCTCACCTTTAAGGCTCTAAATGGACTTGGCCCTGTCTGTCTGTTTTATCTCCAACACATTATGCCCCATTCGCTCCCTCCATTCATCCGCTAGAACCTCCTGGCAATTCAGAGGAAGAGACTAAAACTGCCATAGACACAGCTTTCAGTGTCACAGGCCCCATCCTGTGGAATTTGCTTCCTCCTGCAATCAGGGAAGCCCTTCAGCTGAAGTCTTTAAGAGCAGCCTTAAGTCACATCTCTTTGCTATGGTCTTCCCAGACATGGCTATGTAACATGATGTAATAAATGTTAATGGAATGAATTAATAAGTGAAAAGCTATGTATCTTAAATAATGTTTTCTGTTTTTATTATTGTTTTAAAATATGATTTTATGTATGCTTCTCCATCCCTTACCTGTTTTTATCTGCAGCGTCCAGAGCCCCAGGGTGACATAGAAATAAGCGTTGTCTTGCCTTACTCAGTACAGTCATTGAATGAATACATGTAGATTCCCTCCAGCATTGTCCTCCTTCTCCCCTTCACTGTATTTATGTATTACTAAGGACCCCCTCCACCAAAGCTGTCACTGGGTTTGTAATGTTGCAACCCTCAACACCAGTACCTATCACTTACCTATTTCACCAGTAATGGTTACCAACTATTGCTCTGAAATTCTTTTTAGTCTGTCTGTACACACCAAAATTTGGCACCCACCCACATTCACAAAATGTTGGTGGCAATAATCAAGAATAGTTGATATGTGAAAGTAGGAGCCAACATGGAGCCAGAGTACTCATTAGGGTAGTACTGTGGTGTAGGGACCATGGTGCCGTTATCTGCTTCTGGCCACTGGTGTGTTTTTTCCCTCCCAAGACTGACAAGTACAGCCTTATTCCTGCTCGGCACACAACATCCCATGCTTGGAGCATTTATTCTGGGTAACTGGCTAATAAGCAGGAGCACAACTGACAGTAGTGCCACAGCCCAGTACCTGCCCAGGCGTCCATTAATATTCTTCTAATGTGAACAATTTAAACTTCTGTAGCCTTCTCAAACTAGTATTTGTTGGAATAAGTTTTGAACCATACCAGACTAAGGGACACCAGTGAAATAAAGATACTTTACTCATGCACATATTCTAGCAACTGATTCATGTTAACTTATTACAGATAAATCAGTTAATATTGGATGAATAACAGATATGGGACACATGACAGTCACACAAACATCTTTTGTCATGGTGTGTTTCTTCTGTAAAACATTTTTCTTTTTAATTTTTCAGTGATCTTTTGTGTTTTCAGTGAGTAATACTTCATTGGTATTAGATTACCTTTCTTTCTGGAGAGTGCTGCTTTACCTGTCACAGCTGACTTAGAATTGGAAAAGTGTCAAATTTATTTATTAACCAGGTATAGTACACTAAGCTGAAAGCTTTTTACAGGAGTGACCTGGAGCACAAGGAGGTTAAGTGACTTGCTCAGGGTCACACAGTATGCAAGTGGAAGCTGTGGGATTCAAACCCAGGTCTGGTCTGCTGGATGTCACCAAATTTGCAGCTCAGAGCCTTAGACCACTGTGCTATACTGCCTCCAAAATAATCCTTCAGTTCTGACAGTGAGATAAATTATTGGGTGTTCCTGAATCTTTTTCAACAGTTGAAATTAATACATAATCTGTACAGAACTGCATTTCCAAAACTGGATAGTGTCAGCTGAGGTCAGGATGTGGGCATGGGGTGGCACAGTAATGTTTCAGCAAAGCATAGGAAAAATCATGGCAGTGGAACATATTGTCAGGATTGAAAAAATATAAAGGCACTCCAAAATATTAAAAGTGAAGGGACAGTCTGTATATAAAACAGAGGTAGAAGTGAAAACACTCTCAAAAATCAATCAGCATTGGTACTATAAAAGAAACCATGTATACAGTACAGAATTCATACTGGATTCATATTGGGATTTTAAGACAACCAGAAGGCGTTAGCCCATGTAAGTTGTCCCCACCATATCAGTGGAGGCAACCAAAGTTGCCAACCAAAATAAACTGGTCCAACCTTGTCTTAAAGGTATTGAAGCTAGATGCCCCAACCACCTCATTCAGTGTGAATTAATTTTTAGTTTCGCAAAGTATTTCATTTGAAGCTACATTTGTGCTACAGTGAGGCATTGTATCATAGCTTCAGCAACACCAACTGAATTTCAATACACAGAACATTGGCATCTTACAGTCCATAGTGTCTGTACTCCAGGGTACACATACTGCAGCGTGTCAGCAGTTTTCTTCATTTGCTGGAAGACAGATACATAACAAAAGTTCTAATTGCATACTACAGAAAGGATGATGCCATAAAAATGGAATACACGAAAAATAACATTTCTTTTCTTATTTTATTCATTACTTTCATTTAGTAGTTTGCTACTGGAGTTGATGCATGACTTGCTCAGGTCTGAAATGCAGGTTGCCGGTGAAGTGAATGGCAAAAGCTACAGAGTGCACCATCACCAGATACACAGCATTGAGATGATAGTGCTGTGAGGCAGTTATTTTGATGCTGTGCAACACCCATTGGCATTCACGGTCTGCCTCTGCTCCAAAGTGATGAATGTGACAGCTGTCAAGCAAGTACAATCTCATTGGGTGAATGGTAAATGGGATTAAGTCACATTAGATTGGCAAATGATTTTGTCATAACAAGTACATTTTCCATGGGCAGTGTGTTTGGAATGGGAGTTGGCCTGCACTTTGATGATAAATTCAGTATATCAGTGGCAACAATTTCAGGAAATTTCTACCAGTGAACTGTGAGCTGTGCTTCAATAAAATTGTGGCACAAATGAGCTAATTTAATTTGGGAACATAATGCCAAACAGGATGCTGAAGCGGGACCACAGTGATCAAAATGGGCTATGAGCCCATCGTTTTAAAGTGCTGCGGTGTATGAACACAACGACTCGCAGTAAAAGAAAATGGCAAGCAAATGAGAAATACCCTCCTCTAATACAGTTCTTCATTCTGAGCTGCACAATGAACACTAATGGTGCTGCGAGCTGGAGGTAGTGATGCATGATAACACTTCCATACTGCACATGCATGTGCAGCAGCGCATACTGAAAGAACTACGCACACAGTAAGTGCAGAGAAAAGACACTTCCACGGTCACACTGTGGGGAGGAAGTGCGGCGACACTACAGGACTGCACAGCATGGGGAGCACCACCTACAGTGAAAGGTGAGGAAGCAGACTGCCATAACTGGTTAAATTTCATAGAACAGAAAAAAAAGGGTTTTATTGGGAGGCGACAGGTAAATTTCACCATAGTTCTCCTTTAATAATGTACAGTAAGTATATAGAGTAGTGTATAAATATGTATTTCTTTTCTAAAGTACTAATCATTTTGTTTAAAATCAGGAAGACAATAAGTCTTATATTGTATATTGGCCTTTAACTCATTATCCACGAAAAAGTTTTCAAAATATAAAGTGTACAAAATATTTTACTCCATTCTCTTTCAGGGACGTTTTTTAATGTTACTGTTTTCCAGTATTTTAGAATTATACATTTTGTTAAGATAACTGCTATTGCTATTAGTGAAGATCCTTTTTGAAAAGTCTTTCTTTGTTTCAAGTACTAAAAAAAGCATAGACTTATATAAGCAGAAGCTTCTTTTTCCTAATGACAATTCTAGTATACCTTGAATATTATTCCACCATTTCTGTAGTAATTTACATTACCAAAAGGTATGCAAGAAATCTGCTTCTGTACAATCACAATGACAACAGCTCACTGTAGCTGACACTCTCATTTTGGTTAACCATAATGGTGAACTGTAAAGAAGATATGTTTAAAAGCTAATATTGTATTGATTTTCTTCTGGAGCTTACATATATGTATGTATGTATTATGTGTGTATAGAGACAGACAGACAGACATCATATATATATATATATATATATATATATATATATATATATATATATATATATATATATATATATATATTATAGTAGCATGATAGCGCCACTATAGTTAGGATTCAGTAGGTAGTTTAATGTTAAACCCCAAATTTTGTACGTTAATAACTTTGCAACCATTCAACAGATTTGCACACATTTGGAATGTTCAGTCTGGTATGGTAGCTCTCTTGATCTGCCACATTTTGGTTGGACTTATAGTTTTGTGCAGCAAAGCACTGAAACATGCGTTTTCACCACCTTTGACACTTTTTTGCCCATCGCGCTGCAACCGCACCGCTTTGATGTTTTAGTCTGAAATTTGGAACATAGAAAGAGTTTGGGTCAAAGAACAATTCAGCATTGGTTTGGTTAAAAAGTTTAGTCTATTCCAAAGTTATTTAATTTTTAATTTTGGGTTCTGAGCATGCTCAGTTCACTCCAAGATTTGTATGTATTTTTGTGGAAGGGATTGGCTCACGGTCAAGGATTTTGTCAGCTCACAAAATGGGATTTAAAAATTCCAGTCTGTGAGAAAAAAATTCCCTTTGTGAGCGCTATCTTGTTTTATTTTTCCCCAAACAAAATGTCGTAGCTTCCTCCACAGGTGACTTATTGTTGCAATAAGGCATGGGTTTTGTTCAAGATGTTGCTCTAAACAAACCTATACATTTGGTTTGCTTTGTGGCTGTTTCAAATTTTGAAATTCTTCTTTCATGACTGCTTCGATCCTTTCACGAGCTGACAAAATCCCAGTCCATGAGCCAATCCTCTTCGCGAGGTACCAAATCCTTAACCATGACTTAGGGACCAGATGGCCCTTCCTGTGGAAAAGGATTGACTCATGGTCAAAAGGATTTTTGCTGCTTTACAAAGGGATCGGCTCGCGTACTGGGATTTTGTCAGCTCGTGAGAAGGGGATTGGGTTTTGAATCCTTTTCATGAGCTGACAAAGTCCAGTCCGTCGAGCTGACAAAATCCCTGTCCATGAGCAATCCTCTTTCTTGAGGTAGCAGAATTCTTGACCATCACTTAAGGACCAGATGGCCAAAATCTGATGGTCAAGGATTTCTACGCAGATGATGATTTTGACAGTTCACAAATGGGACTGACCTCACGGTCGGGATTTTGCTAGCTCATGAACTAGGAATTTTTAAACTTTAAAGACTTTCCCACTGCAGTGTAAATTAACATTTTGGTCTTTTGACTTAAAATTTTCAGGATATAAAGGGATGCCCCAGAGATGTGAATAATGCTGTTTAGATGTTAAAAATGTAATCGGTTCCATAGATATGCCATCATGAAGTTGAGATTTTTCCCATAGGATAACATTGTGGCACCATAGTGACTTTCGGTGCCCATATCTGAAAATGATGTGAGATACAAATTTTTACTACTTACGGCTGGTGGTCTAAGCCACAAAAATTTGGAAATCATACATTACACCTGCAGCAGAATTTTTTCCTAAACTGTACAGTTACAGAGATATTAGCAAATTAGTGTTACAAGGGTTCATTTTCAGGCGTATTGGGCTGCTGTGTGGATCCATGGCTGTGTGTAGAGTGGGAGTGCAGGACTCAGAGGGCCCGTGCCTCCACAGATGCATATCATTATGCACAGATGGGCAGTTTGGTGGGAACGCGCGGGCCTGGAGGGCCTGGGCTCCCACCAACTATACCAGTTACCAGGTACATTACACTGTAAATTAACAGTTTTGTCTTTTGGCTTGAAATTTGCAGAGTATAAAGGGGGTGTCCCAGAGATGTGACTTATGCTGTTTGGGTTTAAAAGATTTTATTTATTCCATAGATATGCCATTACAAAGTTGAGATTTTCCCATAGAAAAACATTGCAGCGTCCACAGTGTTTTTGGTGCTTGTGTCTCAGAAATGATGCAAGATATGGGTTTTGTTGACATCTCTTGTGGAGGTCTCACTATCATGATTATAACAACACTTGAATTTTTTCATAGCTGCTACGGTTGCTGAGATATTGGCAAATTAGTGTTACAAGTGGTCCTTGCCCTTTAGGGCTGCTGTATAGCTCTGTATTTCTAATGTGAAGTGGGGTGCAGGGCCCAGAGGCCACCTCCCACAGATGCCATCATTATGCAAAGCGGGCAGCTTGGTGGGGGCTCACGCTTTCATCAACACATACCATTTACTAGTTATATTACACTTTTTCAAAAGTAAGGAAATTCATTGCAAAACTATGTTAATACATCAGTTAGGGTTAAAGTGACAAAAGTGGGAAATGAGATATTAAGGTTGAGCCCCTAACCCCTCCACCCCACCACCACCAACCTCCACAGACTGACAGATGCCACGGTGTGCCATGTGGTCATGAGGCCTAACTCTCACCCCATTTTCCTTTACTGTAACATGTCAACCTGTTTACATGGAATGGGGTGAGAGTTGAGCCTGATGACATGACAGACCCTGGCATCTGGAGTGTGCGATAAGTCATCAGCCTAACTCTCACCCCATTCCATGTGTAAACAAGCTAAGGTGGTGCAGTATAGGAGAATGAGGTGAGAGTTAGGTTGATGACCCCAACATGCACCCTGATGCCTGTTGGTGTGTGGAGGGTGGGGGTGGGATGGGTGCAGGGGTTGCAACCCTAACAATCGACTTCCAAACTTTGTCGGCCTACTATCAACCCTAACTGATGCATTAATGAAGTTTTTGTAAATGAATTTCCCTTCTTTTGAGAAAGTGTAATGTAACTGGTATGTAGTTGTAAGTGCAGCCCTCTGAGCCCTGCACTCCTTAATGCCCATTTTTGCATACTGATATCCATATGTGGGATGAGGGCCATCTGGTCCTGTGCTCCCCTCACACTGCCCATTTTTTCATAATGCTATGCATATGCAGGAGCCTGGCCCTCTGGGCCCTCCCCACTTCACACGAAAATGCTAGGAGACATACCACCCCATAGTCATGAAAGGAACCCTTGCAAATGGCAACTCTAATTTGGCAATATCTCAGTAACCATAGCAACCAAGAAAAATCCCACCACAGTTGTACTCATGGCTTCAAAACCTCCATGGGGCTTAGTCCACCTAAAGGTGTACTAAGGTCACAACAGTGAAAAATCCGTATGTCAAACCGTTTTGAGATATGTGCACCAAAGGCAACACGGGCACCATAGTGTTATCCTATGGAAAATCTGGCAACTTCTGAGCACTGTAACTATGGAACCATTATCAGTTTTGTGACAAAACCACCAAAAGGCAGATCTGTGAGGCCACAGCTTGCTACACTGCAAATTTCAGTCCAAAAAGCCCTAACCATTATTTTGCTATGAAATGACAAAGAAACCAGCTCATTTGGGGCTTTAATTCTGTGACATTCTGCAACTTTCCAAAACTCCCATAAGGTCAACATAGGGTACTTTTGCAAACTAAAAAGTAGTTTTGCAACACTACTGGTACTTTTGCAAAACTACAGGTATTGTTGCAACACTATTAGTACTTTTGTAAACTAAAGGTAGTGTCGCAACACTACTGATACTTTCATGAAACTAAAGATAGTGTCCAACACTACTGGTACTTTCACAAAATTAAAGGTAGTGTCGCAACACTACTGGTACTTTCAGCGAAACTAAAGGTAGTGTCGCAACACTACTGGCACTTTCTGACCCACCTTTGAGATATGGCGTCAAAGGTGGTGCAGACACCAATATCTCAGTAATGTTTTCCACAGATGCCTTTTGCTGGTTTACTGGAAAAATTTACACCAGTTCCATTGTAAATGTAGTATAATGTAACTGGTATGTGGTTGTGGGAATGCGGGCCCTCTGAGCCCTGAGCTCTAACACTGAAAATTTGTGCATAATGATATGCAAATGTGGAAGTACATGCCTCCGGCCCTGTACTACCACTTATTCATAAGTAATGGAATATAACGCAGGCCTACAGACATGAAAATGAACCCTTGGGATACTAACTTGCCAATATCTCAGTAACCGTAGCAGCTATGAAACAAATTCCACTTCTGTAGTATTCATGACTTTGAAACCTCCACCCATGCTTAGAATCTGTATCTTGAACCATTTTTAAATATGGGTGTCAAAAGGCATCATGAGCATCGCGATGTTATTCTATAGAATTTTGCAAGAAAATTGCTAGCGGATGCTTGTAATGCAGTGAATTTTTTGAACAAATTTTCAACATGGGCTTTAGGACCTCCACCCATGAACACTGGCACTGTGATTTGGTTAATCCATCCGAAAGTTGATTTTGCACAGCGATCATGCCATTCTGTGGCACAGGTATGAAAAACATGTTTTGGGCAGGATGTACAAAATGACAGCTTTACTGTTCATAAGGAGGTGTGAAAAAATAGCAATGTTAAAATCTGAAGTGAAAATACTAAAAATTGGTGAAGTTACGGGCGTAGTGAGAAACAGCGCAATGCACGCTCATAACAGAGTCATATTTGGGAATTTATTCACCAGATTTTCAACATGGGCTTTTTGGGACCTTCCCTCATGAACAGTGACACTGTGATTTTGTTAATCCATTCCCAAAAGCTGATTTCACACAGTGACTGCGACATTCTGCACTACAGGTGTGAAAACACATTTTGGGTAGGATGTGAAAAATGACAGCTGTACTGTTCATAAGGAGTGTGAAAGAATGGCAATGCTGAAAATCTGGGCGAAAATATTAAAAATTGGTGAAGTTATGAGCTTGCATAGAAACTGTGCAACACAAGCATGCTAATGCAGTCATTTTGGAATTTTTGCAACAAATTTTGAACATGGGTTTGTGGGACCCACCTCATGAACAGTGGCACCGTCATTTCATTAATCAGTCCCAAAGGTGATTCCACACAGCAACCACAAAATCACCTTCGGGACATGGGAGATGATGAGGGACTGTTTTCTTCTTTACAGGAAAAAAACCCTCATGGGATGGGTTTCTTTATTTCACAGGTACACAAAAAATGTATGTTTTTGGCACACTGGAGTGGGCTCCTAGTGTGCCACTTGACTTTATGGGGGATACATGCTGCCAACAGGGGATTGGACACACCCATCGGCAAAGAATGTGGGCTTGGAAGGTGGGAGGCATCCAACACCAGGAGTGGGCATCCTGGTCTTGGCAAGATAAAATATTAAAAACAATCTGGGCACACTAGGGTGGGCTCCCAGTGTGCCACATAAGTGTGTGAGGCTGGGGAGGCATACCGACATGGGGATTGGGCACCCCATTGATGGTGACTGTGACACAAGTTTGATGCAGGATCCTGCATTGAAAATTTCGATGCAGGATTCTGTATCAAAGCTGAGAGCTGCCGGGGATGATTTTCTTTATTTACTGCCCCAAGGCAAACACTGTCAGTTGTGTTTACCTAATCAGGGGCTGAGGAGCACACTAGGGGCATTAGATTTTCAATCTGACTCCCACAAATGCCATTTCAGGATCCTACTGTCAGAAATTGCAGAAGAAGTGGGTGTGACACTCACGAAAGTGCCGCATCCATTTCTTCACAATTTCTGACACTATGAAACTGGATCATGAAAATTGCATTTCTGGGGATCAGGTTGAAAATCTGATGCCCAGTGTGTTCCTCAATCCCTCAATTAGGTGCAAACACAACTAACAGTGTTTCTACCTAGGGCAGTAATTATTGACCAGACGTTTTGTCTGCCACTAACTGAAAACAAGATGGTGGCAGCTCAAAACAAATTGGCATAGCTCAAAAGCTTTTAAAAGCAAACTTGCTTTTGTGAAGCCTTTTAAAAGCTTTTGAGCTCATCATGTATTTTCCATAGGCTATAATGAGAAATTTTAAAGTTTAATAACTTTTGAACAGATTAATATTTTTTCACCATATCTTACAAAGTTGAGGATTTTTCACCTTTTCAATGCTCCACAGTTCCACAATCAAAATCTGACCAGAACAAATATTTCCAGATCCAGAAATCTAGTGGTATCACACCACGCATGCAAAATTTCAAGCAGATCGAAAAGAATGGTTGCAAAAGTTATTAAAGTGCAAAATCTGGGATTTAACATAGAAGTGAAGCTCAGCAACCCTATATATATATGATACATGATGGCAGGGTGTGATATGGAAAATATTCTCACCCTGCAGAGTGAGCTGTGGATACTCATGAGTGCCAAATGCATGAGTGAAATTATCCAGAGCTCACTCTGCAGGAGTGAGAATATTTTCCATAGCACATGATCTGCACATCATGTGTGCTATTTATACAATGGGGTGAGCTCCAAGCATATTGTTATGTTTTCCTGTGTTTTTCCTGTTTCTGTGTTCTTTCTGCTCTTTCTGTGTGTGGTCTGAGGTGTGTGAGGTTTTCTGATTGGGCTGGGAGTCTCAGAACACTATGGGACACAGTGAGTGTCCTTTGCAATGCTAATTGAGTAAGTAGAGGTAGTGAGAAACAAACATTTTGTGAAGCAGTTTCATTTAGATTGCAGGCTGTACTGAAGCTGAGATCAGCATAGTAATGGGATGGGAGTCTTAAAATCACTATGGGACAGAGATGAGTGTCCTTTGCAATGCTAATTCAGTAAGTTGCAGGTAGCAGTGAGAAATTGAAACTTTTGTGAAGCAGTTTCATTTAGAATGCGGTTGTAGTGAAGCTGAGATCAGTGTAGTAATGGGCTGGGAGTCTCAGAAACACTAAGGGACACAGGTGAATGTCCTTTGCAATGCTAATTGAGTTTGTTGCAGGTAACATTGAGAAACAGAAACTGTTTTGTGAAGCAGTTCCATTTAGAATGCAGGCTGTAGTGAATGAGTGGTGACATCAGTAGAGCATGTATAAACTCCATTTATTTTAACCGCTGATGTCATCTCCATTTATCACACTGCAGTGAAAATAATAGGATTTATCATCAGCTTGGAGCACTAACTCCCATTGTATAACTATATATGTATACATCTATATATATATATATCTATATATATATATATATATATATATATATATATATATATATATATATACATATATATATATATATATATACACTGACTATAACATATTTTCCAACTGTATATTTCTAATGTTTTTAAAAACTCATATTCTCATTTTTTTTTTATGTTTTTATAACTCTTTTGGTTAATGTTAACTTCTTTACAATCCAAGAAAAACACAAGACAATAGTTGTATTTTACTATATTTAAAATTCTAAATAATTATTTTTCAAATATATCTGTCGATGTGAAGTGCTCTTTCCCATTGATCGTTTTTTTTTAAATATGTCCTTCAACTGTATATATCTATAGTATTCAGTTTCTAGAAATGTATATTGAGCTTTACATCTCCCCATTGTTTAAATTTATTTGCTTCTGCCAGATGTTGCCATTGTATAATTACTTTTGATGACCATAGTTTGAAACAAAAGATGTTTTGTTTATTAAGAAAAGTGGATTATTTCATACATTTTTGCATAAACTATTCACTGGATTATTTTTTCTTTTGAAAGGTAGTTCTGGTCCTAGATATGTATGTATGATATTGATTTTTAGTTCTTCTGAATTGACTGTATTGAAATTTTCTCTCCAAATATAGGGCCAGATATTCAAAACTTTCGCTGGGCGAAACTGCTTATGCAGGCTTAGCGCCCGGGTTAGAGCAGGTCCACTATATTCAAAAGGCCAAATAGCACATATGCAAACGCAAATAGCACCAAGCAAAATCATAATGTATGCAAGGGCAAACTGAAGGAGCATGTCAGCGCAATGCTATATTCAGCGAACAGTGCCATGCAAAGTGGTTTTGCATGTCTTAGCACTACACTTTGCGTGCAAAAAGTACCACCCAGGAAAATATAGTCTTAACCTGGGCAAACCAGCTTTGTGCAACATTGTGGCTTCTGCGCAGCATTTACGTGGCTTTTGTGCAGCTTTGTGCAACCCTAACCAATAAGTGTGACACATAGAAAAAGCCAGACATAGAGGAAATATGCTGCCAACTGATGGTATCACAATGATGCCATCATCTGCCACCAGTCCCAGCCATGCCAGGCAGTAAGTGGTGACCCAGCTCCCAGTGGACACCATGGCATTGTGGCCATACAGCACACACCTGCAGATCACCCACGGTGGACACCAACAGATGCCAGCACACACATGCAGCACTGAGGGCATGGAGGGTGTTGAGGGATGGAGTGCAGCCAAAAGGCTGGGTCACATCATACAGTGCACATGGGCCAGTTTGGAAATACCCCAAAACCAGTGTGCCTGTCTGATCATATGTGCCCCCAGCCACATACCACACATCTGTACAGACACCACAGCACACACAACCAGCTGTGTATATATCACTGTGAGCATCCCATGCCAGTGGTGCAGCATTTGTCAGTTGCACAACAGCATAACAGTAATGTTCATTGTCAGTAGCATGCCTGCAAGTTGGGCCTGTCACTGTGTACAGTGAGTGGTAATTTGTGCCCTACACACCATAGGCATTGCTGTGTCCCTCACACTACTGGCCCCTTGCTACTGTAGTGCCTGCTGTGCACTGTAATATGACCTACAGTTTGACAGTTGCATGCAGTGCCACCACCTGTGCCTGTGCTGTGTAGTCCCCTGGGGCACAATATGCTATGCAGTACTGTATAAATGTAGTCTGCACCTACCACCATGCACTGCCAGACTGTCCTACAGGTGGAGCAGTGGGCAGACCCAGCCAGCCCCTGTACTTCCAGACTGACCTGCAGGTGGAGCTGTGGGACCCTGCAGTAATGCTGGGTAAACTGCATGCAAATCAGGTCATAATGAGATGCTAATCTGGATGTTTGCCCAGAGACTACCTACGTAGGCTCATTTGCATGTCACTTTTGAATATAGCAAAGTTTAGCCCCAGGCAAACATGATTGCACTGGGCAAGCAACAACTCCACACTAAACCTGTACAAATGTGTTAGTACCGTGCAAATGTTTTGAAATATTGTACATTTTTGCACAATGTAATTTCACATGTGCTGCTGTTGTAGCTTTACTGAGTCCACACCTTTGCTGGCACACACATTGGCCACATAGTTCACCTCTACCTTCCTTCACGTCACTATGAACTTGGCTGATGTTGTGGTGTGCACTTCCTGGTTGCTATATTCAGAGCTGTCTTATTTCCAGGTTATGTTTGCACTGCATTCCTAGCCCAGTTTGCCCGGCTTCCTTGGCATGCTATATTCATCAGGTTTAGCTACGGGGCTATCCCTTTTGAATATATGAGTGGGCTATTGAGTCCGGGCTAATTCTAGCACACTGGCAGTGTTAATTTAGCCCCAGGACAAAGTTTTGAATATCTGGCCCATAGTTTCTAATAAAACTTCTTCAAGACTATTGCCTGATTTATTTATATACCGGTCTGAATACTTTTTGATCATAAAGGCACTTTTTGATCATAAATGCCATATTATAATCATTAATATCTTGACATGCCAGTCCTCCTTGTTCTTTGGGCAGGCATAACTTTGTGAAGAAATTCCCATTTTGCTATAGTGCCATATAAAATATTTTATGATTTTATAACTTGTTTCAACCAGTTTGATGGAATGTCTGTAATTACTGCTTGTAATGCATATATCAGAGGAACTACAGACATTTTAATCATCTGTACCTTGCCCATAACAATCATTTCCTTTTGCTCCAGTTTGCTAATTTGTCTTTGATTTTTGTTTGTGATAACATTATGATTATAATAGAACAAATCGTTTATTGGTAATGTTACATTTATTCCAAAGTATGCCAATCGTTTGCTATATTGTAAAGGAAAGAAGGTGTGAAAAGCATGGACTGTAGAAGTTTTTATTGCTATTAGTTCCAACTTTACTTCATTTATAATAACCAGAAATATTTGAATATGCTTCAGTTTCTATCAATATTTCTTTTAAACTATTGACAAGGTCAATTGATAATTATAGTACATCATCTGCGTATGCATTCAATATGTACTTTCGGTTGGACACAGTTATTCCTTTGGTGTTAGCAATTCATCGGATTTTATATAGAAACCCACTTCCATGCATAATATAAATAAGGAAGGTGATAGCAGGCAACCTTGCCTCACTCCTCTATAAAATTTAAAGTCTTTTATGAGTCTACCGCTTATTTTCAATCTTGCCAGTTGGGCTTCATAAATCAAGCTAATCATTTGTATAAGCAAATTTAGAAAGCCAAAGTAGATCAGCACACCCAAAATATACTTCAATTTGATCACATCAAATACATTCCAGGTGTCTAAAGACAGTACAAAGGCAACTATCCTTACAGAAATATAAGTGTGCTATATTCAGAATGCATGCCACATGCTTAATTGTACAATGTTTGCATGCAGTTCCCATACACAAAGTGAACCTAAGCAAACCAGGTCTAAAAAGCACATCAGGTTTGCATGCTGCAAACTTGACATGAGTGCAGCAGTTAAGCTGGTGTGAACATCATTAAAAATCACATCAGGTTCACACGTTGCACGCATTCCATGTGCAGCAACTAACTGGTGCAAATTTCATCTAAAAACACATCAGTTTCTATTTCATACTACTGTTAACAATTTGAGCCATTAAAATACCTTTTTCATTGATTTCCCATTAAAATTATGTAAACGCATTAATTCTGATCCTTTACAAGTTGTTTAATGGCTTTTGATTTTGTCATTAAATTGCCATTAATTTGAAAACTATTTATTTTATTTTATTTATTTATTATTTCTTGGATTACAATACCTTTGAGCTAGAAGCTCATTTACAGAGGTTTCACGTCATTAGGATACAAAAAATTTAGACAACATATAATTGTTTACAAGCTTAACATACAAATCTTTGGTAATTGTAATAAGCAGCATTAAAACAGAGGGACAAGCAAAGACATAAAAGAACAGAGACATAGCTGCTTATGGTGGTGAACAGTGCTTTAGATACAATCAAGAGGAGGGGAACACAGAGAAAATGAAGAGATAACAATGTGAAGAATATCCCCATATGGGCTTTGTCCTAGGCAAGCGGGATACAGGTGAGGTGAGGTGATGGAGGAGGGACAGGGTTAACAGGATGTGGTAACAGGGAGGGAGGAAGAGGGAGTCCAGTTGCATGGGGATAGGGTGCAAGTGTATTGGTTGTACAAATTTTCAGTGGCACACTGTGACTATTTAGGAATAGCAGTCACAACTACTGAGTGCTATAAGTAGACAGCATAGTTTTGTTTTGAAGGGACCACGCTTGTTTCAGCCATTTCATCACCTTGGAGAGAGTTGAGCCAGATGGGTACCCAGTACCCAAAGGACCACTGACCTTGTGAGGTGCGGCGGAATGGGACTTTAAATGGATTGCAATTAGACCCTCTTGTTTGTCTAGTGTTAGTGTTCAGACACAGAAGACTCTGGACACAGAAACTATTGTTTGCTTACTGTATTAAATGCCTCAGATATAGTCAGACAACATCCCCCATTCCAGATGTGTGAAGAGGAGCCTTTGTGTTGTGAAGCCTGACCTTTTTGTTTTGGGCCATGCAAACCCTTATGCATATTTAGTGCTATAAATGTGTTTCTCCATGACTGTTTCATCTCACTTTACCTTTGTCATTCTTTATTGAGTGTATACACTATGGCCATGCTTAGCATTCTTTGTGCTGAGTAGGGCCTTGGAAGCTATGCACCATACCTCACATTTGTCACTGAAATGAGGGGCATGGACACTCAAAACGAGGGACAATGAGGGACACTAACCCTCACAATGATCAGGGCACATCCTGAAACATGCAGATATAGTACTTCAGAACACAGTGGAAACCATTGTGTTTACTTGTATTGATGTTAGCACCTAAGAATTCATTTCTACCATAAAGCAGGGGTGCCATTTAGGTAGGGCAGAGGGGCGAGTTCCCCTTCCCCGCATTTGTGCCTGGGTTGTCCTTATGGTGTGGCAATAATGGCATTAAATTTGAATGTAATCTTTTGCACAATAAGTGCCCTCTGGCCTGTGTTGCACTCATGCTGCAGGTGCACTCCTGACTTGACTGTGTTTGTATTGTGTTGTCCACTCTCTCCACCTATTAGTGGTGACACCATCACACATGATGTTGAGGAGCTCCAACCAAGCAAGAGCACATGGGTCAAGCGAGTGGAACACTGTCTTTCCCACCACAGAGTAGACAGGCTGCACTACAGCTTGGAGGAGTCAGTGAGCACCAAACTCTCAATGGCAGAGTTGTGGCAGCATATTTTCATTTGTCTACTCTTAGTGAGTCTCCATCTCCCTTGGTGACTGAAGGGGCTTGGGGTGAGCTAGAAATTAACTTGAGACATGGCTACCCACTTACTCTAGCAGGCTTACCTCACAAAAAAATAGTGCAGGCCCCGCAGCAAGCTAGGCCTCACAGCAGCAGTGACAGCAGTGTGGGTGGCCTTCATAGGCCTTGATCAGTGCAGTGCAGGGGCAGCCAAGCAAGAAGCAAGCAACCACGGGTTTGGTTGGTGAGGTTATTTGGTCGCAGACCATGTTGGGGACCAGTGATGGTCAGTTCTAGCATCCAGATTCTGGCAGAAAGATGGAGGAGGTGGACTAAAACTGGGCTGGCAGCACACTGGCTAGGCTGCAGGTTTTGGCCAGAGGCACGGGTCATAATGTTGCAGATGAAACCATGCATGCAACAATGCCACATGCAAAACAGTGTGAAGCAAAATAAGATTAGGACACACACTGACCTGACCACCATAGCACACACCACTGGCAGCAATGCCAAACTCTTTGTTTTTGTGGGGGCTCTGCCCAACACCCCTGAACATGGGGGGCTTGTCTACACTAACTAAAGTAACCAACTATGGGGTGTGTGGACTGAGGGACAAATGGCAATTCAGGAGCAGGGCACTTAGTTTTGCCTTTTTAACCTAAAAAATATCGGAGATGGGGGAATCGAACCCAATCCCAGGTCTTCACTCGCCAGGTGCTTGTGCCTTAACCACTCCAGCATGGGAGGCGGCTCAACCAGGCACTGCGCTTCTGGCATATTCCTCCTTTCTTCCATTTGTTGTGTGACTATTCATGCACTAGTTCGGTAGTGCTATATTCTCAAGTACCCTGGCCAGATGGCTGGGTAAGTGAAAGTAAATAATTTGTTTTACAGGGGATTGGGAAGGAGGAAGTACTTGAACTATTGATGTGTTTTCATGTTTCTCTGACTTTGGGCAGCTTCATGACCCATATGGGATGGGTATTGAATGGAATGGAGTTGGGAGAGAAATTGGGACTTTGGGGGTGCAGAACTTCAGCCAGGAAAAAAATGGTTAGTAACTGGGTGGGTTTAAGCCCAAATCTGATGCTCTGCTCCATAGTATAGACAGATGAATCTTATACATTTGAATTTTTCCTGATTTATATATCACTTTTCAGTCACAAAAAGTAAGTTTTACCTTTCAGAGATGTTCCAGACAGTCAGAGCTTGCCACCTAGAGGCTAACTAGCATCTTGCCTCCACTGGTTGTTGGCTCCCCTGCTGATATCTGAAATGGCACCCTTGCCATAAAGTCTAAATTTACAGGACATCCTCTGTGTGAACAGCATGAGGATAGATGAGGAGCAGAGCAGTTTTCAGAGGTGAGGGCTGTCCCTTGCATTCAGGGACAGTTGATCAGTATGGTATGCACAGACTACTGAAGCCCATATAGTCAGGCTTATGCCCCCTCCCCAGTAAAGCTGACCTCTACATCCCCACACTTAGGCACATTATGACATAGGGCAAGGAAAGAGTGCAGGGCGTGCCTCATTGAAAGAATGAGGGTATTTTGTATTACTAGTCTATACACTATTGATGGAGAGTTGGAGCTTAATGAAGGCCACCACTCTACTAACAAGGAGCCCTGTTTGTAGAACAGTGGCCTTTATTATTCTCTAACTCACCATCATAATGTATAAAACAGTAATAAAAAATAACTCCATTCATTCAAGGAGTACTCTCAACTCTCTGACCCATGGACATGATCTTTTAAAGACTCCTACCTCTCAGGTAAGAGACTCTCAACTTATATCTATACTTGGTGGGTTGTCTATAGCAGCATAGCTGCACCCTCTACAATGTTGTGTGCATGGAGGGGACTGGCCATGTGGGTGGGTGTTGAGTTATTACTACTTTTGTGTTTACCCCTTAAAGTCTGTTGTGTGGGCATTAAAAAACTATAAGAAGAAAATAGGAGTACAGACCAGACAGAAGTAATTAGAAGTAGTTTTGTGGGTAAGTGTGTGTACTGGTGCATGGAAAGAACCACATGTGTTTCCATTGGTATGTATGCTACAGTTTAGCTGTGCAGCTGAGATGAGGAAACAAGAAAACTAAAAAGTATATCAGTGGCTATAAGCATGCTGCTTGCATGCAGATGTATACAGATTTGTATTGAACTACAAGCAAGCCATATGTATGCAGGCAGTATAGCTTAGTGGTTAAAAGGCACTGAACTGCAAACCAGGAGACCTGGAGACCTGAAGACCTGAGTCTGAATCTCATCAATCCCACTTGTAAACTGTGTGATTCTAAGGCAAGTCACTTAACTTTTTCGTGTGCAATTATCAGTGACCACTTGCTTTTGCATGCCTGCCCATGCATGCAGTCCCTGTTCCACAGAAATTTGCTAACAAATTAGAACACACACAGAGTCAGACAGAAAATGGTAAACTGTTAAAAAATGGCTGCAGAATAGGACCCAGGAGTTTTGGTCAGTGGGGCATTATCAAGGGAGGAAGTGTGACCAGTGACATTCCACAGGGATCGGGTGCTGGGTCCAGTCCTCTTCAACATATTCATCAGATGACATCACTGATGAACTGGAGGGAAAGGTTTTCCTGTTAGCAGATGATACACAGCTCTGCAACAGGGTGGATACACAAGAGGGGCATTAGGTATGGAAGTTGACCTAAGGAGACTGGAAGAATGGTCAGAAATTAGCAATTAAAATTTAACTTCAAGAAGTGTAAGGTAATGCACCTGTGGAAGCAGAACCCAGGAAAAAGTACATACTAGAAAGGTATCAATTAGAGGAGACAAAGATGGAACAGGATCTAGGCATGATCATTACCAATGACTTAAAGGTAGGAAAACAATGCCAAAAGCAGCACCAAAGGCAAGTGGTACACTCAGATGCATAGGAGGTATTACTAGCAGAATGCAGGAAGTTATTATTCCCTCTATAGATCCTTGTTGAGGCCACACCTCAAGTACTGTGTCCAGTTCTGGAGCCTCACCTAAAAAGGACATTGACAGTTTGGAGACACTGCAGAGAAGGGCCATAAAAGATGGTGTAGGGACTACATCATGAGCCATACAAGACAAGACTCAAGGAGTTGAATTTATTCTCTCTGGAACAGAGAAGAAACAAGGGGGGCATGATAGAAATGTTTAAGTACATCAAAAGATTAACACAACTCAAAAGGAAAACCTCTTCCATGAAAACAGAGGCAGTGCGTACAAGGGCACAACTTGTGTGTCTGGTTGGAGGCAAGTTTAAAAGCAACTCTAGAAAGTGTTTTTACTGAGAGAGTGATACACCCATGGAACAGCCTGCTACACAAGTGGTGACATCAAAGACAGTAAAAGAATTCAAACTTGTTTGGGACAGGTAATGTGGGTAACAGGAAAAAAACTAATTGGGGAGGGTATGACCTTGGGCAGACTAGATGGATCACACAGTCCTCATCTGCCAACACTTTTTTATGTTCTTATGTTCCAATTTAACATAAAAAAGCATGCTTTCCATACTTGCTTGCTGCACACATACCACATGCATATAATGGTTCAATTAACCTTTAAATCATGCTTGCAGCACATATCGCATGGGTAGTTTATTGCGCAGCATGAAAACATTTCATATAATTATTTCTGTAAGGGATGGCAACAGAAGTGACATAATCAGACACAAACTGTACTTCATGTATCTCATCGTGTATAGTTCTTCTGGGTAGAAAACCATTTTGATGCATATGTATAATTTTTCAGTGTAATGTATAAACCTGTTATTAATCATCTTTGTGAAATAAATTGTAATCCAAATTGAGTATGGAAATTGAATATAGTTTTCTACTTTTTCATCATTGTTTGGTTTTGGTGTCAGTGTAATATAAGCATTTTGGAATGTTATTGGGCTTCTACCTGTTTGCTGTTTGTTGAGAAAAGCCTTATGTAAATATGGCAATAATTCTTTTTGAATTTAAAAAAATCTACAGAATGGCACCTAGGTCCGATGCCTGTTCTTTTGCCATGGATACCAATGCACTGTCTGTCTCCTCAAGGTTAATTGCCTCCTCAAATAACTTGTAGTAATTAATCTGCCATGTTATCCACTGGTAATGCATTCTCACAATGATCTTGAACCTCACTGATGGATGCATTGGGTTCTGATTTATATAAGCGACTGTAAAATTCCAGAAAGACATTTTCACTCTCTTATTTTTAGTTCATAACACCCTTCCTTATCATCAATTGCTATTAATTCTGCCTTTTATTGTTCTTTTTGGTTATTCTAGTAAGATATCTACCAGCCACCTCACTGTGTAGATGCCATTTTCTTATTTTGAGTCATTGTAATTCACTCTTTATTGTCAATATTCTTTGTAATGTCTTTTGTATTTCCATAATCTTCTCTAAAATTTTCATGCCCTTCTCTTATTTCAATTTCTAGAAATTTCAATTATTCTTCATATTCTTTCTTTCTCTGTACTTTCTTGTTTCTTCAACTTGTCTTTGCTATTATTTTACCTCTTAATGGGGCCTTAAAGCAATGATATTTGTCAGTCACCATACTGTTTTTTTCTTTCAGCAATAATGTTTTCCTGGCAAAATATTAAGATACCCATGTTTCTTTTTGTTTTCTTTCATTCCTGAGTCAAGATGCAGGATGAGTTCCACTCTGTCATGCCAGCCATGAAAAAATAAATGTATTGGTACAGTACTGTGCTGTTTATCATCAGAAACATGATCTAACACCATCCTAAGACATCCACTTTATGAATCTAACATGAACTTTCAACAAGTTATGTCAACAGAAGAGATTTTTAAAACTTGTGAGTGGCAGCCATCTTTAATGATGTGAACCATTAAATACAAAATTATAAAAGCTGTTTTAAAATATCTCAGAAAACTGAAAATTAGGCCAGCCCAGTGGTGCTGAGGTGCTGATCGCCTTACTCATAAGCACACCAGTGACCCAAGTTCAGGAACATCCTAGGGTCACTGGAATGCCAGCATGGGGGAAGGAGGAATAGGATTGAGCAAGCCAGCAGGCTGCTCTCTCTCCCAGGGTGGTGGGGTGGGTTGTCAACCCTTGTGTTCTGCCCCACTGGGTGGAGATCCAGTGGGGTAGCACAGGCGAGGGAGGGGTGGCAGTGCGGGTGGGTGACTGGGGCTGAGATGGTTTCTGATGTGTGTGCATGCCTCCCACACATGTACAGCTATGTGCCAGGGCCTCAGGTGGGAAGTGAGAGAAAACCTATAGAGAAATACCATAAAAATTTCTATAAAGAAGAAAACTAAAAATTAACTGAACATGAATCTAAGGATGTTAGAAATACATTTTGCCAAACAACTATATGAGGACATTTTTCTGCTGCCTTAAAGACTTCCAGTTATTGCACCTATGGGTTGTCCTGCCAATAGTTAAGTATTGATTTTACAATTTCAGAGGAGAATTGTTTATTGTGTAATAAATTGTTATTCGCCCTCCATAAAGAATCTAGTTGAAATACCAAGTATACCAGATTATGGTCCTAAATGTTGTCAGGCTCCATATTTACTCTAAATGAGTTTGCAACACAATCAAACTCCTGACAGTAGAGACAGTTGATTCATGATGAGATTTTGAGTTCCTCTGAGTGGAATACAATTTTTTTTTTGTAAAGGTTTATCTTTTCCATATGTCTACTGAAAAGTAATTTTCTAGGAATTAATTTATTATTCTTGATCTATGTTTATCGCATCCTGATGGAACTATCAATTTATCATAATCTGGATCAAGTGAACTGTTGGATCACTGCCTAACATGTATCATCATCCCAGTTATTTGCTTTTTAATTTATCTTGAAAGAATTTATTATAATTTATAAAAGTGAATGGACTGAACCCATAATAATATTTTTGCATGTAAAACTGCTTTTAATAGGATTATTCAATCATCATTGTCTCTTTTAGCATCTAGAATTTTACATGGACAATTTTGTTTTATTAAAATGGCAACCCTCTACTATATGGTTACGTTCTGAAAAGTAAACTGAGCCTACCCAAATATATTTTAATTTAATTACTTATTTTCAGGTAAATATGTCTCTTGCAAAAGGCCATATCAACCTTTTGTTTTGCTAAGTAATGTAAAATCCCTATCTTTTACAGGAGAATTGATTCTGTGGGCATTCCTTCTAATTGTTTTTTATGCAATGTACCATTTGTTTATGCAAATATTTTCATTCTTAGACTGTTTCTCTAATCTTTATATTCGTTTTACAAAACACTAGTTTCTTCTCCTATATTCATTTACTTTTATTGTAATCCCCCCCCATGCCAGTGACCTGTGTCCAAGCTCCATCCCTAATCTGAGAACCTGAAGTACTTGGAAGTCTAGAAGTATATTCACTCATAGAGATCTAGTGGGTGAAGAAAATGGCTAGGGCATTAATAAGATGGAATTCAAACTACCTTCCTTTATTGCATTTGATTGTCCAGTTTGAAACAGAAAAGGAGAAGGTGTCACTCTTTAAGAAGTGTGGCACTGTGAACAACAAAGAAGACATTAGGGGTAAATGCAGTTTGGTAACACATTACAATAAGATGCATTACTTCTGGAAATCCTATGGAATAAACATGACGTAATCTAATGAATAAGGAAGAATGCATAAGAAAATAATGTGGGTTTGCATTGAGCACTCATAGAGGAGCCTAGTGAGTGAAGACTATGGCTAGAGAATTAATAAGAAAGGAGTTCAAACTATTCCAAAGGATGGTCAGACAGGAAAAAGAAGCTGGCTCTCTTTTTAGAGGAGGTGTGGTATTGTTAAGAACAGGGAGGGCATTATGGGTACAAGCAGTGAGGTAACACTTTACAATAGTGGCATTACTTCTAGAAATCCTATGGAACAAACAAATTCAGTCCTAGTGAATAAGGAAGAATGCATGAGAAAATAATGTGGGTTTGCATTGGTGGCTCCATCAGAAGTAATAAATGATCCAAGAAATGTAATCCTTTTTTTTCTTACATATTTTCTCCCCAGGCTATGGTTGGCTTAATCATCCTGATTGACCCCCTAGCCCTGCCCCAACATCAGGCCAACCTCCTCACCTCCATGGATTACCCTCATGGCAAGCTGGTGAGGAACTTCCAGCTCTACCCACAGAGCAGGATACGGTTGAGGAGGCACCATTCAGGGTGGGCAGCGGGGATCAGAAGCGCATGCTGTCCAACCATAGCCTATTTTCCACTTTTCTCCCTTTGTAGCTGCGGGCGTGCAATGAGGCTTAGGCACAGCATGCCAACGTCCGCCACTCCGCCCTCTTGACTACATCATCACCAGGGGCTGCTGCAGAGCGGTGGGTCCCTGATCCCTCCTCAGGATAGGAGAGCAGTCCTCCAGATGCTCCATCCTATCCTCCCCTGCCAACCCCTGGTGGCACAGGCTCATGTCCAAACCCAGGTTGTCAGCATGGCATGAGGTGTGGCATCCAGCGCCTCAACCTCAGCGCCACTGGGCCAGCCAAGAAATGGAATCCTAATGAAAAAGGCCACTGGTTTATGGTTTTACTAGAACCTGGTCAAATTCTGAATTTGGGCTTCCTGAGCACAGGTATAAATAAAAAATTTCATGGAATTTAGCATTTTATACTAGATCAGTAAATCCACAAGACTTGCATTATTCTTATAATTTTTCCTGTAATATTTTGTTTGCTTTATTTAATGACTTGTATATTAAACCTTCTTTTATTTTGATTATGCATACACATACTTAAGAATGACAGTAGAATCCCAGTAAAATTCAGAAATTCAGCTAACAATCACCAGTACAATTCCCAGAATTTCAAGTCTTGAAAACAGAATTTCATTATTTTAATCAGCGTAAGTCAGTGGCCTTGAAGTTACAGTATATAGGATTATTCCAAAAACTTAGGCTTTTTAGGACTCCCATTCTTTCTGTGAATAAGGCCTTAATAAATGTATTGCATGATATTTAAAACATAATACAATTGCAATAGAACCCTTGAAATTCTTAGGAACAAACATGACTTAAACCTCATGAATAAGGATGGAACACATAAGGAAATAAGCTATTCATGTTATTTTTTCATGGGTTTGAATGAACACAGTATGAGTACTCTATTTTATATTATGCAGGTACAGAAGATACCTGGGGCATACTGGCATAGTTCAAGTGATTTGTATTACTAGTGTATGTTACCACTGAACTAGATAAGATTACTTACAATCTGATATCAGAAAGATTTATCAAAAACATATGACAAAACTATTCTTTCTTTACCCAGTCAAAGCAATAAGCAAAATGACTATTTCCAATACCCAGCTGCCTTATGGCCTATAGCCCTGACTTCTAATCTAAGTTACAAAGCAAATGGTTCCACAAAACTGGTTTGACAGTAAATCTGCGGACTGCTTTACAGCGATGCACACAATGTCAAGCAAGCTCACAGTCCACATTGTGAGATCGGGACAACAAATGTGCTTTCTTCAGTCTGCAGGGGCTGTGCTGCTACCCCCAGACTTTACTATAATCCGCCTCCATGGCTCAGGTGTTTCAGGAGGGTGCAAGACCTGGAGAAGCTGTACCAGCTCAAGCGCAACCATTAAAGTGACGGACAGTGACCTGTCAATTTGTCACTGTAATATTTTGAGAGTTACATGCACCCAAAGCAACCTAACCTAACTGAGCTGTACAATAATATCTACATTCATAAAGCAGTTATCCTCCCCTCAACCCAGTAGCCTTAGTGACCTATAGTCTCACTACTAAAATACTGTGTGACAGGCTATCAATGCATGAAGCAAGAGCTGAGCATATTCTTACCCTTCTTGGGGTCCTGCCAGCAGCTATAGCCAATACCTAACTAAGACCCAGCAGCCATCTTCCCACAAGTCTGCTCCTCGGTTCTCCAACTATCAAGTCTAGGGTTTTTATATACTGTACGTCTCACAGGAGTTTGTTTGAATCACATAGTTGTTGGACCATCCAAAAGTGATGTTGGCCCTAAAAAGTGGTATGAGTAAAATGTAACAGAAATCACGTGGCTGTTGGACCATCTAAAAGTGGTATTGGCCCAAATAAAAAGTGGAACAGGTAAAACATAACAGGAATCACATTGCTGTTGGAGGGTAAAAGTAAGTAGCAACTTCATGGCTGCTAAAGGGTGGAAGGCAAATAACATAGAAACATAGAATTTGTTGGCAGATAAGGACTGCTGCCCCATCCAGTCTGCCTATTCCTCCCTGCCTACTCTACACTATTACCAAAGACTGTACCTAATCCACAGCTCTTTTCTCCTCCCCAGGCCTTTCCACTATGATTTTCTTGAGCATATCCCATGCATTCTTGAACCCCACCACTGTTTTCACCTAACCACCTCTGCTAGAAGCTATTCAGAAATCCGCTACTCTTTCTGTGAAGTACTCTCACATCTCTCCTGAATCCTCCCCTCCAGCTTCATAGGATGTCTCCTTGTTCTTGAGCACCTTTTCTTCTGAAAATACTTCTCTCCTATATCTTATTTACCCCTCTGAGGTATTTAAAGGTCTCTATCATATCCCCTTTCCTTCCTCTGTTCCAGGGTGTACATTTTGAGGTCCTTTAACCTCTCCTCATTAAGCTTTTGATGCAGACCCTGCACCATTTTAGTTGCTCTCCACTGGACCACTTTCACTCTCTGTCTTTCTGGAGGTGTGGTCTCCAGAACTGGACACACTACTCAGGTGAAATCTTACCAGCGATCTATACAGAGCAACACCACCTACCTCTTTCTGCTGGTGATACCCCAGCATCCCACTAGCTCTCCTGACTACCTTATTGTGTAGCCCAGCCACCTTTAGGTCATCTGATATTGTCACCCTCCCCGTTTTCTTTCTGCTTGGCAGTTGTCAATCCAGCTCCACCCATTTGTACTCAGCCCCTGGGTTTCTGTGCTGTAAGTGCACTATTTTGCACTTTTCACATTGCCATCCAGCTGTCATATCCATGGCCACTCCTCTAGCTTTCTTTGATCTTTGCTCATCCTTTCCACACACACACACTCTCCCAGAGTGTCCACCTTATTAGAGTTTGGTGTCATCCGCAAAGAGAAGGACCATTCTTTCCTGCTCTTCTGCAATGTCACTTATAAAGACATTAAAGAGAACTGGTCCCAGCACTGATTCCAGAGGACCCCACTGGTCACCCTCTCTTCCTCAGAGTGAACTCCATTTATCACCACCCTCTGTCACCTATCCCTAACCAGTTTCTTATCCAGTTTACCAACTTTTAGATCCACTCCTAAGCTACCCACCTTGCTTACAATTCTCTAAGTGGAATGGTGTTGAAAGCCTTACTGAAATCTAGGTAGACCATATCCACTGCTCTACCCTGATCTAAATTCTTTGTCATCCAGTCAATGAAATTGATCAGATTTGTTTGACATGACCTCCCCAGTGAAACTATGTAGTCTCAGGTCCTGTAACCCACTGGATTCAAAATATTCCACAACCCTTTCCTTCAGCAGTGATTTCATTACCTTTCCCACCACTGATGTCAAGCTGACTAGCCTATAATTTCCAGCCTCCTCCCTGCTACCACTTTTGTATAGTAGGACTATGTCTGCCCTCTTCCAGTCCTCCGGAGCCACTCCTGTTTCCAGTGAACTGTTCCATTGAACTGACAGAGGTACAGCAAGCATTTCCATGAGCTCCTCAGTACCCTTGGATGCACCCCATCTGGCCCCATTGCTGTTTTTACCTTCAGATTAGTAAGTCCCTTCAGGACTTTCACACTCAAGGACTAGTTTCCACCTCCCTCCTTCAAAGCTTCTGTTACTTTTTTGTGGCACCTCTTCTGCTCCTTCCTCTGTGAACACTGAACAAAAGTATTTGTCCAGGGTGTCTGTCTTTTCCTGGTCGCCCTCTGCACAGTCCCCTTCCCTTTTTAACCTTACAATCCCACCCTGAACTTTCTCTTTTCACTTACATAACTAAAATTGTCTTGTCACTGTATTTAACTCCTGGGCTATTCTCTCTTTAGTTTATGCCTTTACACTCCTTACTGCTTTCCCCTACCCTCTGTTTCCTGATACACCTCCCTATCCTCCTCCCTCTGCATCTCCTCCTTGTACCTTCTGAATGCTACACTTTTAGCCTTTATCTTTCAGTCACCTCTTTTGAGAATCATAGTGGTCTCTTTTTATGACTGTGGGCAGAGTCTACTGGAGTACTGCATGTACAAAAGGAGTGATGTCATGTTTTCTGTCCGTGGAACTGACCAAAGGTGTAAATAGTCTCCTCCGCCTTACCCTTCTCAGAAATGTTTTCCACCTCAAATAAATACACTTTCATGTTAGTCAATGGTTGCAGGGTACTATTTTCAGTCTTAAATGGGTGGTACAAGAACTGGAACCTGAGTAGTGGGAGGCAGCATTTTTTTGGGGGAAGTAAGGTCCACCCCACCTCCACACAAGAAGCTACAAAAGGTCCATCCCACCTTTTTTCATGTAGGAGGGGCATGAGGTGGATCTATCATCCTGAAAGAAGACTCACATGTTTGGGATGTGGACCAAGGAACAGAACAACTAGTCTGTGGAGTCCCTGCATTTTGTTAAGGACTAGAACAGAAGATACTTAAAATGCCTTCAAACTGACTTCAAAACCCTTGGAACAAATGATTATCAGAGTCACCTGGTGTCTCAAAGGAAAGACTAGAAGTGTCTAAAAACTAAGCAAAACAGACAGCTTTCAGGTATTTCTTAAACATTTATATACTAAAAACAAAGTTCAGCTTTTGGGATTAACAATATTTGTTTACCATATTCTATCTATCTATCTATATAGTTTGTCTTTTAGTAGTTTCAAAATCTTGAAAGCATTGATGTTACTAATGCATTTAGAAATACATTTTTTAATTGTCTTTACAGATCACCTTGAAAGCACTGGTGTTACTAATACATTTAGAAATACATTTTTTAATTGTCTTTACAGATAAATCATGCATGTTCATGTGAGGCACATTTTTGGGGATGGGATTCAAATTATTTTAATCATGGACACAGTACCAGGTAAACACATGAAGTGTATTTTTCTTTTTAAAGGTAGTCCACCCAGAATGTGCAAAACCGTATGTTATGTAGAGTGTCTTGATATGTATGTTAGATTTACTGTGTGTTATTGTTTTTATTTTGTACTCACAGGGGTTGTTACTGTTTGTTGCTAACATTGTACTGCTTTATTTTCTCTGATTCACATTGCAGTTGCTGGGTATACCTTCTGCTGCATTATAACAAGGTGTGCCTACAGGTGTGTGCTAACAGACTACTGCTGTAATCTTCTGTTTCAAATTGTCTTTTGCAGGGTATATCTTCTGTTACTGCTTTATTTTTCTCTGTAGCAAAGTTTTTCTTACAGGGTATATCTTCTGTGAAATTATTACAGGTGGTACTTAAATTTTTGTGACTTTTTATCATTAGACTTTTTATCATTAGGCTAAGCAAAATTACTGTTGCCCCTATTTTATTTATTTCTTTTTGCTGAAAAGGTTTTTTGTCTCAGAGGTGTTGCAGTCTCCTTCTGAAAGTTTTTTTTGTCTCAGAGGTGTTGCAGTCTCCTTCTCAAAAAGCATCTGTAACTGGAAGGACACAGACATGTGGGGAGTGGTGCAATACACTGGCTGTGGAGCAGCAGTCTTCTGGGAGACATTCTGGAGACTGCATTGCTGCCCTATTTGCAGGTACCTCTCTGGTCTGAGGGAGGAAGTTGTTCATCTCCATGCTGACCTGGCAAGGATTTGGAAACCTGCACCCCACCCTGGGACCACCCATGCCACCGCCACTACCTCAGAGGTTGCCAAGAAACAGGAGTGGTTGGACCACAGTAGGCTCAGGGAGGGTGAGGTTGGTGGAACAGAGGTGCATCCCTCCAGTTGTGCCTCTCCACAATTCATTAGCCACTCTGGTGAAGCATGGTTCCTCTATGGGCACCTGCAGTGGAAACCAAGGAGAATGCTGGGAATTTCCACAATGAAGACCCACAGGAGGGTGGCCCAGGACCCCACAGGGAAGGAAACAACTCCTGGTGGGGACTCAGTTGTTAGGGGGTAGAACTGGGGAGGGAGGAGGAAGGGAGGTAAGGTGCCTGCCTGGCGCAAGGCTTGGAGAGACAGAGCAAATCCTCAGGATCATGGGAGCAGTGGCAAGAGGAGGGAGCTGGATGTCATTATCCACCTAGGGATGAATGACCTGGCTGAGAATGGGATCACAGCAGTGCAACAGGGGTTTGTGGAGTTGGGGAGGGGCCTTAGACAAGTTGCACACACGGTAACTTTCTCGGAAGTGCTACCTGTCTATGGCATGGATGAGGCTGGGGCACTCTGCACCATGGGATTCAATGACTGGTTGAAAAGCTGGTGCAGAGCTCAGGATTTAGCTTCATTGGGGACTGGGGCTCCACCTGGAGGATGCAGGCCTATACAGGTGCGATGGTCTGCATCTATCCTGGAGGGAACCAGGATCCTAGGTGATAGGTTTAAATGCTTCAATGGCAAGCATTTAAACTAGCCAAGGTGAGGCACTGAAGAGGAGAGGAAATCCTAGCGGCCCCAAAAATAAGGGTAAATAGTGAGGTAAACACCAAGATAGAGCAGTCGATAGGGAGAAGAGCAGGGTAAATGGAAAAAAGACAAAGGTAGTAGGGACAGGGATGGGGCAAAAATAAATAAAGCCATAAAAAATGGAAGGTTATGAGTACCAGTGCCTGTAGTCTAGGTAAAAAGCTCCCTGAAATGGTGGCTTTGATGGAAGAGGGATGCCTGGATATTGTGGCAGTCACAGAAACATGGTACACAGAGAACCATGACTGGGATGACAACATACCAGGGTACACAATCTACAGGAGGGACAGGGAGGAGGAAGAGAGAGAGGAGTAGCTCTCTATGTAAGGGCAGGGATCAAAGCAACAGAGCTAAAGGGTAAACAAGGAGGAGAGGATGCACTGTGGGTGACCCTGGAGACTGGAAATGGCTCTGCAATCTGCACAGGGGTTGTATACAGACCCCCATCTCAGGGGAGGAAATGGACAAGGAAATGATAGAAGGCATCCTTGGGATGGCAGAGAAAGGGAGATATTGCTGATGGGGACCTGAATATGCAGATGTTGACTGGAGCACCTTTGCTGCAGCCACATCCAAAGCAGAGGCCATTCTCGATGCCCTACAGGGGCATGCCTCAGACAACTAGTTTTGAAACCCACTCAGGAGACAGCAATCTTAGACCTGGTACTCTCAAATGGGGACGGAGACAGGATCTCTGAACTTGAAGTGGGTAGCCATCTGGGAACAAGCGACCACCAAACAGTGTGGTTCATGATAAACTTAGCTGTAGAGTCAAGCCATACAAAGTGAAGGTACTGGACTTCAGGAGGCTGATTTTGTCAAAATGGGAGAGTGCCTCAGAAAAGCACTAGCAAACAGGCAAGAAGGTGGGGTGGAGCAACAATGGGAAACATCAAAACTGCCATCACAGAAGCAACAAGCCTTTGTGTGAAGCAAATAAACAAATCAAAATGAAAGAAAAACCACTATGGTTCTCAAAAAGTGGTGAGGAAGGTAAGTGAGAAAAAGAGAGCATTCAGAAAGTATAAGGAAATACAGAAGGAGCAGGACAGAGAACTGTACCAGTTAAAACAGAAGGAAGTGGGTGAGGCAGTCAGAATAGCAAAGGCCCAAACCGAGGAAAAGATATCCAACTCAGTTAAGAAGGGGATAAAACCTTTTATAGGCACATTAGGGAGCAAAGAAAGACTAAGGCAGGGATACTGAGGCTGAACAAAGAGGAAGGTGGTTAGGCAGAGAGCGACAGTGAAAAAGCAGGATACTGAATGAATACTTCTGCTCAGTATTCACAATGGAAAAAGAGGAAATACCTAATCCAGTCAATAGAAGCACTCTGGATAGGGGGTTGATATTAGTCCTTTCACAGAAGAAACGGTTCTGAAAGAACTCTTAAAACTGAATGTAGATAAAGCAATGGGGCCTGATGGGATTCACTCCAGAATTCTAAAAGAACTAAGGGAAAAACCAGTAACACCACTGACTACCCTTTTAATAAATCATGGGAGGATGGGGTGGTACCTGAAGACTGGAGGAGGGTGGATGTGATTCCCTTCACAAAAGTGGGAGCAAGACAGAGGCAGGAAACTATAGACCTGTCAGTTTGACCTCAGTGGAAGGAAAATGATGGAATAACTTCTGAAGGAAAGAATTGTTGAGTACCTAGAGGCCAGTGGGGCACAGGATCCAAGGCAGCATGGATTCAAGCAGGAAGGTCATGTCAGACAAATCTAATTGATTTCTTTGACTGGGTGACCAAAGCAGTAGACCAGGGAGGGGCTGTGGACATGGCCTAACTATACTTTAGCAAGGCATTTGACACAGTCTTGCAAAAGATTAATAAACAAATTAGCCAGCCTGGGGTGGGTCCCAGGGTGGTAGCCTAGGTAAAACACTGGTTGGACAACAGGACACAGCGGGTAATAGTAAATGGAGTCCACAGTGAAGAAAGAAAAGTTACTAGTGGGGTACTGAAGGGTTCAGTACTGGGGCTGGTCCTTTTAATGTCTTTATAAGTGACATTGCAGAGGGACTGGAAGGGAAAGTATGTCTCTTTGCAGATGACACAAAGATCTGCAACAGGGTTAATACACAAGGTGGGGTGGAAAGGATGAAAAGGGACTTGGCAAGGTTGGAGGAATGGTCAAATGTATGGCAGCTTAGATTCAATGCAAATAAGTGCAAAGTAATCGCTAGAGAAACAAAACCCAGGGGAAGAGTACACAATGGGGGTGAGATACTGACAACAACAAAAATGGAAAGGACCTGGGGATAGTCATATCAGACAACCTAAAGGTGGACCAACAATGTGAGAAGGAAGTAAGGAGGGCTGGGAGGATACTGGGATGCATAGGGAGAGGCGTCACCAGTAGAAAACAGGAAGTTGTTGGCCCTCTGTACAGACAATTGGTAAGACCACATCTGGAGTACTGTGTACAGTTCTGGAGACCCCATCTCTGCAAAGACATAGACAGGGTGTAGGCTGTTCAGAGGAGGCACCAAAATGATGCAGGGTCTGCATCAGAAGACATATGAAGAAAGACTAAAGGAATTAAGATGTATAGCCTCAAGGAAAGGAGGAAGAGGGGACATAATAGAAACTTTCAAATACCTCAAATAAATCAACAAAGTCCAAGAGTGTAGCATCTTTCAGAAAAGAGATGTACAAAACAAGGGCTCAATTTGAAGATAGAGGGGGACAACTCAGAGGTAATGTGAGAAGTATTTCTTCACAGAGGGTTGTGGATACATGGAACAGCCTTCCTGTGGAGGTCATAGAGTCAAAAACAGTGGGACAATTCAAGAATGCATGGGACAGACATAAGGCAATTCTAGTGGGGGTAGGAGGAAGTAGGCTGTTGGTTAACTAGGATCTACAGCTATTCCATCAGTAGGGAAATGGGCAGACTAGGTGGGCCAAGCGGTCCTTATCTGCCATCAAATTCTATGTTTCTATGTAAAATCGTGTGTACTTCCTTTGTATACTATTAGAGTTTTTCCTAAATTAGCTTGCATGCTGTATGGTAGTTGTATGACCCCTGGGAATCTCCATAACAAATAGTTTTATTGGTTTTCTTTCTCCTACAATGCCCCTGTCTCATGTGACAGTGATGTAGCCAAGCCCTTAGATTTAGCATGTGTACTGCTTTAAAATTAGTTTATCAACAGCAGAGCCTTGTAACTGTTCTTATCCAGGGAGCACAAATGTCAACAGTTAGTTTAGCAGATACCTGAGAATAAGCTAACTGGGGTTTCTGTAAGACAACAGCTACTAAATAGCTCTAATTCACTATTTTGTTTCTCTGTGCATCAGGTCTAGCTAGCAGGAGTGTTTAACATCAAAAACACAAATAATGAATTAGAGCTATTTAGCAGCTGTTTTCTTACAAGAACCCCAGTTAAATAGCTTTCAGGTATCTGTTTTGTTTCTGCCTAGGCTGTTAGAGGAGTTTTCTAATTTTCCTGGGTGTTTTATGATGTCTGGGGCTGTCATTCAAGTTTGCTTTATTGCATCTTCTCCAAGTTAGTCTTTACAGCTTAC
The DNA here is from genome assembly GCA_016271365.2 of Neoceratodus forsteri. Taxonomy (NCBI): domain Eukaryota; kingdom Metazoa; phylum Chordata; order Ceratodontiformes; family Ceratodontidae; genus Neoceratodus; species Neoceratodus forsteri. The sequence continues at coordinate 888,257,710 of CM028131.1, read as the reverse complement.
CCTTTGGTTTGATGTCTAATAGCCCCCACAGCAGGCCAGTGTCTTGTTACAGTGTCTTGCTTAGCCACAGCAGAGAAAAACACTGCAGCCAGGATTCAAAGTGCTATACAATATACTATAGAAAGTTACATGTTTAAGCACACACACACACACACACACACACACCCCAACAGAACACAGCTGGATAAGGTAACAGTATTTAGGAAACTTGTAATACTTACCCAGAGTCCACTTCCACGGGTTACTGTCAATGAAGTCAGACCAGTATATGACCAAGGCCCTAAGACAACACCACTGGCAGTGACTCCTTGGACCCCAGACTCCTCAGCCTGGCATTGGACCAGGTCATCACCCCAATCACTAGCCTCTTCAACAAATCACTCTGTCTAGGGCAATTTCCATCAGCCTGGAAAATTGCCACTGTCACTCCATACATAAGGGTGAGAGATGGGCCCTTTCCGTAATTATTGTCCCATCTCAATCCTCTTACCACTCTCAAAAGCCTTAGAGAAAATAGTATCCTCCCACATATATGAGTTTCTTACCAAATACAGTATCCTCTGCCCTGAACAACATGGCTTCCATGCTAGGCACAGCACCAATACCCCCCTCATCGAGTTTCTAACTTCCTCCATTCCTCCCTGGACTCGGGCTCTCTTGCTGGTGCAGTGTTCATCGATCTGTCAAAAGCCTTTGACACCATATCCCATCCTCTCCTGCTGGATGCACTCAGCCACGCTTGGCTTTGCTGCAGGACCTGTCTCATGGTGCTCCAGCTATCTGTCTGCCCGGTCCCAGTGTGTAAAATCAATGGCACCCTCTCTGACCTCTGCCCTATCAGATCTGGGGTTCCCCAGGGCTCTATTCTTGGGCCCCTGCTCTTTTCCCTTTATCTCAACACCCTGCCAGGTGCCTGTGACTGGTAAACTCCTCCTTTATGCAGATGATGCTGTTATCTTCACTTCTGACCATAACCCCACCACCCTCCAAGATTCCTGCAATTATCCTATAAAGGCGTGGAAGCCTGGTTTAAAGAACATAGACTGGTTATCAATCTTAAAAAGACCAAATCTATGATCTTCTCCCACCCCAAAACAAAGCTAGTAATTTCCAACTTCAAGTCTTTGCCAGCTCTATATTCCCACTCGAATAAGTTTACACATACAAATACCTTGGGATAACCTTTGACCCTGCCCTCATGTTCCATTCCCATATCTCCGCCTTAGCCTCCACCATCAATATTAGGTTGGGAATCCTTTTCCACCACAAACACTGTCTCCCCGATGCCCTCGACTGCTGTTATGTCCTCCATTCTGTCACTTGTTGACTATGGCTTACCAGTCAGGGGCTGCTGACCAGACCTCGCTAAACAAAATCTGCCTCACCTTAAATAAGGCCTGTCAACTAATCTTAGGTGCTCCCAGTCTTACACATACCTGCCATCTTTATTCCCAGGCAAATCTGCTCAATCTTGAGACGTCTTAGGTATCAAACCTGCATCCTTGCAAAAAACTCTCCTTGGGCTCTCTCCTCCTGGTTTGACTGCCGTTATCCACCAAGTAAACTCACTAGCTTCAACACGGTCCTCCTGTAAAACCAAGTTGAAGGTACCTAGGGCAAGGACCTCTCATGGACAATGGGCTTTCCTCTACGTGCCCCTTCTTGGTACAGTTCCTCCCTGCCAGTATCTCAGACACCCCACAATCTCTTGCTTTAAAACTACCCTCTGGAACCACTTTCACTACTCACAGCTGTTGCTGTTACTAAGCTATCTTGCTCACTCTCTGACAAAGTCCCTGTTGGCTGCTCAAATCCTCTCCTACCTTCTACCCTTGGTTCCTGTTACCTCCCTGTTGACTCCGCTAAAACACACTGTATTGATATCCTATTTTTTTTCCAATGTTCTAGTTATTTCCCTGAACAATGTTCTTCACCAATCCTGTATGTGGTAAATTGTTGATCCATTTGTCCTCCTGCATCCTCAAAAACTGTACACTGTTTCTGTGTACAAGTTGTTATCACTGTATTGTCCTCTCTGTGACAGGTACCTTTTTAAACGAGCCTCTGGCTCAAAGGTTGTAAACTGATGCTTAATAAATAAAATAAATAAATAAATAATAAATAAGAGTCTAGCAATATGAATCCTGGTTGTGACTATAGGTGTTTACAACTGAATGATAATAACCACATTTGCTTCTCTTGCAAATAGGTAGGCATTTGTGTCTAATTTCTGTTTGACTTACTGTAGGTTACACATAGAATCTGAAAAATTCATAACATGCTGTATTGTGATTCAATGAACTGATAAATGGGGATTTTGGTTTCTTTTACAAATTCATTTTCCTGACCATGGATATACTAAAACAAACATTTCTCAACAAAATGTTTTTAAATAAAGAGTTTAACTCACAGCACCAGCCAACATGTTGGCATTAAAAGCTTAGTGGCATGGATGTAGAGTCACCAGTATAAGCATGACTTTGGTAGAGGATTAATTGTGACTGGGGGGTGAGGAGGGAGTGAGTCTTGATATTTGTAGCATAATGGTTTCTTGAAACTCCAACCTGCAATGGGTTAGACTCTGCAGCCATCTGTACAGTATATCACTAAGCCATATGCAGTCTGGTATGGGTAAAACCCAGATCACCTGACCAGGACCAGTGCTGTAAAATCTGCACTGGGCACAGCCTAATGAAAATATTGCTGATCCAGTGGATCAAATAAATACGTGCAAATAAATAAATAAATAAATGCTCAGCTTTGCCTCATGCTTAACCCACCCCAGGGTGACGTTATTACATGATAACACACACCCTGTCATGCCTTATTGGTTAAATATGCCCTTTCTCAATGTACTATACTTTGATTCAGTTAGTGTATGCAACAGCCTTCATGTGAACACTCTGGGCTTCTCTTGGACTCCTGATGTCTATTTGCTTTAGCTATTGTATATTATTTGAACTGCTTTGGTCTTCTTGATGTGGTGCCTGTGCCTAAACTATGTAATCTGTTTATCTACTGCTACTCATGTATCTCCATTGAATGATTGTTATAATTGTCTGCTCTCCGAGCTATTGTTTTGGACTTGTTAACTGTGCTGTCTTTGTATTCATTTCATTGAGGGTGCCTTTGTAAATGAGTCTTTGACTCAAAAGGTTTGTAAATCTGATATTTTTAAATAAATGTTTATGCTTAAGCCATGAAACACCCTTATCTAGTTAATGCATTCACAGTCATAGTGGCTGTGTCAGAGTTTGTTCCTCTTGCTTTTGCTCCCTTGTTTAAATGCAGAGATGTTGCCTTTACTTATGCTCCCTTAGTTTTGACCACTGTTCCTCCACCCCACCCAGGCCATACCTACCTGTCAGGGCATCCCTGAGGCATTTACCCATCTTTATAAAATCTGTCCTCCTGAAATCTAGGACCCTCACCCTTGAGTGATTCATTTCTGCAGCCATCCTTATATTCAACCTCACCATATGGTGATCATTGGTCCCCAGGTGGCCTCCTTCCTTGATGCATGCAATCCCCACCCTGTTAGTGGTTACTAGGTCTAGTATTGCCCCATCACAAGTCAGTTCACTGATTAGTTGCCTGAGAATGCCTCCTGGAGAAGTCAGGATGTTGCTGCTGCTGGGAGGCTCCAGTTGACATCTGGCAGGTTGAAATCCCTCACCAGCAGCACGTACCCTCTTTTCTGCCATCTTATTTATTTATTTAGTTTTGTTAACGGGTAGGTGCACTAGCCATAAAATGACTATTTTCGGCATGACCGGAGAGTACAACAAAGGAGAACAGTTGAACAACAGCAACATGGGTACAATAATACAAATAGAAACAAGTACAGCAGTGCTACAAAAATACAATGGGTAGAAACAAAAATAATGGCAAGCATTATACAGATAATGGCAGTAAGATATATGATAAGTGCAGAAACCATGGACCCGACCTGTGGAGTGAAAGGGTTAATAAGATAGTAAGGTTATATAGAGAGAAATGTGAGAATGTTTCAATGGCTTCCACCAGTACCTAATCTAATTATTTCCTGTGCTGGAGATCTGTAGATCACTCCAGTGTAAACATGGCTCTATTATCTGTCCCCAGGGTGACCCACAGTATCTCTTCCTCCCCCTATATTCCCTGTATCTCTGTTGCTTTTATGTCCTAATGTCACATAAAGCAAGACACTCCATCCTTTCCTTCCCACTTGGTCCTTCCTGAACAGAGTATAGCCTTGAATGACCAAGTCCCAGTCATGGTTTAGAGTGCATCCTGACTCGTCCATGACCACAACAGCCAGGCTGGTCTCTGTCATGATGACCTCTTGGTCCAGAATCCATTCCCTAGACTTCCAGTATTCACACATAGACTTCCAGATTTTGTTTCCACTCCATTTGTTGCCCCTTTTTCTTTTTGTCCTCCCTCCTTCCTACTCTCTTTTAATACTTCAGTTCCTTCCCTTTATCTCTTCTACCCTGCTTCCTCTTTTATTTTGCTCCTTAGAGGTTCCTCTTCCCTTGGATTCCCTTACTCTACTTCAGCCTGTGAGGGGCAGTTTCTACCTCCTCATTTCCTTCTGGAACCCCCAATGGTTAGTTTAAATGTTCATCAGTAACACTTAAACAATCCACTAAGGATCACAGTTCTCCTCTGGGTGGAAGCCAGCCAACACCTGTACTGGCCCCTATCCTCCAATAGGGTGCCCAGTCCCCAATGTAGCCAAATCTTTTCTCCTTACATTGCTTCAGCCATGAGTTGAAGCTGCTGGTGCAGATCCTTCTCTTTACCCCTGTTGTAGATAGTCAGCACCTAAGTGAAAGCCACTGGTGAGCTACCTGTCTAAGACCCTCCCTACAGTACAGTGGAGCCACTTATAATAACATCGGTTAGTGGAACATCCGGTTATAAGAACATTACTCTGATGTCCCAATTTTCCCCATGTATTCCTATGCAGTGATAGCCCGCTTATAGTAACATTCAGCCCGGTTAAAAGAACATATATTTTCAGCCTCTGTGCCTGATCTGATAGCTGTCAGTGACTGAAACAAACTGTGTCACTGACTTAGCTCATCCCTCTCAAGCTCAGGCGATTACCGTGGTTAACACATTCCCTGGTATGCAGCAAGGTGTTAATAGGGAATGATTAACTGCAGCATTCTGAGCAAAATTCTTGCATTTGTTAGCCTTATAAATGTGCTGCCTATCTACTGATTCCTAATCCCTTTCATCCTGCGAGTAACGGTGAAAAGTCATGGCTAAACAGGCTAACACCTCTGAAAGGAAAGCAGAGAACAGCGCTTACCTTATCGCAGAAGCTATCTATAATTGAATGCCTTAGCAGCCCTTCATCCAGACAGAGTGACATAGCGAAGGAGTTTGGTGTGAATGTTTGCACAATTTCAAAAATCATCAGCAATAAGGACCAGCTGATTGCTGACTTTGACGAGGTTGAACAGGACAGTAAGCGTAAAGAACTGACAAGGATGAGTAGTTGAAAATGCTTTGCTTAGGTGGTTCAGGCTTGTCGCAGAGTAGATGCACCTATCAGTGGTCCTATTCTGCTAGATAAGGCACAACAACTAGCTGACGGAATGGGTCTCAGCTTCACAGCCACAAACGGATGGCTCTGCTGATGGAAAGAACACCATGGGATACAGTTCAAAAGATGCCATGGCGAAAAACAAGCAGCTGATACAGAAGGAGCATTGTCCTGGAAAGACACTGTGCTGCCAATGATTCTAAATGATTTTGGGAAAGTGACATTTTTAATGCAGATGAAATGGGAATCTATTTCCGTGCTGTTCCTGATGGGACTCTAGCTTTCCGCACAGATACTGCAGCGGGGCAAGAAAAGTAAAGAAAGAATCTCTGCTTTAGTCTCGCCAACATTACTGGGGATGAGAAATTACCACTGCTCTTAATTGCAAATCCAAAAAATACGATGTTTTAGAGGATAGATGTCATTTCCTTACCAGTTGAATATGAAGCGAATTCAAATGCCTGGATGACCGGGCAGATTTTACTGAGTGGGCAACTCGCCTTAATGCCAGAATGAGGAGAAAGAAAGAAAAATTTGTCTAATCCTTGATAACTGTAGTGCCCACACCCCAATCTAACTCTGAGTCACATTCGTTTTGTTTTTGCCTCCTAACACAACAGCACTTATCCAACCAACGGACCAAGGTGTCATTAAAATCTAAAGCAGCACTATCGTAAGAAAGTGGTTGATAAACTGTTGGTGGCAATTGATGGAGGTAGGGCAACCAGGGCGAGTGGTCTTGCTCGTGAAATTAACATCCTCGACTGCATACAGATGATCGATGCAGCCTGGAAGAAGGTGAAACAAGAAACAGTCCGAATTGTTTTTTAAAAGCAGGGTTTACTGTGTACTCCTGTGGCACCTACAGAGCAAGAGGCTAGTGTTGAAGAGACAGTGAATGCACCAGGGCTCACTCGGGAGAATTTGACACCCATGTTCGGTAACGAAGATGGGATTGAAACTACAGGCTCAATCACCGAGGCAGAAATAACCCGTGACATCCTCACAATGAAAGAAGAACCATCGGATGATGAGGACTCAACAGATGTGGACGTCCTTGATACATCTGCAAATATTGATATTAAATCTTACATGGCACAGATATGGCAGTACATTTTGAGTAAACCGTCAGCCGATCTGGCATCTTTTATGCTCTAGACTCATGTCTAGACGAGTTAACTCTAAAAATGCCAGACAGCTAAAGATAACTGATTATTTAGCAAACAAAGTTTTATATCAGTATTCCAGTACTGTATTGCGTGTTTATTTCTAACAGCATCACTACATCTTGTTGCAGGAATTGAAAATTGCATGAGATTTTATTGCTATAACGGTAGCACATCTACAAGAACAGCCCGCTTATAAGAACAATTTTCTTTGGCAAATAGGGTGTTCTTATAAGCGAAGCTCCACTGTACCTCCCAAACTCCCTGCACTATCCCAGCCCCAGCCCTAGCCAGGTCATTAGCCCCAGGTGGACAACGACATTGAAATCTCTCTTCCATCCTCTTGCCCTGGTGATCCTCGGATCTGCTTCCCATCCCTCCGGTCATGGCACCGGGTAGACACCCTAACCTGTTCCACCCTTTTCCTATTCTCAAATCTATGCCCTCACAACTGAGTCCCCAACCAGATGTTGCTGCCTATTCTTCTGGGGTCCTCTACCACCATCCTCTTGCCCTAGTAATCCTCAGGATCCACTCTCTCATCCCTCTGGGTCATGCTACTGGGTAGAAGAAGAAGAAGAATCAGCATTTATATATAGCTTTTCATACATCCAAAGTGCTTACAAGCAATGCTAGACTGGTAGTGAAGTGACTGAATATGTGGTGGAGCCATATCTACATCATCACCCACACACAGCCTGGATAATTGCATGAACGGTTTATGGGAAGAGAATATTGGCCAGGCACAGGAATGTTCCTACTCTTTGTGAAAGTGCCCTGGGTTCTTTGCTTCACCTGGACACCCACCAGGACAACACCAGGATGGGCAGAAGGGACCTCGGTTTAACGTCTCATCCGAAGGACAGCACACCCCAGCAGTACAGCACCCCAATACTGCACTCTCGATGCCAGCGATTTTTAGGTGCAAGTCCAATCCCGTGTGGGACGAGAACCCACAACCTTCTGGTCCAGAAGCGGATGTGCTACCAACTGAGCCACTCTGACACCACAGGTAGGAACCTAATCTGCCTCTACCCTTTCAGTATTCTCAAATCCATCCCTCACAACTGAGTCTCCCACCAAAAGTTGCTGCCTACTCCTCTAGGGTTCTCTACCACCCTCCTTGCTGTTTACACATCCTCCATAGTTACTTCTGTGGGTGCCTCCTCCTGGCAGTCCTGCCCTGCCAGAGTGGCATAGGAATTATGTAGTGGTACCAGTTTAGGAATGTGCATCTCTCCACAACCCCCATCTTTTCAGAGCCCACCATAGTCCAGCCATTCCTCCTCTCGGATCCTCTGAGTAACAGTGGCAGACTTGGTGGTCCCTGGGGAAGAAGAAGTCCCCAAATCCTAGCCAGCTAGGCTTGGAGTTTGGCAGCCTCCTACCTCAACCAAAGAGGGTGAATGCAGATGGAGCAGCACTACAGTTTTCAGGGTCTTTCTGAAAACTACTGCCCTCACAGCCACTGCATTGTATCACCCCAGGATTCTCAACTTCTATTCTCCCTATGTTATCTGGAAATACATTTGTACCCATACCCTTGATAGGGTGTTTCTAATTGTTCCTTTTTGTTTCTATTTGTGTTTCCATGCCTTGTTTAATCTTTTTTATACTCCTACTCTAGATTGGTATTGCTCCTAGTCCCTGTTTTTGGCCTACCTTTAACCTTCCGCCCTTCCCAGCAGTGACTGTTACACAGTAGTGAACAGGTGCCTTACCTTAGTCAACTGACAGATTCTAACACTTCTCCACTTCCTTCTACCAATTCCTGCCAACACCAACAATGCCAGTTAGCTGTTCCACTTCTTCAGCATTCCCTCTCATTGGGACATTAATCTGCTGGACATGTTAGAGTGGAAGTGCTTTTATAGTACTCTTGTAAGAAGGCACACTAAGCCTCTGTCAAGCTCCATAACCAATTACACACCTGATTCTCGTGGTTTCCTGAATTTGCTCTGCCCCAGATTAATCTCTTGAGCTAGTTTCCCTCACATCACCTGTTACAATTTTAAAGACAAGTTAAGTTCCCCAATCTCTGCCTATACATCTTTTTCTCTCTTCACTTACCCTGCTACTTTCAGTATGAAGAGAATATAAATACATATAAGTATACCTTTAAATTAAAGCTAGGTGCTTTCACTGCCTTCTGTCATCAAAGTCTGTTCTTCTAGTTGCTAGTTCATAATTGCTAGAGGTCAAAGGTAAGTAGCAACCTCTTAGTTGCTGAAAGCTGAATAAACATGATGAAAGTGCTACTTTGGGTCAGTTAAATTTCTGCAGCTGCTAAATTTCCTATAGCTAAGCTAAATTTCCTGTAGCTGCTTTGCAATGGCTGTAATTTTCATTTAGCTTGTCCCTGCAAATACTTGGCCTGACTGTGTCTTCACTCACACCAAGGTCCACATTTAGCTGGTCTCTGCAAAGCTTGACCTGGCTGAGTTTTACTCAAACCAAGGTCCTTGGAAAGATTCCACTGGTATCATTCCACCTCATGTGGCCTTCTAGCTCAGTGAAAACAGAGACCAGAAATGGGCATTGATTAGAGGTTAATTGTTGTTATTATATAAGGCTTGTTGAGTGAGTGATGTGATTGGACCATCATCGTCACCTGATAGTGTGATAATCCACATTATCAGCACTGTCAGGGTGATCAGGTCCACCATGAGCAAGATCAATGGGCACAATGGTGCTTCTTTCTCCTGCCACGTTCCCAAAAGCAACAGAGCAGCCATTGTTATTCCTCACTAAGTGGTGGGCAAGCTGAAATGCAGGACATCTCATGTGCCATACTGCTGTGCTCTTGCATGTCCCCACACTGTGCACTGTGTCAGGCTCGGCACATTGTTGTGTGCTGTTACTCTGTCTGTGTTTCTGTCAGTATCTGCATTACACAGAATGTGCTATCCACCTACTTTGTATCCTTCCACCTGCCCCATGGACCTCAGTGCAGCCAGCACACAGTGAAAGCAGTGCTGTTCCACAGGATTTGTAGCTGTTGTTGCCCCTTGTTACGCTGTGTGCAGTCAGAGTCTGTTGTGAAGGAGACACAGAGAGAGCAACTGCAGCATACTGGTGGAAGATGGCAAGAGGTTGATCTGTGTGCACACAGCACCTGCATGCATTCTAGTGTCAGTGTGCGGCGGTGCATAGAAGCTCTGTTTGTCCCCATCAGTGCAACCCATGGCAAGCAGCTCCATTCCTCCAGCACCACAACTCACAGCAAGAGCTCTGTTCTCTCCCAGCACTGCAACCCGCTGCAAGGAGCTCCGTTTCCCCCAGCACTGCAACCTGCAGCACGAAGCAGTGCTCCTGACAGCAGTACACAGTGCACACAAATGTAGACAGAGGTGCAGTCTGTGTGTCTTCTCTTGCTAATTGAAAACGAGAGTCACCTGTGTCCGCAGTGAGACAGAGAGAGATACAGGGTGAGAGAGCTCCAGACACACAGCGTGGTACAGGGGAGAAAGTTGGGCAGACTTTGACTTATGTTGCTTTGAGAGACACACACACACCTAGAGAGTGTTAAATGTAAACTTGCCACACTCTCCTATGTCTGTGTCTCTCTCCATCCTGTATACACAGACCACAAGTAATCATTGAGGTACAAGTGGAAGGATACTATCATAGATAGGAATTCCTGACAGTACACTAACTGTCAGTTTGACAGGGACATATACACACACAATTGAGTAGCAGAACATGATTCTGTGTGTGTCTGTGTCCTCCAGTGAGCTGTGGTGATGTCAGGCTGTGGAGGCTGAGGGAATTGCTCTGAAATATATACTCATTGTGGATGTCAGACTACACAGCTCCAGTTGCAATACACACAGCGCACCTCTCCTCAAGCATCACTCATAGTTTTACACAATGTCCCAAATGGCGGTAAAACTACTGGAAAGTTTCCCAATTCCCATGCATAGCTGCTGTCTTGACTACTCAGGTGGTAGTGTACTTCACTGTTCAGTAATGCACTGTCTCATACTGCTGGATACAAGGTATGCAAGAGTGTTGTTTAATAATCGGTCACCACAACACTCTGCTGATCAGTACTACTGCGCTGTGGCAATTCCGTTCAGAACACTGTTTTGTCTGAAAATGTCAGAGTGTCAAACATGCAGTAATTGTGGAGGTACAACTAGGTTGTTTTGTACTGCAGCAATTCTGAAACTCGGTGATTTTAAAGCACTCTCTGGATCCATAGAACTATCAATCACACACACAACTTTTATGTTATACAGTGGCAGAACAATGAGTAAGTGTAAGACTTCTAAAATGGAGCAACGTGTATGCAGTGTTTTTAATGTCTCAGTGCAAGACATATATGAGATTGTAAGACATACAGTAGCCCATAAAATAAGTACATTTAAGCATTCCCAGGGTAGTACTGATACCGTGGATTAACGCACACCCTGGGGGCCTATGAAACTTTTCGAGCTGCGCCCTCATGCCTCCACAACACCCCCAAAGTGTGTGTTAATCCACAGACTATCGGCACACCCTGTCATGCATTAATGCTGCTTCCATGGTATAGTTGCATATATGGTGCAGGTGCCGAGATGTTTCACTAAAGTGTAAGTGCATCTTCTTTTCTTAAGCCATTTTAAGCATAAATAACATTGTACAAAGAGGAAGCTGCAAATGTACAGCCATAAAGGGGTTATAAAATGCTGATACAGCAGCTTTTGTCCTGTCAGATGCAGTGGGTGTCTAATTAACTGACAAGTAGATTTTGTTCTGTAAAAGTAATAACATCAAAATTATCACAAAATATATTGTCCATAAAATGTTAAACAGTTCTGAAAGGTTATTTCTGTGGTTGATCAATCTCTGATTTTAAAAGGAAAACTTATTTTAGTCCTAGGAAGGTTCATTGTGGTTTGGAGTAAAGCGGGCAGAAGTTGCAGCAGTCTTAACCTTCTAGATTGCAGATGAGAAGTTGTATGCCTTCTCTGTTGGAGAATAGAAAATCATATCACAAGGAAGAATGCTATAATAACCAATATGATCCACAGCCATTTCCATAAACTACCCAACCCAGGATAAGGTTGCCGTACCAAGATGGTACTTTAGAGATGACATTCCATAGGTTTTCAAGCTTAACATGGTTCATGTGAGATTGTGCTGACTTAAGTTGGCAAAGCCTTCATTAAGTTCTGTTGATAGAAGTTCAAGTTCTAAAACTCCTTTTAGAAGTACAGAATCTTAAAGACCTTAAAGGACCTCAATGAAACACATGGGTGATACTGCTAGAGAGGTGGTATATGTCATTACTGGGGTTGGGAAAAATCTAAATTACAGGTGGTGTAATGGGTTGAAAATTTAAAAAGGAAGGCGCTGGGGATCCCAATGTTAAATGGCACTGAGGATCGATAATGATGTAGAAAACACATACAATGCAAAAGATTGTATTAAAATGAAAATGGTTATTTTTCATAATGACAAAGGGTCAGTTCTTTGATATTTCATACAACTAATAAGGCTTTCCAGAGCATACAGTGATATAGTGATCATGTTATGCCATGTACACGTTGGTCCCAGGAGAAACCTTTACAAACAGAATCATAATAAGTAATAAAAGAGCGTTTTGTTTTGCAAAGATGCCATAGTCAGGTGAATAGAATCCCATATTATAAAACAAAAGCCTGTACCAGACAGTTTTGCAGATATAATTGGTATTTGAATTACAAATTCTAATTGTTGATGGTCAGCTACAGATGTGGAGTGCTATAGGTGTCCATGGCTGCATAAGCCATGGCATCAATCTTTATATCTGACAGTCTGACAGGGAATCATACAGTAAGTACTCAATAAGGCCTCAAGATACTAAGGTCCTAGGAGCTCAATTGGTATCAACCCATTCCGTAGGTTAGAGATTGGGGTCTCCATCAAGGAGTGTGTAGTAGACTGTATAACACTGTCATGTTGAGCTTCAGAATGCTTTTCTGGGTAATATTAAAGAGACTTCAGTTCCCTGGGCCAGCTTCCTAAGATTTCTATTTGTTTTATTGATAGCCTGCATGAAAGATGCTGAGGTTTTAATTAAATCATCTACGGTCTTCCTTTGCTGAGTACAGAGTAGTAGGTGTCATATATTCCTAGTGCTGCTTTGGCTGTTTCCAGCAACTGCTTTTGACTGTTAAGTGATATTGGGTTTTGCTACAGTTTCCCAAGCTGTTTTCCTAATCCTCCGTTTCTTTCAGGTATCCTGGACCGCATTATTTTGCCAGCAGAGTACATTACTGACATACAGCCCCTATGAAAATATAGTGCGTATTGTGGCATACATGCACGATCTCCATACCCTTTACTGATCCACTGGTCTCTGTCACAAGGAGAGTTTGAAGTGGAGTACACTCCTGAGTAAATACCTGCTGACACAACTCCGGTGGCCCTGAAAGGTCATATTGTATCTTCTCCTCTCTCTCTCTCTCTCTCTCTCCCTTTTCATGGCAGATAAGGCTGGTGTGGATTACACAAATAGTCCCTAATTTCTTGGTCTGATTCAGAGTGGTACAATATAAGTAGGGTCCAGGATTAGTGGATGGGCATATTATAAGTTTTAGTATGAGCTCTAGCGGAGTTCTGAAAGTTGTAAAGAGGTCAGGGCAAGCAAGAATAAACTGGTCAGTGTAGTGAGGTAAATCTTAACGCTTCACACAGAGCCGAAGGCCCTGTGTGAAGTAGTGTGTAGTCATAACTCACTTCATGCAGGAGCCCTGAGAGTCCTGTGAAAAGTAGTAAATGAGTAACAACTTGCTCATGCAGGGTCTATGAGCCCTGTGCAAATTAGTAGATGAAATGTAGCTTGCTTTGTCCACCCCAGAACTCATCACTGTAAACCCAACCAAGACCTCTTGATGCTCCCTCCTTGCTGTGGAAATCTCCATAGCATATATACTAATAATGTTTTATGTGTAAGCCTCAAAACTACTCTTAGACTTATACAAAAACTAACCCCAAACCAATTATCTCACTTGCTGTTTATTATACTTTTATTTATTTATTTATTTGTAGAAATCAGATTGCAAGCGTTTGTGTCAGAGACTCATTTACAAAAGGCTCCTCATCAAGAAACAGATAGCATAAACACATACAGGCAGTTACATATGATGCAGATCAATATAAGGGACACTTTACATATATGTACATAGATACAAGGACTAGAGTTCACATGGGTGTGAGACTCTATGCAGGTCCTATACAATGAAGTGCGTGTGCCAAATTTCCTATGAAGTGTATGTTTTGGCTCCTTGATTAATGCTAACTGCTCATGTGGCTCCAGAGCTAGTCAGGACTGAGTATCACTGGCTTAGTGTATTGGTTTCAATTGTTTTTAAAATTGGACATAGAACTCATGAGACCAAAAATTTGATTTTTTCTATTTTTTGGTCATGTTCTCCACCTTTTCTTTTGGTCATGTTCTTGACTGTGTTTTGGGAAGGTCATGAGTTACCAATCGTGTGTGTTATATTTTATATACTGTATGTTTTATATGTTAGTAAACTCGAGCAAAACTAAGACCATGCTCCTGGGGTCTAAACCTAACATCTCAAAGCTGTCCAAAGCTCAATCCACCATACCCATCCTATCCACAGATGGCCTCCCTGGAAAATTTGCCCTGTTTCAAGTACTTGGGTGTCACCCTTGACCCCTCCTAACCTTTGCCATGCATATCAATACCACCATGCAGTGTTTCAACCCAGAAACTAAGGGTGGGTTTCTGGCTAAAGCACCACCTGACTATGAGGGCCCATGTCCTAGTAGCTCAAAGGCAACTTCCTTCCCCTGTTGAACTACTGCACCCCCATATATGTACATACCTCCTTACAACTGCTCATGAGGCTCAATACCACCTACAATAGTATCTGTAGGTTTTCACTAATATTCTCTCCATCCATCATTGCTCCCTATACCAGTCCTTGGACTGGCTCCCCTTCAAGCCAGAAATAATTACTTCCTTGGATGCATCATTGATAACACCATCAGAAGTGAAAATCTGTCTTTCCCTTGTTCAAGCAGAAAATCAGTCCTGCAATCTCCAGCACTCCACCGTTTCACCTTTGGAAGTTCCCCGGTTTTCACTGGCCTAAGCAGCAAAGCCCATGCTTCCACCACTCCCAAACTACAGAACAATCTACTTGCCTCCCTCCACTCTCTAGACTTGCACCTAACCTTCAAATCTCAATATAAAGCAGTATTGTTGGCTGACACCATGTGTAACTGCCCCACTGGGTGATCTAATGTGTTGGTGTCCTACTCTCTCTGTAACTATTCCCAAGGGATCCTGTTGTACTGTACTAAACAATTTATGGCCACCTGGCTGAAATGTTGTGTATTCTGCACATGCACTTTATCTTTATTACGGTTGTCCTATTTTCTATCATCTTAACCAATGTAGTTGTACTGTCTGTATTACCTATTTGCCATCTTCATGGCCAGGGTTATCACTGACAATGGTCCATTGGATCAGTGCACTTACCCAGTAAGCAAATACTGCAGTTCATACTGCAGAAAGTTGGAAATGGAAGGAGAAATGCCCACTATAGTTCCCATCCCAGAACTCCTACCTAAGTGGTTCTCTCCTAGTTGAGAATCCACTAAATAAATAAATATGTTTTATGCATGCTCTGGGTTCATTAAAGTCAGTCTTTTTTTAATTTTATTTATTGAAATCCTTATGCATTCTATGTATAAACAATTGATCAGCAACCAAATGTCTCTTTTCAACCGGCTCCTGGAAGCAATCCTTTGTCTGATGTAACTATGGATCATGTCAGAGTATCAGTCAAATTACTAGAAAAATGTAGTCAATAAACTTTATAACAACACTTAATAAACAGTCTGATTTGTCTAATTTGTGTGAGTTACTAGAATTAATGTGGCATTACACCTTTACCATTCTGCTAACTGGGGTAACATTGTTCTATTCTCCTTCTCCTCCATCCAGTCCATAAGAGCGGCCAACAGATCTGAAATGTGTCCCTCGGAAGCCTGAGGTCTGCAATGATCTTTTCCACCTGTTGAATCAGTTTAATGATATCTGCCTAATCTCCACCATTGTACATTTTTCTGTGAGCTAGCATTTGGTGACAGCTTTACAAGCAGCTGCAATTAAAATACCGTAAAGGATTTTTCCTCTTTATTCCTACCTGGGTGGCATCTTGCCTGATATCAAATGTTTAAATTTTAAAGTGATATGCAGCCCCATCAGTTGTCTGACCTTGATACCATCTCACTCCAGAAAGGCAGAAGCACTGGACACCCCCAGAAAATATGAAAGGGGTGTCCACCATGCTGCAATCCGCCACTGAAGGTACTCCCTCACTGAGTATAGTGTTTAGTTATATTGGATGTTCAAAGTTTCAAACTGTCACCTTCTGGTGAAACTCTTTCAAGTTTTGCAGGCTGAGACTTGAAACACCACTTCTCAGATCTTTGTCCAGTCCGATTTCCTTACCAACTGTTCTGGACTAGAGACCCTCTCCCACCCCCGTTTCCTGCAAGTAACTCTGCACCAAGTTGGAAATGTGTTTATTCATGATGCAGCTAGCTCCTCCTTTAACAGTGTACTGCAGCAGTGGGTGCAGCTCCTTCAGAATATCCTGTAAGTTTGGGTCAGATCTCATAAATGTTGTCACCTGATTTTACCAGAAGAAATCCTCTCTACCAAGACCAAATTCCTCTTTTATTTGGTCAAAGGATTTCGTGACCCATCCTGTAAGAATTGATAAAATTAGGAACACCTCTGCCACCTTATCATGCATCAAGGCAGATTGGGAGGAATGGTATCCATACAAAATCCCCAACATCTAACTTCCAGACACACACCATCCCAACTCCATTTTCCTGACACTCAACTGCCCAACAACTGTAAAATCTCTGCATGACACTGCCTGACAATGGAAGTATGAGCACCGTGGATGTGATTATATTTTAGTTATGGGGGATGCAGGAAAAGCTCCCCATAACGGGAACTGAAATACGATCACCTCCACAGCACTCATCTTCCATTGTCGGGTACTGTCATGTTGGGACTTTACAGTTGTCAGACAGCTTAGTGTCAGGAAAATGGCATTAGGATGTTGTGTGTTGGGAAGCTAGATGTTAGGATTTTGTACTAGACTCAGGAGGAATGAGTCAAGGTGCATTAGACTAAGTACTTATTCAGACCATCCTGTATCCTCGGATCCTGTTTCACCTGTAGGCAATTCTGACATAGATTCCTAATCCAAGGATTATGATTCACCTTTGTGTGATCTGCTGTATGCTGGGAATTCAACATTTTCAATACATCTGCTCTTCCACTAGCTGTCTGCTCCATTTCTAACCAGTCAGTGCCCATGAGTTTCTAAGGTATTCTATCAGCGAGTGCACCACCCTAAAATACCCTTTAAGGTCTGGTATACCTATCCTCCCAATTCTCTGGACAGTTGTAGAATAACCTATTTAATCTTAGTTTTCATAGTACCCCAAACAAAGTTGTGCATTATGTTATGAATATTCTTTTTCCATTTAGTGCCTGGTACATTGAAGTGTGAGAAAAAAAAAAGAAACCTTGCCATCCGTTCACCCTCAAGAATTCTATATATCATGCATCATGGACAGTGGGAGTACTTCTCAGAATTTCAGGTCTGTCAGGATCTCTTGTATCAGTTTACCATAATTTATATAATTGGTCCACCCTGAGTGGAATGTGAATTCCCAGACATCATTTTTGGTGGTAACCCATCTGAAAGGAATTAAGACCCATAATTCTGTAGTCAAGTTCCACTTATCATGATCACCTCTATTTGTCCCTTGCATTCTGCTGCTTTACCATAATCCATCAGAATTCTAAGCAAGGTATGGAGCTGTCTTGTGAATTTCTTAGGTATAGCATAGTATCATCCACATAGAGGGATCTAAGATTGTCTGCACCTCCTACCAGGATGCCCCAGCTCCTCAATCATTTTGATCAGCTCAACTAACGGCTCAATGCTTAGGAAAAAGAACTGTGGATGGGCAGCCCTATCTTCTCCCTTATAGATACTAAATGTCCCCAAAGCCATACCATTAACTTTAACCTAGGCTGCTCTGCATCCACAAAGTTGATTTATCCAACAGATAAACATCTCCCCAAAGTTAAAGTTGTATAAAGTGGCCAACAAAAATCCCTGCAGTCAATCAAACACTTTTTCTGTGTCAATGGCAATGGCTATTTGCTGGACATTGGCTTTCCCCTTCATGTAGAATGTTCAGGCATTGTCTGATGTTATATGAGAGATACTGAGAAAGGAAAAGCTGTCTGATCCAGGTGGATAAACTTTGCAAAATTCTGTTCACTCATGTAGCCAAATCTTTTGAGAACATTTTCATATTGACATACAATAACAAGATAGGTGCAATGTAATTCACATTGCTCTGGTTTTAGAATGACCAATATGAAAGTGTTATCTCAGGAGTCTGGAAAGTCTCCAGATCCTTCCCATCCCATTAAAACTTTGGTCAAAACTGAGGCTACACTGGGATTGAATGGCTTGTAAATGTCTGTGTTGAAGTCATCTGGACCTGGGGATTTTCCTGATTTGAAATCTTTAATGACTTATTCCCCTTATCTGTGTTGATGAGTCTGTCTTTCTGTAGCTGCTCCTCCTCTGTTAAACTTGGTAGGTTCAACCTCACTGAAAAGACCTCTGGCCCACCTGTCTCTGTGCGTCCCTTCCTGCTTCTGTACAATGTTTTCTAGTACTCTTTGAAGTGTTCTTTCAGTTGTGGGGTTAAGGCATATGATCTTATCATCTGTCATGGACCTTCAATCAATCAATCAATCAAACGTTATGTAACCAGGCATAAACACCATTGAACAAGCTCATTTTCAAGGTGGTCCTGGACATCAAACAAATCACAGGCAGGAATAGGTGAGACAAAAACAAAACATTGTACATGTGAGAGATCAATCAGGCCAAAATATTCAGAGATATCACAGTTACAAGCAATTAGAAAAAACACAAAAACAAAACATTGTACATGTGAGAGATCAATCAGGCCAATATATTCAGAGATAACACAGTTAAATGCAATTAAGAGAATACTAGACAAATAAGCAGAGAAGGTAAGAATCTTAGACCCTGGGCACTCACTAGCATATGTGAACCAGTACATTCACTAAAATATGTAGGATGGTGGGTATTCAAGTATATGACTTGGGAGGGAGGGTAGAGAGGGGGTAAATGTGACAGGGGAGGTAGGGTGGAGGGTGAGAGGTGAGAAGAGAGGATACAAGTGCTGGGTTTCCCCTTGTGGGGGGATGGGAGCTGAACATAACTAAGTGACAGAAGATTTGAGTTTGTTGACATCTCTCCATTCTCGCTTTTCTCAGTCAGAAGGATAAGAGCCTCCGACCTTATCCTGTTCATAGTAAAGTTGATTTATATATCTTAGATTAACCTCTGTTTTCTAGCCAGCAATTCTTGCCTCACCTCCTTTACCTTCTTACCCAGTGTCTTATAAGGCTGTGCCTTATGTGCCTGTAATACTTTTTTTTTCCCACGGTAACTCCTAATTAGTTTTTTCTTGGAAGAAGCATAGGCTATAATCAGCCCTCTAGTTTGACTTAAATGGTGTCCAAACTCCATTTTACTTTATATCTGATACTCTATTATCCTCCAGATGCTTCCCTATTATTTCCTCTATCAGTATCTTAAAATCCTGATTATTAAGTAAGGAGGAGTTCATGTCAAAATGTGGACAAAATCAGTCTTCCATTTCTACATCAAAAGTCATTGCAGAGTGATCTATAGTCACCATATGGTATATTTCACATGCTTTAAATCTGTACAGATCTGTTTATTATCAGGAAATAATTAACTTGTGAGTATGTCTGGTGCATATTTGAAAAAGGTGATTTTTGATCTTGGGTGAAGTTCTCACAAAAACATCCACATGTTCCATCTCTCCCATTCCTGCCCTCACTTTTCTGCTCATCTGTTTATTTGTGTGCATATTCCTGGAGGACCTATCCATCTGAAGGTTCACCACACAATTTAATTCTCCCCAAGTCGGTCCTCCCACAGGAAGAGCAGCAACTTTCTCAAATGCTTTGTCAAAGAAGGCCAGGGTATCGTGGTTAGGAGCATAAATATTCACTAAATTTATTGTTTCTCCAAACATCTCTTAATGACACTACCTGCCCATCTTTAACTGACTCTGTGGAGGTAACTTCAAATAGCACATTTTTCTTAAGGAATTACCATCCCTGCCCTCCTTCTAGAAGGAAGTGATGAGGCATGAGGCTATCACCTTACCTATGTAGGACTGCTTTAATTTCTGATGCTCTAAATGTGAGAACCTTTTGCTGGAAACCAATGTCACACTGTAATTTCTGTAACTGCAATACAGTCTTTGACCTTTTGCTACTGGTTGTATGCCCTGAATATTCAGGTATCCAGTCTTTAACTTCCCATGGTGGTATGAGATTCCTGAGTGTTGCTGCCTAATGCCAGTTATTTGCTAGTGCCCTCCCCTCGCTCCCCATGGTAATCCACCCAGTATAATTAGGTATCTGAAAAGTCAGTATAACAGCATAATAAGTTTGAACAATATGATTAATGAAACAACAGAACAGTAATGCATGGGCTATATTTATTTATATTTATTTATTGTAATCTCGGATTAACACCTTTGAGCTAAAAGCTCATTTACAAAGGTTCCACGTCATACAAGACACTACGCATATAACATGTTACAGAGTTTACAATACATAAATTGGAGCAAACAGAGCAATACATTGAAGCACAAGTTAAGGTAAAAGCTAGTCTCATAAGCAATAACAACATGTAGTAGGTACTAGGCAAAACAGTTTCCAGGCATAGTTAAAGGTACAGTAGGGGAACCAGGGCAGAGGATAGGGAAAAAATTAATCACTGATCAATAAACAGAAATCGGGTGGTACAGAGGTGTGGTAATAGTGGGGACACAGACCTGGATACATCAAATGGACTGAAAGATGAGCGGCAGCTCAAGTATGAGCTCTGTCAGGTCAAATAGTGAGAAGAGGGAGAGAGGTAAGGTGGAGAAGTGCAAGTGTAGAAATGCAATGCATGGGACATTAAGCCATTGAACCCATTTGGGGAATTTAGGAACCACAGTAGCAGTTCTTATTGCTGGTTGTGAGGTGAGACCTTAGGAGTGACTTAAAGAGGCCGAGGTCAGAGCAGGTAATCAATTGCTGTCAAGGAATTTAGCCATTTAGGGGCCCTATAGCCAAATGATCTTTGCCATAGTGAAGTCTGGTGGAATTGTACTTTTAGTAAACTTCTACTTACTCCCCTAGTATTTCTGGTACTGATGTTAGGGCAGAGGATGCCGCATAGACCAGGGGTGTTAGGCCTAGAGTAATATTTTTGCTAGCAGGCATACTTGATACTGGACTCTGTGTTCCAGGTTGAGCCACACAATGTGGGATTAGAGCTCACATGTGTGAATTAGTTGGTGGGCACTACAGGTGAGCCTATAGTCTTTATTAAGGGTTCTTCTGATGCAATTTAAGGTAGTGTCTGTGGCAGTCCATAGACTACTAGCCCATAGTTGATCACCGACTGGATGGAGCTAGTCACAGTAATCTGGAGGCCTCTTCTATAAGACAATGCTTGTGTTTGTAGAGAGGCCAGTTCTAGAGTTGGTAGCCTTAGCAACAATATCAATGTGATGCAAACAGGAGAGGGCTGTTGAGTGTGACACCCAAGTACCTGAAAGTATTTACCATATCCAGGGCTAGTTTGTGGTTGTTGAGTATTTGAAGTTGATAATTGTGGTGTTTGTTTGTGGAGAGGCAAAGAGCATTGTCTTTGTCTTCTTATAATTTAGAAAGAAGCTGGTGGTTCATGAACCAGGACTCCACCACAGTGAAGTTGGTTTGCATTTTGTTTCCCCAGGGCAATAGGTTGCACTTCTAGGAAACAGTACAACATTGTCACATATAGTAGGACATAGTCAGAACAGGCAGAGAGTAGATTATTTAAAAATATGCTAAAGAGTTGAGCCCTGGGAAACCCCTGACATAACAATGGTCAGACTGTGTATCAAAGATTTTGACCTGTTGTGAATGACTAGTAAGGTAGCTCCGGAACCACCCCATGGATTGGGAGAGGCCAGTAGTGGACAGCTGGTTTAGGAGTAAGGCATAATTGACTATATCAAATGCTTTTATTAAGTTGATATATGTGGCTCCAACCAAGAGTCCTTGGTCTAGGGCATCATGGATGAAGCTGGAGAACTCAACCAAGGCAGTTGTAGTGCTGTGCCATTTCCTAAAACCATGCTGTTGTTGAGATTGTGGGTTGTACTTGTACAGGTAGTCGACAAGCTGGTCACTGACTATCCTTTCAAGCACTTTTGACAGAGGGATAGGATTGAGATTGGGCAGTAGTTTGCATAGTTTGTCTGGTCACCACTTTAAAGACTGAAGTGACCATGGCCTTTTCTACATATTGGGGAATGTGGCTGTAGTTGAGACAGGTTCAGTATGTGTGTTAATGGAGCAATGATCTCCTCCAGGGTCAGAACAATCAGTTTGAGGTCAAAGTGTCTCCACTTGGTCTGGATTTACCAATGGCCTTAGTAATGTATTTTCAAGCCTGAGATTTAGAGATAGTTTTGAAGTAGAAGGGAAGGGTTGTCTCATCAGAGTTGACATAGGGTAAGGGGTTCTGGTTACATGGGGTCAAGGGCGTCAGGAGAAAGCACACCACTAAGGTCTATGAGGCCTTATTGAAGATGTTGGAGATCTCTAATGCATCCTGCGTCAGAGTGCCATTCACGTTGAGCAATGTGGGAGGGATTTGCTGGCTCTACCACTCAAGGTTCTTAAGTTTTCCCAAAAGATATGACAGTTGCCTCAAGATTTAGCTATTTCTTGCATAAAGAACTGGCTTTTTGCTAATCGAATGGCGTGGGTGCATTTGTTGCTTGCAGTTTTGTAGTTTTGGATGTCTGAATGTGAACCCGTACACTTGGCCTTGCACCAGAGGTTATCCTTTCCTTCATTTGTTCAAGAAGGGAGGTAATCCAAGACTTGCTGGAGCCCTTCACCTTATGGGTTTTAGTGGGGTCAAAGATATTACAGCAGGCATTGAAGGTGCACATAAAGTACTCAAGAGCAGAGTCCACATCATTGTTATTGTATCTGACTGACCAGTCCTGCTGCCTAAGGTGGACTTTCAGTGACTCCAGGTGCCCAGCCTTCAGAACTCTTGTTGTCTTTTGTTAGTGTCCTTATGTAAAGAAAGCAGTAAAGAGAAATGAGACCACAGTCTCTCCTTCCTGAAATGGGCTAATATCTCTGCAAATGTTAGAGCACTGACTGTTGCAGCCTAGTTGCTGTAGCAAATTTTAACAGTTATTTTATCAAACCTGAAGCTCCCATAAATGTCTTCAGGACACTGATTGTCCAGATGCTGCTGCACAATCATCCCATCGACCCTTCTGATAATCTTCCCAGCTAATATCCTCTAGACATCTGACATGAGGTGATGTGGAATAATGGCCACTGTACCTTGCACCCTTCTGGATCTTCCCACCTTCAGCCAAGCTTGCTGCACAGTTTTATACCCTAAGGTTTCCATGCAAGTTTTGGGGCAGTCAAACCCATTTTTGTAATGTCAGAGTGGCTTGTTGAATGGAGTCAAAGTTTGCACTCCTTTGTTTATAAAGATTTATCGTTAGCTGGGTAGTTTATCTGTATTTTGATTTATTTGTTTTCCTGGTGAGTGAGATCTCTTACAACTTTTCTTTTTTCATTTAATAGGTCTGAAAATTCCTGATAAAAAAATGTTCGGATTATCTAAGTGTAGCTCTTTGCATTTCCAGGCAGCTTGTAAAATCAGCTGTCTTTATGGATATTGCAACATATGCACCGCTATAGATCATTGCCTTGCCTTTTTAATCTTTTGGCTTCTATATTAGTAACCTGTGGGCTCTCTCTTTTAAGAGGGGATGTCATCCAATATTTTAAGAACTGATTGGAAGATGTGTTGGACAAACTCCAACATGCTAGAAAATGTGGTTTCCATAAATTTAGGCACCCCATGAATGTGGAAATACTTTGGACAAGCTTGGTTCTCTTGATCGTCTACTTTAGCCTGTAACTCTCATTCGCACTTCAGGAAATACAGGAGAGCATGGTGGTGAACTCCACCTGATTCTGACAGGTCAGATACTACTTGTTCCATGGCTGTTGTGCTTCTCCATTCACTTGAAATTTGGCCAGATATCTGTCTCCATGATTCTACACAGCTCAGGGCTTTCATTATACCATCCAATTGCTTAAGTAGCAGCCATAGTTCCAACTTTGAATCACAGTCTTCTTATTCCTCCAAACTATGGGTTACAGTCAGAGATGTAGGCCAATTCCCTAATGCCAGGCTGAAAATATCACCTGAGTACATCAAAGCCTTATGTTTGGCAGATTGCATCAGTTCTTTATTGTACAGGTTGAGGTCATCTTTGGTGAGTTAGCAATTGAAAACTGAGTAGTGATCCCTGAGTTGACATATAACATTTACTTATTTGCTGTCTGTGGATCAGAGAACTCCGTGCCTATGCTGCCATTCCATCACATCACTGGAAGTTATTAAAGCCTGTCTTAAAGGTTGTTCAAGAAAATTAGAATGTTTTGTTTTCTAATTAAAATACTAACTTCAATATTTTCTGTAGAAATCAGCTCAAACATGTTGTTAGCCTGGTTTCTGACAAGCTACATATTATGTCCACAGCTTTTAAACTTTTGTTTATGTCCCACTTTAACGGGGAAGTTGCATTTTCAGTTATTTTGTGAGTAGTTCATGTATTCACAAGACTTTAAAACTTTAATCCTTTAGATGGAAACACAGAATTTGCCAGCAGATAAGGACCACTTGGCCGCCTAGTCTATCCATTTTCTCTGCCTACAGTATCATCACAGATACTTACTTGAACTAAAAGACACCTAAACAACATTTTGCCAACAAACTATTCACAAATTCAACTGTATAAGGGGCTAAAGGAAAGGTTGCTGTTTACATTGGTACCAACATTGCATTTATGTGAATAACAAAATAGTTTTTAGCATCTGAAAAAGTAAGCACCAGCCCTCAGATTTAAAAGAAAACTGCTTTGCTTGCTACCTAAAATGGCTGCCAAATGTGTGAAGTAGTAAGCATCATTGGAGCTAGAGGCAGAGAGCTACATGTCTCTCTATAATGTTAGCTAGTTCTGTTTCCCCACTTTGTTAGAATTGTGTCCCAAAATTATCAAAACCATGCCTTAGCATGTGGATTACTGATCAATACCGTTAGCTAATTTTGTTCATTGTGTTTACTTTAGTGTGCCAAAATTGTGTTGTAATCAAGCGACTTTCTCTTTGGCAAACTGCAGTATAGTAGAAACGCTTCAAATACATTGTGGTCTAATGGTTATGTAAGTCCCGATGGTTTGTAACAAAGTGCTGGTCTGGTCCATGCCAATGATCATGTTTAGTTGGTAATCCAAATATGCTTCTTTATAGTCTTATTTTCCTTATAGCACCCCACAGCTAGCCACAACCATCAAACAGTCTACGATTCACCTCTGTTCTCAGTACTGCCTGGGCGCATATGAGCTTCACAGTCCCAAAAAGAATATCATACTGCATATCATAATCGTGTGTCTCAGACAGTAGCGTACACCTATACTGATATGCTTCATTGACTAGCACTGTTAAGTAATGCCTCCCAAATGACTCTCAGTCCTCTCCGGTCCTCTTTCACCCATGTTTCTTTTCTTTTTCAATTTAATATACTTTATTGATTTTTCATTTTACAGCATTTTACCCATGTTTCACTTCTGCTCTCACAATGAACATTGGGGATCACAACCCTTTGCACAATGAAGGCAGTACTACAGTCACCCATCTTTTTTCTGCCTCATTGACCAACAACTATGTCCTCCTAGACAGCCAAGCAATAAATACTGGAACACACCAGAGAAAGGGTTGTTCATACCCTCATAAGGGCTAGACATACTATGGATAACAACATTATTATGCAGAGGGCATGTACTATTGTCATGATTGAAACCTCCTGACCTCCAGCATTGGTCTAACCCGCTTACCTGTGATCAGCAGAATCTGGCAGGACAGTCCTCATCTATCCTCTTGCAGTCCTTGTCCATGCCCTCCTCCACAATGCTAGTTGTCTTACTCACCATCCTTCTGAATCTTGAATGTGGTATACCAGTCTCCTCAATGCTGTCTCCAACAAACCTTATTTGAAGGTAATCTCCCCTACACGAATCCAGGTACCCATTTAGGCACCCCAGTGCCACTCTGATATTGTCATCACTGTCTGCTCTAGTCCATGGTCAGGTAGTGATCCTTGGCACTAGTAGCCCAAATCTCAGAACTCCCAGTGATCTGCTCCCCTTCCCCAGTCTTCCCCATCCCTGAATATAGTTGTACCCTACAATGAATGGCCTCCTCAGTCCCCCACTGGCATTCATTCTTTACTCCTACTTCCCACATCAAAAACCGGTGAGCTCACCGCCTTCCACATCATGAATGCAGTTAATTACAGTCCCCATATTTTTTTTTGTGACATATCAAAAATAAATGTGATCTTTCAACAAGTTAGGCTGATAGCAGCAGGGCACAAGCAGAAAAATTGGCTTTCTTACCCATATAAAATCTAGACTACCTTTGATTAGGCAACATTAAATGACAGGTGCAATGATTATGCATGTCATTTAATAGTCCCAAATCATAGGTAGCCTAGACCTATGCAGGTAGGAAAGCACATTTTTCCTCTTGTCACCTGTTACTATCGGTCTGACTTACTGGAAAGATCATGTTTATTACTGAGATGAGAAAAAATGGGAGACTGTACTAACTATATTCATGGTGTGAAAGGGGGTCTACTCACCAGTTTTCAAGGTGGGAGAAGGAGTGATGAATAATTGCCAGACAGGACTGAGGAGATCCTTCCTACAGAGAACAGCTATATTCAGGGTAGCGGGAAGACATGAGGAGGAAAGTTGAACAGATCATTGTGAAATCTGAGATGTGGGCTGCTAGCACTGTGATCACTACCTGTCTATGGATGAGAGCAGGCAGCAATCGCAAATACTTGGAGTGGCAGAACAGCATCTAAATTGTTACCTTTGGTGTAGGGAGATTCCTATGAAGAGTTTGTCAAGCTTTGTTGTGACAGTATTGATGGGACTGTGTATATAACATTCAAGATTTAGAAAAGTGAGTCAGCCAGCTTTGCACTGTAAAGAAGGGCACAGAAAGGACTGGAGGAGGATTGCTGAGGATTACCTATGAGTTTCTGCAAATACTGGGTGAGGAGTAGAGTGATGCTGGAGGTTGGGTGATTCATGCAAGGCGTTAGTATGCCTCCTGCCTAATAATGTTGTCATCCTTAGCAAGTTCATCCTTACAAGGGTATGAACAGCAGTTTCCAGTGTGTCCCAGTGTTTGTTTCTTGGCTTCCCAGGAAGACATGGTTGTTGGTTAATGAGGTGGAAAAATCAAAACAGGGGACTGTACATACTGTCTTCATTGTGCAAAAGGGTGGTGATCTGTCTGATGTTTTGTGT
This sequence comes from Neoceratodus forsteri, assembly GCA_016271365.2. NCBI lineage: Eukaryota > Metazoa > Chordata > Ceratodontiformes > Ceratodontidae > Neoceratodus > Neoceratodus forsteri. The sequence continues at coordinate 888,230,413 of CM028131.1, read as the reverse complement.
GGGAGCAGAAGTTAAATACTGATGAAAGAAGACTGAGAGTGATTTGAGAGGCATCATTTAACCGTGCCAGTCAATGAGGCGTATCGTATAGATGTGCACTAGTTTCTGAGGTACAATATTACGATCTGAAGTGTGATAATTCTCTTTCTGGCACTGGGAAGCTCATATGCAACCCCAGGCAGTAATAAGGACAGTGTGAACAGTGGACTGTTTGATGGCTTGTGGGCTGGCTGTGTGTGTGTTTGGGGGGTCATAAGAAAAAGAAGACTACTAAAGAAGCATATTTTGTGAATTACCAAGAAAGCATGAACTGTGGCATTGGACTAGACCAGAACTTTGCTACAACCATTAGGACAGCACATAACCACAAGACCACTAGGTATTTACAGAATGTTCTGTACTGCAGTTTGCCAAGGAGAAAGTCAGTTGGATTGCATCACAATTTCAGCATGCTAAGGTAAACAAAATGAACAAAATCATAACCTAACATGTGTATTGACTAAAATAATCTGCATTTTAAGTCAGGGTTTTGATCATTCTGGTGAAATAACTCTAAACAAAGGGAGAAAAACAGAACTAGTTAGCACTATAGAGAGCAATGTAGCGCCTCTGCCTAGCTTCAATGATGTCATCACTTCACACATTTGGCAGCCTTCTTAGGGAACAAGCAGAGCAGGTCATTTGAATAGGAAGACTGTAGCTTACTTTTCAAAGGCTACAAAACTGTATTTACGTTATTCAGATAAATGCAAGGTTAGCATCAATGTAAACAACAGCCTTTCCTTCACCTCTCTATGAAGCAAGATGTTTACATTGTTTCTACAATAAGGTTGTTTAGGTGTACTTTAAAAAGAAATAACATTTACTTTTAAAACCCTGAAAGGCACTTCCTGCAACAAACTAAACACACCTGTAAGTTTTATAATGTTTCATAATTTAACTCTGCATAGATTTTTCACTGTCAGTGAGCAAAATAAATGGTTGAGAATTGGGATTTTACATAAATTCACTAGTTAATAACTTTTAAACTGCCGAACCAATTTTCTTCAAAATCACCAAACAATTAGCCAAGGACTGAAAATGTGCATTGTGTGTGTGTGTGTGTGTGTGTGTGTGTGTGTGTGTGTCTACATAAATCTATATATTTATTATTTTCAAAAAACTACATTTATGCAGACATTAGGGTTGAAGAGCATAAAACAGACAAAGTAAGGAAATGAAAAACATTAAGGTTTGGAGTCTTGGGGGTCTTGAAGAATCAGTCTTGGCAAATCGGCGTTGTATTTTCCTTGGGATTGTCAACCTTAATAACCACCACCGCCCTCATCCCGTAGCCTCCTGTCCGAAGCACAAGGTACAGCTCCAAGCCAGTGCCTCATAGGCATATACTCTTGGGAGGTAGAAGTATGTCTTGCTACATGTCACCAACAGAATGAGTCATAACTTTCTTCATGCAGGGCCATGTGGGCCCTGTGTGAAGCAAGAGATCATGTATGTTTGCTCAGGGAAGTGGGTAGGAATTAGGGTTGACAACCTCAAGGCACTCACACCACCAGTTCACCAGTACTCCTGTGGCTCCAAACCAAAGTCTGCATTAACGTTAACATTAAAAGTGCTTACTCAACCCTAATATACAGGTATTACTGTGCCTGTATAGTATAAATATATATAATATAGGTTATACAAAAGTATGTTAATGAATCTATTATGGTTGAAATTCAAAGTGTTCAAAGTAGGGAGATTAAAATTAGGGTTCAAAGTCTCTAGAGCAGTGATATGCAGTCCTGACTGACTCAGAAGCCACATGAGCAGTCAACATTATCAAGGAGCCACAACACGCTTTCATACAAAATTTGGCACATCTGATTCAAAAGTATTCAAAGTATAATAAACAGCAAGTGAGATCATAAGTTTTGGGTTCATTTCTGGTATAAATTTAAGAGTAGTTTTGAGGATCTTGCATAAAACATTATTAGTATATATGTGTCATAGAGTTCCACAGCAAGGAGGAGCATCAAAAGATCTTGGGCAGGTTTACAGTGATGAGTTCTGAGGTAAGCTGAGAGGCCAAAGCAGTATAACAGGTTATATTCGCTTCCATTTTATTTTGCTATATTTCTGGGAGACCCACTCCCATGAAAATAAATTCTGTAATAGTGACTATTACCAGTTATATTTTATGCATACAGTATGTCGATGCTAAAATCACATTGCTTGGCAGCCATTAGTGAAGTATGCAGTTTGTAGAATCGGTAAGTGAGTTTTCTACTGCAGATGCCAAAACCATGTGGCCCTCTCTGGAAAACCCACCGTGCAGTCCCAAATTTCTGCTGCCAACTGCTGCTGTGCAAATATCATGGCACACAACAAATATACTTTATTGGCTTCTGTTTTGTGTTTTCTGACCATTTTTCATCACTGACAAAGGAGCAGAGTAGCTTAAATGCAAGACTTCCAGCTTTTTCAGATTCGGATCTCCAGACTTGCCTCTGGACTCTGTCTGAACACTGGATACCAGATACCTACTCTGATGACACCAGGTACCTACTTGATTTTATATTTACTTTACTTTATACTTTTAGTAATCAGGTGCGTTTGGTCACAACTGCAGCCATTGGCATCCACTGTGACTTCTGCCCTTCCTCTCTGACCTGAGTAGGGAAAGAAAGGAAAAGGAAATTGTTCAACCAGGAAAGGCACACTAGCCATTTATTTCTTATTTGAAGTGGCACAGGTGATAATTGGGTGATTGGTGTTCGCACCCTGCAGTGGTTAAGCATGAGCTGGTAATGTGCAATCATGGTTATCTCAGTTTAAGAGCTACAGGTCATAAAGATGCTATTATGCATTAAAGAGCCACAGGTTTTACTGTGAAAAACGCCTTGCAGCTCATGAGCCACGGAGTGAGTACTGCTATTGCAGAGCCTTGGCAAATTGGTTGTGTGGTACTCAATGGTTGAAGGTTGATATCTGTATTTATACCTATATTTATTTGTTTTAATTACTGTATTCTCCTGTAAATCTGACATTGTAAGGCACCCAGAGCTATATATATTGTGTCCATTTAAATAAATCTGCTTTACCTTGCCTTGCCTCCCTGGTGTTTGAAGGATCATAAAATGTCAGGATGTTGTTATTGGCCCTGTTTTGTCACACCAAGTAAATGACATAGTAATGCATAGAAAGCAGAAGAGAGCACTGCAATGAACATTGCTGAGTTGAATGTGGGACATTGAGGAATCACAGCTTGAGCCCTCTGTCTACTGAGGCACCATGGGGAAAGAGGTGGTGGTGCAGAAGGGTGGCCCCTTTGCCCCACTGAGGGTGGCTACGAGAAAATGACCACTAGAGCAACAGTCACTGTAATGGTCTGTTTCCATGTTTCACTTTCCCAAGTGTCCTGCCCCTCCCTGGACCAACTCCGACCTGGAGTTGAGAATCCTAGAGTCTGGGGGTGCGGGAGGCAGAGCCCCACAGAAAACACTGGGGTTAGTCGGCAAAATACCTACATCGATATCATGCCATCACTGTGCAGGTGGTCAACAGATTTACTGTTGATCAAACTTGGTGCTTCCACAAGAAGGTGGGTAAGAGTGCTTTTTAATATATGGGATGCATGTGGAAAGAGGGTGGGAGGTAACTAGCCAGTGTGTGGGAAGCGTTTTTCAGCAGGTGGTGGTCAGGGGATACTGATGGCAGGATTGGACACCCTAACACCTTTTATTAGGTAAGGGCATGCAAGCAGGTAGATGGGGGTAAAGTGGCAGGGTCAGGCATTCACAACTTTTCTGTCACAGTTCAGACAGGTAGGTAGGAGAGGTTATAACAGGATATTAGGGTAATACCAAGACTTTATCGTGTGATTATTCAAACCCCAAGGAGCATCAGCCCACAGATTTGTCAAGTTCAGAGACTTTGTACCTAATTTTTTCATTTCCTCACTTTGTACTCTTTTCGCTTCAAACCGATGCATTAACGTAGTTTTTTAAATGTATTCCTTACTTTTTGGTAAACATTGTAACAACTGACTTTTTAGCCTCCCCTTTTACACCCCATGACAAACTCTGCATATTGATGCTTACTTCACTCAGGCCTGTAGCTGTCTTCATGAGTGCAGCTGCATAATGATGCACACTGACCCAGACCTGCAGCTTGCTTTGCAAGTAATCCTCTGGGCCACTTGTGAAGCAACTGCTATATGTATCTGCATATGTGGGAGACTTCAGCTGCTTGTTAACAGACATGGCCCTACAAAGACATTGAGATCTGTTCATATTTTGAGACTGTGAGCCTAATTTTCAAAAGCCCCTTAGAGTGATGCAAGTTCGTCATTCTTGGGCAGCAACAAACTCAAGTGCTTCAGAGACCCTGCACCAAATTTTTAAAGGGGGTTCCTGTGCCAAAACCTAGGAGTTGCTACAGCTGCAGGCTTGTGCCAACCATTTGTCGCACCTGCAGGAATGGACACAGGGAATATCACCCCACCCCCACCCCACCCGGTGCAACAGTAGAGTTGCCATGGAGGTGTAGGGGTGTAACTGTGCATGCCAGGAGGGTGCTTGGGCAGTAGGGTATGGGGGGTTCCCTAGTGGGCATGAGGAAGATGGAGGAAGTTCAGGGTGGTAATTTGGCACACAGCCAGTGTGTATTGTACTATGCCATGGCAGCTGATGGACTGGTAGTCCATGAAGGGTTGGCAGGGGGAGAATAGATCTGGTCCCAGATGAACTCTGCCATGGCACCTGCCCCAGAGGTGACACAACCCACAGGCATGTATGGGGAGGTCACTTGGCACAACGTGATTGGAGGCTGAGTGCCAGAGGACTGTAGCAGTGCCTGGAGTATGTTCCTCTCCACCACTAGCCTCTCTCACCCTGCAGCCAATGCATCCCCCATACATGTCTGTAGATTGTGGTACCTCAGGTGCCATGGCAGTGCCTACCTGGGTCCAGGTCCATTTCCAACCTGCCAATCCTCCTCAGACTGCCAGTCCGTGGCATGGCACTGCACAATGCACCCTCACAGGGTGCCAAATTAGCACCTGAACTTCCTCCATCTCTCTCTCCGCCCCAGGACACCCCTGTGCTCTGACTGCACCAAGACCCCTCCTGGTGGGTTCCACCCAATGGCAACATTGTCCCATATTAGCACAGGGCTCTTAGACCACCTCCTGGCTGATCTAAGCAGAGCCATCTGTTGCATCCATGGCGAGGCTTGCAAAATCCAAACAACGAGAAATGTTGCAGCACCACTGTAGCACAAGTACCCTTAGGCCTAAGCATAAGGGTACTTTTTTAAAGGGTGGCACAGAATGGCTTTGGTACAGAGCGTCCTGATTTTGATGCAGCCAGCATTCAAAATCAGGATTGCCAAGAAAGTTTGACGAAGGTGCCACTTGCATCACATACCTTGGCATAGGTACCTTGCATCAAACTACAGCTTTTGAAAATCTGGTCCTGTGTCACAAAAAAGTTGTATCTAAGAAAGGGATTTTATTGTCATAAAAAGAGGTTCTCGAGTTACAAAAGCACGGCCCGTTTTCATGGCAAGCCTCAGCCTAATTTTATTAATATTTGATATAATTTACAGCATATTGAAAGATGCCGATTTCATATTACTGATTCTAAGGTTATTGCTAATCATTTAAATTCATTTTTTGCAAATATGAGTAATAATAATAATTTGTATCCTAATGCCATGTCCCGTAATTTATAATGTAACTAGAATATCTTAAGAAACTGTGAATGAAAACAAGATCAGGACCTGATTGAGTTGATGTGAAACTTTTAGGTATGGCTATTAAACGCTTTTAATATGGTATCATTAACTAAGATTATTGATTGTTCTCTTCAGTTTAGTGTGTTGTCTGTTATATGGAAACAGGCATATGTGGTATCAGTTTTCTGTCTGGTGACCATGCAACTATATCAAACTACAGATCCATCTCTATTTGATCCCATCTGTCCAATATGCTGGAAAAATTGTCAGTGATCACCTGATGAAGTATAAGGGTAGCTATGATTTAATGGCCAAAGAGTAGCATGGATTGAGGAAATTTCATAGTACCATTAAATATTTTGTTGAACAGACAGAGGAACTGCATACAGCCCTGGATAAGGGAGTATGTTCATGCTGCCTTCACAGATCTTGTGAAATTTTGTGATTTTGTTGACCAAAATTTGTTGATTAAAAGGTATTACAGGTGGGCCTGTTTGATGCAGCTGCTTGGTTTTCTGATTACTTCAATGGGAGCACACAGAAGGTGAGGTGTGGCGAGGCATACTCTGTGGTGCAGGAGCTGAATCAAGGATCTACCTTGGAGCCCCTGTTGTTCAGCTTATTCATTAAGTACATATCAAGTGAGGTGCGTCTTTCAGATGAGACGTTAAACCGTGGTCCCATCTTCCTGTTCCGTGGTTGTTCAGGTGGACGTTAAAGATCCCATGGCACTTCTCAAAAGAGTAGGGAAAAGTTTATTGAACAGAAAATCAGTATACATCCATACACATTATATATCATACATCACTACAGTTAAAGGAAAAACAACCAAACAACAAAGGAAAAAATAAACATACAGAATTTATGTAATTGCACTATCTGTGTCTGTTATCCATGGAAGGCCTGTCCATAAGCTAAGTACTTCTTGAGTGAGAGTCATGTACAGTCTAGGACATAAACCTTATATAAATTCTTTACGTTTATTAATTCTATGTAAGTACTCTCTTTCTGCTGTAAGGTGAATAAACATCTTGCCATCCAGATATTCCACATTAATACTGTAAAAGTAAATTCAATGTACTTGGATTCCACTTTTCCACTGCTGAGAGAAGTGGCCATACGTTAGGTTAACATAAGTGACTGTCCTAAACAGAGGTTCCTGCCACTGACCTGCTAAAAAGTCCAAAAGTTTCCAATAAAGGAACACTCAAAAATAGATGTTCTATTGTCTCTACTGTATTTATACATCTGGGGCAACTACATATTCTTTCATGCAACTGTTCATGTTTTGGTTTCCTTCTATGTTGATTTTCTCATGGCATGAAAGCCAGTGAAAGTCCACATGTGTGCAGGTATTCTTGTTGACTGCAGAAGAGTTTGCAAAGACTCAAATATGGAGCTGGACATTTTGCAAAAGGCTCTAGTACTTCACACAATCCTATTAAAGCTGCCTATACAGTATTTTGTGCGAAAGAGGCTGAAATAATATTCTGAAGGTAAGTTTCCACTGTTTCAGCCGTAAGTTTCCTTAATATATAATGGGTGATTTCCAAAGCTCTCATTTTCTTCAGTGTATTTGTTTCCCATTGGCTAAACCAAGGGCTGCTGTTCTTATGAAACCACTGCTCCCACCAACTCTGTGTTTTTATAAGCAGGGGCTTTATATTAAAAATTTAAAAATACTATTACAAACAAAATGGGGTTAACCATAGAAAGACCGGACAGATAGGTTATATTCCTTTTGATAGGATTCAAGAAGCTTCCCCATAAAGCCTGAAAGAACAGGTTTAACACAGATGTTTCCAATTGCTTAGGAATTGGAAACACATAACTAAAAACAAAAAGGTGGGGACTAAAAGATTTTAATTAAGAATTCCTTTTCTTCTTGCCTATTTTACTCCTGTTCCATTGAGCCACTTTTGTTTTCCAATAACTAATTTGTCCACCAAGTTTATTATTTCCATCCCTGGGGCCTAAACTTGACCCTAAAATGGGGACTGGGTCTTTTGTAAGACTTATGGGACCAATATTGATGTCTGAATTAGAGACAGTTCACCAAAAACCCATCCATTTATTCAAGTTTAACTCTGTCCCTGACCTAGAGCCAAATCCTGCACATATCGATAAGGATTTATGCACAGAGTCTTTGTCAGCTACTATGAGGCACAGGTCATCTCGTAGGCCAATGCTTAGGTACATTTTATGTCTGGAGTAGAAATATGTTTAATAGCTTGACAGTTATTTAGCTTACGTAACAAAGGATCAATAAAGAACACATACAAAGGGGATTAAGAGGGCACCTCTGCACTCCCCTTTTGATCAGTATTAATGGACCTACAGTATCCAGCCATTCACCTCTGGAACCACCATTGCTGTTCTGTATAGTGACTTAATCCAATCAATCATGACCTGTGGAACATCATACTTTTGTAATAAAGACCATAAAAGTCATGATTTAGTGAATCAAAGGCCTTCCTCTGATCTAGAAATAATATATCCTGAAAGAGTATCTGTCTGACCTACAGTTATTATTTCTCTTAATAGTATAAGATGGTCACAAATGTCCCTTTGTGGAATAAAACATGATTGTTCTAGTGAAATGACTACTTCTGCAATTAAAAGTAGCCAGTCAGTTAAAATTTTGGTCAGAATTTTAAAATCTCGTTTAGCATACAGATCGACCTCAGTTGCTCAAATTTGTCTTTTCTCTTTTTTATACTGTATAAATATATTAAAGTGCCTTTATTAAAGTGTAGCGGTACCTGGCCTGTTTGTAATATTGTATTAAGGACACTAGTGAATTCAGCTCCAAGATGTTCTCCCAGTACTTTATAAAGTTCATTTGGGAGTCCATCTGAGCCTGGAGTCTTATTGCCTTTTAACCGTTGAACAGCAGCCATGGTTTCAGCCAAGGTGATTGGTTGGCAAACTGTGGTCAGTATGTTGGGGGCATGTGGTATTTGAAGGTCTGAGAATTCCAGTACTTCCTGAGGGTCTGCTGCTATGGGAGAAAAAGGTGGATAGAAAATGTGTAACTGCATTTAAAATTTCTTGCCTAGTGGAGCATATTCTCCCTCTTGATCTTTTAAGGAGGCCATTGATTTATGCTCTATACTGGGAAAATTTTGGTTGAATGGGCAGACTACCTGTGCTGTGCCTTGTGTGCCAAATTTATGCAGATTATACAATTGGGCTGCCTTCTTTTATGAAAGAAAAGCATTTCTTGTTTTACTAGCTGTATTTGTTGCTCCATGTCCTGTCCAGTAATGCTGGAGATTGTAAAGAGTCTGCAATTGATGCCTTTGCTGTAAATATTTAAGATATTCAGTATTACTTTATTCTTTATTGTACTGTTTCAAAGTAATATTAAATCTGTTTTGGTATCTTCCACCAGAGAACAGGGTTATCGTAAAAACCAAAACAGATTTTCTAACCCTCAAAAAGTGTGCTAAGGAGCCCATAAAGCTTGTCCTTGAGTAGTGGGATGTTAAACTTCACAGTCTTGGCCCTTTTCCCAAGGAGTTTGCCCAAGAGTTACAGATACCATCTTATGATCAGAAAATTCTAGTAGTGTGACAGAGAAAAGTATTATATTTTGAGATATAAAAATATAATCAATCCTCATGGTTAGAGGACCTTTCTGAAAGGTCGGTGTGTTAGTTTACTTTTTCTAAATATCGTCTAGCAGCCTGGCTGCGTGTAATATTTTAAGGCCTGTGTATCACAAAATAGTTTTTGTGTTTTGGCCTGTGCACTTTGTCCTTAAGACTAAGGCCACAATTAAAGTCACCGAGAAGACAATTTCTTTAGAAGTGTGTAAATATGGTTGAATTAGGGAAAAAGGTCATGCGAGCTGCTTTAGTTTGGGGTGCATAGAGATTGATCAAGCAGTAAGGAGTCTGTTGTATTAACACAACAAGTATTAAAGCTTTTCAGGGCTAAGTAATACATTTTGAACCTTAAGCCCAGGCAGGTGAACAAGAATACCAACACGGAACAGACTTCTTGTCCAATTGACCAGAAAGAGAGCCCTAACAGCCAGTCTCTCTGAGCTTGTTTGATTTCATGTACAGTGTGGAGTCTGGCATCCTGCAGAAAGAATATACCTAACTGCAAAGAAGCAATAAAGAAAATATCATCTGTCGCTTTCCTATTCTCTTTACACTATTTACATTCATAGTATGACATTGTATAGTATCACTTATTATGAAAAATAGTAGGTAAATGCAATGAAACCACCACATCTTATAGAGTGCCATCCTTATTTCTTTTTGCCAACTGCTACCCCTTACTTTTAGATCAAGCTTTCCATTTCGTGACCCTCTGCCCTTAGTACACACCTCAGTATCTGTGGTTCCCTTAGGGTGGGATGAGGAGAGGAGGAGGAGGAATCAGAATCCTCACCTGAACCGGCTGAGGTGTCTTGCAAAATTTTATATTGATTAGTCAATGCTATGGGAGAAGTTCTTGTTGCTTTTGGGGAGGAGCAGCCTTCAGTTTTGCTCTTGCAAGCACCTGTACGTATTCAGGGCTGGCTCTTTTGGGGAGGCATATCTGGGCTAGCTATAGAGCTTTCAACACTTGCTCCAGAGGACATAGTAGCTATAGGCTGGTGGGGGTTCTGCCTGGACAGGCTCTACAGAAGGGGTCCCCTTCTGGGAGGTACTGACTGCTCTTCAGAGAGAAGAGGCTTCCTCCAGTAGGGTTACTGGGGTTGTACTAGATTTATTCCAAACTTTAGCTTTTTGAGCATGGAAATTAAAAATTGTTGGTCTGCTCCCTCATCATGATGGTCTTGGTTGTGGGCTGCCCAGGTACAGTTGGAAAACATGTGGCCCACCTCATCACATAGGTTACACCTACATTCATTCCAGCAGTTCAAACTTAAATGTCCCAATCCCCACATAAAGTACATTTTACCGTGTGACATGCACTACTTAAATGAGCTGAATTCCACACCTTTAACAGGCCTTGTGTTAACCAAGGTAAAACAATACTCCCTGTCCCGTCCAAGAAAAAAAGAGTTAGGCAAATGCAGAATCCCTGAATCAGTAGTTTTCAAGTACTTTCCTTTCCACCCACTGTCCAGATGTTCTCTGAATCAAATATTGCCTCAGGTTCACCAAGTACTGTACATGCAGCTTTAACCAGTATAACACATCTGCTATGTCCCTCCTTCATTTCAAAACAAATTGTGATTGTTTTTAGGCAGGTTTCATGACAGAAGTTACTAGAAAGGAGCCCACAAAGCAGTTAGTTTCAGAAGTGATATTTTGAACAGAACCATTCAAGCCCCAGTAGTTTTGAAACTGACCTCAAAGATGTTTCCCCAGATATGTGAATGAATGCATATTTTCATGCGTAAAAATTTAATTGAGTCTTTTAAGAGTAGAAATTTTATTATAACTTACAACAACAAATGATAACAAACAGTGTTAATTTCACACAAAATTATAAACAAATAGAATAAAAAGCTTAGAAATATTACATACATGCCCTGGTCAATTTTGTCATTCAACTACATAAAAGGAATCAAAGAATAACTCATACAACTAAACAACCCCCACCCCATCCCTCACCCACTAAAGGAATAGGAAGTCTCATTTATAACTGCAAAAATAGAGAATAGCAAAACAGTGGGAACATCACATGACATAAACATATAAATCAGAAGGAAAAAACTGGCATTGTAATCATACGTTTCTTGGTGCACTATGAAATATAACAAAAAAATAACTAAAACAACATCCTAATACTAAAAGGAAACAAATAATTGTCACAGCATTAATTCACACCAGAGGAAAGAAATTCATTATACCAATCAGCAAACCAAAAACAATAATACCTATTACATATATACATTTTCTAGTGTTTTGTTAAAGAAAAATAAACAACACCCTCCATAACTAGAAAATAAACAATACTACATCCTAATATTAACCCTCTCATCCCCTAGGAACCTTGGGGACTTTATTACAGAAATTTAAAATCAAAATTGAGAAACCCTGTCCAGTTTTGAAGATGACCACCTCTGGATAAATTACTAGAGCCTAAATTAATATCGATTTAATATCTTCTTTAATGAAGGAAAATAACAATAACTGGGGAATATTCTGTTTGTACAGTGAGAAACGTCATCTACTTTGCCAAATCCAATACTTCAAATAAGGAAAGAAGATATGGACACTACTGGTATTTAAAACCAACCAATGATTTGATAAAAGTCCTAATCTGAAGGAATCATAATTTAAATACTGTAAAGGTAAACACAACCACATATTTTTATTATGTCCCACAGCCCTAAGACATATGGGCAGTCACAAAAAAGGTGTTGTATCATTTCTAGGGTAGTGGTACACCCAGGTCTAGGGCAGTATCTTTCAGAGATCTCTTTATGTTTTAAACTGTTCTTTACATTTAATTTCCCCTGTGCACATAGTCAAGTTGTATCCCATATTTTCGGTGACAACCTTGGCTCAGTTAACATACAGTAAATGTTACATTTCTCTTGTGGGGATCTGTCATCAAAGGTTCTATCAATAAAAACTGCTTGAGTATGAATGAATAAAGCTGTTGTGGGGGAGACCACACAGCTGTTGTTTGTGAATTTGCCAGATTTTCAGTTTGTCTAACTGTACTGTACATAGAGGGAACCAATGAGTTTTTAAGTTTTTGATAATCCTACTAGATCGTTCCACATCGAAAGATAGGAGGCAATAAGTGGTAAGCCACTGACACCATAATTTGGGACTTCTTAATAGTATTGGTATGAAATTTGTATAGAAAAATATAGTAAAGAAAAAAGCAATCTGGTTGGGCATCTCAGCCATCCTTCAGTCAGTTTACAGTAGGTTATACCTCTCTTTACGGTTTAATCAGGAGCCCCATAAGGCAGAAATAAACAAGCCAAGCACTTTGGTTTCAAAACTTCTTGGAATAGGAAAACATGACTAAGATACAGGAACAAAGGAATAAGGTGTGATTGTATCATGTAAATATGTTTTTCTTATGCATCCTCCACATATTCCAAAGTTTAATGCTACTATCTGCCAGTGCAATTTTAATCTCCCAATTATGCTTGGCCATATTTCCGGTCCAAAATAGACTCCTAAAATTTTGTGGTGCATATACAATAGGAAGGCCAGCCATATGAGAACCCTAAATTATCTGGGGAAAAGTGATAAACAAAAACTTTTACTAAACTTTAGCTCAGTGCCAGATAAAGCTGCAAAGGTAGCTGAGAGAGCTAAGGCAGATTTTACAGAAGGTAAATTAGCTGCCGTAAGCACCAAATCATCCGATATGCACGAGTCTTAATAGGAGAAAAGGTCAAAGTTTGAATTCCTTCAATATTAGACTCCAAGTCTATCACCCTAAGAAACAGGTATAGAATAAGAATATATAAAATGGGACTATAAGGGCAGCCTTGTCGGACACTCTCACAATTCGATGGGTATTCTCAAAATAACCCTGAAGTAAAGGCATACAGATGCAGTCCCATAGTAGTGTTGTAAAATTTCAGTGAATTGAAGAGGTATTCCATATGTTGACAAACAAAGCCATAAAAGTCATGTGAGACTTTATAAAAACTTGAGACTGATCAAACTCACAATATAAGCTGGCACAGCAATCCTATAGCAAAAATCAATCAATTCTCTAAGCAAAAGCAGGGTATCAGATTTTTTGTCCAGGAATAGTGCAAGTCTGGGATGCATGAATAACATCACTCAGGACATTCACCAGTCTATTATTTAAAAGTTTTGCTAGGATTTTTAAATCAACATTAAGCAGTGTTATAGGCCTCCAATTATTCAACTGCTTCCAGTTCCCTTTTTGTATAGAAAAAACAAAGTTACTTTGTTCATAACTACTGGGATGTTAGGTTAATTCAATAGTGCATTAAACACCTGAACTAGCTTGTCAGGGCACTGAAGCCATAGCCATTTGTAAAATTCTGATGGCAAACCATACGTTACCTGAGGCAGTATTAGTGGATAGGAGTCTATTACCACCTGCAACTCAAGTTTAGAGATGGGAGTTAATAACATTTGTTGTTGAGCTTGTGTAATTTGTGGTAAATTCAACGTTTACAACCAATTAACAGTAGTATCAGATACAATAAATGGGGTTTCGAATATATCATGAAGATGCTTGTCTACTTCTCTCATAATCTCTGCCTTACTGAAACTATCATTCCATCAAGCAATTCTATCTGCTCCATATGCTTTTGTTTTCGTCTATAATTACAGCTCTCATAGGGGTTAGTCAGGTGAGATTTTTGAGTTCCAAACTTCTGTTCGGCCTCTAAAGACTGAAATCTGTCATATTGTAATTTTGTTAACTCTGCTTTAATCTTGTTCAAAAGGTGATTCTTATGGGCTGACAAGCAATATCCCCAGAAAGACTCTGAAGATGGTGTTGTAACTCTCTATATCTAGTCTGGTTCTGAAAATGTGCACCAGGAGCTAGTTTTAAACCAAAAATCAAAGTCGAGCTCAAATCCAACCACCAAGGCACATGGTCATCATATAAGCAAAAACAGATTTTCTTGCTTCCATTAAATTAAGCAAAAACATATATTTTCTCTGAAAAAGGTCAATGTTTAACCACAAGATCCTTTCCATAAGAAACCTCAGCAATATTTGAAAGAAAATACTGATCAAACAATGATCCGAGATGGTAGTAGCTTGTGTTTTGCAAGACTGTACTGCCACGCCTACAGGAATGAAAAAATCAATCCCAGAAGTTAATAAACCTTTCCAAAAGGTGTGGGGGTTTAGGCCAAAATAAATTTTGTGCATCTATTAAATTGGTTTGGGATAAAATAGCCTTTAGTGCTACTACATCACAAAAGATTTTCCTGTGGTACCTCCTTTATCCAAATGTAGTAACCCACAGTTGAAGTCTCCACCAAATACTACAATTTTGCCATAAATAAGAAGGGTTGAATGCTTCCCATAATTCAATCTGCCCAGTTTAAGTTTAGGGAGCGTAACAAGTAATCAATCTATACATTGTGACATGAATTACAATATCTATCAACAAGGCCCTCCTTGATGAATTTCTAACAATTTCAAAATCTGGACTTCCTGGCGAAAAAAGTAAATAGCTAACCCGCTACATGTCTCAGTGCCTAAAGATCAAAAACTAGCTCCCACTTCCAATCAAGTGATGCAGCCTGAGCCTCAGATAAACTATAAATCCTAGTATCTTGAAGGCATAGTACATCCAGACAGTGCGTTTCAAACATAGCAAAATTCACTCTGTGACAAATGGCTGTGTGAATACTAATGACATTTAAGGAGGATATAGCTAAATCAACCATAAGACAATTTAACCTCAAGGAGGTTGGTGCGCATTGCTTTCTCCTTAGACCTTGTATCCCACCTTTTTCTTTACCTTGGGTGCAATTGCCTCAATTTCTTCAGTTTCTGAAGAGGCATCTAGAACCGAAGAGGCATCAGATATCTCCCTATCTCAGTATCTCCTCACTGAAGGGGTATATATTGATTCTGGGTAAATATAGTGTCTGGCACAGGTAGTTTCTGAGCATGTTTCCTCTCCTTGTTTAACCAAGCGAAGGCTTGCAGGTCAGGGATGGCATTTCTGTAACAACAACAAGAGTAGTATCATCAGCTGTGGAGGTAAATTCTGCAACAACCTGGCGTGTATCTGTACTCAGAGAAATGGGGAGGAAACAGGAACCACGTCCTTATGCAAAGTACTAGAAGGGGGATACATGACAGACTGGGTTGCAGCTTTGTGTGAATTTATTTTGTGGACTGCCAACTGACATAGAAGTCATGTTCAGTGAAGTCTGCGTCTGAG
The DNA here is from genome assembly GCA_016271365.2 of Neoceratodus forsteri. NCBI lineage: Eukaryota > Metazoa > Chordata > Ceratodontiformes > Ceratodontidae > Neoceratodus > Neoceratodus forsteri. The sequence continues at coordinate 888,214,867 of CM028131.1, read as the reverse complement.
ATGTTATGAGATGTCCATGAACATTTTGTGAAGTGTGACCCTGTATCACAGAGGCTACATTTAGGGTCACAGTGCAGTGAATCCCAGGGTGACCTAAGCCCTCACATACTACATCTAATTAGGTCACAATTACTACTAACATGTCAAGGGGACCCACATTTGAAACATGTTCATGGCATACCCTGATAAAATAAAATACCTTTGTCCTGACCCAAATAGAAACTGCTAAGCAAGTGAACAATACCAGTATCTGATATACGCAGTTGTACCTTAAACCGCCACCCCCAGCCCAAAATCCCTCAAGGTCAATAATGGAGTCTGGGAGCCCTTGAATTTCATTTTTGTTCCAACCAATAAACAATGTCTTTCACATTTGCCCCTCATTGTATAATAGAATAGTTACTGTTTTCAATGTAGGTGTGGTTAAGGTATTGCAAAAATGGGACCAAATGTCTGAGTCTTTTATTAGGGAATATCGCTTGCCAAAATTTGTCCAGTAAAGCACTGTGTGGAAACTCACATCAAAGCTGTGCTGTCCCGGGCATGGATAAATGTGAAAACCTCTGATGGCAAAAACAAAGTGATTGCTTAATTAGGAATTTCCCACAAAGTTTCTGCCTGGGACTTCATCCAAGCCACTGAGTAGAATCCTTATAGCATGCCGGCATTCGCATTAACTGGTGGCTCACAGAAAAGGCTTCAGAAACTTGATTTTGGCTTAGGAGATGGTAGCAGGCTCGGTTCTATCGGAATTAATGGGTTCGGAGATGGCATCCAGAAGTTGGCTATCAGTAATATCTTGTGGTAACTCTGTATTTAGAACTGGGTCCAAGGCAATAGGGTGCGGTTCTGTCACAGTTGCAGTCTGTGAATCAGTGGGAGCTGAATCTGGGAAATTCATCTGGTTGCCATTTGGACCTCATTGTCAGAAACCTGCAGATTACACGGTTGACTTGATCCAGGTAGGGAATAAGTGGTCGGTTTGCCAGCCTCCTGCCCCGTAGGGAATCCAGCTAGCTTGTGTGAGTGCCTGTTCAGGCGACCAATTTAAATTTTCAAAGTCTGCTGGCAAGTTATTTGATTCAGCAGGTGTATTTGGACTAGGAGGTAAACTAGATGGTGGCAGTTTTTGTAGTAAGTATTGGGCTCATTCTCAGCCTTTTCCTTTTCTTTTCCTCTTCCAACAAACATTTATTTTGAGAAAATTGCAGTTCATCAGTAGACAGAAGATCAGCTAAATGTTCAGAAAGCACAGCAGTTGGATCACAGTGCACTCAGGAGGGTAAGGGTGGTGGAACAGAGGCACACCCAGTCAGTTATTCCACTCCACAATCCATACACCATTCTGAGGAGCATAGTTCTCCTACGGATGCACCCAGAGGAGACTAAGGAGGTGCAGACAACTGTCACAAGGGAGGCCCTCAGGAAGGAGGCAGAGCGGCACCACAGGGAAAGGAAGCAGTTCCTGGTGGGGACTCAATTATTAGGTGGATAGAACTGGGGGAGCAGGGAAAACTGAAGTAAGGTGCCTGCCTGGTGCCATGGCTTGGAGGGACAGGAAGCGCATCCAGGATCACGAGAACAGTTGCCGGGAGTCTGAGCTGGGCGTCATTGTCCACCTAGGGACAAATGACTTGGCTCATCATGAGATTAGAGCAGTGCAGAAGGACTTTGTAGAGTTGGGAGGGGCTTAAGACAAGTAGCACACACAGTATCCTTCTCAGAGGTGCTGCCTGTCAGTGGCATGGGTGAGGCGAGTGACTGCACCATGCAGTTTAATGAATGGTTGAAAAAATGGTGTGGAGCACAGGGGTTTGGCTTCATTGGGGACTGGGGTTCCACCTGGAGGACACCAGCCTATACTGGCAGGATGGTCTGCATCTGTCCAGGAAGGAACAAGTCTTTTGGGCAGTCGGTTTAAATGCTTCATTGGCAAGCTTTTAAACTAGTCAAGGGAGGCATTGATAAGCAGCAGGAAAATCCCAGCCTCCCCTACAAAACAGGGTACTAAATGAAAAAAGACCAAGGTAGAACGGTCAGTGGGGATGCTGCTACAGAAGGTAAAGCCATCATAAAATGGAGAGCAATGAGTACCAATGCCCATAGTTTGGGTAACAAGCTTCCTGAATTAGTGGTCTTGATGGAGGAGGAACATCTGGATATCATGGCAGTCACAGAAACATGGTAAACACAGAACCATGACTGGGACATAAACATACCAGGATACACTATCTACAGGAGGGACAGGAGGGTAAAAGAGGAGGAGTAGCTCTCTACATAAGAGAAGGAATCAAAGCAACAGAACAAAAGGGTAAACAGGGAGAGAGAAGAAGCACTGTGGGTCAATTTGGAGGCAGGCAATGGCACCACAATCCGCACAGTGGTTGTATACAGACCCCTTCTCAGGGGAGGAAATGGACAAGGAAATGATAGAAAGTATACTTAGAATGGCAGATAAAGGGAGATATTGCTGATGGGTGATCTGAATATGCCAGATGTTAACTGGAGTGCAGTTGCAGCAGCCACTTCTAAGAGTGGGGTTATTCTAGATGCCCTACAGAGGGCATGCCTTAGACAACTAGTATTGGAACCCACTCGAGAGGAGCAATCTTAGACCTGGTCCTCTCAAATGGAGATGGAGAGGATCACAGATGTAGAAGTGGGTAGCCATCTGGGAACTAGCGACCATCGAACAGTATGGTTCACAATAAACACAGCAATAGAGTCAAGCCATACAAAGGCAAAAGTACTGGACTTAGGAGGCTGACTTTGCCAAAATGGGTGAGTGCCTAAGGAATGCACTAGCAAATGGGCAGGAAGGAGGGTAGAAGAACAATGGGAATAATAAAACTGCCATCACAGAGGTAACAAGCCTTTGTGTGAAGAAAATAAACAAAACAAAATGATGTAAGAAACCACTATGGTTCTCAAAGGAGGTGGCAGTGAAGGTTCAAGAAAAAGAAAGCATTCAGGAAGTACAAGGAATCACAGAAGGAGCAGGACAGAGAATTGTATCAGTTAAAGCAAAGGAAGCTGGGAAGGCAGTCAGAACAGCAAAGGCCTGAACTGAGGAAAGATAGCCAACTCAGTTAAGAAGGGGATAAAACTTTTTAGGTACATCAGGGAGCGAAGGAAGACCAAGGGAGGGATAGTGAGACTTAATAAAGGGAGGGGGTGGGCAGAGGGTGACTGTGAAAAGGCAGAGATACTAAACAAATATTTTTGCTCAGTATTTACAAATGAAGAGGGGGTACCTAAAACAAACAATAGAAACACTCTGGATACAGAAGTTGATACCAGCCCATTTACAGAAGAAAGGGTTCTGAAAGAACTCTTAAAACTGAAGGTGGACAAAGCAATGGGGCCTGATGTGATTCATCACAGAATTCTAAAATAACTAAGGGTAGAACTAGTGACACCACTGACTACCCTCTTTAACAAATCATGGGAGGATGGGGTGGTACCTGAGGACTGGAGGAGGGCTGATGTGATTCCCTTCACAAAAGTGGGAGCAGGGCAGAAGCGGAAACTACAGACCAGTTAGTTTAACCTCAGTGATAGGAAAATGATGGAATCACTTCTGAAGGAAAGAATTGTCAGTACCTAGAGGCCAGAGGGCACAGGACCCAAGGCAGCATGGAGTCACAGCAGGAAGGTCATGCCAGACAAATCTAATAGATTTCTTTGACTGGGTGACCAAAGTAGTAGATCAGGGAGGGGCTGTGGACATGGCCTACCTAGACTTTAGCAAGGCATTTGACTCAGTCCCACACAAAGATTAATATACAAGTTAGCCAGCCTGGGAGTGGGTCCCAAGATGACAGCCTTGGTAAAGAATTGGCTGGAGAATAGGACACAGAGGGTAATGTAAATGGAGTCCACTCTGAAGAAAGAGGGGTTACTAGTGAGGTGCCGCAGGGTTCAGTATTAGGACCGGTCCTCTTCAATGTCTTTATAGCGACATTGCAGAGGGACTGGAAGAAAAATATGTCTCTTTGCAGATGACACAAGATCTGCAACAGAGTTGATGCACAAGGTGGGGTGGAAAGGATGAGAAGGGACTTGGCAAGGTTAGAGGAATGGTCAAATGTATGGCAGCTTAGATTTAATGCTAAGAAGTGCAAGGTAATGCACCTGGGAAACAAAAACCCAGGGAAGAGTACACAATGGGGGTGAGATACTAACAACAACAAAATGGAAAGGGACCTGGGGTAGTCATATCAGATGACTTAAAGGTGGGCAAGCAATGTGAGAGGGCAGTAAGGAGGGCTGGGGATACTGGGATGCATAGGTAGAGGCATCACCAGTAGAAAACAGGAAGTTGTTATCCCTCTGTACAGACAGCTGGTGAGACCCATCTGGAGTACTGTGTGCAGTTCTGGAGACCCAATCTCCGTAAGGACATAGACAAGATGGAAGCTGTCAGGAGGAGCAACTAAAATGGTGCAGGGTCTGCACGGAAGACATATGAAGAGAGACTAATGGAGCTTAATATGTATAGCCTCAAGGAAAGGAGGGAGGGGGACATGATAGAAATGTTCAAGCACCTCAGGGAATCAATAAAGTCCAAGAGGGTAGCATCTTTCAAAAGAGAGTGTGCAAGAACAAGGGGCACAATTTGAAGATAGAGAGGCGGCTCAGAGGTAATGTAAGGAAGTATTTTTTCACAGAGGGTTGTGGATGCATGGAACGGCCTTCCAGAGGAGGTTGTGGAGTCAAAAACAGTGATTAATTCAAGCATGCATGGGACAGCCATAAGGTAATTCTAGGGGTGGGGTAGAAAGAAGTAGGCTGCTGGTTAACTAGGATCTGCAGCTTATCCATTAGGTAGGAAATGGGCAGACTGGGTGGGCCAAGCGGTCCTTATCTGCCTCAAATTCTATGTTTCTATGTTTCTGTGTTGCTTCTCAGTATCCAAGTTGTCTTGCAACAGTTTCTCAGCTTCATCCAAAGCTATTACTTCAGTATCTTCAAGATAAGTATATCTATAGCAGGGTTCACTTCCATAAAATCTGAAATTATCTCCTGTGCTGGACCTGCAGGAGTGGAGGTGTGCTCTCCTGCAGGTTCACCAACCAACTCAGCAATTCAGGAGTTCATCAGCAAAGGTTCCCCTACTGGCCAGTAGGGGAATTTTAATGGGGAGAAAGGAATATTAATCCATAAGCAATGCTAGACAAACAGTCACTATCAACTCTGAGCATCCGAACTAACATTGTAATAACAAAATTCAAACAGTACAAACAGTATTATCATATAGACATACACTAAATACAGAATACCCAATGAAAGCAATGGCACCCCAACCTTTCCATATTCAGTCATCTGTGTCAATGAAATAATAACCAAGAGAACAACTATATCACATTCATGTTTTGTGTCCCCATTTTTGTTTCCATAAGGTGGTATCACAAGCCCACCAAAACTGAGAAACCTGCTTCCCTGAAAAGAGCTTTAAATCCTGTATATAAACTTGTTCAACTGCTTCAGTTATCAGTTTCAACAAAGTGTCATATGGCACATAGCGTTGCTGTAAAACCCATTTACACCTGGCCTGCCATAGATAATATTTCAGTATTGCAAATAAAACTTGTAGAGTATCTCTAGAAAACCCTGCCAGGGTAAAGACCACTCAACATATATCAACTCCTTATATGAAAGACATCAAAATGCCTTATACCCCACTGATCTGCAAGGAAATTCCAAAACACCATGCATAATCACATTCAAGAAGAGGTGTTCTTGAGACTCCAAAACTGGAGACAACTAGGCCTTGACAATACCTCTCTTGTAATGCCTTATGTTTATTATTGTTTTTACATTTAATTCCCATGCAACGTCAACCAGGTCAAATCCCATGTGAAGACTGGTATCCTTTTATTTAATAGTTGTTGAAACTTCTCCAGACTAGTTTGCTCACTACAGTAAGGCAAGACTATAACCTCTAAACATTGAACTTTTACCAATGCATGATAAATGCCTAACCTATTCTTCATCATCTCTGAGTCATAAACTACCTTCTAAGCAATTATAAGTTGAAACATTTCTTTAACTTCCTTGGAACTACCATAATCCCAGACAACATTCTGCTTTTCTGCTGGTCCCATGCCGTACACAGGGCCCAATCCATTCATCAACAAACAATACCAGTCTTTATGATGCTGCCTACTCCCGCCATCACATTATAGTGAAGAAAAATGCTGAAGTAAAATGCGATTGTGTGAACCATACCTATTCCACCATCTTTAACGGCTCTATATGTAACATATCTTTTAACTGGTTTAGTCTACTACCCCACAAAGCTTGAAAAAGAGACTATACAATCTAGTGTAAAATGTCTTTGGGGGAAGACATAACATATATAGAAAATCGGTAGAATCAAACACTTCAACAACAGAATTAGTTTTTCTTGGAAAAGAACTATGTACCCATCTAGCTAATACCCCTTCCGCTGTTTTAACTTCTGTTCTAATTCAGTTCAGCAGCTTGGTCAGTCCCAAACTGAATCCCTAAAATCTTAATGGGTTTGGTTGATAATGATATACCAGCATACTGTTTCATTTCCTGACCACCTCCACCTAGTCTGTATCCTATACATTTCTGTCTTACTATGAGAACCAGAAGCTTCAGAAAAACTATGCAGCAGCTTCACTAACGAACCTTCTACCGTTGAATCATGAACAATGATAACACATCATCAGCATAAGTCAATATTTTAAGGGTGGAAAGGATTCCACTAAACATACTCCATTTATCTCAGAATCTCTACTAACCATCTGTAAAAAGGATCGATACAAAGACATACAACAAAGGGGCCCATAGGGCACCCTGCTTCACCCTCGTTTCAAGGAGATATCCTCCCTTCCATCCATTGACTCTTGGCACCACTGTGGCAGTATCATACAACTTTTAAGCTATGCAAGATATACCGGGTATACCATAACGCTTCAAAATTAAGAACAAATATTCCTGAGAAAGAGAATCAAATGCTTTACTCTGGTCCAAGCTAAGAACTAAACCAGTAGTACCTTGCTTGGAACATCTGTAAAACAATTCTCTCAGTTGTACCAAATTATCCTGCACTCTCTCTGTGGTATAGCACACCCTTGTGCTGTACTAATTAAGGTAGTGGCACACTTGGCTAATCTATTTGACAAATCTTACTCAAAAGTTTTGTGTCAGTGTTTAACAAACAAATAGGCATCCAATTTTGTAATAATGACTTATCGCCTTTTTAAACAAAAATATGAGATCAGCTACCACAAACCAACTTGGGATAGAAGGTGATTGTAACAAATTGTTAAATAAATCTGTCAAAATAGAGCTAAATATCACAAAAGACCTTATAAAACTCAACAGGGAGACCATCCGGTCCAGGAGCACTGTTATTCTTAGCTAATTTAATAACAGATATTACTTCTTCCTCAGTGATTAAGGTCACCAATTGCAATTCCTGAATTTGAGAAACCAATTTCTTCTCAAGCCGAGCCACATATTCTGTCATATTAATAGTTTCAGGTGAAGCACCAAAGTTAGTTCTGACATAGTTATTCACAATATGTAATATAGACTGTGTATCATGTGCAATAACCCTTTCCATCCTTTAATGCCTCCATGCTCTTTTATGAGAAACAGCTTGACAATCTTTAAAAGGAGAAAACGTTTGTTTTTACTAGCAGTGCCAAACCGTAGTTCCTGCTGTAAGGTTTTAGCCCTGTTGTACTGAAATTTATACATTTCCTTTTTAACCAACTGTATCTGGGAACTAAAATCATGTCCCGTCGTATCTGACAATGAAATCAATCTATGCAACTGTTTTCTATGATGTAAGTATTGTAAATAGTTATCCCTGCCCGTCTTCCTGCAAACCATTGAAATAATTGTTTCATGTCTAGTTTCGAGTCCTCCACCAGTCCTGTAAGGAATCATACATACACCTTACAGAATGCCTTGCTTGCCATACATTTTACATTCAAAAATAACTGCCTCCTGCTCCAACAAAGAGACATTCAATTTCCAAGGAGTTTCTCAGGAAAATGCCCTCATCAAAATGACAATCTATATACACACCAGAGTGGTCCGAAAAGGCCAGAGTCTCAACCTCTGACCTTTAACCTCTAAGAAACATGAAACCCAAAAGTAATCTATCCTTGTTCTTAGGATCCCTTCCAAAAGTAAAACCCCTGTATCGTGAATAGTCATATATGCATCTTTAAGATGTGCAGCCACCACAATATCTTTCAAAGCATTAGAATCACAAAACATTTAGTCCATTAGTAAACCCTATCTTCCCTCTGAATACTACAGCTAAAATCCCTTCCCATATTATCATCCATGCTGTACATAAGAAAGGCTGGACTTTTAAACAATTCCACCATCAATGCTTTACTCTGTGGAGCATAAGTATTAATCAAACGTAACCTCCAAGATTTATAGGAAACATGTAAAATTAATACTCTACCCGGTTCTAAGTCTACCAATCTAGAGACTCTTAAATCAAAATTTGAAAACAAAATACCCAAACCATCACATTTTTCGGACCCAAGACCAGAATGTAGCACCCTGCCCCCATTGTACATTGCACTTCGCTATGTCAGAAAATGACTTTATTCTAGTGTCCTGCAAAATATAATGGCTAAGTGGAAACGTTTTAAATCATGAAGAATCAAGTTTCTCCGTATTCCATTCTTGATGCTATTCACATTTAAAGATGAGATACGAAGTCATCCATCTACTATTAGAAAAAAAGAATCCAAAAGACATCATCGTTTAGATCTAGTAGCCTTCTTCCTTCTCCCTGTGCCTCCATCTTCTATGTCTGAGGACGTCCCTTTGGAGAGCAGCGAGACAGAATCTGACTTTGAATCCTCAGAATCTGCCATTGTTCCTTCTGAAGCATCATCCTGACTCAACAAATTGAATTTATTGAAGGCAACACTTTCTTCTTAGTCACTACTTTTTTACCCTTAAGGCCCAGGGTCTCATATCGCTCCGTAATCTCTTTTTATATGTCACTGTCTGAAAAGACATGTCTAACTCAGAAACTGGGGGCATAGCTGTGTGCTCAAAAGTAACAGTACCTTTACTCATCCCAGGTAAAGCATCTACTTCCCAGTCTCTACTTCCATATCTAGTACTTGCATTATTTCCTCCTGAACTGCTTCCCACATGATTCTCAGGAGTCTACCAAAGGTTGTTCCTCTACCGTCAGTTCCCTCCAGGAACTACAGCTACCTCTCCTTCGGATCTTACCATAAGATGAGGCTTATCAGCTACTTTCTGTTCAGCTGCTAGCAATCCCTTACTCTCTTTCAAATCCATAGTAGTCAGAAGATTGTCCTTAGTGTTAAGAATGTCTCGCATCCTCTTCTCAGAGGCTTGGGCATAGCTCACTTTCTGAGCCTGAGTAATTAAAGCCTCATGAGAATTATTGTCAATTAAATAATGAGAAGTCCATGGGCATTTTACATAAGAATGACCCTCTCTTCACAGAGATTGCATCTAAATACATTTTGCAATTAGCCGCACGGTGTCCAGTCTCCAAACAATGTGTATATTTAGGCGTATCACAAGCATTGCTAAGGTGTAGCCTAGAGCCACACTTATGGCAGGATCTAGGCTGTCCTGGTAAAACAAGGAACCGCTATCCCTCCCAAGTAAAACAGCCAGGTAAATGAGCTATTCCAGCATTGGTCATAAACAGCTTACACTTAATCTTCCATCCCCAGTCCAAAACTGTTCAGAATCTATCACAGGTGTAGGATGTTCCAACACCTCACATCTCTTCTTCAGCCAAAAGAGAATATCAGCCAATTTCACCCTCATTTTAAACAAAACTGTAATCACCCATACTGCGGTTTGGTGATGGGGATGGCAAGAAAAGGAGACCACAGAGGGAATCCTAACAACATTATATTTGACCCAAAATCGATCCAAGGCCTCGCCGTCTTAAAGCTAACATCATAGTTATAGTCATCAGTATGTATCAATGCAAATACTTGGAGGCATAAAATTTAGTGAATCTTTTAACAAACATCTCCCAACATAGACCCTATCAGGTGGGTCTTGTAACCCCCTTATAAAGCAGACGAATAGCATTACATCTAGGAGCAGGTTCTTTAGTATGAGATTTAAATAAATCAGCCATTCTTAATACAGGTTTAAACAGTTTCTTCTTATTTGGATCCTGTAGGTTTCAAGAATAAGACCCACAGGCATGGGGTGTCTCCCTCCTGTAAGACAGGTAGGTCTAACCCCCCCATCACCCCAGGAATGTTTGTAGCATCCAGGCCTGGGGCAGGAACATGACCATCTGGCGCTGCTCGGCTCCCTCAGTATCTCCCCAGTAGCTCCTGCAGTCACATTATCTTTGCCCACCATAAGCGGTTCAGAAGGAACCTCTGCCAGGAGATCTTTCCATCCCATAGTACTTGCAGACTCCCTCTGTAGCAACCTCCCAGTCTCTGAAACAACCATGTCAGCGTACTCTGTACCTTTGCATCAGAAGGATCAGGAGACCAGCCTTTCTCCGTGCAAACCCAGCCCGCTGCCTGTAGCACCACCTCCGAGAATGACCGAACTTCCAGTCCCCGATTTTGTCCACTTTAGTACTGAGCTAGTGAGCCATCCCCAACATTTTCCAGGTCTCCCTCCCTGCGGTTTCACAAAAGGTGGGCCACTTTCAGACCGACAGCAGTCCTTGAAGAGCAATGTCGGCTGCGATGAAGGACTCTCAGTATTTCCGGTAGCCGGACCGCATTAGATTCAGCAGTACCTTCACCATCAATGACACTTTCCGGCAGAATGTCACTCGTTGAGTGCAAACATTGTTCACTTCTCCCAATTCCGGTTCTAAACACTCTGCCCGACCACTTTGCTGTTCGCATCGAAAATTGCCAAACAAGCCAGGCCTTCCATAGCGAAAGATTTCTAGTTCCGGACATAAATGGTGAGAAAGTCACATCCCTCATCACAATGGGTCTCTAGCACTCCGAGGCTGGGAGGAGAACGACTCCCCTACCTCCTCACGCCCTCCCCATCGACATCCTAGGGCTTAGTGGCCATCCATTTACAGACAGCAACTCCCCTAACAGCAAGTAGGGAATTTCCCAATGTCCTGGCCAAATTTCCCCATTCACTAAAAATACCACAAACAGCTTAATCTGGTTCAATTTCAGTTGGCTACCATCTGTATTCCCACATCCCCGGTTGCCCCTGAAAAGGGACTTCTAGTCTCAGTGGGCCTACCGGTCAACAAAATTCAACAAATAAATAAATAAATAATATGTGTACTACAAAACAATTGTTTGCACTGAGGACACTATTGTCTTTACTAGGGATCATGATTTGGATGCCTTAGATAAACAATTACAATCTGACTTTATATGAAATTTGCCAGTGGTAACAAATTAGTTATTTAATTAAAACAAATTATTGTTTGGGACTCGGAGTAGACATTACATAAAGGATTACCAAGACTATCTCTCACAACACCTTCTGGGGATATTATTAAACAGATTTTTGAGTTCATGTACTTAGAAGTAATTCTGGACTAAATGTATCCTTTCTTCACACAGTGATTAGGTCATTCAGGCTGTAAATCAGTGTTTAGGGATGTTATACAAGCAAAAGCCATTCTTTTCCACTGAAGTTATGAAACTTTTCAGTTTTGTCTTTTCATTTTGTAGACTATGATGCTATAGTTTTATGCTGCTAATACCACTATTTTACAAAATATTTATTTGACCTTTAACCAAGCTTGTATATTTCCTCTTGAATTAAGATCAGACACATGGATTATCTTTGTAATATTACAAATTGGCTATCTTTCTGTTGTAGAGTTTCTTATCAGCTGGACCTGGTTTCTATAAAGGCACAAGTGGGATTTCTGCCTAAGGGTTTCAAGATTTGTTTAGTGTTTCTGAAATTAAGAATACTGCTAGTAGGATGACAGAAGAAAGGCTTTAAATTCCTTAAGGAATTTGGTTGTTGTCCAACATTTTTACTTGGCAAGAGCAGTCAATGTATGGAAAACATTACTGAGTGCTGTTTATATTGCCCAATGTAGTAAAGTGGTTTGACAGCTACTTATCCGATAGGACACAAGTGGTTAAATTTAATTCCACCTCTCAAATAAAACAACCATAAACATTGGTGTGCCACAAGGGTCTATTTTAGAACCGCTGCTCTTTACCATCTTTATCAACAGTATCACCTCTAACCTCCTGCAGACCACCTCCCTGTTATATGCGGATGACATCATCCCATACAGGAGTGCAAAACTGTTGAAGAGATCAACCAAAGTCTCTCCCAAGATTTCCAACTAATACAACAGTGGCTGTTGAGTCATAAACTTGTCCTGAATGAATCTAAGACCCACGCCATGCTATTTGGATCCATTATGAAGCTCAAAAACTCCAAACCTAAATTCAGTCTCCTCCTCTGATGGAACATCAGTTGGGGTGGTAGACCCATTTAAATACCTAGGCATAACACTTGACCCATTACTTAACTTCGATATCCATATACAATAGACCTGCAAGCTGGTCCACATGAAACTCTCGATTTCTTACCAACCAGCTACATCCTTACTCCCCTCAGCTAGACTTGCCATAGCACGAGGCATACTCCTACCAATCCTCACTTATGCTGTTGCAACATATGCCTCTGCGGGCAAATCATACCTTGAGAAATGGGATGTTATCTACAACAACGCTTGTCGTTATATGCTTCTTCTCACCGCTGAAACATCACTGCCTCCTTTACTCTGATCTGGGTGGCTCTCACCACAAGCATCATGGTACTATGCATATGGCAACATCATTGACAACATTATCAGATCACAGATACTCAAGCCATTGGCAACTCTCTTCCAAACCACACTTCCTGCTATGGCTTACGATTGATGGAAAATGCCTTGTCCATATCCCCAAACACAGCACCTCCAGAGGTGTGAGTGCATTTGCCTGTCATGCCTCCCAGTACTGGAACCCCTCCTCTAAAATTACGCCAGGCCTCTTCCCATGCCACTTTCAAAAGGAGCTACGTAACCATCTCACCACTTCCAGCTTGTGCCCTGTTTCAAACCACCTTAGCCTACGTAACTCTTCTAACCTTCACCACTCAGGCAGTTTCTTTAGCCCCGCTAACACTCTGCACTTGCTCCTATCTTCTCTTACTGCCCTTACATCAACTAAACTCTCCTCTTATCTTGTTCCTAGCTCTACCCTATCCCACCCTCTACCCTCCCTACTTTATATTTCCTCTGCTACACCTACCTGATATTGGCTATTTTATAGATTATAGCCATCATTGTATTCTTCCTCCCTATTTTCTACAATAGTTATGATTTAATGTATAGCCACTAGTATTTTGCTGCACCTTCACACTGTTATGTATTTACCCTGCTTTGTTGTTTACGCCTGTTGACACTGCTCATATGATATGTTATTATATCTACAATAGTTATGATTTAATGTCTAGCTACTAGTATTTTTGCTGTACCTTCACTCTGTTATGTATTTACCCTGCCTTGTTGTTTACGCCTGCTGACACTGCTCATATGATATGTTATTGTCTACTATGTACTGCAATTTGTATGAACTGTAATTTGTTTCCTGTTGTTTGCTCTGTACCCTCTCGAGTCATGCCTGAAAATAATAATTTGCTATGGCTAGTGCACCTACCCAGTAAACAAAACTAAATAAAAAAAATGGGACATTTTATCCTTTTAAAACTAGACTTTTGTCCTATTTTCAGAACAAACAGATTTGTAATTGTAAATAATCCATTATTATGTGTAGTGAGGGTTATCTGCATGGATTTCCATGCCAGCTGAAACTTGTTGTACCACAGTTCAAAGGCCATGGAATGTGGTTGTACCCTTCTGTGGTACAACAAGGTTCCAGCTGATTAGAAATCCTCAAGGCAGCTAGTGTTTTCCCACTGCTGCCATGCACACAGCAATCAGATCAAGTTCTGAACTGAAATGGCTGGTATGTTCACTACTGCCATGGAGCATTGTAAGAAAATCTTTGTATTTAAAAAATAAATAAATAAATAAATAAAAACTATAAACTATAAAATTATTGACTGATTAGACAACCACATGCCCAACCAGCCTAAGCTGCTACCTTGGGCTTCTGAGTACACAGACTTCTTGAGTTTCCTCATAAAGTCTGATGTAGCCAGAACTCACTCTGTGGAAGCACAGACAGGTAGAACATGGTTTCCCAACCACTATTTTCTGTGTATTGTTTGCTTTATGTTATGATGTTTGCATACTGTAAAGGGCATTTTGTTCTCAAAGGTCTTACAAATAAAGTAACTAAACTAATATTTAAAAACGATTGTTGTTTTTTACCAACAAAATGCTTGAAGAATCAACCTTTCACCCTACAAAGACAACTGCACAAGTTTCAATCCACAGATTTTTCTTGTTTTTCGGAGCAAACTTTTCTGTTCTTTTCCTCACTTTTATCGCTAAGGTTCATGAAAGTAGGTTTATGAGTCACAAAAGCAGGGCTGGCTTTCTTGATTTGCAACAGCCTAATTTCATTATTAAGTTAAAAATCACTCATTACTTTTACAGATAAACTCAAAAATCTACCTTACTTTCTACAGTATCACCTAACTTTCAGACTTAACTTCCATCACATTTTTGTTTTTGATAGGTGGTTTCTCAAATTTTTCCTGCAACAGCTGTGCTATTAAGGTGCAGAAATCAGTGTTTAAAAGATGACCAAACCATAAATAATACAGGTTTATATATGGTACCATAAATCTCTGGATCTGGCAAGTTGCATTATGGTCGGATGTACATTGTGGAGCTGCAGAACAGCAAAACTGCAAAAACAGACTTTTGCATGTTTCTTTGCTCACACCACAGCCCACATGATTTGTCCATTTGGTCCAAAATGCAGTCTGGTTAACAATGTGCCTTTGAAGATTTGGTGTAAAATGTTAAACTGTTCAAAAGTTATTCAAAACTGATTTCCCATTATAGCCAATGGGGAAAAATATATGTGTCTCACAAAAGTGTCAAAGCACAATTTTCCTTTCACAAATGGCCCTTTTACTTTCATGCTGTCACCATCTTGTTTTCAGTTAGTGAGAGAGAAAATGCCTGGCATTTAAATTTGGGACCCTCTAGGCAAACACCGACCGTTGAGTTTATCGAATCGGGTCCTGAGGATGCCAGCCCTATCTTTTTTGGGGGTAAATCCCCGGAAATGCCATTTTAAAACTCAGAGCCCCAGTACTTTCACAAATCATGAGAAAATATCTGCAAAACTTTCACAAATGCAAAAGTTTCATGCTGTTTTTTGCAAAACTTTTGCAATTTGCAAAAGAACTTTGCTAAAAACTACAAATCTTTGCCATCCCCTGCAACAAAACAGTTGGGTCTTTTGGCTGAAATTTACAGGGTGGCAAGCCCTGGTCCCACAGATGTGCTCTTTGGTGGTTTGGTGCCACAACATTCAACTGGCCCAAAGTTATGGTGTTCCAAAGTTGAGAAATTTCTCGTGAGGATAACATTGCGGTGCCTGTGAGGCCTTTTGGCACCTGTATCTCAAAACAAAGTGAGATATGGAGTTTTGCTACCTACATGTTAGATCACCCATCTAACCTGTAAAAACAAGTTTAGAAATTATAGATTACACCAGTAGTAGAATTTTTTCCTACTTGCTATGGTTGAAGAGATACTGGCAAATTAGTGTCATAGAGGTTCCAAGGGATGCCTTTATAGCATATTTCAGTGCCCATATCTTGTAAATGATGAGAGATACAGATCTGGTTGATTTATGTTGTGAGGAGTACTCGCTGTCATGATTACAACAACATTGGAATTTCTTTTCTAGCTGTTACGGTTGCTGAGATATTAGCAAATTACTGTTACAAGGTTTCCTTGCCCTGTAGGGCTGCTGTATGGCTCTGTAGTTATGTGTAAGTGGGAGCGCAGCACCCAAAGGGCCCATGCTCCCACATACACATACCATTATGCAAAATGGCCAATATGAAGGAAGCGAGGGCCCAGAGGCCTGCGCCTCCCACTAACATGTACCACTTACCAGTTACATTAAACTTTCTCAAAAGAAGGAAATTCATTGCAAAAACTCTATTAATGCATCAGTTAGGGTTCATAGCACAGTGACAAAAGCATGGAAATGTGGTGTTAGGGTTACCACCCTACCACTCACCCCCACCCCCACCCTCCACACACCAACAGGCATCGGGGTGTACATTGGAATCATCGTGCCTAACTCTCACCCCATTCTCTTATACTGCACCACCTCAGCTTCTTTACACATGGAATGTGGTGAGAGTTTGGTCAAGCGGCCCCAAAGCACACCCGATGCCTGTTGGTGTGTGGAGGTGGGGGTCAGAACTCTAACACCACATTTCCATGCTTTTGTCGCTGTGCTATGCACCCTAACTGATGCATTAATGGAGTTTTTGCCATGAATATATATAGATATATATATATATATATATATATAGAGAGAGAGAGAGCGAGAGAGAGGAACAGAAATCATATATAGTTGGATCAAAGCCACAAAAGTAGGAAAATGTGGTGTTAGGGTTTTCAAAGCTAGTACCCCACACCCACCCTGCACACACTAACAGGCATTGGGGGTGTCTCGGGGTCATCGACCCTAATGCTCATATAGGGCAGGGAGGGTGGGTGGTGGGTGCTCAAGGGAGGGTTGGGATGGGGAAGGGGTGAGGAGATGACAAGGGACCGTTTTCTATTTTTACTGGGAAAGAAAAGATGTGGGTACTGTTTTATTTTTTACATGTACTGTATTGCAAGCAGTGGGACACTGGGGTGGCTCCCCAATGTCCAACAATACTGTTGGGGTAGGACATAACTGGGGACACAGAGAGGGCTCTCAGTGTTCCACACTGACAGGGGGCTAGTGCCAACACTGGGATTTGGCATCCCTCTGTGGGCAAACTGTAAGGGTAGGGAAGAGGGAAATTGTTTAACCAGGAGGGACTTCATTTGGGACACTGGGAGAGGGCTACCCAGTGTCTCACACTGCTGGGGAGGATATACTGGGGACACTGAGTGGGCTCCCCAGTGTCCCACACTGGCAGGTGTAGTGTTATGATGCCAACATGGGGATTGGGCACCACAATGTCGGCAGAGCTTTATATATTTAATATTAAGATTCTCGACCCCTTCCCTTGAAGCAGTAAAGGGGAAAACGGGCTTTCATTAGGTAAATATCAAGAGGTGTTTACCCAAACGGGGCCGAGGAATTAGATTCTGAGGTCTGTTTGCCCCAAAATGAGCAGTGGATATTTTAGGGAATACTGTCACAAATCCACCCCCATACTGTTGTGCACAACAGTGGGTGTTTCAGGATACTGCCATAATTTGTGGCAGACACACCAGCAAAAAAAACATTTAGGGACATGATACAGAAAACTAATGCCAGAATCATGTTCCTCGTGCTCTGATTAGGTAAATGCAACTGTTGGTGTTTACCTAGTGGTGGTATTTTTGAAAATATTTTACTTTTTCCACCTTACTAACTGGAAACAAGATGGCAGAATTTGGACTGAACAGTAAATACCATTTACTGTTTGAACAGTAAATGGTTATTTACCATTTGAACAGAAAGTTCGAACAGTAAATGGCCATTTGCTGTTGAACGATAAATACCATTTACTATTCGAACAGTAAAGTTTGAATAGTAAATGGACATTTGCCATTCAGACAGTACAGTTTGAACAGTAAATGTTATTTATCGTTTGTACAGCCTGTCTTGCATCTATCACAAAACTCATTATAATTCAAAAATAATATAATTTTCACCAAACCATCCAAAACACCCTTGGCACTCACCCCATCATCACTAGCAATTTCAGAGAAACATTCCATTCTGCGTGTGCTATAGATGAGGGTAAAAATCCCATGTTATCCTATGGGAAAAAGTCCATTCTGGGCTTTCTGACCACTTTATATCTCAAAACCTAAAAACTGCCATCACAAAACTTTCCACATCTTGCAACACTGACAAAATGACAGCACATACCAATTTTTGGGCAATTTTGTAGAAAATACCAAAGATATTAAGGTGGAAAAATTGAGATTTAACAGTGCTGTACCAACCCTAACTATATAGGTACTCTCGTGCTTCATATAATATAGAGTGCAGTAGCACCCTATAGTTAGGGTTGAGTATCTTGTTCAACATTAAACCCTAACTTTACACATTAATATCTTTGATTCTGTGAGACATAATGAGCTGAATTTTTGTATGTGCTGTCTAGGAGGCAAGTTCTTGATCTCTGAATATTTTGTGATGGCAGCTTGTGCGGTGTCTGAGAGCCATGTGTAATTTTTGTAAATGTCTAACTTTTTCTTATACTTGTCTTTTTTTCTCTCCTGCAGCCTGCATAGAATGGAATTTTTATTCCAGACCTGCAGGGAACATGTGTCATGTCCTAAGGTAGTGCCTTTGACAGGTCTGGTGAAAAATATTAAAGGGTTTCAGAGAGTCATAAGGCTTTAAAATGTAGTGGTTTCTGACCTGTGCATGTGCAATAGGGTTTTGAGATAACATTCTGTGGCGAAAGTACAAATATGACACTGCAAATGTGCATTTTTCATTTCGCCACTTGCTTGGCAGGGCACTAAGCACTTCTTGTCCTTGCCAACCGCCATCTTATTTTTCCACAAACTAATGAACATGGAAAATACATAAAAATGCTGGATTTTAAAATAAACATCAGAACCTAGCTAAATGGGACCCATTTAACTAGATTCTGATGTTTGTTTCTTAACATTATGGCTACAAATACCTTTTCTGGGCAACCAAAATCCTGGTTGCCCAGTTTAGTGAGAGGAGTATTTGCCCCACATTCTCTGTATGAGAACAGTGGAATTTCTTGACTTCTGCAGCCACAACTGAACTCATGCTGCCGGCTGCAGTGTGAGCTATGAGCTGCAATTTATCTGGTGTTTGGTAGCACCCCACTCCATTACTGTCCCTTGCAATGTATCAAGTTCCCTGGTATCTAGTGGCACCCCACCCTTCCAATCGCTGTCCCTCTAATACTATATTTCCTGGTGTCTAGTGGCATTCCCCACCCATTGATCCTCCCTGTAAATAGATAAATATGTTGCATGGTGTCTAGTGGCACCCCCACCCACCGATCACCATTTCTGGATTTCCCTGGTGTCTAGTGGCACCTCCCCACCCTCTGATCACTGTCCCTATTAGTAAATTATATATTCCTGGTGTCTAGTGGAACCCCAGCTACCGATCGCAGTTCCTGATTTCCCTCATGTCTAGTGGCACTCTCTACCCACCAATCACCCGATCACCATCTCTGTTAATAATGTATATATTCCCTGGTGTCTAGTTCCACCCTCCAACCTCCTATTTCAGGCACAACCTGAAATGAATAAAACTGTCCCTTAATGTTTTTTATTTTTATATTTCAAAACCTGCAAAAAGAAAATGGTCCTTCACCAATCACCCCCACAACCACCTATCACTCAGCACCCACCACCCACACCCTCAGTACATCCCCACACAGCCTCAACAGGTCCCAGATTCAAAAGCCACTCTCTGATTGAACACACATCTTGCTGCTGGAACCAGACACTGCGATATGAGAAACTAAGGTAAATGCGGTTCAATGTATTTCAATGGAGGGTCAACTTTTATGCATAACTTAGACATTTTTGATATTTTGACCCCAAATTTTCAACTTGGCCTTTTGGAGACTCCACTGCATGAACAATATGACTGTCATTACTCAACCATGGCCCAAAAGGTAATTTAGTAGTCACTTGGTGAATTCACCTTTTTGGTGGGATTTGAAAATTGTTCCTGCCCTTGTTCATATGGTGGGGTCATAAGAAGGCTATGTTGAGTTGGGGTCAAAATATGTAAAATGGCAAATGTTATGACCATTTCTTGCAATTTCACTACACATGCTTTCGTAACTTTGGACATTTTAAATATTTTGACCCCAGATTTTTGACATAGCCTCCTTATTACCCCACCTCATGTATGTCATAGTGCCATTTTTCAAATCCTGGCCAAATGTGTTTTCATACCTGTGGCATGGAATGGCATTGCAGTTGTGTAGAATTATGTTTTGCGGTAATTCAAAATGTTCTGTACTGGATACATGGGGTGGGATAATAAGATGGCTATGCTGACAATTTGGTCACTGTTGTCCTATAAATGGAAGTGCAGAGCCTGGAGGGTCCTGTTCTTCCACAGCTACATACATATACGCATCTATGGAAGGACTGGGCGAGGCCCAAAGGGCCATGTGCTCTCACAGGCAAATAAGGATATGATTATACTCTCTCAAAAAGTAAGAAATAAATTGAAAAACATCATTAATGCTCTATTTAGTGTTAAAGTGAAAAAGTAGGAAATGTGGCATTAGGGTTTCCAACCTAACACCCCACTCTGCACACGCCAACAGGCATCAGAGGTGTGCTTGGGGTCATCAGCCTTATCACCACCCCAATTTTCCTGTATTGACCCATCTCAGCTCATTTACTTATGGAATGGGGTGAGCATTAGCGCTGATGACCCCAAGGCACACCCCAGCACCTGCTGGTGTGGCATGGTGGGGTGGGGGGTTAGGGGTCGAAACCCTAATAACACATTCCCTACTTTGTCACTTTAATGCTAACTAGAGCATTAATGAGTTTTGTGCAATATATATACATACATTGCAAAAAACTGTGTTAAAACACCAATTGGGGTTGATCTTAATGCCACAAAAGTAGGAATGTGGCATAAGGGTTTCAACCCTAACTCCCCAAGCAGCAAAAGGACAAGACCACATATAAGCAACCACAGACAGGCATCATCAGGTAAGACAACAACATACAACTGTTTCCAGATTACACAAATGTAGTAGTACTCATGTGCAACCTTCATGAATTTATATCTGAGGCTGCTGAAGCACAGTCAGAAGTGTGTGTGTGTATATCTTATAGCGTGCATGAGTACATGTGGCTAGAAAGTGCTGATCCCATAGGTGTCTGTGCTTCTGCAGACAGAAGTAGTGTTGTAATTTGAGTATCATGGATTTTGTGGGGCCTGCGCTCTGCAGTCAGAGGTCAGTATATGTCGCACACCTTCAGCTGCAGAAACTCAGGCCCTTCAGGGGTGTATACAGTATATGTCTTACAGGTGCATAAGTACCTGTGCCCCATAAGAGCCTGCACTTCTGCAGGCAAAAGACTCTTGTAATTTGGGTACTGTGAATTTGTATCTGTGGTGGCAGGAGCCCATGCTTTTACAAACAGAAGCAGTGTTGTGATTTGAGTATCATGGATTTCTATCTGCAGCCAGAAGTGAAAGTGTATATCTTGCAGTGTGCATGCCACAGATACAAATCCACAAAGGGGCTCCTGTCCAGCTGTGCACATGTTCAGAATGTAAAAGTGGAGACACCATTTGCAGTAAGTGATCACCACACTGTGTGATTCCACCTAGACATGAACAAGAAGAGGGTTAGGACCAAGATTAGAATTTTGGACTTAAGGAAGGCTGATTTCAGTAAGAGGGAAGAAATTTGAAACAGCACCATGCTAGGACCAGGAAAGAGATGAAGATGGACCACAAATCAAACAAATCTGAAAGTAAATATTTATGTTGCCATTGGGTTGTGCATTTGAGGAAGAGTAATGTGCTCAGGGACAACCCAGGTTCCAGTTGTCTCAGTGGTGCAGCTGGTTAGCACAACCAGAATGGTATTCCAGGTGGCCTGGGTTCAAGTCCCACCTGAGGTACTTACTTCTTTCTCACCTCTGTTTGTATGTTTTCCATAAATATGCTCACGCCTCCTGTGTGATTGTTCCCTTGAGAACCATAGTGGGTTTTTTTCTTCTCTTCATTTTTCTCACTTGCCTGATGCAGAAGCTTATTGCTTCTGCTATGGCTCCTTTAGGATATGCTCACTGTTCATCTACACCCTCAGTTTCTCCTCCCTGCCAAGGCTGTCCTGAGACATTCCCCAGCTTTGCAAAGTTGGCCTGCCTGAAATCCAGGACCCTCATTTTGTGTGGTTTGACTCCTTTACTGCTCTCACATTGAACCACAACAGTGATCACTGGCTCCTAGGTGACTCCCTGCCTCTACATCTGTAACTCTGTCCCTGTTAATGAGCACCAAGTCCAACATTGCTTCCTCATATGTGTGCTCTACCACTAACTGTCTGAAGCACGCCCCTGTAGGGCATCTAGGATGTCCCTACCCTAGCTGTGGCTATGGCATGGGTGCTCCAATTTACATCTGGCAAGTTGAAATCTCCCACCATCAGTACTTCCCCTTAGCCAACTTTTTGTGATGGCTTCACCGTAATCTGTCCAGCTTTTCCTCCTGTGTTGGAGGTCTATAGATTGTGCTGGTGCAGATGACGCAAAGCATTCCCTATACCCAGGGTGACCCAGAGTGCCACCGCCTCTTCCTGCTTTCCCTGTATCTCAGTAGCTTGAATTCCTTCCTTCACATAGACAGCCACTTCTCCTCCCTTTACCCACTGAATCTTTCTGAAATAGAGTGTACCCTGGTATGGCCATTTCAGTCATGGTTTCTGTACACCATGCTTCAGTAACACTTGCAATGTCCAGGACCACCTCAGCCATTAAGGCCATTAAGTCAGATTTTATCCCCAGGCTGCAGGCATCATGTACATGACTTTCAAGTTTTGTTACCGCTCTTATTTCCACTTCCTCTCCCACCCTTTGCCCCTCCTTTTCACTCCCGATTTTGCTTCCAGCAGGCATATTTCCACTCTCCTACTCAGACTGCAGATTTATCATTGTCTGACCTCCTCTTCTAGCCTTGTTGATGTTTATTTTGATTCCTGTGTCTATTTCCTGTTTGTGGGGATTAACGACTAAGTTCCTATCTGTTAATGTATCCTCGATAGGTTCTTTTATCCCAGACTCCCCAATTTAAATGCTCAATGCTGACATCAAACCTCTGTCCCAGCACTCTTATTCCTTCCTTGGTCAGGTGTAGTCCATCCTAGTTGAAGAACTTCCTCCCAGAAGTCTCCTTAAGCACCTAAGAAACAATGCCCTTTTCCTAGACACCAGCTCTGCAACCATGCATTGAAGAGGATGAAGGGTGAGATAGTTAGAATGAAAATGGAGGGGTTGAGCGGATGGTAGTAAGGAGAAAGTGAAACGCTACATTTCTCTGCTCAGTCTTCACTAGGGAAATGGATGGTCCAGTGCTACAAAGGAGGAGGGTGGGAAATGGAAAGGGAGGACACAGACATGTGATACAACAAGATAGGGTCCATAAAGGCTTGAAAGCCCTGAAGGTGGATGAATCTCTGGGGCCAGATGGCAGGCATCCAAGGGTTCTGAGGGAACTCCTAGATGTACTGATGGGTTCACCAACAGACCTGTTTTGTTTTTTCATTATTTATCTGCCCACACCCTGGTGGCCCCTTCCAGCATCTTGCTCCCCAGCCCCATCACCCACTCACCCATGGACTTAGCTTCACATCTTGTACCTCCATGGCTGGGTGGGTGCCTAGATGGATGGTGTGAGCCTGCAGAGTACATGCTATCTTCCTGCTCACTCTAGGGTGATCAAGTAGTGGGTCACACTGTGCCCCTCCATGAATGAGGAGAACTATCATGGAATGCTCAGTCCTTCTTCCCAGTCTGGCCTCCAGTGATCCCAGTTTGTCTCTGAAACCCTGGTCTACAGTGTGGCTGGGAGCAAGGCCTCCTGCCTCAGCACTCTATGTCACTCGGCTAGCTAGAAGACCTATTTAACACCTCTCTGGAGATGGGATTGTACCCCAGGGCTGAGGAACACCCTGGGAATAACAGACCAATCAGACTGACCTCAATAGTGGGAAAGCTGATGGAAACTATTCAGAAGGAAAGACTGGTAGCTTTCTGAGGATAATTACCTCCAAGATGAGAGGCAGCATGGGTTTGTGTCAAGGGAGGTACTACCAGAGTAACCTGGTTGATTTCATTGTCCTGGTAACCAAGACAGTGGACAGGGGCCAAGTGGTTGATATCTTGTATTTGTACTTCAGTAAAGCCTTAGTACCTAACAGGAGATTACTTAGGAAGCTGAAGGACCCGAGGGTAGGGCTAAGTTTGCCAGATGGTTAAAGCCTGTCTGCAGGACAGAAATCAGAAGGTAGTAGTTGGGGATTCTCTGAGGCTAGGTCAGTGACCAAAGTGGTCCCACAGGATTTGGTTCGGTGTTGCTTAACATCAGCACCATTGCAGATGGGATTAAAGCTGTAATCTGCCTATTTGCAAATGACACAAAGCTCTGTGGGAGGGCGAACACTGAGGACGGGAGACAGGACTAAAGAAGACCTGGCTGAGCTGAGAAGTGGCCTGGCATTTGGCAACTGGGGCTGAACACTAAAAGTACAAGGTAATGCACTTAGGGGCAAAGAACCAGAGGCCAAATATTGGCTGGGTGGTAAAAGCAGCCAAGTCAGAGGAGAAGAAGGACCTGGGAGTAATAATCAAGAGTGACTCAAAGCACCTGGCACACTGCAAGAGAGTAGTAGCCAAAGCAATCTATATGCTGAGGTGCATAGTCAGGGATAACAAGTGGAAAGGCAGAGGTGCCACTGTACAGATAACTGGTGAGGTTGCATCTTGAGTAGTGTGCAGTATTGGTGCCTTTACCTGAAGAAGGATGTCAACTTACTGGAAACAGTCCAGAAGGGCAACAAAATGATCCAGGGACAGCATGGAAAACATTATGTGGAGAGGCTAAAGAAGCTCAACATGTAGGAAGGGTGGACTGTGCAGAGTGAACCAGAAAAAGGCAGATATCCTGAAAAATACTTCTGTTCAGTGTTCACAGAAGAAAGAGAAGGAGGGCTACAACAAATTACCAGTAGTACTGGTGGAACGAGAGCGGACACCAGTTTTTGGGGAAAAGAGAGTCCTGAAGGGACTTGCTAATCTGACAGTGGACAAAGCAGTGGGACATGATTGGTGCATCTAAGGGATACCCCTTTAAAACGAGTCCATTTGAGTGACTCAATTGATGACTCCAAAATAGCATGTGTCAAATGAGTGAGAGTGTTTTAACAGCACATGTTTACTTCCAGTAAGGAGTCAGTGATGTAGCTAGAGAGTTGTGGAGCCTGTAGGCAATTGCTTGGATGGTCATATCCATGCTGGGCCATGTGACCTACAGGTTAGAGTCACCACCTGTGTGCTCTGCAGACCTGGGTCCGAGACCGGTGATGGGATTATTTTTTTTTGTAGTAAAGCTTCCGCCCGCCTTCCTCTCAAGCTTCTCCCTGTCCCTGAATTCTGCCCCCAGGAGATGGTCATTTTAAATAGAGAGGGGCAGAGCCCCACAAGAAAGTCACCATAGCTGTTCGCTTTTGGGTGAGGCTGTAGCACTTGTATTCATTTTATGCTTTACTGTTTTGTCTTAGCTGAATTTGCTGGTGCCATTTTGTAGGTGCTCTTTTGAAATGAAACCGATCCAAGGGTATTCAGGGAGCTCAGGAGGTACTGGCTGCACCACTGGCAGTCCTATTCAACAGCTCATTGGAAGCAGGGTGATTCCAGAGGACTGGAGGAATGCAGATGTAGTCCCACTTCAGAAAAGTGGTAACAGGAAAGAGGCTGGAAATTGTAAGCCAGTCAGCCTGACATCAGTGGTGGAAAGTTAATGGAATCACTGCTGAAGGAAAGGATAGTGGCATATCTTTAATCCAGTGGGTTACAAGATATGAGTCAGCATGGATTCACTGGGAGGGTCACATCAAACAAATCTGATAGATTTCTTTGACTGGGTGACAAATGAATTAGATCAAGGTGGAGCGTGTGGCCTACCTAGATTTCAGTAAAGTTTTCTACACCATTCCACATAGGAGACTAGTAAACATGCTGTGTAGCTTAGGAGTGGGTCCAAAGGTGATAAACTGGATAAGAAATTGGTTAGTGGGTAGAAGACAGGTGGTGATGGTAAACAGAATTCATTCCAAGGAGGGGTAGGGTAGCCAGTGGAATGTCTCTGAGGATATGTCTTCTTTAATGTCTTTATAAGTGACACTGCAGAGGAGCTAGAGGGAAGGTCTGCCTCTTTGTGGATGACACAAAACTCTGCAATAGGGAGAACAATCGGAGGTGGGGTGGAAAAGATAAGCAGAGACCTGAGAAAGCTCAAAGAATGGTCAAGGGTATGGCAGCTGGGTTTAAGTGAAAATGTGCAAAATAATGCACTTGAGGCAGAGAAACCCAGGCACTGAGTACAAAATGGGTGGAGTTTTACTGATGACAACCAAGCAGGAGAGAAACCTGGGGTAATCATACTGGATGACATAAAGATGGCCAGGCAGTGTGACAAGGCAGTTGGGAGGCCAGTGGGATGCTGGGGTGCAAAGGGAGGTATCAACAGTAGAAAAAGGTACTGTAGGTGGTTTTGCCTCTGTATAGATCGCTTGTAAGACCCCATTTAAAATGGTATCCAGCTGTGAGACCACACCTCTGGAAGGATATAGACAGAGTAGAGGCAGTCCAGATGAAGGCTACTAAACTGTGCAGGGTCTGCATCAGAAGCCCTATGAGAAGAGACTATAGGACCTAAATATGTACACCCTGGAAGAGATGAGGGTGAGCTGGGATGTGACAGAGATCTTCACATACCCTCATGGGGGTAACATAGATACAGGGAGAGATTTTCAGAAAAAAGGTGTTCAACAACAAGGGACATGGTATAAAGCTGGTGGGTAAATTCAAGAAAGATGTGAGTAAATACTTTTCACAGAAAGAGTGGTGAATTCCTGGAACAGCCTACCAGTGGAGGTGAAAACAGTGATGGGGTTCAAGAATGCATGGGATAGCCATAAGGAATCTTACTGGAAGAGAAGGGTGGAGGAGAAAGAGCCAGAGATCAAGTAGAGTCTGCAGTGATAATTTAGGTAGGGTAATATGTGCAGGTAGGGTGGGTCAAGCAGTCCTTATTTGTCAATAGATTCTATGTTTCTTTGTATTCCCTGGAGGACAGAAGGTAGAGAGGAACTCATCAAGACTTTCAAGCACTTTGGCGAGACCTGAGAGTCTCTTCAGCCTTAAGCGGGAACAAGTCCACTAGGGGCACAGTCTAAGAAGCTGATGGGGAAGATTCAGTACAGAGAGATAAAGAGACACTTTTTCCACTGAGAAGTTGGTGGTCAAGTGGAACCAGTTGCTAGAGGAGGTGATCTCCCTGAAAACAGTGGCTGATTCCAAGAGACAATGGGATAAAGTAAAGGGGAAAAGTTACATGTAGGTGGTGGGCAGGGTGTTAGTGAGGAGGCTTGAGGGGAGGAAGGGGTGAGGGAGGGTCCTCAGTAAGCACTGAGGGACCTGCACTCATGAGCAGGACTGATAGACTGTAACACCTTAATCTGCTTGCTTATTTCCTATTTAAGAACATAAGAAAAGCGTCCAGCTGATGGGGACCATGTGATCCATCTTGTCTGCCCTAGAAACTACCCCATTCTCTATGCAGCCTTTGTCTTAACTTGCCCTTTATGTCTGTCCCATGCAAGTTTGAACTCCCTGATTGTCTTCAATGCTACCACATCCTGGGGCAGGCTGTTCCACGGGTCTATCACTGTCTCTGAAAAGAAGTACTTCCTGAGGTTCCTTTAAACCTTCCTCCTACCAGTCTCATATCACTCCCTCTCATGTGTGCTGCCATATTCTGTTGAAATAAAATGCCTGTCTGAGCTGCTTTAAATCACCTCATGTACTTAAATGTTTCAGTCATGTCCCTCTGTTTCTTCTCTGCTCAAGGGAGTATAGGTTCAGCTCCTCGAATCTTGTTTCATATGACCTATGATGCAGTCCATGCACCATCTTAGTAGCCCTTCTCTGAACTGTTTACAAATGGTCAATGTCCTTCTTGAGCTGAGGTTTCCAGAACTGAATGCAATACTCCAAGTGTGGCCTCATCAAGGACCTGTAGAGGGGCATGATAACCTCCCTCTTTCTACTAGAAATACCTCTACTTATACATCCGAGGATGCCACATGCTTTTCTGTGCTGCTTTCTCACATTATTTTGCTGCTTTCTCACATCGTTTTCCTACCTTTTAATTTGTCAGTGATGATTATGCCGAGATCTCACTCCGTTTTGTCTCTTCAAGTTGATGTCCTCCTAGTGTGTACTTTTTCCAGGGTTCCTCTTTCCCAAGTGCATTACCTTATACTTTTTGGCATTAAATTGTAACTGCCAGTTCCTGGACCAATCCTCTAGCTTTCTAAGGTCAGCTTCCATGTTGTCTTCTCCTTCCTTGTGTCCACTCTGTTGCAGAGTTTTGTATCATCTATGAACAGGCAAATTTTCCCTGCTAGCCATTCCCTATGTCTGCAATAAATATATTAAATAGGATCGGTCCCAGTACCGATCCCTGTGGGATGCCATTGGTCACCCTACCCTCCCTTGACAATGATCCATTGACTAGCACTCTCTGGGTCCCATCATTCAGCCAGTTACTGATCCAGCTGACCATCTTCTGGCCAACTCCTGTATGTTCAGCTTGTTTGTTAGCCTTCTGTGAGGGCGGTGTCAAAGGCCTTGCTGAAATTGAAGTATACAACGCCCACTGCCCCTCCCTGATCCAGTGTTCTGGTGGCCCAGTCGAAAGTCGATCAAGATGGTTTGACAAAAGCATCTTGCTGTGAAGCCATGTTGCTTTGGGTCCATTTTCCAGTATGTTAGGTATGCCACTATCCTCTCTTTTAGTAGCGACTCCATTATTTTCCCCACAACTGAGGTCAAACTGACAAGGTGGCAATTTTCTGCCTCTTCCTTGGTTCCACTCTTGTGTAAGGCACGTAAGTTGCCTGTTTCTAGTCCTGAGGTATTTTCCTACTGTCTAGTGACTTGTTGAAGAGCTCAGCCAGTGGTGCAGTCAGTTCCTCTCGAGCTCCTTCAATATCCTAGGGTGCATGCCATCCGGACCCATGGTTTTTTTCACTTTTAGTTTAATTAAGCTCTTTTAGGACCCTCTCCCTTGTGAAGGGGCTAGTATCTGCTGGGTATCTTCCTTTGTCCTGCTCAGTGTAGGACCTTTGCCACTGTCTTCTATGGTGAAGACAGAGCCAAAGAATTTGTTTAGCACTTCTGCCTTGTCCTCTTCTCTCTGCCATCTTACCTTCCTTGGTTGCTAGTGGACTATTCTTCCTTAGTTTTCTTTTTCTCTTATGTATCTATAAAGGTTTTGTCTCCTCTTTAATACCCTGTGCTATTTTCTTCCATCTGTGCTGTTGCCCTTCTAACAGCTTTCCCCACCTCCTTTAATTTGTTCTTGTATTCTTCCATGTCTGCTTTGTGTTTCATTTGCTTGAATTGTGTAAAAGCCTTTTTTTCTCTTTGATTTTGGATGCTACTTCATGCGAAGAACCAGACAGGTCTTTTCTTCTTTTGGACTTGCTGATCTGCTTAGTGCATGCAGTTGTTACTGCACGTGAGCAGCCTTCAGAGTATTGCAGCAGTCATCTACATCTCTTATTCCTCCTTCTAGCATGGATGTGATCATACTTTCATTTTGGGAAGCTGGCTTTTCTGAAATATAGTACCTTGATTTTGGTGTAACTATTTTCTTCCATATTGTTTACAGTAAACCAGACTTGAACTGTAATCACCGGTCCCTAGATTGGCTCCTACCTCTGCTTCTGGGATCCTTGTACTGTTTGTCAGCACTAGATCCAATATTGCTTTGTCTCTGGTGAGTGAGTTCACCAGTTGATGCAAACCTGCTCCCCTTAGTGCAAAAAAACTCTTTGCTCCAGTCTGAGGATGCAGTGTGATGACCAATCCACATCCGGTAGACTGAATTCCCCCAAGCAACAACTCACTCCTGTCCACCATCACTGAGATGGTTTCCAAAAGCTCCTTGTCTATGTTGGCCTCCTGGGATGGGGTCTGTATATGACTCCTACCTGGATAGGGGCTTTGTCCCTGGCTCCTAGTGTAACCCAAAGGGCCTCTGCTTTACTGTGTTTTCCTTGGATTTTTTTGTGCATATGTCATTTCTGACATACAATGCCACCCCTTCTTTCCCTCATGATCTTTCCAGAATAAGCATACCTGGGATGGTGACATCCCAGGAGGGTTCCCAGTGAACCATATTTCTGTAACAGCTACACAGTCTAATTGTGCTTCTGCCATTACAGCTGTGCGATCAGGGATTTTTTTTTTTTTTTGGCAGACTACGAGCATTGATGCACATTGCCTTCTATCCCCTTCTGTTTTGGTCATTTGCATTTTTAATATGTTTTGGTTGTGTAATTTTATTGAAATGCTTGATCTGAGTGTGTTTGGTGCGATGTTTGGTCCGGGTATGATTGGCGCATCCTTGTGCTGAACTAGTTGGTGATGGGAGGGGCATTTGGCAACTCTTTCTGTGCTAGGGATGTCTGTGCCCCTCAGTTAGTTTAACTGACCGATGTGAACATTGAATTTTTGCCCTAGCACTTGGATCCTCCATTGAGAGGTGTAGGCTGTCGAATTTAAAGAACTCCCATTCCCAGAAGTCCTGCCATTTTCCAATAAAGTGGTGACCTTTTCCTGGCACCAGTCTTTTAGCCAGGTGTTTAGCTCTGAGATGTCCCTTTTCCTGATCATCTGCCTGCTGTCTCTCTTTTCAGACTGGCAGAATTTCAGAGAAAGTGATAGTGGACAAAGGGAAGCAAGCTTGTCGCCCAGCCTGGTGAGGTTTTGTTTAGGTTTCCTCTGCTGACTTACTGGCTAGGTCATTCGCACCTATGTGGAGAATGACATGTGTGTCTCGATCAATGCCTCAAACGATTTCCTCTATACGATTGGTGTCCTTCCATGCAGATGATCTGGGAGGCACCTTACCATAGTTAAAGCATGGTCCTGCTGAGGTGAGTCTTTACACACCTAATCATTGTGTCTCAAATATTAGTACCGGTTTCTTTCTGTACTTTTTAGTGGATTTAGTTATATGCTGTACCTCATGCGCCACTCTGGGTTCATGAATTTTGATGCTCATTACACTTTCGTCATGGCAGATGCTGCAGTGTACCGATTTTGTCTGAATAGGTTTGGTACCTTCCTGTATTGAGGATTTTGTGCCAGTTGTACAAGACCTGACCTGTTGCCAGCCCCTTGGCCTGTTTGTCCTTTGGGGTAGGGGTACTGGTGAGTGCACCTTGAAACTAAAGGTTTTACCTGTCACAGCAGGGCCAATTTAGTATATCATGGAGGTATTTTATCTCAGCCCATGCTGCATGAAGCTGTGATCAGAGGTCTCTGATTGTGGAGCATGTAGGACAGTGCCCCTCTGTAAATAAAGTCCTTGGTAAAAGTCTTTTCAAATCAGTACAAAAGTTTGCAAGCTCAACCTCTATGTTTACAATACAACTTAGTAAAATTAGTGGGGTGGCTCCTGGTGTGTGACCAAACAGAAACATACAGTTAAAGTAGCAGGACCCCCATTTTGCTGCATTAAAGCCTGCATTTTTAAATAACTCCAGTGTTCTTACTTTTCATACATTTCGGAGGGTTCTTGGTTCTCATTATCCAGCTGAACCATGATTAAGCCTGACCACTTGCAAAGTGAACACCTCCATTGGTCAGGTAAAAGCACCACATTTTAACTTGCCATATCAGAGCTGAGGTTTCCTTGCTTCCTTTATTTTAAAGAAGAGACCACTCTCCTGGCTTCATTACTTAAAGTGTGCTCTGGCCAATGAAAGGTCCACAGGTGTTTAATAGGGAGCTTAGCAATTAGAAGAAGGTCACAATTCTCCTACATTCAGATCAGTACAAAAGGTTTG
Source organism: Neoceratodus forsteri (assembly GCA_016271365.2). Lineage (NCBI taxonomy): Eukaryota > Metazoa > Chordata > Ceratodontiformes > Ceratodontidae > Neoceratodus > Neoceratodus forsteri. Next base: position 888,183,067 of record CM028131.1, on the reverse strand, counting down.
CAAGCTAAACCCCTGTATTTAGTACAACTTAGTAAAATTAGTGAGGTGGCTCCTGGTGTGTGACCAAACAGAAATCATACAGTTAAAGTACCAGGCTCCCCATTTTGCTGCGTGCTAAAGCCTGCAATTTTAAAAATAACTCCAATGTTCTTACTTTTCATGTATTTCGGAGGGTTCTTGGTTCTCTCATTATCCAGCTGAACCATGGGGAGACTGCCCTGGTACTTAACTGCATGTTTCTGTTTGGTCACACACCAGGAGCCACCCCACTACTTTTACTAAGTTGTATTGTAAATACATGGGTTGAGCTTGCAAACCTTTGTACTGATATGAATGTAGGAGAAGTGTGGCCTTCTTCTAATTGCAAAGCTCCCATTAAATACCTGTAAACCTTTCATTGGCCAGAGCACACTATAAGTAATGAAGCCAGGAGAAGTCATTAAAAATAGAGCAAGCAAGGATACCTCAGCTTTGATATGGCAAGTTAAAATGTGAAGCTTTTACCTGGACCGATGGAGGTGGCCACTTTGCTAAAGTGGTCAGACTTAATCATGGTTCAGCTGATAATGAGACCCAAGAACTTCTTGAAATATATGAAAGTAAGAACATTGAGTTATTTTAAAAATTGCAGGTTTTAATGCAGCAAATGAGGGGGGGAGTGCCCTGGTACTTTAACTGTATAAAAGTATTTTCATATTTTTTTATGTATAATCACAATAATTACAATAAAAAGATTAACTGAAAAAACGCATTGTCTGCCTTAGTGGGAACATGTCCACTAGGGGCACAGTCTAAAGCTGAGGTGGGGGGAGATTCAGGAGAGAGAGAGAGAGAGATAAGAGACACTTTTCCACTGTGAGGGTGGTGGCCAAATGGAACCAGTTGCCAGAGGAGGTGGCAACTGGGTCAACATGACTAGCCCCTGTCTTGTGTAAACAGATGCAGATCTGAGGGTCCTCTGGGCCATGCACCTTGGGAAGAGTCCTTCCATCTGCCTGCCAAAGTGCAGGGTACTCTGAGCCCTGTGCCAAGGGAGAGTCCATCTGTCTGCAAAAGCACTGGAGCCTTTGGGCCATGTGCTTCTGTGTGGCTACAGATGGATATGCCAGGGCCCAGAGGCCCTGTGCCAAGGGAAGAGTCTGTCTGGCTGCAGATGTACTGTCCCCACTGTACTATGTGCTACTGTGCAGCTACAGATGCAGATGCACAGGGCTCAAATAGCCTTGTGCCAAGGGAAGAGTTTGACTGGCTTGTGAAGTACAGTGCCCTCCAGGCCCTGGCACTTCTGTGTGGCTACAGATGCAAAGAATTTATAAGGCAGCCTGGGGGCTGTGGAAGCACAGGGCCCTTGGGAGGCTACAGATGCTGATGTACAGGGCTAAGAGTCCTTCTGGCTGTGGAAGCACAAAGCTCTTGAGGCCCTGTGTGTTCATGCAGCTATAGGTGGGGCCCCTCTGCACTTATGCCAAGAGAAGACATCTCTTCATTATATGGTTAATTGTTGTGAGTGTGGCTAACACTGCACTATCCCTGTCCAAGCTGGGGCAGTGCTGGACAGTAGAGCCATGCCTCCAGCCTCAGCCCATCCAGATGGCTCACTAAGCTTGCCCCAAACTTATCTCAGTGGTGCAGAATTTCAATGCACTACCTGCTGGGCCAAAGGATAGTCTTGCACACAACAGTTCTTCATAATCTTTTTATTTTGACCCACATCACGAACTTGGTCACTTGAATGTGTTAAATCCCACCCAAAAATTGGTTGTGCAGTGCAACAGTGAAGTCACCTTGTGACCTATTTTTGAAAATTATCATCATCCTTGTTCATGAGGCAGGGTCATATAAACAGTATATTCAAAACGGGACTAAAATATTGGAAAACAACCAAGTTATGAACAAAAGTATGTGAAACACAAATACATTTTGTACACAAAAATGAAATTCTTAGAATGTACATTTAAGTGCAACCAAATAATTCCATGCTTGGTGTGCATGAAAACTTCATGGGTCACACTTATATGTGCAACCCAAGTATTTGCAGCTCACAGCACAAGAATCATACATTTCAGTAAGCTGAAAGCCAAATAACTTAACAAAGTCCAAAAGAGGTATTTCTGCCCCATTTTGAAAAACAAACACCAGGATCAATTTTAACAGGTCCTGTTTAGCAAGATTCAAGTGTCTGTTTTTTATATAACTTATTTTTATGTATTTTCACATTTTTTGCCCATAAAAATCAAGATGGTGGCCATCACAACCTAAACAGTGTTTCGCAACCCAAAAACACAATTAGTCATGACTTAAAACACTAGTGGAAGAAGAATTTCTGGGTTGTATCAGAAGGTTATCTCAAACCCTACTGAGCATGCTTAGAAGCCAAATTTTAGAACTTATAACTCTTGAACCAATTAATATTTTTCACAAAACCTTTGAAAGGAACACCCTTGGCACAGATCCATTCGGTCCTGAAAGTTTCAGAACAACATTCCATACCATCTTGGCAGTAGGTGAGAGCTACAAAATAGCCCAAAACAGTGCTTTTATGTATATTTCAGATATCAGAATCTGGTTAAGTGCCCTTCACAAAACTCCTCATGCCTTGAAAACTTCCTACCTCGAGCATGCATGCCAAATTTTGCACAATTTTGTTGAATGCTGCCATACTATTAAGGTGCTAAGATTGGAGTTTAACATGAACACCCTGCACAACCCTAATATACATGTGATACTGTGCATGAATAATATTCCTAACCATTGTTGCTCCATAGGTGAGCCTAAAATGGTGAAGAAGTACAATTTTATAGACTTTTAAATTTCTGGATCTCAGAATCTGGATGAGAGTCCGTCTCAAAATTTCAAAGTCTTAAGCCCTAAAATAACCAAGCTGAAGCCTGAGTCTCTCTGTACAGTCCCAACAAACTGGGCATCTCGGAGACCTGGCTAAAAGCTCCACCATGGCCAAAACTGCTCCCTACCTGGTTACACTTTCCTTCTCACAATCATTCTACCTCATGCCGTGGTGGTGGTGTACTTCTGTACTACTGTAACTACTGCAGTGCCACACTCTTGGCCAGTCCTCCAGTGACCTCCCTTCTGAGTGGCTTGCAGCTGAATTAACAGTTGCCACCAATAAGAAGTTGCTTGTTAAGAGCTGCTATAACCCACTGAAAGATGGTGTCCCTGGCTTGCAGCCTCCCTGAACCTTCTTGCACCTCTTTTCCCCACAAGAGACTCCATTCTTGTAGAGGATTTCAACATTGACTGGGACACAAACCCACTTTCTGACTGCAACTCCATCATAAAACAACACAATCTCACCCAGCTAATTAACTCTCATACATGTCTCAACAATCGGTCCAACAAACACATTACCTTGGACTGGATACTGACCAAACAAAGTTTCCCATGCCGCACACTGTCTGACTCCATTAGTGACCACTCCCCCATCTTCTGTGTCTGGTGCACCACCCCTCACCCACCTTCCTGACCTTCCACAATTTATCTAATTTTGACCCATTCAGGCTTCAGGATGACCTCAGAGCCCTTGACTGGACTTTCCTCTATGGTACTATTGATGCTGACCTTGCACTAGACATCTTTGTCTTAGCCCTATCTCACATCCAAGACAAGCATTTCCCACTCACTTCATGCAGAGTGCATGGGGTGACATCGCTGGCTCACATCAGACCTCCTCAAGCTTATGAAGCAGCATGACTCAAAGTGGGCCGTCTATAAAGCTGCCCCATCCCTTCCCATTGGAATAGCTACCATCAAGTCCAAACTGCAAAGGTCTCGCTCATGAAAGAGGGGTTCGCACCCACAGGAGACACCCTACAAAACAACAAATTCCAAAGAGGTTGCACTCACAAAAGAAGATGACATAAACGCACATCAGAACTATGTTCACATTTAATAAGCACCACTGTGGAAGCCCCTAGTGCCTCGGCAAAGTGTCTTCAAAGTGGGCTGACTCAAATAATCCAAAGACACATTTAAATACACCTTTGTGTGTGACATCACATTTTATTATCCAGTCAACACTCCATAACAATTACTTGTATAAAAACCTTTACATTAAATACAAATACCTTTTACAAAAAGTGAAGTATTATATATTTCATATGAGGCCTATAAAGCAAAAAATAGTTTTAAACTATAATGGCTTATTTATGCTAGTTGCTGTTTATCTTATGAATATTTAAAACATTCAAAGTACTTATTTCCAACATGTGATGATAAACAGATAAATCATAACTTCATATCATTCATTATCACTGTCCTGTAAGATTGTTATCTGACAGCTTTTTCCTTTTAATAAGGGCACATAATAAAATATAATGAGCCACATACTATATTGCATGTATTATTCTAAATTTAGGAAAAATGAACAGAAAATGATATCCAACTATGTTGTAATCTTTATACAACATAGCTGTGCTTTTAGTTATACTAGCATAAGGTATACAGTTTGACTCCCCAGAACTTGAAACTAAAGGTAATTCAAACCCACAAGCAGATAGGGGTTACCCTATCTATAAAATAAGCCACATACTGTATTGAACTGTATTATTTTAAATTTAGGAGAAGGAACAGAAAGCTAATGTCCAGCTATATTGTATAAAGCTTAACTAACGCATAAAATTTGTCATAAAAACATTACTTAAGTTATTAACAGGGGTTCTCCTAACCTTGTAGGGATACACCATACTTTTACTTATGCTAAAGACAACGATTTATGATTATATCTTAAAGCCTATTATGATTTTTTTATGGTCCAAACTTTTTCCGTGTCAAAAAACATATAAGCTCAAATAATATGTGGATAAAGTAACTCACTATACTTTTTGGACTTAAAGCTGTAGACAAGAGAACAGATACAGAAGGATATTTGGATGGAGCCCAACTGTGCTGGAAGATGGTAGAGAGAAAACTGATGGTATCACCTTTAAAACATAACAAAATATGATCAATATATACATATTACCAAACAAATGTTCATCAATTCAATTTACACTTCTTACTTATATTCTTAAAACTGTATACAACAGATAACCAACAGATAATGGAGAATATCTGACTCAATTGTTCGCAATTATTTCTTTTGTCTCGACTGCTCTCTTTATTTCCAAAGAATGGTTTTAAGTCCCATCTCTCATTAAGACCTGATGGGAAAACTGTCTCTGCTCTAAAGATCCTGGCACTTTCTTTTGCAGGAGTTTAGTTTGTCTATCTCCGCCTCTAGAATTACAATTAACTTGTTCAAGTCCCATAAACTTGAATTCAGACACATTGTTCATATGTACATTGGTACAGTGTCTTCCTATCGTGTATCCATCTTTTGATTAATAATAGACCTTATATGTTCCTGAATCGCTCTTTCAACGGCCTAATTGTTTTCCCTATATAGTATAGATTACATGTGCACCATACTATATATCATAAACAAAAGGGTTATACAGGTGATTAATTCCCTTACTTGAATGTCTAAACTATTTGGTATACTATGATTACCTGTATTCATGTATTTGCATACATTACATTTTCCACACTTATGATTCCCTTCGGTCTTTGTGGTAACACATTCTTTTAGGTTAAGTTTTCTTAAAGAACTGACTGTGTACCAATTTGTCCTGAAGGTTAGTTGTGCGACTGAAAGTAATTCTAGGTGTTGTAGGAATTATTTTACTCAATTCTGGGTCACTTTTAATATATCCCAGCTATTCCATATTATATTACCTACTGCTCCTGCAATTGTGTTGAACTCTAAAGAACATGTTATGTTATTTTTTCTTCTTCATTAACTCCTCAGTCTTTCTTTTTAATACAATCTTTTTGTGTTTTCCCTTGATCTTTAATATAGCTTTGTTTAGCACTGCAGGATGATAGCCATTTCTCTAAACCTTTGTAAAAGTTCATCTGCTTGTTCTTTAAAGTCACTGTCAGAAGAACAATTCCTCCATATTCTGACCAATTGGCTGTAAGATATAGAATTTTTAGTTTGGTTGGTGTGAACTATCATTTCTCAACAATGAGTTTGTACTAGTTTCCTTCCTATAGCTTTTGTATAAACACACTTGTTTACTGTATCACTTTCTAGAGTGATATCCAGGAAGTTAACAGACTCAACATCCATCACTGCAGTAAATTTTAAGTTTAGATCATTCTGGTTAAGCCACTCAACAAATTCCCTTGCACTCTCTATATCTCCTTTCCATATACAAAGACAGTCATCAATGTATCTTTTCCACTGTATAATATTTTCTTTATAAGGATTGATACTAGAGTTATTAAGTACCTCTTGTTCCCATAAGCCCAAGACAGATTTAAATATGATGGAGCCATGGAAGCTCCCATGGCAGTTCCACAGACCTGTAAATAAAATTCATTATTAAACTAAAATAACTATGGTCTAAAATGAATTTTAATGATTCTGCTAAAACTGGCACAGGTGCACCTGTATATACCTGATCTTTTGACAAAAAATATTGTGCTGCATGGATGCTATCTTTGTGCCTTATTGATGTATAGAGTGCCTCTACATCTACACAAACCGTAGCTATTCCTTTTTCCGCATAATATTACCAAACTTGCTGATGGTATCTCCAGTATCTTTTAAATAAGAAGGTAATCTGACCATACTAAACTGTAAATAAAATCCAGAAACTGGCTCAAGTGTTCTGTAATAGAGCCTGCACTTGACACAATTGGTCTTCCTGGTGGATTAAGCAAGTTTTATGGATCTTAGGAAGACAATACAAAGTTGGATTACAGGAAATTCACAAAAGATACTTCAATTCTGCGTCTGTAATGTCTCCCTTAAGAACTGCTCTATCTAACAGTTCACAAAGGTTCTTTCTAAACTGCTGCTTGGGTTGGCTGATAATTTTCTGCAGTTGTTAATATCAAACAACAGGGTTTCCACATTTCCTTGTAATTTCTCCTGTCCATTATTACAATATTGTCACCCTTGTCAGCTTTTTGATTACAATTTCTTGATTAGCAATCAATTCACTAAGGGCCTGTTTCTCTAAAATTGTAAGACTGGATACTAGTGGTTTTGATTTTAAACAACAGTTCTCTTACCTTAAACATAGCTGTATTTTCAAAAGCAGTCACATTGCCATTCGGTACTAAGGGACAAAACTGAATCTTGTTTAAACATCCATTTTCACATTCTCTCAAAGTCTTCTGGTGTTAATACGTCCTCGTATGTTCATTTTCTTGTTCTTCTGTAATACCTATCAGGTCAGACAAAAGATCTTCTGCTTCTATTGGTGACCCACACAATGATTGAGTCTCATTTTCCATAGTGTCCTTATTCTGGTTGATCTCTGTTAATAAGAAATCCAGTGTCTCATCCAGTATTCCATTCTGAACATCCCCAAGTTATTGTGTAATTCTTCAAAGCCCATATTACCAGAATTATTGATATCTTCTCTTTGTGCAAAAATATCTTAAGCTTTATTTTTCTGAAAAGTTTAAATAAATCAACAAAGACAGTGAACTTATATTTTAAGAATATAAGTAAGAAGTGTAAATTGAATTGATGAACATTTGTTTGGTAATATGTATATATTGATCATATATATATCTTTAGCATAAGTTAAAATATGGTGTATCCCTACAAGGTTAGGAGAACCCCTGTTAATAACTAAGTAATGTTTTTAAGACAAATTTTATGCGGTTAGTTAAGCTTTATACAATATAGCTGGACATTAGCTTTCTGTTCCTTCTCCTAAATTTAAAATAATACAGTTCAATACAGTATGTGGTTTATTTTATAGATAGGGTAACCCCTATCTGCTTGTGGGTTTGAATTACCTTTAGTTTCAAGTTCTAGGGGAGTCAAACTGTATACCTTATGCTAGTATAACCAAAAGCACAGCTATGTTGTATAAAGATTACAACATAGTTGGATATGATTTTTCTGTTCATTTTCCTAAATTTAAAATAATACATGCAATATAGTATGTGTCTCATTATATTTTATTATGTGCCCATATTAAAAGGAAAAGCTGTCAGAAAACAATCTTACAGGACAGTGATAATGAATGATATGAAGTTATGATTTATCTGTTTATCATCACTTGTTGGAAATAAGACGTTGAATGTTTTAAATATTCATAAGATAAACAGCAACTAGCATAAATAAGCCATTATACTTTAAAACTATTGTTGCTTTATAGGCTGCATATGAAATACATAATACTTCACTTTTTTGTAAAAGGTATTCATACTAATGTAAAGGTTTTTTATACAAGTAATTGTTATGGAGTGTTGACTGGAAAATAATAATGTGATGTCACACACACAACGGTGTATTTAAATGTGTCTTTGGATTATTTGTAACTACTTTGCCCCAAGAAGAGCACTTTTGCCGAGTGCTGAGGCTTCCCACAGTGGTGCTTATTAAATGTGAACATAGTTCTGATGTGTGTTTATGTCATCTTCTTTTGTGAGTGCAACCTTTGGAATTTGGAATAGCTACCATCACCAGCAAAATCTCTGCACATGCCTTATACAATCTAGGAATTTTGCCTACTTCCCATCACTTCAATCCAGTCACCTAGGCAACCCCAGGTGTTTCTGGTCCTCCATTAATGCCTCGCTCTCCCCACCACCACCAAGCAGCCACCTTCTCCCTTAAACACACAACAAAATCCTTCACTGGCCCCATTGACATTGTGAATGCACTTAATGCACTTTCTCAAACCTTAGCAGCTTCTGGCTAAGCTCCCCCCTTCACCCCTTGCCCCTCCTCCACCTTCCCTACTAGCCCCTCTCTTTATGTTAAATGCATTTCTCCTCTGGGGACTCTTAAGCTCTTCTCAGCCAACCATCTCGAGGGAGTGCTGGTAGTGATGGTCTATCCCCGCTTCTAAAACTAGTGGCCCAGGACAATGTCTGTCCATTCACCTTGATCTTTAACCTCTCTCTTACTACAGCCTCTGTTCCTCTGTCATAAAGTAGGCCAAATTGTCCCCATTCATAAATCAGGTGACCTAGTTTTATGGACAACTACTGTCCCATCTTCATTCTGCCCCATCTTGATAAGCTCCTAGAGAAGGCAGTAAACTACCAAATTACAAAGCATATCTCCAAATATAATCTCCTTTGCCCTCAGCAACATGCTTTCCAGAAGGCACAGCACTACCACAGCCCTTGCCTCTTCAATGACTATGTGCTGAGGAATATGGATGAAGGAAAATAACTGGTGCAGTGTTTGTTGATCTGTCCAAGGCATTTAACCTTGTAAATCACAACATCCTGACAGCAAAACTCAAAGCCGTTGGTTTCTCCCTACCTCCACCACATGGCTCACTAACTACCTCTCTGGTAGAACACAGATGGTCTGCCTTGATGGTGTCACCTCCCCTTTTACCTGTCTCTGTGAGTGTCCCCAGGGATTTGTTCTTGGCCCCTCCTCTTTTCCTCTTCATTAACTCTCTCCTGTCAGAAGACCTATCCTGTAAATCACTCTTCTATGCCAATGACTTAATACTATACCAAAGTGACCCCTCCCCTCCTCTCTATCTGCCATTCTTACCGATGATTTCTGCAAGGCACATTATTGGTTCTCCACCAACAAACTGTTGGTCAATGCTGCCAAAACAAAGGCCATGCTTTTGGTTCCAAAGTCGAAACTCTCTGCCTAGCCCACAACAGAGGCCTTGTCACTGTCAAATCCCCAAATGGATCTCCTCTTGACACTGTTCCTGCCTTCAGGTATCGGGGTAATCCTAGACCCATCCCAACCTCACACAGACCACATTGCCTCACTGATCAGGCACATCAACCAGAAGACAGGGTGCTGCTGTTGCATGATTGACCACCTCTAGAAGCCTGCTCTATTGCCCATGGCAATCTCCTTCCCCTCCTTGACTATGGCTGCCCGATGTACCCCTCACCTCCATTACCAACTTTAACCATCTGGATTCTACCTACAATTGTATATGTTGCCTTGCCCTCTGCACCCTCTCCTCACTCACTACTGCACTCTTTACCAGTCCATTAACTGGCTCCTCCACAAGCACGATGCTCCTAATTGCTGATACTTTGCACAATCCTCCTACTCTCACTATCCTTCTTATCCAGCCTAGAACCTACTGCGCAATCTACATCAGTCTTCATACCTTCAACTAGAATGCCCTAACATAACTATGAGGATGGGCCTAGAGCCTTCTGTGCAGCCGGACCTCACTATGGAACAACCTCCCTCCTCCTACATTTCCCAGACCCACCTCTAAATCTAAATTCCCTGTTAAGAATGCACTTTCTGTCCAACATGACCTCGTCTGCTCACAGGCAGCTAGCATGGCTTCGCCTCCTTGCAGCTCACCCTTAACTCCTGCCCTCTAGTGCTCCACCCGCCTCCCGCCCGAATACTATTGTTATTCCTTTGTTGAATGATGGAGCAACCTGCCCTGTTTACCAAATATTACATACCTTGTTTGCTCAATTGCTGATGTACCTGGTACTGTTTACCTTATATTTTCTCTGTTAGCTTGACCTCCACTGTTATGTTCCTGTATGATACACCTGCTCTCTCACTGTATTTTCACGTTGCATGTGCCAGTTTCTGGCCGGGCGACCTGAAAAGGTCTTCAGATCAGTGCACCAACCCGGTTCCAAATAAATAAACACTTGGCACCCTGACTTTGTATGCCAAATTTCATGCAATTTTATTGAATTGTGGCAAAGTTAATAAGGTGCAAAAATTGAGTTTAACATTAAAGTGCCAACTCAACCCGTGTGCAGAAGCCAAATTTTAAAACTTTACAACTCAGGAACTGGTAAATATTTCTTCACAAAATCTTTGAAAGAGCAACTCCATAGGCCAAGCCACTTTTACCTGGAAAATGTCAGAATAATATTCCAAACTGTTTTTTGCTCTAGCAGCAAACAAAGCAATGGCAAAAAGAGCATTTTGTTCTTATTTCTAAACTCGTGTCATGGAATCCAGAAAGGCAATAGTAATGAAACTTACATAGAAGCATAGCATCATAGAAATTGTTGGCAGATAAGGACCACTAGGCCCATCCAGTCTGCCCGTAAGCCCTACACTTGGTTGTGGCCTCTGACCCTACCTGGTCAATGGCTTCCTCATTGCTCCCCTCCCACCTCTAAGGTTCCTCTATTTATTTATTTATTTGTTTGTTTGTTTGTTTGTTAAGCGGGTAGGTGCACTGATCCAAGGGACCATTTTCAGGCATGACCGGGCCATGTAAATAGCAAATGAGAATAGAGGCAGTGTACAGAACAATTTGGTTACATCAGGAAGGTGGCAGAGCATAAGATTACAGACATCAGAAAATGTGCAAGATACAATGGTTTAAGCAGAAAATAATACAAGTTGTTTTACAAATACAATACATGTTCCAGGCATGTTTAAATCCCTCCACTGTCTGCTCAACCACCTCCTGCAGCAGGCTATTCCATGTGTCCATCACCCTCCATGTGAAGAAAAACTTCCTCACATTTCCACTCAACCTGCCCCTTCCAATTTCATATCATGCCTCCTTGTTCTTGTATTCCTTCTATATTACAATATGTCCCTCTGCACCTTATTTATGCCCTTAAGGTACTTGAATGTTTCTATCATGTCACCCCAATTCCTCCTCTTCTAGCGAGTACATATTGAGGTCCTCTTAGTCTCTCCTCATATGTTTTCTGGTGCAAGCCCTGTACCATCTTTGTCACCCTCTCTGAACTGCCTTCACCCTGTTGATGTCCTTATGAAGGTGCAGCTCCAGAATCCGCACAGCACTCCAGGTGAGGCCTCACCAGTGTTTCATACAATGGCATCACCACCTCCCACCTTCTGCTAGTGATACCTCTGCCTATGCACCCCAGCGCACCACTGGCCCCCGCCACCTTTGTACCTGTTTAGACACCTTTAGTTCATCTGAAATGATAACCCCAGGTCCCTTTCTTTCTTGATAATTGTCAGCAACTCCCCCATCCTGTAGCTCTCCCCAGGGTTCCCTCATCCCAGATGCATTATTTTGCACTTCTTTGAATGGAACCTCAGTTGCCACCACAGACCATTTTTCAAGCTTTCCCAGGTCCCTCCTCATTTTCTCCACTCCATCTGGTGTATCCACCGTGTGGCAGATCTGGTATCATCTGCAAGAAGGCAGACCTTCCCTCCAGCTCTTTGCAATGTCACTAATGAAGACATTAAACAAGACTGGCCAAAGGAACGATCCCTGAGGTGCCCCACTGGTCATCCCCTCTCCCCAGATTGGATCCCGTTAACAACCACCCTCTGTCTCCTGTCCATTAGCCAGATTCTACCCAGTTTACCATCTTGTGCCCCATACCCAGACTACCCATCTTGTTAAACAGCCTTTTGTGAGGAATGGTTTGAAGGCCTTACTGAAGTCGAGGTAGGAGATAACGCAAAACATAAGACCCTGGCACCTAACTGTGCATGCAAAATTTCACCCAATTTTGTCAAATGGCACCAATGTTATTAAGGCACAAACTGTCAACGTAAAATTATTTTTCATGAAAGTAAAATCACTGGCAAGAGTAAAATTCTTCTTTTGTATCACAGGGTTACCTCAAAATCCCTATTGAGCATGGTCAAGCCAAGTTTCAAAATCTTATAACTCTGGAATCAATTAATATTTTTTCAGGTAACCACTGAAAGGCACACCCTTGGCAAAAGTTCCTTCAGCCCTGAGAATTTCTGAATAAAATGATATACCATCTTGGCTATAGGGAGAGCAAAAAACAGCCAAAACTTAGATACATAGATACTGTCAGCAGATAAGGGCCTATGGCCCACCCAGTCTGCCCATTTGAGCTTGTAAGATCACTTTAAGTTTTTCTAGAGTCTGTTGCCTCTACCCTGACCTCCAGAATTCACTTATGTCTATCCCATGCATTCTTAACTGTGCTTTTATGTATTTTTCTGGATCTCAGAATCTGGTTAAGTTCCCATCATGAAACAGTCCATGTCTCAATAACTTGTCACCCAGATCACGCATTCCAAATTTCATGCAATTTCATTGAATGCCACTATAGTTATTAAGGTGCAAAGAATGGAGTCTAACATTGGACACTCTGCTCAACCCTCAAATTCATGTGCTAGCATGCATGTATATTATATGTAAAACATAGAGCTCAGTAGTGCCCCTATTTTAGGGTTGCATTGGGATTTTCTGTTTAAACATCTGTTTTCAAACACTATACTTGGTCATCGAGACCCTGGACTGTGAAATTGGCAGGCAGCATTTAAGTTCTAGTGTCTACTAATGTGGAAAGTCTTACAGAGATTGATTACTCCATTTTTTAGTTATTGAGTGTTGAATTTATGTATTTTGCCTATTTTGAAGCCAAACTCTTTCTCAATGGATAGAGAAAAAATGGCAAAAGTTATGTCATTAAACTTACAGGTTTGTAAGATGTTCTGCTGCACATTTGTATGTTCATATGTACGTATGTTCGTATGTTATGAAGGAATAGGTCTTTTGGTAGTCTGCTGAAAAAAAATGTAATTTGTTTTGAAGGTTTTAACAATTAACTGTTTGCCCATGCTCAATTGTCCAGAAAAATAACTGTAAAAAAACTACAAAGCATTATTATGAAATGTATGGGTATGGTTGATTGAAAAGTTTATTGATCAGCTACAAGACATTATTTTGTTAAAACTTACATACAAGAAAACATATAAAATTTCATGTATAGATTTCTTAGCAACACCTACAGGTTCATATAGGTAAAAAGGAAGTAAACATGAACATGTGGCCAGTTCAAGCAGCATAATATACAATATGGAAGAGGACATAAATCTATGATACTATGCAGTACAGAGCACTTTAATCAAAACAGCATGGTTGTGAATGAAAAATTGTCTGAAAAACACCATACTAAAAGCATGTAAATCCTGATGAAAATGATTCCAAAATTGCAAAAAATGTCCATGTCTTGAGTGAGGACCATGTAATAAAACACTGGGACACAGAAGAAAAATAATAGCAAATGCAGAAAAATCTGCATGTAATCCAGTAATGCTAGAAATCACAAAAGTAAGAAAGAGTTCCATAGGGATCTATCAGACAATGAACACAAATAACCCATATATGAAAAAAATCAGAACCAGTATTTCAAGAAGACCAAATTACTTTTTCTTAACTGAATTAAGTATCATGGAGAGCTGTTTTCAGCATACCTAAAGACTTACTATTCTCACACATTTAATAATGAAGAAATAATTGGCAAGCTGATTAGAGGAAAACTACATGCAAAAATTGGGGTAGCCATTCAGAGTTCTTTTATGGTGCAGTGAATATAGTACCGGACAGAACCACACATGGAATACCGTGAGGAACATATAGCATGGTGTAGTAGCATGACAGGGTACAAAACCCTACAAGGCTACATATGTTGCATGCGGTTTTGTACCCTGTCATGTCATGGGTAGTGGGAGGAGTGACATGGAGGTCAAGTCCTCTGTTGGGAAGGTGGTCAGCCAGGCTGCCACCATGGCTCAGTGGGATGAGCTGCGGCGGTGTAGAGTTGCTATGCATCTGCGGACTGGGGCTCGAATCCCAGTTGCAGACCTTTGTGAAACCGCATTGTGTGATTTCTTTTTCTCCCCATCAGTGTTTACCATCCCCATGTTGACCCCCGGAGTTGATTATATTAATAGGGGATTTTGGGGTACAGCCTCCGTAATGGAATGTGTGGGGCAGAGCCCCTGCAGAAAACAAAAGTCACTGGTTTATTTCTCCAAACTGTGTTTCAGCAGTTTGTCTCAGTGGCAGCAATATATCTGCTGTATTTACAGTGCGGTACATTGCTGCACTGTTATGTCTTATGACATTCTGACCCCATACCTCTTTTATTGCCTTTGATCTGTTGGAATTTCCTAGAATACCTCTGGAAATTATGTGAATTAGACCTAAGTCCTTCAAAGGTGTATTGGCTTTATTATCACCCAGTGGCAGCACTTTACAAAGAAAATTGCCACACATCCACAATAACAACAGTTGGTGTTTAGAAAAATCTGACTTCAGTTGGGAGGTCAAACACTTTTCAAAGCAGTTAACTTTCACAAGCAGTTGCAGTTTGATGGTGTGACTAAATTATAACTAGGATCATGGACTCTTCATTCTAATGCAAGGTCTATTTCACATCATTCCCATAGGCATTTTGGGAAAATTACAACAGATCAAAGACAATAAAGAAGCCTGAATGGCTACCCATAGGGGCCATAAAACATGCACAGAAAAGTGAAGAAAAACAACCTTGTTACAGACACAGGTAACAGAATGCTAGGGATCATCAGGGAACAAAAACACAATGCACAACATGTGCTTTTATAATTTTTCACATGTAGTTTTCCTTTAAGTATAAAAGCATCATTTACTGTAAGCAAAAAGCAGAATAAGTTTTCCGGGATATGATACAACCCTGCCAGAACTGGTTTAATGTAGGACACCCATATTTTATCACACTATGAACAGAGAAAAGGAACATGGTTCAAATGTTCTTGTCCACATGCTAAACAAAGGCAGGGGGCATCATGTGCACCAGGGATATGCACAAATTGGGAATTCTGAATATTACTTGGAAAGATCTGAAATGTATAACACATAAATGTATTCCTCTCTCCTGGATCAACAATACAGTCCAAGTAGTATATATATCCAAACCAGACATTTTTTGCAACATACCAAGGAGAAAATTTTGATCTTGCAATCATGTCCAAATCAGAATGTTGACTAACTATACAAATCCTCTCCTTATTGTATCTTTTATGATTAAGATGGCTGAGAATTCCTGTTTAACATAATCATATAGCTAGATAAGATCATACTCTTTCAATAATGCTGTAACATAAGAAAGCAAAGGGACCCTTACAGCCCTTTGCCAACCAGCTTTCCTTTTCCATTAGGCCTATCTTCACAATATTGGGCAGAATTACAAAGTAGATGCACTAGGCATATCAAAATGCACCGACACATCACAGAAATGTGCAATGGCATCATTCATATAGGGTAGAGATGCCCCGCACAACCCAGATGCACTGCGCCACAGAGGATGCGCCGGAGGTGAAAATAATGATATGTGGACATCTGGAGGGTGTGTAGCTGCATACACAGCACAGAGCTATTCACAATGCAAAATGAATGCACAAACACGGCGCATTCACAGTGCATCCAGAAAATGGGCCATAAGGAGATAAGTATAAAAGAAGTAGACTTAAGTGCAAGCCCCCAGCAGGCAGACATACAGGATAGCAACAGCAGCAGGCAGAACAGCAGCAGCAGAACATAGGCTACAGAGATGTATGGTGCACCATTCCTCATTGTGGGAATGATAATGGGGATAAGGAGATGGGCAAACCAACAATGTGGTGGCAGAAGGCACCAGGTGGCCTGCCCCATGGCGGTATCATGCCAGACTAACATTCAAACAACTGACAGACACAGAAACAGTCAGCCGATAGCACCTGAACAGGGCAATTCTGAGGCAGCTCTGTGAGCTGTGCCATGATGAAATGCAGGCACCCACTGAAAGGCATCATGCCATATCAGTGGAGATGAAGGTGACAACAGCAATGTGCCTGCTCACCACAGGAACCTTCCAGAGGCCAGCTGGGACACCACTGGCATATCCCAGCCATCCACATCCCGTCTCCTGACACAGTTCCTCACCACATTGATCCCACATGCTTCAGAATTCATCTAATCCCAAGCACACAGGCAGAGCAGACAGAAGTTATGCAGCAGTTCCACAGGGTGACATGCATGCCAGGTGTCATAGGGCCATTGACTGCACTTATGTGGCAATCCATGAACCACCTGGTGAGAAGAGGCCATGCCATGCATGAACCACAAGGAGTTCTGCCCAGGTCAGCTGCCTGGTGGTGTGCACCACCACCCAAGGTGCATCAGCAGTGTCTGAAACACACACCTTGGGAGTACACACAATGCCTTCATATGTCACCTATCCACCCTGAACCGCTGGTTTGAGACCAGAGACATACCCAGCAGCCACCTAGTGGGTGAGTGGGGCATGCATACATGGCCACAAACAGGACACCATGGCGCAACAAATGATGGGAGGAAGCAGGCGTATGTGGGCCCCAGCAGAAGCCTGCACAGGGAGAGGTGCCCAGGTCGAACATTGAAGTGGGCATGCCGATGGGATGGCACACGCAACATGGGACAATGCAGCAGCACAGCACACATAGGATGTGAGGTGATGCACAACAGCAGGCACATGTGGCAGGCAAATGCACCACCGCGGCCAGGCCAGGTGACCACTGGGCAATGCAGGGCAGAGCAATGCCAGACTGGACACATATGGGCAGCCATGGTAGCATGCACGGGCAGGTACAGGGCAGCTGAGGGCAGCCAGGACATGCAGATGCTGGTGAGTGCATGTACGCACCGCCCCACCATGGGGGAGGAAGACACTGGGAGGTGGGCCACAGGAACAGAGTAGACAGGCGTGCAGCTGCACCAGTGTGGCATGGTGGATTGGTGGGGGCTGTGGTACACAATGCACATATATGCAGGGTTGTAACAGATGGCTCTTGCCCACCACAGGTGATGTGGCATACCCCCTCTGACCCTGGCTCTTCACACCCTTCCACCCGACCTGTCACAGAGATGGAGGAGCATCACATCGAGGCATACATTGCTACATGCATCATCATTGAGCATGTCTTCGCTATCTGAAGATGTGCTTTAGGTGCCTGGATAGGTCAGGTGGTGCCTACAATACAGCGCAGAGAAGGCCTGTGGCATATTCCTGGCTATTGTATGCTGCACAACATGGCCAGTGACAATGGAATAGCTGTCCAGGCTGAGGAGGGCAACAGTTCGGGGAGGAGAAGGATGCAGTGGAGCAGGGGGCCCTGTGATGGAGGTGGAAGACTATCACTGGCCCACAGGGACCACGCCTGGCCACCAGGTCATGGTGGCACAGGACACCATCGTGGATGAGCACTTCAGGGACTGCAGGTGAGTAACACAGGTGAGACAAACACGGCAGCCCCCACCCCACACCCACACACACCTATACACCCACCCACACACCCCACCACAGGACAGACGATGGCAACACACCCATCATGTAGTGCACCCATGAGGGTGACAGTGATACTGAACACATGCACAGCAGGACACACACATGGCCAGGGAGGACACGGTGTCTGTGCTTGGGATGGCATGGATCAGTGTGCATCCGCTGCACACATGCACAGCAGACAAGGACTGCATGCATCATGCCCATGCCACACAGCACAACAATGGTGCCCCAGCCATGCACAGTGCAACACACAGGTGACCCACCCAGGTGTCATACTGGGGCAGGCATGAGCTATCCACGCTGCCCCAGGCACTGTCAGCCTGGTGTGTGGGCTGTATGGGTGCAGACAACAGGGACCATGGGGCTGTCAGCAGGCATCAGTGGAAGGCACCACAGCTGCCACAGACCCATGGGTGCCATGTCCATGCCTGATGATCACTGTGTCAGCGCCACAGCCGGGGAGGTCCACCACCCTGGAGGTACTGCAGCTAGACCATGAATGTGTGCTCACTAATGTGACATCCCTGAGACCCAGGTGGGATCCACTTGTGTTGGGGATGGCCATGCATAGTGACAGCGTCAGCAGCAATGGGGTCACCTGACTCCATGACCTGGGGGTGCATGAGGCATTCCTGGGGTGTGGCTGGCAGCCAGGAAGCCATGTGGTGCAATGTTTACACTCACTGTCTTGGCAGCAAGTGCAATATGTTCCAGAGTGGAGGTCATGCTCACTTCGCAGTGGCTGAGCCTCTGCCAACATTTGGGCAGACCACGCGGCTGACGACTCATGTTCCATGGCCAGCTGCATCTGAATGCCCTCGAGCTCCACCCTGAAGGATGTCTGCCTCTCCACAGTGTCCCGCAGAGGCGTGCATAGCCCTCAACCTCATCGGTAGGGGATACATCACGGGATGGCACCAACGGGCAGGTGGTGTCCCGCCTCTTGCGCTGCATCCACCATAGGTGGATGCACCAGATCAGGCCACTGAATGGGTGGGGCTGGCTGCAGGCAACCACTGCATGACCAAGCGTAACCCACATCATGGTCCCCACTGCCGCTACTGCACAACAGTACCCTGCTGCACAGTGCCAGCAGTCCCGTCCTCACACAGCAGCACCAGACAGGTCCCCAGCAACCACCACCATGGGTGGTTGTGCAGGCCCTGACAGTGTGCCTGGGGCCACAGGACCACTGACACCACATGGTGCTACCCATGCATGCACCTGTGCCTCCAGCGGAGTCCACTGTGGCCATGTCCCCCAGTATTTGTGTGGCATCTGGATCATCATCATCATCTACACCCTGTGTACCAGATGCCAGCACCAGCAGAGATCTGCAATGTACAACCTGTCCTCTGGGTCATCATCAAGCCAAACCCAGTATGCTGACCAGCCATGAGCGATCTTGGCCTCAGACATGGCACGGTCACAGAGGGTTCAATGACCCTGCAACAACTGGTGTCACATCCGGGCTGCAGTGGCATTTGAAGTGCCTGGCACAACATCGGCCCCAGCCCCAGTTGCAGCATGGTGTGATGGCCCAGCCTCCTCCTTGCCTGGCCATCGTGTGGACCGCCAGCCTTGGCAGCACCCGTGAAGTGTGATGGAGCTGTAAGAGAGACAGAAAATGGAAATGTGGTAAGTGGCATGTGACTGTTGTGTTCAGACAGAGCCTTCATGCAGAGGGACATGCACGTGTGCCATAGGTGCATCTGACATTGCCACATGCAGGGCCGCAGGCCATGGGGCCACTAATGTGGCCAATGCACCAGTGAATGCAGGCATGCACTCGGGCCTTAAGTGCTCATGGACATGTGTGTGACTGGCCCTAACACCTGACACCACCCACAGGTATATCATCCCGATGACCACCACCACCACCACCATCCACCATGGTCAGGATCCCACCTCAGGCTGCATAGGGGTGGCATGTTGTGCACCTGCAAAACACAGCAGATGGGCGGTGCATACAGCAACATGATTAGTACACTGACACATGGTCACCTAGCATCCCACAGTGGGGCTAGTCAGGCACCATAGCACACACTACAGCGGACAGGCAAGTTCTTGGGACATGTATACTCACAGTTCTCGATAGTAGACTGCCACCTGTCTGGAAGCTCCCTCCTGAACTCCACACACAGCCATCTGGTCCATGCTGGCCACCAGCAACTCTTAGTGTTGTGTGAGGCACACACCTGTCTGCAGCCCACCCCTGTCCACCCAGGGGAGGCCTTGATGTTTGCCATCTTTCCCTTGCCCTCCTCTTCTCATCATTGAAGTGCTTCCTGCACTTCTGTGGTGTTCTATGTACTTCCATAGGCATTAACATGCCTGGCCACTGCCTTCCAGCCCTGATCATTCTGCTGGCAGCTACCATCTCTGCCAGCCGGATATCACTACCTTATGAGGTAGGCCTCTAGCAACTCCCTGTCCTTGTCCTACGAAATTCGGATGTCTCCTTCCTGCAGCTCCATCCTGTCCGGACATTGTGGTTCCTGTGGGTGACAATCTGCAGGCATTAGCACAGTACAGGTGGATGTGTGCGAGCACAGTGGCTGGCTGCTGCAGAGACACAGCACCCTGTTAGCATACATCTTGACTTCCTGCCTTGCATATCAGAGAAGGCTTAGAACATTCAGAGACAAGTGGCCAATATCAGGGACACAATTTAAACAATGGTTATATAATAGCTCAATAGTCCTGCCACATTGTGAGGCTTGGTGTGAAAGCTATGATCTGAAGGGAACTAGACTGTATCACAAACATCTGGCATTTTGTTGTTCATTGAATCCTTACTCTTCTGCAACAGAACTCCCACTTACATAAATACCTGTGGAAATTAGTGGGGCAAACTCAGGGCCATGCCTGACAATCAGGGACAGTTGAGAGGTGTGTCTTGATGCCTTCAAGTCCCCACTGTCATATTGTGCTGACAAGCTGTAAATGGTAGTATGTGAACAGACCTACCTTCGAGGATGTAATTCCTGTCAGTCACCTGAGCTCTGTGGAGGCGTATTCAGGAGCATTTATAGCTCTGGGCATGCAAAAGAGATTGGGAGCAACTGTAATGAGATGCTGAACAGGTGAGATGCCCTGAATTTGGCAATGAGCTGATTTGGGAGCATTGTCTGTGACTTGCATAATTCCCCAGCTCATCTCAATCAGCAATGCGCAACTGATGGATGCATTGAGTGCATCCCCCTCAGTGCATTCCCCACGCATCGCGGTTGACTTGGGGGCATTTTCTGAATACAGCACAAGTATCATGGTGCATCCCCACACATGCATGATGCAGACTCAGTGGTATGCCAGGCATAGCGCTGTCTGGTGGTTCCAACTGCCCAATCAATGATGGCACATCCAGGTCCCCATCCACCATTGGTGCAGTGCTGCATGACTCATTATGTGCGTGTATTGTGCTTCAGTCTGACTTAGCGGTCACAGCAACTTGCAGTGCACGGCTAACACTGGCAGTGTGTGCAGCCACAGTGCACTGTGAGTGGCATTGCTTGCCATTCACAATATGGCAGATACACATGGAACACACATGTGCAACCTGGTTGTGACCCCAGACTCTGATCTCCTGCCTGTGGGCTGCACAATGCGCATATGTAGTGACACACAATGGGCAGCAATTGCACATTGCCATGCTGCAACACCGTGTGCGCAGTCTGGGAGTGAATAATGGCTGTCACACATGTGGCATGAATGAGCCTTGCACACCAGCAGCCTGATCTGTGCACACCTGCTCAGGAGACACATGTTGGAACCATGCCACATGCTCAGGCAGCAGGGCCCGGGCCATGAACTGGGGAGATGTTGAGCTGGTCAACCTTGTGGCACTGGTTATGCATCTGAAGGGCCAGGGGATACTGGGATGCATAGGGAGAGCATCACCAGTAGAAAACAAGAAGTTATTATCCCTCTGTACAGACAGCTGGTGAGACCACATCTGGAGTACTGCGTGCAGTTCTGGAGACCCAATCTCCATAAAGACATAGACAGGATGGAAGCTGTCCAGAGGAGGGCAACTAAAATGGTGCAGGGTCTGCAACGGAAGATATATGAAGAGAGACTTAAGGAGCTTAATATGTATAGCCTCGAGGAAAGGAGGAGAGGGGGACATGATAGAAACTTTCAAGTACCTCAAGGAATCAACAAAGTCCAAGAGGGTAGCATCTTTCAAAAAAGAGGTGTGCAAGAACAAAAGGCACAATTTGAAAATAGAAGGGGGTGGCTCAGAGGTAATGTAAGGAAGTATTTTTCACAGAGAGGGTTGTGGATGTATGGAACAGCCTTCCAGAGGAGGTTGTGGAGTCAAAAACAGTGGTGGAATTCAAGCATGCATGGGGCAGTCATAAGGCAATTCTAGGGGTGGGGTAGGAAGAAGTAGGCTGCTGGTTAACTAGGATCTGCAGCTTATCCATCAGCTAGGAATTGGGCAGACTGGGTGGGCCAAGCGGTACTTATCTTCTGTCAAATTCTATGTTTCTATGTTTCTATGAAGGGCAGCTCTTTGGCACAGAGGAACTCACTGAGCCACACTCAGCAGTGTGGGCGAGGGTGGCGGGAGCGCCTGATGTGCAGGACTGGGGTGAAGCACACAGGGGAGCAATGCAGGCACTGCTTGGGGATCTGCAGAGCTGGGACCCGGACAGGCTCCACAGCCTCCATGATCGGGCACACAGGGTGCCATGCCATGCTCAGGTAAGTCACAATACCATACAGCGTCACAGGCAGTCAGGGATTTGAGTCTGGGGAAGGAAGTGTGCACTGGCGCAATGCCCCCCACCACACACACACACACACACACACATGTCTGTTCCCCTGTTGAATGTGGGATGCAGACATAGCCACTGTGCGTAAGCTGTGTGCAGCATGGTACATGATTGGGGGATGCATGGGCACTGTGGTGGCCGCATTGTGGTACAACCATTGGCATGGCACATATCCATCTGCACACAACTATGGAGGGCATGGCTGGGGTGATGCGTGTTGCTGCACACTGCCCGGGTGCGTTCATTGGGGCACTGTGGTGGTGGGTGCATCACTGCATGCTGGCACCAGTGTTGTTGCTGTGGGACACGGGGTGGTTTGGTACACACCTACCATCATCTCATGGTGCTCTTTGCTTGTGTTTCCCTTGCAGGGCTGGCAGACAGGCAGAGGGCCGTGGTGACAGTGGTGGCCAGGCTCGCTAGGGCCAGTGGTGGAGGCCAGGGACCAGGTCATGCAGGTGCAGGTCAGTGTTCTTCTTGTGCATCCTCTGTGTGTTCATGAGGGGAGGGGCGGTGCCCACTGCAGGTCATTGCCGGACACATGTGCATGTCCATGTGATACACATTGTGCACATGCATGGAGTGTGACCACAGGCATGCTTGGGCCACAGTGCATATGGCTTCTGTGTACCGTCCACCTTGTGCACATCTTCTGTGGACCATGGGCACACTGTGGTGCTCCACTGGTATTTGGATGGAGCCTGCACGCTTATGCAGCCTGCTGGCATCTGAACAAGCTGTGTGGAACATGGCTATGTGCCCATCTGTGCCTAGCTCTACATGCACATGTGGGCATTGTGCTGTCTGAGTACCACTGCGCGGTCACAGTGTGGCACTGTGTGCCAGTCTGTTGCTGGTGTGCGGTGTGCCTGGCAGGCTGCGGCCATTGCCATGGTGGCTGCCTCCTGCACGCTCCTTGTGGTGGGCAGGGGCAGGTGTGGACCATGGCACTAGTACCTGTTGTCTGTGTCCCACTGTGGGTCCACAGAGAGTACATCCAAGTGTGCCAGGATGACGGAGGAGAAGAATCATTGAGCAGCTGGCAGGGTTGCAGCTCTGGAGGTGCTCAAGTCGGACTGTTGAGCCACTCTACAGGTGACAGGGGCAGCTCCTGAAGGCCATCACATTACTTATCTGGGTGCTGAGTACCAGGAGACGGAGGGTGGCCACCATGCTGTGGCCCATCCTGCATGCTAAGACACTAGGACACATGTACATAGCCCTTTGTTGTTTTGCCCCACACTCCATGCCCATCCCCATTGTCTGTTGCTGTCCCTGTTCCCCACAACCATACCATCACCTTCCTGTATACTGTTTGATATGTTTCAGTTCTGATTCCACACCACACTTTCCCTATTCATACTGTTGTTTGATATTGTACACAGTTTCATGTGTTATCTTTCATATTTTACTAAAGAGTTCTATATTGCTAATGGTGACTGTGTTCATTCATTGTACCTTGTGCATGTGCTCTGTTGTGCTTGCTGGTTTCCACTGTATCTTTGTTTCCATTCATACATGTGCTCCTGTGGTACTGTGCACCCACGCACCCTGTCCACCTTTCATGCCCACTTCAGTGTGTGCCCTCCTTGTTGCTTCTGGCCTGTTGGTGGGCATTTCACGTGCTACCTTCACAGCACCCCTATTCTGTGTGTTGCATGCTAGTTGCTTCTGTTGTGCTGGTCCCTTCTTGTTGTGTCACTCTTCTTGTGGTCCATTGCCTATGGGCATGTTCCACCTGTGCAGGCCATGGCCTTCAGCCTGTCTGCCATTGTGTCCTGTCCACCTGTGTGCACCTGTGGCAGCTCCCTTTATCCACCCTGCTGTGTTCCTGTTCAATGGGATGTGTACAGCTTCCTCTGCCGTGCTGTACAGTGCACCTCTGCTGTGGCCCACCTTACCAGGCACCCCTGTGTATGGCATCTGTGCCTGTTGGGCCCTGTGTGAGGTGTGTCTGGTGCTTCCAGGTGTCACCGTGTGTACTCTGCCTGTACACCCTCATCTGCTTTGGCCACTCTCTGGCCCTTTGGCACTCTGGCCCGTCCCTGCCGATCTGTTCCCCTGCATCCTTTGTGCCACTGCAGTCTCCCCGTTGCTCCTCTGTCCCTTGTACTTGCTCCTTATTCAGTGTTGTGTTGTCCAGGGTGCTTCTGCACATCCTGGTTGTGCTGGGGCATTTCAGGTTTGCACCATGGCACTTCAGTGGTATTCACAGTGGTGATGTGCACAGTGCATCTTGCGGTGCATCCTTCTGTGAATCCCACTATTTGGGATGGCACATCTCATTTGCACGGTGCATCTCATTTGTGCCAGCACATCTGCTTTGAATCCTGCCCATTATCTTTAGAGGACCTCACAATTTTCATCCACTAGCCCAATACCTGGAAATCTGCTAAAGATTTCAGCAGTCCAGACCAAGCTTCACCCTAATATAAACCCTAATTTAAGCTGTAGGCATACATATATTAAGTCAAAGAGAAGATCTAAGTAATTGAACTGAAAAGTTTTCTAAATCAGAGACCTTGTAGACAGCCCAGATTTCAGAGCCATTCAGGGACTGTGCATTCAAATTTGAAGACAGAACTTGCACTAAAGGTCTGAAGCTGTTCTCTTCATATCTGTAATTTTTCTTAAACTGAGAAGTGTTTTAAAAACAGAAGAAAAATCAACTAGTGTAAAATGAATAACTATATACAAAGGTCCCATCCAAGAGGAGAGAGATCCTCCAACCCCAAGTAACTAATTAATGGGGTAACCATATACAGAAGAATAGCCACTAATCAAGGTCTGCGTTTGCTCCCAGAAGAGAAAAGAGAGCTTGCCTGGCACAGGCAAAATGAGGGTTGAAACACCACAATAACATTCTGGTCTGTGAGGCATGCAGCCATGAGCCCACTGGACTGGGCAGCCAGCTAAATCATATGCCTCCGGATGACAAAAGAAAGAGGGAGGGAGAGGAGACCATCCAGAGAACAAGCCATAAGTTGAGTAAAGGTAATGAAAATAATAAAGGGTATAATCAAGAACGAGGGTCCAAACAACTAACGGAGAGGGAGCCAAAGACAGGAGATAGAGCAGTAGTACATAAATCAAAATAACAGACGCACACAGCCTAGAAGAAAGAGAAACATAGACTTTGACAGCAGATCAGGATCGCTTGGCCCACCTAGTCTGCCTGTTTCCCTACCTATTGGGTAAGCTGCAGATCCTAGTTAACCAACAGCCTACTTCTTCCTACCCCCACCAGAATTGCCTTATGTCTGTCCCATGCATTCTTGAATTCCCAACTGAGAGCAAAGGAGACTGATAGTAATCAAGGCTGATGCTGTACTATTCTGTTAGCTGAACGTAAAAAAGGTTTTACTATTTGACTTGAAAATCAGCACTAAATCAGGCATTATTTAAAATTAAAATGGATTGGCCACTCTGAAGCGTCCACCCATGCACTCACTGCAGAATCGTGCCGACTACACTCGTCTTCATTTTAGCGAAGTCCACCCGGCTCACCAAAGGCTCTAAAAGCAGCAGGCAGTAGAGCAAA
Source organism: Neoceratodus forsteri (assembly GCA_016271365.2). Lineage (NCBI taxonomy): Eukaryota > Metazoa > Chordata > Ceratodontiformes > Ceratodontidae > Neoceratodus > Neoceratodus forsteri. The sequence continues at coordinate 888,156,697 of CM028131.1, read as the reverse complement.
CATGCCATAGAATAACAGCAGAAACTGAACTGATCCATTAAATGTCCTGAAACAGTCTCTTGTGTAACTTGAAAGACATGGCTCAGTCGAACGTTGTTAAAGAGTGAAACAGGCCAGATACCCCAACACTGCCCTAATGGCCGCACAGTCACAGAGTCTAATCAACTGCAATGCACCATCATCTTGGCAGTAGACTAAACTATTTACAGAGGGCTCTGGTGGCAGAATCACTAACACAAACATGCCACAAAGTAAGATGTCTTTCGTTGCAAAAACATAATAAAACAGCACATCTCGAGGAATCACCAAAGCTTGGGAAAAGTGCCCCAAATGGTAGGAGAATAAAGAGCTCACAAGATTAAACCACCAGGAAATGAAACAGTATGCCCCTCATCCTATGTTAACATATCGGGTATAAGCTGTGGCAACCTTGACAAATTGCTGCAGCAGACTGAAATTCTGTTGTGCCAGAGGGGCATACACAATGAGTTGAGCTGGATAAAGATTTGAAACCACACTTTAGCTGTGTACAGGGCTTGTTTGATTTCTCTGTATGCCATCTACGGTCTTGAACCTGAGGGTAATGTCCCTGAAGGCGTAGAAGCAGTGGTTATTCCAGAATAGGAGCCCGTTCTCTGGCTTTTCTCTGAATATAGATCTTTGCTGAAAATCAAGACAGAATATAATTATGGTCCAAGGCTTGCCATTGGGGGCACTGGTTTAAGAGATCAAGGCCCATTCCATGTAATAATGATTATCAAGTGGTAGGGACCAGCAATATCTAGTAACAGAACTTGTATGAACTTCAGCATGTCAGAGCCTTCCGCTTTTTCTGGTATACCAAGACAAATTATATTGTTTACTCGATTACGATTCTCCTGATCGTCTATCTTCAAGTTTTCTACTTTGCATCATAACTCTGTGAGTTCTTTCTCCTCCCTGCTGCTAGAGTCTTCAAGTAAAGAGATTCTAGTCTCCCATCCCCATGCAATTAGTCAAATGTTCCAAGGTGGGCTTGAGGGATTTTATGTCATCTGCCAGACTGCCACCTCTACAAAGTTAATTTGATTGAAGCAAGCTCAGCGAAAAATGTATCCAGGTAAGCTTGAATGCCTATTGACTCTGGCTCTTTGGGGAATCCGAGACTGGCGACATTTAACTGGGGATAGCCGCAGCAGGAGTTATTACACAAGGTGAAGAGGGCTCAGTAGTTTACATCGAGACAGTTGCCGATAAGACATTGTGAAAACAAATAAATACCCTTGTGCTCAATAAAATAATACCACCCACACTTAGAAAAGAAAATTCACCACCTTAAGGGCAAAAAGTCACATTATTTAACGGCAATAGCTGGAGCCGATCCAAACGTGTCTGATCAGGGTGCAGACAGCACGTGACTCTCGAGAAGTGTTTTTAACCTTAGCCTGAGTATTTGGAAAATATGAATGCCAAGAACCATTAGATGAAAAATAGAGACCAAGATAAGTATATTTAGAGGCTAAAGTTATAAATGAATTCACCACCCTCCATTTAAGAGGCTCTCGATGCCGGTTCGACAAGAAAACCGTTGACTGGCATCTGGCGCCAGGCTCCATGTCGGCAACAATTTGCAGTCAGCATGGAGCCACACACCATCAGTGTGTGTTTTTCTTAGGGGCAGAGCCCCCATGAGGTTCGAGGCAGGCACCCCTGTACTTAGTATTCTAACTTCAGGTCAGAGTTAGTTTGGGGAGGGGTGCAGGTAGGGAAGGGAATGCCGGTCCCAGCTGCACTTCTACAGTGACATGGCACTGTTGTCGATATCGGCGCATGTCGCCGTAGAAATGTCACTGTTCAGGGGCCATACCCATTTAAGACAGGTTTACGGTAGTCAAAAATAACCACTTGACTTTTATGACCATTATAGTCAAACACAGTCTTTAGGACTCAGCTGCAAGACAATCAAATTTTTGTAAGCCAGTGGGATACAAAAAAAGGGACTGATCATCGTCATAAGCAATGGCAGGAATCTCCATTAAACCAATGTTTGGAGAATCAGGAATAACTGTAGAAAAAGCTCCAAGAATATGATCAGTGTATATATTAAAAGGGTTGGGGAGTAGACACACCTGATGAACACCTTTATTTATTAAGAATATTTGGGAGACACTGCTGCAGGGACCAGGTCTGACCCTTGGCCAGGAATGACTTGAAATCATATTCTAAATAATAGTAATAAGGGCAAGACCAATGCCCCATCACACATAGCTGCCAAAGTGTATTCTGAGATATAGAATCAGAGGTAGAGCTATAGTCAATAAAAGCAACATACAGCTTTTACCTGTGGATCAAAACATAATTCTCCCAAAGATGTCTGAGAATGAGGCAATTATCAAGTGTTGAGCAGTGCACCTTAAACACAAGCTGAAATTCAGAATACAGGTGTGTTAGATGCTATGCAACAATAGCTCCTGTTTGTGATTTGGAAAAAAATGTTTATCATTTTGAAATTATTAATTTATTGTTTGCACATGCTCTGTTCACCAAAAAAAGTTCAATACTGTATTTTATCAAACAGAAGCCACCCTCAAATACAAGCCACATATAATGAACAATGCTAATAAAAGCTGCCATCAAATACAAGCCTCAGCTACTAGTCAGGGTTGAAGTCAAATCAGATAAAACACTGTAGGTGGCACTCTCTGTTATTTTTATTTCTGTAATTATGAATATTATTGGATTTTTAGCTTATTTTAGTTGATATTTGTTATGCTTATTTTGATATGATGTAGACCTATAACAATAAACTCGATCAACTCCAGAATGAGTAATATTTTACTGTTAGAACTTGATTTGATTTTTGAATACAAGTCACCTTTGAATATGTCACAGATAAAAATACAAAGTTTTAATAGAAGCCACGTGGGGTAGTAATTAGACATTTTTAATTCAAAAATAAAAGTAAGGAATCCTCACAATCTATTTTTGAAAATATACACGTTGCATGAATATTTTCAACATCAATCTAATGATTTTCAAAATATTCATGCTGTAGTACTAATTTCAAAATCTACATTCTGCATAATGAGTTTCAAAATCTATGTGCTGCATGACTAAACAATGTTGGGCAATGGTTTTCACAAAACATTCACACAAATGTCCTTCATGAAAGTTTTGAAGATCTCCCACTATGAGACTGTGTATAAAATCTACATGCTGCATGATGGTTTTCAAAATCTATGTGCTATTCAAAGGCAAGGCAAGGCAAATTTATTTGTATGGCAGCCCAATCCCAGAAGGCTCTGGGTGCCTCACAGTACAATAAAATAAACATTAAAACATACATATAAAATAGTATAAATACAGTTAATACATAAAACAAATAAAAACAAATTCATTGGGACCAGGCATCATAATAAATTTCAAGACTCATTAAACACCAGGTCAAGAGGTGTGCTTTCAGCCTCCGCTTAAAAGCCTCCACCGAGGGACCTCCGGACTGCAGATGGTAAAGAGTTCCACAGGAAGACCCAGAGATATTGAAGGCATGATCCCCAGAAGTCTTGAGCCACACCCTGGGAACAGCCAGGAGGCCCTCGAGTGTACGGAGGAGCGGACAGAGGTCACCGATGTAAGGAGCTCAGACAGATAGCCAGGGCCCAGTCTGTTTAGGGCCTTATAGCTGAGAAGCCCCACCTTGAAAAGGACCCTCTACCTGACCAGCAGCCAGTGCAGAGCCCACAGGACAGGAGTCACATGACTAAGCCTAGAAAGGCCAGCCAGTAACGAGGCCGCCGCTGCGGCCTGCGAAGGGTCCCTCCTGTGACCCCAGTAAAGAGCTTTGCAGTAGTTGAGTCTGGAGGAGATAAAGGCATGCACCAGCATCAGCAGGTCCTCAGGCAGAATGAGGGTTTAATCCGGGCAATGTCCCATAAATGGTAAAAAACACTACTGACAACATATGACACCTGACCTTCAAAAGACAGCCTGCTGTCAAAGATCACACCCAGATTCTGCACCCTCATGGAAACTGTCAATGAAGCAGATCCCAGCACAAGGCTGGAAGCTGCCCTGGACAGCAATCCATCATACCCCTACCTAGCTCGATCACCAGTACCTCCGTCTTAGCTGGGCTGAGTCTCAGCCAGCTGCAGGCCATCCAGTCATTGATTTTAGCCAGACAAATGTTAAGCACGTCCACAGCTCCTGATGTTCCAGGAGCAAATGGCAAATACAGTTGGGCATCATCCGCATAACAGTGAAACTCCACACTGTATTGTTGAATGATTTCCCCAGGGCGCATATACACTACGAACAACATCTGACAGGATCAAGCCCTGTGGCACACCACATGACAGAGGCATTGGGGAGGAGGAGAAATTCCCCATCACCACCCACTGCACCCTGTCCGAGAGATGGGACTCAAACCACCTGATGACAGTACCAGCAAGTCCACAAAACTCACAGAGCCGATCCAATAACACGGCGTGATCCACAGTGTCAAAAGCTGAGGAGAGATCGAGGAGTACAAGAATTGACCTGTCTCCTCTATCTCTAGCCCTGAGCAGATCATTATGCACCCTCACTAGAGCTGTTTCCACACTGTGTCTGGCCCAAAACCTGACTGAAATGTTTCATAAATGTCCGAGGACATCAGGTGATCCTTGAGCTGTTGAGCCACCAACTTCTCAACAACCTTACTCAAAAAGAGCAGGTTGGAGATAGGACAGTAATTCACCAGGACATCAGGGTCGAGGAAGATTTCTTCAGGAGGGGCCTAACCAGTGCCTCTTTCAAGGCAACTTGGAGAACACCCTCTACCACTGAGCACCTAACAAGCCTGGGGACACCAGACCAACAACCTCAACATATCCCATTAAGAATTTTGTCGGGGCTGGGTCCAGTTCACAAAACATCTGCTTCAGCTCTACAATCACCTTAGTCTCTTTGGACACGCAACTGCCTAAACTCTTCCCGAGATAGGTGGAGGGCCTCTATTCCCCCAGCCCGACTACTGCTAGGCAAAAGCCTAACTGGCAGAATCTCCGCCCGGATGGCCTACACTCTGTCGAAGAAGAACAGAACAAACTCTTCACATAAGTGGTTGAAAAAGCTTTTTGGCTGCAGGCAGGTCGGATGTAAAACATCTACAGTTCAAAACAGCTGAGCTGGTCTGTTCCTGCCTGCAGCAATCTCCCTGGATAGAAATTCTACCTTCATCAGGGAGATTGCTCCCTGGTACTCCCATAGTGGGCACGCAAGGCCAGCTTGTCAGCCTCCAGCCAGGTCTTCCACCAGTGACACTCTAACTTGACTCCGTGATCTTCAGCACTCTGACATCCCCGCAAACCAAGGGATCTCATGTGCGAAGATCTGGGTCATAAATGGACTGGTGCGACAGCATTAGAGCATCGGAAAACTCCTGTTATAGGCAGCAACCACTCCCGTGCCAATCGTACATGCGCATCAACCCTAGAAAGATCAGCTACTGCCAACAATCCCGCAGAGTCCAAACCCCTTAAAGGGCGATAGCTGACCATTTCCACAAGGGAGGGACTTTGGGGGCCCCAAATGTGAACTCCATGGTATAGTAATCAGACCACACAACCTGATCAATCTTGGGGTTATGAACCTCAAGACCCAGCTGGAACACCAGATCAAGTGTGTGGCCATGCTGGTGGGTAGCAGAACAAACAGCTTGTGTCAGGCCAGAGACTGCATCAACTGGAGGAGGTCATAACTGAAACGTGAGGATTCATGATCAACCTATACATTTCAGTCCCCAGGATTAAACATCTGGGGACTCCAACATCTGGTCGATGATGAAGTCCACTACCTCCTGCAAGAAATCTCCCCCACTCGAGGAGGCAGTAAATAAAAGAATCCTGCAGTCCGCACCTGTACCCCCATGAATGGCAACACACTAAAAGATCGGGTGCTACCAACTGGGCACACCGAGAAGCCCAGGCTGGCAAAAACAATGGCCACTCCCCACTCCTGCAGTCCTTCCTCAGGCAGTGCACAATGGAATACCGGGGGCAATTGGTCGCAAGAACTGAGCCAGCATCGTCACCCAACCAGGTCTCTGAATGCAAGCCAGGTCAACAGAGAAATCAAGTCCAAAAAATAGCGGTCTTGTTTCTCATTGATCTGGCATTGCATAGCACTGCCTGAAAAGGATTAGAGGATGTGACTGGTCCTCTAGCTACCTGACTACTTGGTCCAGTGGGAACCCTGGGCATGGAAACCAAACACATCTGGCCTCTCCTGAGGACGCTTATGCCAGGCGTCTCCTGCACTGTATGACCTCGATATCACTTACCGCCCCCCTCCTCTGCTGCCTAACCCCATGACACCTCTCTGCCACCTGGTTATCCTGACCTCCCTGCAGTGCCTTGCTGCAGTAGCTGGAACTGGGAAGTCAACAAGGGTGAAGATCCTGGAACAGGGCAGCATTATAACAAATGTGAACCAGAATACATGCCCAGCAAATCCTGGCTGGTGAACTAAATCTTCACAAAGCCCAAATCCCCAGAAAAGCACCACAAGCTGTATAATCTATAAACAACATTCAATTGAAAGACCAACCCCCAACAGGTCCCTCAATAACCAATTCTTGACCCCCCACCAAGACCATCAAATCACAAATCCCTTATAACTTCTAAATCCAATCACTTAAGAGCAGAGATAAAATTAACACATTTACGAAAAATAACTAAAAATTCAAAAATGTTTTGCAAATTACCTTGCTTGCTGTGCTCTCACCACAGCAGGCCTGAATCCACACTCTATAGTCCTCTCTCACAGGCTATAGTGGTGTTGAATTGCTTCTTAAATAACACAGGAAGCAATAGTAGCACATGAAGTAAAGTGCTTCAGATGTGTCCGTAGCAAAAGTTAAAACTAAAATGATTACATCACCATCGGAGAGATCCCTGCCTCCTGGCAATACCCTCAAACTGGTGGATTCAAGATCATGCTCCAGTCCTCTCTGCTCCTCTGCTCCTTCATTACCTCTTCTTGAAGGGCCTTCTCCTTACTCCCCAGAAGGGGACATCAGGACCTTCTCTTCCAATGCCCAGGCAGGTCCTCCTTCAGAGAACCCCTGTGCTACCCCAAGGTGCTCAAAAGCCACCCACCCTCCAGTAGTCATGGCAACCGCCACCCTGTCTGGCCCAAGGAACCCCTTTTCACTCACTCTTCTAGAAGGCCCTCCTCACAGCCAACTCAATCTTCCATACAGGAGCAGGAGGATGAATGTGCAAACCCCTCTTTTGGATGTCAGCTGTGGTGTCTCCTAGTTCCTGATTGTATCACGTTAAAACATCTCCCAGATGCAGTCCAACTGGGCTCTCACCCAGGAAACCACTCTCAGGAAATGATGTTCCAAACAATCAGTCCTCACGGACCCTGTAGATCACTTGCCATCCGATATCACCAGACTCCTTCTCCAACCGTACTGCACAGAACCAGGCTCCCTCTGACAGCACAGGTCGAATAATCCAGGCATTCCAGTGCAGTGCAAAAATACTGAATAAGTTAAAATGTTATTTCTTCTGCAAAATGTTAATTTCTCTCCCTTCCCCATACTAGTCAACTTGAAGGAGAGCAGTGTTGAAACTCCCCTAGTACTCACACTAACCCAAAAGTTCTTGGGGCAAGTCTATAGTCCCTATGTACAAGAACAGGTTGTATAAATTGCTCGACAATGCTTGCGTAACCTTGCTAACTTATTTGCATCCCTGACTCTCTTAATCTTAAATTTAACTAAAATCAAAAAGTAAAACAAATGAAAACAAATAATAAATAGACAAACTGAAGCACTCTGTTGCTCTACTCTGCTCAGCTTAGCTCAGTCACCTATCCAGCCATGTTAAAACTGTATAGGACTCCCCAGGTGGACTGTTAGTGTTTACATTCAGATGAACAAAACTTTAAATTAAGAAACTTATTAAATACTAAAATGTTAAGGGTGACAATGACCATCATATTATTAAGGTCAGTGCAATGATAACAGGCACAGTGACTGGATGGGGTAGGAGCCATATCCAAATGGTCACCCAGCACCAAGTGCAGTGGAGAGCACTGATGTGCAGAATACACCACACGTGGCCATGACAATGAGGATGCCCTCCTGCATACAGGGCGCAGTGGTATAGTCACAAGTTTTGTAAGCACTAATGGGCTGCTGAGGCATTGCTAGGTAACAGTTATGAAACCCTGCTTTTATCAAGGCATACTATGATAAGTGTTCTTGCCCCCTCCCCCACAGCACTGTTGCTGGCAACACCCATTTCCACCCCAGAGCTATACTGCAGATGTCAACCTTGGCACATAGTGCACAATAAAATTATTTCACAGTACTGACAGCAGTTGGGGATGGGGAACCACTGGACTGTTAGGAAGGGCTTTAGTAAGGTTCCACAATACTGACAGGGATGAGGTGAGGAGAGCTCACTGATCTCCAGACTTCAGCTTTTCATCCATGACTGTGGACAACAGTAGGGCGGCAGAAAGAAGCTGTTAGTGCAGCAGCTCAGAGGAACAGAGGAATCCCCAGGAGAGCTGTAGGATCTTGTTCCTTCTTTTCTTTCTCTCTCCCTCCCTCCCTCAGGTGTTTTTGTTTTCCATTCAGTGCCAACAGGCATCTATTGCTTGTTTCCCACAGGGTAATCAGAAGGGATAATCTCCTCACCAGGGCAGCGGCTTAGTGCAGCTGTGCAAGTTGATTGTTTCTGTCGGCAGTGGATAGGGCCCACCCCTACCCCTCATCCCACCCACCCCAAGCGGAGCTTCTTATTTACACAGGGCCTGTGACATCACCCTATCTCACAGAGCCAATCAGGTGACCATACCACAGTAACACAGATATATTGGATACAATCTTAGCTGACAATCTTTTGCTTTCCATCCACCTTTCTGAAACAGTCTTACCTGACATTCTGCCTTCCGTCCACTTTTCTGATAAGTAACCAATCTTATTTTCATCCACTCTCCTCCACACCTGGGTGTGAATATTACTTACTGCCAACAAATCTGAGGTCACAATGGACATCATGAACTGCAACAGCTGTGGAACACTCTTTGCAAGGGCATTTATTCACAGGGTAGGGCACTGTCCTACCTGCTTTGCAATAAGGAACCTAACATCTCAGCTAAATGCAGCATGGTCTGAGATACACCACCTCTGCACAAGCTCATTCAGTTCTGTGGAAACAATAACACCAACAGCAATCTGCCACCCCTCAAGCAGACACCCCTGCCATAAAGAGCATGCCATCCAGGGAGTCTGGCAAAGGAGTTGGAAAATACTGAGTATAAAACCAAATCAGAGAACAAAACCAAATCACAGAACAAAGATTGGAATACCTCCGACATACACATCAAATAAATATGCAATGCTGTCTTCAATGCAACTGGAAAACAAGGAGGACATAGAGCAGGTAAGGAAACCTGCACCCCACAAGGTTGTGCGCACTACCAAGGAAAAGACAAAACAAAACATCAAAAACAGTACTCATAATTGGAACTCTATGATTAGGAAGGCAGAGTCTCAACTTTTGCATTATGACCAGGAGAGGATCAGGCTAAGTGCCTCCCTGGGACATCGGCATGCAGGACACAGACCACATAGAAAATATTGTGCAATAGGGAACCCGACACTAAGGTTATTCTCCACATAGGAACAAATGACCTAGCCAGTAGATCAGTGGAGGAAACAAAACAATACCTAATGAAGCTTGCAACAAGATGGCTTCCCTTTCATCAGTGTATCTTTCTCAGTGATTCTGCCTGTCTGGGAGAGGGGACAGTAGGCAGAAGATCAGAGAAGAAGACATTACCGGCATAACAACTGGCTAAAAATCTGGTGTAAAGAAAAAGGACATCACTGTATAGGGACTGGCACACCTTCTGGGAGATGGATTTTTGCCTTCAAAACACACTCACAAGGCAGGGAACTCAAGTGCTCAGTCAGAAATTCAATGTCCATTTCTCTCAGTTAAACTAGCGGAGGGAGGATGCAAAGACACCCATCACATCAGAAAAGCACCATCTACCCCTCCCCATTCTCAGCTAGTACGGCATCTCAACACCATAAGGTTAGTGTAACCTTAGATCAGAAGGATGATCAACAAAGGAAAGCGGTGGGAGTATGAAACACAAACATTGTAAATTGAAACTGCATAACCAGACCTTACAAAGGCAGACCCAGGGATGGCAGGCAATGTGCATTAATCCTAGTAGTCTACCGAACAAGATATCAGAGCTCACAGCCATGTTGGAGGAGATACAGCTAGACTGGGTTGCAGTCACTGAACGTGGTTCTCCACAAACCAACACCTGATGTGTAGTCATACCAAGTTACATGCTCTTCAGGAGGGACTCGAGGGAAGGAAGGAGGCGGCTTTGTATGTAAGAGAGGGATCAATGCATCAGAGATCCAGTGAAAACACAGGAACACAGAGGCCTTGTGGGTTACCCTAGGAGCTCGGGACAAGGACCTCATCAGAGTGGCAGTTATATACAGACCCCCAACCCAGGAACTAGAAATTGACAAGGAACTCCCAGAAGCCATCTCAATGATAGCTGACAAAGGTGAGCTGCTAATAGCTGGGGACTTAATTTACCCAATGTAGATTGGACCTCATACACAGCATCCTCTGAAAGGAGTAGGAGTTCCTGCTCACACTGAAAGAACAAGGCTCAATCAACTAGTGAACTCACCCACTAGAGATCACATTGCCCTTGACCTAGTGCTCTAAACAGCTCAAGGGTTTCAAATGTTCAGGTGGGCATAAACCTAGGGACCGCTCCTGAGCTGATGGCCTTAATGGAAGAAGGATGCCTGGATATCGTAGCAGTCACAGAAACATGGTACACAGAGAATCATGACTGGGATGTTAACATACCAGGGTACATAACCTACAGGAGAGACAGGCAGGGAAGAAAGGAGGAGTAGCTCTCTATGTAAAGGAAGGGATAAAAGCAACTGAACAAAAGAGTAAACAGGGAGGAGAGAGGCACTGTGGGTCACCTTGGAGACTGGAAAGAGCACCACAATCCACTCAGGGGTTGTGTACAGACCCCCATGTCAGGGAAGGAATGGACAAGGATATGATAGAAGGCATTCTTAGAATGGCAGAGAAAGGGAGATACTGTTGATGGGAGACCTGAATATGCCAGATGTTAACTGGAGCACATTTGCTGCAGCCACATCCAAGAGCAGGGCCATTCTTGATGCCCTACAGGTGGCAGGCATTAGACAGCTAGTTTCAGAACCCACTCATGAGGAGCAATCTTAGACCTCGTGCTCTCAAGCAGGGGGCAGTGAGAGGATCTCAGATCTAGAAGTGGGTTGCCATCTGGGGACAAGTGACCATCAAACAGTGTGGTTCACGTTAAACTCAGCAACAGAGTCAAGCCATACAAAAGTGAGGGTACTGGACTTTGGGAGGCTGACTTTGGCAGATGGAGAGTGCCTCAGAAAAGCACTAGTAAACAGGCTAGAAGGAGGTGTGGAGCAACAATGGGAATTATCAAAACTGCCATCACAGAGGCAACAAGCCTTTGTGTGAAGCAAATAAACAAATCAAAACAAAAGAAAAAGCCACTATGGTTCTCAAAAGAGGCGGCTGTGAAAGTCAGGAAGAAAAGATAGCATTCCGGAGTATAAGGAAACACAGAAGGAGCAGGACAGAGTTGTACCAGTTAAGGCAGAAGGAAGCAGGGAGGAAGTCAGAATAGCAAAGGCCCAAACTGAGGAAAAGATAGCCAACTCAGTTAAGAAGGGGATAAAACCTTTTATAGGTACATCAGCGAGTAGAAAGACAAAGGGAGGGATAGTGAGGCTGAATAGAATGATGGTGGGTGGGCAGAGGGGACAGTGAAAAATCAGGAATACTGAATGAATATTTCTGCTCAGTATTCACAAAGAGGAGGGGAAGTGCCTAATCCAATTAACAGAAGCACTCTTGATAGGGGGTCCCAGTCCTTTCACAGAAGAAAGGGTTCTGCAAGAACTCCTAAAACTGAAGGTGGACAAAGCAATGGGTCCTGATGGAATTCACCCCAGAATTCTAAAAGAATTAAGGAAGGAACTAGTGAAACCACTGGCTACTCTTTTAATAAATCATGGAAGGATGGTGTGGTACCCGAGGACTGGAGGATTGGCGGATGTGATTCCCCTTCACAAAGTGGGTCCAAGACAGAGGCAGAAAACTACAGACCTGTCAGTCTGACCTCTGTGGTAGGGAAAGTGATGGAGTCACTTCTGAAGGAAAGAATAGTCAGTACCTAGAGGCCAGTGGAGCACAGGACCCAAGGCAGCATGGGTTCACAGCGGAAGGTCATGTCAGACAGAATCTAATAGATTTCTTTGACTGGATGACCAAAGTAGTAGACCAGGGAGGGCTGTGGACATGGCCTACCTAGACTTTAGCAAGGCATTTGACACAGTCCCACACAAAGATTAATAGTCAAATTAACCAGCCTGGGAGTGGGACCCAGGGTGGTAGCCTGGGTAAAACATTGGCTGGACAACAGGACACAGAAGGTAATTGTAAATGGAGTCCACTCTGAAGAAAGGGGCTTACTAGTGGGGTACTGCAGGGTTCAGTATTGGGTCCAGTCCTTTTAATGTCTTCATCAGTGACATTGCAGAGGGACTGGAAGGAAAAGTATGCCTTTTGCAGATGACACAAAGATCTGCAACAGGGTTGATACACAAGGAGGCATGGAAAGGATGAAAAGGGACTTGTCAAGGTTGGAGGAATGGTCAGAAGTATGGCAGCTAGGATTCAATGCAAAGAAGTGCAAAATAATGCACCTGGAAACAAGAACCAGGGAAGAATACACAATGGGTGGGAGGTAGTAACAACAACAAAAAGGAAGGGACCTGGGGTAATCATATCAGATGACCTTAAGGTTAGCAAGCAATGTGAGAAGGCAGTAGGGAGGGCTGGGGGTATACTGGGATGTATAGGGAGGCATCATCAGTAGAAAACAGGAAGTTGTTATCCTCTGTACAGACAGTTGGTGAGACCCCATCTGGAGTACTGTGTCCAGTTTTGGAGACCCCATCTCCGCAAGGACATAGACAGGATAGAGGCAGTCCAGAAGAGGGCAACTAAAATGGTGCAGGGTCTGCAAGAGAAACCGTATGAGGAGAGACTAAAGGAGCTTAATATGTATACCCTTGAGGAAAGAAGGAGAGGGGGACATGATAGAAACTTTTAAGTACCTCAGTGGAATCAACAAAGTCCAAGAGGGTAGCATCTTTCAGAAAAAGAGACTTGCAAGAACAAGGGACACAATTTAAAGATAGAAGGAGGGCGGTTCAGGGGCAATGTGAGGAAGTATTATTTCACAGAGAGGGTAGTGGATGCATGGAACAGCCTTCCTGAGGAGGTTTGGGGTCTAAAACTGTGGAAGAATTCAAGAATGCATGGGACAGACATAAGGCAATTCTTGTGGGGGTAGGAAGAAATAGGCTGTTGGTTAACTAGGATCTCATGCGGCCCTATCCTGTAGGTAGGAAATGGGCAGGCTAGATGGGCCTAAGGGACCCCATCTGCCAGTCAAAGTCTATGTTTCTATGTTTCTATGTTTCTATGTCTATGACCAGCGACCACAGGTCAGTCTGGCTATCTATCAACAGGGCAGAAGAAATATGTCACACATAAATCAATATCCTGGATTTCTGTAGAGCAAACTTTCCAGAGATGAGATGAAGAATCAAATCTTTACTAGCTAGGGAAGCACGGGGATGTGAAATATGACTGGGAGCATTTAAAGAAGACCACAGAAAGATCAGTGTGGAAAGGCACGGAAGAAATGTTTAAACATTTTTGACTATTTAAATAAGTCTACAATTTTTAAAATGTGTCATTACATATGACAAAAATACAATCAACTTTTTGGATCTACAGATATCAAAAATCAAGTACTATCTACAAAGATACACAGGAAAAAACAGATTGAAATGTACTATTACATGTAAAGAGTTTTCAAAAAACACTGGTAGAAAACATTCTATATGGACAACTAATTAGGATAACGAGAAAATGTACAGAAGAGAGTGATCACAGAGAAGCAGCTACAGAAACAATAGACAGTTTCAGAGAAAGAGGTATTCAGAACAAAATTTACAAACAGCAAAAAGATGTGATGCTGTGGAAAAAAACATTATTTGAAGAAAAAATAAAAGCAGACAAACAAAAGAGAAAATGATGGTCTCTATAAACTATTTGGATCAATTCTATGAAATAAAAAAATCATACATAAACTCTGAGATTTACTTAAAATTACTCCCAAGGGGAAGAAATATTCAAAGAAAAACAACAAAATCTTTAAAAGATAGATTATGTCATTAAATGTACAAAACTTGTGAACCTCAATATGAAATGTTTGAAGGTAGATCCAAAATTGTAGGCAACCATCCGTGTGGCCATTGCCAAAATTGCAATAGTACAAGGAAAACTAAAATGATTTATAATCCGTATAGAGACGAACATGTAACAATAAAACAATTTATTGCATGTCAGACAGATCAAGTGATTTATATAATTAAATGCCACTGTGACCTACACTATGTGGGACAAACATCAAGACAACTTAAACTGAGACTAAATGAGCTAGGAGAGGAGATATTGAATCTATTGTAGCTAGATATTCCTAGAACAAAAACATAACTAATCAACTTTTAGATTTGTAGGAATAGAAAGAGTAGATTTACCACCACGAGGAGGTAATACACTAGCATTGCCTCTAAGCGAGAGGCATTTTTTGGATAGACAGATTTGAGCGCAGTAAACAAATGTTAATAACTTGACTATGGTGCCCAAGCCCTCATGCTAAAAGTTATCCCTGACCTCACCAGAGGCCCTCTTTTCTCACTGTTTCACATACCCCCAAGGAACCAGAACTCAGCAGTCCAGTCCTCATCGACTACTCCATCCCTCCCACACAAAGTAGAGCAAGTCATCCTTGGTGATCTTAATGTTAACTGGCTTGCTTCCCACCTCCCAAATCAGGGACTCCTTCACTGCCCTAGATATGTCCCAACTAGTCTCACAGCCCACCAGGTTCAACCGATCCAGTGGAACCAACACCCTCCTAGATGTCATCTTATCAAACCCTTTAAAATCTGGGACATCACTGTCCTCCCGACTCACTTAGTGATCACTCCCCATTCATCTGTACATGGTCATCCTCCTCTCCAAAACCAGTGTCCCAGGCTACACTGCACAGCGGCTACGCCCTGGTGGCCTAAAAAAGTTGAAACAGCACCTAGCCCAGCTAGACTGGTCCCCTATCTGACATGTCCCAGATATTGACTCACCTCTTGACTTCTTCACAAGTTCGTTCTGCAAGACCTGTGACCTCTTCGCCTCCCCACCAGGATCCATACAAAGAGATGCAACACCCCTTGGATCACCCCCCTCATCCAGAAACTTAAGAATAGGATAATCTCTGGTGAATCGCTGTAGATTCAGGCAATCCATCTGATAGACATGCCTACAACACAGGCGCAATAAGTGCACCTGGGCCATCAGAAGGGCCAGGCGGAGCACTGCCAGGCCACCCTCAACTCCACCTGGGGCTCGGCCAGGACCTTTTGGGATAGCATGAAAGAACTAAATGGGAAGACCCACTCCCATCCACCATTTCAGCTCACCATCGATGGCGCTTCCTCCTCTGATCCACTACCTATAGCTGACTGCCTCAGCGCCACTTTCTCTGATCTAAGCTCTGTCCTCCCCAGCTTTTTGATCCAATCCCTCCTTACTCCCCCGGCTCCTGCACCCCTTTCTACCTGTGCACCCTATCCCTCATGAAGCCAGGCCACACTGCTAAAGCCCTTGTTAGTAATAATCCCAGCAGCGACCCCTCGACTCCAGGATCCTCCGCCTTGTCCTGGACGTTGTCCTAGTCCCCTGACGGACCTACTCAACCGGTCCCTATGCTTTGGACAGTTCCCCAGTGCGTGAAAACTTGAAATCACTCCAATACACAAGAGCAGTGATCAATCCTCCCCAGCAACTATCGACCAATCTCCATCCTCCCCCACTCTCCAAAGCCCTCGAAAAAGTAGTGTCTATCCAACTATCTGAGTACTTGGCTAAGTGTGACATTATGTGCCTGGAGCAGCATGGCTTCCGCCCAGGACACAGTACAACCACTGCTCTCCTGGAGTTCTCCCACTCTGATCGCGACTCCAGCAACCTGGCCGGTGCAGTGTTCATTGACCTCTCAAGGCCTTTGACACTGTCTGTCACCCTCCTACTCAGCTCTCTCCATCAAGTCGGTTTCTCTGCTGGTTCCTTGCCTGGTTTTCCAGCTACCTCTCTGCTAGATCCCAGTGTGTAAAATCAACAGCTCTCTCAACATTGACCCCGTTAGCTCCGGGATCTCACGGGCTCAATCCTGGGTCCCATTCTCTTCAGTCTCTACCTCAACACTCTCCCCAGCTCCTGCATTAGCAAGATGCTCTTCTATGCAGACGATGCAGTTCTCTTTGCCTCACACCCAGATCCCTCCACTCTCCAATCACCCCTTCAACTCGCCTACAACCAAATAGAAAGAAGGTTTCTTGATCAAAGACTAGTCATAAACCTCAAGAAAACAAAATCAATGCTCTTCTCTCACCACCAAAATAAAGCTGAAGTGCCCCCTCCTGATTACCCCCAACTCTCAGCTCCAATTAGAGCAAGTGCCCACATACAAATACCTAGGCATCACTTTCGATACTGTCCTCACCTTCCACACCCACATCAATGCCCTTTCCTCCATCATAAACTCTCGACTGGCCTACTTTACCGCCATAGTGATTGCCTGCCCTCACTGCCCTCCAGCTGGCCATCACCTCCTCCGTCTTCCCTAGTGGACTACGGCTTGCCCATCTATGCTGCAGCTGATAACACTGCCCTCTCTAAAATCCAGCTCTCCATCAATAAGGCATGTAGGCTCCTGACGGAGCCTCCAGCTGCACCCACACCTGCCTGCTCTTTTCCTCTGCCAACCTGTTCAACTGAGGAACATCTGCAGTATCAGACCTGCCGTCTTGCTAAGAAATCCCTGCTCAGACTCTTCCCTCCCAGGAGTCTCTGCCTCCCCACAGTCATCCTAATACATTTCCACTCACAGCTCTGTTAAAGCCACCTTCAAAGTACCCAGAACCAAGACCTCCTCACCCAGAGGTCCTTCTTTTATTGAGACCCCACCTGGTTCAATTCCTCCCCTACCTACATCACCAACACTGCCAAACTTGGTCCCTTCAAAACTGCTGTCCGGAACCATCTCTTTAATGTCCACTGCTGTAGGTTCAACAAACCCTGCCCCCAATCCTACTGCAGGACCTTTCCTAACTGGCCCCTAATCTCGACAAGGTCCCTGGACTGCCGATCCATCTTTCTCCCTACCCCTTTTACTACCCTTAGGTTTATACAAGGATGTATTCCACTGCAACTCCAGAGAAATTGTACATCTTTAATTGTAAATCTGTATTTTATACCAATATGTAACTAAGTGTATTCTGTGTTCAATATCTGCACCTGTAATGTTGTCCAATGTTGTATCTGCACAATGTTCTATTGTTTTGCCCTCCCTGCGATGAGGTGCCTTTGTAAATGAGTCCCTGACTCAAAAGTTGTAAATCCGACTTGTTCAAATAAATAAATAAATGAGGAGATTTTATGGAATGAATTCATAGAATAGAATATTAGCCGTATACAGTAAATAAGTTAGATCCATTAATAAGACTGACTGTTAAAGTAGGCTTTTGGCCTTACATTTAACAGCCACCAATGGTGCTACTTTGCACCAGTGGTTCAAGACATGGGGTCACTTCACTTGTGGCACCTTAGTCCTGATTCAGTCATGTGTTGCATTTTTCCACTTCAAGGTTTAAACCTAAAAAGAGTATACCTGTTACAAATGAAGTCAATACACTAAACCTTGTCATCACACTGAAAGGTTAAGTCTGTCACAAACCCACTCAGCAGGTCAGGCCCTCTGCTCCCACAGTGCCAACCTCTGATCACAGTCTTATAAACAGTTAACAGAAACAGGGTAACCCTCCTGTCTGTTTTGTGGGTTCGAATCAAACTTTGGTCTCAGTTCTGGAGAGGATTCAAACTGTGAACCTCTTGTTAGCATATCCAATGTACAGGCTCAGATAATTCTGCTCTTTGGGGGGCAAATATCTTTTGTCTACGTGCACCTAACCAGGTGTACAAAATGAACC
Organism: Neoceratodus forsteri; assembly: GCA_016271365.2. Taxonomy (NCBI): domain Eukaryota; kingdom Metazoa; phylum Chordata; order Ceratodontiformes; family Ceratodontidae; genus Neoceratodus; species Neoceratodus forsteri. The sequence goes on along the minus strand of CM028131.1, from coordinate 888,138,474 downwards.
ACTAAAACTCTATTAAAGACCTCAGAATAAATTCTTACCTTTCCCATTTGGTAAAACCAGTAAGCTTTGTGCAGTGTCAGCTTTAACCATGTATGCTTCCCTTGTCAAGAAAAAGAAATTCAAAAGCACACCAAGTAGTCTCTGAAGTAGAGGTTTACTTCAAAATAGATAAAAAAATGTAAAATGTAGATACAGAACCATATATCCCAAAACATACAAATCACTTAAACAAAACAGGTTTAACAGTGCAGATTCCTACCACTAATACACTCAGACTTGCCTGTTCTAAGGTATTCTTATCTCACAGTGCTGTAGGTGTTTCTCTTTCATAGTCCAAACATTTGTGTGTCAAAATGGAAAACAGAATACTGTTTAAAACTGGCTTTGCTAACCTCTTTGCGTGAGGTCACCTAGCTCCTCCCTGTCAGAATATAAAAATATATATCTATGCAAAACAGCATGTCTTATCAAAGGTAAATTCTGTGATCTCAGTACAACTCATTTTCTCTTATGACTTTTTTGATCTTGTGATCAGCTTCCCTTTCCAGGACATCAAAGGGACTTTTATGTTTCTCTGCCAGATCTCACGAAGTGCAACATGCTTTGTATCACCATGTGAATTTCACTGTTTTTCCTCTGAACGTTATAAAGTTTATGATCTATCTTGGCATCTAGCAAGCTACAATTAGTCACATGAAAGGAGATCCTAAAATTTAAGTCTCTTCTAGCCTGTAATTATCTCTTGGCCTTCCAAGTAACACCTATTAGCTAAAACCTGGAGGGGTTGTCATTCCACAGACTGTCAGCATCTCTCATGAGAGACATTCAATAACACATTTTTATATTACAAAAGCATAGGTTAATCAGACCAGCTGTCCGTGTCACAATTCCTCCCACCTAGACTGAATTTGGGGCTCTATCCCTGCATGGGATGAGCTTCCCAAATCAGTTCACTCCTATACACACGAGACAGCCCATCAGAGTTCTGATTTTTGGCCCAGCCCTATGTAGAATTGTCATATCATACCCTTGCAAATCAAAACTCCATCTTAACAATCTACTATTGTTTTCCCCATCTCGTCAGTCAAACCAGGGGTTGTGGACAGTCTGCATCACAAAATGCTGCCCATATAAGTAGGGCTCCAACTTCTTGGGCCCACACTATGGCAAGACATTCTTTTCCACAGTAGAGTATGCCTGCTCCTGGGAAGTGACTTCCTACTCAGGTACACTATCGAGTGATCTTTCCTTGGCTGGATGTCTGACTCAGTACTGTGCCAATACCACGCCTGAGGCGTCAGTCTGAACTATAAAGGGTCTGCTATAGTCAGGACTTGTCAAAACAGGAGCAATGCACAGTTCCTCCATTAGTTTGGAAAAGGCTTCCTCACAGGCTGGGTCCCAGGTAATTTTCTTTGGCATCCTTTTCTTTGTCAGGTCAGATAGGGGAGCAGCCTGGGCACTGTAATTGGGTACAAATTCCTGTAGTACCCTGCTTTCCCTAGAAAACTCCTGACCTGATTCTGTGTTTCTGGTCTGGGCCATGCCTGGATTACCTCTATTTTTATTTGGTTAGGGACGGAGCTATCCTGGCCTACCACATGCCCGGTATGCCACTTCTCCCATGGCCACCTGGCACTTCCTGGCTTTGACAGTGACCCGGCCCTCTGTATACTGCCCAGCACTTTCCGAAGGTGGGATAGGTGTTCCTCCCAGCTGGTACTAAAGATGGCAATGTCATCCAGGTATGCCATGGTGTACTCCTCAGCACCATTTAACACCTGGTTCACCAACCTTTGGAAAGTGGCCAGGGCATTCTTCATTCGAAGGCATTACATTGAATTCAAATAAGCCTATCGGAGTGATGAAGGCCGACCTCTCCTAGTTCTGTCTGTCAACTCTACCTGCCAATACCCTTGGTCAGGTCAATGGTTGTAAGGTAGGTCACCCCTCCTAACTTGTTCAGGAGTTTGTCTGCCCTGGGCATCGGGTGGGCATCTGACTTCTTGACTGCATTCAATCCACAATAGTCCATACAGAAATGAGTAGAGCCATCTGGCTTAGGCACAAGGACTACAGGTGAGGCCCGGGGCTGTGGGATCTCTGGATTACTCCTAAATCCAGTATCTCCTCCACTTCCTCCTAATGTCCTTTTGGACAGCCTCTGACACTTGATATGCTGTCCGCCATATGGATGTCTGTGTTCCTGTCTCCACATCATGCATCACTAGGGGTTAGTCAGGCTTGGTGCTAAACAATGAGGCAAAGTCTGCTAAAACCTCCCTTACTTGGAACTGGTCCAGGGCCAGGGAGGCAATTTACTGCTCCACAGAGACTCCCACTTCTTCCTCCAGCAAGTCCAGAAGGGGTCCCCTGCCTGTCCTCTCCCCCCAGACTACACACTGCAAACACCATGTCAGCCCTATTTACATATGGCTTCATCATGTTGACATGGTACATACTTTCTGTCTGTCTTCAGTCAGGTAACTCTACAATATAGCTCACGTCATTTACCTTCCTAACCACTTTGATGGTCCTGCCCACTCAGCCTGCAGCTTGTCTTTCCAGACTGGAATAAGGACCATGACATCCTGACCCACCATGTATGAGCAAGATCTGGCTCTGCGGTCATACCACACTTTTGTTTCTGTTGGGCAGCTGCCAGGTTGCTCTGGCTGTCCCATAAGCTCCTTCAGCTTTTCCTAAATCTAAGGACATAATCCACTATGGGAGTTCTCTGGGTGGCGTGCTTGCCTTCCCAGTCCTCCTAGATCAAGTCTAGGGCCCACATACCGGCGTCCATATAAGAGTTCAAGGGGAAAATCTTGTTGACTCTTGGGGCACCTCCTGTATGCAAACAACAGGTGGGAAGGTATTTCTCCCAGTCCCTCCCATTCTGTTCAGCAAACACCTGGAGCATTGATTTCAGGGTACCATTGAATCTTTCCACAAGCCCATTGGCTTGTGGGTGATATGGTGTCATGTATCTCTGCACCACCCACATTCTCCCATAATCATTTCATCAGGTCCACGTGAAGGAACCCCCTCGATCGGTGATAACCTCCTGTGGAAACCCAACATGGGAGAAAATCCCAAGTAAGGCATCTGCCACTTTGTCTGTCCTCAATGAGGATGGAGCGACTGCCTCTGGGTACTGGGTGGCATAATCCACCACAATCAGGATGAATCTCTTCCTGAGGAGCTGGGGGTATTTAAAGGCCCCACAATATCTATTCCACCCTCTGGAATGGCTCCTCCACTATGGGCAGGGAATCAGGGCAGCTTGGGTTTTCTTGCCCACCTTCCCTATTTCTTGGCACTGGTGACAAGACCTGCAATACTCCTTCACCTGCTGGGTGAAGTTAGAGCCAGAAATTCTGGCCAACCACTGCATAGTGCATGCGATTCTCAGGTGACCAGACAAGGAAATATCATGTGCAATCTTGAGCAACTGCTGACGATACCCTGGGGAAGGACAAGCTGCCTGCCTAGCACCCCTCCCTCTGTCTGCACAGCCTGAGTATACATAAGTCCATTTTCCCAATAAACCTTATGTCTGCCATCACCTCCCTGTGCACCGTCCAAGTCTGCCCAAGCCCTCAGCTTCTCTAGACTAGGGTCACTTCTCTGAGTAGCTGCAAACCCTCACACATTCCCAAAGCATGGGACAGGTCCCCTTCAGTCACTAATCTAGGGTCCCTATCATTAGCATCAGGGCACTCAGGATCACTGTCAATCCCAACCCTCTGACCATGGGTCACCCCTCCTCTTCAGAGTAACCTCCGTAGCTGTGTGGTTGACTGCTACTGGGAAATTTCTACCCTCTTTTATTAGTCTTAATATCAGGAAACACAGGCTGGGGAACCAGCATCTCAGTGGTTTCCACAATGGCTTCTGTGGTGTTCAGGGAACTACAATTTTCCTTGCCACTTGGCTATGGGTAACTGCACACCATCCCCTGTTTTAGATTGTTGCCCAAGATCACATCCACTGCTAAGGTTTGGCTACAACCACCTGTTGCACAGTTCCCATGGTTTCACCCCAGTCCAGGAGAACACTGGCCAGTGGCAATGTTTCTCTTCACCAGTGAACCCTTGTACCGTGACATATTTATTGGGTATAAGCTGACCAGGCTCTATTAGATCCCCTTTACCAATGTCAGGGATGCCCATGTGTCCCTTAACCCTTGCATCTGTACACCATTCACCATGACTGGGTGCATGTGTTCCCTCATGTTCACAGGCATGCTTCCAGGGACACACAAATAACCCACTTCTTTCTAATACCATTCTGCATATTATTGCTCATTCTTTGGGACACTGTCTGGCAATATGCCGTTTCTTTACATAACCAATATTCACTTCTCTTTTCAGAGAAATCTTTTCTGAAACCTGGAGCTAACTGGTTTCGTGGAGGCAGTGAGGGTTTTAGCTGTCCTGAAGGTGCACTTTTCCTTTCTGCACTGCCACGGCCTTCCCATTCACTCTCAGAGCAGGTCTGCTCTTGGCATAGTGGTCCGAAGTTCGGCAGCTTCTTGCACTGTTTTGGGATCTCGGTCCTCCAGCCAGGTTTTCAGCTCTGCTGGGCAGCCCAATAAAACTGCTCTAACAAAATCACATTTTCAATTTTATCAACAGAGTTTGCCTCAATTCCTTCCCACCAATGTTTTAAAACTGATGTTGTTTCGTGGCTAGCTCCTCGTAATTCATGTCAGGGCTTCTCCTGAGCTTACGAATTTAGCTCTGTATGATTCAGCAGTTAATTCAAATTTTATTAACAGTGCAGCTTTAAGTTTGCTGTAATCATCACTGTTCTCATTGTCCATTTGACTCAATGCATTCCGAGCTTTCCCAGTAAGTAGTGGGATAGCTGGAAGCTCCAGGACTCCTAGGAATTTTAGCCTGAATGCAAACTTTTTCAAAAGAATTTAAAAGGCATCCATGTCCTCCCCTCTTTAAATCTGGCTACCAATTTGGAATTCAATTTGTAACCTAGTCTTGTAGTCCCAGTTAAACCCAAGCCACTTACCTGCTCTGGTGCCACTGGTTGGAGTCATAGCTTCTCCTGTTCATGTTGCCTCTGGTGCTCCTGCTCCTCACGGTCTGCGTCTTGGCATTCTCGCTCCCTCTTCTTCTCTGCAGCTCTCTGGTGCTCATGCTCCTCACGATCTGCCTCTCAGTGTTCTCACTCTGCCTCACAGTCTGCCTTCCGCTGTTCATGGTCCCTCTCCTCTGGAACTCCAGCTCCATTCTGTGAAGCTCAATTTGCAGCCTGAGCACTTCTGGATCCAGGATACTGGAGACCTTCCCCTGCTGCTGTGGCCTTCACTGACAGTGGCCCTGTTGCCCTCCTCATCAGATCTGGACACTGCACTGGCCGCTAGCCCTGCCACACTCGAGGTTTGGTCCTTTCAGTCATTGTCTATGACTCGCTGCTCTGGATATCTGCTACCATCAGGGCATCTGCGAGATTCTGCTTGGTGGCTTTCACCTCAAGCGGGACTCCTCTGTCCCCGCACAACTGCTTAAGTAGTCTACAGTGTGCTTGCTGTAGTTAGAAGCCATCTTCTTCCCTAACTACGGCTACTCTGCCTTGCACTTTAGAAAAAAAAATACAATGGGTAGGAACTTGACTGTACGCCAAGTGATATAGTTCTGTCTCCTTTTAAAAATAAATCACTGCCATTTTCTTTCTTTGCAAGTGAGCTGATGGTTTCAAGCTGACACACTGAACAATAAAAGCTTGTAATACCAAAATTGTTTGCACTGCTGCTAACCAATCTGTCACAAACCCACTCAGCAGGTCAGGCCCTCTGCTCCCACAGTGCCAACCTCTGAGCGCAGTCTTGTGAACAGTTAACAGAAACAGAGTAACCCTCCTGTCTGTTTTGTGGGTTCAAATCAAACTTTGATCTCAGTTCTGGAGGATTCAAACTGTGAACCTCTTGTTAGCATACCCAATTTAGAGGCTCAGATAATTCTGCTATTTGGGGGCCAGATATCTTTTGCCTCGGGCACCTAAACAGGCATACAAAATGAACCCTTAAAACTCTATTAAAGACCTCAGAATAAATTTTTACCTTTTACCAGGTTGGTAAAACCAGTGAGCTTTTGTGCAATGTCAGCTTTAACCATGTATGCTTCCCTTGTCAAGAAAAAGAAATTCAAAGGCACACCAAGTAGTCTCTAAAGTAGAGGTTTACTTCAAAATAGATAGAAAAATGTAAAATGTAAATATAGAACCATATATCCCAAAACATACAAATCACTTAAACAAAACAGGTTTAACAGTACAGATTCCTACCACTAATACACTCAGACTTGCCTTTTCTAAGGTATTCTTATCTCACAGTGCTGTAGATGTTTCTCTTTCAGAGTCCAAATATTTGTGTGTCAAAATGGAAAACAGAATACTGTTTAAAAACTGGCTTTGCTAACCTCTTTGTGTGAGGTCACCTAGCTCCTCCCTGTCAGAATATAAAAATATATATCTATGCAAAACAGGATGTCTTATCAAAGGTAAATTCTGTGATCTCAGCACAACTCATTTTCTCTTATGACTTTCTTTGATCTTATGATCAGCTTCCCCTTTCTAGGACATCAAATGGACTTGTTATGTTTCTCTGCCAGATATCACGGAGGTGCAACATGCTTTGTATCACCATGTGAATTTTTCTATGTTCCTCTGAACGTTATAAAAGTTTATGATCTATCTTGGCATCTAGCAAGCTGCAATTAGTCACATAAAAGGAGATCCTAAATTGTAAGTCTCTTCTAGCCTGTAATTATCTCTTGGCCTTCCAGGTAACACCTATTAGCTAAAACCTGGGAGAGGTTGTCATTCCACAGACTGTCAGCATCTCATGAGAGACATTCAATAACACATTTTATATTTACAAAAGCATAGGTTAATCAGAACCAGCTGTCCAAGTGTCACAAAGTCCATACATATTTCATAAAATAAATGAAAAATGTGAAATGGACTACTATATAAATCAGTTAATATTGATGAACACAAAGCCGAAGGTAATATGCCTTTAAAACAAAGTAGGAAATATGGAAGGTAGTGTGAACAAAAAGATGGTAATAATAAATTGTTATCTTCAAATACATAAAAGACAAAGTGATAGAACCAATTTCAATGGAGAACTTGCCACTAGGTATAAATAGGAATGTAAGTGTGAAAAAATATAAGTCCATCTTCTGCTTTAGGGTGCATGTCTATGAAAAGAAATAGAGACAATATGAGAGAGGAAAAAACTAAATCCATACTGGACAAACTCAAACAGAGATTACATGACAGACAAGGATATCTCCCAATTGAAACTTGACATGTAACAACAGGGCGAACATTGGGTTTAAAACAGCAAGCACAGCAGGTGTGGCTTCTTAAGCAACAAAGCAGGAAGCAGACTGCAGATGCCACACAGAAATCATTTTGGTAAGTTCTCTTAAATGAATGAGTACTGAAGAAGAGTAACTTATAAATACTTAATCTAGTATTGAATTGGGGATTGTGTAGAAAGAAAGATTTAAAATAGACATCATGATTTTTTACAGGGAAATACATTCAAGAGGCCTGGTGCCTTAAAGCAGCAGTACCCTGAACAGGTAAAATATACACAATAAGGCCTTCACATTTAAATAGAAACAATAGTCAAGGTAAAAGAAAACTTACCAATTCAATCTAATTTTAGTATAGAGTAAACAAAAACAAAACAGTTGGAGTTCACCTTAAAGTGATGAGAAATTTATTTTGTGCTGTTAAAAATGAAAAGGTATATTTCTTGTATTCCTTTTAAATAGAACCTGAAACTGAGTTAACAAATTTAGTGCTATGTAATAAAATGCTGTTTTTCTACAGATAAAAACAAATGAAAACAGAGTTCTTAACCTTGATAATGGAGTATGTGTTTCACTGATCAAAAGGTGGGCAGCAAGCTTTGTGAAGAATGATTAGAATTAAAAGTAATGTGTAAAATCAAACAATTAACAAGAAGAAATTGTAATTAATAAAGACAAGAATGACTATTAGACTATTAAAATGGATATGATTGGTAATACCATGATATACAAGTGTACTTAAGTGATGTTTTAAATGGACATGTATGTAATAATATTTTATTAGATATACAATCCTGATAAAGGAGTAAGAATAACGGCTAAACGTTGATAGAATTACTTGGTGACTCAATTGAATAAAATTAAATTTGAAAAAATTAAATTTCTAGCCGGTGAGTGGGTCTGTTTCTCTAATTCTGTGGATAGCATTTTAGGAATGCCATGTCATGGAAGGTGGTGTAGAGATAGACACGAGCACTGATGCAATGTGGTGGCAAGGTTTGAACTACAAGCCAAGGTTTTATTGGAAGTCCCAAATCAATTAAATGCAAGCAGCAAATACAGCAAACTGGTATTCGTTAAAGAAAATAAAAGAAACACAAAAACAAACTCCTACTTCTTAGAGGCAATAACAGCAATAACCACCTAAATAGCAAATGGAGTCTAAGTCTGTATAGGCGAGAACTCCACTTAGGGTCAGTAACAGGCTGATCCCAAAACAAATCTGCCAGTTTCACAGGCTGAATCCCTTTTATAATAGGGGGACATCAGGTGATCACTGCAGACTCCACCTCTAAACGTTTTGGAACTAAAATTATCTTTTAAACCATTATATTAATTTATTCTTCTAGCAAGGGCTATTAGATACACTTAAATACATAACAGTCTCCTTATAACACAAAACAGCCTTCATTCTAACAATATAATACATTTACGACTAAGGCAGCCCCCAATTCACCTATGGAGGTATATCAAAGGAAAAAGGTGGACGGCTGGCTCCTAGGGAAACAGAAGGAACAGCTGATGCAGCAAGAAAACAGACTCAGTAGGCCATGCGAAGTTCCCATTATTCCTGGTAAGTTAATGACATAGGTCTGAATTTGGGATAAAACAAAGAGGGGTTATCTACTAGATTTAACAGATATGTCTAAAATTTGTCTAAAAGTTATGAAAAGTCATGACATTCTGAACAGGGGATGTGCTACAGAATGCTGCGCAACAGAGCACAACCAGCCTTCACTTACAAACCCCAAACAAAGCGACACTGAGGCTATGTGCTGCATCCACTGACTCCTACTGTGAAAAGTACAGTATTCATTTTGTGGTGTTTTATCCACCATGGGCGGGATATTCAGACTGTGCCGAGCAGGGCACAAGCCTGAGCGCAGTGCAACTGGGATACCAGGGCGTGGCTGGGTGATATTCAGCGGTGCTGCACCATGGCTCCAGCACCCGTTGATGCTCAACACCATAGCCACCCGCATGCGCATGGTACAGTGCACTGCACCAGTGCAAGTGGCAAGAGAGGAGCAGGGGAATGTCAGCACAAGTGCAGCGCTTAGGCAGGAACTCAATATTCAATGGTGGGTATGCAAATGGAGCAATTATGCATGCAAGGTGAAAAATGGTGCCATTGCATGTCATTATAGCCCCATTTGCATGCAGGTGTGCTGATCCCAGCGACTTGCACCTGGTGCCCTGCCAGGCTGCAGCCATCGGGAACAATCCCCCTGCCCTGAGTGGCCACGAGCCCCTGTGCCCAACCGTGGGCTTTGTAGAAATGTAAACTCCCTTGGTGGTGCAGTGGACCTGCTCCCCAGCCAGATCGCGGGATTAGTTGAAATAAATGTATCCTGGTGGTCCAGTGGACTTTCCCCAGCCCGATCATGGGCATAGTAAAATTAAATGTATCCCTGGTGGTCGGTGGAACTGCCCACCAGCCCGATCATCAGGGCTTAGAAAATATAAATGTATCCCTGGTGGTCCAGTAGACCAAACCAGCCCAATCACGGGCTTAGTAATTATATGTTTCCCTGGTGGTCAGTGGACCAAATCCCAGCTGATCATGGGCTCCTTAAATGAAGATATATCCCTGGTGGTCAGCGGTACCCCCACTCCCCTGACCTCAGACCCACCACCGCCCGGTCAGTGGTGGTAGCACTTCCACCTGAAAACCACGCAGCTGCCCGCCAACGACAGCATACAGTATGGTCTGCATGCCCATTGGCCCATGCGGTGGACCAATGGGCATACAGCCATACTGTACACTATCGTCGGCGAGCGCCGGTGTTTTGCGGTGGGGGCTGCCACCCGTGACCGGGGAGCGGCAGGGTGGCGGGTCACAGTGGGCAGGTGGGAGGGGTGCCAGCTGGACCTGAGGTCTGTATTCCCCATGCGATTGGACTGGAATTGGTCCACTGGATCACCAGAAACATATATATTACTAAGCCCGTGATCAAGGCTTCAGATTGATCCACTGGACCTGAAACATTTATATTTTCCAAAGCCCGTGACTGGGCTGGGGCAGGTCCATTGGACCACCAGGAAACATATATATTTACTAAGCCCGCGATCGGGCTGGGATTCGATCCACTGGACCATCAGGGAAACATTTATAGTTTCTAAGCCTGCGATCGGGCTGAGGGGCAGGTCCACTGGACCACCTGGGATACATTTAATGTTACTATGCCTGCAGATCAGGGTGTGGGGCCGACGCCCAGCCTGTGACTCGGGAAGTCAGGTGCCACCCACTGCCGTGTTGCGCCCAGCAATATGCGGCTGGCCTGTGGGTATCCCCGACTTGTTCCTTTTTCGGCACATCTTGCACCTCCCTGTGTGGCTTACATGGTGTGCCTGCATATGTGCTGTAATATCTGGCTGAATATCGGATGTGCTGAATTTGCATGGGCACGCCCGCACTTGTGCTGCATACGATACTGGTGCACCCCGGTGCATTGGGATTTGCATTGTGCAACATCCCTTTGAATATTGTGCTGGGTGCATCAGTGGGTTGTGCATGGTGCAACACTGTTGCACCATGCTAATCTCTTTGAATATCCCAGCCCATATGTACAGTTAGCGGCTATCGCTAACATAATGCAACATTTATTTATTTCTTACCTGGTGTTCCTATGAATATTCAGAACACCTAAACAACACCTCTTGGGATTGGGCAAATGGAATACTATGGAGATACCAGATTATCATATTATTCCAGTCTCGAAAATACTCAAGTTTAAGCCCCTTTTCTACTGCCTTATTCGGGCTCTTAGCAAACGCTTAAAACATATGGGGCATTTGTTTTAGCATACCAGTAGTGCTCTTGAGCCCAGGCTAATATTGTAAATATGCAGAACTCTCTTACCCCATTCATTGCGGCTCATACCATGCACAATTCATGACTTCCCACTGTTATAGGCGAAACCTGATTGCAATTAACAGTGTGTATTTTGTCACATACATGAAAAGGGAGAGATCGAGAACTGGGCTCAGTATTCTGCATAAGAAAGAAAAGTATGGAAAGTTCTGTATATTCCAGGTGGCCTGTCTGAAAAAAGGGTAAAGTAGAAGTAAAGTAAGAACAGGGAAAGAAAGCAAGGTGCTAGAAAACAGGCATGGGGGCACCAGCACTCTTCCACATCTCCTCCCACTTAAGAGGAAACTATCGGGAAGACCTATTTCCCATAGTTTCTATGATCACAGTTCAATACTCATACAGCATGCAAATACCAGTAACTCCTGTAAAAAGCTTTCAGCTTAGTGTGCTATACCTGGTTAAACAACTAAATAAAAAAATATGTCAGATCTCCCTCTCTTTAATGAGAGACAGACATGGAGCTTTAGCCACCCACTCCAAAAGCTCCACCTTTGGGACCCTATTAAAACGTGGCATAATTAAGAAAGGGTGTTATTACCTTTCTCTTTGCTACTCATTTTCTCAAAGTCTGACTGTGCATGCGTATATTGATTTGCCCCATAATGGAACGTGAAATCAGCATTTTTGTTAGCAGTCCCAGGTCGGTGATGTACCGTGAACTTATAGGGTTGCAGGGACAGGTACCACCTCATAATCCTGGGATTTTATCTTTCATCACATTCAACCAACACAAGGAGTTACGGTCAGTCATAACATCAAATTTAGCTCCCACAAATAAAATTTAAGGGCTTAATAGCCCATTTAACTGCTAGGCACTCTTTCTCTATGGCTGAGTAACCTGTCTATCTTTCATGTAACTTGTGGTTAAGGTAAATTATGGGAAGTTCTTCCCTTCTACCTTCTGTGACGAGACAGCCCCTAAACCGCAATCTGAGGCATCAGTCTGAACAGTAAATGGTAAAGTGAAGCTGGGACTTTTAAGTACTGGGGCTGTAAAAGGTGTGCTTTATGGCACAAAAGGCTTTTCACATTCAGGGGTCCACTTAATCTTGTTGGCACTATGTTTCTTTGTAAGGTTAGTTAGAGGTGCAGCTAACGTGGCAAAATTAGGTACAAATCTACAGTAGTACCCAGCTAGACCTAGAAATGATCGCACATGCTTCTTTGTTATAGGTCTAGGACACTTAGCAACCACATCAATTTTGCCTATTTCCAGTTTCACCTGCCCATTCCCAATTATGGATCCCAAATATCTTGTTTGTTGCATTGCAATGAAACATTTTGTGGGGTTTTTAGTAAGGCCAGCTTTGGTTAAGGTGTCTACAACAGTACACAGATGTTTTAAATGTTCTTCCCAGGTTGGGCTATAATCACATCATCTAGATATGCAGCGCAATAGGCTTGATGTTGCTGTAAGGTTTGATCCATAAAGCTGGAAGGTTGCAGGTGTGCTGTGTAAGCCAAAGGGCATGGTGACAAAGTGATATAGTCCAACTGGGGTGCTAAAGGCCATTTTTCCTTGGGTATCATCCAAAGGGATCTGCCAGTATCCCTTTGTTAAATCAAAAAGAGATGTACCTGGCGTTACCAATCTGTCTACAATGTCGTCTATCCTAGGCATGGGATAGGTGTCAAATTTGGAGACAGCATTAAGCCACCAGAAATCAAGGCAGAGGCGTATATCACCTTCTTTCTTATCTACTATAACAATTGGGAATGCCCATTCACTAGTTGATGGTTCTATTGCTCCCAAGTCATGCATCTTCTGTATCTCCTTAATTACCTCTGTTCTAACCTTTTCAGGCAGATGGTATGTTTTTTGTCTGATAGGGTAGTTACCTCTATGTGGTGTTTAATACTATGGACCCTACCAGGGATGGAGGTAAATGTCTGCTATATCCCAGTAGTATTGCATCTAATTCTGCTCTCTCTTGTATGTCTAGAGTGGGGTTAATAGTAAAGCAACTAATCTCCTCTGATGTTCTAGCCGATCATAGGCTACCTCTAGTTCACTGACACCTTTCTCAGGGTAAACAAAATAACTAGGCATGGTCTCTCGAACCATCGTTTTAGGAGGTTTACATGATAGATTTTCTTCTTCTGTCATCTATCAGGTAATTCCCCTCATATGTCACTGGATCCATTTGTCTAAGAATGGAATAAGGGCCTTGCCATTTCATTAGTAACTTATCAATAGTTGAGGGAGTACTAGTAACACCTTATCCCCCATCTGAAAGGACTTTCCCCCATCCCTTGGTCATAATAGGTCTTCTGTATTCCTTGTTTGTCTAGATTTTGTTGATGGGCCAACTGGGTATATTTAAGAAGCCTCTTGCATAAGGCAATAATGTAGTCAAGGGTAGTACTGGAATTCTCATTCTTGTTTTCTTTCCATTCTGCCTTAACTATATCTAGGGTCCCTGGGATGTTGGCCATACAGCAGTTCAAAGGGCAAACCCAGTTGAGGCTTGGGCACCTCTCTATATACAAACAATAGGGGAGATAAACATCCCAAACCTTGCCTTCCTCTCCTACATATTTTCTAAGCATCCCTTTCAGGGTCTGGTTGAAGCGTTCAACCAGCCTGTCAGTTTGGGATGATAGGCGTGGTATGGATGGCTTCTACCCCTAAAGTTGCATATAGATGTGCCGACATCCTGGAGCAAAAATTGCTCCCTCAATCCATCAGTATTTCTCTTGGTATCCCCACCCTGCTGAATACTTTTATCAGCTCATCTGTCACCTCTTCAGCAGTAATGGTTCTGAGGGGATAGCCTCTGGCTATTTAATACAGTAGTCACATATAACAAGAATGAATCGGTTCCCTTTGTACTTTTCGGTAATGGCCTACCACATCCATAGCTATTCTGCTAAACACAGTGGTGATAAGGGGCAAGGCTGAAGGGGACCGTCTCCTTCTTATTAATGGCAGCAACCCTTTGGCATTCCGGTAGCTCCGGCTAAAAGTCGACTACTTGGGTATGGATACCTGGCCAGTAAAATCTAATGAGAAGCCACTGCAAGGTACAATCCCACCCCAGGTGCCCAGCCAAGGATATATAATGCACTAAATGTAGCAACCTTTCCTATACTTGGTGGGTACTAACAGTTGATCAACTTGTTCACCTGTGGAAGGATGAATACACCTCCTACATAATATCTCATCTTTTACAACACTACAGGGCCCCTTATCCCCATCTTGTCCTAATAACTAAAAAATGGGTTAAAGAAACATCCTTCTCTTGTTCTATACTAAACATTTCATCTGTCTTCATGTTAACATCACTATCTTTCATTGCAACATTTGTAACATCAGTAGCAGTAACATCACATGACATATTAGAAGTACTATGACAATGTTCTTTAGTCCATTGTTTCGTTCTTTTCTTTTGGCCCTTTTTGTTTTAGGAGTCTTTCCTGGTACCCATACATATCATCATCAAAAGAAACAACTGGGCCCATTGTTCGTCCTGTTTAGTATGGGCATGGGTAGTCATGGCACAAATATTGTCACTGGATGTAATCAAGAAATGGAAGTCAGGATGGTCCTGACCTACAATAACAGGGACTGGTAGATGAGGAACCAGACCAACAGACATGGGATGCCCTTTCCCTGCATCTGTATATCCATAATAGTCACTGTGTAATGGTGTACATCTCCACGGATACAAATCACAGAGGTGCCAGGCCCTTTTTTCTTGTTCGTTGAGCGAGATCAGTTCTGACATGGGTTTGTTTACTCCGAGTCCAATAGCCCGTGACTTCTTTATCTTCAGTCTTAACTGGTACTACAAAATATCCCATGTTTGCTAGTGCTAGTTGTGCAGAGGTGATTTTTATCTTAAGGCAGTACCTGGCAATATGCCCCTCTCTTGACATTCCCTGCATATGATATTGGGATTAAAGAGCCTAGGAGATGTAAAAGTTTTGGAACTTTCAACATTCTTTGAAAATGTGGCAGGGGAAAAGTAGAAAAGAAGAAAAGATCTTACCGTGGGGGTCACACCAGTATGTCCTCATTGGCTAGTAGGACGCGCTGTCAGATAGTCCTCAGCCAACGTAATCGCTTTCTGCAGTGTCAGTTCGGTGCCCCTCACCCACACTCTTGTACTGCCTGATGGTAGTACACAAATGAATTGTTCCAAGATCACCATCTCCAACATTTGTTCTGCAGACTTTACCCCAGGCTGTAGCCACTTTGACAGAGATCTTTCAATCTTGTAAAGGCCTCCTGAGGAGTGTCCACAGTGTGAAATTTAAATGTTCGAAATCTTTGAGGTAAGTCTCAGGACTTATATCATATCTCTGTAGGATAACTTGTTAACCACATCATAGTTGTCTGCTTGGGCACTGTCCATGTGGCTATATGCCAAATGTGCTTTCCCGGACAAATATGATACCAGGCATATGACCCATTGAGATCTAGGCCATCCACATGCCTGGGCGATTCTTTCAAATGTTGTCATGTAAGCCTCTATGTCATCGGTCACACCCACCTTAGTTAATTTTATGTCCTTAGGGGCATCAGCTGGGGAGGATTGCATACCCCTATGTCTCTGATGGACTGCAAGTGTCATTCCAGCGGGCCTCCACCCTCTGGAGGTCCCTCTCTCTGTCAATCCATAGCCAATTGTTTTACACACAGCCAGTGCAATAGGTTGTGTATAGCTTCTGGAGGTTCATCAACTGTTGGTTCTGCTGCTGTTGCATCCTCACCCTCTTCCTGCAACTCCTCCTCTTTCTCCTCCTTGATGGTTTTCCTTTGAACACCAGGCCCCAAACCAGGCAATGGGATTTCTCCAAACTTGCCAGCCATGGCTCAAGTAAGGACACCGCTAGGCTTACGAGAGTCTTCTCTGCTGCTGCAGTCTGCATCAAATGTCCACCATGTCAGCTGGCCCAGTGGCGTGGAAGGCTGAGCATCACTGCCTTACCTCCTACCATGCCGGCGACCGTGTTCGCGATGCAAGCGGGTAGCTGGGGATCGGCCAGGGAGGGAAAAGGATTGAGCATCTGGAGGACAGCTCTCCTCTCCCAGGGAGGGTGGGAACACGGACCGGCATTTGCCTGAACCTAAGCGGCAGCTGGGGCTGACATGCCAGGTCCCATAAAGTGGGGCAGAGTGGAAGCAGCTGCCCAATGTACAGCGTGATGGACACGCTGGCTGGTGTCATTGGTGGCATTGCATGCTCACTCTGCACAAGGAAAAAAAAAGGAAAAATTGGTTCCCACTGCAGCAGGATGACGATGGTCCCCTCTATGCATCGCCCGAGAGGACACCTTCCACAGCTGGATCCATGCTGGTGGGTTGAGTCGCTCTCTGCCCCCTACCACGAAGGGAAAGTCGTGGGGACAAGAAGGAGGGGTCTGATGCTCAGGTGCAATGGGAGGAGGCGTCAGAGATAGCTGGTGGGAGCCAGGGAGAAACAAATGCACATAAAAAGTCTACCATCTGGGAAACACCAGTGTCACCAGTACATCCCACTACTTACACCAGTGTCATGGAAGGTGGGTGAGAGACAGACATGGACACAAATGCAATGTGGTGGCAAGGTTTGAACTACCAAGCCAAGGTTTTATTTGGAAGTCCCAAATCAATTAAGCATTAAGCAACAAATACAGCAAACTGGTATTCAACAAAGAAAATAAAAAAAACACAAAATAAACTTCTGCTTCTAGAGGCAATAATAGCAATAACCACCTCGATAGCAAATGGAGTCTAGGTCTGTATAGGCGCAGACCTCCACTTAGGGTCAGTAACAGGCTGATCCCAAAATGAATCTGCCAGTTTCACAGGCTGAGTCCCTTTTATAATAGGGAGACATCAGGTGATTACTGCAGACTTCACCTCTAAACGTTTTGGAACTAAAATTATCTTTAAACCATTGTATTAATTTATTCTTCTAGCAAGGGCTATTAGATACACTTAAATAAGCATAACAGTCTCCTTATAACACAAAACAGCCTTCATTCTATTAATATAATACAATTATGACTAAGGCAGCCCCACCCTTCACCTATGGAGAGTATATCAAAGGAAAAAGGTGGACCAGCTGGTCCTAGGAAACAGAAGGAACAGCTGATGCAGCAAGAAAACAGACTCAGTAGGCCCTCTGAAGTTCCCATTATTCCTGGTAAGTTAATGACATAGGTTTGAATTTAGGGATAAAACAAAACAGGGTTATCTACTAGATTAAACAAATTTGTCTAAAATTTGTCTAAAGTTATGAAATTCTGCACAGGGCGTGCTACCGAATGCTTGCAACACAAAGCGCAACCAGCCTTGGCTTGCAAACCTCAAACAAAAGCGAACACTGACGCTATGTGCTGCATCCACTGACTCCTACTGTGAAAAGTACAGTATTCATTTTGTGGTGTTTTATCCACCATACGTACAGAGTTGCGGCTATCGCTAACATAATGCAACATTTATTTATTTCTTACCTGGTGTTCCTATGAATATTCGAACACCTAAACAACACCTCTGGGGACTGGGCAAATGGAATGCTTTGGAGATACCAGATTATCATATTATTCTGGTCTCAAAAATACTCAAGCTTAAGTCCATTTCTACTCATCTTATTCAGGCCTCTTGTGTGAATGCTGAAACTTATCAGGGCGTTTGTTTTAGCATGCCGTAGCACTCTTGAGCCTGGGGTAATATTGTAAATATGCAGAACTCTTACCCCATTCATTGCGGCTCATACCATGCACAATTCATGACTTCCCACTGTTATTATAGGCTGAAACCTGATTGCAATGAACAGTGTGTATTTTGTCACATACATAAAAAGGGAGAGATCGAGACCTGGGCTCCATATTCCTGCATAAGAAATAAAGAAAGAAAGGGATAGAAAGTTCAGTTTATTCCAGGTGACCTGCCTGAAAAAAGGGTGAAGCAGAAGTAAAGTAAGAACAGGAAAGAAAGCAAGGTGCTACTGCAGTAGGCTTCAAAGATAGAAAGCAGGCATGGGGACACACCAGCACTCTTCCACAGGCCATAACAGTTACTGAACAATGTACACGTCAAATCAGTAAATCAAAAGGAGGAAACCACTCTGGTTCACCAGAGACTAAGCAACAATAATAAGGGGATAAGAAGGGACCTTTAAGCAATTCAAGGTATCACAGAAGGAAGCAGACATAGACAACTACAGGAACAAGCTCAGGGAAGCAGGAAGAGCCATTTGAAGGGCCAAAGCACAGAGGAAAAAATAGAGGCTCTAAGCCTAGTCACTTGAAGCTCCATTCTGTTGGTCATTGACTATTCCCTCATCATCTACAGTGCTGCCACAGACTCAGCCCTAAATCGATGAAAGTACTACTCAACAAGGCTTGCCACCTGGTGCTGGGGCCTAAACACCGAACCCATACCTGCGCCTCTACTCCTCTGCTACTTTGGCTCCCCTGACACCTAACAAGTATCAGACTTGCCTAACAGGCAAAAAGCCCTCCTTGGACTCCTCCCTACTCCACTGCAGCTCTCTTCCAGCACTCCAACTCCTCAAAAGTCACCAGGAGCTCGACTAAGGCGTGCTCCATGTACCTTTCAAAGAACCAGCCTTGCATAGCGTTCTCTCTCCTCTGATGGGCCCACCTGGTTTAATGAACTCCCTCCTACCACCCTGGAACACACAAAAATTGGACCATTTAAAAGAGAACTGCTAACCCTTCTAGCCCAAAAGAACCTATGCAAATGCAATTAATAAATACCTGTGACTAATCACCATCATAACTTTTCACCCTCTGCTTACCTCCACCTTCCTTCCTCCCACTCCTTTCTCTCCACCCCTCCTGGCAAAGCCTCTTGGGGCTGCTTTCTACCCTGCTCTTCCCCTCACCCCAATCCCTTATACTGCGACTAAAGCCCCTCAGGCTGCTCCCATCTTGCTATGTGTTTCTTATCTAATTGACTCATTTTCCTGTTTTTAATGTGACCAGTTTGGAATGTCAAATTGCACTCCAACACCTTGTAACACTTCTGACACTGTTATTGCATATTTGCCTGCTACCTGTACAGCCTGTAACCAATTGCGTACTCTGAATGTTCTGTAATCTGTTTATGTAAATTTTGTTTCTCGTCCACTTGACATGGAACCTTGAAAAAGAGCCTTCCTGGCTCAAAAGGTATTAATCTGCAATTGAAATAAATAAATAAAAATACAGGGAGTTAAGAAGGAGATAAAACCTTCTATAGGTACATGAGAGAAAAAAGGAAGAGTAAGGGGAATAGTCTGACTAATAGCACAAGATGGCCAGATAGCAGAGGATGACAACACAAAGCAGAGGTGTTAAACAAGTTCTTGTGCTCCTTTCACAATAGAGGACAGTGGAAAAGGTCATCCACCAAAGCAGATGGAACACAATAACAAGGAGGCAGACACAAGCCCTTCACAAGGGAAAGAGTCCTAGAAGAGCTAAACAAACTTAGAGTTGATAGAGCAATGGGGCCTAGTGGAATTCACCAGAGGGTGTTAAAGGAACTAAGGAAGAAACTGCAGCTCAACTAGCAGAATTATTCAGTAGATCACTGGAGAGTGGCACAGTACCTCAGGACTAGAGAACAGCAACAGTAGTGCCCTGTACAAGGAAGGAAGTAAGGATACTGGGAACTATCACTCAGTCAGCCTAAAATCAACAGTGGAAAAATGATGGAAGCACTACTAAAGGAGAGAATAGTGGAACACCTGAGGGAAAATAGAAAACTAGACCCCAGGCAACATGGTTTCACAGCAGGAAGATCATGTTAGATAAACATGACACATTTCTTTGACTGGGTTACCAAAACAATGGACCAGGGTGGTTCGGTGGACACAGTTTACCTAGACTTCAGTAAAGCCTTTGACACTGTCTCCCACAGGAGGCTGGGAAATAAGCTGGAGCACACAGGGTTAGGGCACAAGATAGTCAACTGGGTTAGGAATTGGCTATGGAATAGAAAATAGAGTCTTAGTAAATGGGGCTATGTCACAGGAAGGAGAGGTGTGTGCATGCCACAGGGGTCAGTGCTGGGTCCAATACTTTTCAACATATTCATCAGTGATATTGCTGATGAATTGGAGAAAAGTATTCCCATTTGTAGATGATGCAAAGCTCTGCAACAGGGTGTACACAGGAGGGGCCACAAGCATGGTGGCCGACCTCAAGAAACTAGAGGAGTGGTCAAAACTATGGCAGTTAAAGTTTAACGTCAATAAATGCAAGGTCATGCACCTAGGAAAGCAAACCCAGAAGTAAAGAACACACTGGATGGGCACCAATTGAAGGTAACAAAGATAGAAAGGAGCTGGCTGAACTCATCACCAATGATTTAAAAGTCACAAAACAGTGTGAAAAAGCGGCAAAGAGAGCAAGTGGCATCCTAGGATGTATAGGCAGGGGCATTATAAGCAGAAAGCAAGAGGTAATCATGCCACTGTACAGATCCTTGGTGAGGCTGCACCTGGAGTACTGTGTCCAGTTCTGGAGGCCACACCTGAAAAGGACAAAGACAGATTAGAGATGGTGCAGAGAGGGCCACTAAAATGGTGCAGGGCTGCAGCATGAGACATATGAAACTAAGGCTCAAGCAACTGAAGTTGTACTTACTAGAACAGAGAAGAAACAGAGGTGACATGATAGAAACATTCAAATACATCAAGGAATAAACAAGACAGAGACCCTCTTCCAAGAAAACAAGGGCACAACTTGTGTCTAGTGGGAGGTGAGTTCAGGAGCAATGATAGAAAGTACTTCTTCACAGAGAGGGTGATAGAGCCATGAAACAGTCTGCCAGCATAGGTAGTGGCAGCTAAAACAGTAAGAGAATTTAAGCTAGTGTGGGACAGACAGTGTGGACAGCTTGGCTGGAACAATTAAAGGGAGGGGTAGCCACCTTGGGCAGACTAGATGGATCAAGTGGTCCCCATCTGCTGACACCATTCTTATGTTCTTATAGAGGTGGGTCCTCTAGATTGCCAGAAATGGAAAATGTAGGAAGTGCTCCAGTGTGGGAGGCAGCCAGTGCTCTGAACAATGTCTCCTACTTTTGTGCATGGACACATTGCACTGAGCCACTAATGGCCACATAAGGACATGCACATGGCCCCTTAGTGCTGTGCATGCCATATAGTATGATGTCATTAGCATGCTGGCTGCTAAATATGGTCTTGAGAATTGATGGTACTATCCCATTTAGGACAAGCATCTCCCTTTGTTTCTAGGAACCTCTTGCTGCCAACGAGCTGTGATAATGATGATGATGCTACCAATCAATCAATCAATCAATCAAATCTTTATTTATCCAGGCGATCACCGTTGAGCAAGCTCATTTACAAGGTGGACCTGCTGTTGTCAAGGATAGTTATACATACATAGATTAGCTGTGCACTACACAAAATGTTTTAAGTAAGAAAACAGACTTACAATTAAAAGGTACAATATATACATTCCAGTACACTTATGGGAACATATAAACAACACAAGACATTATTGTGGCATGTTCAACCTTCATATACATGTAAGTTTAAGTATCACATTTATACAGGTCTCAAACGAAGGGTACAAATTATGATCATTTCATCCCTCAGAAACTAATTCTAGCTTGGAGGGTGACCATGGCTTCAATAGGACCTATGTTTCAACTGAACAACTATTAGAGTGGCATGTAGGAGTAGGTAAAGAAAAAGTGCAAAGGTTCGAAGGCCAACAAGGCAGCTGGCTACTGAACGGTTAGGTAGGGAATAGAGGAGTTAAGTTCATGGCTGTGTGTGGTAGAATTAGAAATGGAGCCACTAACAGGACCACTAGGAACTATGGTAACATTTACAAATTTCGGCAAATGCTTTGTCATAAAGATTCCTAAACATCGCAATACTGACAGGAGAGCTAAGTTTCAGTGAGCCTTGAATCCTTTTCCATAGTGAGGGCAGGCGTGACTTATGGCTGCCCTACCAAAGTGGTTACTGATCCTAGGAATTTTTAGGGAAATTAGCGAGTGGCTTCTTATGTCATAGCTACTAGGTGGACTTAGCGGGAGGCAGGCAGCAATGTAACCTGGGAGTTTGTTGGTGAGAGCTCGAAATGCCCAAATAGCTGCATTTCTATGCCGTCTGTATTGTAGAGAAGGCCACCCTACTGCAGTGTATAGTGAGCAGTGGTGTGTGGAGGATGGAAGGCCAGTTATGAATCTTAAGGCTCTGTGGTACAGTATATCCAGTTTAGCAAGTTTAGAGACAGAGCATTGGCCATAGATAATGTCAGGTAATCAATTAATGAGAGGAATGTAGAATGAACAAGCTGTCTTTTACGGTCTCAGTCAGGAGATGTTTAATTCTGTAAAGAGGCCAAGCCTCTGCCTAAGCTTTTCAACAATTCTTCAGTGTGCTCCTTAAAGGAGAGTTTGTTATCCAGCCATATACCCAGGTATTTGAATTTGACACGAACTCAAGTTTTTCACAAAGTAGATTGGTTATAGGAGGAGCTGTACCAGCGGCTGCAGTGTTGGCCCCAGAGCTTATATGGTGCAAACAGCATTGCCTTAGTTTTTGGCATTTAGCAATAACTTTTGTTGATGAGCTGGTTTTGCAGCTTATTGAATTCAACTTACAATGCAGAGCATGCGGCTTCAGGAGTCTCGACTTAGGTAAAACACTGTATCATCGGTCGAATAAGTGGATACTGGCTTCCTTGATTCCTAAGTTCAGGTTGTTAATATAGATGGTGAACAGTAGTGGTCCCAATATGGAATGTGGCACTCCTCTCTTTATTGGTTTGAGTGGAGAAAGCTCTCCTTGAGCCTTTATTTGTTGCTGCCTGTCAGTGAGGTAGTTCTGGAACCAGTCCAGTGTGATTGAATCCATGCCTATGTTATTTAGAGTGGAGAGAGGTAGACAATGGTCGATGGTATCGAAAGCCTTGCTAAGATCTAAAAACACCGCACAAACGATTTTTTCTTGTCCAGGTGCCGTTGCCGTCATCAGTGACTTTGGCCAGTGCCGTAATAGTGCTGTGTTTAGTTCTAAATCCAGACTGCATGGGGTTAAGTAATTCAGAGCTGTCCAGGAAGATCTCAACTGTGTATCCTGATTTTTCCAACATTTGAAATATAGGTAGTAGAGATTGGCCTATAGTTGTTCAGGTCACTTGGGTCCCTGCTTTAATAGCGGAATAACATGAGCAGTTTCCATTCTATGGGAGAGAGCCCTGGATTAGAGACAGGTTGAATAAGTGTGTTATTGGTGCTGCTAGTATGTGATATGCTATTTTCAGAAAGTATGGGTCGAGTGAATCGGCTCCTGCGTTTTTCTAATGTCTAGCTTGCAGCAGAAGGTCTTCAACTTCTTTTATGGTGATTAAGGAAAAGGAGAAGGTCCTACCTTTGTTATTTGTTCGGGTGACTGTGCTTTGAGCTGTGGCGAAGACTACTTACTGGTGCTTTGTCGATACCAAGCCTGCGGTGGCAAAGTGGTTATTGAAGGCTTGGAGAATCTCAGATTAATCAGAGACAGAGACATTGTCAATGGTAATTTTGGATGGGAGCACACTACCGGTGAGTAGCCAGACACTTCCTTAATAGTGGACCAGAACTTGGTAGGATTATTGGATGCAGAGAGCAATTCAGTTTGATAAAAAGTAGCCTTAGCCTCCCTGGTCGTTTTTGTACAGGCATTTCTAGCTGATCTAAATAGACACCAGTCAGAATCTGCATGTGACTTCGGGCCTTTTTCCACAGCTGGTCTCTTTTAGTAAAGCTTTCTTCAAGTCTGGTGAAAACCAGCGGCAGGTCCTGGTTTTATTCTAGCTTTGATTATAGGAGCATGGATATTTAGGGCACTAGTTATGATTTCGTACAAGACATCATAGGCATCACTTACTGATTTAGCTAGTAAAAACTCTGCCAATGCATAGAGTTTTTAGGTCATTGAAATAGGCCAGAGGGTCAAAGTTACGTCTGGATCTTTTAGTAGAGAACTTTGATGTAGATAGCAGTTTAGGGATGGTTCTGATGCCAGCTATGAGGCAGTGGTCACTAACATCAGCTGGAAGGATACCGGCATGTGAAAAGTGGTGGGGTTCGTTGGCAAGAAGCACATCCAGGAGGCTGCTTCTCATTGGATTCTTATTGTTCATGCGCGTTGGCTCAGATATAAGTTGGGTGAATCCATGTGAATCACAGAAATGTTTCAGGGGTAGTGATCCGTTAGTTAACCAGTCATAGTTTAGGTCACCTAGTAAGATTGTCTCCATAGGTGTTGCGTCCATTTGTGCTGACAGATGAGTCAGGAGCTGAGGTCCTGCTGCAGGTGGTCTATAGCAGCCTATTACACGAAAAGCCACAGAATGAGGTGGTTCAACTTTAAGGGTCAGGCACGAATCCTCCAGCAACGGAAGTAGTATCTAGTACAGATACTGTGAATATGCTTTTAACATAAATGGCTACTCCCCCAGTCCTTCTATCTGCTCTGAAAAGAAGGTAATTGGGGATATTGACCTCGCTGTCCGGTGTGGATGCTCGAAGCCAGAATCCAAATCACAAGAATATCTGGTGCAGTGTGGATAATCCAGGCCTGGACAGACTCCAGCTTCTTAACAGGCTGCAGACATTGGCATGTAGAAACTGAAACCTTTCAGATGAGTAATTTCGTATGGTGATAGAGAGCAACCTTGGGGACCAGGATTAAGTTCGATGTCTCCTGAGCACAGTAGCAAAAGGAGAGATTCTTCTCAGATTGGGAAAAGATTTTTAAAAGCATGAGGCTTTCTGCATTTGTTACAAACTAGGCGCATGAATCCAGAGATCGAGTCGCCCTCTTGTTTTGCCCTATAGATGCATAGCTTAAGAACCAAGTAGGTAGTAGCAGCCTGAGCATTGTTTGTTGCCTGAGGTTTGAGGACATACTAGTAGAGTTGATTGCTGTGCCACTATCGGAAGATTCAACATGCTTTGATTGAATTAGGGCAGACAAGGGCAGCATAATAAATAGCTATTTTATTATGTGGGTAGACTGTTAGCGTAGGACATGTCTCTATAATGAAATCATAGCTGACAGGGGGCCAGCCATATTGCATAGTAGAAAAATGTTGGCTAATAGGCAAAGCCGCTCGAGACCTCCATGTTTGATTTTACACAAAGTCAGGTATAACACAGATGCTACTGCAGCAGGATCTTGGTAGACAATATTCAGTGTAAACAGTTGATTATAGTCCTAGTAGAGACACATCTCATGGCCACGTTTAATTAATGCTGGATCTAACTGAGAGGAGGGTAAGGAGAACAAAAGGGCGCATCTAGTAAGCAAGAGTATTGCTTTCACTAAAGGTTGGTAACAATGCCTATTCATAATGGGCCGGGCCAATGAAAGAAAAAAACTGTGGGCGGAGCAATTGGGCTATAAAATAACACCGGAAAGGGGGATGGGCAGGTGGGCAAAAAATTGCGGCTTGCGACCTGTCTAGCAGGAGGAATCCAGGGCGGTGGTCTCGAGTGGTGGCTAGAGAAGCGCCGCCCCGCCCGGGTGGCCGCCGTCCCCCGGCCGAGATCCAGGAGTCCCTAAGGAGACAGAAGGAGGGACTATTAATAGTAGTCCCAGTCGGCTGAGGTGGGCAGACCAGAGGTGTTGCAGAGCTGGAGATTAGCAGGACAAAAGAAGCGTTTCCTGGAACCCCATGTCTGCGCTTGAGTCTGCTCATATTCAGAGGAAGGCTGTAATGACTATAACTTGTACCCTCCTCTAACACTTGCAGCAATAATTTACATAAAAACTAAGCTTATACAATCATTCTGACACTTTAAAGCAATTAAAGTTTCCCCAAAAACAAGAGTACAGCTCCTTTTTTGCAAAATTTCGTTTCAAAGCAGAGGTAGAAGGGCAAGCCAATCGGAAGCTGCCAGAGAATGGCGCTCACTCCGATAGGCTGGCTTGCCTTGCCTGTCTAGCAGGAGGAATCCGGGCGGTGGTCTCGAGTGGCGGCTAGAGAAGCGCCGTCCGCCTGGTGGCTGCCTCGCCCCGGCCGATGATCCAGGAGTCCCTGTTCAGCAGGAGGAATCCGGGGCGGTGGTCTTTGAGTTGGGCACAGAGAAGTGCCATCCACCCAGTAGCTGCTCGTCCTACGGCCGACGATCCAGGAGTCCCTGTCTAGCAGGAGGAACTGGGGCAGTGGTCTCGAGCGGCAGCTAGAGAAGCGCCGTCCGCCCGGTGGCTGCTCGTCCTATGGCCGCGATCCAGGAGTCCCTGTCTAGCAGGAGGAATCTGGGGCAGTGGTCTCGGCGGGCGCTAGAGAAGCGCCGTCCACCCGGTGGCGCTGGGTCGCTACAGCCGACGATCCAGAGTCCCTGTCTAGCAGGAGAACCGGGCGGTGGTCTCAAGCAGCGCCAGAGAAGCGCCGTCCGCCGGTGGCCACTCGTCCTACAAAACAAACCCAATGAGGTGTGAAACAGGTCATTGTGGGTTTCAACCCAATGACCCAACATCTGAAAATGTGCTATATAGGTTGTCAATCTTAATTCCCACTCATCCACCCTATCTACCCTCATTACTGAAGGACAAGATAGGGAAGAAAGGCAAGCCTGCAGAAGATTGGACTGGTCTCTCAACATAAAAGCAGTAGCAGGGGAGACTACCAACTGTAGGATGGTCAGTCTTACTTAAGTGGTGGAAATACACCTAAAGGAAAGACTGGTAGAGTCTCTTGAAACCAGTGGGCTGTAAGACCACCAGACAGTATGGATTCACATGGGAAAGTCATGTCAAAGAAATCTAAAGGATTTCTTTGACTGGCTCACCAGGAAACAGATCAGGGAGAACAGTGGACATGGCCTATCTGGACTTTAGCAAGGCCATTGACATTGCCACACAGAAAGGTGATAAAGAAATTGAACAGCCAAGAGGTATGATCCAAAGTGGTGAACTGGGTTAGAAACTGGTTATCGGATACAAAACAGAGGGTGGTGGTTAATGGCACTCACTCTAAGGATAGGTGACTGGCCAGCAGGGAACCACAGGGCTCAGTACTGGGACCAGTCCTCTACAATGTGTCCACAGGGGACATTGCAGAACAACTGAAAGGGCAGTATACCATTTTGCAGATTATACCAAAATCAGCAACAGGGTGGACTCTCAGGAGGATGTTGATAAAATGCACAGGCATCATCAGAAATTCAAGGAGTAGTCAAAAGCATGGCAGTTGGGTCCAGTGCCAAAAGTGCAAAATCATGCACCTAGGGCATAGGGACCCAGGAGCCAAGTATAGGATGGTTGAGATATGACAATCACTAACAAGAAAGGGACCTTGGGGTTATCATAACTGAGGACCTCAAAGTGGCAGGGCAGTGTGAAAAGCAGTGGGTAGGGCAGTGGGATACTGAGGTGCATTGGCAGGTATTTTCAGTAGAAGTAGGGAGGTGGTGTTGCCACTGTATCGCTCACTGGTGAGACCCTACCTGGAGCACTGTGTCCAGTTTTGAAAACCACACCTCAGAAAGGATATAGACAAGGTTGAGGTAGTCCAGAGGAGGCAACAAGAATGGTTCAGGGGTTGTAAAAGAACCCTATGAAGACAGACTGAGGGATCTCAGCAGGTACACCATGGAAGAGAGAAGAGAGAAGAGAGGGAGGTGACATGATAGAGACCTACAAGTACCTCACAGGGTGAACAGGGTAAAGGGAGGGAGTCTCTTTCAATTGAGAAAGAGCACCAGGACCAGGGACATGCAATGAAGCTGAAAGGTGGAGAGTTCAAGAGATGTGAGGAAATATTTCTTCACTGAAAGGGTAGTAGACATCTGCAACAGACTGCCAGCAAAAGTGGTGGAGGCTAAAGAACTGGGAGCTCCAAGCATGCATAGAATAGACATGGGGTATACTAGAAAATAAACAGGGAGGAGGGAGGGTTGCCAGAGACCAGATAGGGTCTGTGGACAGATTTGGCATGGAACATATGGCAGACTGGGTGTGCCTAGCAGTGCTTTCTGCCAACATATGCTGTTTCTATGTTTCTACAGGTATGAGGCAGTACAACAGAAAGAGCCACTCAACAGAGAGTGAGCGACATGAAACCACAGCAGCACAGTCTCGAAAATCACAGAACTCACCCTGGTAGTCAAAATAACTGCTGTCCACACCCAAAGTAGATGCAATAAATAACAGCAGTTCACTGTGAACAGCAAAATAGAGCAGTGTACCATGCAGGAGGCACAGTGACTGGAGGTACACTGCCTATTATGCAGTTTGCTGACCACCAGGGTGAGTTCCATGATTTTCAAGACCATGCCAGGTATGAGGCAGTGCAGGGTGGACTGTCTGGGTCACAAGCCAGGGTGCTACCTGATGAGGACAGGCCATGGCCGCCTGAGGTACATGGCACCTGCCTACCTGAAACATATTTATTGTCCTTAAACTGACAGTAGCTATGCTACTTGTCTTAAAGTAGAAGGGAGGATCTGACTCTGTGGAGAGAGGGAACACATGGGGACAGGGCAGGAGGGGCAATTTGAACCCAGGGGCTACGAGAACCACTAGACACCAGGGAAGAACTGAGTTATTGTCGGTGGGGGGATTCAAACTTGAGGCAGGGGTCCACTAGACAACAGAGAATGATAGTTATTATTGGTGGTTTTAGGGGTCGGAGGGTCACATCTCTTAAGCCCTGATCTGGGGAGGGCAGTAAAATGGCGTGGCATATAGCTACTTACTGCCTCTCAAACATCCAACATGGCAGTGTGCCTATATGCAAGAGTGCTCTCAGCTGCTTTGCATAGGTGCACCAGCATGTATTAGGGCCAGTCACAAATGGCTTAGTGACTCACTACCAATGCCATCCAGTATGGCATGTTGTGGTCCTTCCCTGCTTTGGGACTGCAAGTGGTGGTGTTAGCAACTTGCTAACTTGTTTTGCAATTTATCCCATCCAACATCAGCTATCACTCACCCTGACCTAGCAAAATACCACATGAGACATCACCAGCCTTAAAATGCAGGATAAACCAACCAAAATTAAACTAAGACACACATATTATATAAATCAGTTTATTAGTATAGCTCAGAGATTAGATACTAAGTAACATCAGCACAGCACCATAGCAATTAACATAGCAAAGCACACACAGTGAAAATGGTACTGCCTGTGATGAAATATACGTGACCTACAGTTATTAAACTCATTACCTACTAACTATATCTGTTTTGCAATTTCTTGATCAGCTAGCACTGCAGCAAGTTTAAGTTTTCAGACCAACAAAATGATTGTTACTGATGCCAAAAGACATGTTGTATTATTAACTGTTGAAACTCAATAAATTAGTGTAAAAAAAAAAAAGAAAAAGGGCCAGTTTTCAAAGGGATTAGAGGGACACAAGGGAGCTGCGACAAAGGTGTTAGATGCAAGTTGCATTTGTGTCACAACTGCATCAAAACATGATTTTATAAGGTGGGCTGCATCTGTTCCAGACACAACTGCATCAAAGCCCACTTGCCAATAATGCATCCAACAACCCAGTGCGACGGTCGCAAGTGGGCTAAGCGCCTTAGCAGGCTGCAAATCACTTTTGGGGGTTTTCAAAACCCTGCCATGGATCGGCAGGGGCACCACTTAGACCAGCCAGGAGGTGGTCTAAGTGGTTGTGCCACGGGAACGTGGGAGGTCACTGGACAGTGGGGTGCAGTAAGGGCAGGGAGTTTGGGCCGCAAGAGGTGTCAGCACAGCTGTCCATTATGATGAAAATTGTGCCAGTAGGTGAAAATGGAGTTTCCTGTTAGTGTAGCCCCCCCCATACCCGATAGTTATCCATAAGCTATGGTGGTATAGTGGAACACCCCGATCCCCAATCTCCCTAAGAATTCTATCACATGTCCACCTGTGGTACAGTGCCCCCCCAATCCCGATCTTCCGGCAACCCCCAAAAAACAATTCCTTGCATACTCCCTTTGTGGTCTAGTGGCCCCAGCCTCCCCCACCTTGATAGACAGTGAGTCAACCCCATCCAGACCAGCTTCTGTGATTGACCTTCCTCCTCACACCACCATGGCCAGCCACAGAATGTGCTCTACAGACCAAGTAAGTGGACAGCTGCTGGCCATGGTAGTGTGGGAGGAGGGAAGTGCCAGTCACAGAAGTGAGTCGGGGACAGGGGGTAGTGGGGTGGCTGACCACCGCCTGTCTGGGTGGGGATGGTAAAGTACTAGACCAACAGGTACTCAGGTGACATGTTGGCGGACACCTCAGGAATGTTGGGGGACGGACTGGGACTGGGGTTTTGTTTACAAATGCCGACACTGGATTGTGGCTAATAGTGGGTTTGGGGTACTATACTACCACCGCATTGTGGCTCTTTCAGGGATTGCTGGGGGTTGGCAATAGCCTGCCACAGCAGGCATTCTACACTGCTGCCACATGGGTGACCCAACAGTTGTGGGACAATGTCCTACAGAGGAAGGCACCCTGTGTCACAGCAACAGCGGCTGCTCCTTCTGTGCCCGGTTCCAGGCTTGGTGCTCCTTCTAGCATCTGGGGTGTCCTCCCATGCACATGTCCACAGATGCGCCAGCAGACTCGTACCAGGACCCCAACTGCACCCATCTTGTGGATGCAGAGCAAATTTTGTGGCTATTACAGAAGGTTTGAGGCAAGTCACCAGCCTTCTAGAATAGCAGCTTTTGCAGTTGCTGCAACTGCATCGGATGCAGCCCCTCTTTCAGCCGCAAGTTATGTTTTACACAGGCGGCTTGTAAAATTGGGCCCAAAGTTTCCAGAACTAGAAAGAGCCCACAAAACAGACTGAATCAATTTTCACACACAAACTACGAAATCATCTGAGATAGAAATAGTAGTTTTTGTTAATTTGTACTTGCATTTTAGTAGGCAGATTGTACTGTGTCTCGCCTGCTACAGAGTGATGAGGATGGATTTTGCTGAGACTCACTAGAGGACATGGACATCTGCAGAGACTTCCAGCCTAGTGTGTTGCTCCCAGTCCACTGAATCCAGAGACATGTCACCATGCTCTCTCACAGCTGCTGCTGGCCCTCATGTTCTAGGGCTTAGCTCATCCAGTCTGTCTCAACCACTTGGCTTGACTCTTCGTGCCCACAGAGTGCAAACGTAAGCGCCCCCCTTTGGCTTCCACTGACCAAGCTCAAACACCTGTCCTCCTGTCCTGAACTTGCAGTCTGACTTTCAGACATCCTTTTTCTTTTATGTATTGGTGGGCTTGGCAGTTCAGGATGCTGGCTACAGTGGCAGCCGTAGTGAGCCTGTCCGACTCCTGAGTACTGACTGCACTACTCTTCCAACTCACTCCTCACTCACCACCAGGTCCAGCACACCTTCTGCTGTCCTGCTACACCTCTGCCTCCCACTCAATGGCCCAACCTTCCCATGACTTAGGGTGGGATTTCCACCCTGAGTGCATCGCCACTAAACTCCATCATGGCCAGCCACCCCACCCATCTTTCCCAATGTGCCACAAGCAAACAGGTCTGCAGCCTGCCTCTCCATGGGAATTAAAAATGTGCTAGAGCTGTGTTTTCCTGGCCTCCAGGTTTGGCCAGACTCTGAAGCCTGCTCTGGACCTACAGCTCACAGTGTAAGGTGGTGACTGGTGATGTGACTTAGACTGCCATTCTCTGCCACCCCATGCAAGGCGTAGCTACTGATACTCAAAAGTAAGCCATGGCTACCAAGTTTAGTAGCAGGGGTAGCAAACAAGCTGGCCAACATTGCTCTGCCCTCTAGTCAATCACATTTAAATTCCTTTATTTGGCTTTACAGGCTTTTTCTTTTCTCTTTCAGTTTTGTTTTGGAGGGTGGCAGAGTTGACCGTGGACTCTGAAGCTGAAGTTCTCAATTAGGTTCCAGTGGTTCGCCTACATAGTGATTGGCTGTGGCATCTGGTAGGGTATGGCAAGTCTAGGGTGGCAAGTTTAAATGCCCCAGCAAAATCAGAAGCCATACTATTAGTTCAATTGTGCTGGGAGAGAGAGCAGTAGAGGAACTGAGGAGCAGCAGACGAAAGAACAGACTCAAAGCCAGCTAAAAGAATGAAGACTTCATGTGGAGTGGCAAGTGAAGTGAATCTGCCTACCTGTGGGGCAGAGAGAAGAAATGTCTGCTGTGGTCTTGGACTTGTGGCACAGTCAGTGGCATTTGCCAGCAGGCAGAGAGCACTACACTAGTAGCACAGACAGACAGCAGGTCTAGTGTGGGAATCATCTGATTGAGCCAGGAATCTTGGACGCGAGTCATAAGGGGGCAGGAATGAACAATAGTGGGGAGGGATAGCAGTGTGGCATGATGGTGTACAAATATGGTTCTCAAAGGAAGTGGCAGTGAAGGTTCAAGAGAAAAGAAAGCATTCAGGAAGTAGAAGGAATCACAGAAGGAGCAGGACAGAGAATTATATCAGTTAAAGCAAAGGAAGCTGGGAAGGCAGTCAGAACAGCAAAGGCCCAAACCAAGGAAAAGATAGCCAACTTGGTTAAGAAGGGGATAAAACCTTTTATAGGTACATCAGGAGCGAAGGAAGACCAAGGGAGGGATAGTGAGGCTTAATAAAGGGAGGGGTGGGCAGAGGTGACTGTGAAAAGGCAGAGATACTAAACAAATATTTTGCTCAGTATCTACAAATGAAGAGGAGGTACCTAAAACAAACAATAGAAACACCCTGGATACAGAAGTTGATACCAGCCCATTTACAGAAGAAAGGGTTCTGAAAGAACTCCTAAAACTGAAGGTGGACAAAGCAATGGGGCCTGATGGGATTTATCCCAGAATTCTAAAAAGAACTAAGAGTAGAACTAGTGACACCACTGACTACCCTCTTTAACAAATCATGGGAGGATGGGGTGGTACCCGAGGACTGGAGGAGGGCAGATGTGATTTCCTTCACAAAAGTGGGAGCAGGGCAGAAGCAGGAAACTACAGACCTGTTAGTTTAACCTCAGTGATAGGAAAATGATGGAATCACTTCTGAAGGAAAGAACTGTTGAGTATCTAGAGGCCAGAGGGGCACAGGACCCAAGGCAGCATGGATTCACAGCGGGAAGGTCATGCCAGATGAATCTGATAGATTTCTTTGACTGGGTGACCAAAGTAGTAGATCAGGGAGGGGCTGTGGACATGGCCTACCTAGACTTTAGCAAGGCATTTGACACAGTCCCACACAAAGATTAATATACAAGTTAGCCAGCCTGGGAGTGGGTCCCAAGATGACAGCCTGGGTAAAGAATTGGCTGGAGAATAGGACACAGAGAGTAATAGTAAATGGAGTCCACTCTGAAGAAGGGAGTTACTAGTGGGGTACATGAGGTTCAGTATTAGGACCGGTCCTCTTCAATGTCTTTATAGCGACATTCTTGGGAGGGACTGGAAGGAAAGTATGTCTCTTTGCAGATGACACAAAGATCTGCAACAGAGTTGATGCCCAAGGTGGGGTGGAAAGGATGAGAAGGGACTTGCAAGGTTAGAGGAATGGTCAAATGTATGGCAGCTTAGATTCAATTCTAAGAAGTGCAAGGTAATGCACCTGGGAAACAAAAACCTAGGGAAGAGTACACAATGGGGGTGAGATACTAACAACAATAAAATGGAACGGGACCTGGGGTAGTCATATCAGATGACCTAAAGGTGGGCAAGCAATGTGAGAGGGCAGCAAGGAGGGCTGGGGGATACTGGGATGCATAGGGAGAGGCATCACTAGTAGAAAACAGGAAGTTATTATCCTCCATACAGACAGCTGGTGAGACCACATCTGGAGTACTGTGTGCAGTTCTGGAGACCCAATCTCCACAAGACATAGACAGGATGGAAGTTGTCCAGAGGAGGGCACTAAAATGGTGCAGGGTCTGCACCAGAAGACATATGAAGAGAGACTTAAGGAGCTTAATATGTATAGCCTCGAGGAAAGGAGGGAGGGGGGACATGACAGAAACTGTCAAGTACCTCAAGGAATCAACAAAGTCCAAGAAGGTAGCATCTTTCAAAAAGAGGTGTGCAAGAACAAGGGGCACAATTTGAAGATAGAGGGGTGGCTCAGAGGTAATTTAAGGAAGTATTTTTACAGAGAGGGTTGTGGATGCATGGAACAGCCTTCCGGAGGAGGTTGTAGAGTCAAAAACAGTGGTGGAATTCAAGCATGCATGGGGCAGTCATAAGGCAATTCTGGGGGTAGGAAGAAGTAGGCTGCTGGTTAACTAGGATCTGCAGCTTATCCATTAGGTAGGAAATGGGCAGACTGGGTGGGCCAAGCGTCCTTATCTGCCGCCAAATCCTATGTTTCTATGTAAATCTGAAATGCCTGGCTAAACCCCTGACCCCATGACATCCTCCTCCTCATGACACTCCTGCTACTTAACTATTTCAACCCATGTCCTGCTTTTGCTGTGTTGTAAAATGGAGATGGGTGCCAAAAACAGCAGGCTCTAGGCAGTGCAGTATGGTCAGCTGCCTTGTGACTCATGACATCTGGTTGGGGCGAGGAGGAAAGTAATGATCGGGACTTGGATTGGTCAAATTACAGTGACAGGCAGCTCCCAGTCATTCAGCTGAGTGCTAATTAGTGATGGTGGACCGACCAGTTTTTGATTGATACAGACCCTGTCCATATGCTCCCCCACACACACACACAGGAAAACAGTCAAGGTACATAATCAGAGTGGCAGCCTCGAGAAAAAAATATATTTACCAACCGAGCCAGCACAGGCCAAATGTCTGAGAGGCCAGGATGCAGTTAGCATCCCTAGCACCCGGATCCAGTCCACATCAGAGGCAGTGCTTCAGTCATGTGGTACCTCATGCAGGGCCAACATATTCAAAATGTGTAAATAGTAAACCCAATCAACATCTTCTACACCACCCTACCCTTGTAACCCAAGGTCAAGCTGCAGGTCTGGAGTCATAGCACACAGAGTTCTCATGTTTCATGCACATACTATGCTTTCTAGGTCTGTTAGAATACTTGCAGGACACAGATTAAGAGTTTTACATCCATTAATGATGTGGCTTACTTTGCACATAATACTGTGGACCCTGCACAAAGCAGTGGACTAGATTTAAATTTGTAAGTACAATACACATTGCACACTTGTAATTTTCTTTCTTTATGACACATATTGGAACTACTCAAAGTAAGTTGCATGTCTGGGGCATGTACATTATTTACACAGGGTCTTGTTGAAGCTGTAGGAAACACGTTACATGCGGATGGTATCTATCCTACTAGGTAATATCTGAAACAAAATAGTGCTGTTAAATGACGTAATACTATACACAGGGTCCACAAGGCCATACACCAATAAACATGCAGCTGTGTGGAAATAGTGCAGCTTGGCATTGGACCTATAATGGCTGCCATGAACCAGCACAGCCTTGTAGCATGGAGCCAGATCTGTAGCTTGGCCCTGGGTCACAAGGGTAAGGGATGGGGAGGGAGGACTAGGGTTGCTATTTGAATATGCTGGCCCTGCATGAGGTACCACACCACTGATGTACTACCCCATTTGGTGGAAAATCACAATAGCACATTTCCAAACCTTGTAGGTTTGTTTTGTGTGTAGCAGCTCTAATCTGCACTAACATCGGTTTTTTAGCAAATAGTATATACCGAGAAAATAAATTGTTTCCTAGCATGTCCTGGAATTGAACAGTGGAGCAATATCTGTAGCGAGAAACAGGCATTAACAATCATTAACTAAACTCCTAAAATCATAAGCTGCACTATTTAATTTTTGCAATTTACTCCTGGTTTCCTTATGCAGGAGACTGCACATTTAAACAAGAGCTGCTAAGGATGTACCCTAATTTTATCTACAGCATGGGCTGCGCATTTATGAACACATGAAGTAGGGAAGAAAGAAGGCTATTTGCCCATCAAGTTCTTTCCCACCCCAGCTCAGTGGGAATATTTTAGTTGCACAAATCGTGTACAGTTATCCTTTGCCAAGTTCTGTGAACTGTCCATCATTTCTCAGGGAATGGGATGAGTTTTAATCTCTGTTTTGAAAATGATACCCTTTCAATGATCAGCAGCTGTATGCAGATGTACCAAGTTGCATACCGAGTGGACAAAATAAGCGGGGTATAAAGTATCATTAGTGACTGGACATACTATAGATAAATAGAATACTCCATGCACGAATGCCTTTGTGTTTTAAAAGACATTGAGTATGATTGACAGATACATGAAAATACTTATGTAGCAAAGTTTAACCTCGACCTTGTTCATACCTTCAGTCACCCACCAATAAATATTTTCTCTCAGAGTGACAACATCTTACATTTTACAACCTATCATTAAAAACAAAGTTTTAAACAGCATTCCACCCCAGGTTGTGTTCTGTGGTTACAGACTTCATTTGATCACTGCCCCCATCAATTCAGTATTAACTGCTGCTATTTACAACTGCTCAGTCTTTCCACTTATTGCCGTTCAACTGTCTGCAAGTGCAAAGGACTGCTGCCCAGGGAAGTTAAAAGAATGCAGTGTCTTGTTAAAACCTGAAAGAGCAATGAAGGGAAAAAAGCCTCCCGAGCTTGAAAAAACAAAAGCCTTGTAATGAATAATGCTTTGCACCCTGCTGTGAACACTGGTGACCTAGCATGTAGACCACAGCAATGTAGTGAATAATTCACTGAAAGAGTCATAGGCCTCTAGTAGACCCCAGCATTGCTTTGGCGGACAGACTTTTCTCCCACTGCATTGGACTTGACAGGAGGTTCATGTTAACAAATGTTTAAACAAAAGAGGTATGCAACAGACTGTGTAAGGAAGGATAAATGTTGTTGGGGAAAAAATGCTAACTGTAATCTCACATAACTGAATATAAAATATTGGCTGTTTATTAAATAACCTTGGCAGGCACATACCTGTTTAAATTTAAACCCACAGCAAAGAGAGTTGAGTGACTTGACAATGAGGCAGATATTTAATGCTTGATTGTTCCTGGAGCATAGCAGTGGAAACAACCTGCATTCTCTTGTGTTACCCCGTCTACAGTGGATTTATGTGGAGCCATGTTCAGACTGCAGGGTGAAGTGTCCTTCTGTCTTCTTAAGTGGACACCATCACTTTTCTTTCTCAAGAGGTGTCAGTACAACAGTAGTTTATAGGCAGCAAATTGCACATTTTATGGTTGCAGCAATACCTTTGCAAAGAATAGCTCTCACAGACTTGTAAGCAAAACTCGGTTTATGTGTGTTTTATGTGCAAATGCCATTTACAGGAAACAAAATCATGTGCTTCCATAAAATTAGCAGCACATTCTGGGAGCATAGCCTAGAGGTTAGAGTAACAAGCTGTAAATGAGCTTGGTGCATACAGCAGACCTAGGTTTGAATCCCACAACCTCCACCTGACTACTGTGTGACCCTGAGCAAGTCACTTAACTGCCCCATGCTCCCATGACACAGCTGGAAAGTATCCATTAGAAACCACTGTAAACGAGTCACTGACTCTACTGATGTATCCATGTCTCATGAGTAACAAAAAAAACAACCTCGGTGACCAGGGCTTAACATAGGTAAATTAGTCATTTATGGGTCTATTCACAGAAGAGTTACGTTGATTTTCTTTTACTGATGACTTAAATCTTACAAGAATAGGGTCCTTAAATAGCATAGACCAGAGAGCCCTACCTAGCCATTTGATTAATAGAACCCTTGGGAGCCTGGTGAGCTAATGGTAAGCAGTTTAGCTTGTTATGCTGATGGCCCAGGTTCAATTCCCAAACCCAAGCTATCACACATGGGTAAGGACTGTTGAGCATTTCAAAACATAGTACCTATTGGCATTTTTCAAATAAACCTTAAAATGCTTTTATATTATTCAGCTTACAATGTGTCCTGACTTGTACTGTTCTTCCTGTTTGCTGGACAGCATTTTGAAATTTTGTAAACAGCTGTATACATAAAGGCTATTATTATTATTATTACCTGTAATATTTTTCCTTTTCCTTTTTACTTTCTGCATACTATTTTGACACTAGGCAAAACACCTTGACTGCAAACTGTGGTGTCAGTGCATTACTATGGAATCCAATATTTAATTTGATGAGCAATTTGCAGTTAAATACAAACACCCTGGCCCACCCACCTAGTCTAGAGAGAGAGATGTCCAGAGATGCAGGATGGCTGTGGTGCAATGGGACAGGGCTGATACAGCTGCCCAGCCTGCCACAAGCAGCTAGTAAGTGAAAATATGAAAACAAATGTGAGACTGACTAGCTGGCCCGGTGGCACTGAGGGTTGAGGTGCTGGAGGTCACACCTGAGTTCAGGAATGGACTTGGGTTGCTCGGGGTCAGCCGTGAGAGAATTGAGCATCCATAGGATGGCTTTCCTCCCTCATAGGTGGGGGGCCACATCTTGCCACTTGTCTGCCATTTAGGGCAGCCCAATGGCAGTGCGTGTGAGCTGTTGTAAGTGGGAGGGATGTGCATTCAGAACACCAGGGCACCTTTGCAGAGGTGGAGCATGCACATTGTCCTCATTGCACATCTGCATAAGCCCAGGGAGAAAATCAGGTGGAAAAACTGGAGGTTGGGCTTAATGAAGCCCTCCTTATGTACTGACAGCCCACCTAGTCTCACTGGCTCTGGGGACATCTGGATTTGTGCTCCGGAGAGGAGGTTAGACCTCCTTCCCAGCCCAACCATGGCAGGGGCAATCCGTGTGGGATACAACCCCAAGAGACTAGACACATGGGATTGCTGCAGTCATCCGGACGGGCTGAGACAGCCGCCCAATCTGCCACAGGACTGATAAAAACTTGTATGAAAAAAATGTGATACTAACTTATAGGCAAGTATATGGTAGAGCCTATCCATGCACACCCAACATATAATGGAGGCTGCCCCACCGCTGCACTCAGTGACCTCTGTAAGGTTTGCTGCATGTGCAAAATTCATCACCCTATGGTACCTCCTAAGGTCATCCTCCAGCATACCCTTCATTTGCTTAGGTTGCAGTCCCTACTGGATGACTTAAACTACATTGACTGGCCACCCATCTCAGACAATGCTGATGTGGATGATGCAATTGCCTACTTCAAGACTAATTGCACCTCTGTCTGGGACTCACATGCCTTCCCTAAAGAGTGTTAGGAACAAAGGCTTTTTCCTCCTTTGGGTGTCAGCTGAACTACTAGACCAGCTAAGGCTCATAATACTGCCTGGAGCCTGCATAAGTCCTCTGGATTACAAGAGGACCTTAGCTGTTACAAGCAGCATTGGAAAGCCTGTAATAAGAAATCCATTTGGCCAAGGTTTTGCTTTCACCTTCAGAGCACCTTCCACTGCCCAACCTAGCTCTGGAAGGTTGTTTACTCCCTGTTGGACACCTCCCATTCAGCCTACCCAGTGCTCAAGATTGGTAGCTACATGGTGGCAGATACCGGAGGTTGCTTCTGCCTTCAATGACAACTCTCCTTTGGTCTCTTTCACCAAATCTCATCCTCCCTGACTCCCACTCCCCACCCTTTTGTCCCACCTCTTCTTTCTCCCTTATTCCACTGACTATAACACTAGCTGCCCTTCTCACTCTTAACATGGCCAAAGGTAACACCCTTGACGGTCTGGACCCAACCTCTCTCACACAGCTGCTCTTACTATCACAGCCTCTATCTCTGCCCTAAAACCTATTTTTTCTGAGGGCAAGTCTCCGCCTCCTGAAAAATGCTACAGTCCTCCCTCTCCAGAAAGTTGGTGACCCTTTATCTCCTGAGAACTACCAACTCATCTCTCACCACCCAAGCTTCAGGAGAAAACAATACTTTCTCAGCTAAGCTCCTTCCTTGACTCTGCCTACTTTCCCAGCCTCTTTTAGTAAGGTTTCAGAAAAACAATTCAACTGTTCCCTGCTTCCTCAGGCTAACCACCACATCTGGAAGGAAAGGATCATGAATTTCTGACCTCTGCAGCCTCTGTAGATCAGGCAAAAGCCTTTGACACTTTGGCCCATCTCCTGATTGTTCAACTTAGCAGATGCAGGCCTCTCGACCTCAGTACTTCTGCTGCAATCCAATTGACAGAACACAGTCATTTAGTTTAGGTAACTCCCCCTTTCCACCTTCCAATAGCCTCTGTCCCACAGGGCCTAATTCTAAGCCACCTATTATTCTCCATTTCTTTAAGGACTTCCTGCAAGCTTGTCCATCTGCACACATACACATGTACTATATGCAGATGACAGTGATCTTTCTCAGTGGTCCCTTGGCCTAAAGCTGAAACTGATTCCAATGATGTTTTGAAACAGACAGTAGCTTGTAAGGGTCCTATCCACCCCAGTTTTAAGACGTTGTATGGCTCTCTACTGGGAGTAGTCCTCATCTTAAAGAACTGGGTGCTTGGTTAGATACCCCTCAGCTTCATCAGATAAACTGATGCCATCCATGCCAAATTCCTGCCTAACCTAGGTGCACTTAACAAGAACAAATCCTGTAGCCCCTACCAACCTGTCATGAGACTGTTCTTAAAATGATCCTCCTGACCTGTAACTATGGGTATGTAATTTGTTGCTGATCCAGATCTACACTGGCCTGACTGGACCTCCTCTTCCATTTTTCCAGGAGTTAACAAAGGGGACAAGACATTGTTCAGGTATGTAAGTGAAAAGAGATACCAGGGTAGGATTGTAAGCTTAAAAAGGAAGGGGGAACTGTGCAGAGGGTGACCAGGCAGTCATCCTGAATAAATACTTTTGTTCACTGTTTACATAGGACGGAGAAGGAAAGGGCCACAAAATGTACCAGAAGATTTTGAGGAGGAGGTGGACACTCCTTTCTTGGAGAAAAGTCCGGAAGGATTTGCTAATCTGAAGGTGGACAAAGCAATGGGGCCAGATGGGGTGCACCCACGGATACTGAGGGAGCTCAGGAAAATACTGGCTGCACCTCTGACAATTCTGCTAATAGGTCACTTGACAGGAGTGGTTCTGGGAATTGGAGGAGAGCAGATGTAGTCCCTACATAAAAAGTGGTAGCAGGGAGAATGCTGGCAATTATAGGCCAGTCAGCCTGACATTGATGTAGGACAGTTAATGGAATCAATGATGAAGGAAAGGATTGTGGAATATCTTGAATCCTGTGGGTTTCAAGACGAGGGCAACATGGTTTCATGGGCGAGTAATGTCAAACAAATCTGATACATTTCTTTGACTGGGTGACAAAGGATTTAGATCAGGGTGGAGCAGTGGACATGCCCTACCTAGATTTCAGTAAGGCTTTCATCATTGTTTCACACAGAAGACTAGTAAGCAAGTTGGGTAGTTTAGAAGTGGGCCTAAATGTGGTACACTAGATAAGAAATAGGTTAGGGATAGGTGACAGAGGTTGGTGGTAAACAGAGTTCACTCTGAGGAAGGAAACTGACCAGCTGGGTGCCTGAGTAATCAGTGCTGGGACCAGTCCTCTTTAATGTCTTTATCTTTATAAGTGACATTTCAGAGGAGCTCAAGTGAATGTCTGCCTCTTTGTGGATGACACCAAAATCTTCAATAGTGTGGACACTCGGGAGGGGTCAGAAAGGATAAGCAAAGACCTGAGAAAACTAGAGGAGCAATCAAGAGTATGGCAGCTGGGTATCAAAGTGAAAAAGTCAAAATAATTCACTTAGGGCACAGAAACTGAGGGGCAGAGTACAAAATGGGTGGAGTGTTATGACAACCACCAAACAAAAAGACCTAGGGTAATCATATCAGATAACAAAATGATTGTCAGGCAGTGTGACAAGGCAGTTGGGAGGGCCAGTGGTATGCTGGGGTCCATAGGGAGGGTATCACCAGCAGAAAGAGGAGGTGGTGGTGCCTCTGTATAGATTGTTAGTAAGACTGCACCTAGAGTACTGTGTCCAGTTCTGGAGACCACACCTCTGGAAGGACATAGACACAGCGGTGGCAGTACAGAGGAGGGCAACTAGAATGGTGCATGGTCTGTATCAAAAGCCCTATGAAGAGAAACTAAAGAACTTCAACATGTCCACCAAAGGAACAGAGATGGGATATTATGAAGACCTTAAATACATCACGAGGTAAATAAGGTTCCAGAGGAAGCGTTTTTCAGAAGAAGGAGTTCAGAACAAGCAGACATGCTATGAAGCTGGAGAGAGTAGATTCAGGAGAGATGTGAGAAGTACTGCTTCACAGAAACAGTGGTGGATTCCTGGAACAGCCTTCCAGCAGATGTAGTGGAGGCAAAAACAGTGGTGGGGTTCAAGAATGAATGGCATGGGCATAAGGGACTCATAGTGGAAAGGAAAAGGAGAGAGAGAGAAAGAGCACTTGATGGGATACAGTCTGTGGTAATAGTGTAGGTAGAGAAAATAGCAGACTGGATGGACCAAGTGGTCCTTATCTGCTGCCAAATTCTATGTTTCTTCAGTGCAAAACAATGCACTTGGGGCACAGAAACCCAGGGTAGAGTACAAAATGGGTGGAGTGGTATTGATGACTAAGCAGGAAATAAACCTGGTGGTAGTCATATTGGATGATCTAAAGGTGGCCAGACAGGCGACAAGGCATTCAGGAGGGCTAATGGGATGGTGGATTGCATAGGGTGGGGTATCAACAGCAGAAAGAGAGTGGTGGTGTTACCCTGTACAAATCATCATCATCATCATCAAGTTTTATGTACTACAGCGAATATCTCATTATGAATCAATGTACTTTCCAGACAATATAAACATTACAGTAAAATTATAACAATAAGGCAAAGGCGTATAAATAAAATATATTCAATCAGCAGTATAAAATCAATTAACCTACAACAAAATGCTTATTTAAACAGATGGACTTTAGCTCCCACTTGAAGACATCGAATGTGGGACTGTCCCAGATGTATCGGGAGGAGTTCCAGAGTATGGGTGCAGAACAGGAAATGCACTGGCACCTGATGACTTTAATGCAAACCTCGAACTTCCAACAGTCCCTCATCTGCAGAGCAGAGAGCTGAGGGACAATAGGGACAAAGGAGGTCTTGAAGGTAGCCAGGCCCTGACCATGTAGGGCTTTATAGGTCATCAAAATTACCTTGAAGGAGATCCACCACCTAACCGGCAGCCAGTGCAGATAGTGCAGAACAGGTGTAATATGACATGACCTAGACAGGCCAGTCAAAAGCTGGCTGCTGCATTCTGCATTAGCTGCAGGCAGCGAAGATCTGCCCACGATA
This sequence comes from Neoceratodus forsteri, assembly GCA_016271365.2. Lineage (NCBI taxonomy): Eukaryota > Metazoa > Chordata > Ceratodontiformes > Ceratodontidae > Neoceratodus > Neoceratodus forsteri. The sequence continues at coordinate 888,095,127 of CM028131.1, read as the reverse complement.
GCCCTAGGTAAAGGGCATTGCAGTAATCTTGGCACAAGGTCACATTGCTGGTCACATCACTGGTAAGACCCCACCTTGAGTACTGTGTCCTGTTCTGGAGTCACATCTCCAGAAGGACATAGACAGAGCAGAGGTGGTCCAGAGGAGGGCAACTAAAATGGTGGAGGGTCTGCATCAAAACCCTACAAGGAGAGACTAAAGTACCTCAATATGTACACCCTGGAAAGAAGAAGGAGAGGGGTATATGATAGAGACTTTAAAAACCTCACGGAGTAAATAAGGTACATGAGGGAACTATTTTTTCAGAAAAGAAGGTGCTCAAAACAAGGAACCTGCTATGAAGCTGGAAGGGGGATTCAGGAGGTGAGGAATTATTTCTTCACAGAAATGGTGGTGGATTCCTGGACCAGCCTTCCAGTGGAAGTGGTGGGGTTCAAGAATGCATGGAACAGGCACAAGGAATCGTAGTGGAAAGAAAAGGGGAGGAAGAAAGAATGGTACATCAGGTAGGGTCTGCAGATGAAATATAGGTAGGAAATGGGGCAGACTGGCCCTTATCTGCCATCAGATTCTGTGTTTCTATGTTTCTCTGCCTTTTTTCCTGGGCTGTCCCCCATACACACCACAGTACTCTTTAATTCTGTCTTTCCTTCCACTCCCTTGTTGGCAAGCATCTCACCCACTCTGTCAGACACATTGCCAAGTTCTGGTTCTCCTTTTTCCTTGCTATCTTTTTTCCACCTCTTTCTTTCTCCCTCCCCACCAACTATCTTATTCCTCAAGAACACAAGCTCTCACTCCTTCTTTCTCCCTTTCTTTAGTATTTGTGCTGCTCGGCAGGCCTCTTTCTCCTAGATTTGCCTCTTTCTTTTTCTCTCAGAAACACCCTATTTGTCTCTAAAACCCTGCTTCAGGCCCACATAACACATTCCTGTTCCAGGCTCTATCTCCTCCCTCTGAATCTAGACTATGACTAGTATTGTAAGTTTCTAGTGGCCATCATAGGTAAATATAGATACAGATACAGACACAGACACAGATATACATATAGATATAGATAAAGAGATAGATACTAGATACAGAAACAGAAACTGGCATAGACATAGACATACTGTAGACATAGACATAGATATACACATACACATGCACATACACGCATACCATCATGCACATACACATACCATAATAGTGGTGTGGTAGCACCACCAGAGTTAGGGTTGAGTGGGTCTTTAATGTTAAACCCTAACTTGCACCTTAATAATTTTGGTTTCATTCAATGGAATTGTACAATATTCTGCATGCACAATTTGGGGGCAAGGTCTCTTGATTTGTCAAGTTTTGATCTGGTCAGATATGTGAATTCTGAGATTTGGATAGTGGAAAAATTGGGGTTTTCACAGTTTTTTTTTTTTTTTTCATATTCTGTTTCTGCCTCTTGGGGCCCTGCAGGTCAGGGTTCTGTGCCCCTGCCAGCCACCTTGGTCCACCTCCACTCCCCTGGTACCCTGGGCCCCATTTCCCACAGATTTTCCCGTAGGATGGTAGAAAGGGTAGGGGCCATCCTTCCCCACCCAGTACACAGTACCAGACTAGGGCAATCATGGTGGTTTGGAGATGAAGCGGGATGCTGGCAGCTGCCAGAGCTTCATGTAGCCTATGGTAGCCCCTCCTTTTTCCTCTTTCTTGGTCCCTCTCCTTGTGGCTATGAACACACACATGTGAAGGCACACATGCATCACATAGCCACGCTCTTGTCTCGGTCCGACGCTAACCCCCTGGACTCTACCGGGAAAGTCAAGGAGTGGGACAATCTCCTCCCCAACCCTGGGGAGGAGAACTGTCATCAGAAGCTTGATCTCCTCCTCCTCTGCTGACCTCTAGCAACCCAAAGTCACTCCGACCCCGGTCGCTGCACGGTGTGAGGTTTTTTATCAATGTCTAGTGCCCAGATGGGTTGTAATTTTGGTCTAAAATGCTTGGGGTAGAAAGAATTTGTCCCAGAATAGTGCCTTTCATTAGTTTGGTTGAAAAAAATATTAATCTGTTCCCCAAGTTATAAGGATTTGAAATGCTGGTTCTGAGCATGCTCAGTAGGTCTTTGGATAGCTTTTTAACGAAAGAAGAATTTTGGCATAACGAGGGATTTTTCTTTCATGGTAGGTAATCCTCTTTCATCAGAGGAAATTATGCTTTCATATGGCAGCCATCTTGTTTCTGTTTTTTTTCAAAAATAGTTTTGAAACCCCATAAAAATAATGCCCTGCAACAATACCAAGACATGAATATAGCTAACCAGGACCTGTTTAGCTAGAGTCTGCCTTAACTTTTCAAAGAACAATCCTAAATTTGCTCTTGCAGCATTTAAAAATCTTCCTTCATGAGATAATTTTCTTCTTTCCTATGGTTCATGAAGAAGAATAGGCCATATGAAAGAAGAATGGGGCCATACAAAGAAGAATTTGTAATATATATTTTCACAGTCTTCTTTTGTGACAATAATCTTCATTCATGAGATCCGAAAATCCCACAAAAGAAAACTGATTCTCACTGAAATAAGGATTTGGATTTAGGATTATTTACATGTTTCTTTTGGAAGAAGGCATCTTCTTTCATGAGTTCTAATCTCACAAAAGAAGATGAGTTCATACAAAGAAGAATTTGAACATTTTTGTTCACATTCTTTTTCATATGCATCCATCCTTTTGGTGAGCTCATGAAAGAGGATCAGTTCATGTGAAAGAAGAATCTGGTCTGAGTTTTTCTTCAAATTTCAAACTTAACAAGTCATAACACCATCAATATTAGGAGTTAAGGGCAATTTATATATCAAAGAGATCTCAATGAGTACTACAAGACTAACACATAATACCCTAAAACAAATTCAGGGCCATATAAAAGCATAAAAAAGGAAAATTCTCATTGGATAACGTTGCAACTTTAACAAGCTGTAACTTCATCAGTGTTTTCAGTTAAGAGACAAACTATATATCAAAATAAAGATCTTAGTGAGCACTATAAGACTAAGACTTTAACAAATACCAGCTGAAAATAGACATATAAAAAGGACATATTCCCAAAGGATAACATTGCACATTTTTACAAGCCATAATTCTGTCAATATTTGGGGTTAAGAGACAATCTGCATATCAAAAAGGTCTCGATGACTAGCACAAGACTAAGTCCCTAGAAAATATCAGCTGAGAAAGCATATAAAAATAAAAAATAAAAACGTTATAATTCCCATAGTATAACATAGCAACTTGAACAAGCCATAATTCCATCAATATTTGGAGTTAAGAGAAAATCTACATATAAAAGGTCTCAATAAGTACTACAACACAGACACAAAATAGCCCCAAAAATTCATGGGGTATGCACTGCATCCCAAAAGTACCTCCAAACTTCACCACAGTGTTAAATCCACAATTAAAGTCCAACCATCGTGGAGAAATGCACCAAAGATGTGTCTCATCTTAGACTACAGGGATAGCAGCTTTCAGACCAAACCAATGAAAATGTAGTGACTTAAGGCTAAAAATCAAAAACAACCTGTTTGCCCCTATACAGTCAATTGCTGGAAGTTAACAGGCACACTAAATATATTTTTAATTTTGAAGCAAGCTGGACTAAAAACAATTACAATGAAGCAGATAAGTTGCTTTCCTGAGGAATAGGACTTCTGCAGCCACATGAATGTGTTCATGCAGGAAGATCTGATTATACTATCTGTAAAGAAATGAAATTCTTTGCAAACAATTGTGTTAATGCAAAAGTTAGGGTCATATTAAAGCAACAAAAGTAGGTAAAATGTGGTGTTAGGGTTTCTAACATACAAACATATGAAATGCCAGCAGAAACAGGCCTCATGGTCTATCTAGTCTGCTTGATTGTACAGCTAGACCCTAAACTGGCAGCTGCCCCACCTCCCTTCCCACTCCATAATTATACCCCCTCACTCTGTCCCAATACCTCTTAAAACATACCTTTCCCTACTTTTGTCACTTTTATATGAACCCTAACTGGTGCATTAAAGCAGTTTTTGCAAAGTATGTATATGTGTGTGTATATATATATATATATATATACATATACATATATATATATTATATATAGGTAGATACTTAGTAAGGCTGTGCCAAAGACATTCATGAACATTCATGTACATTACAGAAACATAGAAATGTAGAAGTTTTGCAGATAAGGACCACTTGGCCCACCTAGTCTGCCTAAATTCCTACCTATAGTTGACAATACAATATACAGTCAACGTATAGAAAAGGATATGGCACATATGATTACATCATTTATTTAGAAACAATAAAAGCTCTCATAAGACTTCAGTACTTAATTATACTAAGGTCCAATTAGCATACACACAATATGAAGCTACAGCAAATACAGTATGTGACTCTGTTTTCGAGATAAGAATAATTTAGTAACAATAATCTTATCATTATTTGAGTGCCAGTTGCAAATCAGAGGAATGAGCCATATCTCCCTCAGTTTTTCTGTTATCCTACAGTACAATACATAATGAACAATAGAAGAATCAATTGTAACCCCACATTTGCAAGGCTATGAAGCCATATTATGTAAACAGTTAAAAACCATGGGAGTAACTTGAAACCTAATTTTAGACAAAGCCTTTCTATGAAAACAAGGGCCCTGCACTCCTGTAGGTGAATGAGTCTTCCCCAAAGGATTTGTGTGACTGAAGATATGATACCACTGTCTCAAAAGAAATGAAATTCTTTGCAAAAAAGGTTGTTAATGCACCAGCTAGGGTTCAAGTTAATGCCATAAAAGTAGGGAAATGTGAGGTTAGGGCTTCCAACCCTAACTCCCCACCCCAAGCAGCAAAAGAAAACATTAGTGTCTGGGGTCTCTGGAGTCTTGGCGAATCAGAGGTGGAGTCTCCTTTGGGTTGTCAACCTTAGTGTCCACCCCATTCCCTGAACAAACAACTTCAGACATGATCTCCTTTCTTTATGCAGGGCCCTGCATCAAGAAAGCTACAACAAATTGTGTTGGCAGCATCTGGTGAGACATAGTTCTCTACCTTGAAGAGTGTATCACTATGAGGCACTGGCTTGGAGCTGTATCTTGTGCTTTGGACAGGAGGCTATGGGCTGGGGGTGAGCATTAGGATTAACAATCCCAAGAAAGACCCCACCACTTATTCACCAAGACTCCAGAAACCCAAAACCCCATTGTTTCCTTTTGCTACTTGGGGGGCAGAGTAGGGTTAGAAAACCTAGCCACATTTCATACTTTTGTGGCATTGATTTGAACCCTAACTGGAGCATTACTGAAGTTTTGCATAGAATGTATTTATATTCTATGCAAAATCTGTGTTAAAGTGCCAGTTAGGGTTCAGTTAATGCAACAAATGTAGGGAAATGTGGCGTTAGTGTTTCCAACCATAATTCCCCACCCCCAAAGCAGCAAACAGGACAATGCCACACAAGCACCCACAGACAGCCATCATCAGGTAAGACAAACAACTTATACAACTATTTTTAGATGACACAAATGCAGTAGCACTGATGTTCTACCTTTGTGGATTTGTATCTCGACATGCACACCATAAGACATACACTCACTTGTCGGTGCAGGTACAATCCACAATACTCAAATCACACCACTGCTTCTGTATGCAGAAGCACATGCCTCTGCAGCCACAGATACAAATCCATGATTCACAAATTACAAGAGTTCTTTTGTCTGCAAAAGTGCATGCCCCTATGGGACAAAGTTTCTGTAGCCTCGGGTACTTGTACACAATCTAAGACATGCACACACATGACAGGTCTGCACTTCTGCAGCTACAGGTATAAAGCATACATACCAAACTCTGACTGCAGAATCACAGGCACCACAAACTCCATGATAACAAAACTGCACACACACCTCTGTCTACAGAAGTGCAGGCCCCTGAGGAGCCTGCACCTCTTCAACCACAGGTGTAAGACATACAAACTGATGTCTAGCTTCAGAAGGGTAGGCCCCTGTGAGGCATACAGTTATGCAGACAAAAGTACTGTCACAGTGTGGGTATAATGGTTTCTGCAGTGGATCTAGATACTGTTTAAGGGGTAGCAGCTTTTTCAGTTATGCAGCTGCATATCGAAAGCATGCTGTATTGGATTATGCTGTTGGGTACCTTGTGCAGCATGCATAAGTACAGCAGAGCCAGCCACAATACAACGCAGTAACTTGCAGCAAATGACGCCACAAAATATTGCAGTATAAAAGGGCTTAATTACAATTGAATTATACTGTTCCCAGCAGCATACTGCAGTGTTTTTGTGATTTACTGCATCACATCTTAGCTGGTGCTGCTGTAACTCTGATTGCAGAGGCACAGGCCCGTGGGATGCTTATGCAGCTGCAGATTCAAATCCATGAAGGTAGCACATCAGTGTTACTGCATTTATGTAATCTGGAAACAGTTGTATGTTGTTTGTCTTTCCTGATGATGGCTGTCTATGATTGCTTGTGTGTTGTCTTTTGCTGTTTTTGGGGAGTTAGGTTTGGAAACCCAAATGCCATATTTCCCAATTTTGCTATGCTAAGTTGAACCCAAACTGGTGTGTTAATGCAATTCTTTTGCAAAGAATTTTCATTCTTTTCAGATGGTGGAATTGCACCTATTCATGCAGGTCCCTTTGGGACCTGCCTGAACAGATGCAGATACGGGCCTTCTGGGCCTACACCAGGGGAAGACTCTGTCCACCTATGGAAGTGCAGGACTCTGCTGGCACAACAACGCATGTCAAGAATTCATGGGGCTGTCTGGTGCCCTGTGCTTCCATGTGGCCATAGATACAGACACACAGTGTAGGTCTCATAGATAACAGTGGTGAATTTTTTCAACTTCTTCCGAGAAGGAGATTTCACATTCACTATGCGAAATCACCTTTGAGCAGGATTTGAACATTTTCACTACACTTGTTCATTAGGTGGGGTCATAAAAGGATATGCTGAAAATCTGGGGTAAAAATATCAAAAAACAACAAACTCATGAATGTATGTTAAACTTTTCAATGCTCGTTCATAGTTTGGTAATTTTCAATATTTTGATCCCAAATTTTCAGCACGACTGTTTTTCACACCACCTCATAAACATGATAGCTGTCAGTTTCCAAATTCTGACCAAAATGTGTTTTTGCACCTGTGGCATGAAATGATGGTTTGTTGGGGATTTGAAAATTGTCACCGATCAGGTTCATGAGGTGGGGCAATAAGAAGGCTGTGTTGAAAATTTAGTGTAAAATATGGTAAACATAGAAACAGAATGTGATGACAGAAAAGGAAGCTGGGCCCTCCTAGTCTGCCCATAAAATGAGCAAGTTATGAGTGAACATTGAAATGTTTCAACGTTCACTCATAACTTCGTTAATGTCAGTATTTTTCTCCAGACTTTCAACATAGCCAATTTTCATGCCACCTCATAAACTGAACTGGTGTCATTTTTCAGATCCTGGATGAGAAGTGTTTTGCACTTGTGGAGTGAAGTGACGTTTTCGCCACTATTCAATAAATGCCACTTGTCATGTTTATAAGGAGTCATAAACTACCTTGAAAATTTGGGGACAAAAGAAAAAAATATTAAGAAACATTGTGTGTAGTGCCAGACTTTACCCCAGCAGGCAGTGCTTTGTGATCCCATGCCAGTGAGATGAGTTAGGAGCAAGCTCAGTCAGACAGCTGGATGCAACAGGGTAGAGGGGACAGTGCTGTTATGCAACCCCCAATCAGGGAAGAAAAGGTGCAGGGTTGTTCACATGGGCCAAGCTACCATTCAGAGGAGACAAACCATTCTCGACCTTACACTTCTGTATCCGTGGGTGGCAGAAGGCCCTGTGCATTGACTGAGAGATGGACTCTTTGCCCTGTGGCACAGGAATGCAAATGACCAAACCAGAGCTAATAACAGCTCCATATATTGTAAGATCTATACACCCTTCAAGAGCTTTTCCCGGCCCTCACATCACCACAGGATGTTCTGGGAGGCGCCTCAAGCAACACTTGTCATGAAATGCCAGCAGGAGTGATGGCAAGATCAACCAGATAAACTTAAAATACAGAAGCTCACATCAGAAACAGTTACAGCTCATTGGTGTAGGGCGCCGCAACACCTTAGTGTGTACTAGCTCTGTTTAGTGTTTGACGGATAACAGATAGCAATAATGGTAATACGAATGAACTATGAATGGATGCTAAAAAGCAATGACAGGGGCTCATTGCCTTCGAGTGAAGTCTCCTTCATCCGATGTGGCCCACTCGACAAGTGGTTCAAAGTTGGTTTGCCTAGTCTGGCTAAGGTGGGGGCAGGTGGCGGTAGCCTCTGGGTCTGTGCATACCCCCACTGGCTATAAGCAACACAAGGGCCAAACTTGCCAGTGAAAGATATGAAAGTATCAAAGGAGTTAGTTACCACAATCACCTTCTATGGATACTATGGGCACTATGGATATTAATGTAGGTGTAAGTGCAAGTGCAGACTTTGGCAAACAAAACTGAGTGCAGGAGCGACAAGCGGAATGTAATCCTAATAATATGCACCAAGCGTTGCAAGCTGAGGGTTATTTTCTCAAGTATTATTGCAGTACAATGAGGCTACCTGAAAGACCTGAGAGACCTGAATTGAAACATGGTAAGGAGTGTAGGCTGCAGAGCATCAGCTGCTCCAGAGGATCAAATTCTTAAATCTTTCAGCAATATTGAATCTTGGATGGTCAAGCTAGACTCGAGGTTTGTTAACATAGTCGTCTATACAAACTTTATGTATTAGAGTATCGAATACAAAGGGGTAAATGAAAGAAATAAAAGAGTACAATTTACAAATACGTAAGAGAATAGATAAACAGGAGTTGGAAGTAAAATCTATAGCAGCTAATACGTCAGCTTCAATAGTAGCACAGTCTACATTTAACAAAAAGATCAAGTGCTGGAAAATGCTAATCGCTATTGGAATCTAAGAATATTAGGTATTCCCAATACCTGGGACCGAGAATTCTCTGAAATGAGGGAAATGACTGAGAAATGCTAATGAAAACCTTTCAGCTACCAGAAGATAATCTCCTACAATAACAAAAGCCTATAGAACAACTTTGAGAAGAAACCCCAACGATACTAAGGCTCAAATCTTGGTTCAGTTTGCCTTTGGTACAGACCGAGACTCGATCTTGAAACTGGCTAGAATAAGGCAATTGCCTGAATATGGAGGAGTAAGATTCTCTATATTCTCTGATTTTGCTTATGAGACACAGCAGCAGAGGTGCAGGTTTCTCAATTTAAAACAAGAAATTCTAGATCTTGGTGCAACTTTTCCCTTCAGGCTCCAGCCAAAGTTAAAATTGTATATAAAGGCAATAACTATGTTTTCTTTGATCCTGATCAAGTTATTCAATTTGTAAAATCTAGACAGGAAGACAAACCACAACAAGGTACAGTGTATGGTTCAGATTCAGATAAGGAATCAGACTTAGGCCCTGTACACATTAACAAGTAAGATTTGTTCAGTTTTAAAAACATTTTCTAAACTTTTAAACACACCACAGCAGCCATCCAGATCAATCTTCAACCGAGTTTTAACTCAGTTATACCACAACCAACTCCGTCCGTATCTGCCTCTAGTAATGTTTTTAAAATGGGTTCTCCTATGACTATTAACACGCTTCCTAGAGTAGCACTATGCAGATGCCTGTCCACACTACAAGGTAACGTGCTTTCCTCATCAAACCGTGTTTAAAATGGACTTAAGACTAGCTCCCAGCAGAAGTTTAAGCACGGTTTCCTAACACGCTTTGAAACCATGCTTAAATGCAGACAGGCACCATAGTTTGACTAGTTAAAAATGTTTTAAGCACCTTAAACATTTTAACTAGCCTGATGTTACAGGGCCTTAGAGTCTGATTCTGAGCTTGTAGCTGCTGTGACAGAGGTGGAAAATACACTACTGGAATTTTAAGCATAAAATGCTTTTTGCTTGAAATTTGTGTTTGGAAATATGTTTAAAGCTCTGTAAAATGCTTTGTGCTTGGAACTAGGTTGTAAATATGTTTAAAGCTCCATAATTTATGGTTAGCTATTATTATTATTATCCATTTTGTTTTATTTTAGGTTTGTTATTTAATTGTCAATGACTGCAATAAGACTATAAGGTCATAAGGAGAGGAATTTTTGATAGGGCAAGGTTATTAATTGCCATTTGGTATTTGTTTGTTTTTAATATGATTGCAGATTTGGCTCTGGAGATTTAGAAAAGTTATATTTTGAAAACCAACATATAAGCTAGCAGCTTTATGCTTTTGTATTGTTTTCTTTGCAGATTTGTCTTTCTTTTAATGTATATGTTTTGCTGTTCTGGAATGAAAATAACGAAGAAATAAAAAAATAAAATAAAATACTACAATATGCCAGGAGGTAAACTTTTTATTTTAAGCAGAAATCCTTATCGGGTTGCCCCACATTATGGTGTGGGGCATTTGCAAGGAGCTTTTCCTTCGACTAGTTTACTTGTCTTGAACTTTACTGCCTCGGCTCCTGTCAACCTGGCAGGCAGCAAGCTGTCACACTGACTAGGACCCCAGAAGCTCTCCTTACCTGCCTCATAGGAAATCCTCCCATGATGGGGTCTTCAGGGCTTTCATACCCCCTCTCGACTTCAGCAAATGCAGTGGCAGGGGAGCTCCACCATGCTGGTTGCTGGGTGCTGTCTATGTCATCTTGCCCGGGTGGGGTATTTCCACTATTTGTTTCCTCCTGAGATTCTTGGCTCTGAACATGCATTGCATGTGCTTCATAACAGGTGTGTGTGACATGAAGCCAGTGCATCTCCTTTCCCACTGCTGTTCCTGACTTGAGTTTCACTTTCTGGGCACCCCAGATGGTGCTTGTACAGCAGGGATCAGTATCAGCCACCCAAAGGAGGAGAGTATCATGTGGGATGATGTGCTAGCTTCCCCTAAAGGTCCTCTAGCACCCCAGGTGCATTCCCAAACCTAAGTCACTGGTGTCACAACTGGCAGCTCTGCCACAGTGCTATGGGACAGCCATAATCACTGGTCATGCTCCTTGTACCTTGTGCACCTATGTCATATACTATACACTGTTTCATATGAACAATTGCACTTTGCATAGATACATAGATACTGATGGCAGACAAGGGCCTTCAGCCCATCTAGTCTGCCCATTTGTGTACATTGCTTTGCTTTTCAAACTTCTCTAGAACTGGGTTGTCCCTTCCTGACTACCAGGATCCCCTTATGCCTATCCCAAGCATTCTTAAATCCTATAATCATTTCAGCCCCATCGCCTCCTCCAGCAGGGCATTCCATTTGTCCACCACCCTCTCAATCAATCAGTCAATCACTTTATTTAACCAGGCATAAACACCATTGAGCAAGCTCATTTCCAAGGTGGTTCTGGGCATTAATACAATACAGTACACTTCATAAGATTGCAATTACGGTGGACAGCAGTGCAAAAAAAAAAAACATTGTGACAGTGCCAGTCAATATGGGCCTATACATACCGTCAACATAATTAACATGCAAAGGTACATAATGATAAGCTTTACTGGCATGAGAAGAGACAACAATCCCATATAGTCTCCGCTAAGTAAGACCTCATACCTAAATGATAAAAAATAAGGAGGTATTAAGGAATAGGGTAGAAATTGGGGTGAAGAGTAGGCAGTCAAGAGGAGGCCAGAATAGGTAAAGTTAGAGAATAGGCAGGGCCATCTTGGACTAAGAGAACTAGGCTTGTAGGTCCTAGGTTTCTGTTGTTAGGAATGTGGGGTGGATGAGATACTTAGGCATAGGATTTGAGAGTGGCACCGAGGTTTAGGAGTCATAGGCATCTGAAACAGTTGCATGATTCCTTCAGATAATCCATTAATAGAGCTTTGAATGTGAAAATGCTTGGAAGTGAGGATAATTTTAATGAGTCTTGCATAGTATTCCAAAGTGATGGAAGTGAGAAGTTGATTGCTGCCAAGCCAGGGTAGTTTTCACTCTAGGAATCTGGAAGCAGATTATGGAGAAGCATCTCAGGCCATAGGAACCTTTAGCCCATTTGAAGAGGTTCGAGATGTGTGCAGGAGGTTATCAGATAATGCTCTAAAAACCAGAGGAGAGCATTCCTTTTCTCCTAGCTAAGAGTGAGGTCCATCCGAAACCTGGTGTATAACAACAGTGATGTGTACCACGGAGTAGATTTAGGATAAATCTTAAAGCCTGGTAGTAAAGGGTGTCCAGTTTGTTCAGCATCATTGATGGGCAATGACTGTAAAGGAAGTCAGTGTAGTCCAGTATAGGTAGGAATGTAGTTTTACTAATCTCATTCTGGCTTCTAACGTAAGTAAGTGTTTAATGCGATAGAATAAACCTAATCATTGTCTTAGTTACTTCAAGGTTTCATTTAAGTGGCACAGAAAGTTGAGCTTGTTATCCAGCCAGAACCCTAGGTATTTAAAGGTATCAACTACTTCAAGGTTCATCTAAGAGTGTTCGTATCTGTGTGATATACGGACATCTGAAGTAGACTTTGGTGAGAGAATCATTGCTTTAGTCTTTTGGCATTAAGGAGGAGCTTATGAGTGAGAAGGTTCTATTGGAGGGTGGCGAGTCTTTCTGTAAGTACTCATGGGCCAAATCAAGGATGAATTTGTGGTATAGAGTACAGTATCATCTACGAATAAGTGCACATTGGCTGTGCCCAGCTGCGAGTCCAGGTTATTGATGTATATTGCAAAGAGGATAGGGCCCAGGATGGAGCCTGTGGGACTCTTAGTAACAAGGATTTCTGTGGGGACAGATCTCCTATGGCTTTGACTTGTTGTAACCTATTGGTTAGGTAGCTGGTGAACCATTTAATGTCAGAACTATCAAATCCGATGTTATTCAGTGCAGTAAGCATGATGGTATGATCCACAGTATCGAAGGCCTTACTTAGATCAAGGAAGAGGGCAAATACATGCTTCTTAGAGTCCAAGGCCATTTGCCAGTCTGTAGTTACTTTGGCAAGAGCTGATACTGTACTGTGTTTGGCTCTGAATCTGGACTGAGCCGGGTTTGCAACTTTTGTGAATCCAAATGTTCTCTAAGTTGGATGTTGACAATTTTTCAAGTAATTTAGAGAGGATGGATAGTATAGAAATAGGCGGTAATTGTTCAGATCACTCGGATCCCCAGTCTTGAATAATGGTAGGATGTGGGTAGTTTTCCACGAGACAGGTAGATCACTTTGAATCGGAGCGGTGTTGAATAAGTGTGTAATGGGGTGGTCAGATAGGTATGGCCAAGTTTTGGAAGTATGGTTCAATATTATCTGCACCTGCACTCTTTTGTATCCAGAGAAAGGAGGAGGTCCTCCACTTGCTTGAACGTAATTGTGAGGAAGCTGAAGGGGTGGGATGCGGTTGGTCATGGTTGTGGTTATCAGTGGAAGCCAACAGTGTAGTCTCTTGCCGGGGTGAGGTGTCAAGGTAAGCCCTGCAGTGGCAAAGTGATCATTAAACTTCTCTAGTATATCAGCTTTGTCCGTATAGGTGGTACCATCAGACACAATTTTGTTTGGAAGGGGTGTTGCAGTGGACTGACCTTCGACTTCTTTGAGGATGTTCCAAAATTTGGTGGAGTTGTTTTTATTGTCCTCTAGTTCTTTTGGAAGTACCTAGCTTTTTCTGACCTAATTAGCTTGGTACAAGCATTCCTAGTGGTTCGGAAATGCTAACCAATTGGTCTCCAGGTGGGATTTCTCGCTTTTTCCACCAGTAGTCCCTATCCCTAAGTGCTTTCTTCAGAATGGGAGAGAACCAGCCAGGAGTTTTATTTTTGATTTGATCAGTCTTAGTCGGGCGTGTTTGTCTATTAGCCCCAGTAAGAGGCTGTGAAAGATGTTAAATGCCTCGTTAAAGGTGGGGGCTAGATAGAAATCCTGCCATCGAATGTTGCTTAGATCTTTCAGGAAAGTGTACTGGCAGAACTTTTCAGGCATCTTTTCAGTTTGAATTTGGAGGCCGCTTTTATTTGGAAAGGATGTCTGATGCAGGCAGTAGCACAATGGTCCCTTATATCGTTGAAGAATACCCAGTATGCAAGATATTGTGAGGTTTGTTTACTAGCATAAGGTCCAGGAGGGTGCTGCACTCAGGGTTTTTCTGTTAGGTCTGGTTATAACAGTTGCCATTTGTAACAGACCATTAACATCACATAAGATCCTTCAATTCTGAGTGCTGTCATCATTCCAATTTAGATTGAAATCCCCATTAGAATACACTCAGTATTAGTAGAGTCAGGAAGGTTTTGAAGGTGGCAGAAGTGACCAGCCACCAAGCGGTCAGTAGCATGCTGCCATAAGGAGTGATTTCACTGGAAAGTGATCATTTTAGAGCCAGGCATTCAAATTCCATAGTTTTGAAGTACAGTCAAAGACTGTGACTGTGAATTTGCTTCTGACATATATTGCAACCTCCCTCTAGTCGGTCTATCACAGTGGTAGATGACATTTCTGGGTACATTGATAGATTTGTCCAGGTCGAGGGTGTGAGCCAGGATTCAGTTATCATGAAGAAATCAGGAGATGCATGTAGAGCCCAGGTCTGTATAGAGTCAATCTTCTTTAGCAAACTACAGACATTGATATGGAGAAAGCTAATCCTTTATATTGAGGGAGGTCCACAGGGCGTCCAGAGAAATAGGTGGGTCTGGGTTTAATTCAACATTTCGGAACGGAGTAGGAGAAGCAGTAGTAGTGTTTTAAGGTGGTATCTTAGCCTGCTAAATAGTCTTTTGTTACTCCTTCTAGCGTACATTGGTTTAGAGGTGGCTGTGTTAAGGGCAGGATTGCTATTTGCTAGGGATAAAACATAGAGAACTGATAGGGCCGATACCATCCTTGGGAAATGCACGTGTAATATAGTTATGGCCTGGTGGGAGGGCATGACCATACAGGAGATTCCCTGATGTAGGATGACATGGTCTAATGTGGGAGGCTATATCTTGGTAGATGATAGAGGAGGAACTTTCCTTTATCCGAGTTGCAAACCGAAATTTTGGGTAGAGCATAACTTAGTAATATAAGGCAACTATAAAGAAGGATAGAAGCAGATGGCATTCTTAACTTGGAGATATTTCCTTTTACCAGTAATAAATACAGGATTTGCAACAGTTCCTTGAGAGGGCCAGGAAATGAGTGGTTCCTGTGGGAGGATGGGGACCAGTGAAAATTAAGGCCTAGATAACCAATGAGGCATGGCTGCAATAGCCAGTAGGAGTGAGCTAGAAATCTGGGGCAGGGTTTATGTGTATTTAATCAGGACCGGGGTGGGTGGCTGGGCGAAAAATTAGCAGCTAGGGCTCCCTTCATGGAGGTAATCAGTCACTGAGGGCAAGTCCGTACCTGTGTTTCTGTGAGGGGCTGGTGGCTTCACACCTGGACTGCGGGTGGCAGTCTGGCAGGTCACGCTCGTCAGAGAACTATGGCTGTGGCCTCAGACTACCTGTGTTTCTGTGAGGGGCTGGTGGCTCACACCTGGACTGTGGTTGGCAGTCTGGCAGGTCGGTTCAGCAGAGAACCACGGCTGTGGCTCTCAGACTACCTGCGCTTTCTGTGAGGGCTGGTGGCTGTGAAGAAAATATTCCCACGCTCCTCTGAATCTACCTCCCTCCAGTTTCATCCAATGTCCCTAGTCTTGGACTCTCTTTTCTGATTAAGAATTGTGTTTTCCTGCACCTTATTCCTTCCTGTCAGGTACTTATATGTTTTAAACATGTCCCCTATCCTCTCCTCTCCTCCAGGGAGTACATATTTAAGTCCTTCAGGCTATCTAACATACTAACATACTAAAATGCCATCAGAATAGGCCTAATGGTCTCTTGAGTCTGCTCAAATTTCAGCACCTGCACTGAGGGCTGATTTGGTGTCCCCCTGGGTTATACTGTACCCGTCCCAGATGTTCCACCTCTATTGTGCCTGGTCGGATTTACCCTCCTCCTGTACCTGTCCCATCCCTCTTAAACCCATCCACAGTCTCCATCTCTACCAGCTCCCTGGGCAGTGCATTCCATGGCTCCACCACCCTTTCAGTGAAATAACATCTCCTCCTCTCCCTCTGAGCCTGCCCCTTCCAGTTTACACCCATGACCTCTTGTTGCCCCACCTCCTTCCTTTGGAGCACCCTGACTGAGCCTCCTTTATTGATCCCTTTCATGTGCTTAAAGACCTCTATCATGTCCCCTGCCCCTCCTCTCCTCCAGGGTGCACATGTCAAGCTCATTGAGCCCCTCCTCATAGGTCCTCTCCCCAGGCCCCAGATCATTTTGGTTGCCCTCCATTGGACCCTCTCTAGGAGTGTAATGTCCTCTTTAAATGTGGTCTCCAAATTGTACACAATACTCGAGGTGTAGCCTAACCAAGCAGTTGTACAGTGGAAGGATCACTTCCACCTTTCTGGAGGTAATCCCTGGGGAATGCATTCCAGCATCCAATTTGCCCTTGCCATTGCCCTCCTACAGGTCTCCAAGTTGTTCATTTTGACATCTACTGCTACCCCCAGGTCCCTCTCGCCTCCGTGACTTGAATCATGTCTCCTCCCAGGGTATACCCCTGGCCTGGATTTCTGACTCCTAGGTGCAGAAGATTGCACTTCCCACATTGAATTTTAGTTTTCATTTTCCCAACCACCTTTCCAGAGCCTCCAGGTCCTCCTGCAGGCCACCCTCCTTCTCCCCATCCACCATGTCACCCAGCTTTGAGCCATCTAAAAAGAGACTCATCTCACCCTGATCCCCTCCTGATGTCTGAGATAGGCGTTGAACAGGAGTGACCCCAGCACTGACCCCTGGGGAACCCCACTAGTAACCCACCTTGGGAATGAGGCTAACCTCCAACCACCACCTTCTGAGTAACCCTCTGAGAGGCAATTTCCATCCATCTTAGCAACTGTCTCCCTACCCTCATTTCCTTCAACTAACCAACAGGCCACTGTCCTCAATGGTTTTGTGATGCAATCATTGCACCATCTTGGTTACCCTCATCTGCACTGCCTCCATCCTGTCTATGTCCTTACATAGGTAAGGCCTTCAGAACTGGACACTATACTCTAGGTGAAGTTGCTAATGTCTTGCATAGTGGAATGATGACCTCCTTTTCCTACTGGTGATCCCCTGCCTATGCATCCTAGCATCCTATTTGCTTTTCCTGCTGCCTTGTTGCACTGATTCCCTACTTTGAGGTCATCAGAGATGATAACCCCAGGTCCCTTTTCTGCTTGGAGCATTCTATAATCACCCTCCCAGTTGATACATTGTTCCAGTGTTTTTGTGCCCCATGTGCATTATGTACTTTGTATAATATTTGCTGATATTGTCTTTGATTATCTCTGTAACTTTCACTGTTCCCTCTCCTGGGACACACCAGAGATGAACTTTAGCTCACGGTGTGCCTTTCCCAGTACACAGAATATTACATAAATTAATACATTTAGTCCTGTGCCAACAAATAATAGTCAAAATGTGGGGGTAGGCTTTGTTCCTGTCCACTTCAGACTCATCAGAAAGTTCTCCTGTCTCAGGCCACAACCCACTGGAGTTGGGAAAGAGACATAGGGATAAATAATATGTGGAAACAATAGTGGCACTCAAGGAAATGTTATTGCACAGATCTCCCAATCCAGCAACAGAAACCCTCAATAAAAAAGTCTGGTCAGCTCTCCTTCCAACTAGCCAGCACCATCCAGGACAGTATAAAAGAACAGGCAATGGGTAACTCAGTAGTGACCGCTCAAAAAGTGTGGAATCCAGGGCTTGTGGACAGGCTAAAGAAACACCAAGATTACCAGTTAGGGATAGAAAGCCAGACAGTAAAAAGTACCATGTAGATAGATTGCATCCATTTCCTCTGTTGTTACTTGCCCATAAAGACTATTACAAGATGTTAAAGGAGGCCCTACTAATCATCTCTTATAGCTTGGTAGTATGAGGCTCAGACCTAGCTATGCAAAATATACACATGGCTACTGGCATACCGCTCTACCCAATGAGAAGTGACCTTCTGGAGAGTAACCCTACAGTTCCTGACTGTTTACTTTGATATATATGGATGTGCTCAGGCTAAGGGAGAACTGTTATGCCCTAATATCCTTTACAAGTAGTCACCTGCATCAGCCTACCCTCCTTTGCCCTAGACTACAGAAAGTATTGTTAAACAAGCAGTAATATATGGATAAGCCTCAATAATACTACTAAGTCATACAAAATTTCCCAGTAATACATCACTACTCTCAATAATGCTATCCTGAAAAGTGATAATAATATTGTTTTGCTGATAGATAGATAGATAGATAGATAGATAGATAGATAGATAGATAATGAGATAGATAGATAACATTTCTATTTTTAAACAGGACAACAAAAGCATGTCAATAGGATAGAAGCCCTGTTTCCAAGACAGTCCTGTATGATGTTACTACATGAGATATTTAAGTTACACATAGTGAAAATTAATACAAAAACATGTATCACACAATCAAGTACTTTACAGACATGAAACATTTAGCTTGTACAAAACAAGAATAAATACATAGAAATACTGTATATATTGCACAATCCGAACCTTTACAAACAAGACATGCAATACTAAATTTAAAACACCTCAAGTACACCATCAACACTTTACTCAAGTATACAAGCAAATTTGTTACTTATTCATTTACTGAGAGGAAAATACTAATCCAAATTTAATCTAACAATTACATAACACTTGAAACATTGCCTTTAGTCCTATACTAAATTGTTTTGTGGATGTCATTACTCTCATCGAATGTGGAAGCATATTGTAAAATTTTGCTTCTTGGTATTTTAAAGTTTTTCACCAAATCTTGTTTATTATAATTAATCATTATCTTATTTTATATATATTCAAAGGTCATCTCCAACTGTAGTATTATCAATGGATCTATATATTACATAAAATAACAGAAAGATACGTGTTTTACAAGACAATAATACCATCTTGAGGTTTGGGGTACTTTAGGACCTCTGAGCTTGATCAGGTTTCATGTCCCCAAACCTCTCGCTGGTACTACTGCCTTGTAATATACACTTACTTATTATTCTATTTTTGTCAATGCCAAATGTTGGTTTGCTGGCATTGGCATTGGTAATGCAGGAGTCAGAAATGCAAAATAGGAATGGCAGTGAAGTATTGAAGTAACACCAACATCCCCAACAGAGAATGAAAGGCATTGGGTGTGGCTTGGTCGACCATAATGCTGGCGCTAGTCCACCTCGCCCCACCCTGCAAATAGCAACAGGTATCGGGTGTGCATTGGGGTTCGCCTTATGCTTACCCTAATTCGTAAGGAAATAAGCTGAAATGGGTGTAATATAGGAGAATGGGGTGAATATTAGGGTGATGGAACCCAAGACACACCTCAATGTCTGTCAGTGGCTGTAGGGTGGGGGGATGGGGTAGAATTCTGTGAACATTAAGGCCGACGAACCAAAGTTACATCATCGACACCTGTCAGTTTCTATAGGTGGGTGTATGGTTGGAAACCTTAATGCCCCAGGTGTTTGGTATTTTCATTCCAAATTTTCAACAGCGGCTTTTGGGACCCACCTCATGAACAGTGGTGCTATCATTTCATTACTCAATCCTGAAAGGTGATTTCGCACAGCAACTGCGCCATTGAAAGCCACAGGTGCGGAAACACGTTTGAGCAGGATGAAAATGACAGCTATACTGTTCATGAGGAGGCGAAAAATGAAAATGTTGAAAATCTGGAGAGAAAATATGAAAATTTGCAAACTTATAAGCTTGCGTGAGATACTGCATAATGCATACCTGTAATGCGGTCATTTTGAGGATTTATTTACCAGATTTTCAACATGGGCATTTTGGGACCTCTCCTCATGAACAGTGTCACTGTAAATTTGTTACTCTGTCCCGAGAGTTGATTTCGCTGTGACTGCTCCCATTGTGCACCACAGGTGTGAAAACACATTTCAGGCAGGATATGAAAATGACAGCTGTACTGTTCATAAGGAGGTGTGCAAAATGGCAATGTTGAAAATCTGGACTGAAAATATTAAAATTCTCAAAGTTACGAGCATGCGTGGAAACTGCACAATGCACGCCGTGACATAGTCATTTTTTGAATTTGTTCACCAAATTTTCAGCATAGGCATTCTGGGACCTCTGCTCATGAACAAGGTCACTGTGATTTTCTTACTCTGTCCCAAACATTGATTTCCCACGGCGATTAGCCATTGTGCGCCACATGTACAAAACACATTTTGGGCAGGATATGAAAACTGACAGCTGTACTGTTCATAAGCAGGTGTGAAAAATGGCAATGTTAAAATCTGGAGTGAAAATATAAAATTCTCAAACTTATGAGCATGTGTGAACTGCATAACACGCATGCTCGTAACAGTCATTTTTGAGTTTTTCACCAATTTGCAACATAGGCTTTTGAGGCCCACCTCATGAACAGTGGCACTGTTGTTTTGTTAATCAGTCCCAAAAGGTGATTCTGCAGTGACTGCGTAAATCACCTTTGGGATCGAATAACGAATTACAGTGACTGATTATCGAGGTGGGTCCCAAGAACCCCATGTTGAAAATTTGAGTCAAAGTCGAAAAATGGCCAGGATATCCACCTAAGTTGAAAAACCATTTATGCCATTATACAGCTTACCTGCATTTCTTCAGTTCACGGTCGGCTTTGAAGAGTGCAGTCGTGTTCCACTCCACCAACGATCGCAGTACCAACCTCCGGAGGTAAGTATGGGGTGAGGGGGTGTGAAGAGGTGGGGTACAGAGGGTGGGTGCGGATTGGGGATGGGGTGCCATGGATAACAGGGAACCGTTTTCTTGTTTTGCAGGAAAAAGAGAAAACTTTGGGGAAGGTTTTTGTTTTTATAGGTGACACTAAGACATTTAGGCACACTGGGGTGGCTCTCACAGTGTGCCACCTGGGTTTTTTGGGGACTGGAGCCAGTGGGGATTGGGAACCCGTCAGCAAATAAAGCATGTCTGTGTTGGGGGTATATGTCGAGAGAGATTGGCACCCTGTCAGTAGACAAATAAAACTGGGCAGGCATTATGCCAACAGGGATTGGGCAACCCCATCAGCAAACAAATTGAACTGGGGATGCGGTATGTTGACAGGGGATTGGGCACCCCAAAGTTGGTTTTCTAGAGATTGTGAGAGGCAGACGGCAAGAGCTGCTACCATGTTTATTGAAATGTTTCACCAGGAATGGCATGTAATGGAGGTGTGTCAGATCTACCACTGCAATGACAAGCCTGTCTTTCATTGCCGCAGCAAATTTCTTTCAGTTGGTGGCACTCTCTGAAACTGCTGTCATTGGCAGCATGCTCACTGGTTGGCTTTGAGGGACACACAGGTAAAGCATCCCTGGATTTGCCACAACACTGACACACCTTTTAAAGTGCTAGTATTGTGTTACTACTGCAAATGTTGCTTGCGCACGCGCCAAAGCCAACTTAAAAATATAATGGAATTTCTCAAAATTATCCTAGCTGGAGATGTTGAACCTAACCCTGGTCCACCAGACCCTAATGTACACATTGGTGCCACAAACAACACAATATTGACTCCACCAAGGGACTGAAAATAGTGCATATTAATGCCTGTAGCCTCCGACCGAAAATGCATGAAGTGGAGGCCTGGGTATTTACATACTCCCTTGATGTGCTTGCAGTCTCTGAGACTTGGCTCAAACCCTGTATGCTAGCCCATGAAGTAGCTCTTTTGATATGATAGACTCAAAAAAGGGTGGGCGTGCCCTATATCTGAAATCATTACTTAACACTAAGCTAGCTGGCCCTCAGTTCCCTGGTTAACTCCACTTTTGAGGCCTTATTTGTACAATTAGTATTGGGTGACACCAAATCTGTGATCATTGGATGTGTACAACCCAACAAAAGAGGCTCCTACTGCATTTCAGATGCTTACATGCATTGTGCAGGGCCTGCCTCCCTGGAAAAAAATTATCCTAGAGGACTTCAACATCCACTGGGAACACCATCTGATTCCGCTACCAAATCCATCCTTATGGACCTGTACTTGACTCAGATAATTTATATACTGACTAGGCTAAATATGAAAACTGGCAATCATTCTATCTTGGACTAGATTCTTGTATCCAGGCCAGCTACAGTTAAACTAGCTGGCACGCTTAATGACCCTTAGTGACCATGTCCCGACATTTGTAATTTGCAAAATGACTTCAACCCCCACTGAACCTTCTGGTCCAGAGATTTCTCCAACTTTGAGCAGGTCTCCTTTCTAGGGACACTGGCTGATATAGATTGGACCCAGATCAAGCCCCTACACTAGACGCTGCCCTAGATAGCTTTATAAATTATTTCACTCCGCCACCAACAAACATGCCCCTCTCAAGCAATTGATTGTAAAAGGTCAGAATGCCAACTGGATAACCGGGGATCTAAGAACTATCATGAGACTGAGGGATGAGGCCTGTTATACATACATATCCTCCAACCTAACTGCAGATTGGGTGAAATTCAGGGCCCTGTGGAATAAATGCAAAAGTGAACTAAAGTCAATAAAAATAGGCATTTGAGAGACCTGCAAACTACCAGTCTATCTGACCCTAAATTCTGGGCAAACATCAACTCCCTCCTAAAGGGTAAAGCCTCGACAGCAGCTACTGACATAGTATCCAAGGGACCGATTCAGGGTCCGCTGAATCTGCAAAAGAGATTAATGCATTCTTCATGAATCTCGAAAATATATAATGCCTACAACTGGAACCTTATCCTCCCTAAAAAAGGCTGAGGCACCCTCCAACAGGCCACAGTTCCACCTTAAACTTATCTCCTGGTCTGATGTCCTTAAGCTATTATCAAAGGTGAATATCACAGGATCTGCCAGCTTTGACAAACTTGAACTCAAGCTGCTAAGGCTAGCTGCCCCAGTCATAGCATCCCCTGTCACCTGGCTCTTCAACAGATCCTCCTGGAAGGAAGGAAGGGAAGGTACCCAATCTATGAAAAGTGGCCTTGGTTACTACAATGCATAAAAGGGGTCCTGAGAATTAGTAGAAAATTATAGACCCAAAACAATCCTCCCAACACTGAACAAAATATTAGAAAGGCTAATCTACAATTAATTACAAGATTACCTGGAGAGATGCAACATTATGACTCCTGAACAGCACAGATTCAGAGAACAACACAGTACTGATACTGCCCTTGTTACCCTAACCACCAGCATCTTAAGCACCATAGATAAAGGACTGCTAGTAGGTGGGGTCTTTTAGACCTCACCAGAGCTTTTGATCTGGTAAACCACCAACTGCTAACTGAAAACTTGAATCCCTGGGCTAGACAACCACTCACTAAAATGGTTATCTGACTATCTAGATGGTAGATCACAAATTGTGAAGTGGTGTGGGCCTTCTCTGACCAGCGGCACATACATGATGGCGTCCCAGAGGGCTCAATCCTTGGACCACTGTTATTTTCATTGCTTATAAATGATCTACTGCTACACACTGGAGAAGCAAAGGTAACCCTATATGCAGATGATGCAGTACTTTACAGTTCTACCCCAAATACAACTCAACTAAATGAGGAACTAGGTAAAGACCTACTGGTACTAGAAAAAATGGCTTATTGCCAACAAATCAGTACTCAAAAAACTAAAGCAGTGTTATTCAGACCGAGGCCGTGGTTCTGACCGCACTGAACAACTCAAACTATGTCTCGTTGATAGGACAAAAGTAGAGGTGGTTAACTCCATCAAGTACCTGGGGTCTACCTTGAACAGGATGGTACGTACAAGACCCATCTTAGTCACCTAACTAAAATTATAAACCAAAAGGTGGGCCTCCTTTACCGATTAAGCCTCTTTCTTACCTCTGAATCTCACCGTAGAATTGCCCAAGGTACCCTCCTTCCTACCCTGCTCCATGGGGCCCCAGTGCTATCCTCAGTCAAGGGTGCTGAACTTGAGATCCTGCGAATGCTCTATCATAGAATAGCGAGATTTGCCAACTCAGCAAGGCCATTTGACTACCACTGTACAGTTAGAATCCCTAAATTGTTCATCACTTGAGGGCAGGCTGACCTATCCTCCCTATGTCTAGCCTACAAACTAAAGCTGGACAACACTCCCCACCCACACCTAAAAATCTGCTGCAACCTAAACAATGCAATAGAACTTTAAGATCATCGGAACTCCAGTTGCTCCAAGTGCCTAGAGTCAGAACCTCCAGCGGAACTAGATCATTCTCTTCCTTCACCCCTGCCTGGTGGAATGGACTCCCAATTAGCACCCAAACATTTGCCTCCCTAAGGGCTTTCAAGAATGAGCTCAAATCCCATCTATTTTAATCTAACCAATGCTCCTGTTACAAGTGAAAGTGGTTAAAATTAGCACACTAGGCCTCAATCTGTGAGACTTCTGAATTATATAAATTATAGCTTTATTATAGCTCTGTAAATTGTCTCCTGTTTGTTTTAAGAATTGTGTTGACTAATAATGCTGTATTCCTCTGCAGTATGTGGCTATTGCTTCTCTTTAATTGTATATTCAATACGTCACTGCCTTATGTCTCTCTGTAATTAACCCTGAGTCACCCCGGAAAAGGGACCATCTGGTCTCAGTGAGCCTACCCAGTTACCAAAATTAAATAAATAAATAATATCCTCACCACATTATCCAGGGTCTCCTAGTTGTATTTTAACAAACACACATTGGACCTCTTAGCACACAATACACATGGGAGGATTTAACTTGCAAGTGCAATGCAACATATCTATGTAGGCAATGAGTCCCACACAGCTCCTTTAGAAAATCTTGGGCAAATCAGCCTCCACAATATAGGTCAGTATCCTCACTAAGGATGAGAGAAGGGGACCAGAGCCATCTTTGGTTCAGCTTCAACTAAGGGCCTGAAAATTCAGTTTGGCTTTGACACAGCAGCTGAGCTTCTTTGGCTCATAGGATAAAACAGACTACAAATGGGGAGGAAAAGCTTTGAGGACAGCTATGAATATAATTAATATACAGTAGCTTACTTATGGCAGATGCTGTTGGCATACCACCACTGGGGTTTCTGTATTTGTGGTGGTATGATATGTTTCACAATGAGTATGACTGCTGTGTCCCAGTTCTGTGCTATAGTAATTGTTAATGTTTATTGACGAGCATACAACTTACCCTTATAGTCTTTGTTTTACATCCATGTCACTTTCTACTGTCTCCTGGCCCCATACATGTACAAAATTAATAATACATCCCACCACAAAAAGTTATGCAACAAAAACATAAACATAAATTAAAAAGGCAGTGAATTACAGGCATTAGATTTACCTTCCCAATGTTTTGCCATGCATGAATGTAGTTTTCCTTTTGTCTTTTTTTTTGTTTGTTTGTTTTCATTATTTTAAATTTTGTTTTGCTTCTTTTATTGATTGAAAAAATAACAGTTAAGACAGTTCTACCTGCTGGCAGCCAAAGTAGCTGTGGTTGATGGATTACATGAGGTCACTAGACTGAGGAACTCATGCATCTGCACTTGACCATCACTGATTCATTTGGTGTTGGTGTCTCTGTCCATTGATGGTGGGTTGGGTGATCTGACAGTTATTTTAACCCATAATGACTCAGTGTGAGCCACAAATCACACCTGGTCACATTGAACTGGCTCGTGATAGCATTGTAAATGTTGTACTGTCTTCAGGAAGATTTGAGGTGGTAGTTTGTGTAATAGCCTTTGCACTGACAGCAATGTCTACGAGACTGACCCTGGCTGAACTTTCTGTCACACAGATTGCAGTATGCTCTCAGTGGACTTGATGGTGAGTTGGGTGATGTAACAGGTGTTATTTAACCTGTAATGACTCCGTATAGTTACACCCGATCACATCAAACTTGCTGGTGATGACATTATAAAAGACAAACTGTCTTCATGAGGACTTCAGGTGGTGGTGTGTGTCATAGAGTTTACTCTACCAGCACTACTGGGAGTGGTGAGCCAATCTGTAGTTCTGTCAGTCTAGTAGTAGCCAAGAGAGATTTGTCAGTTGGAGATATAGGAGGAATAGCCATAGATGTGACTTGTTGGACATGTGAAAAATCATGTGGATAACTAAATGTGATCAATGGTAAGTTGAGCTTAAGAAAGTCTAAGAACTCCATATTCTCTGGATCTGGCCTGGAGTGATAAACTGTGGCAATATCACCAGTTGTGCTGAAACATCCTTCCAAAGTGACAGATGCTGGAGGGAATCCAAGAAAATACAAAACCTGTTTAGCCAGCGAAGGCCAAATGACTTTTCTATCTTGCCAGAATTTGATGGTATCCCTATTTCAGCAAGACAGTGGCTCTGCAAATAAGCCTCCATCATATACACTGGTGAGATGTTTGTGCCTTCCTGAAATGTCTGAGCTCAGTGCATGGGGAATGGTGGAAATATTTAGTGATGTCCCATACACTGTAGTTGTTCCTTTAGCTGTGCATGTTCATCAAGCGATGACTCACCACCAGATTCAGTGCATGTGCAAACAAGGTGTATGGCAGAAATGCCCATCATTTAAGGCCTTCAGCATGTTATTGCCATTGTCCATCATGCACCTTCTCACCTTCAGAATGTGAGGGTATAGCCAGATGCCCAGCAGTGATTGGATGAACTGCAGAATATTTTTCTCAGTGTGCTTCCTCCGTGACAAAGCCACATTAAGTAAGTCACCATTCTAGTGGTGTCTCTTCAGGCTGTCTGCTTTAATATAACTCATGCAGGTGCTGGTTGTTGTAGAGGTGGGATGGGAATAGTGGTGGTGCTGATTGGCCATAACCTAATGGGCAGTGAGACACAGGATGCTTTAGTTTGCAATGCTGCTCCAACTATTCCTAGTTAAATGCACAGAACTTCTGCCTCCCAGGAGTATCACCATCTGCATGCACGCTGACTCATACATACTAGGGAGAATATGCCTGCCTAGGAAGCATGACGATGCTGGAATGTTGCATTTGGCTAACATTCATGCAACTATATTTGAAAGCCATTGTCTTCCACAATGGAAAATGGCTGAAGATCAAGGCTATCATCTCCCCAGTCAGGTGTGTGACTGGAAAAGAGGTCAGAGGAGTTGGTGACAGTTTACACAGGCATGTAATGGCGCAGCCAGTATTTTTGTTTTGGTAGTGGTGGTTGGAGTGGTACTTTGATGTACTACCAGTCCTTGGGGGCATCAGCTGGCTGCTATGACTGCCCAGGTGGCTGTATTACCTAAACAAACCATCTTATCACATGACCTATGACTGACTGTCACTGCTACTGGTCCAGGTTGCTTGAGTGTGGATTGGGAGTCAATGTGTCTGCTAGGAAGATGCCATGTTTATGCTTTAGATCAGCCAGAACACTGGTTCCCAATGTCTAAGTAGACTGACCCCTGCTGATCTTTCTGTCACTCAAATTGCAACATGCTCTCTGTGGACTTGTGGGTCATCAGTAAAATACTCCCACAGAGCAGAAGATTTGTTTGTTTTGTTTAGCAACATGACTGGACTGCTAGGGTTCTTTGGGAGCAACAGGTTGGCCACTGAGAAATGAGTTCATTTTGTTCTGTCGTGGTGTAATGACAAGGCTGGTCTGGATGCCCTGGCACAGCAGAAAGGCAGCAACAGCACTAACAATGAGGCTGATCAACTGAAGGATAGGGATGGGCCCGTGTTTTGATTCCCATCTCACCAACCTGCTTTCTTGCACTCTGTTTTGCATTATTTTTCATTTGGCCATCTCCTCCCATGTTGGTCTCACCTTCTATGTTACAGTCCTCATCAGAACTTGTTGGTGTAACTGACAGCACACTTTCAACCTCCTCTCTGCATATGCTTCCTCCTTTCCTACTTCTCCTCATCTTGACTTCTTCCCTTTCTCATTCCCTCCATCTTGGTCTTGTGTAAGTCTTCCACTTTTCCTACAATTCTGCCACCTCCTCCACATAGGGTTCTGCTTTCCTCCTCTACCACCTTTCTCTCATGCCCTGCTCTGATAACTCCACTTACACATCCTCCTTACTGGCATGCCCACCCACTATAAGCTGCTTTGGTGGTGGTGCTGACTGGAAGACTGGAGAAGGGCTTATGTGATCCCGCCCACAAGAGTGGTAGCAGGGAGGAGGCGGGAACTACAGACCCGTCAGTCTTACCTCAGTAGTGGGCAAGATTATGGAGGCACTCCTTAAGGAAAGGATAGTGCAACACCTAGAATCCATAGGGGCACAGGATCCAAGACAGCATGGGTTTACAAAGGAAGGTCCTGTCAAACTAATCTCATAGATTTCTTTGACTGGGTAACCAGAGTGGTGGACCAAGGGGAGCAGTTGATGTCGCTTACCTTGACTTCAGCAAAGCTTTTGACACTGTTCCACATAGAAGATTGATAAATAAGCTGGGTAGGCTCGGGTGGTCAGAAGTTGGTCAACTGAGTGGCAAACTGGTTGACGGGCAGAAAACAGAGAGTGGTGGTAAATGGTATACAGTCAGAAGAGATGCAAGTCACAAGTGGGACCTAGGATCAGTCCTGGGGCAGTCCTCTCAACATCTTCATTAGTGACCTTGCAGATGGACTAGAGGGTAAGGCTTGTCTGTTTGCAGATGACACCAAGATCTGCAATAGAGTAGATGATCCAGATGGGGTGGGCAGAATGAGAAGAGATCTGGATAAACTAGCAGAATGGTCAGAAGAGTGGCAACTGGATTAATGCAAAGAAGTGCAAAATCATGCATATAGGGAAGAGAAACCCTGAAGCCACCTATAGGCTGGGAGGAGAGTTGCTAGCAGTCACAAAGGAAGAAAGAGACTTGGCATCATCATCACTGATGACCTAAAATCATCTAAGCAGACCTCAAAGCAGTAGGTAAGGCTAGGGGGTGTTAGGGTGTATTAGTAGGGGTATCACAAGTCGTAAGAGGGAGGTAATAATCCTCTGTACAAGACACTGGTTAGGCCCCATCTGGAGTACTCTGCAGTATTGGAGGCCACACCTTCACAAGGACATTAACTAAATTGAGGCAGTCCAGAGAAGGGCAACAAAATGGTGCAGGGACTGCATCAGAAGACATATGAGGACAGATTAACGGAGCTCAATATGTATACCTTGAGCAAAGGAGGGAGAGAGGTGATGTGATCGAGGCATTCAAACACCTTAAGGGCATAAACAAGGTGAAAGTGTCTAACATGTTTAAATATAAGAAAAATAGCAGGACAAGAGGACACAGCATGAGATTAGAGGAGGCCGATTAAGGGGAATGAGGAAATTCTTTTCACAGAAAGGGTGGTGGATGCATGGAATGGCTTACCACAAGAAGTGGTGGCTATGAATACAGTGCAGGGCTTCAAACAGGCATGGGATAGGCATAAGGGAGCAATACAAATGACTATGAATAGATAGGCCACTGACAGAGCAAAGGTCGATGGCACATTTATAAGGTAGAAAAGAAATGGGCAGACTGGATGGGCCTTCTATGTCCTTATCTGGCCAACTTCTATGTTTCTATGTTTCTATGTGCTAGTGGCTTGCTTTTATAAAATTATGGGAGTTGGT
The DNA here is from genome assembly GCA_016271365.2 of Neoceratodus forsteri. Taxonomy (NCBI): domain Eukaryota; kingdom Metazoa; phylum Chordata; order Ceratodontiformes; family Ceratodontidae; genus Neoceratodus; species Neoceratodus forsteri. The sequence continues at coordinate 888,065,501 of CM028131.1, read as the reverse complement.
ATATCTCACCCTACCCCTAAAGAATTCACTTTTTCCTCAGGTGACAAAATAACAGTGGTAGCAGTGCCATTCCCTGGGCAGGATTTTCAAATCTCCGAGAATGCTGCAGGCCCCTGGTATGCTGGAAATATATGGACAGGGCTTCTGGCATTCTCCTAGCTGGTGATCGGGATTTCCTATCCCATGGGCAAATTACACAGTTAGACCAACTTTTTGTGGTCTAGCTTTCAGCATCAGGGTCTTTTCACGGAGCTTGTACCAGATATTTGGTGCAAACTATCAGTAATCGTTGGAAACTGTCTCAAGTGCACCCAAGACTGTAAATCGGTGTGGTTATGGGTGGAATGGGTTTGGCGCACTGCCAAAACTCTAAGTGTCGTGATCCAGGCTGCAAGCCCTGCACCACATTTTGGAAAATATAGCCCCTGTCTCACTATCACTTTCTCACAAAATGACTGGGCAGATGCCTCTTGGCTTGAGCTGCTACTAGTCCTGATGTTTAATATGAGGAAGCATAATATAGTGCCTCAAGGTATGGGGATAGGACAGCAGGTAACAGTAAAGGTAGAGGTGGGGATGGACACAAGTCCTTTTCTAAGGAGAGGGCATTCAAGGATTTACTGCCTTGAAAACAGAAAAGGCCATGGGACCAAATGGGATCACACCACAGGGTATTGAGGAGCTTAGAAAGAGCTAACAACCCCACTGGCAACCTTGTTCAGTGGCTTGCTGTAATCAGGAGTGGTTCTAGAGGACTGAGAAGGGCTGATGTGGTTCCTTTGTACAAGAGCCACAGCAGGGAGGATTCTAGCAACTACGGTCCTGTCAGCTTAACTTGCGGTGAGGAAACTAATGGAGACCCTACTAAAGGAGAGATTGGTTGAGTACCTGTAATCTGGTGGGCTGTAGAACTACAGGCAGCATAGGTTCATGGGGAAGGTCATGCCAAATAAATCTGACAGGGTACCCAAGGAGACAGACCAGGAGAGGGAGGTGGACATGGGCTATTTGAGTTTCAACAAGGTCTTCACACAGTGCCACAGAAGAGGTTGCTCAAGGAAGCTCACAAGTTTTGGGGTGTGGGCAAAATGGTAAATTGGGCATGCAACTGGCTAAAGGATAAGAGGCAGAGGATAGTGGTAAATGGTACACACTCCAGCAATGTAGGGGTGTCTAATGGGGTACTGCAAGGTTCGATGCTGGGACCAGTGTTCTTTAATGGCTAAATAGTGAACATGGCAGAGGAACTGAAGGAAATATCTGCCTATTTGCAGATGACAATAAAATCTGCTATAGGGTAGTCATCCAAAAGGAGTAGCGACAATACAAAAGGATCTGGTGTACCTTGAGGAGTTGTTGAGAATGTGGTAGCTGGGGTTCAATGCCAAGACATGCAAAATCATGCACATAGGGCACAGGAATCCTAAGGCAGAGTATAGGATGGGGAGGTGTTGGCAGTTACTAGATAAGAAAGGAACCTCAGCCTTATTATATCAGAGGACCTCAAGGTGGCAGCACAATGTGACAAGGCCATGGGCAGCACTAGTAGGACACTGAGTTGTGTAGGGAGGATCACCAGAGGAGGAGGGTTTGCGCCACTGTACTGCTCCTGGTATGCTGCCACCTGGAGTATTGTCTACAGTTCTGGAGGCCACACCTGAAAGGACATTGACAGGGTGGGAGCAGTCCAGAGAAGGGCAACCAAGATGATGCAGGGGTTTCAGGGAAGTCCTCTGAGGAGAGGTTGGAGGACCTCAACATGTACATTCTGGAAGACAGAAGAGTGAGGGAGAGCCTCTTCCAAGTGATGGCAAGTACCAGGACTAGAGGGCATGTGATGAAGCTGGAAGAGGTCAGCACAGAGAAAGTGATGAAGACTAGAACAGTGGTGGGTTTCAATCATGTATGGGATAGACATATTGGCAGAATAACATAAAAACAGGGTAGGGAGGGACCCTGAGGACCAGTTAGGGTCCACAGAGGCACAATAGGTAGGACATTTTGGACAGACTAGATGGGCCAAGTGGTCCTTTCTGCCAACAGTTTCTATGTTTCTATGTTTCTAAGGTGGACAGGCAATCATCCAGGCCCAAGGCACACAGGTAGCAATGGTGGTGCAGGTGCCACTGGCACTGTCCGCTGGTGTCATGTTGTTTGTACAAGATGAATGGAGGAAAGGGCTTGCCTTTACAGATTAGGATTGATCCCTTACACCCCATGGATAGCAGACATCAAAGTACATAATGGATTAGCAGTGGAGACCTGTGTGTTCTGGTTTGCTTAGGGACTTTCATCTTGAGGTGCACTAAATGACAGTACTGGATAGGGAAGCTGCTGCTTGCAATACATTTATTAACTATAGGGACTAATGAGCCATGGCTTCTTTGTACAGACTTTCATATGCCAGCCATGTTCATTCTCTCAGGCACAGCCCTGCCACACCACTGACTCTGTTCCCTGTCCTTACCCTTACACACCATCTCCATTTACAGAACTGGTACTTTGTGGAACTGGAATAGTGGACCTATCCTTGCTCCATTTAACCCCACCCCAGCATCACCTTCTCCTCCAGTTCTTTTCCTTATGGTTTGTATACCACACTATGCACTTGCCCACACGCCACATGGCCACACGCATCACCCAATGACAGACCTCTTCCTCACTTTCACTAAGAGACCTAGTGTCCCTCTGCATCAGCCTACTTTTCTTGCTTTCATTCACATCCAGGCAAAGAAATAAAGATAAATTTATGTGCTCAGTACCACCAGCAGTCAGTATATTTGTCAAATAAAATTTTCAGCCTCCCTCGTACCATCCCAAGTTTGTTAAATTCCACTACCTTGCTCCTACTGCAGGGGACAAGAAACAGAATTAAAATAAATAAATATGGATTTCTGTGACCTGTACCACCAGTACTCAGTAAAAAGACATTTGTCAACTAGATCTTTCACAATCCCTGAACCTTTCCCAGTCTACTAAATTCACTCAGTCTGTTCCCTTGAGGGACCTACAACTGTCAACACAGACTTACACAGTGCCTCTCTCCTGTGCACCTCAGCATGATTTTGCTTGCCTGCCTGCCTGAAACTACAGTTAAAAGTAATGAAAATTATCTAAATGGAATGATAATGTATGATTCTGTGATTATTTCAAAAGTCACACTTTTATACATCGAAGGACTTCTTTCAGTAGCCATGTCCTTCCCTTGTGAATGAGACCTGGAAATGGCACTGGAATGTGCACAGCACAAGGAGTTCTTGACCTCCAGCATCAATGATTGGCTGCTGCAGTTCATGTGACTCGCCAACAACTTGGACATGCTCAGTGTGTGCTCAGTGTGTGCTTCCTGGTCTAGTGGCTTGTTGGTCTAGGTCCAGGGTATGATTCTAACTTAGCATATGAGTGGTCCGGTTTTAAATCCTGGATGAGCCCTTACTGCAAATATTATTTATCTCGAGAGTGGAGACCCCAAGGAGAGAAGACTAGAATCCCAAGAGGAGGAGGAGGAAGCAACTCTGTGGGGCACTCGATTGTGAGGAGATAGATTTGGGAGTAGGGAGGAGAGAGAGGGAGGATAGGTGCCTAAATAGCACCATGGCCTGGAGGAAAGGGAAGTGGATCCAGAGGATTGCTAAGGCAGCAGGATGGGTGCCAGAGCTGGATGCCATTGTCCACCTGGGTACTAATGACCTGGTTAGAGATGGGGCTGGGATAGTGCAGAGGGAGTTTAAGGGCTTGGGAGGGTTTTAGACAGGCAGCACGGTCAGCGGCATCCGCTGAGGTGCTACCTGTCCACAACAGGGGAGTAGAGGGATCTCTGTACCAAACCTTCAACTCATGGATGAAGGAATGGGGCACCAAGGAGGGTTCAGCTACACTGAGGACTGGGGATCCACCTGGAGATATAACGCCTTTACAGGGGTGATGGCCTGCATCCATCCATGAGGGGAATCACAGTTCTCAGTGAACATTTTAGATGTTACTTTGATGAACATTTAAACTAGCTGAGAGGGGCTGGAAGAAATCCCCCACACACACACACACAGCTGTAGCAGAAAGTAGGGAGAACCTCGGGGAATGGAATCCCCAGGGTGGAAAGTAATGAAGAAAGCAGGGTGGTGGAAATGAAGAGGATGGGAACAGAAGCATTAAAAAGGAGGAGGAGAGAGGAGAGGGCAAAAAGCAAAGAAGGGATAACAAGCAGAGTGGTAACAAACTCTAGAAAGCCATGTGTCAAATGCTAGAAGTCTAGGAAATAAGAATCTGGACCTAGAGGCCATATGGCAGAGGCTGAACAGGATGTTGGCTATTACCAAGTCATGGTGCACTGAAAACCATGACTGGGACATGTCCATACCAGGCTATGCTCTGTTAATGAGGGACAGGGTGGGAAAGAAAGGAAGGGTGTGGTGCTTTATTTGAGGGAAGGCAAAAAGAGATACAGAGAATACAGAGGGAAACAGAGGTAGTGTGGGTCACCCTAAAGTTGGGGAATGGAGCTTCATTCTCACTGACGTGATCTACAAACCTCCAGCACAGAGGGAGGAGTAAGATAAAGTACCGTGGAAGCTACAAGCAAGATGGCAGAAAAGGGGAGGTGCTGCTGGTGGGGGCTTCAGTCTGCTGGATGTAGATTGGAACCTCCCAGCTGTGGTTTCAGCTAGAAGCAGGTCATCCTGAACTCCCAGCAGGGGGCCTTTTCAGGCAACTAGTCAGTAAACCTTCTCATGATGGGGCAATACTGGACCTGGTGCTCACCACAGGGACAGTGTTGCAGACATCAAAGTAGGAAGCTACCTGGGGAACAGCGATCACTGTACAGTGTGGTTCAATATAAGGACAACTGCTGAATTGAACCACACAAGAGTGAGAGTCCAGGACTTCAAGAGTGCAGATTTAAAAGATCGATGAATGCCTCAGGGATGACCAGAGAGGGCGGATGACCTGGATGGGGTGGAGGAACAGTAGATGAAAATAAAAAGGTCATAGGAAGGCAACAAACCTCTGTGTCAAGCAAGTGAGCAAAAGCAAGAGGAACAAGAGACTGCTATGGCTCTAGAAAGAGGTGCTGGAAAAGGTAAAGGTTAAAGTAACACTGAGAATGTATAAGAAGATGCAGAGGGAGGAGGATAGGGAGGTGTTTCAGCAGAAAATGGGAAATCTGAGAGAGCAGTAAGGAGCACAAAGGTGCACACTGAAGTGAGAATAGCCAGATGGTGACGAAGGGGTCAAACATTTTTTAGGTATGTAAGCAAAAAAGGAAGACCGGGTGGGATCATAAGATTAAAAAGGAAGGTGGAACTGTGTAGTGGGGTGGACAGGAAAGGCAGACATCCTGAACAAATACTGTTGTTCAATGTTCACAGAGGACAGAAGGGAGGGCCACAAAAAGTAACAGGAGCACTAGAAGGAGGGAGGTGGACACCAGGTCATTTTCAGAGGAGAGTGTCCTGAAGGGACTTGCTAATCTGAAAGTGAACAAAGTAATGAGGCCAGAAGGCTGCATCCAAGGGTACTGAGGAAGCTCAGAAAGGTACTAGCTGCATTTCTGACAGTCCAATTTAACAGATCATTAGAAACAGGAGTGGTTTAAGAAGACTGGAGGAGGGCAGAACTAGTCCCACTTCACAAAAGTGGTAGCAGGAAGAAGCTGACAATTACAGGCCAGTCAGCCTGACGTCACTGGTAGGAAAGTTAATGGAGTCACTGCTGAAGGAAAGGATTGTGGAATATCTTGAATCCAGTGAGTTGCAAGACATGAAGCATCATGGATTCATGGGGAGGGGTTCATGTCAAATGACGCTGATAGATGTTTTTTCTGAGTGACCAAAGAATTAGAGCAGGGGTGAGTGGTCATCGTGGTCTAACTAGGTTTCAGTGAGGCTTTTAATAGCACTCCACATAGGAGGTTAATAAGCAAGATGGGTAGCTTATGAGTGGGTCCAAAGGTGGTAAACTAGGTAAGAAATTGGTTAGGGATAGGTGGCAGAGGTGGAGGTAAACAGATTTCATTTAGAGTACTGGGGTGGCCAGCAGGATGCCCTCAGGGATCAGTGTTGGGACTGGTCCTCTTTAACGTCTTTATAAGTGACATTACAGAGGAGCTGCAAGGAATGTCTTCCTATTTGCAGATGACACCAAAATCTGCAATAGAACGTACACTCCGGGGGGTGGAAAGGATGAGCAGAGACCTGAGAAAACTGAAAGAGCGGTCAAGGGTATGACAGCTGAATTTCAACACAAAAAGTGCAAAGTAATGTATTTGTGCATTGAAATGCGGGGCACAGTACGAAATGGAAGTAATACTGATGACCACCAAGCAGGAAAAGAGACCTGGGGTAATCATATTGGCTGACCTAAAGGTAGCAGGCTGTGCTAAAAGGTAGTTAGGAGGCTAGTGGGATACTGGAATGCATAGGGAGGGATCACCAGCAGAAAGAAGGAGATGGTATTGTCTCTGTATAGATCACTAGTAGACCCACCTAAGTACTGTGTCCAGTTCTGGGATCACATCTCCAGAAGAACATAGACAAGAATGGAGGCGATCCAGAAGAGGACAACTAATGGCAGGGTCTGCAACATAAGCCCTACAAGGAGAGACTTAAGGACCTAAATATGACACCCTGGAAGACAGGAAGGAGAGGGAATATGACAGAGACCTTTAAATACCTCACAGGAATAAATAAGGTAAAGGAGGAAATATTTTCAAAAAAAAGGTGCTAAAGGATAAGAAGGCAATAAGAAGCTGGCGGGTTAGATTCAGGAAACATGTGAAGAAGTACTTCACACAGAAAGAGTGGTAGATTCCTGAACAGCCTTCCAGTGGAGGTAGTGGGGAAAAGACAGTAGTGGGGTTCAAGAATGCATGGGACAGGCATAAGGAAATCTTATGGAAATGGAAGGGGTAAATGGTCTAGAGATCAAGTTGGGTCTGTGGTGATACTGTAAGCAGGGATAAATGGGCAAACTAGGTGGCTAAGCAGTCCTTATCTCCCAGAAAATTCCGTGTTTTATGTTTCCCTGTAAAACATGCTTTTCATGATGTCAAAGTGCCAAATGCCAAAAGATAACTGAGTTCTTTTAAATCTACTTCGCCAGTGTCTGAAACATCAGAATTTGCATTTCACTGACTGCAGATTTGGCATTTGTTCATCCTTAATCCTCACAAGTACAAAATCAAGAACATTATACAATCACATATATTTCTTTAGCACAGTATCAACACTGTATACTGTACCAGATGGACCAGTGGTGTACAAGAACCAAAATTATGGATGACCTGTAAGAACAATACCAATTCAACAAGTTTATCACAAATAAGGGAAGTATAAAACAGATAGCAGAAAATTCAATGTGCCTGATCAACTGGTTTCATGCTTATGTAACATAGATAAACTTTGGCTGTTCACCTCTCTATCCATCGGATATACCACCCTTCAGTGGGTAATGTGTCGAAGAACCCTAGGGAAGGTTCCACTTTGAGAGGCCAAGGAGTGATTCCCTTGGCTAAAGGTACCTTAGGAAGAAGCCCACAGCAGAGAGAGGCACCGCTGGAGAGATGGGGTGGATGAGGGACATGGAAAAATGCTTGCGTGTGAGGAGGACAGCAGCCCTTAAATAGGCAAATCGGAATGGCTAGTTGCACCACCCATTGAACTATACAAGCTATAGCCTTCAATTCAATGTGTCTGTGCAACTGATTGCAGTTGTGTAACCTAGATAAACTTTGGCTGCTCACTTCTCTATCCATGGGATACACCACCTTCAGGGAAATGAAGGCAAGGAACCCTAGGGATGGTTCCACCCTTGAGGTGCAGTGGGAGTGATTCCCTTGGCTAAAGGTACCTTAGGAAGAAGCCCAAAAGAGTGTCAAGCAAAGCATACAAGGTAGTGAACACATATCGAGTCGAGACCTGTACATAGGTCGGTTGGTAGTATGGGTTCAGTTGGTAGCATGGGTCAATGGAAGACCTGTACATAGGTTGGGTGGTAGTATAGATTCAGTTAGTAGCATGGGTCAATAAAGACCTGCACATAGGTCAGTTAATGAGGTTCAGCTGGTAGCATGGGTCAGTTGGTCGTATTGTTTGAAGCAAAGTCGCAGAAAATGACAGGTGATGTGACCCACTCGGAAGTTTGACTGTGAGGCATGGAGACTTGGCTTCCTAGAGAGAGAGAACAGCTAAAGGGGCAGGCGGACATCCAACCGACTTCATCCAACAGTGGAAACCTACCTAGTGGAAACCTACCTAAGTGACCTAGGGACTACAAGGATGCCTATCTAGTATGGAGTCTTTGTTTTTAAATTGTTTTTGTTTTAATTGGGTTCACCACAACATAACTCAGATAGACCATCTTAGGGTAGCTGGTTCATTCCACTGGGGTGTCAAACAGATGAGGCATACTGATGAGTCTTGGTAGGATGAAACACGTGTCTATGTCTTCTCTTGGCACCCTTTGCAAACTGCGGAAAGGCCTTTTGGCACCATGCATTTCTGCTTAAAGTTGAACCAGCATAATATTCTGTGGTGATTTGCATATGCAGCCCATGATGTTTTGCATTGTGGGGCATGTGTGATTTTGATTTCTTTGAACTTGGCTTCCTGCCAAATGCCCTTTGGGGTAACCATTGCCTTAGTGTTTGCGCACAGAGGTTCTTTGTTTTTAAATTGTTTTTGTTTTAATTGGGTTCATCACAACATAACCCAGATAGACCATCTTAGGGTAGCTGGTTCATTCCACTGGGGTGTCAAACAGATGAGGCATACTGATGAATCCTGGTAGGATGAAACATGTGTCTATGTCTTATGTTGGCACCCTTTGCAAACTGTGTGAGAGGTCTTTTGGCACCATGCATTTCTGCTTAAAGTTGAACCAGCATAATATTCTGTGGTGATTTGCATATGCAGCCCATGATGTTTTGCATTGTGGGGGCATGTGTGATTTGTATATCTAGTATTATGACCATTGGCATGGAGGAGAGAAAAACATTGAGGAGGAAACCTCTGGGGATCCAAGGCCTAGGTCACCTTCCCTCCAGGCTTTGGGACAGTTTCAGTTAGTGATGGCTCTGTTACTGCAATTTAGTAGACCAATCCAAGGGAATTCCAATTTCAGGGAACACTTTCACACTATCCTCTAACAGGAACACCGTGGAGGGTTGCGAGTGCACTCTGTAACAACAGACGATCAGGGTGGTAGGAGGAGAGTAACAACTGCCAGGCGCCAGCCAACCTACCAATCTATGAACAACCAGGTGAACCAGAGGTGGTCATAGGGAGAATAGCATGAAAGAGTGCCTCCAAACCTGCTCAGGCAGCTAAAGGGACCTTCCTGTGAGAGCCCCACCCTTCACTGTTGAAGTCTTAAATGCTACACAAGAGGTGCTGTCGGTACATTTGATGACTGAAGGTCCATCTGGAGTGAGGACCTTCCCAACTATGGGCCAGGTGAGAAGGACCCTGCGCCAAGCTTTGCATGCTCAAGATGTGGACTTGGGTGCAGAGAGAGACCATCAGCCACAGGACTAGCCCTGAATCCTGGGGTAATGGATATGGTCGGCATGTCTCTAAATGTGGAAAAGTGAGTTGTAATGGCAAGAGACCTGCATGTGGTAAGGAGCATGGGACCTGTACGGGTCATAATGAATGATAGAGATATGGGAAGACCTGTACATAGGTCAGACTGAACACTGTGGACCCTCTTGTGGGTCTTAATCGGATGAGACCTGTATGTAGATCAGGCTGAGCAATATGGACCCTCTTGTGGATCTAGGCAAGGCAAATAGCAGTTATAAACCACAGAATGCATGCCGACCAAGTCCATTAGAAAGCCAAACTGAAAGTGAATTGATAGTATACTGAGTAAGATAACAACAAGGCTGGGTGAAGCCCAGGCCAATGGTTGGAGAAGAGGAGGCTGTGAAGCCGGTTAGGTAGGAGGAGGCTGCAAAGCCAGTATGGTAGGAGGTGAGGTTAACAAGTAAACATGATATGCTCTCAGACTTGGAAGGGATGCCAGTATTGAAAGGGAGAGGTCCTGGAATGAATGGACTTGCAAGCTGATTGCATTAGTGCCATGACTACTGGTATGAGCAATACTGGTAGTGCAAGGGACAGAAAGGCTGGGAGGACTGCAAGGACAGGAAGGATGGATGACTGTGTAAATCAATTGCAGAATAGCAGGAAAAGTATGATAGAAGGCTGGGTGAGCCAGCTGCCCTAAGGTAGAGAGTTGCCTGGAATAGCTTGTTGCAGAGTGCCATAAAGGCCTTGTGGAGCAGCAATAGAAGGTCAGGGTGAGCCAGTGACCAATAAAACATATAAGAAGTTAAAAGCAAAACAAATGGTTATAGTAAATGCATGTTGAAAATAGAAAATAGAGTTAAAATCTATTTTGACCTTAGGTCTTCTTCAGGAAATATCTAAAAGAGAAAAACAAAGTAAGAAGTTAAAAGCTGCTCCCACTGCCTGAAGCCATGATGCCTGATGTGACTCCTCAGTCCCCCACCATAGGAAAACAGAGAAGCCACAAACATGATACCACAACACTACGCTGCTAATGAAATAAGTTAAATACGTACAGCCATGAAAGCAGGATTAGGTTAATATCAGAAACAAACTGCTACGAGTTTGTATGAGTAAGGTTTGCAAAGGTGGAGTAGTAATAAATGAGCCTAAATAACACAAATATAGAAGTGAGGAGTAATGCAGAGAGCTGCAAAAGTAAGTGAGCAGCATCCAGCAGCAATTAACTATAGCTTGTAGCGGTTGCAATCTGAATGAAATTAGAAACTGTAGGAGAGGTAATGCACTGAAACCAGCAGCAGTATTTGCTTGGTACAAGTTCAGGAAGCGAGTTGAGTTCCGTGGACTAGGTTGCTTAGGTTATAGTGAAGAACTAAAACAGGAAAGTTGTTAGCTAGGCAGCAAAGCCATGAACAGGGTGTAATCAATTAAGGGGAACAAGGCAGCAGATTGCAGTGTGAGCTGAAATAGACAATGACAACAGTGGACTGAGGCTTGTTAGCAGAGCACTGTGAGCTAAAGCACACAGAGAACAATGCAGTGAACAGAGGGCCACAATAGTAGGTGAGAAATGGAGCCTGGGGTACAGGCACAAGGTAGCATGAGGCAAGGAAACACAGAGTATAACCTGAAGCACAAGTAGCAATGTATACACAGGGCGCTAGAAAACTAGAAGGCCCAAAAGAAGCAAACAAGGCAAATACAAGAACAGGAGCAGGAAGGGAACCAGCACAGTTCAAGCAGGCATGGGGAGGGCAAAGCCCTGGTAGGCCCACAGGATAGAAGGCAGACTGACAGACTCCAGCTGCAAGGAAAAATGCTTGTGTGTGGAGGAGAGCGCCCTTAAATAGGCAAAGGGGGTGTGGCCAGTTGCACCGCCTTTGAACTACAGGCTATAGCCTTCCAATTGAAGCAGCAGCTTAGATAAATAAAATAAATTAATAAATTAGTTATGAAATGTGCTTTAACACAAAGGGCGATTAGACGCACTGGCAGACAAACAGATATAGATAGATACAGTGAGCAAGTTGATAGCACAATACTGTATACTTTTTTGAATTGTGAAAACTATCACTGAAACACTGATTGCAGAAAAACAGAAGCATTTTGTGGATAACCAGGTGTGAGAAATTAAAGTTCCAGTATAGCGGTGCTTAGTATCTATTATCTGCTTAATGTCACTCAAAAGCCATAATTAGGGCTGAGCTTTTGTCATGGTATGTTCTGGAGAAAATCATGGTATTGCCAAGGTCAAAATGTCAAAAGTCTCATAAACCACAGTAAATGTCAAGAAAAGTCATGAATCCATGTTTTACTCAAATTACCTCTAGTTTGCCTTTTTAACAAATGTCCATCAGCAGAGATTTTAAATGCTTTAGAAATTATATTTTTGAGTTGACAAAATAGGTTATTTGATATTTTTATTGACTCATAGAGTTTAATATCCTCAAGCTTTTGAACTTAAGGATATTCTGTAAATCTTGTTGGTCCAATATTAGAGGTAATTTGTGTCTATATATGTCAAGGTAATAAGCTGTCAAAAATAACAGGACTTTAAAAATTTAGTGAACCATGTTATTTAATTAGCAATATACGGTAGCTGAAGCAATATAGACAATGGTGTATGGGCAACCATGCACAACCAGACTGTGTTTCCATAGAGGGTTCTGATGACTTCATAGGGACCTTGAGACTGAAGCTCGAGAGGCCCAGAATGTCATCAGAACCCTGAGATGGAAAAACAGCTAAACTGAGCATGGTTGCCTCATGTGTTATTTTTGTATAGTACTGTATATACTGTATAACAGGAAATATTTGCTGTTTTTTTATTTTATTTTCACTGTTTTCGCTGGTTTCACATTAACATGAAAATAAAAAGACCACAACTGATTCATTCTACATCTTAGATGCATAGCATTAAAATTAAATTGGATAATATGCCAGCTGCACAGATCACACTAAATATAACTGCCATGAATATAATCTGTTAAACAGTAGTTTGAAACATAAAATTAAAGTCTGTTTTCTCCCATGAAATTGAGTTTATTTTTTATTATTATTTAAAAAAAACTCTCACTTAGTTGCTCAGAACCCACACAGGTGATTGGAAAGTTTCTGATTTTGAAATGATAAAGCAAGAGAAGAGCTTGTATTAGGAAAATGCTTGGGTACTGTATGTGTGTGTGGGGTTAGGATGAAAGTAAAACAGCAGGTGGCATGGGTTTCCATTTTAATAAAAAAGTTCTTATACCACAGAAGGGTCACCACATTCCATGATCTTTGAACTGTGGTACAACAGTTTTTAGTTAGCATGGAGATCCATGCTCAACAAGGAGTAACCATATACTACATTAATATATCAACTTAGCTGACTCTAAGCTTCAAAAGCAGCAGTGCAACGAAAATGGGTTAAAATTTGACCCCACCTTTTTTCTTCTTCCTAATTGATGCCAGATGTCTTCCAGTCTATTTTGGTGGTAACATTTTCAGTTTTCATTATCATTTAAGAGTTTTATGAAAGTTTTAAAATAATTATTTCTCAAGAAAAAGATGGCCACCTCATTTTGCATAGAAATAATATTGAGGACCAAAGGAGGGTAAGAGACCAGACAAAATGCAAATATACAGTACACAGCATAGGAAGCATCCAGAAAACCCAGATCAACAGTTCTGCTAATTTTCATAACCATAGCAGAAAATTAGCTTTTGGAATAACTCTTTTATTGCACTAATGCTTTGTTTATAGCCGTAATGGTTCCAGAGTTATCCCAATTGAAAAGAAAGTATCTTGTGAAAGGTCTATCTGTGGTACCACTGGGGCTACAAGCTAATTTTTTAAATGAAAGCTTGGAGTCCAGCCATTGAGAATAAGCACTTTCAAGGGTGATTGTATGTCTCAATACTATAAATAACATGACGGTTTAAAAGAAATAACTATAAAAAATATTTTTTATATTTCTGAATTTTGGTAATACTAATCATTATAAATGGGTAGGAACAGTTCTGTAATCTGATTGATTGACAAGATGTTCCAGCCATGTTTTTTTTTAGTATAGCAAAGTGAATAAAACATGCCAGTATCTGTGGCCTTACAACAGAAGTAAATTAATGTGCTACTTGTTCCAGGTTTTGAAAACAATTTGTCCACCATTTTAGGTTAGTTGGGGTCTGCACTGCTGAGACCATGTTGTGACGCCACCATTTTGATGATGTCATGATGTCTAGTGTCATGACACTGATGTCTGCACAGCAGTTTTGACTCTGACTCTTCCAGTGACTATATAAACAGCGTATATTGTGCAGCCATGGTCCTTGTTAGTTGGCAGAAAAGGCATGGAATGGATCCTTGCATATAAAGGGTAAGTGACTTATAAATGTATCATTATGCAGACACACTAAGGGGGAAAACGTTTTGAACCAGCATTGCTGTACAACTGTAAGAGCTCAATGTTTTTCAGGTTAAGGCTCTAGCAACAGATGGGTTGTTCTCTTGGGAAATGCAAACCAGGCTATAAGCCTAAATTACAAGAGGTATTACACTTTTATTTCTTTTATTACACTTCCAATTTCTTTTACTAGATGTGCAGAGCGATTTAATATATGGTGCATACTGAAAGATGAATGCTTGTTTGAAGAATGAAAAGCATTATTAGAACTATGATAATCAGAATAGTTTATTACATATTAACAGAAGAGAGAATAAGTAAGTGTCTCACCTAGGACTTCAATCAGGCCTCCCAGAATACTGTTCCAGTTGTGCTACCAGCTGTGCCACAAAGCCAACTGGAACCTAGGCTGTCCTGGAGCACATTACTCTTTCTCTAACGCACAACCTGGTGCTGCACATATAATTACATTTCTAAATCACAAGATTGCAGTGTACACATTTATAGAACACATACAAACAAAAAGAGAGGAAGAAGCAAGTGCCTCAACTGGGGCTTGAACCCAGGCCACCAGAATACCATTTCAGTTGCGTTACCAGTTGTGCCACCAAGGCAACTGGAACCTTAGCCATCATGGAGCACATTACTCTTCTCCAGTGCGCAACCTGGTGAATGGTATTTTGGGTGGCCTGGGTTTCAAAGTCCCAACTGAAGCATTACTACTTTCTCTGTTCTGTTGTGTGTTCCATAAATGTACAGCACACTCTTGTGATTGAAAAATGTAATTATCTTTGCAGCACCAGGTTGTGCATTGGAAAAGAGTAATGTGCCTGGGACAGCCCAATTTCCAGTTGCCTTTGGTGGTATAGCTGGTAGCACAACCAGAATGGTATTCCAGGTGGCCTGGGTTCAAATCCCAACTGAGACACTTACTTTTTTTCTCCTCTGTTTGTATGTGTTCCATAAATATACTGTCTACTTATTCAAAGATCACATATTTTTCGGTTGTCAAGTTTTTAAATCTATTTTCCAATCTAATTATCCACTCAAGGATTTGATTGACTGAAGGTTTCCTACACAGAATTTACAATCTTATAGTGATGTCTTACTTCAAGACACCATACATTACTCTAAAGCTGGAGCGCATTCTTTCTCAGTTGCTGCTCCTTCATTTTGGAATACCTTACCTAATGGTTTGCGCTCCTCTTCCTCATTGCATCACATCAAACTGCATTTCAAGGAGTATTTACAGTCATTTGAGACTTGTAGTTTTGTTTAATTTATTTCTGTGTCGGTTTAAATTTACTAGATGTTTGTATGTGATTGTTGTTACATGTTTTGTGTCAGGTTGAACCTGAAAAGGGCCAGTCCCAGTGTTCCTACCTGGTTAACAAAATAAAATGAAAACGAAAAATGAAATAAATATGCACACTGCTCTCTTGTGATTGAAAAATGTATATCTGTGCAGTGCCAGGTTGTACTGGAGAAAAGAGTAATGTGCTCGGAATGGCCCAGGTTCCAGCTGCCTTGGTGCTGCAGCTGGTAGCCCAACCAGAACAGTATTCTGGGTGGCTGGTTCAAGTCCCAGCTGAGGCATTTACTTCTTTCTCTTCTGTTTGTATGTGTTCCATAAATGCGACACTGCACTCTTTGTGATTGAAAATGTATTATATATTACTTGCACCATAACAAAGACAGCACAGAGGGTAAACTTTGTAGGAAGTAGCTAACGTGTCATAAAATGTTTATAAAATGGTTAAAGGTTTTACTCAATTGGTTATGGACAGTAGCTGGCAGTTGCTATTCTTTTAATTTCAGGCACAAACAGGAAGTTTTTTGAGCAGGAGCATGTTAATAAACCATTGGTTCAGGTAGGCTGTTTTTACCTGTATCTGTTAAGGATATTCAGAATTATACAGAAGATAGATTTTTCTGAAGGAACAGAAGATGCATTAGATATGGGCATCATGTAAGTTTTTTGATTAAAGTACTGCATAATCATACAGTAAGGATTCCTACATATTTTATGTAGAGATTCAACAACACTGAAATGACTTTTGTTAATCAAGGAATATACTTTAGGTACTGAATAAGAGAAAATGAATTTATGAGAAAAAAGTCATTGTTTTGTGGTTTTAATTTTTAAATATAATATTTACATTTTAACTTTTAGTAACCATAACCCTGATGAAGAGATGTTTTCCTTGAAACATTGGCTTCAAATGCAGTACTGAAATCAGAATAGGTTTAATAAATACATAACATATCTCAGTGAGTGAGTCTATTTTTCTCCAGGAACTGGTTGTGTATTTTTTTTTTCTTCTCAAGAAATAATGGGTTTGTTTTTATTTAAAAAACCCTCACTCAGCTGCTCAGAATCCATGCAAGTTATTGGAAGGTTTCTGATTTGTAAAATAATGAAACAAGAGAAGAGTGCGAGTAAGGAAAATGAGGAGCTGGCCCAGCCCAGTGATATGGAGGGCTGAGTGTCTAAAGCCTGACCTACTGCCATGCCAGCGGCCCATGTTTGGGAAATGAGCATGGGTTGCCAGGGATGTGGGGTGGAGAGAGGAATGAGCATCCCTAGGACAGCTCTCTCTCCTGGGGATGGGGTGGCAGTCATATTGGCCTTGACTACTACTGGGTGTAGGTCCAGTGGCAGTGCAGGTACTAAGTGACTTGTAGGTTGGGACCATGGATCTGTGGGACATCCGCACCTCCATACGCTCACTCCCAAAGTGAAGCTGTGGCAGGGAAATGGGAGAAAATGGAAGACGGGATCCTGAGACAGGATGAAGCACTGTGCTCCTCCTGAGACCTGCACCACCACCTGGATGCCTTGAGCCAACTGTACTTGAAGACTGGGGGAGGAGGAGGAGGATATCCCACCCTGTTACGAGGGAAGGAGCAAAGTCATGGGACAATCTCTAGGTTAGTCCAGGGAGGTGGGTGCTGGCCACAGAGAGAGCAGGACAGTAACTAAAGAGCATGCTAAGGAAGTAAAAGCTATTGTTATATGAAGAAAAAAGACAGGGTGCTGTGGAGGAATGAAAGTAAAACAGCAGGAGGTATGTGTTTCTATTCTAATTTAAAAAGCTGTTATACCACAGAAGGAACAGCATTCCATGATCTTTGAACTGTGGTACAATAGCTTTTAGTTAGGATGGAAATCCATGGACAACAAGGAGGAGCCATATACCATACTGATAAATCAGCTTAGCTGATACCATGCATTCATTAAAAAATATAATATGTTTCCAGCCTTAATGGTTCCAAAGTTATCCCAGCTGAAATAAATTATATTTTAATGGTCTTATTTTGGAGCCACTGGGGCTACAAACTAACTTTTAAATGAAAGTTTGGAGTCCAGCCATTTAGAATTACCACTGTCAATAGTGTTTGTATGAGTCGATACTATAAATAACATGATGGTTTAAAAGAAATAACTATAAAAATATGTTGTAAATTTTCTGAATGTTGGTCATACTGCTCATTATAAAATGGGTAGGGCATTTCTGTAATCTGATTGGCTGGCAAGATGTTCCAGCCATGCTTTTTGTAGTGTAGCAAAGTGAATAAAACATGCTAGTACCTGAGGCCTCACAACAGAAGTAAATCAAAGTGCTACCTCATTCAGGTTTTGAAAACAATTTGTTCTCCATTATACATGGCAAGAAAGAATTCTGGTCTGTGATTGGTCCGTTCGTGTCTGGACCCATGATGTTATCCCAGCATAACATCAAGGATCTAATCCCAGCATGAATATGACCAAATCACATGAAGAAAAATTAGTACCTGCATGTTGAAAAAGTGAAAGCCATGATTGCGATCGACTTCACACCACTTTCCCCTGAAGTCACAGTCCCTTGCTTGGTCCATTTGTTTTCAATAAAATCAGTCCGCTCCTCCCACGGACACAAAACTAAGCCCAGACTCTCCAATGTGTCTAGCATGATTCAACTCCTGATATTTTTGCCCCCAAAAAAACTGTAAATTAACCCTATGATCCCGGACCAAGCGAGTGAGTGGGAACTTGCATCATTGAGCGGTTCGTGTAGCTGTTCTCGTAATACTCGCTCAGTGGTGCAGCTGACTTGTTTTCCTTTTTAATGTCAGAATGTAAGTAAAATAGAAAACACTCTCCTACCACCTCCCTACCTCCTTTCCACTTGTTTCACATTGTAGAGCAGCAGGCGGCAGCGACAAAATGGAATAGTCAAACACTAGTGACTGCCTGTAAACACAATCCCACTATGATAATCTCCCAGTACAAACTAAACACAGCAGCAAACTGTACCAGGAGAACCACAACCAGGATACAGTGTGGGGAGGGGTGCCAGAGCCAAGGAAAGAAAAACATATGGGACAGGCAAGAGACAGAAAAGCAAATTAAAATTTGCCTACTGGCCAGGCAGGTCCACCTGGGCGATAAACACACAAGAGGAACATATTTTACATTAATATACTTCCACGCACAAAACTCAAGTGAAAAGAGTTTTAAAAAACTTATTTGTTTTCTTGTACATAAAGATTAGCCATTGTATAACAGGAATAATGCACTCCAGGGTGTGTCATGCTAAGATAATGTCACTTCTTGGGTGTTGGACGCAGTTGGCCTGCAGCCTTGTGTCCAACCACCGAGGCATGACTTTTATCCCAGCACACACACACCCTGTCGTGCATTATTCCTTTATCATTTTTCCTAAGACAGTACTCTGTCACCCTCCAAAAGTGAAAGGAACAGTTTGAACTATTTGTTTTAAAAATTCTTCTGGTTATCCCTCCTGACCAAATCGCTGTCACTCCCAATGCTCAACCATACTGTAGATTGGTGACTCCTGAGCTCCCCATGCTTTCCCACTGTAGCTCCTGACCCAAAGACAGTCAGAACACCAGCACTTTACTGAAACTGTCTACCTAGATGGTACCATGCTGCCACAAGACCAAAACAAAATAGCAGTCTTGCTGGCAGCCTAGCGTAGTGACCTAGCAGGTCCCTGAAACACACCGCCATACAGCACAGTGCCTCTATTGACAGTAAACAGCACAGTATCCCTGGACAACGTGGGAAGTGGAGGGACTATTTATGATAAAATTACACATTTATTTTTGATATTTTACAAATTTTGCCCCAGTCTTGTGTTTATCACAGACTAACCCACACCCATTGTGTGTTATTGCTTACTTATTTAATTAGAAACTATGTAGCTGCTGGCCCAGTGGTGCTGAGGGTTGAGGCGCTGGACGCCACACCTCACACCATGCCGGCGACTGCAGTTCTGGAACTGACTGAGGTCGTCGTGTGGGAGGATCAGGATCAAGCATCCATAGACTGTCCTCCTGATCCTGGGAGGTTGGGGAAAACCCACCATGCTGTAGCTGCCCTGGGGATGCCCAGAGGCTCTACATGCTGATGGACATGTGGGGAGCATGCAGATGTTGGCACTTTGTGCCTAGACATCATTGCACATCTGTGCTACAGTGGGCTCAAAACTAGGTGGAAAATGGCGGGCGTGACCATGTAGCTTAATGGCTGTGCCCTGCCTTGCTGGGAGGACTCGCATGGAATCGCACTGGGGATCCGGGACCAGTCCAGCTGGTAGGGTATGGGGAGGCCTACAGCAGACTGACGATAGCTGTACCAGATCCCCCATCATGTGAGTGGTGCTCTCCGGGGACAGGGCTGTTGGCCGGATGCCCCGCCGGTAGACGCCACAGTAAGGCGGAAAAACAGAGTAGTGATAAAAAAAAACTGTGTAGCTTACACATTTTCATTCCTTTAATTCCCTTAATTGCACTGTGAAAATTTCAATCTCCTCTAGCAGGTCCTACTCTTTTAGTATTTGCAAGCGTTGTCTGTAACACTATCGGAGAGAATCAGTGACAGTTGGATTCAAACTCATATCTCCAAGTTCACCGCTCTGTACTCTAAGCACTAGACAAAACAACTCCCACAATACTTCTAATACAGTCCTGATGTAGTTCAGTTATTTTACTTCACACTCTAAATAGGGATCATCTTCTGGGGCACATACCCAGCAACAGAAGGCAGAAGTTCTCCAAGACAAGGCAGATCCTTGATTCTATATTAGAGCTGCAAGTTCGGTTCAAAAGAATCGAACACCTCAAACCTTGGGTGTTCGATTCTTTCAGATCATGGAAAACATTTAATGGAGATAGGTGGACTTTTTGATTTAACTGGTTCACCATGGTCCAAATGGGGCAGACCAGGCAAACCAGTCAAACCACTATAGTTCACATGCTAGAGGCTAAAAGGAAAGTGGCTCACACACCATTGCAGAATCAATATATATATAATTTATTTAAACAGCAAACCTCATGGCTAACACATTCCTTCATACCACCTTTCAGGCTTCCTCAATGCCTGGCAGCCCTTTAGTGTATTTGCCTCCTACATTCCCGGCCTTGCAGTTCCCTCCAGCTCTGTGTCCTTTCCCCTGGCTCACAACTTGCATTGGTGCCAGTAGTTGTTAATATTTCTACTTACCTGTTGCTTCCTGAGTCAATGGCGCCTTCTCCACCACCACAAATGACAGGTACCTGTGGACTCTGACATTAATTCAAAATAGACCCATGCCACATCACCAGCACCACATTGCCAACCTGCCCATGGCCATCTAGTGCACACCAGGTGACTTCCACTGCATGGGGTATGTCAATGAGGGCTATCAACCCATGGCAGAGTTGGAAGCCTTCATTAGCATACCCCAAGCAACAGAAACCACCTGATTTGCATGAGATGGCTGTGTGTGGTGAACCGGCAAACTAGTTCACTGCCTTGGTGAACTTTCTAGTTCCCCACCAAAGTTCATGCAGTTGAACTTTGGGAGGTACGCACAGCTCTGTTCTATATTAATGGCAAAGACTGGCAAGCTCAGAGGTAAGTATGCTTCAGCATGGCAGAGGTACAGTTATTAACATATTTTGATGACACTGTATAGTATGTGATGACACTTGAAGAACTATAGTGAAATATCTAGGTTCCCTCTATCTTAAGTACATGAACAGATAATGACCCAAGGTATTTGTTGAGAATACAAATCAGAAGCCTTTTTCTAAAATTATTAATGTTGATACCTAAGACAAGACAATACAAGTACAGTGGTAAGACACTGTGATATCTTTATTTATTTATTTATTTATTTGTATTTATTTATTTATTTA
This sequence comes from Neoceratodus forsteri, assembly GCA_016271365.2. Taxonomy (NCBI): domain Eukaryota; kingdom Metazoa; phylum Chordata; order Ceratodontiformes; family Ceratodontidae; genus Neoceratodus; species Neoceratodus forsteri. The sequence continues at coordinate 888,044,404 of CM028131.1, read as the reverse complement.
TTTATTTCCTCTAGGATTACAAATACTTTTGAGCCAAGGCTCTTTACAAAGGTTCCACGTCAGAGACAGTACAATACAATGGTACATAGTCGGACAAAGTGCAGTAGACTACAAGACAGGTGATAAAGCAAATAAAGCATCAGATTTAACATACAGTTGCAAAACTTAAGTATAGGTAGAGCTTGCCAAGGCAGTTGTCAGTCAGGATAGAGGAGCAGGAAGAGTAGCAGGGTGGGGTGAATGGGGAGTAGGGTAGTGTAAAGGTAGTGGAAGGAAGGGTGGAGCAATGAGAGGCTAGGAGGCATGGACTGCTGAGCTGAGATGGGAGAATCCCGCTTAGGTATGACAGTCCCAGATGCTAGAGGCAGCGAGGTGGAGTTGGAGACTTGATTTAAAAGTCCTAGCTTTGGGGTGGAGGAGATGTCAGTGTTAAGGTTATTCCACCAATAAGGAGCCAGTAGGCAAAGAGCATTGACCAAGGAGGTTCTGCAGTGAGGATCATCAGGCGATGGGAATCCGAGCCTCTCATGTGATGGGAGTTACTACTGGGGCTGAGGAGAGATAGTACCCCTGGTGGAGCCAGGTCCATTGTGATCTTTTAGCCATTATGCAGGTTTGATATTTTATGTGATTAAGTAGTTGTAGCCATCCTGACTGTGCATAGAGGTCACATATGTGTGTTAGACAGTTAGACCCGGTGACTAGACGACATGCCTTGTTGATGTGGTAGCGATACCTCTAAGGGCTATAGTTGTGGCAGCTCCATAAATGATGAGGCCATAGTCTATGATGGAGAGAATTGAGCTTTGCACTGCAATACTCAGGCAGCAGGAGTTAAGCAAGACCTATGTCTGTAGAAGGTAATCATACGTTGGCAGCTTTGGCGATATTGTCAATATGGGACGTGTAGGACAAGTTATAGTCAAGAGCGATCCTAAGTATTTGAAGGTTAGGACCTGTTCGATAGTTGACCCATGCAGGTTTGTTATGATCAGTGGAGGAGACCTGAGTTTCTTGTGGGAGTTACGAAGAGCATGGACTTGGTCTTTTTATAGTTGAGTATTAGTTTCTGTGAACTGAGCCATTTTTCAACTGATGTGAAACCAAATTGGAGATTGTTTTGCAGGGAGTGCTGGTCCTTGTGAGAGAAGAGAATTAAGCATCATCCACATAAAGAATAATTTGTTTGGGGCAGGCTTTAGGGAGGTTATTCAAGAAAGGGAGAATAAGAGTGGTCCCAGTATGGAGCCCTGGGGAACACCCAAGCGGACTGGAAGAGTGCTTGGAGAGTACCTTCAATCTTCACTGCAGATCTGTTAGACAAGTAGCTTTGGAACCAGGCCATTGAGTTAGAGAGAGAGACCCATATTTGAGAGTTGGTTTAGAAGCAGGTTGTAGTGGACGGTGTCAAAAGCCTTTGTTAAGTCGATGTATACAGCCCCAGCGAGGGTCGTTGTCAAGGGAATTGTGGATAGCAGCGGTAAACTCCATTAGTGCAGATGTGGTGCTATGTCCTTTCCTGAAGCCATGCTGCTGAGCACATAAGATGTTGTGGTTGTCCAAGTAGTCGGTGAGTTGGTCAGATACAATACATTCGAGCTTTTGATAGGGGAGGAAGTATGGAGATTGGACAATAATTCCCATGCTGAGTCTTGTCGCCACTTTTGTAGATGGGGTGATGATAGCAGATTTCCATAAATTAGGGAACTGGCTACAGCAGAGGAGAGGTTAATATCTTGGTAAGTGGTCTGATAACTTCATCAAGTGTGAGGGACAATAGTTTTAGGTCCAGAGAGTGGCAGCTGAACCTTGTGTTGGCAATTGCCTTGCCAATGTACTTCATGGCTTCGTGCTGCTTGTCTGCTTTGAAATAGAAGGGGAGTAGAGTGGGAAGGGTAGGTGGGGTCCACGGGAGAGATAGGGTCCGTGAAGAAGTAAGGGGAAGAATGGAGCTGAGGTCAGTGAAGGCAGTATTGAAGGTATTAGCGATAGTTGCGAGGTCAAGAATAATGGATCCATTGATGATGAGCATACTTGGGGATGTTAATGGCTGTTTTCCAGTAATTTCCTTGATTTTGTTCCAGAAAGCTCTTCCATTACCTCATGTGGTAGTGATGGCTTCCCTGTAGTAGGAGCTTTGTGATTTTTAATGTCCTTAGTGCAATCATTAGGTGCTGCGCTTGTAGTTCTGGATGTCAGTTGGTGATCCGGTCCGGGCCCACGAGCCAGAGGCAGTCCCTAGTTTTTAGCTGCGATATTACTGAATGAACAACCTGGGTTTAAATACCATCATTGCTAGTGGCCCACCACGTGATCTTGAGCAAGACACTTGTTGACCCTCCTATGTTTCAGTCATCCCAGCAGGAAAACTGGGTGCTACTGAAGATTAGCAATGCACTTCAACTGGACTATCATAAGAAGATAATTTTATATTTTTTTAAATGCAACTCTTAGCATTCTGTTAAATTTGATAAGGGCTTTTTTAATTTTAGCTGCATCTACCAATCAATATTTGTATGTTTTTGGCTGTGAATCACTTTGAAATGTGCTAATAAATTGTTAAATAAGGAATAAACAGTAGTCTGTGAGCAAGCTATCTAGTCTGAAAGGCTGCAGACAAAGCTTAAATTTTGCTACTTGTGTAATTAAATGCAGGATTTCTAGTTTCTTTCGAGGATACATGTTAGCGGTGAAAGTATTAACTTGCTAAATGGGAAAGTGTCTGTCATGCATAGCAGAGCCATTTAAGGAGAGGTAGCCAGGGGCTTTTCCTTTGTGCTACAATTCATTATTCAGAGTTCAGTTTCATTTGACAGCAGGTAAGTGCAGGATGATAAGTTGAGGATGTATTTATTTTAAAAGGCTGAATAAGCTGTTAACTGAGACTATTTCCTGTCATGACTAGGTGTGCAAGAAACAAACAGATGGTGTATTGCCTTAGAGTAAAGAATATCTCATCCAACAAGTTAACATAAGAAAACAAATGCACATTTAGTTCTTCTTTTATAGCTAATCTTTTGTAAAATATTTCAGACATACAGTATATGCCTCCGACACTATATATAGATATTAGTGAAGGTGACAAATAATGAATTACAATGAAGTTGACTTGAACAGACATTTTAGCGCTAGTGTATACATACAGTATCTTGATATTATACAGCACACAGAATGGTAGGGCACTAGTTTTGCTCAAATCTATTTTTGTCAGCAGGTTGAGGAAAAACTTCCTAACCCGTTAAATGCAAGGATATAGCAGTTAAACTATATAAAAAATAAACACTATGAGAGAGAGAGAGAGAGAGAGTCATAGCAGTTAGTTACATATTTAAGGGCATGAATATCTTAACCCACTGACCTACTTGTATCATAAATTAGTGTCCTCAGGAACCCTAGACTAGTAGACACTTGGGTCCTGTTTGCAGAAAACAGGAGCTAGCCAGAGATATGCTATCTGGGGCAGGGTTGTAACTTTCTTAGCTAATACCTGTCCTTGGCATTAATGCCATGGGTTGCAACATATGGTCAGTGACCCCTAGATGTGCTGAAAGGGGGCCATAGAGTGTAGTATGTCGGGAGGGAGTTTCTGCCAAGGTGCAACAATCACTCATACTTTGCAACCAGTATGAGGCTAGTAAGCAGTCCCTGGAGAGTGGGAATCTCCATGAATTGCCACTTCCCACTGTTAGATGTTTTGCCTCCAGAGAAACCTGTAGTACCCATTTAAATGTCTACATATCACACAGATCCAAACACTCTTAAATGAACCTCTTGAAGTAGTTGATACCTTTAAATACCTAGGGATCTGGCTGGATAACAAGCTCAGCTTTCTGTGCCATAAATGAAACCTCAAAGAAACTAAGACAGCGATTAGGTTTATTCTATCGCATTAAACACTACTTCGTTAGAAGCCAGAATGAGACTAGTACAAACTACATTCCTACCTATACTGTACTCACCTTGACTTTCTTTATAGTCATTGCCCATCAACAATGCTAAACAAACTGGACACCCTTTGCCACTGGCTTTAAGATTTATCCTAAATCTACCCCTGCTGTGTACACATCACTGTCATCTATACCAGGTTTCGGGATGGACCTCACTCTCAACTAGGAGAAAAGGAATGCTCTCCTCTGGTTTTTAGAGCATTATCTGATAACCTTCCTGCATACATCTCGAGCATCTTCAAATGGGCTAAAGGTTCCTATGGCCTGAGACACTTCTCCATAATCTGCTTCCAGATTCCTAGAGTGAAACTACCCTTGGCTCGGCAGCAATCAACTTCTCACTTCCATCACTTTGGAACACTATGCAAGACTCATTAAATGATCCTCACTTCCAAGCATTTTCACATTCAAAGCTCTATTAATGGATTATCTGAAGGAATCATGCAACTGTTTCAGACGCCTATGACCCTAAGCCCTGGGTGCCATTCTCAAATCCTATGCCTAAGTATCTCATCCACCCCACATTCCTAACAACAGGAAACCTAGGACCTACAAACTAGTTCCCTTAATCCGAGATGGCCTGCCTATTCTCTACCTTTACCTATTCTGGCCTCCCTCTTGGCTGCCTACTGTTTCACCCCAATTTCTACCCTATCTTATACCTTCTTATTTTTATCATTTAGGTATGAGCTCTACTTAGCTAAGACTCTATGGGATTGTTGTCTCTTATCATTCCAGTAAATCTTATCATTATGTACCTTTGCATGTGAATTATGTTGACCGGTATGTATAGGCCCATTTTGCACCGCTGTACACCGTAATCGCAATCTTATGAAGTGTACTGTATTGTATTAATGCCCAGGACCACCTTGAAAATGAGCTTGCTCAATGGTGTTTATGCCTGGTTAAATAAAGCGATTGATTGATTGAAGAGTTGTGGTGTTGAGGTGTGGGATTTCATCAGGGGAGCTGAGGATTAAAAGTCATGGTGATAGTGGAATATGCAGTTACAACATTTGTGAGAGAGATATTGTGGGAGCTGCTGCCAGAAGGGTTGGATTTTGGGGCATTGTCATAGGATATGGTACAAGTCCATGTGGTGTTCTGCATCTCCAGCAGTTTGAGTTTGGCATAGGGGCTGAATGTGGCACCACAGAAGTATGGTGCCAGAGGTGGAGCACTTTGTTTGGGGTCAGATGGGCTTTAGGGACACACCTGACAGAAGGCAAGCATCCAGCAGGCTGCCCAGTCTACAGTGAGTTGTTACCTAGACATGTTAACCATTGCCTCTGCACTTTAAGGGTTTAATCAGGGCACTGTCTCTATAGTGCGGTAGACAGTCAGCCCTTTCTTTATTGGATTTGAGCCAGCTGAACACAGGAGGCAGAAGGGCATGGAGGCTGCATCTGCAAGCTGCCTGAGGTAAGGACTGATAACACTTCTAATCTACAGGAAACACCAGAATTCCTCCTTATACAACTGACGTCTCTCACAGAGCCCTTGGAAGGAGTCCACATGAGTGGAATCTGGCATGAGCAAGTCCTGCATCACTTGGATTCCCCAGTCTACTCACTTAGTCCATCTCAGGGGACCCTCAATTCTAATACAGGGGTTGTGTCATAGGCGAGTCATGGCTGACTGTGCTAGAATGAGGCCTAGCCTGTGCTGTTCTTGCTTCCAGATCATGAGGGAGGGCCCAATCATGGGATGTGACCTCCGGACTCCTCATGCAGGGGTATACAGGCACATAGCTGGTGATCCTCCCAGTATCTGGGAGGCCTCGAGTTCAGTCATAAAGGAGATTCCTATTTTTGTGCAACATGGAAGGACGAGAGTATGACTGAAACTTGGGAGACCACACACCTTTTTTCCAGTGCGCCTGAGCTTAGCCCAACTGTATCTGGGTTGTCCTCCTTTCCACAAGAAGTTGCCTATCATCTTGTCTATATTAGCAAACCACGTTTCGGGATGGAGAGTGTCAGGTGAGCTAGAGTGAGAAACAGCTTGAGGCAGTCACCATTTTAATGTCTTCTATTTTTCCTGCCATAAAAAGCTTGAGGGGCTTCCATCTATCCATTTAGCACATAGTTTCGCGATCAGTTGGGTGAAGTTGTGATCGCACATCTTAGTGATCTATGAGGAAATGGTGATCCCTGGATATGTAACTATTTCTGGTGCCCATCTCAGACCCAGCTGTTGCATGGTAGAGGCTTCAAAATGCTTGTTTAAAGACTGTATCTTGGTGTTAGATCTACTGATCTTAAGGCCAGAGATAGTGGAGAAGGAGGTTAGAGAGCTACAGCTATCAAGTGGGATGTGGATGCAGGGCATGGTCATTACTGACCAGCAGATCATTCACAGAGAAGGGTTTTGTAAGTTTTCTGTCCATCTTGGAGGCCTGTAATAAGTGGATCCATACAGACTACAGATGCCAGGGGTTTAATGGCCAGTATGACCAGGAGGGGAGAGTGGGCACCTTGATGAGTACCTTTCTGAAGGTGGAAGGGCAAGAGAGTATAACTGGTAAGTACTTTAGCCATAGGGCTGGAGTATATAGTTTGATTGCACATTATGAATTGAGGCCAAAACCCATCAGTCCAGCACCTTGTAGAGATACACTCACTGAGTCAAAAGCTTTTTGAAGTCTATGGCTATTGCTACAGCAGAAGTGGGGCAATTCTTAGCAATGTATATCAAGTTTATTAACATGTGTAGGCAGTCTGAACTACTTATGCCCCCATACAAAAGCCTACTTTAGATGGATGAATGAGGGACAGTAGCAGCTTTTCAAACCTCATAGCTGGTACCTTGTTGAATATTTTGCAGTCTACTGTAATAAGGGAAATAGGACTATAACTGGTTGGGTCTGTTGGCTCCTTTCCCTTCTTAGGAGGAATGTGAGTGGTCCCTGTTCTCATGGTGTTTGGGAAGGAACCAGTAGTCATAGATTCTTGGTAGAGGTGAAGGAGGATGTGGCAGATCACAGTGAAAAGAAGCTGAAGGAGCTCTGTGGAAAGCCATCCCCTCCAGGTGATTTGCATGGATTGAGGGCCTTCAAACTGCTTCGATCTTGGACACCATTAATGGGGCTTCAAGAGATTGTGTTTGCTCATCTATGAGCTTTGGGAGTTACAGGGGTTGAGAAAGTTCTCTGTGTGAGTCAGTGGGACCTGCAGGAGCTATATAAAGTTTTGTAGAACATTTTCATCATGTTATGTCTCCAGCTTTGGTGCACACTCTGTCTGATGCATCATTTTCCTATGTGTTACTTGGCTTGCTACTTCCTCAGGTGGTAAGCCATGACTTTGCTGCATCGCTTGCTACTTTCCAAGAATGTATGGGATAGGCACAAGGGAACCCTAGCAACAGGAAAGAGGTTAAAAAGCCAGAAATCATGTAGGATCTATGGTATTGTAGTAGGTAGGAAATGGGCAGACTAGGTGGGCCAATGATTCTTATCTGCCAGTCAATTTTGTTTCTGTGTTGCTATACCTTATGAGGCAAAATGCATGCACAGATGACCTATTGGTGAAGCAGAGGCAAGCTGTGGTCACCACTCCGTGCACTACACATGCAATGCACGGAACAAGTTTGGCAGAGGGGGCAACATGGGGCATGGACCGCCAACCCCGCACACAGCACAGGGACAAACGGAGTCCTGGGGAGCCATTGGGGCCACATTGCCAGAGGGGGACAGGTGGTAGCTGGAGGGACAGTGCCATACCCAGGACATCCACAGTGCTGCCAACAGGTGTGCCTCTGCAGGTCCAGCAGACAGGTGGAGCACACATCAGGGACTGAATGGCAATGCCCCTGGTGTGGTTGCACCTGACTGTGTGCTGCGCATCCTCTGCTATGCATGTCAGACAGCTACCCACATGTCTGGGCACCAGGCCAGCTTCTGCTCCCACCAGTACTATCTGCAAGGGTGGCAGGCTATTAGACCACCTGTGGGTGGTTCAGGTTCTGGCCAGTCCCACTGGCTGTCAGAATCCCATTTAAGGATGTTTGGCACAGACCTGACAAATGGGGTTCCCAGTTTGCTGCAGCCAGACTTACAAAATCAGAAGCTCCACAATTTTTGATGGAAGGTGCCCTTTACATCAATTCTGTTTGTCTGAGCACCTTACATCAACTTCAGAGTTTGAAAATGGAGACCCCTGTCTCCAGCTATGGGTGAGTAGAGAAAGGACTGGCTATTATCCAGCTGCATATTATCTCCATAAGAGTAACAGGGCTGGCTGCAGCTTAACCAACTATGGTGTCTCAGGCAGCAGCAGCCTCACCACTACTAATGATCGGTATTTGCTAGTATTAACCACATAGAGTTTTTGGGGATTGGCTTCAGGAGGTAAAGAATAGAAACAAACAGTAGTAGAAAGAGCCTTGGATTGGCTTCACCGAGGAAGATGGATACCTAGTTTAGTAGCTGTCCATGACCTCTCAATGATCCACTAGAATCAGATATATTTAGCCACCCTGTTACTGCCTTCAAGTGTCCTTCAACTGTACTACTAACCCAACTGCAGAGTGTATGGATGTTTGCAGCTCCCAGTCTTGCTTTAGCATGACATGTTGCTGTCTTCAAGCTTCTCATGATCTAGCTTCCTGTGCCCGACCCCATCACTATGGCATCAACTTCGACTGCACACACTCAGACCTTGCCAAAGTGGAAAGTATGTTCGCTCACCTGCTAGATGAAAAGGTCGAGGTAAGAGTCACTTGCCAGCATAATAACATGGGGTAGCCACCTAATGAACCATGTCTTCACTCGCCAAAACTCAGCTGTACTGTACCTATCAGATCATCTCCACTGAAGGCCAACCCATGAGCAAGATCACTTAATCCACTACCTGTGGGACAGAATAGAAAATCAGGAAATGGGAGCTGGCAAAACAATCTTTCATCACGAGCTTCCTGAGGGGTGTGAGGAAAGATTGCACCACTTTTCTTCAAAGGGTCCTTCCGATCTTATTGAGAACTCAAGGAGACACCGCCTATAAAACTGAGCAATCCCACTGTTCTTTGGCACCAAACCCTGGCCCAATAATTGCCTTTATCCTATACTGGTTCACTTCTCAGATACACAGACAAAGTCAACATCCCAAAACTGCCCAGAGAGAGAGAGTCCGCTCCAGTGGCAGGGACATAATATACAGATATTTAAGATTTCTCACAGGAACTGTTTAGGAAGCGGCAAGCCTTTGTGGTGGTTAAGAAGAAGCTCTACAGCCTAGGTGCCAATTACAGTCTGTGCTATCCTGCCACACATAGGGTCATGATGAATGGGACCCCAAGGATTTTACTACCCCAAGGCAGCCAAGGACTTTGTGGAGAATCACTGGCCTGTCAGCTTGTCCCACCAGCTACCTCAAAATATAGACCTCCACCAGTTTTGATGGATACAGCAGAACCCCAGAGAAGCATCAATCTCTATCAGCACACCCTGAGGATGACTGGAAACTTGTTAACGGGGTAGTAACCACAAATCATGACAGGATCAACAGAAGCCTATGATAAAAGAAGCTTGAAGAACAAACTCCAAGGTGGCAGGAGTCTGAGAGTTGCAGCTGCAGCAAGTACTCAGATTTTCATCAGACGATTCACCATACAACTCTAAAGCTAACAAATTTGCAATTTTAAGGTGTCAATCCCTTCCCTTCTTGCTGATTTCCATCCCCTCCCCAGCTACAGCATTCATTCTGCCTCTGGAGCTGCTTCCATCTCCTGGGTAGACATACCTGCCACTCCAGCTCTGCCTATGAACAATTCATTGGGCCCCGATGTGCCCTGTCAGCCCAACTAGACTGCAGACCACAGAGTTACTGGAGCCGCTGCAGCTGCTAACAACTGAACTGTTTACAGCTCAGGTACTGTTTACTTTCTCTCTCACTACTTTACCCTTATTCCCACGGTGTTATTCTTCCACACCATGAGCTGAAATACTCGCAGCTCTGCTGATTATTGGGCTCAGAAGAGACACAACAGCTCCTCTCTTTGACTTTTCCCAGACTGGTTTCTGTTAGTATACCCTTCTGCAGCACCACACTTAAACAGACTGAACTTGCTTAAAAATCAATGTTAGTGCAGGTTAATGTGTTTTTTTCTGTCTCTCATGCTTGCCACTGTGCTCAGACAACTAGGAACTTCTGGCAGCTGTTTGTTCCATGGAGAAGAGAGGGTCAGTAAGGGGGCTCTGGCACACTGCACTAATGATGCACTCAGTCCTCATTTTTTCCATTTCCCTAACTCGTTCTCACAGATTAACTAAGGGGATGGTTTCTTCCCCATTGTCCACCTCCTGCAGTTTCTGTATGGTGTGGGACCTCATGCTTCAGTTTCTCCAGTCATAAGCAATGCTACCCATGCAGTCTGTGGTACTGTTTGCTGTCATCTCAACCTCCAAGAAGTAACTTGTACATTTGTGAAGCTTCCCTCAATTGTGTGATGCTTCCTCACAGCCAGTCTTCCAGGCACGCCTGTGGTGAGTCTGCTCTTGTGCAATTTAGTGATGCAGTCTTCCCATTCACTTTACAACTACCCTGACTTTCAAGACTCACACTGTGTTAGCTATACGGTGTCCCAGACACAGAAACCATACATCTTTGACTGCATGTAGGGTGTTGTATTGACTCAGCTATTGTGCATGTAACCATTGTCTTTAGCACCACATTACCCTGTTACTCTAGCACCCTGGTTTATGGTGAGAAGAGGGAGAGGTTCATGGTTATTTATTATTGTTGCATGCCGAGAGTGTCTAATGCTTTTCAGCATATACTCAGGTTCTTTTGTTCTACCCTCACTTTGGTCGATGGTGTCACCTTGTCCCATTATATGCATAGACAGTGGGAGGGTAGCTGATACACCATTGGTGTCAAAACAAAATACCCTCTCAAATCCTGAGTGGAGCTGTTGTTGGACCCAGGAACCCTTCTAGCCTCCATTTTCCTATCCATTCCCCTTTGGTCATACCCAGATTACCGAGATGTCCCTCCTCTTTCTTACCTTGTCTCCTCGGCACTGGTCTTGTACCTTCACCTGCTTCCCACTAACCTCTTGGATATCACCCACTAAGAAGACACATTATTGGACTGGGGTGGTTCTCCCTCTCCCCTCCCACCCACCCATGCTGACAGATATGTTGCAGTGGATGGGAGGATACACTATCCTTCCAGCATTCTGCTATCCGAGACTGGTTGTCCTTTCTGATAAACACCACCCTATCTTTACCTAATTCTATTTCTGGCTACACTGTTCTTTCTGACCTCTTCTTTCTTACATCTCTCCTGCCTCATCATCTTCCCTATGACCCTCATCCAATGGCTAAGCAGATGTACCTCAGAAGAGGACCAGCTTTCCTTTCCTCACCACACCTACATCTGTTTTCCAGAAGCACCTAATCAGCCTCTTCTTCTAAGTGGCGGTCTCTGTTTCATAGAGGGCCCATGAGTAAGTCTCCTCACCTTTCTATTCTTTTAATATTTTTATTATTATTATTTAAAATTGATGACTGGGAAAAGCACACTGAGCCGAGGCTCATTTCCAGGTGTGACCCGGTACAGAGAATACAGTGAAGAAAAGAGTAGCAGGCGAGGTGATCCAATAGCATGTACAGACAATTTCACGATAAGTACAAAACAATTTCAACACATACAGACTTTTACAAGGAGAACCATACAGTTTCAATAATCATTACAAGAAACATGCAGAAAAATGCGAGTGCGGCAAGAATGCCATTGAGGGCTCGGTGAGGTAAGTAGAGACAGTGTGGGGCTTCTGCTGGGTCCAGGGATTGTTGGAGCATTTAGGCAGTGTGGGGGTGGGAGAAGCCTGAGAAGTTGTGTAAAGGTAGAGGGAGAAGAGGACAGGTGAAGGTTGGAGGGAAGGTTGTTCTAGAGAGAGGAGATAGTACAAAAGACAGATTGGCCAGTGAAAGAGTGAGGGTGGGGCAGGTGGAAAGTGCGAGGGTGCCTTTGGCAAAGAGGGTATTTTAGGGAGGTGGGGGTAAGGTGGGAGGTGAGGTGGGGAAGGATCAAGCCAATATTTTGCCAAGAAGGAGGTGCAGTGGATGGTTCTCCTGTGGGAGAGAGGCAATGGTGAGTGCAGCGTATAGTTTGCAGTGGTGCGGGGGAGGCAGTGGTGAAGTGGCAGAAAGTTAAGGAGGATATCTAATCTGGATAGAGAGGAGAGTTGGACCGTACCATAGACTATGTCGGAGTAGTCTATACGGGTAAGATTGTTTCTACAACGAGCCTCGCAACGGGTGGGGATAGTAGGCTGGCTTTGTGGTGATATAGCATGGCGAGTTTGGGCTGGAGTTTAAAGCAGATGGCCTCAATGTGAATAGAGTAGCTGAGGTGGCTATCCAGCCAGACTCCCAGGTACTTGTAGGCAGAGACCAGCTCCAGGGTGAGCCATCCAGGGTGGTGATTACAGGAGGTGCAGTGAGGGTAGCAAGCTTCTGCCTGGATCCAAAGATCATGGTGACAGTTATTTTAGCATTTAGTATGAGCAGGTTCTCGAGGAACCAGGATTGGACTCTGTTGAAATAGTTTTGAGATTTGGGAGGATACTGTCAAAGGAGGGCCCGATGCAAAGATGATGGTGTCATCTGCATGCAGATGAATATTGGAGAGAGAGGCAGGTGAAGGAAAGGTCATTTATGAAGAGAGAGAGATGGGACCAAGAATAGAGCCTTGGGGAACGCCAGATAGGATAGGAAGAGGAGAAGAGCTAGTGTCACCTATTTGCACGATTGCTGCCTGTTGTGGAGGTATGAGTGGAACCAGGCGATGGTTTGTTCTGTGAAGCCAAAAGAGTTTAGTTTGCTGAGTAGCAGTGGGTGGAGCCCAAATTGAAAGCTTTAGCTAGGTCAAAGAAGATGGCAGCTATGGTTTGGCTGTGGTCCATGACAGAGAGGATGGAGTCGGTGACACGAAGGGTGGTGGACGGTGGAGTGGTGTTTTCTGAAGCCTGACTGTACAGGAGAAAGGAGCTGCTGGAAGAGAGAAAGTCAGACAGTTTGGCCAGTATGAGAGATTCTTGGACTTTAGCAAGGGAGGGAGGAGCAAATGGGCCTGTAATTTCCTGGTTGGGAGGGATCACCACCTTTGTGCAGAGGGATGATTTTGGCTATTTTACAAGCTTTGTGGACAGTGGCAGTGGACAGAGGTTTAGTATGTGGGTAAAGGGGCCGTTATAAGCGGAGGCAGAGATGCAAAGCATTTTGGGATGGATGCTGTCGGGCTGGTTTTGGACAGGTTAAGGAGGAGGGTGCAATGTAAACTTCCAGAGAGGTGAGCAGTGGAAAGAGGAAGCCAGGTGTAGGGAGGGTAGTTCGCCAATTGGTGGGGGAGGGGGAGTCGGGAGATCACAAGAGACTAAGAACTTATTGAAGAGCTCTGCCATGGAGGCAGGATCAGAGACGGTGCTGCCGTCCACTTTAAGGGCTGGGCATGCCTGTTTGATAGGGGTCAAGTAGGAGTTGATCATCTTCCAGAAGGATGCATGGGGGTTTTGGCACTGTGAGTATTGCACTTTAAAGTAAGAGGATTTGGAAAGCTGGACGCCTTAGTGCATTTATTTCTGAGATGTTTGTATGACCGTAGATCCCGAGGGGCATGGGAAGTTTGTACATTCACCATGGCTTATCCCTGGTGTGACAGAGGACAATAAGGTCGGAGTGATCCAGGGTGATGGGCGTTTACCCTAACTTTCTTGAGGGGAACATGTAGGTTCCAGATACACCAGAAGATACCACAGAACTGGGATAGGGTACTGACAGCATCAGGTGCTGAGATGACTGTCTGCCAATCTGTGTTTGAGAGGTATAGTAGCAGGGCATATTCATTTAGGCGGTGTAGGGGCGGGAATAAATAAATTTGGGATGGGAGAGCAGGGAGTGGATTTGTGGATGCAATATGTAACACTATCACTAAGGGCATTGGAGAAAATGCTGGGCCGTGATTCGGTGGAGATGGGTGGATAGGACCCTGTCCAGAGTGTGTGGTTTTGGGACCGATGGTTTAGGCAGGTAGGTTCCAGGATAAGCTGAGAGAGATTTGAGGCTTTGATCCTAAGGGTGATGGGTTTGGCAGAAGGGAGAGCAGTCAAGATAGAAATCACCTAGGAGCACAAGTTTGCCGCTTGAAGTTCTGTCGGTGATTGAAAAGATGGCCTAGATGACGGAGTTGGGTGAGGTCTTCAGAGGGGTGCAGACAGCCCTAATGAAGAGGTGGGTAGAAGGGGAAGGATAGGTGTGCGACAATGGATTCATGGGAAGAAGGCAAGATTCATTGAAGATGATCACCATAAGAAGGATTGCTTGATGTATAGTGCCACACCCCATCTCACTTGCCCTGTGTTGGAGAAATAGGTTGTAATCTGGAATGGCAAGAGCAGAGTTAGGGATTTTGGTGGCAAGCCAAGATTCCATGATGCAGAGTATTAGGGTGGTACTGGGTGATCCATACTGTTAGGGCATCGACTTTAGGGAGGAGGCTCCTTCGTTGAGATGGAAAATGTGGATGCCTTTGGGGAGTGAGTCAGGGTGAGGCTGGAGGACAGGCCTGTAATGGTGGGTGGTGAGATAGGGGTCAGCTTGGGCACTGAGGGTCCAGGGTTGAGTGTATATTGCCTGCAAAAATAGAAGGAGGACAGAATAGGTGAGTAGCGAGGTGTTTGGAGGTGTTGGAATGGTGCATGGATGGTGGGTGTGAAGGTTCAGACATCATTGTAGAGCCTCCAAATTAAGGAGGTGAGAGTTCAATAGGGAGGGTGGGTAGGCGGGGGTGTGGAAGGGATGGATGGGAGTGATGGGAGAACGGAAGGGGGAGGGAAGAAGATTTGCAGTGGGTGGGCAGGGGTGACTCCTGAGGGACAGAGAGAGTAGATGGATCAGTGGGAGTGGAGGATTTCAAACTTAGTATCAAGGAGGGTGTAGTAGGTGAGAGAAAGGGATAGTGAGTAAGAGAATACAGCTTAGTGTAGATTTCAGCACTGTGCCTTTGTTTTGCAGGAAGCAGCTAGTGCAGGTGACAAGACAGCCACTGGAGGGAGGCAGAGGAAATCTGCCAAAACAAAACTAGGCTGACAGTGTTTGGTTAGGAGGATTAGCAGCCACTAGAGGTGGATGCAAATAATCTACAGATGGAAAAGTTGCCTGATATGATTTTTGCAGTCCGGATCCTTGCTATAAAGCTCGAGTTCACCAAGCATGGTAGAGGGGCGGGGCAGCCAATGGAGCATTGGTGGGGTCCTACAGAGTCATTTCAGCAAGTGTGCTGGGACAGCTGTTGTAATTCGTACCCGATTGCTGGCTGTGGAAGCTGTGGGGAGGACTGTATGCTCCTGCCCTCACAAGCCCTCTCGGGTTACCCTCAGGGGAGCTGACTGAACAACCTTATTGATGGCCATGGAAGCTGTAGGAGGGCTGTATACTCCTGCCCTCATTACCCTCTCAGGCTACCTCGGGGAGCTGCCCACTGAACAACCCTGTGAAGATAGAGGAGAAGGAGCAGGAATTTAAACAAGGAACGATCGAGGTGTGGCTAAGCAGGGAGGGGGTCATGATAGTGCAGTGCAGCCAAATGAGAATTACAAGCAAGAGGTAATGGCTGAGACTAGGCTGATCGAACTGCTCACTGGAAAGCACAGTTCATGTTGTTAGGCTACACAAGAATAAGCACAAAATGCATAAGTTATCCTAATTCTTTAGGTGTAATAATAAAATTGACTGGAAATGAATGCATTTGGAATGCTGAAATTTGGGTGCAATTCTAAAATAGGCAGTAAACAATGCTTTAGGCTGAATTAAGTGTTTCAACAGGCAGAAAATACTGGGTTTTTGTTGATTCTTTCCTTTTTATAAATACACTAAAAGTACTGCTTTAGGCTGCTGAGTTAAGGTGCATTTAAAGACAGAGAATAATGCTTAACAGCTGCTAAATTAAAGTGTACTGCTAGAACAGACTAAAACAATGTATTAGGCTGCAGAATTAGATTGTCCAAAACTATCAGCATTCGTCCTATCGGCTCAAAATGGAAGCTGATTTGAAAATGGCACCAAGACTCCTACAGCCGTTTCCCAGCAAAGCGTGCTGGGCAGCTCCTGTAATTCGTACCTGATTGCTGGCTGTGGAAGCTGTGGGGAGGCTGTATATTCCTGCCCCTCACAACCCTCTCAGGCTACCCTCGGGGAGTCGCTGACTGAACAACCTGACCTTTCCTTTCTCAGGACCCACCACTACAAGTCCTCTTAGGATGACCCCTCCTTTGGGTTACTTAGAATGAGCCTTGGGTGGGTCCTTACTCCTCTGAGCTGTGGTAGGTCACTTTCTTTTTATTGACAGCCACATCTATATGGGTTATGGTAGCCAACCCTGGGGTTGGCCGAGTATACTTCTGCCCCTCCCTGAGGTATGCAGAATTATGGAGCCAAGACACCTAGCACCGTGGTGTTCTACCTCCTCCATTTGTTGTCCCCAATGCTCTCCGTGGATTTGAGATGAACATCTTAGTTTCGGGGGGTACAGTATTGATTCTGTTCTCATTTGCTACATATGGTATCTGAGGTTCTATGGGAATTTTACCCCTTGTATGTATATAGTTAGGTTTTGCAAGTTGTTTGACACTTGCATTTAAGATATGTAGTTGTCTACCAGGCCAACTGACAGACTGTATTGGTACCATGGTATTTCATGATTCAACCTACAGGGACCACAATAGAGTTGTACAGGAGGCATTCCACACCTATATCTTCCCTTAGCAACTGTCTCACCTCATCTCACCTTAGATTTCCTCTCAAAGTACTATAGCTAGCTTACCACATCATTTGGAATGTGAAGGGTTTAAAATCAGCTTATTAAATGGAAAGGCAGCCCTTATTAATTTGAAAAGTTAGGCCCTGCTGTAGCTGTCTTGCAAAAACCCACCTTACATAGGAGGAAGCTCATCTAAAGCACAGATGGGATTGGTGGGCATGGAACTCCATGCCACCTTCAGTCCTGAGAAAAGGGGGATGTCGATCTATCTGTGCATAAGTGTCTACCACTGCAAAACTTGCATCCTAAAACTAATGTATATGGTAGATGAATCCTAGCTGTTATTAACACCCCAAAATATAATTTGTGATAGGACAGATTTATGGCCCCAATGATGCGGATGCTAAGTTCTTTACAGGCTTAGCACACACCATTGGTGAGTTCATTAGGGACAACCTTCCACTTTTTTTTTTTTCAATTGTTTAACCAGGTGAGACACACTAAGCTGAAAGCTTGTTTACAGGTGCAACCTGGGAGCACAGGAAGTTAAGTGACTTGCTCAGGGTCACCACAGTATGCAAGTGGGGCTGTGGGATTCAAACCCAGAGTCTCAAGATTTGCAGCTCAGAGCCTTAAACCACTGCACTATACTGCCTCTGGCAGTATAGCATTACTAAGCAGAGACTCTCGATCAACCTCCAGACTGGATGCTAGACAGAAGCTCTGCTACCTGCCTGCAGATCAGCCCAGCCACCAGAGCACTCCACTTTCTAGTTAGTGAGTATGGTCTCACAGAAGGCTGAAGACTGCTGAACCCCACCACATGTGACTACTCTTTTACCCAGTCCATAAATCCTACACTCGTATTGACTACTGGCTTCATCCCTCCCTTGTGCAGTCCCTTGTCAAGGTGGACATTGGACTCATAATCCTCCTCTAACCATACACTAGTTACCCTCACACTTCAGCTGGCCCCACATCAATCCTGAGCAAATCAATGGTTGTTAGACACCCTGCTGCTCAATGACCCCAACTTTTGGGCTTTAGTCATGAGGGAGAATCAGCTCTACTTTCAGGTTAATAGTACCTCTGAGGTCAAACCTGCCATGTATGGGAGGCCTACAAGGCCTGCTTAAGAGCAATAATGTGATACGGGCAGGACCTTTTCGACCTTGGAAGGACCCTATACTAGCTCTCTGTTTCTAGAAAAGACTAATACAACAGCACTATATACTCTATCTTTAAACCTATTCTGACTTTCCTTCTTGCCCCATCAGGTTGCCCACCTGTGAAGCTCCCCTCCTATCTCTTACTTACTATCTCCACTTTATTTCTTTTTCTAGCTCCTTTCAAGTCCTTCCAGGGAGTTATGGCAAATGAGTTATAATGTGCCCTGAAGTGTTCACAGTGCCAAGTGCAGTGAAATGAAATAAAATCATGATCATATAAAAATGAACTTCATTAGTAAAATGTAAGGATTCAGAGTTAATTTAATCATATTCGATTATAGGCTGTTACAGAAGCCATAGAATTACTAAAGCAAAAACAATTGACCTTGTTTTTTTTTTTAAATATTGAAGAAACTTGTAGCCCTGTTAATAATTTTCCTTTGGGCTTTGTTTTGAACGTCAAATGTTGCAGTTTAACTCCATGTCAGGAGCCAATTCGTTTTAATCCTGTTCCATTTTTTTTCTTTATTTCAGAACACTTTGCAGCTACAAGAGAATGAGACTTAGTATTAAAAAGAATAGAGTGAAATATTTAAGTGTTTGGCAGAAGCCAGTAAAGAAAGTTTTTTGGCATCCCCGAGCTCTGAGCTCTCAGAGCTAAACTGTGAAACAGAGGCTGTTGCTCCAGAGCTCCCGAAATCAAAGATTTGCAGTTTGCAAATATAAAGCCATATTTTTCCCTCCTATTAGTGCCTTAACACTTCCCAAGTAAAGGGTACCAAAGAATACCTGTAGAGCAGTGTCACACTTCGGGAAAGCGCCTGAATTTTGCTTTCTCCTCTCCAATAGCGCCTTGTGACTCAGTACTATAGAGAATAAAGTATGGGGTGGTGTGTATAATGAGCTTTTACACACACCGAGTTGTGAGATGTACATAAACCCTGAGGCAAAGCCCAAAGGGTTTATAGAAATGCATCCTACAACGAGGGTGTGTGTAAATTGAGTTTTACACATCCACACCATACTTTATTTATATAATTGTTGGTGTGCACTTTTTGCCTCAGCAATTATCCAAAATAAAATAAGCAAACAGGTGTTCGGGCAGCAGCAGACCAGTCGTGATTTAGCACAGTCCGCAGTTATAGTGCTCCGCTAGAGGCAGAAAGAAGTGGAGATGACATTTTGTGGCTCGACAGAAAACAAAACACCACTAAATGATAATAACTGGTGTTTTCTGTTTGTTTTTTGTTAAACTTACTGCTGAATGGCAGTTGTGGCATCCTTGAGTTCCAGCGTGCAGAGGTGGGGAGACCATGAACATCATACTAAAGGAAGACTGGCAGCTAGCACATGATGTCTTTGAGGAAACCTAATGCATGTTTGTTGTTATAACCAGCTGGTTATAACAGAAAATGACAACCAGGTTTCCCTATAGGAAAAAGTGCACACCAGCTATTATAAATAGATTACTGCACTGAAATGGAGCAGAATAAAGGAAAATGTACAGCTTCTAGCAGTACAAAATAACAAGACTTTGTTAAATGCATCTTAGTCAACATAAAAATAAAATGTTACTTTATCTTTATTATATTAAAAAGTCCTGGATAAAGGGGACTTAATTCATTAGAAACATGTTTTTTTTACTTATAATATAGCCCCTGATTTCATGTATTACAACTTGTTTTTTCAAAACATAGAAAAAGGAAACACTAGGCGCCATCTACCTGTTCCCAGTGAGGTTCTTTAGGGACTATGAGCCCTGATGCCTATAATTTATTTCTTGGAAAGGGATGACCTCACAAAAATAGGAGGAGCCAACCTTACTGAAAATTCTTATTTTTTTTTAAAGAAGCAGACTTTCTCTAATGGAATAATGTTAAATGTATTGTGGAGTAGGCCTGGTAGCACTGAGGGCTGAGGCACTGGTGGCCACCTCACACCATGCCGGCGACCTGTGTTCAAGAATGAGCATGGGCTGCGAGAGGTTGGTAGGGGAGGAGAGGGATCAAGCGTCCAAGGGACTGCTCTCCTTCTCCGAGGAGGGATGTCAGTGGTCGGTCCATGTCTGGCCCCTAGCAGAGGGTCGGGGCAGCACACTGACACTGTAAGAAAGAGGGGTGGAGATTGGGCAGACACCTGGAGGAGGAGGCAGACATGTGCATGCTCCTTCCATTGCGTCATTGCACGCCTCATCTCCAGGGGACTGAAAAGTGGAAATGGCTCTGGTTGGAGCAGCATGAACTTCCGTCCTCCATGGCCCGACCCCCAATGGCACCTCATCTGAATCCATCTCGGTGAGTTGAGCTATGGGAGGCTCCTCACCTGCCACAGGGATAAACCATGGAGGGAATTGAGGAGGTGGCCTAATGTCAGGTGTGGTGGCGGGAGGTCAGTCGGGATGTTCCAGTCAACCAGAGCCAAGGGAGAGAAAGTATAAAGCCAAAAAAAAAGTATTGTTTCCTGTGCTATAGAAATTCTAGCACAGTATAAATGAAAAGACTGCTGAAATAAAATATTTGCTTCTAAAATCAGGGGTTGATCCGTGATCTGGGGAGGGTATATAAGGCACATATTTGTGATGTAAGGAGATTGGTGGTCAGAAGATACTGACCTGAATGGAGAGAAGATGTGAACTCTCACACCTTCTGAATGCAATTGATTACTTGACTGAGGAAAATCTGAAAGCTAAGATTGTTTCTGAAGTATTGCTGTGATTCAGTGTTTGTATTGGATTTATTTTTAGTTTTATTTTTTTGAAGAAAGTTATTTTTGTTTTATTTTATTATTTTTCTGGATTTCTTATAAATAAATATCATTCTTTGCCTGTAAAACTGCAACTTCTGAACACTGTCATCTTTCATCCCACACCTCTCCACAGTTGGTGGGAAAAGTGGGATTTGGTACTGAAATATCTGGACTGGGCAAGGGGACATTTTCAGTGGATATCGCCTGGATATCCAGATGGACAAATGTACAAGGGAAACCAAGAGATATACTGAAGACCAGGATCCAAGGAGTGTTGGCCAGAGCCATGGTGGAACATCTGGGGAAAAGCCTCTTGCTGGCCTTGACCTAGTAGCACAAAGTAAGACAAAACTGGAGTTCAATGATAGCATGCATGAAACTGGAGAAGACGTCATGATGCACCACCTAAAGATGTAAGTGAATTGCTAAGATTGTTATGCGTGAAGCAATTAGAGATGGATAAGCGATGGAGAGTGATCACCAACGGCAGGATGCAGTGTGGCAGATTCCATGAGGGCTATCCAAGTATTAAGTGTTGGGCATTCAAATAGAACTGGGAATGTTCCAAAGACACTAAGCTGACTAAGATCTCTGAGGCAGATGACACTGAAGCCTATCGTTGAAAGGATTTGAAAGGATTGCCAGGAGCTATGCATGGCCCAAGGAGCAATGGGTTGTTTTAGTACCTTATTTGACAGGATGAGCCCAATTGGTGTGCAGTCATATGGTAAGCAGATAGGCTGAGGACTATTATAGAGTGAAACAAACAAGCAATCCTACAACAATATGACTTTAATACTGAGACATATAGACAAAGATTTTGAGACTTAAAATGCAATCACTAGACATACCATGAGAACATATGCTTTCGACTTAAAGAGCTCTGTTATAATGGTTACAACCCTGACAATAAGACTGTGGATCAACTTCTAGAAATGGTGATCATCGAACAGTTTTGAAGGTGTACAAATCTGGGTAAAGGAGCAGACATAGCAGAAAAGACCATTACCTTGGCAGAGGACCACTTGGCAGCTCAATCCATCAAAACCAGAGGATTCCAGGGCACTGGTACTAACCCAGCCAGCCTGGTAAGAAACCTTCCTTTTTAACTTATAATTAAACTCAGACTGTTTTAAACAAGATTGGAGGGCAGGACAAGGGAAGAACATTTCCTCTGATGTGATATGCCATAGCTGTTAAGGAGGGACAGCTTGGAAGGACAAGGAGTGAATCCTCAGGATTGCGGGAGCAGCTGCACAAGGGAGGAGCTGGATGTCATTGTCCACCCTAGGGACAAAGGACTTGGCTGGGAATGGGATCAGAGCAGTGCAAGAGTTTGTAGAGTTGAGGAGGGCCTTGAGACAAGTAGCACGTGCAGTAACCTTCTCGGAGGTGCTGCCTGTCTATGCAAGGAGATGTTAGGATACTCCACACCATGGGATTCAATGAATGGTTGAAAAACTGGTGTGGAGCTCAGGGTTTAGCTTCATTGGTGACTGAGGTCCACCTGGAGTTATGCAGGGCTGAACTGGTGTGATGGTCTGAATCTGTCTGGGAGGGAACCAGGATCCTAGGTGATAGGTTTAAATGCTTCACTGGCAAGCATTTAAACTAGTCAAGGGGTAGGTACTAAAAGGAGCAGGGAAATCCCAGGCTTCTCCCCACAAAACATGGTAGTTAGTGAGGTAAACACCAGGCAAAGATGTCAATAGGGAGCAGGACTAGGTAAAATGCAAAAGAGCAAAGGCAGTAAGGACAGGGATGGGGCTAAAGGGTAAGGCCATCAAAAAATGGAGGGTGATGAGTACCAATGCCCATAGTCTGTGTAATAAGCTCCTTGAACTAGTGATCTTGATGGAAGATGGACACCTGGATATCATGGCAGTCACAGAAACATGGTACACAGAGAAACATGACTGGGATGTCAACATACCAGGGTAGACAAGCTACGGGAGGGTCAGGGAGGTAAAGAGGAGGTAGCTCTCTATGTAGGGAAGGGATCAAAGCAACAGAACTAAAGGTTAAACAGGGATTAGAGAGGCACTGTGGGTCACCCTGGAGACAGAAATGGCACCACAATCCTCACAGGGTTGTATACAGACCCCATCTCAGGGAAGGCAATGAACAAGGAAATGATGGAATGTATCCTTAGAATGGTGGAAAAAGGGATATATTGTTGATGGAGGACCTGAATATGCCAGATGTTAACTGGAGCACCTTTGCTGCAGCCACATCCAAGAACAGGGTTATTCTCAATGCCCTACAGGGGCGTGCCTCAGACAGCTAGTAGTAGAACCCACTCAAGAGGAGCAATCTTAGACCTGGTGCTGTCAAATGGGGACGGAGAAAGGATCTATTTGGAAGTGGGTAGTAATCTGGAAACAAGCGACCACCAAACAGTGTTGTTCACAATAAACACAGCCACAGAGTCAAGCCATACAAAAACAAGAGTACTGGACTTTGAGAAGACTGACTTTGGGAAAATGGGAGAGTGCCTCAGAAAAGCACTAGCAAATGAGCAAGAAGGAGGGTGGAGGAACAATGGGAAAATTAAAACAGCCATCACAGAGGCAACAAGCCTTTGTGTGATGCAAATCAACAAAACAAAGGAAAACACCACTATGGTTCTCAAAAGAGGTGGCAGGGAAGGTTAAGAAGAAAAAGTAACATTCAGGAGGTATAAGGAAACACAGAAGGAGTAGGACAGAGAACTGTACCAGTTAAAGTAGAAGGAAGCAGGAAGGCAGTCAGAATAAAAGGCACAAACTGAGAAAAGATAGCTAACTCAGTTAAAGGGGATAAAACCTTTTATAGGTACATTAGGGAGTGAAGAAAGACCAAGGGAGGGATAGTGAAGCTTAATAAAGAGAAGGGAGAGTGGGTAGATGGTGACAGTGAAAAGCAGGATACTGAATGAATACTTCTGCTCAGTATTCACAAAAGAAGAGGAGGGAGGTACCTAAATCAAAGAATAGAAGCACTCTGGATAGGGAGGTCGAAACAGTCCATTCACAGAAGAAAGATTTCTGAAAGAACTCTTAAAACTGAAGGTGGACAAACCAATGGGGCCTGACGGATTCACCCAAGAATTCTAAAAGAACTAAGGGTAGAACTAGTGACACCACTGACTACCCTTTTTAACAAATCATGGGAGGATGGTGTGGTACCTGAGGAATGGACGAGGGTGGATGTGATTCCCTTCACAAAGTGGGACCAACACAGGGCAGGAAACTACAGACCTGTTAGTTGACCTCAGTGGTAGAAAATTATTATTGCATTCCTAGAGGCCAGTGGGGGGACCCAAGGCAACATGGATTCACAGCAGGAAGGTCATGTCAGATGAATCAAATAGATTTCTTTGACTGGGTGACCAAAGTAGTAGTCCAGGAGGGGCTGTGGACATGGCTTACCTAGACTTTAGCAAGGCATTTGACACAGTCACACACAAAGATTAATATACAAGTTAGCCAGCCTTGGAGTGGGTCCCAAGGTGGTAGCCTGGGTAAAAAATTGGCTGGACAACAGGATGCAGAAGATAATAGTAAATGGGTCACTCTGAAAAAGGGGGGTTACTAAGATTTATGGTTCAGTACTGGGACTGGTCCTCTTTAATGCTTTTATAAGTGACATTGCAGAGGGACTGGAAGGAAAAATATGTCCGTTTGCAGACGACACAAAGATCTGCAACAGGGTTCGATACAGAAGGTGGGGTGGAATGGATGAGAAGGGACTTGGCAAGGTTGGAGGAATGGTCAAATGTATGGCAGCTCAGATTCAGTGCAAAGAAGTGCAAAGTAATGCACCTGGGAAACAAAAACCCAGGGAAGAGTACACAATGGAGGTGAGATACTAACAACAACAAAAATGGAAGGGCATGTGGGTAGTCATATCCAATGACCTAAAGGTGGGCATGCAATGTGAGAAGGCAGTAAGGAGGGCTGGCAGGATGCTGGGATACATAGGAGAGGCATCACTGGTAGAAAACAGGAAGTTGTATCCTCTGTACTGACAGTTGATGAGACCCCATCTGGAGTACTGCATGCAGTTCTGGAGACCCCATCTCCACAAGGAGATAGACAGGATGGAGGCTGTCCAGAGGAGGACAACTAAAATAGTTCAGGGTCTGCACCAGAAGACCTACAAAGAGAGATTAAAGGAGCTTAATATGTATGCTCTCAAGGAGAGGAGGTAGAGGGAGGACATGATAGAAACTTTCAGTACCTCAGGGAATCAACAAAGTCCAAGAGGGTAGCATCTTTCAGAAAAGAGATGTGCAAGAACAAGGGGCACAATTTGAAGATAGAGGGGTAACTTAGAGATAATGTGAGAAAGTATTTTTCATGGAGAGGGTTGTGTATACATGGCCTTCCTGAGGAGGTGGTGGAGTCA
Source organism: Neoceratodus forsteri (assembly GCA_016271365.2). NCBI lineage: Eukaryota > Metazoa > Chordata > Ceratodontiformes > Ceratodontidae > Neoceratodus > Neoceratodus forsteri. The sequence goes on along the minus strand of CM028131.1, from coordinate 888,019,393 downwards.
AAACAGTGGGAGAATTCAAGAATGCATGGGACAGACATAAGGCAGTTCTGGTGGGGGTAGGAGGAAGTAGGCTGTTGGTTAACTGGGATCTGCACCTTATCCATTAGATAGAGAAATGGGTAGACTAGGTGGGCCAAGCGGTCCTTATCTGCCATCAAACTCTATGTTTCTATGTTTCTAAGGCAGAGGAACACTGCCAGAAATTGTCCCAATAAAAGAAGAGAACAAGCACATTTAGCATTGGCTAATTGAGGACATAATGCAACCTCTGTGGAAATTGCATCCAAACAAATGATGGGACTTACAGACTCAGGAAGTCATCAGACTTTAGTTTGGGCAGACATAGTGGAACCCAATAAATCCGGAGAAACTAACACCACAGTTGTTTGTGTTCATGGAGACACACATTCTTATCCAACAGTATCAAGAAAATGACTGTACAGGAAACAGCACAGGAAATGACAATGGGTCTAGTACCTTGATTACCAGTGCCAGTGATTATTTAACATGATCACCCTCATTTTGACAAATTTATTAAGAATCCTCAATATCAGTCACCAATTGTTGCTATGATAACAAGAGCCCAGGCCAAACAAGAACAATTACAAACTGTGTTTCCTTTAGAGGAGGACATCTTTGGCAACCCGGAAAAATGAAGGACAAAGCTGGAAAAAAGAAAATTAAAGAAACAGTGGGTTAATACTCATTGTGATGTGCCCCAAGACTTTGGACAGGTTTTAAAGGATGTGACTTGGGCTGTGAACAACAAATGGACAAATTATTAACACCCTAATTTTGGTGGGTTGGCAAAGGTACAGAGAATGGCTCCCCAATATGTACAGAAAAATAGATTGTTACATAGGGAATGTGTAAACCTAAACCAGAGATATAGTTGTCCAGTTACTGGTACTTGAAAGAGACCTTAGGCAAATCATGTATTTAGCCCATGACATCCCTTGGCAAGCCATGCAGGCAGGACAGAACCCTTAATTGCCTGTTAACTAGATGTTATTGACCTACCATACACAAATAGAATGCAGACTATTGTCATTCACGTGACAGAATGCCAAAAGTGGCACCCACAGGTAAAAGGACAGAGTACCCTACAACCCATTCCTACTGTGACAAACCCTTTGAAAAGTGACTATGGATGTAGTGGGCCCCTGTAGAAAAGCTCAAAAGGTAATAGGTACATCTTGTTAATATGCAATTACACCACTAGATATGCAGAAGCATACCTATGAGATCTGTTACAGCCCCTAGAATAGTGAAAGAACTGGAAAAAGTATTCCATAGGATGTGTATACCCTAAGAGATTTTAACAGACCAGGGTACTAATTTAAATTCTCTAATGCTAAAGAATTGTATCATCTGCTAAGGGCAGTGGCAGTGCATACGTCCCCTTACCATCCCCAGACAGATGGCCTCGTCAAGAGGTTTAACCAAACAGTGAAAAGAATGTTACAAAATTTTTTTCAAAGAGGAGGTAGGGACTGGGATAAATACTTACCATACCTATTGTTCGCCTATTGAGAAGTGCCACAGGCATCCACAGGATTTTTCCGATTAGCATTGTTATATGGGCGAAACCTAGGGGCCCATTGGATGTCACTAAAGAACATTGGAAGGAAGGAAAAGTGTAGGCTACATGAATGTTCTTGAGTACATGACTCAATTAGCATAAATGCCTGTTATGATATGTGGAACAAGCTTGTCAGAACAGTAGCTAAAACAGACTGAACAAGAAGTGAGAAACGATCAAGAACTGAATGATAAGGCATCGCAGGAAGGAGGTAAGTGTTGTTGTTGCTACCCCCAACAGAGAACAAACTACTTATGAAGTGGCAGAGGCCTTACACTGTACTCAGACATACAGGTCTGGTTAATTACGAAATCAGCATGCCAGAAAAGAGACCATCCAAGAAAATACACCATGCTAATCTTTAAAGGAGATAGTATGAGAAGCCCATCCTCTCATTTTTTATTCACCTTGAAGAGTGGACGAGCCAGAGATAACTAATAAATGATTGGAGAAACCAGGACAGTTAGGGGAACTACAGATCAACCCTGAGTTAGAGGCCAGACAACAAGAAGATTTACAAGGGTATTACAAACATTTAGACACTTTCACTAACATTCCTGGTAGGGCTAAAGGGATTACACATACCATTACAGTGACACAGAATAAACGCATTCACCAAGGGCCTTACCGATTACCAGAAAAGGTTAGGAGTGAGGTCATACCACACAAAAGGTGAAAAATGGAGCAGCTACGTACAGTATTATTATGCCATATTTAGAGTGCATGGTCAGCTCTTATAGTGGTGGTGGACAAAAGAGGGCAGAATCCAGTTATACCTTGATGTCAGAAAGTTGAACATGGTATCTCTATTTGATGGATACCCTATGCCTCGAATAGATGGCATAACTGACAAACTTGACAATGCCGTTATATCACCACCCTTGACCTCACTAAAGACCATTGGCAGATACCCCTAGCACAGAAATCCCAGGAAAAAATGGTCTTTGGCAGTCCTATTATCCTATTATTATCCTATTACTATCCTATTACTCCTATTGTCCTATCATTATCCTAGTATCCTATAACTATTATCCTCCTATTATCCTATTATTATCCTGACAGATAGGGTGGTTTCAAGGAACCTTAGGGCATCCTCAGTCCCCTGCAAGAAGTACTCCACATCAACACTACCATGGGAAATCGAGCTTTCTTGATCACAGCTCACTCCCTATTGAACAAGCTCCCTCCATCCATTTGCTGCCTCACACCCACCAAGCTTTTAAACAAAACCTGAAAGCCTGGCTCCTTATGGCTGCAAACTGTCACTGCACTGTACAAAAATGCTAGACCCTACAAATCATTTATGCTCTTCTATGGGTAAGCAGCACTTACTGCCCTCCTCACCTGCCCCTCCTTTCCTCACCTCTGTCCTTCCTACCCTACCCACCCATACCCTCTAACCCTGAAGACTACCCCTGACCCTCTGTCTTTCCTTACCCATACCCTTAAAACCCTCTAGCCTAACCCTCCCCCAATCTCTGTTTTTAATCCCAAATGATACTATGAAACTATTCATTTGTCTGAATTTGCACAGTGTATTGTTACTGCACCTGTATGGATTTTGTTATCCATTGTAATTGTACAATTTTATTGTATGTAACTTGACCATCTGTTTTATCGCTTGTCTTTGCTTATGTACCATACCATTTTTGTTTTAGTATAATCTAGCTGTCCACTGTATATTGTCCCCTCACATGTTGAGTGTGCGTGTACTGTAACTTGTATTGTACTTATTGTACTATTTGTATCTGTGTTATTTTGCCACCTTGTGGCCCGGGTTGTGACTGAAAATGGTCTTCTGGATCAGTGCACCACCCGGCTACCAAAACATAAATAAATAAACTATTAGGTCATACCACTTTGTCACAATGCCATTTGGACTACGGTGCCCCAGTAACATTCCAATAATTAATGGACCAAATTCTGAACCCACATACGTCATGTTGTGCAGCCTATTTAGATGACATAGTCATTTATAGTCCAAAATGGGAATCACACATACATTTGTCTGCTGTACTCCAGTCTACTTCAGAGGCAGGCTTAACCATTAACCATGTGAAATGTGCAGTAGCCAAGAATGAAACAAAGCATTGGGGTTTTATCATAGGAATGGACAGATAAAACCTGATGTGGGTAAAGTAGAAGCCATGGCTAATAGTCACACTTCCTCACAAATATATTAATGAAGGGCCTTCTTACATCTGGCCAGCCATTACAGACAGTTTATACCAAATTTTGCCACAGTCACCAGTCTTCTCACTGATTTGACCAAGAAAGTGCCCTAATAAAGTGCAGTGGATCCCTACATGTGATGAAGCTTTTAGGCACATAAAGGCTATTATGTGTACTACCCCAGTTTTGACAAGCCCAAACCTTCAGCAGCCTTTTGAGGTGCAGATTGATGCATCTGAAACTGACATAGAGGCTGTATTATCCCAGACAGTGAGTGGGGAGGAGCACCCCATCATTTTTATCAGCAGAAAACTGCATGAACTGGAGAGTAAATACTCCACAACTAAGAAAGAACACTTAGCCTTAAAGTGGGCTAGAGTCCTTAAATACTACTTATGGGGCACCGAGTTTACGGTACTGACTGATCATAATTCACTCTGCTGGTTAAACCAAATGAAAGAGAAAATCATCAGATTATGAAATGGTACTTGGTCTTGCAACCATACCAGTTCTCTATTCTTCATAGAGCAGGGTCAGAACACAAGAATGCTGATTTTTGTAATGGTATGGAGCAGGAATTGATGTTAATGCCATGCAATATGAATAGAGTAGTTGTGGAATTAACCTTCTAATTCTGTATCAAGTGTAAAGACAGATATTACAAAAAGAACCTCAGGTATGATGCTTGATATATACTGTTATCCAGATCTCCAGCATCTTTATGCAGATTTTATTAAGGACCCTGAGGTGGAGCCCTAAAGGGGTGGGTGGGATCTCCATTCCTTCCAAGGATATGGAAGGTGGCAAGCAGCCTGATTATACTGCTTCCCTCTTGTGTGGGGGGATGTGTGATAGGGCAGGACCCAACTGAGCTTGGAAGGACCTATACTATCCTCTGTTTCTAGAAAAGACTGTTGCAGCAGCACTATATACTCTATCTTTAAACCTATTATGACTTTTCTTCTTGCCCCATCAGGCTGGCCACCTGTGAGCCCCCATCTCTTAATTAAAACAAAGGACCTTGTTTTGTTTTTTGTTTTTAATATTAAAGAAACTTGTAGCCTTGTTAAAACTATCCTTTGGGGCTTTGTTTTGAATGTGAAATATAGCAGTTTGACTCTATGTCAGGAACTGCCCCATTTTAGTTAGTGCTCCATTTTTTTTCTTTATTTCAGAACACTTTGTTGCCACAGAGAGAAGGAAACTTAGTATTAAAAATAGAATAAAATAATTAGTGTTCGGCAGAAGCCAGTAAAGAAAGTTTTTTGGCATCTCCGACACTCAGAGCACTTGGAGTTAAATTGTGAAACACAGGCTGTTGCTCTGGAGCTCCCAATTCAAAACATTGTGGTTTGCAAATAAAACCCTTCTCTCCTGCCTATTAGTCCCTTAACACTTCCCTGTAGAAGGGTACAAAAGAATACATGTAGAGCAGTATCACACTCAGGGAAGCACTCTGAATTTTGCTTTCTCCTCTCCCCAGTAGCGTTGCGAGCGCAGTACTATAAATAAATTACTCACACTGAAATGGAACAGAACAGAAGGAAAATGTACAGCCCTAGCAGAAAATGCCATAAGTACAAAAATAACAAGGCTTTGTTAAAATGCATATTATGCAATATAAAAATGAAAATGTTACTTTATCTTTATTATATTAAAAGTCCTGGATAAAAGGACTTCAAGAGCTAGTACAACCAGAACAGACTGGGAAATTATACAAAGATTAGTAGTAGTCAGCTGTAACTTTCTTTATTTCCGAAGTATTTTAGTTTTCCCTTTGTTTATTAGAAAGTTTTCTCTGTGACAATATTGTGCTGGATCGTGAAGCACCTCTTAGTCTGGCTGCTGACATAGCTAGCTCTAGTACCACACTACATCATTAGCATTGTGATCTCATTGACAGTGACATCACAGCTGACTGACCTGGCAGCTACTGACTGGCTGTTCCTAAGCAGTAGTGATGTCACAGTCAGTGAGGTAACAATGCTGCTGATGTAGTTGGGGGATAGAGCAAGATATGTCAGCTGCCAAGCAGAGTGAGAGTGTTGTTCCTCACAGCATACCTACTAACATCAGGCAATCAATCTTCTAATTAATGAAAAGGAAAAGTACTTAGATATAAAAGTAATGGCTGAATGCTTTTAAAAACTAATATTAGTTTTAGGCAGTACACGAGCTCTTTCATCCATTTGAAATAATATTTTTTCTTACAATACAGCCCTTGTTTTCATGTATTTCAACTTGTTTTTTTCTTTAAAACGTAGTAAATGAAACATTAGAAGCTATCTACCTGTTCCGAGTAAGGTTTTTGGGGACTGCGAGCCCTGATGTCAATGATTTTATTCTTTGGAAAGAAGACCTCACAAAATGGGAGGAGCCAGCCTGCCTGAAAATTCAATATTTTCTTTTAAAGAAGCAGACTTTCTCTAATGGAATAATGTTAAATGTATTGTAGTGGATGGTGGAATGCTGTTATGCATGGAATTCATGCCTGGGATATGCTTGTTCTGCTTGCAGTAGCGACATCATTATGTTGTTCTGCTGTTGTAGTGATGTCACTGCTGCAGCAGAGCAACTTGGAATGCTGCCACATAGATGCTTTCCTCTATCCAGTTAAGCTGGAAGTTTTTGTTTTTTAACTTGAACTTGCAGAAACATCTGCAGCACACTCTCAGTTAAAAATATGTTAACATTTCTATTCTGTGTTGTCTTGACTAGCTGTTTTTGTGTGATTTTCTATGCTATGACTGCCCATACACTATAAAGATTGTGTATAAGCAGTCATACAACTAAGGATATTCTTGTATCTCGAGGTCTCTTGGTACAGTACCCTCTTGAGCTGCCCTCCCGAGGTCACCTGTTACCAAGGAAACCTCTCAGTACAAGAATATCTTTGTTGTGTATGATTGCTCATATACAATCTTCTGTGTTTCCTCTGCAATAGAAATTCTAGCACTGTATAAATGAAAAACAGCTGAAATAAAAATATTTGCTTCTAAAATCAGGGGTTGATCACATGATGATCTGGGAGGGTATATAAAGCTAGGATTTGTGATGTAAGGGAGATTGGTGGGCAGAAGGATACTGACCTGCATGGAGAGAAGACCTGTGAGCATTCATGCCTTCTGAATGCAATAGATTACTTGACTGAGGAAAATCTAAAATGAAGACTGTTTCTGAAGTATTGCTGTGATTCAGCATTTGTACTGGATTTTTTTTTAAGAAAGTTATTTTTTAATTTATTTTTTTCTGCATTTCTTATAAATAAATATCACACTCTGCATGTAAAACTGCAGCTCCTGAGTAGTGTCCATCCGTCATCCCACACCCTCTACAAATAATAATCATGTTTGCATCTCGTAGAAGAAGAGTGCAAATATGAAGAACTATAAGTATTGGAGGAGTTTAGATCTAAAGAGGCCACTTATAAACAAGGCACAGATACCACAGACCCAAACTTATACTCTATAACCTCCTAAAATACAAACTCAATACTCTACTATCACGGTAAGGCAGAATTAGCCTCAGTGAGGACTATGCCTAGGTATTGGGAAAGGGTGAATGAGCTGGAAGCTGCTAGCTCACCAATAATGGATACAGCTAGCTAGCCAGCATCAGCTAGGTTCACAAAACATCACAAATTCCTGCAGCCACAGGAAAAACCCAGTGCAAGAGGTTTGCCACTTGTGGATGCCCAGTTGTCCCACAGCTGTGGGTATTCAAAGGTGGAGCTGGAGTACAACCAGCTCCACAATTTATGGCAGCTTGCGGGTGGTGTTGCCAGGAAATCCCCTGCTGCAGAAAACTGTTAAGGCCAGTAGGACTAGCCATAACATTATCCAAACTGTTGCAGCTGTGAATAGTAACTCTGCAGCTGCAAGGATTTTGGTCCTCAACTGCAGCGTGGAACTTAGTCCCAAACACGCTTGTGAATCTTGCCCCATATTGGGTCTCTCTGCAGCATTGTAGGTCAGCTACCACACTCCCAGCTGAAATCAACAGGGTCATGCAAACAATTTTATAAGGCCTCTACAGGGTGGATACTCCTTTGTCAGCTATCTTTTGCCAGGCATTTGAGTCTTGAGAACTTCCACCTACCTTCCATGGTGCAATCATTAGGGTTATACCTAAAAAGGACAAGAACCTTTCCTTTGTGCCAGCTACCACCCTATTTCTCTCCAAGGTCCTAGCATCCCGCCTAGAGACAGTTTTACCACAGTTGGAACACCCCTCCCAAGCTGGGTTTGTGAGGGTAGGGTGGGGTGGACTACATGCGTGTTCTCCTACATCTCATGATGATAGCACAGTCCACCCTCTCCCTGCTGCCACCACCTTGATTGACTTCAAGAAAGCATTTGATTTGATACAATGACCTTCTCTATATGCCATGCTCTCCCACTTTGGGTGTGGTTTGAACTTTCTAAAATGGGTTCAGGTGTTGTATAATTCCCAGTAGGGTTTCCACAAATAGATGGCTGTCCACCCTTTACCTTTACAAAAATATGAGACGGGGCTGCCCTCTCTCATCGCTTCTCTTACTCCTTGCTAAAGAGCTGCTGGCTGTTGCCATTCATTCCCATCCAGGTATACACAGGATCCAGATAGGTCCTTATAACTTCTCTACTGTACTATATGCTGATGACCTCCTATTATACTTAGCATCCCCACACGTATCCCTTCCTAGTCTGCTGTGCACTTTACACCATTTCTTGGAAATTTCGGGCCTCAGAGTTAAAAACGTCAGACACAGTTCTCCTCTTATCACTCCAGCCTGTCCTACTCCTTTCACTCTGGGTGTCTGAAATGGGTACCACAAGGTATTACATACTTGGGAACCCATGTTCAACTAAATATTGTGTCAGTGCTGAAGGATAACTTGGAACCCTTTTTGAGTCCCTGTCCACTGAATATGACAGTTAAAGCAATTGGTTTATCTCTAGTGGGCAAAACTGAAACAATACGGATGGTTCAATTCCTAAAAATTCTATATCAAATATGTAACCTCTCATTGCTTATCCTCAATGTTTGGATCGCTATGATAGACAAACTTGTAGGTTCCTTTCTGTCGGAGGGAAGAGTCCCATGCTACAGCAGAGCCAAATTAAAGCCCATTGGTCAGTAGGGGGCTGGGGGTTACCATGGTATAAAGGATATCATCTAGCTTTCATTGCAGTGCAAACCATGAACTGGTTCCATGATGATGTGGAATGTCTTCCCTTATGGGTCAGGATGGAAAGTCCATGTTCTCTGGTGCCCGCCCTCCCCCAGCATTTCCCTCTATGGCTCTACCCCAGGCAGTGTCCATCCATACCTACAGTATCTGTATCTGTGACCAGGTGGAAATCCTTAGTAAAATTTTACATCAGGATCTTTCCTTTGGAGCTTCCCACTTTGGGAGAATCTGACTCACAGTGGCAAACAAACTGCTTTCTGGCAGTCCTGGCAAAACTACGGCATTCTCCAACTGAAGGATTTATTAATTCCCAGTCCCAAGTCTCTCCATCTCCAAGCTCTTTTATATCTAGACACTTCAAAAGGTATCCCCAATCAAGAGCACTGGAGACTCTTACAAATCCGTAGTACCACCTCCAACTACTGAAGTCTTATCCTAATGACACAGTGCCCACAGGTGCCTCGCTAATTCATATCTGACTCCAGAAATGCTCAGAGACAGCTGGCGTTATTTGTGGTGCTTAAAAAGCCCAACCTGACCCCAAGCTTATAGTCAAGAGGCATTGGGAGGCTAACTTGGGTTCGACCATCTCTCCATGGTAGTGGAGGGACTACATGCCCATGGCTCACACAGTGGTATGAGATTCAAGAAGCCATCTAATACAAAACAAAATTCTTCATTTCTGGTATTGCACCCCCAAAATCCTTGGGGTACTACAGAATGACTCCTGTTGGAGTTATCAAGCCCTGGGGCCTCCCTTTACCATATACTGTGGACATGCCTGTATATTAACAGTTTTGGATTGGAGTCCATGCCGCATGTCAGACAGTCTTAGGCTCCCAGCTAACATACTCCCCTTTACTCTTCCTCTTAGGATCTCCTTTGGTGGCTCTCCATCTATGTAAAGAGCGCATCTCCTGGCTGGTTGCAGTTACCATAGAGACCAAGTGCCTGTTATATTGCAAAGGTGGAGATCTCAGAACATCCTGTCCCTACTAGACTGGAAATAGCATTGGGAACATTAGCTCAAAATGAAAGACTAAGCCATCTTGCCATTGGCAAACTTCTCCTGTACAACAATATTTGGACCCTATTTTTAACTTATGCTGCTGGGGCTGTTACCTAATTCAGGCTCTACCCATTTTGTGTAAATTACTGGTTTACCCTTGACACTCTGGGTAATAATGCTACTGTTCTAGCCTTTTCAACAGGTATAAATGAGACCCACTGCAAATGTACTGCTCTTAGGTAGGTTTGCCCTCCTGGTCAAAAGTCATACTGCATTAGTTATACAGGTCGGTCTGGGATGCAATGTTTTATTAATACTGTTTACACCCGGTGTTGATTAATCCCAATAACCCCATACCTTGTCATTGGTTGCTTACTTACACTGTTTTTCTCACGGTTTGTTTTGTTATTTTTCTGTTTTTGTTTTGTTAAACAAAAGAAAGAGTTTTTGCTCATACTGATCTGTTTGAGATGAGCTCTACATTTTTCCAAACAACATACTATTAGTTTATGTATTTTATAGTTATGAGGATGTTTCTGTTTCAAGTATAGATTTAGTATTTGTGATTCAGATGGAATTTTCATGCTTCACTGATGTCAACCCATGTAGATACAATGATGGCTGTATTATGCCATGCTTGTATATCTTTTTCTTATGGGTACCAGATGCTCTGTATTCATTATGTGGAATTTTCAGTAAAGATTATTTAACTACAAAAGAAAGAGCACATGATTAACAGGGCACTTGGTGTAATAGCATAGAAGCGTGGTTTGCTTCTAGCATCAGCAGCCCAGATGAGGCACAAAGGAGCAACAAAAGGTAAACGGGTATGGCTAGTCCTGAGACCACAAAGGTTTTGCTCATTGAAAGTGACCATTATGACTGACTTCTTCCTCTCTAGCTCTGCCTCTAAAGGTGTTTGGTTATCATTAGCCAGTGGTTATTCCAGCATATCATGTGTTGGGGAGTCACATGTATGGAGTCATTACAGTATAGCCTGGTTAGGTAGGGTTAATATATTGGGTCTTCTCTATCTGTACCTGGGGCCCATTAGGCTTAACAAAGCTATTTGGGAAAAGGCAGCAGTTATGTTATCAACTAATAACATAAAAGGATATGTGCACAGTCCTGGGTTTCAGCGTACTATGTTCTGGCATCATGCTTCCTCTTGCCAGCATTAGTCTGCTGAGGGGTCCACAACATCAGGTCAGGTGCTTAAACTGTGAAAAGGAACATTACATTATTGTTGTAAGCACATCCCACCTCTGATCCTTTAGCAAGTCACAGAAGATGAGAGTTGAGCAATCCAGGAGGGGGGCCTTGTTTGTGTCCATGGTATCCTGTGCTACAAGGGGCTGTAATCAACTGGAAAGGCTGTAAGGTTCCTGCACGAGTGCTGACTGTATGATAGTTCAGTGCTGATTGGCCTTGGGAGGATCCTATGTTCTGTTCCAGCATGTGCAACGTTCAGATGCATGTGGTTCAGGGGTGCATAGTGGAGCAGTTCATGCAGCTCACAGACTGAAATTTGTTGTCAACACCACTTAGATTACCTTAGCAAATCAGGAGCTCAGGATCAAAGCAGCTGGAACAAGGATTTCAGACCAAGGTGGGAAAAAGCCAGTTGGGAGAGTAGTTTTGCTCGCTACAGCCTTGTTCAGTTTTCTGAGTGTGCTGCTGGTGTTACAAGGGGTCTTGATTCAATAGTCCATGGCAGAGAGAAGATTAAGACAATAGCATTCATCCAGGTCAGTGCTGCAAAGAGGTTTGATTTGGAGGACTCCAGTGGCTGGAGTATTATGTTCCATCCAAGGACCAGGCAGTAGACCCAGAAGGATGGAATTGGCTAGGCATCTGCTGGGGACCAGAAGTGTCCAAAGTTATGTCTATTTTCTTAGGTGTTAACTGTGAATTTGAGTCTGAGGCCCAGAGGGAGTTGTTGTGGGGCTATTGACTGTAAAAACAGGTTTGGAGCTGTGAGTTCTAGATAGCTCTAATGGGTATGTGCAATGCCACACACACTGTTTGCCATACAGGAGTGTGCAAGCCTATCAAATGGCATGAACCCTTCCTGAAGTGTAGTCCATGGGGAAGAGAGGGATGAGAGGAAACAAGGCATGGTCTGTGTTACTATACAAAAAGCAGCTTTCTTGACCAAACAAAAGTCCCAAGCTGTCATGATGTCCAGTAGTATTCGTCCCTTGAAAACACATTCTGGCAGGTGAAAAACTAGCTCTTGTTTTACTGGTTGAGAAAACTAAAAGTCAAAGGGGAATAGCTTTTCATGGTAGAGCAGACCCTAGTCCTGCAAAGTTTTGTAACAGTGTGTAAGTGACAGTCTGCATCTTCTGAGCCTGTCAACTTTGAGGAAGGTAGAGGGACCATTGTGGCAACTACCTCACCCCATGATACTGAGGAGGGTGCAGGAGCTGCAGCCGCCTCTTGTGTGGAGGGTACTTGTAGAGCTGAGGGCACTGATATAGGCAACTGAAGATCTTCATTGTGGGTCTGTCTTTTAGATGTGGCATCTGATGTTTCTGAGGCAAGAGGGCATATTTATTTGCAGCCAGTAGCACAGAGAATTCTGTTTCTTCCTCCTCAACTGATTCCTCATCCATGCAGTTGTGGCTACATGAGTGAACCAGTGGGTGGAGTGCTCTTACCTATTTCTAGACTGGTTCCAATTTCTTCTCTTAGTTTTGGGTGTGAGGAACCATGGTTATTCTCCGAGGTTCTGAGGAGAGGTCTTGGCCTGGTCTAAGTGGCAGGCCAGGGTGGTGTCTATGGGTGAAGCAGCAGGGGCCAGTGGGGGTATTGTGATCTGCCTTTCAGTGCCAGGAGTGTGGGACTCATCATTTGCAGATCTGGGTCTCAGGGTGTCCAGAAAGTTGGCCACAGCTTCATGGGAGTCAAAAACCTTAGGCACTCCATTAACCATTATTCTCAGAAAAGAAGGGCACCTCAGTGTAGAAAGGGATGCCCAGCTGATGTATCCACTGCCACACAGCTGTTAGGCCTTCTGACTATTAGTTAAGTCCCTAAAGGAGTCCTGGAAAATCATGACTGGGTGCCCTTGCCATTCGAGGCACCCCAGCACTCTGGCACTCATGGAATGTCCTCCTTTACCAGGTAGCAGAAACATAGCCAGAATGTGTCGAGATCACTCACCTTTTTAGGAGGTGGTGTAAGAGACCTGTGGGCCTTCTCAATTTTGAAACAAGGATTCCCTAGGGAGCATAAGGACAGAGGGAAGGATATGGCATAGTGAGCTGATGGTATAATTTAGCTCAGCCATCTCAGGTAGCCCCAAACACCTGAGGCTGCTTTGCATCCCCCTATTTTCAAGTTTATCCACCTTTTCTTGTAGATGCTCTTGGCCTGGTCCCTAAGTTGAGCTTGGAGGTGGTGGGTGTCAGTGTCAGCAGGACGAGTGCTGTTCTGTTGACATGACCTTGCATCTAGCCCTTGAGTGGTTTTGGTGTTGGCAGCAGTTGTTTTATTTTTATTTTATTTATTTTTATTTATTTATTTAACAAATTGGAAAGACCTTGAAGCCAAGAGCTCTTTTACAGAGGTTCCACCCTTGTATTTGGGGGTTGACCCTTGTATTTCCTTTATACCTGTGAGAATCTGGGCAAACATTGCTTCAGCGCAGTCAATCAGCATTGCTGGGGCCAGGATTCTTCCAGTGGGAAAGTTCAGGGTCATTACTACCTGAGGAAAAACTTTGCGGTATATCATGTGTGTTAAATGGGATGTTGCACAAAATAAAACAGAGGCTCATTGCTGCTGCTTCACTAAGTCTGGATAGCACTTTGTTCATAAAATAACTCTGGGAAACCGACGGATTATGCAGAATATTAATTCCTGTCATACAGAGGAAACAGTCTAATGGTCATTCTGGCTGAGCTCCCAGTTCTTGTTTTAACCAACAAACCTTGAATACAGGGCTATATGTTTATAATGCGTGATTCCATTACTACGAACTGCCACATTTTTGTGTTATGTATTTTATTTGTTTTACCAGGCCATATCTTCAGTGAGCTCTGTTGAGCACATGGCCATTTACAAGGAGGTCTTCGATAGGACAAACATAACCCCTTCCTGCAAAAAAAAAAATGGAATACAAATTTATAACAGTAATGGCATATCTTGCTACATGTCAATTTTTCAGAAAATATCAAAGCAGTTACAATGTAGTTCAAAGTCAGCAGTGAAGGAATAGCTAATTACATGGCAAAATTTGCAAAAGATATCAAGGCAATTACAGACAATTACAGACAATCCAAGTTCAAAAGTAACATTCCCATCTCAAGTACTGTATCTGTAGATCTGCATGTCACCTCTCTATAATACTGCATGTGTACCATGTCCTGGCTTCTCTAGCAAGCTCCCTGTCCTAACTAAGGCCCTCCATGGTTCATGTCCTGGCTATCTGAAAGCTTTCCTGACTCTCACACACCACTGTCCGCCTCTTCTGCTTCATGAGTGCTGGCCTACTGTCTGCACCCTGGTCCACGTTGAAGCTTTTTGGGACGGATACTGTAGAAGAGGTTATATTTACTATAAAATAAGTATAGCTATATTCACTCAGTTGATAATTGTGTGAAAATAAAATGGTGCTAACCGACCAAAATTGAATGTTTCAATGAGTGCAGAGCATGAAATTAAATTCTATGAATTGCAGCTGATTAGCTCTATGCACTAAGTATAACTTGGGTGAGAATAAACAGTTCTATAGTATTTCATAGTGGCTTCACTTATACTGTAGAATTCCTTGCCTGTCCACATTCAATTTGGCAGCATGGTGGGAGGGCCTTCAAAGGGTCCTAAAATTCCATCTTTTATAACTAGCCTACTGCCTGGGTTCATTTTATAAATTGTTTCTGAACTATGGCTAGCCTGAATGTGTTCTGTTCCTGAAAGCTACTTATTTTTTTTAATTGTTTTGTTTATTTTATTTTGCTTTATTTGTATTTTTGCATTTCCTCAATTCCTTGATTTGTTTTATTCTGGTGTACGGTGCCCTGGGTCCCAATGAAAGGGCAGCAGCTAAATAACACACCCTGCCTTGCTTAGTCGTATTTTTGTCTCCACCTACCTTGATTTCTGCTACCTCATTTCATATGGCCTTCTTTATGACATAGGTGGTGGGCAGAGGGAACAACCTACCTCAGGGGTTGTTACCATTCAGATAGTAGATGCATCCAAACATGGGTGGGACTCAGGATGATAACTGCAAAGGGGAGCAGGGGTAGTGTGGGCATCATCTTGGCAGACAGGTCTAACCAGTGCTACTGGCATCCTGACTGAGGTAGGACTGGACAGATTGATGGACCAAGGGTCTTTATCAGCCCGTAAAATTCAGTGTTTCTATGTTTCTCCCTAAAACCCATCTTTCCAATATGTCCAGAAAGCAGCTGACTGTCTCCTCATCCATACCAAAATAAGAAATCTTATCAAATGGTTTGAATCAAACTAGCACCATTTGTTGCTTGTTTGTTTTTAGGTTTGTCAATAGTATTGATCTATTGTTAATTAGCATACATAATGGATAACACCTGACAGATGGTGCTGTCATGTCAGTAATAGGACATGAGACAAGATATATTATATCATCTGAACTTTTCAAGAGGTAGGTTGTGGCCTCAGGAGTTCCCACTACAAGGGATGGTAATACTTTGAGTCTCTTATTATACTTTTAGATTTTTTTGTAGTGAAAATGAATTTGGCTACAGTGTATGGTTAAGTGTTGTTGTACTCGCTTTTGAACCTGACTAAAAGCTACTGTCCCACAGTTCAAAGGCCACGAAACACTGGTATACCCTTCTGTGGTACAACAGCTTTTTAATTAGTTGGAAACTCATGCCAACTGCCATTTTTTCCCTTTGCATGTGTGCAGATGTCATCAGTTCAGCATCTCCCATCACTACTAGTAGAGA
This sequence comes from Neoceratodus forsteri, assembly GCA_016271365.2. NCBI lineage: Eukaryota > Metazoa > Chordata > Ceratodontiformes > Ceratodontidae > Neoceratodus > Neoceratodus forsteri. The sequence goes on along the minus strand of CM028131.1, from coordinate 888,003,515 downwards.
AACTTTTCATTTTGTCTTAATCTCAAAAGCATAAACCCACCCCTTAACAACCTGATCCCTGCAATAGTATTTTTCTGTGAAAATATTATTAAATCCAGAGTCTGCTGAGAAACCATTATAAATGAGTTGCTGACTCAATGGTTTAGTCTATTTTCATGAATACAATTTATTATTATTATTATTATTTATTTAGTAACACTACATGTACAAAAGATCCAGTGTTGGGTGATCACCATGATCCTAAGTGTAAATGCTTCCATTTTAAGCTTCAAACATACAACGAAAATCATCCTGATCGTCTAGACACTGTATCTTTTCTAAATGTATTATATACTAATTTTCACATAAAATACTATTACAGGAACCGAGTGGGTTCCTGGAAGCTAATGTTTCTCTTGTGGAGTGGGCAGGAACAGTTTTTTTTTATTTTATCAAACCATATAAGGTATGTATGTATGAATTTATGTCATAAGTGTTATCAGGAAAAGCATACCAAGCTGGTATCAGCTCATTTGCAGATGTATCCTGGAGAGGGGAATGGGGACCAGTACAGTGGAGTAGTCACCTCAGCACAACAAATAAAAGATCGACAACAGCTGAGTTTCTTTCCATCTGAGGACTCTGATGACATCAGGGACCTCTCAAGCTTTATTCTCAGGGTCCCTATGGTGTCGTTTGGAACCCGCTGATAGAAACACAGCCCTGGTGTGCATGGTTGGCCATTCGTAGTTCTCTGTATGGATTTTGCAGTGCAGTCCATAAGCTGTGAATAGAAGTGCTGCTGTCTCTTTTACAAATGAGCAAACATTAAGACAAGGTTGGCTCTTTGCATAAAGAAAAATAAGAAAGCAAATTAATAATAATTAAGAAAATTAGACCAATTAAGTGGCGCTTACTTCTGTGAGGTGCACTTCTTGCCTGCTTTTTGCCTCATTTAGGCTTGGGACTCCTACCAGAAGGAATTGGAAGGAGTTATGAGGGGTATTTTTTATCTGTTTTCATTCAGTTTTGTGATAAAAGGTTTCAGCTTTATTGTGTTTATGTGTTGTGCAAGAGAGCTGTGATTTGATGAAGCTGTATATGTGGAGGCCGGAAGTGCTGGAAAGCATACCTCTCAACCTCCTGCCTTGCAAATCTTGGACAAGACTTAAAATAATCAGGGACACATGACCAAAATCGGGACACTTATCACAATACAGTAACTTCAGCTTTAGAAGCCTGCTGTATTGTGTAGCTAAGTGTGAAGAGTATTTTCTGAATGAGAACTAGACTGTAGTATTAATGGCTGGCAGCATTCAACTCCCTACCCCTTAGTGACAGAAATGCCAAATTTAGAAGGGACTTAGGAAACGTTTGAGGCAAAATTCAGGATGTTACCAAAAATCAGGTACAGTTGAGAGGTATGTTGAAAAGTTATTTAAGTTTGTTCCAAGGGAGGTTAAAGAGATAGCTGTGTCTTACTGAGAATGTAGTTGTATTTTTCTTTGTTAGACTACAGTACTCTGCATTTTGAAAACATGAACTTGTGTTCTTTACTCAAGGGTGGAGATATTGATATGTCTCTTACTAAAATGCAGTGTATTTTGCTGGTTCTATCCAATGCCTGCATTTTGAAAATGTGAATTAACATTTTTCTCAGGGTGGGTGGTCTGTGGAAAAGGATTTGTCATGTGGATGTGTTTGGTTTGCATACAGAACTTTTCACATGCTGTGTTAGTGATTTTGTAGCATACCCTCCAGCCATGCTTTATTACTCATTATACAATGGCAGCAGAGAATCCTGGTCCCTGATTGGTCAGACTGGGACTGGAACCGTATGTTATTCCAGCGTAACATCCCGGTTATAGTCCCACCAGAGTCATGACCACATTAAAGTTAAAAAAATCTATCCGCATATCTGTCCCTGCTGTCGTCGTCACCGCCCCGCTAATCTCCTGCTACAAACACACTGAGCGCTGCAGACACATTGCTTCCATCAATTTAACATTACTCTTTCTTCAACTTGTTCTCCCAGCACCATAACAAGAAATAATTTAGTGTACCGGAGAAGCAAGCACAACACAACCAGGAACAGCAGGGTACAAGCAAAAAAAACCATTCTGACCCCACACTGACCATTGCGATGTGACACCGTGACAACCCTCAGACTGTACACTCGCTGACTCGCTAAGCCTATTTCTTCGCTCAATATTTTAAAACTACATCCGCTACACCTCTCAACTGTGTTTTCATATCTTATCGCTTATTTTTACACTCTGATAGGAACCGGCTCACGAGTCATGCAGAGCAGGAGCTGGGAACAAGAAACTACTGACCTGGCCACATGATGGGAAGAAAGTGACAGACCTAAAATAAAACATAAAAATCACACAGTTCGTTGGGACACATAGAATCGCTTTTAAAAGAACGACACGGTTGGTGGCACAGAGAATCATTTAAATTTGAGCTGACAGAGGAGACAACACTCAGATGCTTATATGGGGACTCCGCAGGTGAGCCACAGTTACAATACAGCAGCTCCACCTGCTGGACAAAAAGAATACGCACTATTTCTTTAAAGAGTAAGCCTATGCTTTGGAAAAACACTAACATATATGGTTTCAAAGCAACTTTTTCATCTTTTCCTTCTCTTTAACTCATAAGCCATTGTATATAGGAATAATGCCCTCCAGGTTGGGTATTATGCTGGGATAACATCCCTTCTCGGGTGTTGGGCGCCCCGGCCGTGGCCTCGGGCCCAACTACCCGAGGCAGGATGTTATCCCAGCATAACACCCACCCTGTCGGGCATTATTCCTTTAATAATTACTGATTAGGTGAGATTACACTCAGATACCCATTATGTAATCTGTTGTTATAACTGGACAGCTATAATGGCAGGCGTGGGCAGCTGAGATCTGTCAATCAACACAGCAGTGTGAAGGTGCTCTGTAGAAACTATCAACTGCTGACCACCAAAACCAATGTGAACCATGAAGAATGATGCCTGCAGCATTATTGGGTACTGACTCCAGGGCAAGCAGCAGAGCTATGACCAGACTTTGATACCAAGGTAGGAAGCACAAATTTAGAAAAATGTTTCCCAGCCCCATGGCAGGCAGTGAGGCTGGGAGACAGGAAATACTGTCCATGCTTCCTCTACTCCCCATTCCCTACTCTTCCCTAGTTCACTAGTGGATAGAGCTATGTAGCAAAGCAGCATCCATTACCCCTCAGGCAGCAGCCTAGCTGTTTTAACATTATCTAAATTATAATTGTAAGGACAGCCCCCCATCTAAGGGTATGTGATAACATCTCTCATCCACAGAGGGCCTGCTTACAAACAAGAATGCTCAGTACCTTACTCACAGCACCACCACCATGGGTCCTCAGTGAGAGGTTTAAATGTTTCATCAGCAAGCATTTAAACTAGCCAAGGGGGTGGCAGAAATAAGCCTGGTGAAGCAAACAGCACCCCCCCACACACACACAAAATGATACAGATGGTAGAGAGGACCCTAATGTTGAGAAATCGCTAACAAGAACTAAAACCAAAATAGGTAAAAATGCTGAGAAAAGGCAGAATGGGAGTAAGGACAAGAGGGTTTGGAGGAAAGACATGAGTATAGGAGGGAGCTGTTAGAGAGGAAACAGTAAAATTGGATGGCCATGTGCACAAATGCTTGTGCAGTCTGGGAAACAAAATCGATGACTGGGATATGGCAATAGCAAGTTACACTCTATTCAGGAGGGACAGAGTGAGTAAAATGGAGGGGCTATTTACATCAGGGAAGGAATTACAGCAATTGAGGTATAGGGAATGCAGGAGAGGCAGGGCACTGTGGATTACCCTGGAGATGGGAAATGGTACTGCCATTCGCACTGGTGTGATCTACAGACCTCCCACACAAGGGAAAAGCTGGACAGGGTATTTGTGAAGCCATTCGCAGAATGACAACTAAAGGGAGGTGCTGCTGGTAGGAGACTTCACTCTGCCAGACATGGACTGGAGCAACCAGGCTGTAGCCTCAGTCAGGCACAGAGACATCCTGGAAGCCCTGCAGGGGCACGCCTAAGACAGTTAATGATGGAGCCCACCTGAGAGAGTGACTTTCGATCTAGTACTTATCAATGGAGACAGAATTACAGATGTAAAGTGTGGAGCCATCTGGGATCAGCGATCACAGTATGGTGTAGTTCAATGAGAGAACAGCAGAAGAGTCAAACCACACGAAAGCAATGGTCCTGGATTTCAGGCAGGCCAACTTTGCAAAGATAGGGGAATGTCTTAGGAAATCACTGACAGGGAAGAAGAAAAGGGAGAGGGGTGGAGGAACAACGGAAGAATACTTTTTTACAGTTAATCTTTTTATTGAAATCTTTGCAGTTTACAAGCAATATAGTTCAGAAGGTGAGAAGTACATTAACAGTTAGATGACCGTAACAGTGCAACTGTGAACTTGCAGGTACAACCTTACTTGAAGCATTAATACATATTAATCCTTAGAAAGCATATTACTTCAACCATTTAATGCTGTAAGTCCTGAAATCTAATGGGGGATTGCAGAGAGCAGGAGGGGCAAACACACACCGTAGTTCCTGTTCAAAAGAAGTCAGTGGAGTTGCTGCACTACGGGGTGTGTGCAGATTTTCTTGGTCTGCTTTACCTTAGTAGCTGTCGTTTGGCACACTACATATTGCAAATATGGTGCACATATCTCCTAGTAAATATCATTTTGCTACTTAGCTTGATAGGTTAATCTGGCATTCATTGCTTTTCTATAGAGGTACACCACTCCTGGATGTTTGCAGTATCAGTAGATCTTCATCTGGTGAGGATTAACCTCTTGGCCTCTACAGATGTTGCAATTAACCATTTCAAGCTTGCCAAAGAGAGAGAGAGTTCTGGAGGCTTGCATGCTAGCAGGAGGGTGTTGGGGGGACAATGAGATATCCATATCTAGGATGGTAGAACAGTTTTGTGTAACCATTGACCAAAATGGGGCAATGCGGGGCAGACCCATAGTTTTTGCACTAGATCAGCTCCTGGGGAGTCACACTTCCAGCAGTGTCATGGGGTACCACCACCAATACCTTGAGCTGGGCCAGAGTTTGACACCAACAGTGTAGAACCTTCTTTTGTATCAAGCGACTCTTTTGGTTCACATAGGCTTGCTGTGCCAGTCCTTAGCATTTACACCATTCCTCATCTGATATGTCTACTTGGAGGGCTGTCTGCCATTTATCCTTAGCACTTCCCATGTGGTCAGGTTGAGCATCTCTCATCATTTGGCAAATGGAACCAGCTTTGGCCTTGTTAGGCTTGAGCCAGTCCACTAGTGGGAGTGGGAATACTTTATGCATACTACTATTCTTGCAGGCCAAACAGTCACACTGTGAGTTATGCCACTGAGTATAGACAGACCTGATTTACAAATACCTCCAGAAATCTGTTTTGGGTAGATTGTATTTCAGCTGGAGGTTCTGGAAGGACTTATAATTACTTTTGTCCCGGTTAAAAAGGTTCCCCATTCTACAGATCGATCTACTCTCCCAGTTGTACCAGCGGATTGGAACTCCATCTATACATAAATCTGGATTACCCCAAAGGTATGTGAGACTCCCTATCCTAGGGCACTGCTTGGTAATTTTGTTGCATGTGACCATGCCCAGTGAACTGACTTAATGGTGATCCAGTGTACATCTTTGGGCGGAGCGAGTTACCCAAATAGAGTGAGGGTGCCTAACTCCCATAATTTCCTGTTCTATTTGACACCAGGCCGGGAGACTTGGGGCTGGGAACTGGAAGACTGATAGTGTTCTAGCTGTGATGAAGGCATACATATAATGCCGGAAGTTCAGGAGATTCCACCCACCCTGTGATCAATGAGCTCTTAATTTTGCTCTGCTAAATCTAGGAGGAAGTTCTCCAGAGGTAATGGCCTATAAGGGAGTCTAATTTCTGGAACCACTTGTCAGGAATTATGATGGGATGTGGGCCAAAGATAGTAAACTCTGGGGCCATCATCATCTTAGCTGAGTCTATTTTCCCTGGAAGGAAAAGGTTTAGGTGTTGCTATCTATTTAATTTCCTTTGGAATGTTGTTATTATCGGCAGCATATTCAAAGGGCACAGTTTGTGAATTGCTGGAGTTAGTATTATCCCTAGGTATTTGATTTGGGATCCTGCCCATCCAAACTCACGGTTCTTCCCATATCTACAGTTGTATGTTTATTAAGGGCATGATTTCTGACTTAGATCTATTAATTTTAATCCTGACAGTTGTTCAGACTGTGTAAATATATTCGGTACCTGGTCCAAGCTGTTGTGGAGATCACTGGTCAGGATAAGGTAGTCATCTGTATACAGTTTTGTTTTAAATTCCTCTTGATCCCTTTTATGCCAGGAATGAGGCTATAGACTTGAATGACCGATGTCAAAGGCTCTGTGGCCATTATGAAGAGCAGTGGAGAGAGGGCAGCCCTGCCTTGTGCCTCTATGCAGGGTAAATGGCTCTGATAATAGGCCGTTGGTGAGGACCTTAGCCTTAGAACCACTATAAATGGTGCTGACCCACCCCGGAAGTTTGGGCCTACATTGATTGTTCTTGGAACACCTTAAAATAATCCCATTGGACTGAGTCAAGGCTTTTTCAAAATCCATGGTAATAGCTGCCTCTGGGGATGTCAGAGCTGAGGCTTTCTGAAATAAAGTGACCAGAGCTCTCAAGTGATTTGCACTAGATCTACCTTTGACAAAGTCAACTTGAGATTCATGGATTATGGATGGTAGGACCTGTTCAAGTCTGGAAGCTAGAATTTTAGCTAATAATTTGGTGTCAGCATTTATCAAGGAAATAGGCCTGTAACCCATAGGGGACAAGGGTTCTTTTCCTTCCTTGGAAGGACCATTATCACCACCTCTTTTAGGGAGCCTGGTAGGGCCTGTGTGGCATGTGCTTCCCTCATCATGTGGAGCATTGGCCTACTGATTATGTCATTGGTAATCCGGTAAATGTCCGCTGGGAAGCCATCACTTCCCAGTGATTTATGAGGTGCCATTCCCTCTATGGCTTTGATCAATTCAGATTCTTGAATGGGCGCATCCAGCATGGCCCATTGCATCTCAGAGAGCATAGGACGGGTTGTTTGGGCCATGAATTTTGTCAAAGCTGGGCTTATGGAAGGGGGCTTATGCCTTGTACAGGTTGTTATAGAAGGCCGTTATGAGTTTATTTCTTTATGGGAAAAGTGCACAGTCCCTGCTGTATCTCTAAGTTTTTCAATGTGCCTTTTGGCCTGTTGTTTTCTAAGTCTGTATGAGAGCAGTTTCCCACATTTTCCCCTGGTCCTAGTACTTGTGTCATGATCTTGCCATTTGCAGCTCAGCCTTCCTGGTGGCCAGCATGTGTAATCTGATTCTGAGGGCTGTTAGTTCATATTTCAAGGCTTGGTTATTTAATCGACTGGAGTCAGCTTTATAAACTGCCTCCTTTTGTTTCAGTTGTAATTCTAACTGGTGGGCTTCTGCTTCCTTTGCTTTCTTTATATATTGCAAAGAGATTATCCTGCTCTTAATGTAGCTTTAAAAGCTTCCCATATCATATGAGAGGAGGCACAAAGTTCAGGATTGTCCTGAAAGTAGTTGGACACCTCCGTCTTTAACCATTGTTGGAAATGCTGGCAACCCAACAGGAGGGGTCCAACCTCCATGTCACTGACCTTACTTTACCTGGGTTTAAATAAGCCTGAAGTACCACCGGGCATGGTCAGATACATACAAAGAGGCAATGGATACGTCCGCTATGACAGGATTTAGGTTGGTTGAAGTAAACCAATAGTCAAATCTGCTGGCCATTGACCTCACCTCAGAGTAAAAGTAAAATCCTTATTAGAAAGATGAAAGGTTCGCCAAGTGTCTGTAAGGTGGTACAAGGCCAGCAAGTCAGATAAGTTTCTATTGCTTTACTATGCAGTTTGGATTTGGCATTGGTCCTGTCTGCAGATGATCCATGGCCATATTAAAATCCCCACCCACCCCATTATGCCTGGCCTGTCTACAGACATTTCTAGTAGCTTCTAGGAAATTACATTGAAAAACTCAGGTTTGTCTTCGTTCAGTGCATATATATTTTATTTTATTTTTTTATTTTTATTTTTCAATCTAGGATTAGAAAATACCTTTGAGCACAGTGGAGCTCATTTACAAAGGTTCCACATCAATAATGGGAGAGGGATACAAAACAGACAGAGTATAAAGCACAATAACATGTATAGATAATATCAAATACAGCGAACAGTAGAACAGCACAATACAAAGTAAGCATAGGTGATTGCAATTAGATACATAGTTGGCATTCTAGGATTCTATAAGCGAAAATGTGGGTGGGTAATCCCATTTGGAAATCGGGATGAGTGAGTCAGGGGGATGAAGAGTATCAGCAGGAATGAGAACAAGGATTAGGGACCCTCTATTCGTAGTAACCTAAACCAGTATCCACCTCCTCTCTTTACCCTGTGTTGTTCCAAGATGTGCCATTTGAAGTGCTTGTGACATAAGATCGAACCCCACCTTTGGCTTTTCCTGATATGCTATGAGCTTCCCACCCTACCCATTCCTCTCTAGTTTTTGCCTCTTTCTGTTTAATCTTGGTTTCTTGGAGGAAAGTAACCGGTGTTTTCAACGTTTGAGTCTGGACATTACCTTCTTCCTCTTAGTCGGTCATTTAGGCCCCTCACCTTCCATGAAGTGAAAGTTACCAGTATTGGGGACTCCAAAAGAGGACCTCATAAATAGAAAGTTCCTTTATCTCCAGGTGTGCATCCCTTGCCCTTACTGCTGGAAGAAGGAGTCTAGCCCAAAACTTTGCTGTCCCCATTAAAACTAATATGTGTACTCTTGCATACCTGAATACCAGTCCACAGTGTGCTTCTTCTATCTTCCCCAAAGTCTCTGCAAAGACTTTCCTTTTTCACTTGTTGTGTCCAAAACCTGTAATCCAAACAGCGGAATCTAACAGGGTGGGATATGGGCACATACTATAAGTATATCCACTACAATTACCATAAGAAGGCCTCTTAGGGATGTGTCCCCTTTGTCAGAGGCTAAGTCTACTAAGCCCCCCATTTAGATGAGATTGGTCTTTGTTATAACGCATGATTACGGGAAGAGCAGATTGTCGTTTAGGGCGACGTACATCAAAGAAAATCCATTTTGCCGATGTACACCTGCACGCAAAGGGCACCAAGAACTTGATTTTGTTTGATTTATGCAGTGGGCTGCACCCAACCACACACACACCCCTGCAGGGGCTTCACCCCATGACCCCATACTAAAGATTCTCAACTCCAGGGGTGTATGTTGGAGGGGGTAAAAATAAACAAAGGAAATTTCTCAGACCGGTGCAAAATCCTAATGCGCCCCAGCACCGAACCCGTGCACCATCCCAACCATAGCCTGCCATGAACCCACCACACCACATAGCCAGCTTGGCAACCCACCATTGTGCTACACTCACAAACCCTCCTCCCCTTCTACCCATCGCATGCTCGCTCTCCCCACCGTGCGCACATATACATATAAGCGACAGAGATGTCAGCTATACCCGCATTTGCCCTCATCCACTATCCCTGAGAACAGTCACCGCTATTGAGTCTCCTTTTTGTAAGTGCTCAATAGCGGTCACCCTTCCTCAACGGGATACTGATGAGATTGGACCCTGTATTTGCTAGTAGGGCTGCCAGTATCTCCTCCAGTGGCTCAATGAGACCTCTCAGTGGCACCATCTAACTGAACTGTTAACATGTTAACAACCACTGGAACCAATTTTGCTTAGAAGAAAAATATTTGCAGGCCACCGTGGAGTCAGAGCCCATAATGAACCCTGAGACCTCCACTAGGCGTCCATTAATAGTAAGAAAAGGGGGTGGGAGAGCAACTGCTCCCTCCTCCCATAACAAAGCTGCCACATCTGCACCATGTGAGTCAATCGCAGACCCTCCCACCCCAGAGAAGGTAAGGACTTGGGGGGGTCAGTAACAGGGGTATTAGGCCACCATAGTCAAAGTTAAAAGTAACCCCTTCGGTTTAAGCAGCCCCATATGTCTCCAGGGGTGATATGTTTCTGAAGGCATGCAAACCAAAATACCTCTCACTGGGATGTGTACTCCCCATGGGGTCGGTAAAATGTTGCATCCCCCCCTCCTGACCAGAACATAGGGCATGTGTTTTCTCATGGAAATGAGGACCTGCTCACTGGCTCACTGGCTGATTTGTGTCAGGTTCGTTATCTCCCCTAACCCAGCCTCAGAACTAATGCCAGGCTGGGTTCTATGTGATAATAGTGAACGAAAATGTATCACTATTATCGTGGAGTGTATATCAACGAAAAGCAAATAGTGATATACACGTGCCAAGAACCTGACATCCGCAAAGAAATAAGTGTTTTGTGGGGGCTCTTCTCCTGCCCCCGATTTTAGATTCCTAACTCAGGAGGGTGCATGTCGAGGAGGGGCACAGTCCGCAAGTAAAAAAAATTAAGTCCATAGCCACAGGCAGTGGCAACATTTAACGCAAGGAGGCAGTAGGGCAGTGGGTTAAGGCTCTGAGCTGCAAATCTGGAGACCTGGGTTTGAATCCCACAGCCCCCTAGTGCATACTGTGTGACCCTGAGCAAGTCACTTAACTTCCTTGTGCTCCCAGGTTGCACCTGCAAACAAGCTTTCAGCTTAGTGTGTCCTCACCTGGTAAAATAATTGGTTAAAAAAAAAAAAAAACTCTCCTGAACCCAGTACCTGCTGCGGATCTAGCCTCCCTCACCACCACACCACATGGCTGGCTTGGCGGCAGCAGGCACACTATACTGTATTAACCGTCTTCCCTATCCCTCCCTTCCCTCACCATCCTCCCTTTCCGGTCACCCTACCTACCCTCATGGTAGCAGTGAGTAGCCATGATAATATCGCCAAATATGTGTGGCCGTTTTGATGGTCGCCCATATTCGGTTGCTATTATCACAGGATACTGCCAGGCTGATATGCTTGAGTCCCTATGAATGCCCTTCAGCAATTTGGTAATCTTGTGTGGTCCTCTGGTGAACATTGGGTATGCTTACAGGGTGAAGGGGAGCAACACCTGCACTACAGTTGTGCCTGAAGCTATGGTAGTCACATCAAGCTTCACGTGTTGTGGCAGGAGCTATCCACACATCACTCGGGTCATAAGACCCATCTGCTGGGATGAAGTCTCTGCTCATGTGACCTGCTGAACATCTGAACATTCCAATGGGTCACCTCATCAGCTATTGCCAGCCCCTAACTTGCCTTTGCTCCAGTAGTGTGCCCCTTAACACTCTGATAAGCCATGTGTAATTGTTTCTTTTCTGTAACTGTTTTATTCCTCATGCTGATTTTAAATTGTACCTAACTTGCCTGTGTACCTTCTATTATGTCCCTATTGCAATGTATGCATTACCCAATTGCTTGTGCTGTTCTCACTGTTTATTCTTCTTTGTATGTAATTAATCCGGGTCACCCTGAAAAAGGAACTGTAATGGTCTCAGTGGGCCTACCCAGTTACAAAATTAAATAATATAAATAAATATGCACGACTAAGGCAGCAGCCACCATTTTAACCTCCTCATGGCTTTAGCCGCCATGTCATTCAGGGAGAGGAGGGAGTAAAGAGGATGAGTTTGCTGTCCCTGTGTGGTGGGTACCTGATGCAGCACTAAAAATTGCTGAGAGTGGGTATGCCTACCAAGCGGCAGTCACATTGAATAGCCTATACATCCACTCTTTACCCCTCCCAGTTTACACTGGGTAGTCATCACCTTCACCACTCTGACAAACATTATTTACATTCCAGCAGTCCAACAGTTATGCAATCCCCCAATCCCCTATCAGCCATGCTGCAACTCTATGCAGTCTATATTTCAAGGAGAGTCATTGCAAATTAAAGGATACCATTCCTGCCTCAGGCAAGCTGAGAATTATTGTCAGAGGTCACCAGCAACTCCAGCAATCGCTCAGTGAGTCCTGTTCCTCAGCTGGATCATCCAGAATGCAACAGCCCACTCTGCTGGTAAAGGGGACCATTCGCCAGTCTCTGCAGGCTCAGCTACTGGAGCCTCTGTTTCCCTTTGCCAGGCATGGTCAGATCAAGCACTGAGGGCATAAGTTCCTGCAGGGTTCATATCTGTTCGATGTTTTAATGGAGTAACCCTGAGGAACAACTGCTTGCATCTGAAGGGATGAATCTCCACTGCCTGCTACAGGATTTCTGCCTCCTGTTGAAAGGTGGGGTTCCCAGTCCTGCTTTAGCCTTCTTCTTCATCGGACGTCCCTCTGGTTGCTGTTTGCCATGTGGATGCTGCAGTGTTTTCCCTCCCTCAATGTGGTTCTCCCTCTTCTCTGCTGCGTGAGACACCTCCATGTTCATTTCTGTTGTGCCACGAGGAGTGCCATGTGAAGTACCCTGAAACACTTGTTTCTCCTGGTAGTCTCTCACATATTGTTCAGTGTCTGCCAGGGATTCAAAAGTACAAATTTCCCATTGATCTGCATCCTCAGTAGTGTTGGATATCTGAGGGAGGTGGAATATTAAGCCAATAACACTGCTGTTTTACACTTGCGTTTGCTCTCCGATGGTTAGATAGATCCAGTGAGAAGTCCTGAAACATCTGCACTGTGTTTCCCTACCATTGAAATACTCCTTGGTCTCATGCCTGTTTCAAGTAGAATTCTTTTCAGGGTCACTTAAGAATTTGCACAGTATTTGGCTGTGGACTTTACCCCAGCTGGGGGTGAGGGCAAGGGATCTAATGCACCTCTCTATCTCAGGGGTGGCATATTATTGGCTTTAACAATCTTCAGCAGAATTCCTCAAACCCTATCATGTCCCTGCCTCAGCCCCTTCAGGGATTCGATGCAATTCTTATACTTTTACAACAGGTACAGTTTTCATGGTGATCCTGGAGAGTGCCTTGCTGGGATTTTACTGTTGCTACTCTGTGCTGTATGCTTTGTTCAGTGTGGGATACCCTTGTGGCAACAATAGCTAATTCATTGTTGGTTTCTGGATAACCAGTTTTAATCTGAAGTATCAATTAATACCTTGTCCAGTATAGCCATCACAATGCTAATGTCTGCTGCTTGTTGGGCTGATAGAGGACTTGCTGCCAGATGTGAGCTATACTTGGCGACCATGCTAACACCAGATGCTCAGCCACGCTGGAGCTTTCAGATAGGCAGTAAAGAAACAGAGCTTACCATCTGAGTCGGCCTCTACACCTTGTGGTATTGACAAAGCTGGTATATTTCAGAAATCTCCTTTCCTGATCGACTATTTGAACCAGTTTGGTATCGCTTTGTAGCGCTAGGCTTCCTGATTAATCTTGTGGCTTTGAATTTTAGGAACAGCTGGCACTTTTGTCTGACATCTGAGAAATGGCTCCTGTGGTGATCTCCTTAGTAAATTGCACTACCACCATGTTATATGGCAAGCTCCACCCAACAATGGGAGAATCTTAATGGAGCCGTAGCAGAGGCAACAAGCCATTGCATTAGGTAAGTAAGCAAAATAAAGAGAAAGAAAAAATCGATGGTTCTCAAAGTAAGTGGTCAAGAAGGTTAGAGTGAAAAGGGTGGCATTCAGGAGGTACAAGGAAGCACAGAAGGAAGAAGACAGGGAACTGCATCTGGAAAGGCAGAGGGAGGTGGGGAAAGCAGTCAGAGCCCAAGGACACAAACAGAAGAAAAATAGCCCAGGCAACAACAAAAAGGAAAACAACTTTTCAGGTATGATAGTCAAAGAAAAATGATTAAGGGTGGGATTGTGACAGTAAAAGGAAGGAAGGAAGTGTGCAGAGGGGACCAAGAAAAGCAGAAACCCTGAACAAGTTTTTGTTCAGTATTCACAGAAGAAAGGGGTGGGGAGGGACCACAGTTAGGCAACGGAAGTACCACTAGGAGGAGGTGGACACCAGTCCATTAAGGAGGAGAGAGTCTTAAAGAAACTCACTAATCTGAAAGTGGACAAGGCAATGGGGCCAAACAGGATATATTCCAGAGTATTAAGAGAACTCAGGTAGGTGCTGGCAGCACCACGGCAACCCTGTTCAACAGTTCACTGGAAACAGGAGTGGTATAAAGGGCTAATGTAGTTCCTCTCCACAAAAGTGGAGCAGGAAGGCTGGCAAATTACAGTCAGCCTGACCTCGGTGGTGGGGAAACCAATGGAATCACTACTAAAAAAATGGTTTGTGATATATCTTGAATTCAATTGGGTACAGGATCTGAGGCAGCATAGATTTATAGTGGAAGATCTTGTCAAACAAATCTGACAGATTTCTCTGACGGGTGACTAGGGAGGTGGATCAGGAGGGGCAGTGGATGTGGCCTACCTGGATTTCAACAAGGCCTTTGACATTGCCCCACATAGGAGGCTTGTAAACAAGCTGGGAAGCCTGGGAGAGGGTCCCAGGGTGGTAAACTGGGTCAAAAATTGACTGAGCGATATGGCACAAGTTGTATGGGAGAACTGAATTCAATGTGAAAAGAGGGGGGTGACCAGCAGAATCCAGCAGGGATTGGACCAGTCCTCTTTAATGTTTTCATAAGCGTACATTGCAGAGGGGCTGAAAGGGAAGCTTGTCTCTTGCAGATGACACAAAGATCTTTCAACAGAGCTGACACTCCAGGAGGGGTAGAGAAATGAAAAGGACTCCAAGCAAGCTTGAGAGCGTGCTCAAGGGTGTGGCAGCTAAGATTCAATGCAAAGACATGCAAGATCATGCACTTGGGGCACAGAAATGCAGGACAGGAGTACATGATGGGAGTAAAGGTACTGACAGCCACCAAACAGGAAAAAGGACCTGGTAGTAATCATATCTGATGATCTAAAGGTTGCCAAATAATGTGAGAAGGCTGTGAGGAGAGCCAGTGGAATGCTGGGATGCATAGGGAGAGGTATCTCCAGCAGAAAGAAGGAGGTGGTGATGCACTGTATAGAACATTGGTGAGACCCATCTAGAGTACTGTGTCCAGTTCTGGAGACCGCATCTCCTGGAAGGACATAGAGTAAAAGCAGTTCAGAGAAGGGCAACAAAATGGTGCAGGGCTGCACCAAAAGTCATATATGGAGAGACTGGAGGATCTTAATATGTAGTCCCTGGAGGAGAGGAGAGAGAGGGCTATGATAGAGACTTTCAAATCCCTCATAGGTGTAAATAAGGCACAAGAGGGTAGCATCTTTCAGAAAAGAGATGTTCAAGAACAGCAAACATGATATGAAATATAGGGGAGTAGACTCAGGGGTAAGAGGAGAAGGTATTTTTCACAGAAAGGGTTGTGGATCCATGGAACAGCCTCCTGGCAGAGGTTTTGGGTGGAAAACGGTAGGGGAATTCAAAAACCATGGGACAGACATAAAGGAACTCTAGCATAGGAAAGAGAGGGTAAGTCACAGATCATTTAGGATCTGCAGTATATGAAACAGGTAGAGAACATGGGCAAACTAGATGGGCCAAGCTGTCCTTATCTTCTGTCTACATCCCTGGCATCCAGTGGTACCCCCACTCCCAGCCCCCAAATCCTGGTCAACAAATGAACCAGTGAAAATTGGTGGTTCAGCAGCCACCCACTCACCCCATGCACCCAGAACACCATCCATCCACCCCCTTACCAGTCTGTCCAGGGACATGTGTTGACTCCTGATAGTGACTGGCACAGCCCTCACTCACCTCCTCAGCCAGCTGCCATATGAGCTGACAATGAGTGCAGTACAGTATACATATACTATATGCATGTTCACTGTTAGCTCATACAGCAGACAGCAAAGGAGGTGGACAGAGGGTGTGCTAGTTGCTGTATTGGGATTCAATGCACATCCCCAGACACACTAGTAAGGGGTGCTTGGATGGATGGTGTTCTAGGTGTGGGGGTGCTGGACCACTTATGTATGTCAGTCCATTTGTCAACCTGCATTTGAGTAACGGAGGTGGGGGCACCACTGACACCATGGATATTATAGGGTACATGGGCTGGGAGAGTGGGAGTGGTGGATGCCACTAGACACCAGGGATATGTGTTGTCATACGGGATGGGTGATGCAGGGCAGGGGTGCCACTAGACACTAGGAACATGTGTTGTCATATGGAGCAGGTGATCGGTGGGTAGAGAGTGCCACTGGACTCCCAGGATATGTGTCATCATACAGAACAGGTGATGGGGGGGCAGGAGGCCTCTAGCCACCAGGGTGTTGGGCAACAAACACGGGCCGGGTGATCAGGGGTGGGGTGTGCCACTAGAAACCAGGGATATGTGCTGTCATACAGAATGGGAGCTTGGGCCACTTCATACTACTACTATCGGACTATCAGACCAACTAGACTATTGGGTTCATAATTGGCTGACAGACAGAACCCAAAGGTTAGAATTAATGGTAACATCCACACCAGGATGTGAGTAGCGGAGTCCCACAAGGTTCCTTTTTGGGACCTACCTTATTCAACTTATTTATAGGGGATCTACATATAAATATATATATATACTCACATAGTCAAATTCACCAATGACATGAAAATTGGAGCAGAAGTTAATACACTTAATAAACGCTTATCATTAGTCAATGATCTAAATACTGTACCATTACTAAATGGATGACTGATACTAAAATGATGCTTCCCAAGATAAATGTGTTGTATTACATCTTGGGTTTAATAATCCACATTATCCATGTTCTATCAATGATCAATCTGTCCATTTGGGGTCCACCAAGGTTCCATATCAGGCCTTCTACTCTTCAGTATCTACTTAAATGTACTACCCAAATCCTGCTCCAGCTAACCTGCTGCTATATGCTTGCTGATGCGGTTCTCTATGCCGCACATCTCAGCCTGCCATCCTACAGTCCTCCCTCCAAGACTCGCTCAAGCAGATTGAAAACTGGTTCACCGATCGAGACTCGTGGTCAGCATCAAAAAACACAAGGTGTCTTTGCCATCACAAAGCAAAGCCAAGGACGCTGAACCAAACATCTTCTCCCAAGCTCACCCCCTTTGAAACACGTACATACCTATAAATATCTCGGCCTTACCTTTGATACCTCCCTATCCTTCCATGCCCACATTAACATCTTATCCTCTGCCATTAATTCCACATCAGCCTTCTTTACTGGCACAAGGACTGTCTGACACCAGAAGCACTCAATCTGGCTGTCACCTCTCAGTCCTCTCTCTCATTGACTATGGGCTCCCCATCTACTCAGCCGCTGACATCACCACCTAAACAAAATTCACATAGCTATTAATAAAGTGTGCCGTCTCCTCCTAGGAGCAGACAAATGTTCCCATACTTGCACCCTCTCGCCCTCACCAACATTCTCACCCTAGAGGAAAGACTACAATACCAAACTTGTCTCCTCACCAAAAAATCCACCTGGGTTGACTCCACTGGGGGTCTCTGCCTCCCCACTCTTGTACCCGCCCATTGCAGCTACTCATTCTGCCAACAAACACCTGTGGGCCGTGCCCAGGGTCAGAACCTCCTAGCGTAGTGATCATTCCCTTATAGAGCCCTGCTTGGTACAATGAACTCCCCCAGCTATAACCTCCATTCTCCAATTTGGGGCACTTTAAGACCACCTAAAAACGCATTCTCTCCTTAAGGCCAATGCTGTAATGTAATTGCTAATCCAACTAATCATTCCTCCACAGAGTTTCGCCCTATGCTGGACCTTTTGACATGGCTACAAACAATATAGGTCCAGTGTATATCTTATCTTTGTTACTGATCACTGTTACTGCTATATGACAACGCCCCAGAGGCTGCACTTACTCTGTAACTGTACAGCCTGTATCTACATCAATACCCTAACTACTACATACATAGGTCAACAGCCACCCTGGCTATTATTTGTAAATATCTTTGTTAATTTTGTGATGTCTCATTGCTGTTTTGACTCATTGTATGTATGTATGATTATGTTTGGCCAGAGCCTTTGTAAATGAGTCTATGACTCAAAGGATTGTAATTCCTATAATATATTAAATAAATAAATAAATACTCTAGAGTACAGTCACTAAGGATATAGATTTGGGAATATTATCAATTATTCCTTTTCTTCAGCTTCACATTGTAAAAAACCTCACAAACTCGAACAGGTTATTTAATTGTGTTAAACTACTTTCACTAACAAAATGCATATTTTTATTGTACCTCTGTATAGACATATAGACGCCCATATTTGGTTTCTGTTCACCCTTTTGGAGCCCCATCTTAAGCAGAACATAAAACTACTTGAACAGGTTCAGCATAGAGTTACAAAATTAATTCCCACATTAAAAATCAACCATACGAGGATAAACTCAAAGCCACTGGTTTAGTAACTCTCCATGAGAGAAGAATTAGGGTGATATTCCACAGATCTATTAAATACTCCAGGATACAGCTTTATCTAAAGAATGCAGCCTTTATTTTCATGATCACCATATCCCACTGAGAAGCCATAATAAACAGTTAATCATCCCATATGTTCACACAAATAGAACGGAAAATTTGTTTCTCAGTAAGAGCAGCTAAACTCTGGAATACTCTTCCTCAGTATATTATAGATTCCACTGATTTTGACATATTCAGAGACTTGATAAACACCTAAACTGGAAAACGTAAAGCTTGATCTTTACCCACATTATGGTGGGAGACATTCCCGATGGGCCTCGGCCTTCTTATGTCTACAAATCCTAGTCATCCTAGTAATACCAGAGATTGGCAACAAACACAGGCTGGGTGATCAGGGGCTGGGGGTGCCACTGAACACAGGGCCTGTATCTTCACTCTGCTTGATGCTGATCTGTGGGGGGGGCAGCTGCAGTACGGCTGTCCCAACATTCATGGTGGGAGTGTGGGCTTAATGCCCAGTTAAGTCAAAGTATTTGGAGGCAGTAAATAGCACCACTTTGGGTGCCCTTTGCTTTCATTGAAATTGCCACTGTGCCCATGTGCAGGAGGGACACCCTTATTTGCATGGGTGCAGCATTACGTTAGTGCCTGTGCTCTAACAGGATGAGTGTGCTTAAAGAGGCTCCTGAATATAGACTCACCAAAAACCAGACGCAAAACCAGATAGCACAGGTGCATACCCATTGGTGTGGTGCTAACTTTTGAATATCTGGCCCCAGGTGTGTACTGGCAGCCTCCCAAACCCCAAGCAGGACCATACACTGTCCTAGAGCACAACTATGCCTACGTATGGTTCTGTGCCAGCTAGTGGCATCTTAGATCAGCAACCAGACTATGGTTTACCTCGTAAGTTGTAGATATAGTCAGTCGAACCATGTGCATCTTCCTTCTAACATCACACTGATGGTTCAAGTGACGAATGCAACAGACCTTTTGTGTAGCCCAACAACTGAGGACTTAACTATCCCTACTCTTGCCAGGCCCTTTTCCTGATTAATCATTAGTTTGGTTTAGTTTAGTTAGCTTAGTTTAGTTATTTAGTAAAACCATTGGGCAGTGAAGCCCCAAGCCCTTTTTACAAGTTATCCTGGCTGCCTTAAACAATATACACTTACAAGCAGGTTTATCCTGAAAGCAGGGTAATGCACATTTTTTATAAGAAGAAACATTTACACACAACTAATTTGGGTTCTTCTTCCTCAGCTGGTCTCTGGAGCACTACCCTTCCCGGAGGGGGCAAGAGTGAATGGACTCCCTCTCTGCTAGCTCTTCTTGTCTTCATGTCTTCAAACTGATAACTGAACATCCAGACCTCTCTAGATCTGAAACTGGACCTGGGCCTGGACCTGAGCTCTGTTAGTCTCCCCTGTTTTATTGGGAGAATAAAAAGGAGGGTCATGAATATTCATGCCCAGGCTCACAGGGCTAAGCAGGAAGCATGGAGCTGGATTCACAAATCATTTTGGGACTAAGTTGTGGACCAAAACCCTGCAGCTGCAGAGATTATGATTCACAGTCCGTAGCAGTTGAAGAAGATGTAACCGCTGGTCCCACTGGCCATAACTTCTTTCTGCAGCTGCAGGGATTTCCTGGCAACACCACCCACAACCTGCCATCCATCATGGAGCCAGTCATAATCCGAGTCCACCTCTGTGAATACCCGCAGCTGCAGGACACCTGCAGATCCGCAAGTGGCAACTTACTTGTGCCTTTATTTTTCCCACAGCTGCAGGTATATTACATGAATTTTGTGAATCCAGACACAGAGCACAAACTGCAGACACCCTGGGCTGGATTCTCTAAACACTTTGAAGGTGTAAAATGCACAAGTCCCCAGAAATTGCACAGTTCTGGAAAAGGGGTAACTGCACTGCATTATATACACAAAATGGCTGCAGCTATGGAAAAAGTACACCAAGGATTGTGGAAAAACAGAGCTGAAAAGTTCTTGCACAAAAAAAAAGCAATTTAAAAGTGTGGCATATCCCTTAAGGCTATTCTCAGTCACTGGTTTTCCGCAGTTGCAAAAAATGTTGTGCTTGTGCTGCACCACAGAGAGTGGATGAACTCATCCCAAGCTAAAGGCAGTGTACCAACAACTGAGAAACAATTATAGTGGGGCTCAAGCACCAAGCAACAGCAAACCTGTGGGCCATATAATAGTGTCAGATGTTAGACCACAAGTAGCACATATTTCAACTGAAATTCAACAAACCACAACCTCATGACCCAGTGCAGCCCATAAAGGAGCCCCACAGGCAGTAGAGGCAGAGGTGGTAACAGCCAGACGTGTGTGCTACAGAAGCAGGTAAAAGAGAAACCTCAGCGAGACACAACCAACAGTTACAAAATGCCACTGGGTGCAAGGTCCTGCTGGTACAGGTGGTGCTGCTGTCATGCTGTGGTCCCAGTTGTGGGACTGGCTGCTGTGGTCCCAGTTGTGGGACTGGCTGCTGGCCTCGCTGGGAGTGCTGGTTCTGCTGCATCTTTTGCAAGACTGTCAAGCCTCCTGCTCCAAGTAACATGGATCATCTGTTGTTCTGTTTGTGGGGCCTTTATATTACTTGATAGCTTCAAATTCACACATGCAATTTTCCGCACATGTGGAATTCTGTAATTCACCTTTTGGATTTTCCACACCTGCAGAACTTTAGACTGTGAATCTGCAGCACTTCCATTTCTGCAGTGTTGCAAGCCTTTTTCTGCACATGTGGCATTTTCAACTCTCTTGTGAATCTTGCCCAGTCTCCTAGCTGAGGCCCACAAGAGAGCTGCTATGAGGGTCAGGCTTATCCCTTTGAGTGCTCCTTGGTAACCTGTCTCGAGCTGGAAGAAGAAGCTGGTTGCATAATAAAGGAGCATTTATATTTTTCTAAGAAAAGTGCTGCCCTTGATAAAGCTGCTGCCCTGTAAAATTCTCCTACTCTAGTTTCTGCCTTCTCTCTTTCCCACCTGCAACTTGTCCACTGTTAGAGGCAGAGCATTCTCAGGCAAATATCATTAAACTAATTGGCAATAGAACCTAGAGATTAGCACAATTAGCTGCAAATAAGATTGGCACATCCAGCACACCTGGTTTTGATTCCCACGACCTCTGCTTGCATACTGTGTGACCCTGTGCAAGCCACTTAACCTCTCTGTGCTCCCAGGTCACCCTTGTAAATAGGCCTTGTGCCCAGTGGGCCTTACCCGGTTACCAAAGAATTAACAAACAAAACCTCACTAAACCAGTAGCCTTCCACTGATGCCTAATCCCTTCTTCTTACTTATGTAACACAAGTTAGTTCTCTGTTATTGGTACTTACAAATATCTAACTAAAGTATTCCATACCTTTAAGAATGTAGCAATGTTGTAATGCTCCTATTTTGTTGATGCAGCTCTGCTGTTGTTCACATGTTATTTCATGCTGGGAGGCAAAAACAGTAGTGGATTTCAAGAATGCATAGGATAAGCACAAGGAAATCACAGTGGAAAAGAAGGGGGAAGGAGAAAGCAAGAGAGTATACTGTGAGTATAGTGACGAGGAATATGAGCCCGTCAAAGCGGCGACTCATATTTGGTGCTATAATCATGGGCCACCCTGCAAGGGTAGCGACTGTACATGACCCTGTACAGTAGTGGATGGCAACAGAAGGGGGATAACAAGGAAGGGAGGAACAGGGAATGGGTTTTGAGGGTCAGGTGAACCTGCTGCTGCCGAGCTAGCAGAGTGTTGTGGTGATGTGGGTGGCTAGCTGTGGTGCAGCAGGTACAGGGCTTGGGACGGGTGCATAAAACTTTTGTGCTGCCTGAGGCTCTGGCACTTAATTTTCATGATGCAGGATTTTGCCCCTCCCGACATGCACTCCCCTGGAGTTGATAATCCTTATTCGGGGTGCATGCAAAGTCCCCTGTGAGGGAAGAGGCACGGGGGACACAGGCCCCCACAAAACACTATTTTCCATTCCAGGTGTCAGGTCACCTGAAAGTGTATATCACCAATTTGCTTCACTGTGATATACACTGCCATGACAGCGATTGCTATTCTGCAATCTCTATTATGACACGGAACCAGAAAGAGGTGCAGATCAGGAATGGACTTTGGTAATAGTGTAGGTAGGGAAAAATGGGTGACTGAATGGACCAAGCAGTCATTATCTGCTGTCAGTTCTTATGCTTCTATGACACCGACTGTTGCTGGAGTACAGCATGCTTGGGCGTCACTTAGAAACATAGAATTGACAGCAGATAAGGACATTGATGCCCAAGTTACTGGCATCCAGGGAGAGAAACTAAGGAGGAAAGCCCTGCAGCAAGT
Source organism: Neoceratodus forsteri (assembly GCA_016271365.2). Classification (NCBI taxonomy): domain Eukaryota; kingdom Metazoa; phylum Chordata; order Ceratodontiformes; family Ceratodontidae; genus Neoceratodus; species Neoceratodus forsteri. The sequence goes on along the minus strand of CM028131.1, from coordinate 887,980,779 downwards.
ATCATGACATTGGTGTTCTCAGGCCCTGCAAACCCAACTGGCCACTTTATCTTCAACACACCAGATTTATTTATTGAGTTTTGGTAACCGAGTAAGTCCACTGAGACAATTACAGTCCCCTTTTCAGGGTTGACCTGGAGCATTTAGCCACAGGATTACAATACGAGCTAGGTGCGTAATAATGTATATACACAGAGGTAACAAGACAGCAATGGTATCCATATTCATCACAACAAGGTTCACCTACAATAGGATACAGGTAAGATACAATATTTACATAAGATATCTAGATACAATATTTACATTAGCAGATACATGGTAAGATAGCAAGCCAGGAGAGTGAATAATACTCAGGAGAAGAGTGGCATGAGAGAGGGGGGAGTGGTAGGGGGTTGAGAAAAGGCAGTGGAAGAGGATTGGTGGGAAGGGGAAAGAGAAGGATAGGGGAGCTGAAGAGCAACAGATGAGCGAGGAACAGACAAGAGGAATTAACGAAGCAGGATCAGGTCATAGAGGCAGAGAGATAGGTAAGTAGTTCTGCCTGGAATTAAGCAGGGTAGAACAGGACAGGACAAAATTGGGCAGAGAGTTCCAATCAGATGCTGTTGCAAGAAAAAGGACTTGCATGCAACTGCCAGGCATAAGTTGGGCTTAGCAAGGAGAGGGGAGAGAGGCTGATCTAAGTGCACAGACAGTTTGTCTGAGGTGGATTGCTTCTCTGAGGCATGGGGGTATATCTATGGACAAGCTTATGCAGGAAGCGTAGAGTGGGAACCTTAGTTTAGACTCATAGGTAAGTCATCCCAAAGAGGAGAGTACATTGCAGTGATGGAGGCTAGCAAGTACACCAGGGCAAACCTTCCCACCCTGTGGTAGGCCTGAGAAAGGAAAGACAGGTTGCTAGCACTGGTGGAGAGCAAGCGAGCACTGTAGGTAAGTAGTGGAAGAAGAGATGAGGAGGCTATCTTCATACAGGAGGCAGAAGTAAGGAAGGGCAGATCTGATATAGGAGACCCATTTTACAATTGACAGTTTTTACTAGGTGGAGACATGGGCATTAAGGAGAGAGAATTATCAAGGGTGATGCCCAGATACTTGAAGGTACTGACAGATTCAAGGATATCCCCATTGACGGAAGTGATATTAAGGAGGGGAGGTAGGAAGCAAACTGTAGGTGTGAGAAGAGCATGATTTTGTATTTTTGTGTTAAGGACTAGTTGCATACTACTAAACCATTTTTCAAGGTCAGAAAAGTCAGACACCAGATCACTGTTAATCCTGTCAAGGTTAGAGGAGGAACAGTAGATAATGGCATCGCTCTGCATACAGGTGCACAGAAGCCCCACCACAGTTTTGTGTAGATCATTGATAAATAGGAAGAACAGCAGAGGACCCAGTATAGAGCCTTAGTGTAGCCCATGAGTTATAGGATGAAGATCTGAAAGACAGCCGGACCATTTGACTCTTTAGTAATGACAGGAGAGATATCTCCGACCCACTGGAGGGCACCGTATCAAGACCAAGGACCCAAGCTGCAGAAACAGTAGATCATGGTTTACCAGATCAAACACTTTAGTGAGGTAGACAAAATGGCTCCAGTAGCAGAGCCTGGTCCATGGTCTGATGGATGTCAGATGTAACCTTTATTAATGCAGTGAGAGTGCTGTGGTTCTTCCTGAAGCCATATTGAAAGGGTGATAGCAGGTTGTGGAGTTCAAAATAGTCTTGGAAGTGATTGTACACTATATGCTCCTGAATCTTACCCAAATGGCATAGAATAGAGATAGACCTAAAATTCTCAGCAACAGAGTTGGGGCCCCCATGAGCACTGGTACTACTACAGCAACCTTCTATAAGTCAGGTATAGTGGAGGAGAGAAAGGATCAATTAAATAAGTCACAAACAGGACGTGCCAGGACTGATGCACCCAGTTTAAGAAATTTAGGGTCAAGGGTGTCATGTCCAGTGGAACACTTAGCTTCAGGCAGCAAGGAGTCTCTGGACCTCATTTAGGGTTGCTAGCTCCAAGTGGAATGATGGCCGAACCTCAGAGTCACAAGTGGCAGAAGGGGAGCAGGAGTATTGTGAAGAGTGACATGTATTTGTCAAGGTCAGTGAAAAGGCATTAAATCCAGCAGCAATTGATGAGGGTTCAGCAAGGAGCTGCCTGGACTGTGATGGAACTGGGCAGTCTAGCAGCCCTCCCTTTGAGTAGTGAGTTCACCTGCCTCCAGAATTACTTGGGGTTGCAGATGTGTTAAGTTTGTAGAGCTTACAGTAACGACGCTAAACTTTAAGGATGGAGTTTTGCATTTATTCCTGAGTTGTCTATAGTACTGCCAATCTGAACGCAGCCCACTATTTTGTAAGTGCGCCAGGCCCTGTCACGGGAGGACATTAGCAGGTGTAGGTGTTTATTGATCCAAGGAGCCTCTCACACCTTGGATCTACTTTTTTTCAGTGGAGCGTGGCTATCGATAATTTTGGAGAAAGTGGAAATAAAGAATTCCAGGGCCAGATTGATTTCAGGGAGCGTATTGATGGGGCTCAAGTCCATGCTGTGAATAGAGGAAATAAAGCTATTATGGTCAAACCTGGATATATCCTGGATGAGGGAGATCTTGGGGGTAGGTTGTTTCTCCAAACGCAGTATGGGAGAATGGTCACTTACATAATTGGACAACACACCCACCGCCCTGATTTAAAGTGGGCAGTTGGTAATCCAATCCAGCAGAGGTGATTTGGACTTGGTATTAATCCATGTTGACTAGATTGACTAGAGGGTTTGCCATACAACCCCTAATGGAATCCACCACAGATGCAGGAGCTGCACTGTGGACCCCTGGAGACAGGAGGTAAGCTCCAGAAAAGAGAAGCATAAGGGCTGAGATGTGCCAGGGCAGAGGTGAGCAGCAATGGTGACAGTGGTTAAACAGTATGAAAAAAATCTTTGTATCTGAGACCAGCTGCCAGACTTTTTTTACAAACCTTTAAGTTATGATAAAATACATTATTTTGGTTTAGTGTTCTCTTCCAGTGCATTGGTCATTCTTTTCAGTAGTCTCATTCCATCCCATTGATACAGAATTTCCATATTCCAAAACCCTTGCTCCATGCACAAATGTTTTAGCCATACATTGGAATACATCATCATCTATCCTGGCTTGAACATGGTACTGGTGGCATGTCTAAAATATTACCCTGGAGGTCCTGTTCAGTTTAGCTCTTCATTCCTTACATATGTTCTTTAGAACCCATCCCTCCCTACCTACATCACTTATGCCATCATGGACAGTATTCACCTCCCCCATCCTCACCAGCTACAATGTGAGATCCACCACTCTAGAAGTTGGAAGGAAACCGAGCAGGTAATTTGCAAGCTCAGGAAAGGTGTTTATTATAGACATATAAGAAATGATTTGAAAATAAGGCTATGGTGGGAAAAATAGTTGCAGTGAGCATGCAAGGGAAAATAAGGAGGGATATCTCAGAGGATCTGGGGATATATTGATCTGGGTATTCATTTGGATCCCAAAATTGCATATTGGGGAAGTTATGGTAGATGGACACTGATTAGAAGATGGAAAAGTCTCATGTTTTTTTCTTAATCTGTAATTTTTCTATTTTGTCCAGCTCCCCTTTGCTGTACTGGACCACCCAGCTCCATCACCCCAGACTGCAGCCTCACGCTCCACACCTCTGGTTTACCCCTGCAGCAGGACTAGATCCCTCTCACCAGAACACCTATGGGTAGTGAGGAGTACAGTGGCTGCACGGACCAAAGTGTACCAATTGTCCCCCACTGCACCTCTATCCCTCTCTGGCAATCCCCCACAAGGCAATTTCGAGGCAGCCTCCCATTTCTTAAAATCCTCCCTCCTAAAGTTCATACCCTCGTCCTCATGATTTGCCTCTGCTCATATCCGTATGTTAAACTACACTGTACAGTGATCACCAGTACCTAGGTGACTGTCCTCGTGAGGTCTGCAATGCTGTCCTTGTTTGTAAGCACAAAGTTCAGCACTCCATCCCTAGCTGGTTCTTCGACTTGCTGCCAAGAAAAGATCCCTGTAGGCAGTCAAGGATGGCCCAGCTCCTTGCCAAAGCTGCTATTGGAAGGCTCCACACTCCCCATCTGGCTAACTGAAGTATCCAACTAGCAGAACCTCCCTTACTTCCCATACTGAGGAAGACTTCCCATGTGTCTTAGCCCACTCCTTTCTGTGTGCTGGAGGTTTGTACACTACTCCGGTACAGGCTTCAGAGCCTGTCTCAAGGATGACCAAAGTACCTCCAGCCCTTCCTTTCCTCCAGATGACCCTGTAACTCCATAGCCTTTATTCCCTCCTTCACATATAGTGCACACCCTTCTTACCTCCTCCCTGCCCTGTCTCCCTGAACAAAGAGTGGCCAGGGATGGTTATTTCACTCATGATGTTCAGTGCACCACAACTCCAGTATGGCCACTAAAGTTAGGCTAGCCACCACCATGATGGCGCTCCAAGTCTGAATTTTATTTCCCAGACTCCTTGCATTGGCACACATGGCTCTCAATACCTTACTTCTCCTGCCTACTTCTCTGCTTTCCCATCCTATCTGTGCTGTCCCTGAAGCTCCACCTGACCCACCTCTTCCCTTTCTACCTTGTCTGTTCCCTGTTCCTTTATTCCTTTATTCTTGCTTATCTGATATATAACCCCTTTTCCTCTGCCATGTCCTCTCCCTTGTGCACCCTGCCAAGTTTACTATGCTCAGTCCTCCCTCCTAAGTCTCAATCATCCGGGGCAATTGTTGCCTCCTTAGTTTTACAGCCTCCAGCTAGTTTAAATGCTCATCCAAGTAGCATTTAAACCTCCCACTGAGGACTGTGGTCCCTTTTGAAAGGATGCAGGCTGTCTCCTCTATAGAGACCAATATCACCTCAGGTTGGTTCCCAGGAGGAGCGCTACATTACGCCCCGCTATTTTGCTCCCCACATCTCACTCCCACTCACTTCATCCCCATGTCATTTTGCTCCCAATAATTATGCTTCTGCTGTTGATGAATCCAATAATAAACATTAAAAAGGTTTAGCCCACCCGCTTACCAAAGTTCGATTTAGAATGTAATGCCACATGTTAGTACTAATTCAAACATGGAAAAAGCAGGTATTTCCTCACTGCTAGATCCAAATTGAACTATGAAAATGCCTGTTTTCAAACAAAGCAGTGTAACCCTTTTAATTTGAGAACATGATCAGCTAGAAGCAGACCCATGTTAGTACTAATCAGACATGGAAAAAGTAGGTATTTCCTTACTGCTAGAAGTGGAGCCATGGGGAAGGTGCAGGAGGATCCAGGGAGGCACAGATTCAGTGATTATTATCAGCTCCAAAAATAAATGTACCTGTTGGTAATAATAGCAGTAGTAGCAGCAAGAGCAGCTTCAGCAGAGCGGTCCTAGAAGGTGAATTGCCTCTGATGTTTCTTCTCGATGTCCTGACCGTGACCTGCCTGATCTGGCCCACTGATTTTAAATCAGTGACGGGTTGTGACTGCAAGCAGCGAGAGAGCGTGGCTGCGGCGGGGAGAGGTGGGTGGCTAAAGCAACAGGAACTCACTTGACTGTCACTGGCAGCACTCACACTGACAAGGTAGGGTCTGTCTCGAACATAAAATAAAGTGTTTATAGATTTCATCGATCATGATCAGCTCCAAAAATAAATGTACCTGTTGGCAATAATAGCAGTAGTAGCAGCAAGAGCAGCTTCAGAAGAGCGGTCATGGATTTGGAAAGGACACCTTGGCTATGTCAGCAGCATTATACTTGGAAACCAGGTAGGCATAAAGTTAAAAAATCATAGAATAACAAAATCTGCAGTGACCCAGAATACTGTATTGTGAGCTACATGGTAATTTCATTACAAATCAAGAGATGGGGACATGATTTTCAGTCTGGGGAGTAAATGCCTGGGAGTGAATGTGCATGGGGGAAGAAATTATGTGGAAGTGAAATGACGGGAGTGAAAGTGGCAGGAGCAAAATGGCGGCACAGAAATATCAGACCTGGCCCCAGGTCCCCAAAGCAGACAAAGCCTCTGTCATCCACCATGTCTTCAACTAATTGTTAAATGCCGTGGTGCAGAGTACCTTTACCTCCCTGGCTGAGCACAGGTAACATCTCAGCAAAAGCCACTGTGCATTCCACCTGCTTGAGACCCCTCCCAGTTCCCTGAAATTATCCTGCACTACTCCCTACCCTGTCCTTGCCAGATCATTTGTCCTCAGGTGGACAATGATATCTAGCTCCATCCCAATTCCTGCTGCTCTAGCAATCTTCTGGAGATGTTTTCATCCCTCTGAGCTGAAGAACCTCTCAGACACTTCACCTTCCTCTTTCTTCCTCCCTTGCACCTAAGTCTATACTGCTAAAGTCCATCCCCAAACAATAGAATCCTCCACCATCAACTACTCCTCCACAGCTGGGGGCTCTTCCTCCATCTTTGGGGTCTCCTTCTGAGAACCCCTACTTCCTCCCTTCCCACTGCTATGGGTGCCACTTTGGCTGCTCCATCCCACCAATATGGTGAAGGAATTCTGCAATGGTACAAGCTGAGGAGCATGCATCCTTCCCATCACCCCCACCCTCCTGGAGTCCACCAAGGTCAAACCACTCTGCCTAGGCATCATCTGTGGGAACAATGGCAGATTTGTTGACCTCTGGGTCAGGGAGAAGGTCATCCTGTACCTTTCCAGTCTGGACTGCAGTCCAGAAACCTCTGCCTCAACTCAGAGAGGTGAATTCACAGGGCAGCACCTCAGTTCTCAGAAGGTGTCCCGAATGACTACGGCTCCACAAGCATTGCACTGCACCACTCCCATGATCTTTCCTTCCTTTATGTCATGTCTGTTGAAACTTCTCTGCACCCTACTGCCTCCTTTCTACTTGTGTTGTATTCCTACCTGTCCTGTTTGCTTGCCTGAAACTTATTTGTTAATCTGCCCAAGATAGGGTGTCTCTTATTTCTCATTTTCTAACCTACCTACCTGTAACTTTCCCACTGTCTACTACTTTCTACCCACTTGCCTGAACTTTATTTGTTACTGTACCCTTTGCTTGCCTGAAATTATTTGCTACCCCTACCCCAGATAGGGTGTCTCTTCTTTTCCTTCTAACCCTCCTACCCGCACCTACCTATCCAGGGTGTGTACTGCTACTTTCCTCTTGTGGTATATCTACAATCTGTAGCTTCCTTCCCTGTTGCTGGTTTTACACTGTAAATAGTAATGTGTTACCTCTCTACCTTGGTATGATGTCCCCTTGCAGAGTTTCCTCTGGATCATGGACTACTCCACAGAAACTATGCAGATGTTCCTAAGGCAGATGTTCTACTCCTGTGCTGTCCCACTCAAGCTCTGGGACATAAGCGTGATGGCACATTGTGTGTTACCCTTGTATCTTCCTTCCAGCTTCCTGGTGTTCCCCAGTTGCCTGTCATCACAAAGCCTCTGTCAGCTCCATCCCCACTAACACACCTGATTTACAGGTCTTTCTTAATCTACTCACCCCAGGATCAACTTCCTGAGCTAGGTTCCCCACACTGCCTGTTACAAATTTAAAGAAAAATCTCAAAGTGCCCAAACACTGACTAAAAATCTTTTCCTCCTTCTATACACTTACACTGCTACTTTAAATATGAAGAGAAAATATATATCGATATACTGTATAAATATATATAGACACATATATGGTGCTTACTGCTTCCCCTGTCAGCAATTCTAGCACTGTTTATATTGTCTGTCCATTACATTTGTTTGTTTTTTGTTTTGTTTTCTCATTTTGATGTAACAGTACAAAATGTCCTTCTCAAGGTATGGTACTTTTCTAACTCTGCACAATAGATCACTAATTTTCCCCCCACCCCACCCTGCCCCAGACTCAACTTGATCATATGGGAACATTTTAGGATCAAAGTTCATTTGTGTCAGTTGGGGTGCTTTTCTAGCATTTTACATTTTTGGGTTGTTTTTCTTTTTGCATTTTACACTATTAAAACTGATCTGAAAGGGAAGGCTTGATTTGGATTGTTTGGGCTGGTTTGATTTCATTTGGTTTGGTTTCATTTTGTTTCATTTGACTTTGCTCAAAATTGTAGAACCAGTTCAGTCTAAGGAGGTTTGTAGTTTGTGCCAGGCTGTCAACTGCTTTACCCATCCCTAGTATAGTTAGGAGTACCACTGAGCTCTGTACGGTGCAGGGATTTCAGGTTCCTGTACTGGGTATTGCAATTTAAATACATCTTTCTTTGTGCTACTCTGATGTGTTTCTAACCATAACTGAAGATTTGAGATCCCTGAAAACCACAGCCTGCTGAGTGCCTTAAATGAACTGCGCTCTGGTGAAAGAAGATACTGTGTGGAACAGTCTCCCACACAAGTCTGCTTTACATTTGCATGCCTCTGGGCAGTCTTTGACCTTCAAGCAAACCCTATTTTTTCTTTTTAATCGGGATGCAGGTTCCTGTGTGAACTGATCAGTACCTACAAAAAGTGGATCCAAGAAATGTGCAACCCTGACCTGAGAGTCAGGCCATTCAAATAACTTACTGTGTCAAACTGTTCAAAAGAAATGAAACTTGCAGAATTGATTGATCACCATTGACTCTTTGTAGAGCACAATTACAAGAAACAGCTTTAAAATGCTTACAGTACTTCATTCAAGCAACTTAAAAGTTACTGCTTTCAGCCTGAAGCAGATTTGAATTCTCACATTTCAGCTTTAAAACCAAGAGGACGAACATTTGCTAAATGCTAACATGATATCCTTAGAGTACTTAGATGAATCAGGGTTTTCACTTCAATAAAGAATCAGTTCTGGCTACTGCTGTGTTTATAGGGACCCTTCTAGGGTCCCAAAACTGGGACAGACCTACTGATATTGTTAGGGTAGATCAGTCTCCAGTTTCAGCAGTTTGTCCATACAAATCAGTTGTTTTGCTTGTTCCGTTCACGGATGCTATTGCTCTCCATGCAGCCTCTTTCAGAACAATGGATCAGTTCATACTGGGCAGATTAGTTCGCACATTTAGCTCTTCTTTAAAATGGTTATTAACCATGCATTGTAAACCAACTTAAGGCCCTGAAAGGCTGCATATATTCCCAGGGAACAAGCTGCAATTTCTGTGCATTTTTCCTTTATTCATTTTTATGTGCAATAAAATAGTGAACTGAGAGAGTTGTACTTGTTTATTTTCAATAGCAGTGTAAAGAACACGTGGCCCCAGATATTCAAAGGGGTTGCGCATGGCGCGAACAGAGTTGCACAGCGCAACCCTGCACCCCCGTGGATATTGAGCAGGCTGCCAGGTGCAGTGCAACCCGACGCGCCCAGGCACAATGAAAATGTCGGCTGCGCACAGATGCAGGGTGTGCCCATGCATATGCAGCACATCCTGATATTCAGCCCAGGATGTGCGGTGCACATGCTGGCACAACCCTGCATTGCACTGCATAGGGCGGCTCAAAGCTGAGCCTGTGAATAGTGGAAAGAAACCCTGGCCACCCACAGGTGGGCTACTGTATTGTAGGGTGCAACACAGCAGCTGCCAGCTGTGGGTGGCCACCCGCCCACCCAGAACACCATCCACAAGCACACATAGCACCCTGGTAGTCTAGTGATAACCTCCCTCCTGTGTCCCGATCTCTGGTAGCAGTAGTTGAAAACAGTCCCTGGTAGTCTAGTAGTACCTCCTCCCTCCCCATGTCCCTGACCGCCATTAACGCATTGTACTTCTGTCCTGGTAGTCTTGTGGTTTCCTGCCCATTATCACGATGCAAATTCTCCGTAAAAATTTTCCTGGTGATCCAGTGGCACCCCACTCCTCTCACCCACACAGAACCCCTTGACTACCTGCTCCCCACCATCTCATCAGCAGGCGGCTGCAATCTGCCCACATACCGGCCCGCTGAATGACAGGTATGGGCTTGCAGGCATACTGTTAGACAGTCCCAAATATGTGAATGACTTCATTCGTATATTTGGGACTGTCTAGTATAGTATGCCCTGCAAGCCCATACTGTACCTGTCATTCGTGGGCATCTGGGTGGTATATGGTGGGTTGCAGCCCTGCTCTGCAAGGACGGGGAGCAGGGTGGGCAAGGGGTTCTGTGTGGGTGGAGGGTGGGGATGCCACTGGATCACAAGGGAATTATTTTATGGAGATTTACCGTGATCGCGCAATGGTGGGGGGCCACTTAGACTACCAGGGACAGAAGTACAGTACGTTAATGGCAATTGGGGACATGGGAGGGAGGGGTACCACCAGACTACCAGGGAATTATTTTATGGAGATGCACCGCAATCATGCCAATGGGGCGGGATGACCAGGGACCCCACTGTGCACACGCCATGCTGTGCAGGGCACCAGGTGCACTACCGGGCTGCCCTGCACAAGGCATGCAATGGGGATAGAATGACATGCAAATGGCTCAATTTCTGCCTTGCATATATTATGACCTCATTTGCATGCCTCTGCTGAATATCACAAGTGTGGCACCCAGCACAACTGCATTTGCACTGGTGCATCCCCATGCTCCTATCTGTGGCTTACGCTGGTGCAGTGCCACTGCACTGTGTGCAGTGTCACTATGCCATGCACTGTTTGTGCCATATTCAATGGTGCTGCGCCATGGTGCATCACTGTTGAATATCACCTGGTCCTGACCCCCGCCATTCCAGTTGTGCCAGCCCATGCTTGCACCACTGCCAGGCTTAGTCTGAATATCAAGGCCATACTGTACAGGATGAAACTTGATAGTGGACAAGCACTAGAATTAAAGTCCCTCTTCCAGTATTTTGCATTCAAAGACAATAACAATATTGACACACTACAAAACAAATAACTCCACAAATAATGTTTTACTCAAATAAACGTAACCCTTCCTAGTGATGACGAGATAATGGATAGGTAGTGTGTGTTATGGATTTTTCACACGCCCAGTGTGAGATGACCCATAAACCTCGAGAGCTAAGCCTCAAGAGGTTTATATGGTCATTGTGTGAAAAAATTCATAACATCAAACTTCCTATCCTTAATTTTTTATAATTGCTGGTGTGGAGGTTTAGACTGCATTTAGCAGCTTGAAAGAAAAATAATTTTTTTAGGTAGAGTGCAGTTTTATTTTTGAAGAAATTGAACTGTACATGAATAAAACACAGTTGAAAATACTGCAGTTGAAATACTTTTGTGAAACAATGGAATGCAACAGTTTTAAAGTCTCTTCTTTGGGGAATGTCATAGCAACCTGATTTGGGGTTATTAGACTGTCATATCAACTCTGATTTTGGGTTATTATTGCCTTTGGAGCATAATAACCTGAAATCCAGTTGATATGCAATTTTAACAAAACGGTAATCTGGCTGACATTTATGGTCACCAGTAATTATTGCACTACACACACTCATTCAAGTGACTGAAGACACAGGTTACAGTATGCCTGGCACTCTACTTTAAATATCCCAGTCAACAAAATGGAAAAGATGCTACAGATAGAGCTGGGCAAGTCGGAGCAGGCTCAAGCCTGGCTCGAGTTAGTGTCGTCCGGCTTGGCTTGACCTCTATTAGCAATTAAGAGCCAAGGCCAAGCCAAGCCAGTCATGGTCAAATCTAAGCATCTTTCTTATCCTGAGCAGTTAGTGTAGTGTCTAAAACATTCAACTCCTGTACAAAAACAGCCTGCAGTAGCCAGGGCTCTGCTCGTGAGTTTTGTCTCAGAGTCAAACCAGGCCGCTGGCTTAGCTCTGGCTTGGCTCTAGGCTAAAAAATCCTGGCTTGCCCATCTCTAGCTACAGAAGAATGATGTAAGTAGATCTTAAAGACATAACACACAATAATGTGCATGATGGAAGGGCAATGTGTTATAAGATGTAATATAATACAAAACAAAATTAAGGAAAGTCAATATAGACATCAACTCATTCTTGGGGATTCTATTTCAAGACTAGATAAAGAAGAACTTTTAAGGCAGCTGTGGAGATGACAGTATTGCTTTATTCCCAGTTTAGATTTTGTTTCCGGTTCTCAGCCTTCCCTCAGCTAACAATTTCAAACTATTCTAACTCATTATTTTAGGCAAGGTTTGCCTTGTGTTCTTTTTAACTTCAGCTGTAGCATGTGCTGTTGTGAAATGTAGGACCAACACATGCTGACTCCTTATCACAAAAGAGCCCACAGTTTGAGCTCACTCAGCAGTATCCGCTCCAAAGAGCCCCGGAGTCATAGACTGGAGAAAGGAAGTGTCTCCACAGCTGGCAAAGGATGGTCTTAACAGACTGAGAACTGAGGTTTGTTGACAGAGAAGTTCAGTTCATGCTGACCTTCAGTCAAACTGGTACTGTTAGCAAACCAGTTCTGTGCTTACCACAGCTGCATTTGCTACTTTCAATTTTGGTAAAATGTCCTTTCAGTCTGCCAGTGGGATAAAATGGTTCTTTATTGTATTTTGAGCAATCCTTTGTAATTAAGAGGATCTCTCTCTCTCTCTCTTTCTCTCTCACTTCCACCTCCAACATGTAATTGACTTTTTTAAAACAAAGCCCTCATTAAAACTTCTTACAAATGCATCATTGCATTCTGCTCGTCCTGTTTATTTTACAATGTAAATATTTTTAGAGATGTGAGCTGTAATGTTTATATGCTGATACAGACCTGCATGTGCACTTTTTTGAAGAGACAGCAGAAAAGACTGCTGTCTTTTCACAATGTATTTTAATATCAAATGTATTGTGAAAAAAATCTAGGAATTGCCCACACCATTTTATAAATATTATTTTATTGCCACTCTTAACTGTTTTCACATAAGACTCCCCAATATTTTCTGGACAGTTTGCAGAATCTTGACCTAAATGGCCTTATTTTCCCTCAAGGTCCTGTCAGCTCAGCACACATTGTGCATCAGATTGTAAGTGGCACTGTGGCAGCAATACATCTTTGCTTCTAAGTGTCTGAAGGAGACATCTGTCCATGGAATTAGATCAAAATAATTCCATGAAGGCATATCTAGCATATACTCCAGTCCAATCCTAGCACATCAATGGCAATATCAAGCAGAAAAGTCATGCATAAGTACATCAGGCTGTTTAACTGTAAATTTTGCCTCCTGCTTTCCATAGTAGCCCAAATGCAGCTCCCAACAGTTATCTTCTTCTCCATTCCATTCAGATTTGTTCCTTTTGCAGGGTTCTGCCACACTCCTAAAATGTGTACATCTACTCTGTCACGTTTCCCAAAGTGGTACCTCTGTCCTTGTAACCCTTCAAAATATGCCCATGCACCTCTCTTGGTTTGTAACTCAACCCACACTCCTACTAATGTTATACCATTAACCCATTGATTCATTCCAAAATGTGCACCTTTCTACGGCACCCTTTTTTCAAATTTCTACCTTTACCCTCACGTCCTCAAAATAAGTAATTCCAGTCCTGTACCCTTCCCAAATGTGTACCCCTTCCACTTCAGCCCTCTCAAAACTAGTACATACTTTTTAAACCACTCCTCTACCAAAATGTGACTTGTTGCACACTCCTCCCTAAGATTTACTTTCTGCACCCTCCAAACTGTGTACTTGTAACATAGAAACATAGAAACATAGAATTTGACGCAGATAAGGACCGCTTGGCCCACCCAGTCTGCCATTTCCTACCTAATGGATAAGCTGCAGATCCCAGTTAACCAGCAGGCTACTTCTTCCACCCCATGCCTTAGAATTGCCTTATGACTGTCCCATGCATGCTTAATTCCACCACTGTTTTGACTCCACAACCTCCTCCGCCGTTTATGCATCCCCATATCTTCCAAAATTGACACCTCAACTCTAACAAACCTCTTAAATTGTGTACCCCTACCACTATACTCCTCTCAAAATGTGTTCTTCTTTCAAAACTTTTACCCCATGCCCTCATGCACCTCCCAATATTGGTACTGTTACTGTTCCATCCATCCTAAAACTTGCACCCCTCTCCAAATCTAGATTCCACACCCCTTCCCAAAATGTTACGCTTAATCCTGAGCTCCTCCCATTTGGGAAGGAATAAGGTTAAGTCCATATTTGGAAAATAAGGCAGGGGTAGGGTGCAAATTTTGGGTGGTGCAGATTAATAGGTAAGGCAAGATATGGGGAATCATGTAAAAGGCAGGTGGTAGAAAATGTTTGGAGAACATGGTAGAAGAGGTATACATTTTGGGATGGGTGCAGAAGTATGAGAGCAAATTTTGTGAAGGTTGAAAGTTTGTGAGTACTGCAGGGGCATTGTGTAAATAATTTCAGATAATAGGGTGTTGTGTAGGATTTTCCGGTTGGGTGCTAGAGAAGGGTACAAATCCTGGGCAAGTGCAGAGAGGGTGCACATTTGTAGGGAATGTGGGATGAGGAACAGCTTTTGAGAGAAGTGTGAGGAGTACATGTGTATGCAAGATTTTCTTGTGGCTGTTTGTATGGAATATGCATTGCCTGGCTCAACATATACAATTTATCTCAAAGAGTGAGTTGCAGGACCATAACTCATGAATAATGGAGCCATAAGTGAGTTGTAAAAGTTCTGTCCCTTACAAGTGACCATAAAGTGCATAATTTGAGTCTTGTTATTATGTATGTGATTTATTTATCAGTTTGGTAGTTTATAACTTTTACATTTGCTGTTTTTGGGGTAAGCTTTAACTATTTTCTTTGATTGAATCTGCTGGCTTCAATGCTGCACTAGACAATTAAGTTCTCAGTGTAACACCTCCTGTCAGTAGGAGGCAGAGGTGTTACTAGACATGCTCTTAAAGGGATATCATGCCTCCCTCAGCCCCTGGCATAAAGGAGATGGAGCATAGCAATATAAAACTGGCTTCTTGGCCTGTTAAGTGCATACCGAGGTGCTGTAGCATATTGTCAGGAAGCCAGGAGAAATGAAAAAAAAGGCGTGCCAGCCCAGGCATGGGGTATAGGGTACCATGGCCCAGATGCCAGTTGCCCTCAGGTAATACATGAAGGATCAGTGCAGTGCCCTAGACCACCAGCGCTGCTGGTGAGTGGGGTGTTGGAAATTCCTGGCGGGTGAGTGGTTAGTGGTGTACAGGGGTTGCTTTACATGGTGAGCAGCTGCTGTTGAGCAGAAGGTTAGTTTACACTGCTGGCAGGCGAACAGCTGATGGACCAGGCTGAATGACAGCAAGGGAGGGGAATGGAAAACACACAGCATGATAACACTATGTTACGCCACCAGCTCAGCTGCTTGATGGGTGGAAACTTGCAGATGAAAGCTGAGCGCTTTGGTCCTTTCAACTATGAGAAGTTTCCACCAAGCAAGTAGTGACTAGTGCCATGATCAGAGTGCCTGGTCATTTGTCTGTCACTGCCAAGCCCACTGAAGCTTGAGCTGCATTTAACCCACTAGTGACACACCTCTGAAAAGTGGTTCTTCATAAAGAAATGTTTGCTTTGCATGCATACACATGCAAACAATAAAGGAAATTCACCAAATCCAATAAACAACAATCCTGTAAGTATTACATCCATAGTGAGTAAAATGACTGAATCATGCTTAAAACTCATTACTTCCAATAGCTTCGTATGAAGTCAAACTACCATTGTTTACCTGACACAAAATAGCCACCAGGTAATAATGAGTTAAAGGATTTAAGTGATAAAGAATGTACTGCAGAGGAAATAGTGGACAATTTACAGCATGGTTTGGAAGGGATACTTGTGTACAACTTACCTACTAAGTTTCTATGAACCAGTCAGTAAATTGCTAGATGAAGATAGTATCCTTGATATCTTTTTTCACTACAGCAAATCTTTTGATGTGGTTCCCCATGAATACTTATTGAGAAACTAAAAGGGCATAATATAAGTAGGGCAGAAACTAGATAGATTGATGCATGGCTTACAGAATTCGACCCAGTGGGTGAAGCAATGTTACCAGCGGAGTACCTCAATGTGAGATGTGTTGGGACCAGTCCCTTTGAAAAATATTTATATCAGATCTAAGTAATAATCTCACAAATTGGTGTAATAACTGTGCAGATGATATGAAAATAGGAGAAGGTAGACTCACATACAAATCATGTAGACCTACAGAATGATCTTACAAGGATGGCAGAGTGGTCAAACAGATAAGGCATGGCTTTTCAGTGAACAGTGCTCTGTAGTACACGTGGAAAAGGGCAATACATTGTATTCATACACTTTAAATGGTTAGGAACTTAGTAAAACAACTGATGAAAAGGACCTTGGGTTCAAAGTGACTCCTGACTTAAAACACAAGAAACATGTAAATGGGTTATTTAATAGAGACATTTATTTTGCCTAACAATATCAAAATACAAGTAAAACAAATAAATACTACCTATGTGCAGATCACACATCAGACCCATGGCAGACTGTTCTGGGATGACTGTATATTAATGAAAGAAACAAAATAGAGCATATACAGAGAAAAGCAGCAACCAAAATGACAAAAGGGCTGCAGGACTTAACCTATAATGAGAGACTTGAGGACCTGGGATTGCATAGCCTTTACAGAAGACCCATGCAAGGAGATCTAATGTTATTTATAACATTCAAAATGACAATAAACCAATGAATGATCTAACTATAAATTTCATAAAGGAGGTTTAAAATACTAGAAGTCAAAGAAAGAAAATGATGGTGCTTGGATACAAGACTAAAACCAGGAAATAGTATACACAGTGGCCCAGATATTCAGAAGGGTTGCACCAGCGCAATAGGGTTGCTCAGCGAAGTCCGAAAATGTGCCATTCTGCGATATTCACGGGAGGCTGATGCGCCCCCAAATCACGCTGAGCAAGAGCAATGATAATGAATGTATGCGCAACTGAAGTGGGAGGAACCATGCATAAATGGCGAGTGCGATATTCAACAACATCCACCATGCGCAACAGGGAGCAGTGAAGTTGTGCGAGCAGCCGAAATGAGCCAAAATGAAAAGGAACAAGGGAGAGGTGCAAGAACGCTACAGGGAAGGCACATGAGGATGAACTCTAGCAACTCAAACTGGGCAGGAGGGACACACAGGCAGGCCAGGAAAGGGCACCCTGAACAGAGAGGCACAGGGAAGGTGTGGGGAGCCACAGCCAGTGCAGAAGGGGAAGTGCCACACAGCACAGAGGCCACCACAGGAAGGTGTTCCTGATGCAGGGAAGTAGCAGCCAGGACAGTGGGGGGAACACAGAAACAGCTGCCGGGGGTGAACACAAGCCAGGACATGACCAGTGCCACCATCCAGATGGAGACAGTAATGAGGGTGAAAAGGCAGGCAGCAGAGGGGTGCGGCTGTGGAAGGGCCCATCGGTGGTATGCCCCAACAGGCAGTGCCGAGCTCACACCAGCTCGAGCTGTACCGCGATACTGAGATCATGGGCGGTACCGCCTGAATCAGAGCAATTCTGAGGCGGCTCTGTGAGCTGTGCAGTGATGCGATGCAGGCACCCACACAACAGAGCTATGCTCTGTCAGTGGAGACTAAAGTGACAGCTTGCATATGCTTGCTCACCACGGGTACCTTCCAGACCAACAGGGGACACCACAGGCATAACCTAGTTGGCCACATCACGCCACCTCACCCAATCCCTCAGCACACTGCTGCCACATGCTGTGGAGTGCATCCATTTCCCCAGCACACCGCGGAGAGCACAGAAAACATACAGGAGTTCCACAGGGTAGCACGTATGCCTGGTGTGCTAGGGCAACAGACTGCACCCATGTGGCCATCCACACCACCTAGCCCGAGGGGCTGCATATATTAATCAGAAGGGCTATGCTAGCATCAACTACCAGGTGGTGTGCGATGCCAGGGGCATAATCAATGTCTCGTGCCACGCACCCTGGGGAGCACATGATGCCTTCATCTGGCACCAGTCAGCACTGTGCCACAGATTCAAGAGTGGGGACATCCCCACTGGCCATTTAGTGGGTGAGTATGCAAACCACATGGACAAACATAGAGCTTGGGAGAGGCATGGTCAGAGGTGACATGGGTAGTGGCCTAAATGGTCCAAGGAAGGCGATGCTGATCACCAAACTAACCTCCACCCTCACACACAGGTGACAGTGGATACCCACTCCGTCCCTGGCTGCTCACACCTACTGGTGGCCTCGACCCCATTGCAGCAACGCTACAATAAGGCACATGCCACCACACGCAATGTCATCGGTGGGTGTTCGGTATGCTGAAGGCATGTTTCTGTTGCCTGGACACCTCCGGCAGTGCCCTACAGTACAGCCCCTCAAGGCCTGCAGGCTATTCCTGGCCTGTTGCATTCTGCACAACATGGCCAATGAATGTGGATAGCCATACAGGTTGAAGAGGTGGACAGCGGTGGGGACGTTGAGGACGCCAGTGACAATGGTGATGGGCAGCACCCTTGGGCAACGGGACCCCCGACTGCTCCGGCTGGCACAGCTGCACTTGACACCATCATAGTGGAGCACTTCAGCCAACCCAGGTAAGTCATGGGGCCATGTGCAACCACCAGTGGCAAAGACACAACCCACAAACACACATGGACACACACCAGGGTGCATGCCATCAAGGGAAGTGGCGGGCATGGAACCACACACACCACCAGGGATGGGCAAGGTCTAACATGGCAGCGGTCAGACACACACACACACACTCACACAACTCACCAGACATGCACAAAGGGTAGGAGACACTGCCAGGCCAGACTCGCCTAGCCACATTACATGTCCACAGACCACCACGCCCACTGCCTGTCATTGTGCATGTGTCAGACGCTGGGCACCATTGCATAGTGGCATGCTCAGCACAATGCAGGCATCACCATGCACACGTAACGTGGACAGCAGCCAGAAGGGTGTGCAGATGGACTGTGTGTGTGAGTGCAGGGCGGTACCCACCGTGCATTGCCCACTGAATGACACAAAGTGCACAGGGCAGCATCAGACAGTAGCCGTGCTGGGAGACAGATCAGTCATGCGCCACAGTGCCACAGCCACCACGGATGCATGGGCAGCCCGCCGAGGCCCACCAGCAGTGACAGGCTGACCACTGGCCTCGTGGGTGGCACCGGCGATCCCCAGGGTTCCACTGTGTGAACATGGCCGTGCTCATGCGAGGTCTGCAGCACACCAAACATGCCTGCGCCAGGCGTGCTCGGGATGCCCATAGCTGAACCCGGTGTCGACAAGGATGGTGTTGCACAATGCCAGGAACAGGGGTGGACATTGCACTGCGTGGTGTCTGCGACACATGGGCAAATAACTGTTTGCCCATTGTGGCCATGACAGTAGTGAATACCTGTTCTGCCTGTCAATGGCGGCGGTCACATCCTCCAGCAACCAGTCCATCCCTGCCAGTAGCAGAGCGGTGTCTCTGCTGCGAGCTCCTCTGCCTGGTGCAGAGCTGCACTCAGTGAATCCACCGTCGTCACAAGCCGCATCTGCTGATTGACTGATGCTTGCAGTATGCGGTGTGCTCATCCAAGAGGTCATCTGCCTGATCGGCATGCTGTCCTCAGGGTGTTCATGGCCCTGATGCTCATCACCCCTTGAGGTGGGCGCTGCACACCAGGGCCAGGCCTGGGCATGTCCACAGGTGGTGCACTGACGCTGCCCCTGACACTGTACCCCCATGGCCATTGGCTGACTGCTGATGCTGCCCCTCTGGCTGCCGCCCCAGGGATCAATGGTGCCGCCACAGTGGCTGCAACAGTCCCACTGTCCTGTACACACACCAGTGCTGCCCCACCAGTGCTGACAGGCACAGGCTGGGACTGTGATGACACGCAGGCCTCCACAGCAGCCACAGCCATGGCCGCATGTCACCTGCTGTGTGGCCATCCTGTGGCACACAAGTGTCACTGCCCATGACGTTAGCTCCATCATCATCGATGACGGATTCGCACCAGCCCGAGTCTCAGCATGCTGGCATCCCATGGACACTGGCACGCTGGGACATGGGCAGGGCCTCCTCTGCACCTGCTCCACCAACATCAGTCCAGATGTCCAGGCGGGCCCACTGTCACCCTGACCCGCGTATTCCTGTGGAGGTGGATGGGCCTCCTCCATCTCCATGTGACTGGCCTCAGTGGAGAAGCCCACCACCACTGACCCATGCAGATGCTCAGGGCTGTAAGGGAAAAAATTAGCGTTACTGCATGTGACCTACCCTGTCCCCCCAATAGACAGACCATGACATACCATACAGTGACAGGCTACCACCCATCTGGAATCCACCACCCGAACACCCTCAATGGTGCAACGCTGCATGCTGCCAGCAACCCGCTCCTCCTATGGGGTCAGGCGTAGCACCTCCGGCTGTCCCCCACCTGTCGCAGAGCCGTGCCGCCCTGATGGCAGCCACCTTCTCTTTAATCCTCCGCCTGTCTGTGCCCATCTTCTTTTGCACTCCTGCACGGAGTGCTGGTGGCTGCCATGCAGGTTTACAGCACGCCACCTCCTCCCATGCAGCAGCATGGGCCTGTGGTGTTCCCTGGCGTCCACTGAGAAGCGGCTCCTGGTCTAGGTAGGCCTCAAACAGGGCATCTGTCTTGGACTTAGTGAAATTCAGCCTCCTCTTCCTCCCACGACTCTGTTCCTCTTCCTCCACCACACGCCTGGTCATGATTCATCCTTGAGAATGATAGGTGTTACCTGTGACTGTGCAGTCCCATGCATGTCCCAAACACCACAGTCCACACTCCCAAACAACATGTAACTCACCACAATAGACTGCAGTAACTGACTATGGCCAGTGCAGCCCAATGTTGCACTTTTATAGCGCCACCCATGCAAATGAGGCAAGGCGATCTTTAAGTGGATGCAAATGCAGTGACTGCAACCGTTGAATGGCTGATTAGCTGATTTGATTTACATATGCCGCTGAATATCATGCTGTTGTGCTTTGCACAATTGTGTTGAACGATGCTGAGCCAAGGGTGCAGTTCTGTGACATGCACAGTACACACCTAACTCGCATGCCCGGGTTGATGGCGCGGTGCCTGCCGCACTGCTGACGTGCTGTGCGGGAGGCAATGCAGAGCATGGCCACCATTGTGCCAGTGGCGCTACAGCACTGTTCACCTATATGGCGCTGTAGCACTGGGGCTCGGAGGCACACTGGGGCAACAACATGGTAGGCCGCTACAGGAG
Organism: Neoceratodus forsteri; assembly: GCA_016271365.2. NCBI lineage: Eukaryota > Metazoa > Chordata > Ceratodontiformes > Ceratodontidae > Neoceratodus > Neoceratodus forsteri. The sequence continues at coordinate 887,959,621 of CM028131.1, read as the reverse complement.
AGGTGGCACACAGGCACCCAATCGCGCTACCCGCATTAGGTTCCAATCGCTCTGTGGCTGTCCGTCAGGTCAGAGACCCTTGACCCTGTGCCCAACCTTTGCCCCTAGGCACCATGTGTCGGCATGGGTGCACCAGTATTGCACTGTTCAGTGACAGCGCAGGTAGGAATGCAGAGCTGTACCGCGCAGCATCTACACATGGCAGAACCGTGCTGCAGAGCACCATTTGATTGAACTGAGCAGCAGAGATGGCACGGAGGCGTGTTGTGCAGTGGAGCCAGATCGAGCTGGCAAACCTTGTGGCCATAGTCGAGCCACATGTTGGGGCTTTGTTTGGGAAGCACCCTGAACAGGGCCAGTAGTGAGTATGGCAGGAGGTGGCCAACGCCCCCTAGAGGAGGCCACCGTGGGGAGGACAGCAAAGCAGTGCCACCACCGTTATGGGGACCTGAGGCGCAGGGACCAGGACCTGCTTGCCTGTCTGCCTGCTGGCACATGCCAGGAGGGGCACGGTGCCACAGCCAGGTAGGTGCAACATCCATACACTTTTATCGTCCATCACGGGTATCACGGTTGCATGTGTCTGGCACATGGGGGGCCGTCCGGTGTTGGCCGTGGTGGTGGTATCGGGGTATGGGGTGGGTGGGTCTGCTGTGTGGGATTGCACACATGGGGACGGGGACATTGCTACCAGATTGTACTGATGTTCCTCTCTCCATGTTTGTACTTTTAGGGCCAGAAGAACGGAGGCGCAACCGTGAGGGGAGGTGCCGATTTTTTTTCTTCTGTTTTAGTCTGCTGGCTATTTGGTTTATAATATTTTTTTATATTTATTTTTATCTGGATATTTGGGTGGTGAGAGGACTCTATATCCAGTTATTTAGTTGTTTATTTTATAGTTTATGTTATTGTTTGATATTGGGAGTATTTTCTCTCCCCAGTGGTGAGAGGATCATGGGAGGGAATTAATTTAATTTAATTAATTAATTACTTTAAGGTATATTGTTTATCTTCCCAGTGATGAGAGGACTGGGTGGGAAGGGAATTTAGTTAGTGTTTTGTATTTGTTTATATTTCTTTGTTTGGGTTTGGGGGTGAGAGCCTTAAAATCAATAGTCTGAGGTTTGGTTTAATTGCATTTTATTTTCATTATAGAGCTTTGTATTTATTTAAGTTTTAAGAGGTGGTTTATTTTTAGATTGTTTATTTATTGTGTTAATTATGTGCTGGGACAACACTAGGACAGTCGGGTATTATTCCCCTCCAGGCTCAGGGACCTTCGTCTTTTTCTTGTCCCACCTTACCACCAGAGGTTTATAGATGGTGTAGGGGCTGGGATTGTTGGAAGAAGGAAGAGGATGAGGGCTGGGTCTGAGGGGAATGGAAAGGAGGAGTGGATAGGGAAGTGGGGACAAGGAGATGCCCTGGGGCAAATGGGCCCAGGAAAGGGACCTCCTGTCTAGTGCCCCTACCCAAGGGTTCTGATTATAGTCAGCAGGTAGAATGGTCATCGCCTGAGGCTCATCCTATTCGGGCGTGTGTTGTGCAAAGCCAGGTCTATTGAAAACAAGATGGCTATTATAGCTGATTTTGTTGGGTCATCTGACCTGGCGGCATCACTGAGACCTGGCTATATGAGAATGCTGGACCAGTTTTGCGCAGCGGTTCCGCCGGTACTCAGTGATACACTGCCTGAGGATGGATCGTGAGGGCGGGCCTGTTGCTATCTGCTTTAGAACAGAACTGGGCCTAGTGGAGGTACCAGTGGGAACTACCAAATCCTTTGAATGTATCTTAGGAGGTGTTGGGCGTAGGATACTTCTGTATACCATCCACCAGGTGATGAGAATGTTTTCCGGGAAGTTGCAGACTTCATTGTCAACCTGACATTGGGGTCCCCAGATGGTTGGTTCTGGGGACTTCAATGCCTGGGTCGATGATGAACTCTTGCATTTTGGTCAAGACTTCCTCTAGTTAATGATTTCACTGGGCTTCACACAGGTTATTTCCTCCTCGACCCATATTGGTGGTCATTCATTGGATTTGGTGTTCCTTCTGGGGATGGAGATATCCGACTTGGTGGTGGAACCAGTCAGATGGCCGGACCATCACTCCATTGGGTTCAGTTTTGAGGCCACCCCTAGTAGGTCAGCCCCTATGGAAATGGTCTGGTACTGCCTCTTAAGGGTGTTTCCCAGATGACCTGATGGCGGTGCTGGACCCATCGGGCTTACTGAGAGATTGCATGGATCCAGGAGAGCTGGTACTTGCCTATAATAAGGCTGTGGCAGGGCCCTGATTCCATTGGTCCAGTTCATGTTCATCCTCTCACTCTTCGCCCAGGTCTCCTTGGTTTGATGAGACTCTGAGGGAGTTGAGGAGAGTTGGACCAAGGTTGGAGAGGTGCTGGCTGAGGTCGGGCCTGGATGGTGACAAACTTAGTTTGATGGACCACTATGTGAGTCTATCAATCCAATCTCGTAAGAAGGCCAATTCATGTCCAGAGAGATTGCGGCTGCACAGAATAGACCAGCTCAGCTCTTCCAGACAGTGGACAGATTGTGCAATCCAATCTGTCTTCAGCCCAGAAGAGCTTTTCTCAAGAACGTGTGAGGAGTTTGCTCTATTCTTTGCAGATAAAGTTGCCAAAATCAGATCTGATGTCCGCTTGACCCTTTCCAATGAGAGTTGTGATGGTCAGCAGGAGATGTCGGACACCCAGTTTGTGTGGTCTGACTTCAGCGCCCCACAATCAGTGACATTGTGATGATCATCCAATCACTGCGTCCGACCAATTGTGATTTGACCGGGCCCACACGCCTCTTAGTGGATTGTGTGGATAAAATTGGCCCAGTCCTTGCTGAGATAGTCTGGAGGTCCTTGGAGAGGGGATTTTTCCAGATCCTCTTAAGGAGGCTGTAGTTCAGCCCTTCTTAAGAAGTCCTCCTTGGACCGCGACTGTCTGGCAAATTACAGGCCTGTCTCTAACTTACCCTTTGTGGGTAAAGTTATTGAGAAGGTGGTTGCATCGCAGTTGGATGATCATCTGACCAACAACAATGTCTATGATTCTCTCCAGTATGGATTTAGGAAAAGGCATAGTACCAAGACAGAACTTGTTTGGGTATTAAATGACCTTCCTAATAGCGAGAGATCAAGGACCTGTTCCATCTTGGTCCTTCTTGATCTCTCTGAAGCGTTGACACTGTGGATCATGGTGTGCTACTGGAATGTTCATCATTATCTGTGGACTGCCTGATACAGTCCTCAGGTGGTTTCGATCTTACCTCGAGGGTAGGACTCAAAGGGTGGTGTCTGGGATTTTTCCTCAGCATCAGTCTCCTATCCTGTGGGTACCGCAGGGTTTCATTTTGGCACCCATGTTGTTTGCGGTGTATATGCTGCCGTTAGGAGTGATCATTAGGCGGTAGGGTTTGGGTTTTCATTGCTATGCAGATGATACCCAGCTGTACATGTCCTTTGTGCCCGCCAGTATGCTGCCATTTCGTCTTTAACAACTGTCTTGCCGAAATCCAAGACTGGATGAATGTGAGTTGGCTGCAGTTGAACCCCGAAAAACGGAGGTGTTGGTTGTGGACCAGGGTCGCTGGGAGGCGGTGTTAGCTGGATCGCCTCGGCTTATGGCTTGGTCGTGTCCAGCTGACTACCTCAGACCGGTGCAGAACCTGGGAGTTGTATTTGACGACTGTCTGACATTTAAATCTCAGGTGTCAGTGGTTGTCACAACCTCTTTTACCATCTGAGGAACATCGCCCGGTGAAGCATCTGGTTCCTCCAGATGATCTTCCAACTTTGGTCCACGCCTCTACCTTCCGCCTTGACTACTGCAATGCCCTTTACCTTGGGCTACCGGGGTTGAAATTCACTTGCAGCTAGTGCAGAATGGCAGCCAGGCTGTTGACTGGTTCTTCTAGGTCAAGTCATATAACGCCTGTGCTCCTGGACTGCACCGCTGCCAGTTTGCTGGTGAATCACCTTCAAGGTCAGTTTGCTGACCTATAAGGCCCCACGATCAGGGACCTGCTTACCTGAAAGAGCCCTTTGTCCCTACTGCCCCCGCTCTTCTCCGATCCACTGACGAGGGATTGCTAGAGATTCTCAGTGTTTGCTTAAAAACTTCAGGGCAAGATCTTTAGCTTTATGGCCCCGACCCTGTGGAATTTCTACCTCGCCAGGTGCAAATTGCCCGACTGTCCAAAGCTTTAAAGGAGCTTTGAAAACCTACCTTTTAGTAAAGTCTTTAATGATTTCTGATTATTTTAATGTTGTTTTAACTATTTATTGTTTTATGTAATATTGTACAGGCGCTTTGGTTTAAGAAAGGCATTTTATACAAATAAAGAATGATTGATTGATTGATTGATTGATTGATGAAGGTGGTCCTGCGCGCGTGGACCAGCCTGCTGATGGTGAGTGCCTTACATCCATGATTACTATTGCATGCTGTATAACTGGCAGGTAGTTGGGCATGGCCACCATCCAGTAGCACCACTGCCATGCACGCAACTTGTTACAGTCAGCACTGTCCAGTGGCACTGCATGTCTAGGAGTGCATCAATGGTGGTCCATGCGGCACCGGGCACATGGCTGTGGCACTGCTTTCACATCGCTAGCCAAGTCACTGTACGGCCATGGTGGTGCTGTGCAGGACATGGAGCGGTGGTGTGTGCAGTGGTCCACAAGGCTGTGGTTGCCTGGGTGGGCAGGTCTTGTGGACACGCCACTGTGGGTGGTCGCACACCATCACAGGAGCGTCACAATGGCTGTATGCCATACACAATGGGTGGGCTGCAGGGGATGGACAGTCACACCTATTGACTCTGCTCCTCATCCTAGGTGGCCGGACTCTCCAGAAGATCCAGCGGGACATCCAGGAGCTGCTGTGGGTTGGGAGGGAGACTTTGAGCTCCTGAGCCACATCCACCACCACAGGGTGAGGAGGACGAGGCGGAGATCCCATCGGTGCCAGGAGGAAGAGGACTGGGGCAACCAGTGATGTCCCCATGCCCCAAATACCACCTCCCTTTGACCCACCCTTACACCCTTTCTTCCTCTCCCATATGTTCACCCCTGCCCTTACCCCCCCCACCTGTTATGTGGCCCTTTCCCCACTATTGCATATATTTTGTATATAGCTTTACTGTACATAGTTTTAATATATACATTTTGTTATAACAACTGTGGTGGTTCTGATTTGCAGCGGCTACAGGTGCTCAGCTGCAATGGTGTGCAGTGGTGTCACATGGTGTGTGTGTGTGTGTGTGTGTGTGTGTGTGTGTGTGCAGAGGTGAACCACCTATGGTGTGGACAGAGGATCAGTCACTGTCTGTGGTTTGTGTGTTGTACTCTGTGCACTGCATACCTGTGTGCAGTGGTCCATGGGGCCTGCACTGTGTGCATGGCACCCTGTCAGACCATCACTGGCCTGTGCAGCTGACACCTGCATGTCTGTGATATGCACAGTCTGCTGGCGTGTCAGTGGTGGCCCGTCCATGCTGGATAACAACTGTACCGGCACAATGCCAGGTTGACCGCCATCACCAGTATGGTGCCGTCTGCCTCAGTGGCACTGTGGCCTCCGCTGTTGTTGTCCACCATCCATGCTGTCGCTTGTGTCTGTTGCAGGGATGTGCTCCAGTGTCTGTCACTTGTGCGCCAGCAGCATGCTGGTGGCATACAGCTTCATGGTGCCTTTGCAGGGTGGCTGGCACACCTGTGCAATGTAGAGGTGCTGGCTGTGTACATCGGGCCAGTCGCGGGCTACACGCCAGTGGCTTGCTGGACCTGGCCACTGTGTCCCTGTGTTGCTGTGCCTTGGGTATGGGTAGGTGTTTGTCCATGCACTGTGTTGCATCCTGTGTGGTGCATGCCTCATGCTACTGTGCATGTCTGTGCTGGCTGTTGTGGCCAGTGCTGGGATGGAATGTGTCCTTGGAAGGGTATGCAGGGTGCTGTACCACTGGAGGTGGGGTCCAGGGCATGCCCTGTCACATGTGGGGTACTCTGTGCTGACGCATGGTCGGCTCCTCAGCTGTACCAGGGGACATGCAGGGTGGCACTGTGTATGCATTTGTTGCATCACTGTCTGCTGCCACTGCTGCAGGGTGCCCATGGTGCACAGGGTTGCATTGTCACATTGGGGTGGTGGCATGCATGGGGTGTCCTGCACTGTTGGGTGCTACTCCTGGGCAGGGTGTATGGGGATCATGGTGCAGGGTGTGCTCTGCATTGGTGGGATGGTGTGGTATGGGGTGGTTGGCCCTCCTGTGTGCCGGTCACAGCTCGCCAGGGGTGTGCTGGGGCACCATGGCCTGGCTGTGGGTTGGTTGCTGGTATCCATGGGCTGGTGGTTATTCCAGATCTCCCGGTTGTGCAGTGCATGGGGTGGGGATGATGTCTGTTCTGCTGTGTGTTCCTCTGCCCATCTGTGGCATGGGTGGTGGGCCCCTGCATCCCTGGTTGTGCTGTTGCATTGCTGCCCTGCTGCTGGGGACATCCCTGATTGCACTATGGCATATCTGGACTGCTCAGCTGAACATCCCTTGTTGGCTATAGGCGATCAGATATGCTCAGCTTCACCTCCCTAGGCTGCGTTATGGAGCAGGTGGTGTGATATTCAGTCGTCTGCCGAGGCGATCTTGGCCTGGATAGTTTTTGAATATCACACTTGTGTGCATGGGCACAGTGGACTTGCCCTTGCTCCTGCTGTTGCACACTTTTGGGCGAGTTTGAATATCTGGGCCAATGAATCATTAGCATTTGAATGCGCTGCCACCTGATGTGGTCAATAGTATTCCACAGATATTTTTAAAGGAAACTGGATGACTATATGGAGGGAAACAACCTAAAGTACTTGACTGATTAATTGATTGATAGATTTTTATTTACCAGGTTGGTTAATTTTTTTATCAGGTAAGTGCATTAGACAAAACAGTTGCCTATTTTCATTCACAACTTGGGAGATCACAACAGTGGAAATTGTAACAATAATATACAAAGTACAGTGAAGGATTATACAAATGTCCAGGACAATATAGTAACATACAGAAATCGAAATGCCACATGTGGTAAACATAATGTAAGTACATGGCAAGGTATAACTAGTAAACAAGGTATTGAATGCAAAATAGATTATATACAAGCAGAGGTAATAAACAGGATAACAAGTGCAATGGACCAAAACCTACTGCAGATTACACATCGTATATAGGCAGGTACAAGTAGAGGCCCTGAGCAGGTAGGAGCGGCACCCTGTCTTGAAGGCCTGGTTAGATGAACACTGTCAAACCATAGCCAGGATAGAGTTCCATAATCTAGAGCGGAGTAAGAGGACAACTCTTCTAACTTAGTTCTGGTTTTGGGAATGGACAACAAATAAGGAGCAGCAGACCTTAGGGATAAGATAAACTGGCAGGTATGAGAAGTGATGCTAAGGACAGTGGGGTCTGTTTAACTACTACACTGTAGATGACACCTCCCATTGTGAGGTTGCATAGGGCAGATGGGTGAGCCATCCAAGTTTAGAATACAATGCAACATGAATTGTTATAACTGTTATGGTCCCTGCATGAACAGATGCAGATGTACAGGGCCTGTAGGGAAGAGTCCATTTGCCTGTAGAAGTACAGGGCCCTTTTTCACATTTTGACCAAAATTTTGAGCGTAGTCTTCTTAAGACCCCACCACATGAACCTGGTGGTGAAATTATTCAAATCCACCCATAAGGTGATAGAAACATAATGACAGTGAAATACATTTTTACCCAGATTTCAAAATTTCACCTACCTTATTCACAGGGTGGGTTCTCCAAAAGTAATGTTGAAAATTTGGTGAAAAAATATTTAAAATGACAAAATTATGCATATAAGTTCAAAATGCATTGAAAATATATTGATGGCACTTACCTTGTTTCTTCAGTTCACGGTCATGCTTCAAGGAGGAGAACATCTTTTTCAGTAAGAGTGGATGTATGCTGAGGGACCCTCTGTAAGTGAGTGAGGGTGTGTTGGGAGTAGGGTGGTGGGTGCTGACAGAGGGTTCGGTGGGGTTCAGAAATCCATGAGGGACTATTTAAATTGATGAGGGACTGTTTAATTCTTTGTAAGTTAAAACAAAATCTGGCACTCATCTTCAGCCTACTCCATCAGCTCTGCCTTCAATAATTACCTTGCACCTAGCTGCTCCTGCCATGTCCTCCTAATTCCCTCCTCTAAGCCCTGGATAAACCCTACCCTCTACCGTCACCTTCATTTTACCCTGTGCACCCACCACCCAAATTTCTAGCTCTCCTCCTCTTCCTCTAAATTGCTCCCCTTAGTAGCCTCCCTTGATCTCTCACAGAATGTAAACGACCCTGAATGGTCTCCATGCATCCCTCTCCACCCCCAAAGGGCTTGTATCTCTCATCTACTCCATCCCCCACCATCCTAAAGGGGTCTCTGGGACACTGCATTATCCCTTCTCTCTGGTCCCCCAGTCCCCTTGCAGGGTTCCTCGCATCCTGAGGGGTCTCCAGGGACATGATTCTTCCCCCTCCCTACCTCATCCCTCCTCCTCCTCCTCTTCCCCTTTTCTTTCAAGTAAGCATTTGTTTACTTATTAACCAAGCACTTATTATTGTCCACTCTTTCTACATTTTATACTTAGCGCTGTTGTAACACTGTAACACCTGCCTTACAGCTGTATGTTAATGTTGATCTTGTAACTTGAATGTTTAATGTCTCATTCCTATTGTACCCCTTCCTCCAGGTCGCACTGGGAGACAAGTGACTTGTCGCTCAGTGTGCCTTCCTAGTGAAACATTTCAATAAATAAATAAACAAAGATGTGCACTGGACAGTTTTCTTTTTTCAGGGGGACTGGACCAGCACTGAGGATTGGGCAACCCAGTGTCCGCAGACTATTCTGTGGCACTGGGGTGGCTCTCCAGTGTCACCACCTGTAATCATAAATACAACTGTTATAGGGATCCCTGTACACTGTCTGATATTGCCCTGGCACCACAACCTTACTTTTTAGATAGCATACAGGAGATACTATCAGTGCAAGTATCCTAGCTGGAAACAACCAGTCTCCAAATGCCTGTTCCACGCACTACTCTGAGGTTTGCCACAACTCTCCTTCTGTGCTCAGCACTCAGCGTGGCTCTCCTATGGCACTCCTCCAGCTCATCCCTTGGTTCGTCTCTGTTTGTCCTCTATTCTTGTTCCTGCCTCCACTAGTCCTGTCAATTCAGGTAGATGCAGCACAGTGACTGCCTTGCACAAACTCCAGCTACACTCATAAAAATCCTTGGTAAGCTCTGCTACAAGGTACCATTACAAAATAATCATTCAGTGGTACTGTATTCCACACAGAGTTAAGCAGCAGGCAACCACTATTAGTTACACAGTAACTGGACTGTTTGCAAACAATACCTAATACAGATCATATGAACATATGAAACTGCCGCAGAAGCAGGCCTATACAGTCTATTGAGTCTGCTCAAATGTGCAGCTAGCCCCTCAACTTGCTGCTGCCCCTCCCCTTCATCTTAATACCTCCCTTACTGTGTCCCAACCCTCTTAAAGCTACTCACCGTTCGACAGAAATCCACCTCCTTGGGTAGAGTATTCCCACCCATCTACCACCCTTTGGAGAAAAATTGTCTCCTGATTTCCTACCTGAATCTTCCACCCTCCAACCTCAATTGATGACCTCTAGGTATCCCTCTCTTCTGAGCTGGAGGATCCCTTCTGCATTGACATTATTTATCCCCTTCAGAATTTAAAGGTTTCAATATTATCCCCATCCTCCTCTCCTCCAGGGAGTACATGTTCAGCTTGCCAATCTATCCTTATAGGACTTTCCCTCCAGTCCCTGGATCATCCTTGTTGCCCTCGTTGACCCCTCAACAATTTGATATCCTTCTTCAGGAACAGGTGTCAGTACTGCACACAGTACTCCAGGTGAGGCCTGACCAGGGACCTGTATGGAGGAAGGATCACCTCCTACTTCTGGAGGAGATTCCCTTGCATTCTATTGGCCTTTGCTGCTGCCTTCCTGCACCGAGCAGAGTTGTTCATGCTGCCCTGAATAACCACCTCCAGATCTTTTTCCTCTTTATATCGCTCCAGTTGTACCCTCCCGGCTGATAGCTCTTCCCTGGATCCTCGCTCCAAGTGAAGTACCTTGCTCTTCTTGGCGTTGAACCCCAGCTGCCATGTTTCTGACTACTCCTATAGTTTGGTCAGGTCCTCCTGCAGCCCTTCCACCCTCAATGTCATCTACTACTGATCCCATCTTTGTATCATCAGCAAACAGACTGATCTTACTCCTGACCCCATGTGAGATATCAGTTATGAATATCCAAAATAGAATTGGTCCCAGTACCGATCCCTGTGTCATCCGCTTGACACTTCCTTGATGATGAGCTCCCACCACCACCACCTCTGCTGCCTTCCATTCAGCTAGTTGACAATCTATCCAACCATCTTTTATCCCACCCCTATGTATTCCAGTACCCTCCCTCCCCAGCCTCCCATGCAGCACGGAATCAAACACCTCGCTGAAGTCCAAATACAGCACATCCATTGCATGGCCCTTGTCCAGTTCCTGGTCACCCAGCCATAATTGAAGGAGTAATCGGATTATGTGGGGAAGAGCCTCCCCCCACAGCCTATTTAAATGAGGCATATGCCTCAGCTCTGCTTAGAGCGAGCCGCATTCATTGTTCTGCTGTCGTGGGTCCCTGGCTGCCTTGTCTTCCCGGTCCCCACCCTTCCCGTCCGCTTGCTTCACTATTCTGTTCGTGGTAATTCACTTCTTCCTGCCTGTTGTTTTCTCCCTGCTCCTTGTCTGTGTCGTTTTCTTGTCCCCCGTTAGTTTCATTCCCATGTTGTTCTATTTCGTTTGGCTGCTCTGCATTTCTGTCTCTACCTGCCCTTCTCTGTCTTCTCATTTTCTAGTGTCTTCCTTCTGGCAGCCTGGTTCCCAGCCTAGTTTATCGCCGCCTAGCCTCCGGTTGGTTTGGGGTTCTTACCTCAGTAGCATCGCCTGCCTGTTCCAGCCTTGCCTGCCTCAGCTACTTTGTCATTGGATCCATGATTGAAGCCACCACTGCAGTGCGCTTCCTCTTCGGCTGTTGCTCGGCTGATGCTTCTTCTGCTGCTGCTTGCCAGTTTAGCCGCATGCTTGGCTTCTGAACCGCCTGCTGCGTTTCCGTTGCTCACCTTCCCGTCCGCTCCTGCTTCCCTGTGTAGCCTGCACACTCTTCCGAGTGCTTCTTCGCCTGCTCTGTTCCTACCATTCCTCTCTGCCTCTCGTTGCTGATATGTAAGGCATGGACGTTGGACACTTATACTGAGAGGCGTTATGGACCTCCGACCCTTAGATTGATGGAAGCATCCTTGCCCATGGAACTACATGCTCAGGCCACTGTGGAACTGGTAGTGTTTTGTCGCATTCTATGGGCAGCCCCTATCCACGGGGACGTAGGATTGACGGAGTGATTTACAGAGCAAAGATGAAGGTTGTCCTCCTATGCAGGAACACTTGGGTGGTATGCTTATGCTCGGCTGTGTTTTTGCAGTCTGGACCCGGCCACTGGCTAGTACTGGGAGGCTCCGTGGATTTGGCTCATACTAAGGACTTTATGGTGTGCCATTACTAGCTCTGCCTGTTGACCCATCCTATTCCATGGGCCACTGCTTCTTTACCTTACCAAATTCCTACCTATACTATGTAATGCAGCTGTACCTGCTCCTGCTTTGCTTGCATTGCTAGATTGCCTCACTGCTTCTACGATTTGGTCTTCTGACCTCTGTTCAAATTACATGCATTTATTCCTTCCTGCTCCTTTGGATGCCTTGCCTATTACATTCCATTATCCGCTTGCCTCCAGCCATCCCTCATGGGCGTGGCTGCACATCCTAGCCTACATGGGACTGCTCTCTGTTGTCTTACTATTGCCCCTCACAGGTTCAGCTCGTATGCTAGCTGCCGGTGGTCTACAGTCCTCTTAATCATTATTAGATGACTTTGTGAGGTCCAGCTGCCCATCTTGCCTATTGCTATGGCTTGCTCAGTCATTCAAGGCAAAGATACACTACTCTACTCCTGCCTCATCGGATTGGAGCATACTGAACATTCTCCTATTATATGCCACTCTGCTGCCACATCTGCCAGCCTAAGAGCTCATTCTTTGATTCCCATTCATCATACATATTTGGACGCTTTGTACTGCTTCCTGCTCCTCCGTTTATGTTATGCAGCATGCTTCCTATTACACCCTGAGCAGGTGGCCTTTCTTGTCTTCCTTGCTCATGTTACCTGCTTCATCCAAGACTTGGTGGTCCTTGTGACTATTCTGCATTTCCATTCTCTGCGATCCTCCTGAACTGGCATCAGTCTTCTCTGTTTAAGTCATGCTGCGACTTCTCCAAGTCATGACATGACCCTCTACATTATTTACGGTTCAATGTTTCCATTACATTGTTTATGCCTGCTCTGTAACCTGCCTTGCCTCGATAGGCCAGAGGTTAGCCTCCACTTTAGTATACCCATGCCTATGGGGCCAGATGTCAAGCACTCCTATATTACTTGCATGATTCTACAATCTGCCTTGTCCTTCGAGCTGGGAGCGTTGCATACTGATTGCCTGCTTCTGACCTGCCTTCGCCATCGAGCTGGGAGGTTTGTCTACTTCTGCTTGTCTGCTCACTCAGTTCGAGCTTGGAGCTTCTCAGCTTTTCGGCATGCCTTCATCGTCGAGCTGGGTGGTTCCTTCTACCGCTTGCTTCTCTGACCTGCCTTAGCCCATTGATCTAGGAAGTTTCCTGCTACTGATGCTTCTATGACCTGCCTTCGCCTTCAGGCTGGAGGTCCTAATACCACTTGCTTTTTGACCTGCCTTAGCCCATTCGGCTACGAGGTTTCCTGCTGGTTCCTGCTTCCATGACCTGCCTTCGCCCATCTGGCTGGGCAGCTTACCTACCTATTTGCTTGCTTCTGACCTGCCTTCACCCTTCGGGCTGGGAGGTTCACCTGCTTTGTTCTCCTTCAGCCTCACCCTGCTCGGAACCTGATGATTCCATTCTAATTGTGCATACCTGCTTCTGCCTCAGCCCTGAACTCCTGATGCTTCACCTTTCGGGACATTAGTTGCCATCTCACCTGTGCCCCCCCATGCCTGGTGACTCCTGCTTCACGACTCATTGGATGGTCCTTCTCAACCACCTTCAGACTGCCTCAGTGCTCAATCAGTGACTTCCAGAATTGCTGTCTTGGATGTTTGCCCTGTCACCTCAGCCGTGGAATTCCAGCTGCTTCTTTCCAGGATTTGGTTGGCCTCTCCTGTGGACTTTCTCATGCTTGTGCTCTACCAACTTCAGATTTATGGAAAATGCTACTACTTTGACTCCGCCTCTTCAGTTCTATACATCTGGGATTCTTCAGGTCTCGTCTGGTTCTCCTACCTCGAACTTTGCTTGTCTTCAGTTTTGGATGTTGACTTCCTCATCCGGTTGCCATTATGTCTGCCTCAGCCTCTTCCATGTGATCCTTCCTTCCTTGATCTGGATACATCGGTCCTCAGCATCATTCATTCTCTCTGTCTACCTATGGCTACAATGTTACGATGCTCAAAGATGATTCAAGATACGTCTCCGCCAATTTGCCACATTCTTTATCAGCTGCCTCGTGGTGTGGTTGCATTCATGTTGCCTGAACCTACTTGCCTTTCGCACTCTGCTACTGCTGTTTGCTGTCCATTTCACCTAAGACCACGCTTAGATTTCGCCAACAGACATTCCTAACTATGGCTGCCTCACTTACTGGAATCAGTCGCCTCTCCTACCTCATCAGCTATCGTTTCAGCTGCACTTTCTCAAGGGCTGATTGCCATGTCCTCTTCCTCTCTTCTGGCCTCGTGAGTACATTCTCTACCCTTTACCATCTCACTTAGGATTAGTAGTCCATCGGATTCATTTTCTTTTGGGCTCTCCATATCCTACTACGCAGATGCTTCATACCTAGTACCAGTGTCACCATTTATCCCATACAGCTTGCTGCTATTCCAGTTCAGCTCTACAGCCGTTGCATTCATATCAGTTCCTAAGATTAGTTCTTTAATTATCAGGACTGGATGCATCAGTCAGTTAACTAGCCTCAAGATTTCTCCCATTCCTCGTCTCATACAAGCCATCTATTAGTGAATCATAACAATTGTACTACTTATATTGTTTTCCTCATTGTCATCAAAGCTTGGATGCAAATATCATCAGTCTCCTGTATTGAGTTTGTTAGTCATCAACTTATCCACCATCATTCAATTACATGGATTATGCCCTCTATCAACTGAAGTATGGAAGTCGCTTCTTCAATATTACCTCATCATTCAGAATTATATATGGATTCTTAGACTCAGACTTTTGCTCAAGGAATTACTTTACTGGACACTTACAATTCAGTCTGTTCTTAAAGCTCTGTTCATATGGATTGAATTCTATATTAGAATTCAGAATTTAACTGAGTAATTAGTTTAATTAGGATCTCTCCTTTAGTATGCCCAGAAGACGGGCAGGTCAGTAGCCATGGGTCCTCAGAGGTTCCCCAAGGGTGTTTTTCCTCCTGAGTGCTACTGGTCATACTCTCCGGAGTTGAGGAGGTGATCATCTATTCTTATCATTAAGTTATGCCGTCTTATTTAGCATTTAGTTATAGAACAATCGTGGATATTTATTCTTTTTGGGGCTCTACAATTCTAATCAAGCTCCTTCCTGCAGGTGGGATACAGAGAAAAGCCAAAACCCTCAAATATTATCAAACTTTCTCAAGCATCCATACCTAAGCACAATACATTACTCAGTAATCATTGTTCTCTATACTGGCCTCTGTATACACCAATCACGTTCATCATTCAACTATGTTACATAAGCACTGAGCTATGAACCACACATAATACTTGATTACATTTGTCTGGCAGGATCTGCCCAAAACAAACCCATGTCGATGACCGTCCTGGAGACCATTGTACTCCAAGAAGGTCACCAGCCCTCCTTTAGAACTGTCTTCATGAGTTTTCCCAAAATTGATGTGAGGTTCACTGGTCTGTAGTTGCCTGGTTCCTTCCTGGGGTCACTCTTGTGAATGGGCACTACATGAGCCATCCTCCAGTCCTGTGGTATGCATCCTGTGTCTGGGAAGGTATTGAGCGGGTCAGTCAGTGGTCCTGCCAGGATCTCTGCTAGCTTTTGAGCACCCTAGGATGAATGTCATTTGATCCTGGTGTCTTGTCCACCCTCCCTCACCCTGTCCACTGTAACCCCTACATCAGTCACCCTCCCCCACTTTCCCGTACTCCCTTGGGTATCTGCCCCTCTTTCTCCTCCGTGAACACAGAACAGAGTATTCAGTTAATGCCTTTGCCTGTCCCCCCTTCTCCACCCACCCTCCTTCCTTCCTAATCCTCACAATTTGGTCCTTGTTCTTCCTTTTCTCTAACATATCTGAAGAAGTCCATTTCTCCTTCCTTGATACCCTGTGCCAGTCTTAGTTCCTGAGGCCTTGTCACTCTGACCAGCCTGGTAACCTCCCTGGACTTCATGTTCTCCTCCTCAAGATCTGCTCATTAAGTGTGAGCTGAAAATTCTCTAGTGTCAACACTTTATGCATGACCAGATCATTTCCAGCTCATGACAGGCAGATCGGCCCTGCTGAGCTGGGCAGCCAAGATTTTGGGATGCCAGAAAAGGAATTTGGTCTGTTTTTCAAAACTAAACACCAGAATGTAGCTAAATGGGCCCAGTTTACCTTGGTACAAGTGTTTGCTTTTGAAAACTCATTTTATGTATTCTCAACTTTCTGTTTAAAAAAACAAGAGTGGTGACTGTCATGATACGAAAATTTTTCCTGTTGACATAAAAACATTATTTGTCACAGAAGTAATACAGCTCTCGAAAGGTAAATTTATGTGTGAGGAAGGGTTATCCTGAAACCATACTGTGCATGCTCAGAAGCCAAATTTCAAAAGCTTATAACTCAGGAACTGATAAACATTTTACATGCAATCTTTTTAAGGCATACCTTGGCACCAGTCCTTTTAGCTCTGAAAGTTTCAGAACAAAATTCCATACCATCTAAGCTATAGGTGAGAGCAAAATGGCCAATATGATGCATTGTATGTATTTTAACGTATTCAGATCTCAGAATCTGGATAAGCGTACTGTCACGAAACTTCCTGAGAAGAGTCACTGGGAACTTTCCAGATCTTGAGAACTTGCACCTGGATCATGCATGCCAAATTTCGTGCAATTTCATCTAACACTGCCAAAGTTGTTAGGGTGCAACACTGAGAACTCAGCTCAACCCTAACTATAGTTGCACTACCGCAAGTATAATATATATATAATGTATGTTAGAACGCTGTTAACCTTAGAAATCATCATTTCCTAAGGTTGTTAACCCATCGATGATTGATATAGTTGTTAACCCATCGATCCTAAGTCACATCGATAGGTTAACAACAGCAAGTGGTCTGCGCATGTGCATGCTTTTTTTCGACGGGAACGACTGAAGGGAAAACCGACGGGGAAGGACTGAAGACTGCGGCGGTGGCTTTTAAAAGCATAACCGTTTAACCTTTTAAGTGGGACCATACACTATAAAAATAATGTATGGTCCCTCTATAACAACTGGTCAATTTTAACCGTCTCAGTTTGCCATGGCGACATAAACCTCTCGAGCTTCGCTCTCGAGGTTTATATGGTCGCCTGGCAACTTCTCGACTGTTAACTGACCGGTTAATCTATAGAGGACCATACATTATCCTCTATACTGTGTTAACATCTTTTCATGATGCCTGAGATAACATTTTATAACAGTATATAAGCATTTATATTATGCTTGTCATTTTGAATTTAATTTCAGATTTTAGTTTTGGTCTCCTGGCAGTCATCTCGAGTTTTTTAGTGATTCCATATATTTTAGTGCTGTTTCCTGCAACTGGTATTTCTTTTTGTTTCTATAGTCACTCATTTTTATTGCTAATCGGGATAGCAATTCTTTATTAAACCAAGGAGATAACTTACCTTACAGTGCAGCATGACACTTAGCTGTAGTGCCTGATAACATAACCAGACCAGCTGCCCGTTTTGGATTCTCTGCCCGTGCTGTCGCTTCAACATCACCTTTGATGCTGGCTAGTATGCAAATGCTGCTCCTTTCCTCACTTGCACTGTGAAGCTTCCTTTTCCATTCATCTTATGAACACAAGGCCTGTGATGGTGCAGCATGAACTCTCTCTCAGACAGCAGGTCCTGTCCATCTGCGAACTCTCATAGATCTGCCAGTCTCCAGCACTGTCCCTAGTTATATCCTTGCCAAGGTCCAGTTCTGATTGGGTTATGTGGCTGTCACAAAATGAATTCCCTCTTGGGATTTCATGCTTGACATTCCACTGACTATCCAAAAGGGCCATTGCCAGTGACAGCTTGAGTACAAACTCTTGGAATGACTCCAGCATCTTAAATAGTCTACTTTCATGCTCCTTAGAGTCTTACCAGACACAACCACATCATCCAGGTACACCGAGCACTCTAACAGACTCATATCTCCAGCTCATTCCATAAGGTGTTGAAACATAGTGATGCACAAGAGATGCCTTGGGCATATGCAGGAATTCACAGAATCCCAACAGGCAAGTAAAAGCAGTGTTTTCATGATCAGCTCTGGCCAAGTAGATGCGATAATACTGCTTCTTAAGACTAACACTGAAAACTAACAGCTTCCATTGAGGCAGTCCAGTGCATGCTGAATTTGGGACATGGTGTATTGGTCCAAAATAGTGCATTTACTGAGAGTAACGGAATCTGAGCACATGTGCATGGCTCCATTCGTCTTCCAGATCACAATGATGGGAGATGTGTAGGGACTCTGGGACTCTTGTATGATTCCTGCCTCCAGGAGTTCTTGTAGATGCTGTCACATCAATATTGGCAGGGCAAATCATCAAGATCATTTCAAAAGATGGTCATCATGTAGCCAGATATAATGTCCTTCTCCAGTTATACACCCCATATCTTTGCACTGATGGAGAACACTTTGGGTTTGGTAGCTAGCTTTCCTGATGATCCTGGCAATTTACTCTTCTGGCAGAAGCAACTCTCCAAAATCAAAAGCATCTGGGCAGACTAGATGGGCCCTGCAGCCCTTATCTGCCATCAATTCCTACGTTTCTATGAATTCAACCTCTTGAGGCCCCATCCGCTAAGGCTTTCGGCTGCACAGCAGAATCAGCACAATACATCCATGCCAGGCTCCTTCCTTTCCCATTGGTAATGGGTTCCTTCATTACATTCAGTACTTGAACAATGATTCAGAGCAGAATGACATGTACACAGGATGACAATATTAAAGGAAATGTCCACATACAGTCGGGCCCCCACCTCCGTGAAGTGGGGCCGATTACAGATACAATAGAAAAGTTAAAATAAACTTACTAGCTTCACATTTATTTGAAAGTATATCTGGTTGATCCTGCGCCCTATTTCCAACATTTGGATGCAGAACCCTCTGCCAAATATTCAAATAGCTCCGGTTTAGAATCTATGTGTCTCCGGCTACACCGAGACCACGATTAATTGGCAGGGTACTGACATCATCTGCTTATAAGAAACATGCCCACGAATGTCCAGGCTCCAAACTGGAGCTATTTTAAAAGGAGTCTCATATCAAGTATAGATGTCCTGCTGCTCCTCACTGAAACATCAGCATCGGGACAGCCAGGGTGCTTGTGGGTGCGATGGGAGGGTTCTGCATCCTAAAATGCCGGACAACAGGGCGCAGGATCAACCAGATATACTTTCAAATAAATGTGAAGCGAGTAAGTTTATTTTAACTTCTTTCTATTGCATCTGCTAATCGGGCCCCACTTCACATGGAGGTGGGGCCCGACTGTACGTGGACGTTTCCCTTTAAGGGCTTGACAAATAGGCCATCAGGCTATCTGTGCTTCTTCAGTTCATCCACCATCAGGTTGTGGTTGGCAGTTTCCTTCCTCAACCAGATAATGCCATTAATGACACATTCTGCATTTGGGAGCAGGTTGATCTCCTCTCCATCTTGGTGCCACACAATGCCATCCTCATCATCCTCCTCCTTCTCTTCTGGTATCTTCTGGTTACATCTCTGATAGGCATACCTCACCAATCCATGAACCAGTAGTGCCTGTCTTCCTGGCTGTGTCTCCCCCCCCCCCCAAGATGTTTCATCCATCCAAATTTATTGGTGTTAGTGCAGATGATCACGGGGATATTGTACATCCCAGAAGTCAGGCACATAAAGGCCAGCATTACCATGAGCCCTCTAACCCCCACCATCTTGTCCAGGAAGTTGACATTCACAGTGATACATCCAAAGTAAAGGTAAAATGTTGTCACAGAGACCCCAAAGATCCAAACCCTCCAGGGGTGTGATAGGATAGCATGTAACTGGGCAAGTTGACTATGGGAACACTCAAAATGATGGAGTCAGCTGTCTGCAAGATTCATCAAAAATTGTCATTTATTTTGTTCACTGTCTCTAAATTCAAGAAAACACCATTTGTCTTCTTAGTCAATAGAAGCAGGCAAAAACCTGTTAGTTTTATAGCAAACTTGGCTTGAACAAAACAGGCTTACTTCAGCATACCAGTCTTTAGACATCAGTTTATCAGTCTCAGTGTTCAAGCAGGCCCATTTCCCCTCTCTGTGTCTCTTTGGGAATTGCCTATCCATTTCTCTCTGCTGCAAGTTTAGCTGTTCCCCTCCACATTCGCAGTATCTCACTAAAGCTTAGTTCCGCTCCCAGCAGGTAATTTATTTTTCTCTCTGCCTTCTTAGTTTCTGGCAAACATTCTTTTCAAAGCTCACATAGCTCTCACCCATGCTCTTGCAGCAGAGTACAGGTCTCCTCCCTGGGCTGAGGCATACTCATTTTATTCAGCTGCCTCAGCTTGCAGAGGCCCCTAATAATCCAGTTAAGGGATGACTGCACGTCTTCAGGTTTCCCTGCAATGTAGTCCAAAACACCAACCCCCCAAATAACATATCTTTGTGAAATCCTGGCTCAGCTTCCACCAAAGTCCCTGAAAAAAACCTCCGGTCCTTAAAAATTGACAGGGAGAACACAGGGCAGACCAGCCCTGTCACTAGGGGCAATAAAAGAATGTGAAGAAAAAAGTGTTTTTCATAAAAATCCTTGAAAATCAAGGTGACCTGCAACTCCTATGTTGAGCACAGCTTAGGCCTGTTGTCCTTCCACTTTAACAGACATTTCTAATTCCGGCTGACAAAACCCTAGCCATCATGATCATTAGCCCCACTGCAATCTTGACTGTTGGTTTTGCAACATTTTGTTGTGAGCATCTTGCAGACAGGGCTCCAGTGCGCTCTCTTACTAGGCCCCACTAGCATTTCCCTACAAGTTCCATATTTTCATGATGATTTTGTACATAACCAACAGAGGTTTCTCTGGGTTCAAACAGTTCTTCTGGATGTGGCCATGTACTCCACACTTGACACAGATGTAGTCTTCCAGGGTCTTGGGTATCCTGGGTGTTAGCTGTGGGCTCTCTCCCCACTTTGGGTTGACATCTGAATGAGTCTTCATTCTGGGGGTTCTCCCCATCCTTACATTTCTACTGTTGTTGTTCCAACAACATCTGAGTCAAAACGTTGAGCCTGGCCATACATTTTGACATTCAGTTACTCCCCTGAGCAGTCACTGGGGAACTTCCTGTAATGCGTCTGTCAGGGCTTTGGTTGGCAGTCACTTCAGACAGACACTCCTCCTGCTCCCATACCTCTCTGGCCAAGTCCCCATGCCAAGGTGGTGAGTTCACTCTCAGGTGCAGATTAGTGAGTATCTGGTCTGCATAGACAGTTCCCTCTTTCACTTGTTCAACCCAAATCCAGTCTATGTCAGATGCATTGAGACTTCCTTTTCTGTAGGCCTGTTGAATGGTCTTCTCCAACTGTACAATAAATCCTAACAACTTCACTCCCTTCACCTGCCATAGTTGAACCAGTTGCATCAGAATCTGTCCAGGCTTTTGTATACTTCCATATTTGCACTCTAGTGTGGTCAGGAACTCTTCCATAGTGGTGTAACTTTTGATGCTAGGACAGGCAGAATGGCAGCCAGCATGGAACCCCTCAAACTTCCCATCAGACAAGATCTTTTCTCATTCTTGGAACCTTCCACTTCTGACATCATTAGGAGTTGGTGGTGCCTTTGGTATTCAGAAAAAGGATGTCGTAACTTTTCCATGAGTTCTCCCTTGGCATCCAAAATGGGGACCACTGGGGCCCCATCTGATCCCACTGGGTCCATCTAGTCTTTTAAATCTTTGAGGGTTTTGCTCTCTTTTGCAAGCCAATCCTTTGCTTGTGTTTTCCAGTCACAACCAGCTCCCAACTGGGGATCACTGTTTGGGGCTACTCCTTGGGCTAATAAATTTGCACACACCCTCAGGACCCTCAAAGGCAAGGGTGCAGGGCATATTGCTTGAGTCCACCTCCAGATCACTGTCCACAATTACATTGCCATGTGAATGCCGTCTTCATAGGTCATGTATAGTACTGTCTTGGGGTCAAAGCCCTCCCATTTGTAGCACTTCCCCATAGCCTTGAAAGTCAGTTTTGGGAGGGGGGCAAATTCGGCATCAGCATACTAGCAGTCCATGGGGGTGATATATTGCTAAAAAGATCAGTCCTAGCAGTACTTCCAAGATTTAAGGCCCCTGTAGAATAGACATCTTCCCCAGTTGTGTTAGGGGGCAAGGCACCAATAGGATGCACCACCACCTTGCGGCTGTAGATGTTTGCAGTGGCTCCTGGATTCTTTTCTCACTCAGCAGTGAGAAGGGTTTGCATCCAGACAGAAAGAAATGTGCAGTGCCTCCACCCAGAGCAAGATTTGAGTATGCCTTATGACTGGTCAGTAGAAGCCACCCTGGGATGCTCTACCTGCTTACTTCCCCACCGTAGTCATTCTTCCCACAGACCTCACAAAGAAACAATAGTTCCCTCAAATCAGAATGCACAATAGTATAGAACAGAAACATAGAAATATAGAAAGTGACGGCAGATGGGGACCAAAGATCCATCTAGTCTGCCCTGAGTGCTACCCCCATAGAATTTCTTAGAGACAATCCCCTTATGCCTATCCCAAGCAGATTTGAATTGTCCTACTGTTTTGGAGTCAATGACTTCTGCAGGTAGGCTATTCCATGGCGTCACCACCCTTTCCATAAAGAAGAACTTATGCATGTGTAACCCCTATGTGGCGCTGTTCCAAGGGCTACTATCCCTGCCTGCTTGGCTAGTAGCAGGTTAAGGGACCTGAGTTCTGGAACGGGTGCCTCCACCCGGAGTTCAGGGTTGGTAGTGGTCAAGCTAACCTGGGCACAGCCCTCCGGGACACTGTAACCCCCCTCTTTCCCCTCTAGTGGCCTGAACACTGTACAATAATCACTTTCACAATACCCCTGGTACACCACACAAGTACCCACACTGTTTGCACTTACCACCAGGGTTGGTTCCTCTGGCTCGACCCTGGGTACCCCCTGTAAAACAAGGTTATGCACAGCTAATAGCAACAGTACAGTACTTTGAGCACAAACTGGAACCACAGTTAGATTACATGCAGAAAAAGTTAGATCTGATTTATTCAGGAAACTTGAACAAGGGAGGGGCAAAATCAGGTTAATTAGCTTAAAGGTTATATCAGTCAAGCAGTTATGCATGCACTTTGAGTCCCCCCACACAATCCACCTCTGGGTACCCAAGTGGAGAAGAGATGGGCTAGCCAGGACCGATGCCCGGGGTTGAAGCTGGTTGGGGCCCTGTGATGGAAAACACAACATGCACAGTACACAATATTTGTAATCCAGAGCCAGAGGGCTCAGTTCATAAAGGAAACGAAACAACAAGACAATCAGATGACACACTCAGATTAAGCTATTGTTGCAGGGAGCTACCCTAGTATTTACTCATGATACCCAAGACTGGACACAGGCTGGATGAAAATCAAGACTGCAGGTGGTTGATCTGGAATGCCAGGAGAAGCAGGGCCCACATGAGTCACAGAGGCATCGTTCCTGTTCAAGCATGGAGCAGGGGGCTGATCCCCAGGCAGGTCTCTCGTCGATGGCTTCTCTGTGCAGTGGGTAGTCTGGCTGGGCCAGTCTGGCAAGTCCCAGACCGCATGGAGGCAAATTCAGATGCAGTCCGTTTTGGGCTGGATACAGCTTCCAGCATGCAGAACACAGTTCACACAGTGGGGAACTAACTCACAACCCATTAGCAGCTCATAGCACATTTACATGTATGGGAATTCTACTGTACCCAGCAAAGCGCTCCCCGGTCACAATCACAAAGTCTCTGCACACACTGGGAGCTTAGGGGTAGCTGGAACTCCTGACAGGCTGCTCACATTCAGCAAAATCTTCAGTCTTCTTCAGGTTGAGCCTGGCCCACTTCAGTAGCTTACTTTAGTCACATAAACCTGGATTTAGTCCAAAATAATTCTCTTCTCTCCCCTCCCTCTCAGGAGCAGCAGGCAGACATACAGGCCAAACACTCAGCCTTTTCCTAGTTCTCCCATGCAAATCCACTCAGGATTGCTGCTCAGAATTACTTCAGCTCCTTCTTCTTGAGCTTCCAGCTCAGAACTACAGTAACTGAAAACTGCAAGCAGCCGAGGACTTCCCCAAGATTGAAAAGATTTGGTTGGCTGATTTGGCTGTCAGTCAAAGCAAGAGCTCCCCCTTCAGTTGCAAAAAAAGGCGCAAAAAGTTCAAACTACAGTTCCTACAGATTTTGAATTCAGACAGCTCCTGTAGTCCGGCTACATTTTTGGTCCCACCAGTACTGTTTGGTCCAATTTGCAGTCCAGGACCAAGATAGTGGATACAAACAAAACAATCCTTGCTACAAAGAAAGCAGGTTAGACAAACTACATTATCATTATCACTCTAAACGATTTTCAGTAAATAGTTATATCTTTCAACAGAGCTCCCCTCAGATTACTTAAGCTGCAATCAGGCAGCTCTTAAAGAGACAGTACACAGAGGCTATGCAGGCTCTGGTAATCACATTTAAACTGCTAAAACATAGGACACCAGCCTGGCAGTGAGCATTTAGGCAAACTCAAGGAAGACTTTTTGGGAACCCCTATTTGTAGTGGGGTTACACATGTTACCCCAGAACGTCCCTTCCCTTAATTTCATTTCATGACCCCTTGTCCTTGTAGAATTATTGATCAGAAAGAGTTCCTGGGTAGGGACTTTGTTTATGCCCTTCAGGAACTTGAATGTCTCTATCATGTCACCCCTATCTTTGCGCTGTTCCAGTGAGTAAATGTTGAGTTGCTGTGATCTGCTTTCATATGGCAATTCGTGGAGCCCTTGTACCATTTTTGTTGCCCTCCCCTGTACTGTCTCTAGTCTATCCACATCCTTCCTGAGATAAGACCAGCAGAACTGTACACAGTACTCAAGGTGGAGCCTTACCAGGGACTTGTATAGTGGCATGATCACTTCCATCTTTTTACTTGTGATGCCCCTTCCTATGCATCCCAGCATTTCGCTGGCTTTTTGCACTGCTTTTTCATTGTCTGCCCACTTTTAAGTCATCAGAGATGATGACTCCAAGATCCCACTCCTGTTTGGTGGCTGTTAGCTGCTCCCCTCCTAGATAGTAGACCATCCTGGGGTGGCTCCTGCCCAGATGCATCACTTTGCATTTGTTTGCATTACATTTTAACTGCCACTTGTTGAACCATTTTTTTAGCTTGAGCAGGTCAC
Source organism: Neoceratodus forsteri (assembly GCA_016271365.2). Lineage (NCBI taxonomy): Eukaryota > Metazoa > Chordata > Ceratodontiformes > Ceratodontidae > Neoceratodus > Neoceratodus forsteri. The sequence continues at coordinate 887,934,777 of CM028131.1, read as the reverse complement.
TTTTCATTTGTTCCACTTCCTGAGCAGTGTCCACTCTGTTGCAGATGTTTGTGTCATCTGCAAACAGACTTACTTTCCCGCTTAGCCCCTCAGTGATATCACTTATGAAAATATTGAAAAGTAAAGGACCCAGAAAGGACCTCTGTGGCACCCCGCTGGTCACCCCCCATCCCCTGATACCGCCCCATTTACCTTCACCGGCTGGTTCCTCTGGCTAAAGCCAGCTCCTAACCCATGATACCACTTCCTGTCCCACTCCTGTATGCTCAAGCTTATTTAGTAGCCTTATGTGTGGGACCAAGTCGAAGGCTTTGCTGTAGTCAAGGTAGATAATATCCACGGCTCCCCCTGGTCCACTATCTTAGTAACCGAGTCGAAAAACTCAATCAGATTGGTCTGGCAGGACCTTTCCACCACAAAGCCATGTTACCTGCTGTCCAGCTGTCCAGTCTCTTCCAGAAAAGTTACAAATTATTTACTTTAGCAGGGTTTCCATCATCTTGCCTTCCACCGAGGTGAGACTGACAGGGCAGTAGTTACCTGCCACCTCCCTGCTCCCTCCTTTATGTATGGGAACTACTATTGCCATTTTCCAGTCTTGTGGAACAATTCCCTCTCTCAGGGATCTGCTAAAAAGATCTGCTAGAGGTGCTGCCAATTCATCCCTAAGTTCTCTCAGTATGCATGGGTAGATGCCGTTCAGCCCCATGGCTTTATTTATCTTTAGTTTATTGAGTTCAGTCCTTACCCTCTCTACTGTGAAAGGGCTTGTGTCTACCCCCCTTGTGCAATTATTAACTCATTTAGTGGTGTTCCCATTTCCAGGCTCCTCTTTTGTAAAGAGAGTAAAAGTACTAATTTAAGACCTCTGCCTTCTCTCTGTCTTCTTCTATCTTCTTCCCATCACTGCTTATTAGTCTGACAATACCCCCCCCCCCGACACACACATTTTTCCTTTTGTCACTTATGTACCTAAGGAAGGTTTTTTACCTCCTTTTCCCCCCATGCAATTTCTACCTCAGTTTGTGCCTTTGCTGCTCTAATCACCCTAGAAGCCTCCCTCAAGCTACTTTTGTAAGCGTCCCTATCCTTGTTGCTATTTCAGCTCTTGTATTTTTTGAATGTTAGACTCTTTCCTTTTAATGTAGCTGCCTCCTCTCTTGTAAACCAGAGGAGATTTTTCCTTTTATTGTCTTACTGACCAGTCTAGAAAATTTGTCAGTGACCTCTGCTATTGCCTCGCTTATGTTAGTCCAGCTATGTTACCTACCTCGACTTTAGCAAAGCCTTAAAAATAAATATTTTCAAGAATAAGTGTTTGCTATGTATAGTAATAAGTAAATATAACACCATAGAGGTAAAAGACATATGCTTTCTCATTCTTGTTTATTATGCTCTATCTGAGGAATTGTTGTGTACAAGTTCTTTATATATTACCACAATGTTATGAATTGAATGTCTTCCCTCTTTCTTTCCCACCATCTATCCAAACTTGCCACATGAAAAAAGATTCCAAGGGGTTGGTTTCCTCTCTTTCATGTCTTAGATCATTTGTTTTAGGCTTGTACAGTATATTATCCTTGTTTTCTTGGGATTTACCAAAGCCACTTTAATTTATAAAAGCAGTTAGAATTGATAAATCTTAATAGGCATTGCAAGTTTTCATTTGAAATCTAATGTATTTTCCATTACTAATCCCTGACCCCCTTTTTCAACCCCTGTACCCCTTCCCCCTTTGCCATTTAACCACTTCTATATACTGTAACACTAACTGATTCTTGACTTCATACATGCACACTTCGACCCCCGCCCGCCCCCCACCCACCCCTCCCATTCAGCAATTATTTCACTTTACTAACAATTAGTTCTGGACATCATTTGTTAATAGTGCTGAGTTTTAAACAAAACAGAAGTTTTTTATGTACACAATAAAATGTTTTACACTTGGTCAAAATTATTCTGGTGATGTGAAATACTGAAGCATTTATAAAACAGGAAAATAGAGCTAATCAGTGATAACCCTTAGATGGGTATTTAAATGCACAGGATAACACGAGTCTGCTCCTAATGAAGACCTGTATCCAGGCTGAATCACTGGGGAGTCTCAGGTCATAGTACTGAGATGAGAAGGAGAGCACTAGCAGCACTGCCTGTGACATGTGGCTTTAACCCCTTTCTTTTTCTGCATTGGAAAGCACCTCTAAATAAACAGCAATAAAGCACTCAAATCTATGTGGCAATTCTATTTTATACAGTCTACAGGTCAGTGATGAACTTTTGCAACTTCAAAGTGAGTGCACCTTCATTTTGTTCCGTTGACATACTCAGATTGTTGGGCTGGCAGCCCTGAATATACACGAGTACTCTGAGCTGGAGCACAGAGCTAACTCGTTGTCTGTTACTGTTACTTTGCCATCATCTGTTGTGCTACCAAATGTATGAATGCCACTGCTTATCTCACTAGGACTCGGCAACATCCCTCATAATTCATCTCACAGATGCAGCATGAACTGTCTGAAGCAGCAGGTCCTGTCCATCGAAGATCTCTCACAGATCTGCCTGCCTCCAAAACAATCCCCCACTTCTATCTCCAGTCAAAATCCAGTTCTGATTGGTTCAGATGTCTGTTACTCAAGTTCATTCCCTTCTGGGAGACCATTCTTGACAGCCCATTGGACCACCAAAAGGGCACAAAAGTCCATAGTCATTCTTCATTCCAGATACCTTCTGGGGCTTGCTCACATTTCTGACCCCCTGATTTTATTTATTTAGTCTAGGATTACAAGTACCTTTCAGCCAAGGTTCTTTTACAAAGGTCGCCACAAAGTCAACAGTCAACAATATGGGATACATGTTCCAATGTTTACTTTTTACAAGGGCTGTAGCCCTTATTGGCACCCCCCCCCGATTACGGTGGTAGTGGTGCAACATGATGTGTGTTTGGGGTGACAACTGAGTGTGTACTCCATCGGCAGAGACTGACTGCCTTTAATCTGCAGCAAAACCCCAGTTCCCAGCATAGCACATGAGGCACTGAAGCAGCAAGTCCCCCTTTACTTCACCATACTATTGAATGGAATGCACTGTCTCCTGAAACTAGGAAAGCTTCAACAATAAAAATGTTTAGATCTATGCTAAAAAGGTATTTAGTGGATATTTGTACTTGTTACTAAAAAATGACAAATGCGCATTGTGTATGAGCACGATGAAATGATTTGTCGTACTGAATATGTGTAATGTGAAACAGTAAGTCTCATCCTGTCTGTAATAAGCTACCCATTAATGTTTGTTTAGTACGGTATTGTGTATCTGTGTGAAACTATGTACAGTATTTAACAAATTCGTATACCTCCTATGCAAAACTCATACAGGACAACTTTGTAAACAGGGCTGTAAAAAGTCGTAACAGTTTTTATCCTGTAGAAAAAGAAATATTTTGCTTACTTTAGTTCAGTAAGGGTCCTGGGGGCCAGCGACAACATCTGCAAGTGGAATTCACCCAGAGCCAGGGGCAGAACCACAAAGTAAGGACCACATATTTTGGGGTGGAGTTACATATGTAATAAAGAACACTTGCTGAACAGCTCACAAGTCTCTATTGCATTGCTGTGTCTAAAGCCGTCATGCCAAGTCTGTTTCTGGATATACCAATTACCACTATCCAAATGATGTTTTATTGGGTGTCATGCAAAGCTAGGAATGTTAATCAAATCTCAAAACCATTTAAATTATAATTCCCATAAAACAACTGCTGTTTCAATTGTTACTTCATCACACTATTGAATATGACACTATGGTATAGCAAGTGATGCCAAAAATGATCTTAGCAAAGTTGGAGCCACTCTGTCATCAAATATGTATGCAATAACCCACAACAGGGCATGCCTTTTTAGAGAATTAATGCACACCCTGGGTGAACTGGAAGACACGAGGCCAATGGCTGAGAGAGTTTAAGTGTACCCAGGAAGTGCAAAGTGGAGTGGGTTATTGCACTTATAAAATGGGAAAAAATGGAAAAGGTTTTATTTTCCTTTAGTTAGGTTGTTGCTAGGTAGAATAGGTGAGCTTGGTAACAAAGGCTGTGCACGTTTGAATGAGCCTGGGAACTGCTTTATTTTGAAGGGGCTTCAAGCTGTTTGTGAATGATGTTAAAAATGCTCTATGTGAGCTTCAATCCTCCAAGATGACTTTAAGATCAACCAAATGCTAGAACTGTCAACATGCCAAGGGGCGTGGTAGAGGATTATTTCATGGGCCTGTGGCCCAGGATTGTCATGTCTACATTCAGCAGTCTTGTGGTCATGGAGGCGGTTCTCTTCCAGGTTCCCCCAACCCTGGAGCCGTATAAAGGCATCCAAAGGTATCAGTCAGGGTGGTCCTACTGTCCCTAGTACCTTCTGATTCACCACTTCCTCCCCCTCCATTATTACCTTCCTGTGTGCAAGCAGGGGCAGGATCTCCCTTCATCTTTCAAAGGGGAATGCTCTGGAGTGTCTCTCCACCCCTCTAGTAGATTCTCCTCCTCCTTCTCATTATCTTTCAGGTCACTTGTCCCTTCTGAGAAAAGAGGTTTGGTCACTCATTCACAAGAGCGTTATCAGACCCATTCTTCCCCAAGAAAAAAAAAAGGGTTCTATTCAAGATATTTCTTGGTTCCAAAGTGGACAGGAGATCTGTGTCCTGTACTGCTTCTAAAAGGCCTAAATTGGTTCATCAAATACAAAGGTTTTCAATGGTGTCTCTTCAAACTCTCCTCCCCCTGCTGTGAAAGGGGGATTGGCTCCATGCCCTGGACATGAAGGATGCATACCTTCATGAGAAGACTCGAAAGTGCCACAAGCAGTACCTCCACTGTATGCTGGAGGGCAGCCATTATCAGTTCCAAGTCTTGTCCTTTGGCTTATCCTTGGCACTGCAGGTATTTACCAAACACTTTGCAGTTGTAGCAGCAACCCTCTGGAGAGAAGTCCTTTATATCGTCTTATATCTGGATGGTGGGCTCCTGAAGGCCCCGTCCAGAGAAGTGGTTCAGTACGCATTGTCCAGAATGAAACAACTGTTCAAGGAACTGGATGTTATGGTCAATGTACTGAAATCCATACTAGTTCCTTTTCAGTGCCTCCAATATATTCCCTCTGTATCACCTCTAAGCCTACCCCTTTCTTGTATCCTTGGCATATGATCCTGTAGCATTCCTCCTGCTAATCTCCTTCCTTCTCCATTAATCTCTCTATATGTTCTGCAATCCTGCTTTTAATGTTACAGGTTTTCCCACCCTGATAGTTGGTGCTCTGCCCATCGCCCCCTCCTATGCTCCTCACTTTTAGCACTACCTAATTTCACCCTCCTTCCCCCTCTATCCCATCCCTCCCCTCCCTTATTTAATTCATCTCCTTTTCTAAAGCTCCACCACCCATTACCTGCCCACACCTACCGTCGTCTACTTCCTTCCCCCTCTGACAAATTTCTTACAATACAATTATGTATTTAATTCGCTACCTATACATTCTCCTCACCCGAATTCATAATCCCTTTATTATTTCTATTAACATGTAAATATATGAAATCTTGTCAATGTATCATGCCTATCCTCACAAATGTTATTTGTTGGCATCCTTAATGACTTGTATCACCTCATCTTTTATTGTATTTCTTGTATTGTCCTATGTTTATGTAAATGACCTTGACCTAACCAGGTCCATCTTGCAAATGAGCACTGCTCAATGATGTTCACCTGGATGAATAAAGATTTTGATTGATTGATTGATATATTGGCACAATGCTGGACACAGCGGGGGAGCAGTGCCTTTCTGCCTAAGGACAGGGTGGATGCCCTTGTTGTCCAGGCCTGGCTGGGACACAGAAATCATTACATGTCCACTCAGATGATGCTACATCTCTTGGGACTCATGGCTGCTAGCACAGTGACAGTTCCCTTTGCCTGCCTCCATAGGTACATACTGTAATGGACTCTACATGTTTAATGGGATCAAATGCTGGACAAGCTGGAACAGATGGTCCTCATCACATCCCCTTTCTGCAGTGCTCTGATTTGGTGGATGGACCACCAGCACCTGTTTCAGAATGTTCCATTCTTCTCCCCAGCTCCAATGCAGATCCTAACAGCAGATGCTTCAGGGTCAGGTTGGGATGCCCCTTTCATTTCCTTTCAGGCCCAAGGATTGTGGACTGACCTGGCTTCAGATCTCCACATCAATGTTTTGAAGATGAGGGCTGTTCTGCTTGGTCCCCAGGTCTTTGAGGGACACCTCAGCTCCAGTCACTTGCTGATCCAAATGGACAATGCCAGTGTAATGCACTATGTAAGGAAGAAATAGGGCACTCACTCTTACCCTCTGTGCAGGGAAGCAGTGAGTGTGTAGTACTGGGTGATGTCTCGTGGCATTAGACATCAAAATGTTTCTCCCAGGTGTCCAAACTATCTTGGCAGACAGGTTAAGACAGTCACAGTCCCCAGTACATGAATGGGAACTACTGACCTCTGTAGAAAATGACTTCTTCCCAAGATGGGGTCATCCTGCATTGGATCTTTTTGCATCCCTCCCCAATGCAAAACTGCTCACTCACTCCAGGGCCTGGAGATTTTTGGCATTGTCCCTCTCCTGGAAAGGGAAGTTCCTTTATGCATTTTCTCCAATCCCTCTAACTCAGAGGGTTCTGCTCAACCTGAAGGCAGCATGTGTCAGCTTATTACTTTTGACACCCTTCTGGCCTCATCAGATCACGTTTCAACTTCTGCAGCATCTGGCAGTGGAGCCTCCTTGTGATGGGGTTGAATAAGACCCTGTCCCATTTGGTATGGAGAAAATTTATTATGTAGAAGAGTTAAACTCAAAGATCTGTTTTATCCTCTTTGTTCTGTTTCTTGTCTGCCCGACTATGCAGTTAAATTTTCTTCTAAGACTAAGGGAACTGGCCACTGCGATGGTCTCACTATCCCCCCCCCCCGCTATCTCTCTGCCTTCAGTTGCTGTTCCTGTCTTTTCTTCCCCCTTGTGTATTTGAATTTAAAAAAATATTGTGTGAATCTTTATGTGAAAGTGGGATCCCTTGGTTTGAAAATGTATATAGTTACATTGTTGAAATGATTGCAAAACACTATTTGGAACTTAGGGGGTTAACCTGGAATGCAACACTAGCTCTTTTGCTGAGCTGTCAACAGGAGATCAGTTCTGGGACACTATGTACTGTTTTATTGCACCTGCAAGGAAGGAAGCTGACAAGAACATTTTCTGAAAAACAGGATGTCTTCTTAACGAATTCTCAAAGACTCATGAGCAGCGATACTTTGCTAGAGAGAGAGAGAGAGAGGATGAGAGACTGAAACTTGAAATTAGGCATATCTTCAGATGAAGAACTTTGTTTTTTGTGTTTGTACTACCTTTGTAAATACTTATACTGAACAATTTTATTTTTTATTTTGCTGGTATTGGAAAAAATAAAACACTATTTGCGAATTTTATACCTGCTCCTGGTCTTCCTGTGCTTCCTTACCTGTGCCTCGATGACACTCCTGTTCAGGTCCCCCTTTGTTGGGGTCTCTTGTAAAAGGACAGAGGCTGTATGGCCCATCTGAACTTGTGGCCCCTGCATCCACACACATGGCTGCTGAAGATGGGGCAATTGCCAGTTGTGCCCCCCTTCCGCAGTAGCAGATGTCTTACTTGTGATTAGAAAGCCTTCTACAAGACACACATATTCTTTAAAATGGAAGCAGTTCTTCATATGCTGTGCTTCCCATTCAGAGGACACATTTGCATGTCTCTTCAATATTGTATTAGCATAGCTCCCGTCTCTATCAGACTTTGGTCTCCAGTACTCGTCCATTAAGGTGTACTTGGCTGCAGTTTCATTTTTCCATGCCCTTATGGATGGATGCACACTGGCATAGCTGGATAAGTCCCGTACATTCCCAAAGAGTATTCTGCACATACATCCCTCGATTCATAAACTTGGTTCCACCTTGGGACCTCAATTTCATACCTGGGAAGTTGACTCTGGCTCCATCTGAGCCTGCTGCGACATGTGAGATGTGTTTCCTTTCATGGAAGACAGAGATGTGAGGTAGGATTTTCTAGTTCTACTGGGATGGGGCAGGTTGTATCAAGCAAATCAGAACCAAAACCAGAATCAAAAGTGTAATATATAATAATAATTGGTTGTACAATTAATAGAACAACATAAGGCGAATGTTACATGGCAGGTCTGGATATGCTGCACTTTAAAGGCTGGTGTGAACCAGTAGCATCATTTCTTCCTCCATCTGTTCCATCCCGCCCACCTACCCTGCTACACTGTTACAGTCTAATGCAGGTGTAACATTGGCCTTGGCAGTGCAACAACTGTTTGTCCTGTAAGGGAGGCATGGAAGACATGCATAGATAGATATAACCAGTACTGTCTGTCTGTAACTTTTCAGTGAAGACCATCTAACTACCAGTATGTGTTATATCTTTTCAGTGGCAGATACAACAGGAAGAGTGATAGTGCAGTGGTCTGGGGCATGCAGTTGCAGCAATAGAATTGTGATGAAGAAATGAGAAGAGGAGTCACATACGGACTCTTTGGTCAAGGGTGTCAAGTGGCAGCCAGCAACAGAATTATGAGTGCAATGCAAAGAGGAGTCGCATAGGGACAATTTACGACAGGAAGAGTAACAGTGGTCTGGGGCATGCAGTGGCAACAACAAAACTATGAAGGAAAAGTGAAGGGCTGTATAGAGACGATTTACAACAGAAAGAGTAACAGTGATCTAGGGTGTGCAGTGGCAACAACAGAATTATGATGAAATTATTGAATCATAGGGACAGTTTAATTGTAATTGGCATGATGACATGAATAGGAAGAGAAACAGAAGACTCAAGAGTCATAAGCCATGTTTACACGGCTGACTTCACTCCTTGTGTGGAGCATTGAAGCGCTGCCCCGATGCAAGAAGATACTCAGCTTTTGCATCTACACAGTCCCTCTCAGCACTGATGTGAGTCATGCTGGAGAGGGCTGGGAGTCAAGCAGCAATCAGCTAAAAACAGCCAAAAGATGTCCGCAGGGTATGGTGCGTGGGCGCACGCGGTGCAGCCTGTCCACATGGCCGCTTACACCACTCACTTCATAACGTATTGCCAGACTTTCTGGGACTGCGTGACTGGAGTAATGACTGTCTTACAGCAATTCGGGAAGTGTCCACATGGTGGCATTTGCACCACAGCAACCCAAGCACTCGGGTTGCTGCAGTGCAAATGCCGCTGTCTAAACAGGGCTTACAGTGTTACAGTCACAGCAGGTGTGCATCTGTTGCACTGAAAAGGCTGATGTGAACCAATTGCATAATTTCTGCCTTCATCTGTCCCATCTCATTCACCCTGCTCCACTGGTACAGTGTCACATAGGTGTAATACTTTTACCTAGTCAGTGCAACAGATCTGTGACCCATAAGGGAGGAATGGAAGACATGCAAAGATAGATATAAGCAGTACTGTATGTAACATTCTTTCCTGATCGGTGAAGGAGAAGGCACATAACTGCTGCCAGTGCGACTGATAAATATTTTATGAGTTTCAGTGACAGTGACAATAAGGTGACCTGTTAGTGTTTTGCTGGGTCAAAATTAAGGTTCTTTCATTTAGAGACATTAGCAGATGGTGTAGTGCCTATTTAAAGAACTTAGGAGCAGCAGACAGTAGTAAGGTTTTAGGTAAAGTCAAAAGTTAGCATCCATGGTGCATTTTATCATGTACTTCTCCAACCAGGAGAAAGTCGGGTAGCATGTAGTTGCTTAGTCATCTATCCTTTAGATATTGCACTCTTTCATCTCACTGTACATAGTGCATGTCATAATTGTAATTCATTGTGGGCAAGTAGACTTTTAAAAATGACAGTTATTCAACACATTCTGGGAGAAGTGTAGCACTGGTTTGAGATACAATGTCAGCTGTGGTGCTGAATATCCTTTCAAAAGGTACACTGGTGGGTGGCCAACAAAGATATAGGAAGCAACTTGAACAATATGTTGCCAAATACATTTCTTCAACTTCCACTACAAAGAAAGTTCTGCTTCAGGGTTTGTGTCTCGGGGTTCATTATGGAAACATAGAATTCGTTTACAGAAAAGGACCAGCAGCCCCATCCTACCTGCCCTATTTTTCCCCTGCCTATGACAACTCCTCGGACCCTATTTGGTCACCGGCTTCCCTCTCACCTTCCCTTCTCTACTTATTACGCCTGTTCGCCTACCCCACGCATGCTTGACGCTCCCTAATATTTTCTCCTCCACCACCATTTCTGGCAGACTGTTTCAGGCATCCACCACCTCTTCAGTAAAGAAGTATTTCCACTCATCCCTCTTAAACTCCCCCCACTTCACTACATGCCCCCATGTTCTGGTGCTTTTCCCTCCTCTGAAAGAGACTCCCCACCTGCACCATGTTCACCCCTGTTAGGTACTTATAGGTCTAAACCATGTCCCCTCCTTCCTTCCCTCTCTCTCTCTCTCTCTCCTCCCCTCTACTCTAGGTAGCACATGTTGAGATCTCGCTGCCTCTCCTTATATGGCTTTACTGCAATCTCTGCACCATTTTGGTAGCTATACACTGGACCACTTCCACCCTCTCAATGTCCTTTTGGAGGTGCAGCCTCCAGAACTGGACACAGTACTCTAGGTGGGGTCTCACTAATGAGTGATACAGTGGCAACACCTCCTCCCTTCTCCTGCTAGAAATCCCCCTTCCTTTGCACCCCAGCATCCCAGTAGCCTTGCCTACTGCTTTTTCACACTGCAGTACCTCTCCCCTCCCCTCAGTCTCATACACCGCTCCCGAGTTTCCCCGCCCCAGGTGAATGACATTGCACTTTTTGGCTCTGACGCCCAGCAGCCACACCCTAGACTACTCCTCTAGTTTCCCTTTCTTTACATTTTTTCCACCCCTTCCTGAGTGTCCACTCTATTGCAGATTTTCTGTCATCCACAAAGAGACACACCTTCCCCTCCAGTTCCTCAGTAATGTCACTTATGAAGACATTGAAGGGACCAGTCCCAGTAATGATCCCAGTGGCACGCTGCTAGTCACTCTCCTATTCCCCAAGTGTTTGTCATTTACCACCATCCTTTGCCTCCTATCCTTCAACCAGTTTGATACACAGCTTATCACTTTCTCCCCAACCCCCAGACTGCTTAGTTTCTAAACTAGCCTCCTCTGCGACACAGTGTCAAAGGCCTTACTGAAGTTCAGATAGGCCACATCCTCTGCCTACCAATCCACCTCCCTAATCACCCAGTCAAAGAAATCTATGAGATTTGTTTGGCATAGCCTCCCCCCCGTGAATCTGTGCTGCCAGTCATTAAAATATGTAGTAAGCATTCTTTCAGTAGTGAAGTCCTCTTGGGGCAAGGTTTCTAAATGTGTTTTTTGTTTGTTTTTATATATACTTTATCTCCTGATTCTTCCCCCTGGCAGCCCCCTTCTTCACCAATCTCCCCGGCCCCATCACCAGGCTTCCCCCAGGACTTACCTTAGCTGGTGTCCTCTGCCACAGGACTATGGCTGTGCCGGCCACCAGTGCAGCACCTGTAGGAGGTCAGTTGATCATCCTGCCGCCACAAGTTTTTTTTCTTCCATTTTCTCCCCTAGACCCATGTATGTGCAATAGTGCAATGTCCAAGCTCCACCTCTAAGGTGATGGCCCTGGCGCCCTGAACGTGGGGTCCCCTTCCTTCATGGTGACACCATTGCTGGGTGGCAGGCAAGCAACGCACCACTCTAACCCCCTTCCTCCAAGGAAAGAGAGCTGCCTTGGGATGCTCAATCCTTCCTCACCACACAGGCCTCCTAGCAACCCGGTTCTGTTCCCGACCCCAGGTTGCCAGCGTGGCAGGAGGTAAGGCACACAGTGCCTCAGCCCTTTATGTCACTGGGCCAGTTAAATGTTTTTTTTTTATCTCTCTTAAACAAGTTCAAATATTTTTGACACGGTATGTGTGACACTGATTGCCTGCAACTGTGCTAGAGCCAGGCATACTCCTGGAAGTTTTAGTATGGAAACTGGCACTTGAACCCTGTGCCTGAGCCTGAGGACAGTTTCTTTATTGCACTGGAAGATGCAGAGTTTTCAAGAGTGATAGGGCCACTTGTACCTCTCGTATTATGTGCTGTTTATACTCCTGTAAAGCAGTGGGATCCTGGACAAGGAATTTATCCTTAAAACAAGTATCTAATATTGTAGCTGTGCATATTTTTTATCTTCCAATATGTTGTCAAACCACCAATGGAGCTCATCATTCAATGTCTGTGCCAGTTGTATTAAATCAGAAGAGTAGCCATCATTGTCAAGTGTTTCATTGGTAAAGTTGAGGAGAACACGCACCATGGGGATAACCTCACTAATGAGGCACTGCTACTGCTGCTGCTGCTGCTTCTGAGTTCTCGGGTAGCACTGTCAAACTGGACAAGGGTATGATGAAGTTGGTCCATGTCCAGTGGTGAAAGGTTATGCTAATGTCATGTGACATAGCCATTGCATGAACAACCTTTGTTTGTTCCGTTACTCTTTCTATCATGTAATATGTAGAATTTCATCAAGTAGTGACATCCATTATCAACATGTTTTGAGGCAATTTTACAAACCACTGGAATGTCCGTAGTGTGGCAGTTGCTTAGCCTTACACAGAGCTATGAAAGTGGCTGGTTATTCTATGTGCTGTTGCAATAAGGTTGGTTATTCTTGTGCTCCTGTCTGAAGCTCAACAGACAACTAAATTTAATGTGTGTGCAAAGCCGTTTACATTTACTATCTCTTCCCTGCCAATACTGTCACTGTCAGTGAAAGTCTTTATCGTGTTAGCTGCATTATCTCTCACTGTCATGCCTTCTCATAATTTTTTTGTGAGTATCCATTCCTCCCACAGTTTTTCTAGGGTGTTACAATGTTGTCTGCAGTGTGTTCACCATCCATACCACTGGCATTGAGCAACACCATCCCCTGCACTGCCCTTTTGGTGTCAGATTAGACTGCTTTTGTGACTATGAGAAAGAAACCCAGTGTGCAGAGAAATATGCCTGTGAGTTGATGCACTTGTACAAATATCTGTTGTGAAGTGTACAACCCCACCCTCTGCCTCCTTGAGTGCGTGCACAATGCAGGTTTTGACTGCTTGGTAAATCTCTCTGGAATTACTTTATAGGCAAGTACTTTGTAGGTAAGTGTAAACCTGGACAGTATTTCATATCTCAGCTGTAAAAATGCAAGAAGGCTTCAGAATCCAACATTTTTCACAATGGAAAGGACTGTAGATCGGTCCCTATCATTTCATCATTAAAATGTGTAATTTGGGAAGCAGTCAGATGCTTCAAGTCAAATATGGTCTTGCAGTCAATTGACTGAGCTATAGTTAATTGCTTGGCTTTTGGAAAAGGACTGGTCAAGGAACTGGAGCTGCTGCTGTGCCATGGCAGGGGTGTTGGCAGTAGGGATACTGTGTCAACTGATGCTGCCGAGTCCACAGAAGTTGACTTACTTTTTATATGTGATGGAGGTGGAGGCCACATAACTGCTCTCCCTTTCCCACCATGATTGTCTAGGGGAGACTAACTGCTGTTGCTTCCACGATCCAGCTCTGATTCATCTAAATTATCACCATCATCTGAATAACCCCTATATGGCTCACTGAGATCTGTAGGACAATCAAGTAGATGAGGGTGCTGCCGCATTAGGTGTTGCTTCATGGTAGTAGTTCCAATGCCACTGAATTTCTTCCTCCTACAAATGGTTGTTTTACAGTGCACACATAATGCTTTACATTCATCAGTGGAACTTATTGAAAAGTGATTCCACACCATGCTGGTACTTTTTTTGATTTTAAAGCCAGGCAAGGAATATGACTGTGCTCTGAGTCTTAATGGAGGTGCAACAGGAGGCACAGGAACCAAACTGGGGCAGCAAGTAGCAGCAGACAGGAGGGAACCTGTGGAAGTTACAGTAGTTTGTTTGGCTGCTGTAATCACTGTGGTACTGGGCAAGAAGGCAGAGGAAGGGGTTTTACCATTGTCACAACTGAATGTGATTGTGGCAACACTATCTACATGTGACACTACATCATCATCATCATCATCAGACGCATCAACACCATCATCATCATCACCAAGATCAGGGTCAAAATCAACGTCTCTGTCAGACACATGAGGAGTCGGTATGATTTTCAGAGGACTCATCACCATTCTCAGGATGGGAGTCAGATTCAGAATCAGATGGAGGCTTCAGCCCCACCTCAACCACCACCAGCACCACATCTATATGTGGTAGAACTGGGGAAAAGAGCAGTTGAACTGGAGTAGGAAGCTGGGATGATGCAGAATAAACCGCAGTTTGGTTCTGCATATATGGTATAGGACTGCTTACTTCTCGATTTAATGAAGATGATGAAGATGAAGGTGGTGATGTGGTGGAGGTATTTGATGTCATTGGCAGTCCTGAATATTTCACAGGGCTGAAGCTTTTGGTCTTTATTACCCAACCTGACTTGTTACACTTCGCCAATTGGAATGGACGTGACACTGTATTTATTGCTGCTTGTTTTCTAGAATTAGCCTCCAAAGGCTGTTTATTTTTGTTTTGGGTCTGGTTATAGGCTCAGTTGAGGATCCAAGGCAGGTGGGTGCCTTACCATTACTGTTGCCTCTACAGGCTGTAGTGCTTATGTTGTCTTACTATTAGGGGCACACAACTGTATGTGATACAGATGAGGATATTTCTCTGTACACTAGGTTTTAAAAAAATAGTTGCTTAAACTGCAACTAGCCCTGTGACTAGGGCCCTGTGAGAGTGCAGTACACAAGTGAAAGTGACAGCAGGCAGACAGGCAGGCTAGGTGGCAAAAAGCAAAGGCATATTACACTGACCAATTGGTCCTACAGTTTTATTAAGAAAAAATAGCCAAGTGCTTAAATTGCAGCTAGCTCTCAGGAAACAATCAGAGTGGTACACAGATGGACGTGACAGTAGGCAGACAGGCATGCAAGGTGGCAGCAAGAAAAGATGAACTACACTGACAGACAGGTCCTACATTTTTATTTGTTGTTGTTAAGTAAAAAAAGTCAAGTGCTAGCCCCTCGAGAAACTTTCAGAGACTAGTACACAGGTGGATGAGACAGCTGACAGCCAGGCACACTAGGTGGTAACAAGCAGAGGCATACTACACTGGCCGACTGGTCCTACAGTTTTTGTTTGTTTTTTAAATAAAAATAGCCAAGTGCTTAATCCGCAAATAGCCCTTGTGCAGCTATGAGAGAGCAGTACACAAATAGACATGACAGCAGGCACACAGGCATGCTAGGTGGCAGCAAGCAGAGACATGCTACACTGACTGACTGGTCATACAAATTGTTTGTTGTTTTTTATTCCCAGAGCAGTTCTTTTTCCACACCGCAGCTGTTCTTTCAGGGATATACCCTGATCCCAATGATGTACCCCATCAGGTTCAGAGCCTCCTTGGACCCCCTGGACCTTGGAAGCCCACCAGCTACACCCACAGCTTGCCCTCCATGGCGGAGCACCAGGGGGAAGGTTGTCCTCCCCCCGAGGCACTCCACACACATATGTGTATGGATCAGGATCCAGTGCCAGTAGGCACTAAGAGGGATACAGGGAGCTCCCTAGGCTCAGACCATCATTCAGATAGCTGTAGTACTTTTTCTCCCTCTTGGTATCCCTCCCTCCTCCCTTGACATGAGCACAGCCTTGTGGCCTTGCATGCTAACAGCTAACCCTGCAGCAAGAACATGCTCCCTGATCCAGCTGTTGGGGTCGATGTGGCAGAGGAGCTTGCCACCAACCCTCCCAGGCTGAGGTGTGCTGCTGCTACTGGATGCAGGTCACCTTCACAGCAATGTAGTGTGCTGCCACTGGGCCATTGAGGTGACCACAATTGGTTTTTTTTTTTTTAAAGAAAAAATAGCACAGTGCCTAAATGGAATTGACTAGCCCTTTGGGTAACTGTGAGAGACCAGTACACAGATGAATGTGAGAGCAGGCAGACACATACTACACTGACCGACTGATGCTGCAATTTTTATGTTTGCTTGTACATGCAGCATGAAGTGAACATCTTGCTACAATAAGGGCTTTCAGAGGTGTATCACTGTTGGGTGTAGTGCAGCTCAGGCCGCAGTGGGCTTAACAGTGACAGCCCAATTATCAGGAGGCTAGTTATGATACTGTTCTTGGCTCACTGGATGGAAACTTCTTGTAGTTGAAAGGAAAGAGCTGCTCCAATCCAGAGCAGCTCTGCCCTTTCATCTGCTGCCCAGCAGTCAACTAAACGGCATTACGATCAGCCTGCCCAGTGCAACCTCCTACTGCCAAATATCCCTCCCACCTCCCCATGTCTTCCAGTGCCCAGTCCAAAATAAACTCCCCTCCCATTGCTGAATATCCCTCTCATGTACCCATCATTTCCCATGCTCAGTTTATAAAAAGAACTTCTCACTACCGAGTATCCCTCCCACCTCCCCTTGCTTCCCATGATCCTACTGAATTTTCAGACACCAAGGTGCTCAATCTGTAGTGAGGCTAGTATGCCCCCACTCCGCCCATTTCCACTGTGTAACACCAGGCAGCTTACCCCTGGTGCTGCTAAACATGGCATCTATGCTGGGGTGCCCAGTCTCCAGTGTCAGTACCTGAAATAAAGAAAAACATCCATGGTAGTATTATTTATTTTTTTATCTCTGTAAAAAAGAAAATGTCCATCTATATCTGTTGTCACCACCGACCCTCTGCTACCATCACCCTCCCCCACCCGACTTCCCCCACTCAGCAACCACCACACCACACCCCCACTACCCCTTACTTACTTACCTGGGGCCCAAACCATAATCCTCTCTGGACCTGAGGCACATCTTCACTCTTCAACAATGGACTGGGAACTGAGGAAATCAGGTATGTGGTCAGTGCATTTCAATGTGTTTTCAATTTGTACTCATAACTTCATCATGTGTTAATATTTTCCCCACAAAATTTTTAACATGGCCTTTTTGAGACCCACCTCATGAACAAGGTAGATTACATTTTTCAAATCTGGCCCAAAAGGTGGCTTCACAGTTGCTCCATGAAATCATCTTTCAGGTGGGATTTGAAAATTTTCACCTACCAGGTTCATGAGGTGGGGTCATAAGAAGACTATGTTGAAAATTAAGTGTTAATGTATGTCAATACATTGAGAAATACATTGTCCCACAGTAATATATAATATATTATGAAATATATTTTTAAATATAGCAGCATAATATATTTCTAACTCCTAGTATGCAAAAATATATGTCAGTATATTCAGAAATACATTGACTCAATGAAATATAATATACAGTATATTTCAACATATACTGCAGCAATATATTTCTAATTAAAAAATTATAAATGATGTAATGTATGTTATATATATTGAAACAATATATTTTATTACAAAAATGAAATATATTTCAATAGACTGGAAATTATGTCAAGTATGTCAATACATTGAATTGATGAAATATATTAAACAATATATTTCAGAAATATATAATCATAATGTATTTCTGCATCATTCATTGCTTGAAAGCATGTCAATCTATTTAGTAACACATTGTCTGAAACATAGTATATTTCAAAATATATATACTGTATTATTTGTATATGTTACATATATTTTTTTATATATGTTACATATATTCTTTGTAAATACTTAATTTGGTTCCATGTGCACATTTGCATAACTAATTTGCATATTTCAAAAACATAGTTTATCAGCCAAAATCATGGTAAATGTCTATTTTTAAATAATTTTGAATTGACAACATTAGCTTACAGACTAAAAAGAAATTTGCAAGGTATAAAGCAAGTACATATTCAAAGTCATTACCTCAGTTCTGCCTCTGGCAGGGTTCTCCACATCCTGGAAGGGCCAGCTTTAGGTACAACTTTTCCTTCCCACCCAATCCCTCACCCCCACTTCTCTCTGCCTTCCTCTCTGCCTCTCTGCACTTAAATGCCCCTCCTCTCTGCCCCTCCACACTTAAAGAGACAGTAAATATTGCAGAGTTCACTCAAATTGTGAAAGCCCATACAAAGATCTTCCAAGTAAGGTATTGGGCTTACCTTTAGGTATCAGGAGTCCTGAGTTACGAATACCTAAATCATCTGCAAATCAAAACAAGGCAGCAGCCATTTCATTGAATATGAGACCAACAGTGATGTCACTGAGGGGCAAGCTGTAATTAATAACATGCAGCTTTCCCCTCAGTGACATCACTTCCTGTTTTAAAATGACTGCTGCCTTGTTTTGATTTACAGATTAATTGGATAGTTATATCTCAAGACTCCTGACACCTACAAGGAAGTCCAGTGCCTCATTTGAAATATATTTTCATGGGCTTTCACAATTTGAGTGACCCGTGTAATGTTTACTGCCCCTTTAGAAAGCAAACAGTAATTAGTTCACTAGAGCTAATCACATACACTTTCTGTTCTGTCTGGGCTGCTTCCAGCTTGCACTAGCACTGGTCTAACTTGTCCTTCACAACTGGTTTCATTAGTTCTGTCAATGCTTCCTCCCAGCTTATCGGCTCACATTTCCCCATGCTGGGATTCTCTGGCCACCCCCTGACCCCCATGGATGTCCTTTTTACTGCACCTCATTCATTCATAGCTGTATCACCTGTCTCTGAGCTGTAACATGATCCTGCAAGGAGCTGGCTAGTGATATATCACAATTTATGTATGTAATCCTTAGGTATGTTGATTGTATGTATGTTAACACTGCAGATATGTTAAATGTTTTCTGTATGTTAAAAATTAACTTTGTCATTCATGCAAATGTAATTGTTTGAAAATGTTTCTATGTTATGATAAATGTAAACTGTATGTTCAATCCAATCATCCAACTCTATCCCCCCCCCAGGTCACACCAGGAGACAAGCAACATGTTATTCAGTGTGCCTTCCTGGTGAAACATTTCAATAAATAAATAAAATGTAGGATCTCATCCTGACCTAAAAGGGAAACAAAATTGGGTGGTATAAGTACCAATCTGAGCCCTTAATAAGCATGAACTTGTGAGGTAAGTCCTATATGTAAGTATAAATGTATAAAATGTAGTTTGAGTTAAACATGCACTATAAAACAATAATTCCAATGTAAATATCTCCATGGTTACTAACAAAATTAACTCCAGGTGTACAGAAAATGGTACATTAAATCATAATTAATTCCCTTTGATTTTGTCTGGTTAATTTAATATGTATATTAATATCTAGTACACATGTATGTACATGCATTTGTAAATATAGGAAACATCATTTGAAATGTAAATAAAAATACACTTATCCATATGTTGGCAATATACCAATAACATATTTGCCATCCTTATTTCAATATATTTGTAATTTAATCAATATATTTTGCAATATACCTAGTATATTAAAGTGTCAATAAGTTGTATATTTAAAATATATTGCAATACAGTTGCAAATTTTTAAATATATAGAAATATATTGAATTTCCAATACATTACAATATATTATAAAACAAGTAGATTGGAATATATTTCCATATATGCAAATATATTATAATAACTGGTCAGCAATTTTTTCTATGGGCTGAAACAGTTATAATTTGCCGTTATTACCCACAGGTTATAACAGCAAGCATGAGCGGATTCACTCAAAGCATAGCTGCTCCTTCATTGGCTGACACTCCATTTGTGGGTGGGCTGAACAGTCACAGAAACATGGTGGCTCCATCGCTCACGTACCGACGAGCTGCCAGTTGCCACAAAGTCCTTCAACTTGGAAAAAATATTTATTTTCCAATATAAATACTGTATCTGGCTGATCCTGCAATCTATTTTTTTAAACCATCTGGTTGATTCTGCTCTTCATCACTGACAGAACAGAGCCGTCTTAGCTATCAACACACAGCACCAACCTGATCTCCGGTTCGTAAGTACACAGCGCGAGCACAACAGCACTCTGAAACTAAAAATAAAGAACTAAAAACACAAAACTAAAAAGAAAAAAAGCACTAATAATCTGAGAAGTGTGTCTGTGTGTATATGTGTGTGTGTGTGTGTGTCAGTGAAAGCCTCAGTCAAATACAGGGACACCACAGCAAGACTGGAAAAAATTCCTGTCCAGCAATTACAACAAATAAAAGATGGTGAAGTGTATAAAACTCAAATTTAATGGTTGCCCTTAATGTGAGATGCTTTAATAAGCCCCTCAGGCATCACCCTTGGGGTTTATGTAGCATCCCACACCTCTGGCAACCATTAAATTCTCATTAAGCACACTTCCCCATCCATTATTCTATATGTTAACAATATATTTTAAAATATATTTCACTTTTGTAAGGGGAAGGAGGGATCATAAAAAGACTGGTTGAAAATTTTGGATGAAAATGTGAAAAAAAACAACTATGTTATGAAAAAACATTGAACTGTTCCAGTGTTTACTCATTACTTTATTTGTGCAGATTTTGGCTAGTAATGTTCAACATATCCCTTGTGTTACCCTGCCTCATTGTCATGACAAGTGTCATTTTTCAAATTCCTTTCTAAACACGTGTTCACAGTCATACTATGAAATCACCATTCAGATGGGATTTAAAAAATTTCATTTGTCTTGATCATAACGTCAGGCCATAAAAAGACTATGTTGGAAATTTGGGGTCAAAATGTGGGAGCCCACTGATACCAAAAGTTAGATATTGTCTCTCAGCTGGCCCATCCTGGGTACATACAATCTAAAAATGTGTAAAAGCAAGACACTACTGATAATGAGATAGTGCATCTCATCTGGTCTGTCTTGGGTAACTATATCGTAAACATGGATACAAGCAGGACCCAGGATAAAAGCAATGCAAGCAGCAAACATTCAACATTGACAAATGCTTGCTCTAGCTACCTGAACAATGTGATCTGTACCTCCATACAAAAAGCCTTAGGAAAATGTTATTTGGCTAGTGACAGCTTGCATTGCCAGTCTGTGGGGACACAAAGGGGAACCAGGGGGTATATAATAGGGATCCACTAGTCTGAGGGGTACAAATATAGCACCACCAGTTCAAGGGGTATAAAAGGGACTCCAGGGGTGGGTGAGTGTGAGTATAAAATAGTAAACCCCTGGTCTGATTGGTTCAAATACAGCACCGGCGATCTAGGGGTATGTATAAAGTACCTGAGGTTTGGGGGTATAAATAGGGCCCCATAGGTGGATGAGGTGTATGTGTGTATATATATAATACATATATATATATATATATATATATATATATATATATATATATATATCTAGATAGATAGATATATGTATAAATGTATATATGTATGTATGTATATAATATATATATATATATATATGTATATATAACCCCCTACAAATTGGGGTCTACTATAATATCTTCCTGGGCTCCTAAATGCCCACTGTCAGGCTGGTGTACTGTTTGCAGTAGTTCTATTTGTCTGAATGAGAGTGCCCTAATGAGCCTCCGTGCCTGTCCCTTTAAAAGCTTAGCTTAATCTGTGTTAGAAATTATTCTGGGCTGGGTCCAAGTGATTTAAGTCTTGCAACTGGCCAGACAGTCTGTTATTTTGCTCCATTCTGCAGTCGCTACTTGTACAGAGGGAGCCCTCTTAAGAACCATGATTACGTACTGTTTAACTGCAGGTATAGTAAAGATAGAAAAGCTTCTCTAACCTGCTTTTATTGTAGCTCAGACATTTGGATGGGAGCCACCATGTTGTGTTCTGGACTTTCAGTATTTGGAACAATCAAACCACTGGGGACCTAAAATGGAGACTGTCCCCATGGGTCTTGTGGGAAGGAATTCTGTAGTTTTAAGTGTTGGGGCCCAAATGGACCCAGAGGGGGAGCCCTTGCTGTGACTGACAGTTCCCTTAGCCAACAGAACCTTTTGGATTATAAAGAAAATAGTCAGAACTGCCTGAAGCAGTGGATTAGTTAGAGTTGGAGGTTGAAGAGTGACCAGCTCAATCTTTGGAGCAGCTGCTCCCAGAAGGAGTGTAGGGGAATCAGTGGGAAGGCTCTGCTGGCCTGCCTGCCATGTTCTCCTGCCAGTGAACTGCCTTTTGCAGAAGTCAGATATGGTTCTGATTTCCATGGATGGAATCTGTAGCAGAAGAAAGAAGTAGTTTGTTATTGCGACTTGGGATTTGGACCAAAGACTTGCTCCAGAAGCAATCGGCCTGCCTGATGATAGAATTTGCCTCGGATTGAAAGCTTTGAGCAGTGAAGCTGTAATTACTAGCTTGAGGCTTCACCAGCACACAGTCACGAACTATTGCAGAACTGATCATCCTGCCTGGGCCTTGCCACCTCGGTCTAGGCCACTACTCCTGCTTCAGAGACCATCTCAGCGAAAGACCTGCTTGGGGATTTGTCCCCCTGCCCAACACCATTGAGCAGGTAGCAACCACCTGGAGGTGAGTCGTGTCAGCCCTGCTTCCCCTGGCCTTCTTGATCATCACCACAAGGTCTTCATTTCACCTGTGCTGCATCCAGGTTCTGGTAGCGTGAGTACAGTCCCGGGTAGCTCCCTGCAACAACAGTCAAAATCACTGTGGTACCATCTAATTGTTTCTTTTTCTGGATTAAAGCAACAGACTGAGCCATCCAGCTTGGATTACAAATAATTGGGCTGTGTGCATGTTTAACTGTCTTTCTTTTCCTGAGTGCCCCAACAACAGCTGCAACACTGGCCACCCCAGGCAACACTTCAGGCTAGCCTGCATGACATACTGGGTACCCAGGGTTGCTGAACTGTTTAAAAGGGACTTACAGTGCATGCTGAATCAACCTGAATTAAATTAGATTGCTAATCATTCTACTAGATTCACACCCCTCCCTTGTTCACTGCCCCTAAATAAATCTGATTGTCTGTTTTCATGTTTAACCTGGCTAGTGTGCATATTATTAGTTGGTTACAGTGGTAATATTGTATTGTTGCAATGCTGATCTTATTTTCCAGGGGGTCTCCAGGGCAGTTGCAGCAGATCCAGCCCTGGTGGTAAATGAAAGGGGTGTGAGCAAATTATTACTGCTATCCATGTGAATGTACCATTGTGTTACTGTCTAGGCCACTAAAAGGGCTGGTGGGTGGTTATAGCATCTCGGAGGGCTATACCAAAGCAGTTAAGCTACCCAATACCATTCTTCCAGGTGGAGGCACCCGTTTACTGAACTCAGGCCCTTCAACCTGTGTATTGCCATATGGGCAGGGGTAGTAGCCCTTAGAATAGTGCCACCTAGGGGTTACATATATACTCACACATATATATACAGTGTATATATATATATATATAAAATATATATATAGGTGTGAGCTGCAGCTACACCTTCTGCTGCCCTTGCAAACTGGACCATGAGAGTTTGTGTTGGGGCAGCCTGTTCGTCAGGGTGTGTATGTACAAATAGACACCTTGGACCCACTCAGATCAAACTGGGGATCACTTGTCAGCTTTATGGAGTCATTTTTAACCCTATGCACTCTCCCTCGGTGTGGCTCATACGTCAGCTAGTGTTGTTTTTATTCTTTCCTGCTTTTGTTTCCTTCAGTGTGACATGCATGGATCACCACAGTTCTAGAAACCTGCAAGCATTCTGCTGCCTGCCAGGAAGCAGGTGACTGCATGCCTGTCAAGAACAGGTAAGCTGTCAGCAGCTGTACCTATGTATCCAAAGGTGCCTCTCTATCAGTGACTTCACTGCTATACATTTTGCTTCCCTCCAAACTGCATGTATGAGCTGTACATTTATGAACACTTCATTTAAGTGGCATAAAATAAATTAGCAGTTTGCCATGTAAAATGTTTTGTGTGCATTACTTTGTTTACCAGGCAGTAGTACTGACTTTCGATAAGACTGTTTGGCTTGTAGAAAGCATGTCCCAGCTGAAAGTCCACTATTCTATGCACTAATGCAGAGCATCAATAGCTTCAATGTTCTGGTTAATTGGGTTCTCTGTGAAACATACTTGTATCTTATAATTTGAAGTGCTCGAACACAACCTGAAAAGAGGACTGGTAGCAGAAGTCAGTATGGTAATTTAATGATTCTTATTGTTTAATTCAACTTGTAGCAGGGGAGACTAGATGTACTTATCGAGCTTCTAACTACCAGACATTGATAGCTTAAGACAGATTAAAGGAAACAGACACCACCTTTGTAATAGGAACTTGAAAGCAAGCATTCGGCATTAACAAATGCTTGTTTTTTAAGGAAAAATAGCCAAGTGCTTAAATTGCAACTAGTCCCTTAAGAAACTGACAGACAGCAGTACACAGAAGGACATGACAGCAAGCAGACAGGCACAACAAGCAGAGGCGTACTGCACTGACCGACTGGTTCTATAGGTCTTTTACAGGAAAAATAGCCAAGTGCTCAAACTACAACTAGCCCGTTGCCAACTGTGACATAGAAGTACACACATTTTCTTTCATGCATTTTTTTAGTGCACTTTTGCTGTAGCCCCCTCCTGCCCAATGCCCACAGTCGTCCTGGACTGTCTTCTGTCATGCCTTGCTTCTGCTCCAGTCTCTGTCTTTCTTGTTGACTTTTATTTAAGAGATATCATTTTTTAAGGTATTTTTTAATACAGTTTCTTGTTAGCCACTTCTGCTGTGCCCAGTGCCCGCACCACAGCCACCCTGGACTGCCTCCTGCCAGGCCCTGCTTCTGCTCAAGTCTCTGTCTCTGTTTTTTTGCTTCTTTAAAAAAAAAAGATCTTATCTCTCCAGGGATGACAAGGGTGACAACTCAGCCTCATCACCAGATAC
Source organism: Neoceratodus forsteri (assembly GCA_016271365.2). Lineage (NCBI taxonomy): Eukaryota > Metazoa > Chordata > Ceratodontiformes > Ceratodontidae > Neoceratodus > Neoceratodus forsteri. The sequence continues at coordinate 887,909,939 of CM028131.1, read as the reverse complement.
CGTTGACAGTTTCATGCCTCTCTCCTTGTGCGGGGGTAGGTCCCCCGTGGATTGCCCCTTGCTGCAGGGCCAAGGGGGAGGGCCATCCTCCCACCAAATGGTGTCTCGCATCCAGAAGTCCCCCACACACACACACTGGAGCAGCAGGGTGGGTTGTGGTACCTAAGGTGAGGTTTCACTAAGCCCAGGTCCCTTGTTTTCCACCAGACTTTTTCCTCATAGCCTAGAGCCACCACAGCACAGAGACTGCATGTGCATGGAGGCGAAAATGCATTCCACAATCATGGCTACCTTCACCTTCCCTGACTTGCATCTGCACCCCCCCCCCCATGTCAGCGCTACCAACAGGCCTCCACCTGGTGGCAGCCAAAAGCTGGGAAGGCACACCAACCCAGTCAAGTAGAGGAGAGCTGCTTGCTGCTGCTTGATCCTCTCCCAGTCCTACCTCCAGCAATCTGAGCTCATTCACAAACTTGGGTCACCGGTGTGGTGTGAGATAAGCCGCTTGCAATGCCTCAGCCCTCTGCACCACCAGGCAGGCTCTCTCTGACTGTTTTAAGATATTTTTTTTTTCAGGTGTTTTTCTGTGCAGTTTGGCTGTAGGGCAACTGCCCCAGACCCCAATGCCCAACACCCACTACCTACACTGCTGCTGGACCCTGCTGTGCTCCAGTCTGTCACTCTGATTTTTCTTTATATAATTTCTTCAGGTATTTTTTCAGTGCAGTTCAGCTGTAGTCCCTCTCTCCCCAATTGCATGCTCAGTGCTCACTGCTGGCCCTGTGAACAGCCCACCAGGCCCAGCCACTCTACTGCTCCACCACTGCTACCCCAGTAGTCTCAATTTTTTTTTTAAAATAGGTATTTTTTTAAGTGCAGTTTTTGTTTAGCAAAAGATTTTCTTTACTTTCAGTTTTCAAGCATCCTATGCAGCCCCAAGCAGACAGTCTCTCAGTCTCACTTTCAGTCCTTTCAGTGAGCTCCCTCTCTCTGTCTGTGCTGCAGTGTGTGACTTGCCTCCCATCCATTCACCGGCTTCACTCCAGAAGCCAGCCAGCCAGTCAAAACCACTGTGATAGCCCCCTCATTCTCTCCATAGACAGGAACAACAGACTGCCAATTGCATGTCCTCACTCACTTTTGGTGTGAGTCATTGTACAGTGCTCTTATCTCCTCTCCCCAATAGTCTCTCACCACCGAGACTGGATTCCTCCTACTTCACCCTGGCATGCTTCCTCCGCAAGTCTGCTTGTCCTCCTCAGCCACCTGCCATGCTTCCCTCAGAATGCAACACAGCACCTCTCTCTGTCTCCTTCCCCTCCCCACCAGCAGCCACACTACAGCACCAGCTAGCCCTGGCTGGCATGGAGAGTCCCTGCCTCCTCCCTCCTGATGAGATGTCATGATGCTGTGTCTTCTACTCCACTCCCTCTCTACCCCTCCATGGCACCAACCGACGGAGGAGACAAAATGGATTCTGCAGGGTTCTAGTGCCCTGCCTGCTGATGATGTGCTGCAGACTGTAGACGGAGTCAGGAGGAGGTCAGCCAGGAAGAATACTCCTCCCTCACAATCTCTCTCAAAATATCTCTCTTCCTCCTCCACTGACCATGGAGGAGAAAGGTGCCCCCAATGCCATATAATGGCCAGTTTGGCAATAAAATAAATAAAAAGGAAAAACAGATCAGACAGGTTGAGAACAGATCAGACTAACTGTGGTCCAGTTCTGGCCCTCCAGATCAGGCCAGACAATACCCAGCTAACCTGAATCTCTGACCTGGCCTGTTGCATGCCCCTACTGTAAGACACTGTTTGGTCATCATAACTTCTGCTCGTAGGAGCTCTGAGCTTCAGGCTCTGATGCATGGGCCTGCTTACCTGATTTTCTACAAGAACAGAGTGTCCTTGCAAACCAGTCTATGCTTTCTACCCAAGGTGGTCATTGATTTTACCTTGTATCAGACTATAATACTTCCTGTGTATTGTCCTGAGCATGCCGGCAAAGGTGAGGCATTGCTCCAAAAAACTGATGTACACCGAACATTTGGTTTGTATCTTAATTGCGCTAAGGACTGCAGAAAGTCCTCTCAGCTCTTTGTCTCATTTGCTCCTGAAAAGAGGGGTGCCCCTGTGAACTGAACAGTGTCTGTCCAAATGGCTGGCTCACTGTATTGTCTTGTGATAGGAAGTATGGAAAAAACTTCCTGTTGCTGTATGTAGCTACTCTACACATGGTATGGTCACTTCTGTTGCCTACTTTCAGAATGTTTCTGCAGCTGACATACATGCTGCCACCACATGGGGTATTGTGCCTACTTTTACTAACTACTACAATCTAAGCATCATCTCTTATAGATTTGCTGGCTTTGGTATTGCTATTTTGTAAGGTCTTCCGTCAAGATTACATGTCAGGCTCTGCCATCCTCCCCAGGTACCTTTTTGTATTTCTTGGAAGTTGTTCCAAAGGTGTGGCCCAATGGACGAGAGATCCTCAATGAAGATAGAACAGTTGCTTAGTGTAATAGTAGATCTTTGAGAGACTCTTCCCCCATTGGGCCATAGCTCACCCACCCTCCTTCCTCCTTTGTTTCTGAGTTATTTGCTGGCAGGTTTGCCCACTACCTTGTTTGGAGGTTCCATAATTACCTTATATATATTATGTATATTATTTCCCAGTCACATTCCTGTCTTGTGTGCTTGGTATGGGCTCCTGGTTCCTCACAGGAACAGACCTTCAGAGCTTTTCTCCGGTGGGGAACCGAGGTGCAATGGGGCTGCCCATGTTTTATAGGCACCGATGTTGCACATCATCATGGGTTACCCTGTGATGCTTTGCCAATCTGCTTGTTATTATTGGTATTGTATTTGTGATAAACATGTTTCTTGAAATTTCTGCTTGGAAAAATATGGCAGTCAGCACAAAAGCATTATGGGACCTGGGATTTTAAAAGTGTGGTAAGGAGAGATTGCATGCTCAATGACACAGGGAAAAATCTAATTAAGAGCTTCTTTTAGGAACCAGTTTGGATAGGTTGTAAACCAGCCATTTGTATAAAGCATTGCACTGTATGACCTGTTAGGAGGAAAGCAACTTCTGACAGATACCTGTTGCATTTCTCACTACTAGGAGAAATAGCCATCAGGAAGTCCCCTGAAGATCAAAGGGGTAATTCTGACTTGCCATAAAGCAGGCTCACCAATTAACAAAAATATATATATATTTTTTTTTTTTGTGATGCTTAGCAATATGCAGATGCCTGAGACTAATTTGGTAGGCAGGAAGAGAGTGACCTCACAGCCAGCATCACCACTGAGCTGTGACCTCACAAGCTGGGTGGGACCCTTGTTCACTTTAGATGGTCAAAGCTAAGAGAACGTAGTGCTTTTTATCTCTGGACTCCTGAAAGAACACACTCTCTAGAAGCACTTCTACACAAGGTTAAGTAATTTAACCTCCACTATTTGCTAACTGAAACTAGGGTAAGATTAGATACTTCATAATAAGGTGGTTTTGTGTATTATTGTCCTCTTAATTTTTATGACTGTAATCTAAATATTATATGTTCTGTGTTTTGTATTTCATTTACTATTTTTAATTTTAATAAACTTTGTTTTCCTTGAAATTCTTCCTGTACCTTTTCCTCATTTTGAATGTGAATGCTGAAACAGTGCTGATAATTCTGAAGGAACTGTTAAGCGCTTATAGTGTGTTACCATATGCACCAAGGTAAGAAAAGTACCTAGGTCTCAATTGAGTCAAAAGGGGGGGATTGTGAACCAGGTTGGGTGCCTGCTGGGTTAAGTATTGCACTGCATTTCCCCGAAGCTGGTATGATATTTGAACCTGTTAACTGGGCATGCTAGCAAAAAAGGGTTCATATTTAACCTCAGGACTTGGGATTGGTAGTTGTTCGGACCCAAGACAGATAGAAGGGTTACCCTGTTTGTCGCCTGTTCACATATTGCACTTTGAGGTTTGGCACTGTGGGAGCATAGGGCCTGACCCCTGGAGTGTGTTTGTGACAGATCTGGTTGGCAGCAGTGCAATCTAAAAGATTTGGTTTGCAGTGTTGCAATCAAAAAGATTTGTTTGCATACTGTGAAATTATTTGATGACATGAGCATAAACAGTCCAGTGTGTCAGATTGATAACTGCAACAGTTCACACACAAAATAAGGCAGTGATTTAAAAAAAAAAAGAAATATATCATTGTGATTACAGTCTAAGTTCCCTACCTGTTTAATTTTTTTAACTGAGTGTAAGTTAGTGTAGCCATATATTAAGGAAGAAGATGACTTCCGCCTACAGCGAGTACACTGCAGAATACCTGAGACAGTTGTGCCAAGAGAGAGGAGTCCATTGTGAGGGGCAAAACAAGCAGCACCTCATGGAGGCTCTTGTGGCAGCCGATGCCCAAGACCTCGAGTCACAGTCGGTGACTGAAAGGGACCAGACCTTGGGCATGGAGGGTCCAGGGTCCATCACAGTGTCCAGACTCAGGGGGGAGGAGAACAACAGAACCAGTATGGACTGAGAGCCACAGCCACAGGGGAGGATCGCCACCATGACGGAGCCAGAAGGAATCAGGTTGCAGATAGAGTTGTGGAGAATGGAGCTGAAATTTGAGCAGAAAAGGTTTGAGGCCCAACAGTGAAGGGAGCTTGAACAGAGGAAGCTGGAGACGGAGAGAGCAGGAGAGAGGAGAAGCAAGAGCAGCGAGAAGCCGAGTGAGAGGAGCAAGAGTGCCAGAGGAAATTCAAATTGGAGAAGCTACAACTCCAAAGACCAGTGCCAGAGCAGGTAAGTGGTATGGATGAACCTGGACCTCCAGGACTGGGTTACAAATTAAATTCTAAATTGGTTGCTGAATTTAAAGAGGGGTAATATATGGATGCATTTTTAAATTAATTTGAAAAAGGTATGGATTCAGGCAAAAAATTCTCAGAGAGTCCTGGAGCTTCCAGCTATCCCAACTGCTTACCGGGAAAGCTCATGACACATTGGGTCAAATGGACAATAAGGAGAGTAATGATTATGGAAAACTTAAAACTGCATTGTTAAAAAAGTATGACTTGATAGCTGAAGCATACAGGGTTAAGTTCTGTAAGCTCAGTAGAAGTCCTGACATGAGCTACAAGGAGTTAACTACCAAACAATGTCAGTCTTTAAAACCTTGGTGGGAAGGGATACAAGCAGACTCTGTAGAGAAAATTAAAAATGTACTTTTGGAGCACTTCTTTTGGGCTCGCCCAGCAGAGCTGAAAATCTGGCTAGAGGACCGAGATCCAAAAACAGTGCAGGAGGCTGCAGAGCTCTTGGACCACTATGCCAGGAGCAGACCTGCTCTGAGAGGGAATGGGACAGGTGTGGCAGTGCAGAAAGTGAAAAGTGCACCTTCAGGGCAGCTAAAACCCTTGCTGCCTCCCCAGAAAGCAGGCAGCCCCAAATTACAAAGAAAGGATTTGCCTGATAAAAGAAATTAATGTTGGTTTTGCAAACAACCTGGACATCTTGCAAGACAGTGTCCTAAAAAGGCAGAGAGGGCACAAAGTGGTTCTCGGAAAGAGGTGGGTTTTTGAGTATCCCTGAAAGCATGCCAGTAAACATGAGGGAGCACATACACCCAGTTACTGTGAATGGGGTACAAACCCATGGGTTAAGGGACATGGACCCCATAGAAGCCCCTGTAGAAAATGCTGGGAGGCTGATTCCCCAGGCTGTGTCTCCTGATATGGAGAATGGTGAAACGGGGGCAGAAATTCCCTCAGGTAGCAGTTAATAGAACAGCTAAAGAAGGTTACTCTGAGGAGGGAGAGAGGGGTAGCCAATTGTCATAGAGCTAGGGACCCTAGTTTAGAAACTGAAGGGGACCTGTCCCATGCCTTGGGAATGTGTAAAGATTGTGCAGCTGCTCAGAAAAATTACCCTAGTTTAGAGAGGCTGAGAGCTTGGACAGACTCTGACGGAGCACTGGGAGGTGATGGGTGTAACGCTCTGCCCCCTGCTTAATATTATATTTATTAATTGTTATATAAATATATGGTATGTGAAGGTCTACTTAGACAAAAAAAGGCTGGCTGTTGCAGTGAGTGACCTTTGACCTCAAAAATGTCAATGTGGCTGAAAGCAGCAGGATGTTATAAACAGACCAGGGAAACCTAATAAAAAGCTTTCCTTCCAGAGGGACAGTTTATTACCTTTTATAACCTGCTCCTGCTTTTGAAGTTGGTTCCCATGTATGTATTTATGACAGAGCAGGAAGGGCAGTATTGTGGCTGATTCCTCTTGGTTTTCTCACCTAGCCGAGAATTAGTGACATGATTGTGAAGCATCAAAGGGGATGTTTCGATCAAAGACTGTCATATTTGGGAAATGGCTAGTTACTGATTTTTCACAGTAATAACATACATCCTTGTGGACAAATATGTTAAGAAGAAAAAACTAGGAGGATCTAACTGTGACCTCACCAAAAGGGGTGGGGAGATGGATTCTGAAATGGGCATGCATCAGAGAGAAACAGGGCATATTATTTTGGACTCAAGAGAGACACAATTCTCTGGACTTAAGAAAGCACTTAAGGGTAACATCTAGATAGGCAGGAACTTTTAAGTATTGTGGGGTAGGCATATATGTGTTCTGTAATTTCCCATTTATTTTAATTTGACTGTAGGTTAGTGATATAATTGTTCTGTGTTTGATTTTACCTGTTTTCCAATTTTTAGTAAACAATATTTTCTTTGAAATTCTGCCTGTGTCTTCTCAGTTTTCTTTTACATGTGATTGCTGAACCTGTGTTTAAGTCTGACAGCTGTTAATTGCTTGAATGTGTTACTAAGCTTGCTAAAAGGTAAGAATATACCTCAGTCTCAAACTGAGTTGTATGGGTACATTTTGGGAACCTTGCTGGGTGCCACTGGGTGAAAGAATAAATTGCATTTCCCCAAAGAGAATATATATCTGAGACTGTTAACTGGGTATGCTAGCATAAGGTTCACATTTTTGACCCCCAGGACTCGAGACTAGTAGGTGATTCGGACCCAAAACAGACAGGAGGGTTACCCTGTCTGTCCCATGTTCACACTATTGTGCTTCGAGGTCGGCACTGTAGGAGCAGAGGGCCTGACCTCTGGAGTGCATTTGTGACAAAGGAAACATAGAGTTTACTGGGACAATGGACCGCTGTATATGTAGGACATAAGGACAGAGGGAGGAGTGATGGGCAGGCAGCTTGTCATTCCCCAGGGGTACCGTGAGCTGTTGCTCAAGATTGCTCATAATATTCCCATGTCTGGACATCTGGGAATCACATCCACTATGCAGCTATTGGCCCAGAATTTCTGTTGGCCCAACTTCACCCAGCAGGTGAAAGAATATTGCAGGTCTTGTCACCGGTGATAAGAAACAGGGAAGGGGGGTAGGAAAACCCAAGCCACCCTAATTCCCTTGCCCATAGTGGAGGAGCCATTCCAGAGGGTAGGAATGAATATTGTAGGGCCTTTGAATACCCCCAGCTCCTCCAGGAAGAGGTTTATCCTAACAGTGGTGGATTATGCCACCCAGTACCCAGAAGCAGTCACCCTATCCTTAGTGAGGACAGAGAAAGTAGGGATTTTCTCCCATGTCAGTTTCCCACAGGAGGTCATCACCAATCGAGGGGGTTCCTTCATGTTGGATCTGATGAAATGTTTGTGGAAGAAGTGTGGGGTGGTGCAGAGCTGCATGGCACCTTATCACCCACAAGCCAATGGGCTTGTGGAAAGATTTAATGGTACCCTTAAATCAATGCTCCAAGTATTTGCTGAACAGCACGGGAGGACTGGGAGAAATACCTTCCCCACCTGTTGTTCGCATACAGAGAGGTGCCCCAAGACTCAACAGGGTTCTCCTGCTTTGAACTCTTATACGGATGCAGGGTGTGTTGGCCCCTAGACTTGATCCAGGAGAACTGGGAAGGCAAGCACGCCACCCAGGGAACTCCCATAGTGAATTATGTCCTTAAGTTTAGGGAAAAGCTGAAGGAGCTTATTGAAACAGCCCAGAGCAACCTGGCAGCTGCCCAGCAGAAGCAAAAGGTATGGTATGACCGCAGAGCCAGAGCTCACTCATACACTGTGGGTCAGGAAGTCATGGTCCTAATCCCAGTCCAGAAAGATAAGCTGCAGGCTGAGTGGGCAGGACCACACAAAGTAGTCAGACAGGTGAATGGTGTAAATTACATTATAGAACTGCCTGACAGGAGACATATCCAAAGGAAGTACCATGTCAACATGATGAAGCCATATGCAAATAGGACTGACATGATCTTTGCAGTGTATAGTCCTAGGGAGGGAAAGAATGAAGAAGACCCCCTTCTGGACTTGCTGGAAGAAAGCAAGTGGGAGTTCTCAGTGGAGGCAATCAAAATGTCACCCCAGTTGACCCTGAAGCAGATCCAGGAAATAAGGGAGGTTTTAACAGACTTTGCCCCATTGTTTAGTGCCAAGCCTGGACTAACCCCTTTTGTGACACATGATGTAGAGATGGGGACACAAGCGCTCATACAGCGGACAGCATATCGGGTGTCAGATGCCATCCTAATGGACATTAGGAGGGAGGTGGAGGAAATGCTGGAGTTAGGGGTAATCCAGAAATCCCACAGCCCCTGGGCCTCATCCATAGTCCTTGTTCCCAAGCCAAAAGGCTCTTCTCATTTTTGCATGGACTATCATGGATTCAATGCAGACATAAAGTCAGATCCCCACCTAATGCCACAGATGGTTGAACTACTGGACAAGTTGGGAGGGGTGATGTACCTTACCACTATTGACCTGATGAAAGGGTATTGGCAGGTGGTGTTAACTGTCAGAGCTAGGGAGAGGTTGGCCTTCATCACTCCGATAGGGTTATTTAAGTTTAAAGTAATGCCTTTCAGAATGAAGAATGCCCCTGCCACCTTCCAAAGGTTGGTGAACCAGGTGTTAAATGGTACTGACGAGTATGCCATGGTGTACCTGGACAATATTGTCATCTTCAATGCCAGCTGGAAGGAACACCTGTCCCACCTTAGGGAAGTGCTGGGCAGGATGCAGAGGGCTGGGCTCACTGTAAAAGCTGAAAAGTGCCAGGTGGCCATGGCTGAGGTGGCATACCTTGAGCATGTATTAGGCCGGGGACAGCTCCGTCCTAATCGAGCAAAAATTGAGGCAATCGAGGTATGGCCCAGACCTGAAACACAGAAGGAGATTCAGAGTTTTCTAGGGACCGTAGGGCACTATAGAAAATTTGTATCAAACTACAGTGCCCTAGCAGCTCCCCTATCTGGCTTGCTAAAGAAAACAATGCCTAAAAAGGTTAACTGGGAACCAGTCTGTGAACAAGCCTTTACACGGCTAAAGGAGGCACTGTGTGGTTCTACTGTATTAGCCAGTTCAGACTATAGTAAACCTTTTGTAGTAGAGACAGATGCCTCAGATGTGGGTATTTGGGGCAGTACTTAGCCAGACTTCTAACCAAGGGAAAGATCACCCAATAGTGTACCTCAGTAAGAAGTTACTTCCCAGGGAGCAGGCTTATTTTACAGTGGAGAAAGAATGCCTTGCAATGGGGTGGGCACTAAAGAAGTTAGAGCCATACCTATACGGGCAGCATTTCAAGGTACAAACAGATCACAACCCCCTGGTTTGGTTGGCACAAATGGGTAAAACAAACAGTAGGCTTTTAAGATGGAGCCTTGCAGGGTTATGGCATGACTGTCACTCATATGGCAGGGGCAGAAAATGTAGATGGGCTAACATGTCAGAGCAGTGAACTGAATTTGGGAACACTCATCCCATGCCTAGGAATACATTCCCCCCAAATTCAGTCTAGGAGGGAGGACTGTGACGCTTCACCAATCTGCTTGTTATTATTCGTATTATACTTGTGATAAACATGTTTCTTGAAATTTCTGCTTGGAAAAATATGGCAGCCAGCACAAGAGCACTTTGGGACCTGGGATTTTAAAAGTGTGGTAAGGAGGGATTACACAGTCAATGATCCAGGGGAAAATCTAATTAAAAGCTTCCTTTAGCAACCAGTTTGGATAGGTTGTAAACCAGCCACTTGTATAAAATATTGCATTTTACGACCTATTAGGAGGAAAGCAACTTCTGACAGATATCTGTTACATTTCTCACCACTAGGAGAAATAGTTGTCAGGAAGTTCCCTGCCATAAAGCAGGCTCACCATTAAAAAAATATATATATAAATATATATATATATATATATATATATATTTCATACATATATATATTTTGTGGGATGCTTAGCAATAGGCAGATGCCTAAGACTAATCTGGTAGGCAGGAAGAGAGTGACCTCACAGCCAGCATCACCACTGAGCTGTGAGGTCACAAGCTAGGTGGGACCCTTGTTCCCTTTAGATGGTCAAAGCTAAGAGAACATAGTGTTTTTTTTATCTCTGGACTCCTGAAAGAACACACTCTCTAGAAGCACTTCTACCCAAGGTTAAGTAATTCAACCTCCACTATTTGCTAATTGAAACTAGGGTAGGATTAGATACTCAATAATAAGGCGGTTTTGTATATAATTGTCCATTTAATTTTATGACTGTAATATAAATGTTATATGTTCTGTGTTTTATATTTCATTTACTATTTTTAATTTTAGCAAGCTTTATTTTCCTTGAAATTCTGACTGAGCTTTTTCCCTCATTTTGAATGTGAATGTTGGGACAGTGTTGATAATTCTGATAGAACTGTTAAGCGCTTACAGTGTGTTACCATATGCAGCAAGGTAAGAAAAGTACCTAGGTCTCAACTGAGTCAAAAGGGGGATTGTGAATCATGTTGTGTGCCTGCTGGGTTAAGTATTGCACTGCATTTCCATGAAGAGGGCATGCTATCTGAACCTGTTAACTGGGTGTGCTAGCGAAAAAGGGTTCATATTTGACCCCAGGGCTTAAGACTTATAGCTGTTCGGACCCAAAACAATCAGGAGGGTTATCCTGTTTATCTCCTGTTCACATATTGCACTTTGAGGTTTGGCATTGTGGGAGCAGAGGGCCTGACCCCTGGAGTGTGTTTGTGACAACCCCCAGCTATCAAAGGTTTCTGAGTGGTCCTAATGCTGACAGCGTACAGTTCCAAGGAGATTCTCATGAAGATCTACTGTTATGGTAAGTAATTGTTCTTTTTTTCTACCACATTATGTAAGTACATTTGTATCTGGATCACACCTTGATACCCATCACTGCACATTGTATAATCTTTTAGGCAGCTTACTTTTAAAAGGAAGATGGTTCATAGGTGGTACAACTATAGTGGTGCAGTAACACATTTATAGTTAGGGTTGCAAAGGCACTTCTATGTTAAACCCCAATTTTGCACCTTAATACCATGGCTCTTCATAGAATAACCTCAAATTTAGCATGCACATTCTCTGGCTTAGGATCTCTGGATACTGTCAATTTGGTAAGTCTGTTTGGTGGTTTAAAAATTTTAGAAGGCTATAAAGGTGAAAAAATTTTTTTTTAAGACCGTTATTTTGCTCACAGATTGTGCAGAACTGCGTGTGTGTTTAAAACCTGAAACTGTCAGAGTAGTTATAGTTTGGCCCAAGAAAGACTGATTCTTCTTTAGGTGACTTAACCCAGAAATGTGTCATTCATAAAATATAGTCAGAAAAGATTAAGACTTTACCCATGTGCAGTTGCATTTTGTAAATGTTTTTGCAAAATTAATATGCACTGATTACATGGTTCATAACTACAGTAGCATATGACTTTATTCATACATGGCCCTTAATGGTCATGCAAATGGTTGAATTTGCACATCCCAAAAACTCATTTTGGGTGGGTTTTATAGGTTACCACTTATTTGGTTGAGGGACTGTGTAGTGCATTGGTTACCTGTAAAACCTTGAAATTTGGGTCAAAAATATTATACAAAAAAAAAGTTATTATACAACAAAAATCATTATTTAAAAAAAACTAAGCTTGTGAGCATGTGCAATTTGAATGTTTTGGGGCAACATTTTTTCTTGCATTTTTTCATAAAGGCACTAAAAATTAAGCCCAAAAATCACAAACTGTACATGCTCACAGACTTAGTTTTTTGTAATATTGATTTTGTTTTAATCATAACTTTTATATTTTATAATATTTTGAATCAAATGTGGTTTTACAAGTTATTACCTTCCCCCATAATCACGTAAGTGACAACTTGTAAAACTCATCCAAAATGAGTTTTTGATCAAATTAAAGCTGTAAAAGAAATTGTATATCTTTGCATGTGCAGTTCATGTCTTTTTGGACTTTTTTTTTAATTATGGGTCTTTTCCAAAGATACACACAAAAAAATTTCAAAAAAGCACAAACTTTCATGCACTGGGACTTAAGTTTCTTACATCTTCAATTTTTATACATTCACAACTTTTACATTTTAATCATCAAGTTAAACCCTACCTCACAGCCACATAAGTGGCAACTTGTAAATCCTCCCCGAAATGTTTTTCTGGGCTGTGCCCATAGGCGGTCTGATGCTATGTGCGTGATGAAGATGTCTCTTGCAGGACGGACGCAATGTGTGTGATGATATGCCTGCACCTGCTTTGCATATGGCCTACAGAGCCACATAACCAAAGAAAGCTACAGGTTTTGGGCTGTGCTGGACATGGCAGCTGCTTTGAGTATGGCCTATACGCAAAGTAATCTGCTATGGCTATCTTCTCATTGAGCTATACTTCATGCTCTGTACATACAGTTTTTTTATTCTAATTTGGTTCAAATTTTTACCAATTGTTGCTCAACTGTTTTGCCATTATGTATTGTGTTGCTGTTTTCCACTGTTTCTCTCCCCCAGTCACAATTGAAAATGAGCCTTGGCTTAGTTTGCCTCTCCTGGTTACCAATTTTCAAATAAATAGATCTCAGAAAGACAGAAAAGTCATGGTAAAAAAGCTAGGAAAGCAAGGAAATGCAATGTAAGGGTTTCCTGAACCCTTACTCGACCCACCTCCATCCACCACTCCCTGAATTACATCAAACTGAATGCCAGATCTTACTTCGAGAGGGCTCTTGCAGTAGGTAATTACATATAGGACTGACGCCGGCCAGCGGCAGGACCCCACAGAAAAATTTCTAGCTAGCAGTCCCTGGCGGGACCGCCCCCTCATCAGGTGACCGGCATCATACGACGTCGGTATAAAGGGGCGGTCCCGGACACCCACCTTCCAGTTCTTTCCCGCCGTCAGCTTGTGCAGCGCCTCGCGGTTAAGTTCTTATCGCTCAGTCCTGTTACTTCGTCGTTTTTTCCGAACAAGTTTTCAGTATAGAATTTTATTCTTCTTTCGTCAGGTGAACATCGGTTTATGTCATCCCCTTCAAAGAAAAAGTGCGACTTGTGCGGCGCCCAACTGCCTCACAAAGACGGTCACTCCCTCTGCCTTTTCTGCTTAGGCCTCGACCACGTGGTTGACAAGTGTCCACACTGGCTTCGATTCAACACAGCCACCCGCAGACAACGCCAGCAGTCCCTCGAAGCCCATCTCCTCAAAAAGAAGATGTCAGTGATGGAGAAGGAGTTGAAGAAACTTCGGCAGGCGTCGACCTCCCCTGAAGGGCATAAGAAGCGGGACAAGGAAAGGCACCGGGAGAAGGCCTCCTCCTCCGCGACTCTTGCCGGGGTCGCGGGCAAGGTAAGGTTCCCTCCGGGGGATCGCCCGACGGCAGCCTCCAAGGCTTTGGAGGTGGCATCAGCCCGCCCATCGGGATCGCGTTCAAGCCTGCCCGGTGTCTCTGGGCAAAGGAGACTCTAGTCTCAGTGCTGCCCATGGGAGCCTGCGGCCTACACAGCTGCGAAAGCACTCTCTTAAGCCAGGCGTCGGCTCTTCGAGCGTATGCGGGAGGAAGGCCGCTAAGACGCCGACCCTTCAGGGCAGCACACCGGCAGTGTCCCTTGGACGCGGCCTCCCATACACGTGCCCGCCCGACGAGGGACCTTCAAGTCGGACGCCGGTCCTCTGGCGTCTGCATGGATTCGCCCATAAGCCACCGCTGTGCTCTCTCCAGCGTGTGCCGGGCCTCAGAGCCCCCAGCAGACACCTGCCACGCCTGTCGTACTCAGGCTCCCTCAGAGATCGCTGCCATCAGGGGAGCCCCAGTCCCCCTCCCCCTGGGGATTTTTCTCCTCCATCTCCAGATGAGGCTCGGGACCCTGGGCTACCATCCGATCCTCTTCCTGAAGAGCCGGATCTGACGCCGGCTCCTCTGACGCTGGCCCCGGTGCCGGCCCCTCCGACGCCGGCCCCGACTCTGGCCCCGCCAATGCCGGTTCCGGATACCGGTCCCTCCAACGCCAGCGGGGGATATTCCTCTTCCATCAGGCCCTCCACCCCACAGGCCTATCCCGACTGATCCGCCCGTGGAGTACCCGGCTGGGCCGTCTGCTCCGGCAACTCCTCCAGTGCCTGGGCATCCACCGTCATATCCGACGCCAGTTTTCGCAGGTCCACAGTATCCTGCGCCGCAGTACCCGGTGCCGACTCCTTCGACGCCGCAGTACCCGACGCCGCAGTACCCGGCTCCGGTCTACCCACAGCCGGGTTACGGATACTCCCCCTATGGATTTTCTCCACATACCTATCCACCTTCTCCTCCTCCACCGCCCCCTAGGCTGCCGGTGGATCTTCAGGAGACTCTTGACTCCTGGTGGGCTGAGGCGAGGCTCAGCTCACCAAGAAGTCGAGAACTCGCTTATGATGTGGTGCCACCCCTGCTCCCATACGTCCCAGACGGCACTCCCTCTCCTGCTCCAGTTCCCAGAGCTTTCCTCGATCCAGAGAGGGGCAGGACACGTTCTGGGATTCTCCCAAGGAACCCGTTCCTCCCCTAGTCAGTTAGGGAGTCTTACTCTGCTTCAGATTCTTCTTTCTCTCAGACTCCTCGGAGGCTTCCGATGGATGTTTCTGAGAAAGACGCCTTGACTCCTCGCTCCAAGCCCCGGCCGAGGACTCCTCCAAAGTCTCCTCCGGAGGATCCTTCCTTCACAGAGTTGCTCAGGAAGATCCAGGAGGTCCATCAGTGGCACTCTTAAGAGTCAGATCCTCAACGGTTAAACTCACTGAACATCTGGACTTACCTTATGGCTCCTACCTAGTGTCACCCTGGATGAACCTCCGCCCACCTTGTTTCCATGATTTGGAAGCAACCGTCGGCTTAGCCCCATTTCCCAGGAAGTCGAACAGGCTATACCAGGCTCCGGAGGGTGATAGATTTTCAGACTCTCACCCCGCAGACTCGGTTGTGATTAGCGCCGTTCACGGCCGGTCAGCACACCCAAAACACTTGAGCTTGTCTCCCCCGGATAAGGAATCTCACCTTCTGGATCAGTATGGAAGGAAGATCTATGCTTCTTCCACACTGGGGATTAGGGCCCTGAACTATGTAGCACATATGGGGGATTACCAGAAGGCCGTCCTTACCCAGGCAGAATCTAAGACCGACTCTTTGCCTGACTCCCAGGTCAAGCAGGAGTTGGCCGACCTGGTCCGTTCTGCTCATTCGGCCAGTCGTCATATTTTGAGGATGACCTACGATGCAGTGGACACCACAGGACAGAGTTCTGCCTTTGCCATCAGTCTTCGGCGTCATGCATGGCTCCGTGTGTCAGGTCTGGTCCCGGAGGTGCAGTCAGCAATCCAAGAAGCACCTTTCAGGGGTTCTGTGCTTTTCGGTGGTGATGTCAAGGACATCATCACTGATTTGCAGGAGAAGGGGACGGCCCTTAAATCCGTTGATTCAATGTACCGTCCCCATCCCCCCACAGCGCCGTCCCTTTCACAGAAGCAACCAGCCCTTAAGCGAAACCTCAGGGAAGGCGGGCTACTAAACTCGGGGCCCCACAGCTGCCAGGCCCCGCTGCCCAAAAAGCAATGGCTGCCCAGCTGCGGCTCTGCCCTCAGCCTGACTCCTTCCTCTCCACGCCTCCTGCCCAGCCCGGAGGAACCGGTAGAGGGAGGTTCTCCCTCCACCTTCTGGGTTGGGAGAGGATAACATCGTTCATGGGTGCTTCAGATCATAGCAGAGGGGCACTCCATAGAGTTTCTACTGAAACCTCCGCGTCACCCCCCTCTGAATTCCGCTTACTCAAGGGACCATCTTCCTTTGGTCAGGGAAGAAATCTCGGCACTCCTTGTGAAACAGGCTATAGAACCCATCCCTCCTCACCTATACGGGATGGGTTACTATTCCCACTTCTTTCTTGTACCAAAGAAGACAGAAGATCTCAGACCTATTCTCGATCTCAGCTCTCTGAACCTGTATGTGGAATACAAGAGGTTCAGGATGCTTTCCCTTCAAACCCTTTTGCCCCTGCTTCGGCCGGGCCAATGGCTTTGTGCACTAGATATGCAGGATGCGTACCTGCACAACCCCATTTGCCCTTCGCACCTAAAGTACCTCAGGTTTGCTTTCCAGGGGGTCCGCTACCAATTCCGGGTGCTCCTGTTTGGTCTTTCCTCGGCCCCCCGAGTCTTTACCAAATGCCTGGCGGTGGTAGCGGCCCACCTGCGCTCTTTGGGAGCTCAGGTTTTTCCCTACCTGGATGACTGGCTCCTGGCGGCCTCGTCCAGGGAGTAACTCCTGCATTTTCTCTCCCTCACCCAGCAGGTTTTCACTGGCCTGGGTATTACAATCAACCACTCCAAGTCTCACCTGGAGCCTTCACAGAGGCTCCAGTTCATCAGGGCAATTCTCGGTACATCACTGTGCAAGGCCTTTCTGCCTCCGGACAGGGGGGCCTCCCTCCAGTCACAGATTTCCCTCCTATCAGAATGCAGGAGGGTCCCGGCGAGTTCAGTGCTTCATCTACTGGGGCTTATGGCGGCGCATCCTGGCAGTTCCGATCGCTGCCTCCATGAGAATCTCTCAGTGGACTCTCCGATCTCAGTGGGATCAACGGATAGACGATCTAGATCATCTAGTTCTGATATCCTCGCCAGCTGGTAGAGACTTGCAATGGTGGATGGTTTGAGAGACCCTATTCCGAGGGTTCCCTTTTTCATCCTCCCTGATCAGACTCTGACCACGGATGCTTCAGGCAAGGTTGGGAGCCCATCTGGGTCCTCGCCGAACCCAGGGCCTATGGTCAAAGATGGAGATAGTTCTCCATATCAACGTGCTTGAGCTTCGAGCAGTGCTGTATGCTCTCCAGACCCTTCACCAATTCATCCTTCCCAGTCACCTAGCTGTCCAAACGGACAACATGTGCGTGGTGTGGTACATCAACAAGCAGGGAGGGACTCGGTTCTACCTGCTGTGCAGGGAAGCGATGAGGGTTTGGGATTGGGCAACGCTTCACAACCTTCACCTCATGGTGATCCATGTTTCAGGAGTCGACAATGTCACATGCAGAGACTGGTTAGCTAAATAGATCTCACCACATGAGTGGGAACTGGACGAAAAGTTCTAAGTAGTATCTTCCAGATTTGGGGACTCCTCAGATAGACCTGTTCACTTCCTCCCAAATCGCAAAGTTTCAATCTTTTGCTCACTCGCTCCGAAGCCGAGACGCTTTCTCGAGCAGCTCTATCTCTAAGCTGGAAGGACAGATTCGTCTATGCTTTTCCCCAATTCCTCTGGTCCTCGTGTGTTACAGAAGCTGGCTTTAGAAGGAGCCGAGAATGATTCTGATCGCTCCTTTCTGACGCCCAGGCAAATCTGGTTCTCTCTTCACACAATACTCAGAGGTTCCTCCTCTTCCTCTTCTCATCTCCAGGATTGCTGACCCAGGATCAGGGGACCCTGGTCCATCCGGGACTCAAGTCCCTTCAACTCCATGCATGGCTCCTGCAGACTTTGCCTCAATCTCGTTTTGCGTTTCTCCTAAGGTGGCGAGATTCTGGTTGGAGGCTAGAAAACCCTCCACTAGGTCCCTCTGCCATGAAATGGAAAATATTTTTCTATCTGGGCTGCGGCCAGGAGCGTGAACCCTTTTCCTGCGTGACCATTCTGCTTGAGTGCGTGTCATCTTTTCTAGCCTGGGTCTCAGTCACTCCTCTTTGAAAGTCCATATGGCGGCTATTTCAGCCTACCATGTCCCTTTCACTGACAAGGCATTTGCCCAGCTGGAGGTATCTAAAACTTTCCTCAGAGGGTCCTTCATCTCAAGCCCCTGTCCCGATTCCAACTCCCCATGGGACTTGAACTTAGTCCTCGAAACTTACCCTTCCTCCTTTCGAGCCTGCGGCTTCCTTGAGCTTGAGTTTTATCGTAGGCGGCTCTTCTTAGGTGGCCATTACTTGACTTGCAGAATTTCTGAGCTCAGGCCCTAATGTGCAAAATCCCTTATCTGATTTTTCACAAAAGAGCGAGTAGCTCTTGTACGAATCCTAAGTTTCTCCCGAAGGTGGTAGCGGAATCTACCTTGAATCAGTCTATTGAATTACCTGCCTTCTTCACGCAGTACTCCAATCAAGGAGAATGCCTGCTCCATACTATGGATGTTCACAGGATCCTGAGATACTACACCGATAGGACGAAGGATCTCAGAAAGACTGATCAGTTGTTTGTCTCTTTTGCTCACAAAAGAGAAGGCAATGCTGTCTCTAAGCAATGCCTATCAAAATGGTTGGCCCATTGCATTACTTTCTGTTATGAAAAGTACAACAAGACCCTTCCGGGTCAAGTCAGAGGTCACTCCACTTGTGGAGTAGCAGCCTCTGTGGCTTGTTTCAAGAACGTGTCTGCGGTGGACATCTGTGCTGCCGCCACTGGACTTCAGTCCATACCTTTCACTAAACATTACAGTTTGGACATTGCCTCTCCGTAGAGCAGGCTTGGGTTAGCTGTCTTGCAAGGCCTCCTTTCTTGAGACCTGCTAGATTATTGGCTACTTTTTGGAGTAGTTCCTCCTCCGGTGCCTTTCATTTGCTCCAGACTGCTTGGGATTCTGTCCTATATGTAATTACCTACCAAGAGCCCTCTCGAGTAAAGATGGTACAGTTACGTAGAACTTACCGTAACAGTAGATCTTCGAGGCTCTTGCAATAAATATCTTTCCGCCTCCATCCCCCTAGGCTTTTTCAGCTCCTTTTCCATTGAGAGAAATGTCTGCTTCTCTCTCGTCCGGGCCTTCCGGACATGTGGCAGGAAAGAACTGGAAGGCGGGCGTCTGGGACCGCCCCTTTATACCGACGTCGTATGACGCCGGTCACCCTAATAGATGGTCCCGCCTATGGACTGCTAGCTAGAAATTTTCCGTGAGGTTCCTGCCACCTGCGGCATCAGTCCTATATGTAATTACCTAGCTGCAAGAGCCTCTCTCGAAGATCTACTATTACGGTAAGTTCTTACGTAACTGTACTTTCACAACCCAGGTTTCATAATATTGTTTAACCAAAAAAAATAAATAGCGTAGCACAAGGTCTACAGGTACATCTCATAATGAATGCTGCACTCAAACGTTGTGAGACACAAGGCTGCAGAATACAGGCTTGAGGCAATGAGTGTGATGTTGCTGCTGCTTCATGAGTGGGAATAGCACAGAGAACTTGCACTCAGGAGAAAGGTGTTAAGGTGCAACAAGGTAAGTTCCAGACTGCAAATGCTGAAAACAAGGTATTTACTGCATAAAGCAAAATGTTACAATGCTCAGAGCTGTATCATAAAATCTAGTGTTTCACATTATAGCATGATACTTCATCAGGGGGCCATTCATGAAGTCTGTTACAGGTCTGGTGCAATATGTGTGACAATGCAACTGCTTTTCAAATGGCATACACACATTGCCTCAGACCTGTATTCTGCATCCCTGTGTCTCATGCATACAAGTGCAGTGTTCATTATGGGGTGTATCTATATTCCTTGTACTGTGGTATCTTTTCATGATGTTAAAACATATGTATGAAATCTGGGTTGTTCTTTGGCACTCAGCTCGGTGGGGTTCATGGGGTGGTGGATGGGGTGGACAGAGTTAGGGTTCAAAAACTTTAGCACTGCAGTCTCTTACTGCTGTAACTTTAACTAATAATCTTGGTTTGTGAAGCCAGTGACCCAGGTTCAGGAATAAAACCCAGAGCACTGGAAGGTTGGCTGGGGGAAGCGGATCAAGCATCAAGCAGAGCTCTCCTCCCCCAGGGTGAGAAGACTGTGGTGCATAACAATAGCCTGCCCCCTAGTATTGGCCGGGGGTTAGTGAGCCAGAGACTGTGCAAGCAAGGGGATTGGAGGAGAAGCAGATGTCAGTGCTTCAGGCATAGGATCATGCCTGACCTCACCAGGATGACATTGCATGTCCTCTCCTCCAGGGTGAAAATCAAGGTGGAAAATTGCTGTTGGATGGGGTGGTGACTCAGTTCCTGCCCACCACATCCTCTACCAGATCAGAACTGCTCGGGCCTAGCTACCTCTGGCATTCACCTTTGCCTGTGCCCAACTGGACAGAGTGGAGAGTTAGCCAAGGTGCTGAAGGCAACCCCACACTGGGGGGCAAGCTAAGGGGGCCTGGCCATTATGTGTGTTACAAGTGGACCAGTGGGGTCCAGACCCACAAGCAGGAGGGTCTCTGCCAGATGGGATATGGGTACTGGAAATGGTTGAAAGAGGTCCTGTCTGATGGATGAGAGGAGGGATAAAAAGAGTTAAAAAAAAAAGAAACCTTGTCTTGTGCATTAACATATTTTTCTATAATGAATCTATTATATAGCTATATCTCAGGGGCTCTCCTAAGTATCTATTGGAGAATTGTATTCCATACACAACCACTATGCCTTATGAGCCTGATATAAAGATGTTACATTTGTGGTTCTAAAGTGCAATAATAATTATGGTTGCAGATCATTCTCACATAAAGCACCTTATGATTGGAATACTCTTACCATTTAAAGTAAGAGTTACTCAGACTTCTGCTCTTATTAGACTTGTGTATCAAACCATCTTTAGAATGTATAAATGAAGGTGTCAGCGTGTTTTGATGCCAGTGTCTATATAGGTCATTTTATGTTTTGAATAAATGCTTATGAAATTTTGGAACTTGCTACTGCCTGCTTCTTGTACTTTATTCCAAACCATGTTTGAAAACGAGATGTCAGACTCCAAAGTAGTTTGTCAGGTGAAACATTTAAATTTAAAATAAATTTAAGTAAAGAAAAGACCAGTAACTGTTTTCTTTTTGTTTGTTTGTTTCTTGTTTTGTTTGCTTTTGATTTTTCTAGTGTCCAATCCTGTGCTTGGAGAAGGCCAGCTGATTCACACATTACCCTGCAGTGCAGTCCTGTGCTAGGAAAGAACCATTTAAAAACACATACTTGTTAACACCCAAGAGCATACAGGGTCAACCTGCAAACACAGTGGCTCTATCCACTTCCATAACTAATGCATGGATTGCTTTTATTAAGCAAGAGGTGCAACTTTTGTTGACTATATCATAGTCATTCTGTCATTCCAGCACCTTGCAGGATGCAAAAACTTCAAGAGATGCTGACGCCTCAAAGAAATCTTTGGGAAACATAACAATTTAGTTTGCATTCCATATATATTCTATAGATTTCTCATCCTTTTTGTTTATTACTGAGGAAATTTGCATGAATACAAGATCTTTATCCCTTACAGTTCATCTGCCTCTCCAATTTACGCCTTACTTCAAGTCATGATCTAGTGCAATATTACCTCAGGTAGGGAGAAAGCAACATGAATAGATGAAATCTTCAAGATCACAGACCCTGTCTTCATACAAATGACCACAGTAATAAATCATGGTGAGGAGAAATACTGAACTAATGTGAAATGCATACTGAACTTTGTCTACATATTATATTTTGTGAAAGTTCTCCTGTAGGCATCAGCTGCTCTTTTAAGCAATGAGGCATGACCAGAGGTTATGTTAATGATCTGTTAATCACCCTCTAGGGATGTAATGTTGCACGAGGCATAGCCAAGTGCCACATGCCCCTAGAGGGTGATTAACTGACCACTATCATAACCCCTGGGAGTGCCTTATTGCTATTATAAAAAAATGTATTTTAAACAGTGTTAAACCGTATTCAGCACATGGTTAATGTCTACAGGGATGTTAATAAAAGATTAACATAAGGATGTTAGAATGTTTACAGCCAATCAGCAAGCTCCATTTCTCAGACCCTTTTTATGCTGGCTTGCGCACACGTGCAAGCAACATCTTGCAGTTGTAGTACATTTCAGAGGTGTGTCAGTGTTGTGGTGAAAGCAGGGTGTGATGTGGATAGCCAGTTCTGAGTGTTGTATGATCATTTTTTGTAAAATAAAAATGTGTATGGACTGCCTCCCATGAGAAATGCTGAAACAGCATGTGAGAACACACACACACACACAGGTTTTAGATACAAGGTGTTACCTGGAAGGCCTTAATCAGGAATCTCCTGTTTTTCTAAGTTAATTATAGCTTTAGCTGCTTAAAGGGAAATCAGTATCTCTTGTATGACATTTCAAGAGAAGGAAACCAGGTTTAGCAAACTGGTGCGAAATCATAAATGCTGATGTCTGTGTGAGAGGGGAAGCTGATCAATAGATCAAAGAAATATCATTTGAAAGAGGAAATGAATTGTGCTGAGGATTACAGTATTTAATACTTTGAAAAGACATCCTGTTTTTGTATAGATATATTTTATATATATATATATATATATATATATATATATATATATATATATATATATATATATTCTGACAGAGGAGGAGCTAGGTGACCTCACACAAAGGGGCTGGCAAATACAGTTTGCTTTAAAGAATATTCTGTTTTACTACACAGAGACACTTTTATATAGACTCTGACCAAGAAACATCTGTGAGCACTTTAAGCAGGTATTTAGAGAGCGAGACAAATCTAATTACTGTAGTAGGAATTGCACTGTTAAAACCTGTTTTAAGAGAGTTGTTGTCTTGTGATATAATAGTTCTGCATTTTATATGTTGTATATTTTTATCTATCTTAGTATAAACTCTAATTTTAGAGCCTACTTGGTCTGTCTTTGAATTTCTTTCCTTTTGTAAGTGGAGTATATATGGTTACAGCAGAAACTGTGCATAAGCTTGAATGGTGATACCAAACTGGAAAAAGATAAGAATAATCTGAGGTCTTTATTTAAGTTTTAAGGGTTCATTTTTGTACACCTGGTTAGATGCCCATAGGCAAAGATATCTGGCCCTCCGAAGACAGAAATATCTGAGCCTGTGCATTGGGTACGCTAACAAGAGATTCACAGTTTGAATCCCTCCAAGACTTGAGACCAAAGATTGGTTCGAACCCACAAAAACAGACAAGAGGGTTACCTTGTTCTGTTAACTGTTTACAAAACTATGCTCAAAGGTTGGCACCTTGAGAGTAGAGGGCCTGACCTGCTGAGTGGGTTTGTGACATAGGGCATGCTTTAGTAGGTGCATTCCTCGTTCCCCAATTAGCCAGCATGCTAGCGCTGATGCAAAAATTATGTAACGTGCCACCAACTTGAAAGAAATGTGCTTCTGCAATCAGAGGCAAGCTCATCATGCAGCAACAGAGATGACATGCCTCCCATATGTGCCTTTCCTGGTGAAACATTTCAATAAATATGGCAGCGGTCACACTCTCCAAACAAAGCTGACATCAGGGGTGTAATCCCTGAGTCGGCATGTCCCTCACCCCCACCTTGTGTGGCACACTGGGAGCCCATCCCAGTGTGCCATAGCTCACACAAAGCCGACCGTGTCTGCATGTTGCTCCCCTACCCCCATTGTGTGGCACACTGGGAGCCCACCCAGTGTGGCCAACAAACCATTGTGCAATGTCCAGTTCTGTTTTTACCTGAAAAAACATAAAACAGTCCCTCGTTGTCTGCGGCACCCCCTCCCCAGCCCGTACCACCCTCTATGCACCCACCTCCCCACACACATACCCTCACCCCATACTTACCTCTGGAGGTCCAGCACTGTGATCTTCAGTGGAGAGGGAACACATCTGGACTCTTCAAAGCCGAACTGCAAAATGAAGAAATGCCGGTAAGCTGTATAATGGCATCAGTGGGGGGGGGTCAACTTAGGTGGATAACTCAGCCATTTTTTTGAATTTTGGCATCAGATTTTCAGCATGGGGTTCTTGGGACCCCACCTCATGAACACATGCACTATCATCGCGTTATTCAGTCATAAAAGGTGATTTCACAGTCACTGTGCGGAATCACCTTTTGGGACTGATTAACAAAATGACAGTACCACTGTTCATGAGATGGACTCCCAAAAAGCCTATGTTGCAAATTTGGTGAATAAATTCCAAAAAATGATTGTGTTACGAGTGTGCATTGTGCAGTTTGTGTGCACGCTCGCAACTTCAACATTTTTTTTAGATTTTAACTCCAGATTTTCAACTTTTCCTTTTTTTCATACCTCCTTATGAACAGTATAGCTGTCATTTTTCACATCCTGCCCAAAATGTATTTTTACACATCTGGCACCCAATGGCGCAGTCTCTGTGGTAAGTCAACTTTCTGGACAGATTAACAAAATCACAGTGCCACTGTTCACGAGCAGAGGTCCCAAAATGAATATGTGAAAATCTGGTTAAAAAAATCTCCAAAATAATTGCGTTACAGGTGTGCATTGCGCAATTTGTATGCACGCTCGTGACTTTACCAATTTTTCATATTTCCACTCCAGATTTGCAACATTGCCATTTTTTACACCTCCTCATGAACAGTACAGCTGTCATTTTTCACATCCTACCCGAAATGTGTTTTCACACCTGTGGTGCCAAATGGCACAGTCGCTGTGCAAAATCACCTTTTGGCTAACGATCTGATAGTGTCACTGTTCATGAGATGGGGTCACAAAAAGCCCACGCTGAAAATTTGGAGTGAAAATACCAATAAACGCCTAGGGCATTAGGGTTTCCAACCATAACGCCCCACCCTGTAGAAACTGACAGGCGTCAGGGGTGTGACTTGAGATTTTTGGCTGTAATGCTCACGCCATTCCACCCCCACCCTGCAGCCAGTGACAGGCATTGAGGTGTGTCTTGGACTCTTTGGCCCTCAAAGTTTACCCCATTCTCCATACTGCACCCATCTCAGTGTATTTCCTTATGGAATGGAGTGAGCATAAGGCCTGAAGACCCCAAGGCACACCACGACACTTGTTGGTGTCTGCAGGGGTGGGTTAGGTGAAATGGCATGAGTGTTACGGCTGATGATTCAAAGGCACACCCCAATGCCTGTCAGTCTCTGCAGGGTGGGAGTGAGGTTGGCATCAGTTCAATACTTCACTGCCATTCCTATTATGCATCTCTCTATCTCCTGCACTACCAATGCCAGTGAGACATTTGGCATCAACAAATGCTTGTCATAATCAGCTATAATGACTCTTTTTTATGGTACACATACTTGTTTCTAAGGGCCGTTTACACTATTCTGATACCTAAGTGATACATTTTGCCTGTAAGCATACAACACATTAAAACACAAACTAAGACATTGCTTCAACAACTTTTTTTCACTTAAAAACATTTAAATATTTTGTTGTGCTTTTTTGTCATTATAAAACATTTCATAATTTGTATCCTCCATCTTTAATCCAAACCTTCCAACTTTTCAAAAACAGACAACACATACTCCAGTCCACTTTTCAGTCCCTTCACTTCTGTTATAGAAGCAGATGACACTCCTTGTCCTGAATGGTAAGAACAGGCACATCCTGAAGAAACTCCTCCACACACCAGTTGGTAATGAACTGTAACTCTAGACATCCATTTTAAGAACAGTATGAGGGTACCAGGCTTATCTACTAGTCTCAATACCACAAGCCTGGCAAGCTGAAACAACAAAACTCTAGTGGAGGAAACACCAGTGAACAGTGGGTACCATATCACTTTTAGTCAGTGGAGCCGTGTTTGCTTCCCTTACTCTTATCCTGCAGGGTGTCATGGATGCTACGCACCTTCTCGGAACCATCCAGGTGGATTTAAATACTGCAAGTTTTTGAATGCTGTACCCCAACCCAGATGTCAATAATTTGTAACCTAGACCATCTGTTTTTTAAACTCTAGGGGCAGGTAACCATGTCTCCCCACAGCAATCTGCTCACACACTCACTTGTGGACCCAGTTGTCCTTCTCCACCTTCTTGGCAACCGTCTCTCCAGTGGGAATGTAGGGGTACTTGAGACCCCAAAGGCCATCAGCACTCTTGTTGATCTTTCTGTCTGTCCAGCACTGCTTGCCAATGGCAAACTGGCTAAGCTATTCTGGGAAAACACAAATATCCTTATCCAAAGAGTAAGCAAAAACATCCTAGCTAAACCAAGTCTCATCAGGGGTAGCTGCCAGCTCCTCTGCACATCTTGCATTCTCTTCCTCATCTGAGTCTCAGCTATGCTTCCTTACCTCTTACTGCTCTCCCTGCCCATCAGCCACTGCCAACCATGGGCCCCCCTTCCCCACGAGATAACTAGGTCAGTTCACTCACCTCATCATCCAATTCAACCATCTTGACATCCTTGACAACCACCAGTGGTGGTGCTCAAGTGGTGCTCTCTAGTTCGGAATCAGTCTCATCAGCTGGGGAGGTTGTAGTGTGGCCAAAGTCAGGAAGCACCAGTAGTCTGTATCCTCTTTTCATCTTTAATGGAAGACTTCCACCAATTTGCCTGCTTGAGAATACTCTCCTGAGTCTATCCCAGGTGAAGTCACTTGGTCTTCCTCTACCTCTGGCTGTGCTGACACCAGGCATCAGTGTTTATAGGGATCCACACCATTGGGTCAACAGCATCCTTGGCCTCTTTCTCATAAGCCACCTGATCATGGCCTTCTGTACCTCAGCACAAAATACATCCCCACCAGTGGTCAGTGACATGGATACAGGTAAGTGACCTTGCATTGATAATACTGTAAGGAGGTGTAAACACCTGTATCTGGCTATCCATCACACAGCAGCTGCAACAATGTGCAGCC
Source organism: Neoceratodus forsteri (assembly GCA_016271365.2). Lineage (NCBI taxonomy): Eukaryota > Metazoa > Chordata > Ceratodontiformes > Ceratodontidae > Neoceratodus > Neoceratodus forsteri. The sequence goes on along the minus strand of CM028131.1, from coordinate 887,883,011 downwards.
TCAGCCATGGCACAGATACACTTCACCAGAGATACAGGAACTGGCAATTTTTTTATGCTGGATATAAACTCTTTTTCTATCTACTTGTCCAGTGATCTCAGTCTCTACACATACTGCTATGGTACTAAATGCATCTGCACACAAGAGGAACACACCCACTTCCATCCTTTGCATTGTTTGTGTTTTTTGTTTGACCCTTGAGCAGTCCTAGCCTCTAAACCCCACCTCTGGGGTGTCCGTCACATGCAGGGCATGACACTTACAGGTGTGAGATGTCCAACACTTTGTTCCTCCTGGAATCCATTACAGAGCTCACATTGTAACAACTTTATCAAACCTTTATTTTTCTTGATATTCATCCCCCAATACAAGTTCTTGTTGCTGGACCTGCAGGTTTCTGTTCGGTACTATTTTCTTAACCAGGGTCCCCATAGAAACATGGAGACATAGACTTTGACAGCAGATAATGACTGCTTGGCCCACCTAGTCTGCCCATTTCCCTACCTATTGGATAAGCTGCAGATCCTAGTTAACCAACGGCCTACTTCTTCCTTGTGGTAGTTATTGGTGAGGAGACTGGACACTTTATTTTTATTTATTTAGAACAGATGAGAATTAACATTTGTCAGAGACTCCTTTGCAAAGGCTTACTTAGTAACAGTTCTCTATCTTGCATTAACAAAATTCAGTCTATGCAGTACTAGAGGTTCAAACTAAAGCAGTGATTTCTTATATTATTGAACAGCCACAAACTTATATTGCTGCCATGCATATCACTGAGTGTTGCTACAACAATTTGCTGGCCTTGGGCTGGGACCTGCATGAACCCCATAGAGTGCTTTTGTATTTCATTTTCTTCTGTTAAGAGTAAGACATGCTGTTTTCTCATGTCTCTGGGCCCACTTTACTACCTATGATTGACGCCATATGTGTTTCTATCATTTCTCAGAAAGCCACACAAGAGGCCCTCCCAGCTCTGAGAGGCCTTGCTGTAGTCTATTGGTTCTGGTACTACCTTTGTTTCCCAAGTTCTGGTTCGGGGCCCTCTACTGAGGCCTGACTTCTTAAAAGGCAGTTTCACATCCCTTTGCTAAGTCCTGGCTTAATTTCTCTAGTCTCCTAGAAAAGTATTTTGTGGTCTTGTACTAAGACCCTTAGTTCCCTTTCCGCTCTTGGCAAGCTGCTTCGCAGCTCTGTGCTAAAGCCAGCTGTTTGCTATTGCTCCTACACTGTCAATATTTCATGGCTCACTAGATAAGTATTTCCTAAGTCCCTCTCAACTTACCATGATGGTGGCCAATCTACAGGAACACTACTTTGTATCACCACCTGGTGAGCTCCAAATCACTCCAGGGTGAGCCTTTTCTCTCTGGACACTAACATAATGGGTTTGCCTGCCCTACTATTCACACTCTGCATACTGTCTTTACCCCTCTGTCCCAAGCACAAACTCTGCTGTCACATCACAGCATGGCTCCCTGGTTCCTTCTCTACAAGCAGGTACCCACACTTGCTTGGGCAATTTGAATGGTTTGAATACTCCCTGGGAATGGTCACCACCAGGACCTGAGCCTAATGATTTTCACTGTTCTGCTCCAAAACATTGAGCCTCTTGGAAGGGAGGCCCCTGCTCTCCCTGGAGACTCTTTCCAGTAGTAGCAGATCTAGGATTTTAGAATGGGGGTGCAGTGGCTGAGGCTTGGTATGCTATTTTTTTTTATGTTTTGAAATCCTTTGTATAATTGTCTAGCATCTTTATTTTTGCTAACTTTATGTTTATTGTTTTACAACAAATGCACATACCAGCAATGTTTCAAACACCAAACATTCAGTACTGTAAAACTCATGAGAGCGCCACTCCTCTTAATATGTTCAAAATGAAGCCTAACCATCCTGCCCTTGTTGTATTTAGTCACTGCCTCCACACAAAGCCATATCTCATGCAGCATGAACTGCAATACCAAATAGAGTGACACGTGCAATGCACAATTCAAAATATCAGACACTGCTAGGTACTGGCAAAAGAACAAACACTGACAGAAATGGTAATACATACTGCTGTACCTTTGTCAAAGGAGACACAGAACTCACAGATTCCATTATTTTTTCTATATTTATGAACATTCCATGACTTTTGGCATTTTCCATGACAGTCCCATGATGTTTAACAATTCCATGAAAACACCATAGTTTTTGGTGTTTGTGCATGGCAGACCTATTATTTTGTGCCCGTGCACTGCAATGCTATTGGCCCTCAGTTGGGCTCAGACTAAGGATAATGTACTCAGCATCAGCACCTCCATCAGCATGGGATTATTAGCGCCATAAATTTTACCCACTTTCACCCAATATAATAATACCAGTGCATTTATCGGCTATAAAAAACAAATACTACGGTAACTCAGGATCGAACAGCAAGGATCTTGTAACAGATAAACTGTACACAAAAATGAACAGACAGTTAAGATTATACTAGTCCACTCCTTTTCATCATAGTACTGGGCTGGGTACCTGAAGCTGTGATGCAGAAGTCCTCCCTTCATTTTTTCTACCCTTTTTCTAGCTTAAGTCAGGTCATTAAAAACATTTTATCTGGGAAACTGGTCTGGAGTGAGTACGTGATACCCAACAAATTTATTTCAAATCTGACTGCATGGACAGTGTTGTGGGTCAAATGCTTTACAATGCTATCTGAGTAAGTGAAAGAGAGGGGCTGTGTCTGAAGCAGAAGGCATAAGCAGATAAGAACAAGATTAGAAAGAAGTCACAGAACTTCAAAAATGTAAGTATACAGCAGCAGTAAATTAGGGAACAAGTAGAGTTGAAACTGGGGGCTGTCGGCCTAACCTGACTCTAACGGAGAAAAATAATTACTGCTGACTCCTCGGTCAGAGATTAGTATTTTAACTTTTCTTTTTTAGTTCTAGGATCCCCCATTCTGTGCTGACTTTAAAAAAACACAGCTGCAACTCTTAGCAAAGGAGTCTGGCTCACAAGAGTTAGTTATTTTTATTAGTTCTTATTCCATCTGAACCTCCACAACGCTGTTAGATTTATGCACCATTTCAGAGCCTAAATAAATACCCTGAAAACAATCAGAATTCTGAAGAATAAAAAACAAACAAACAAGCAAAGCATGGAATGTTCAGGCCTTTTCTTACTTTCTGGTCATTTCTGAAAAACTTCAATAAATACAGTTTATTGGAGTGAAGAGGAAGTCTGTGACAACTGATTGTGTATGTTCACTACCGACGTCCCCTTTCTCTTACTCCTGTAGGAGCTGCCTCCTTTCCTTTTATTTATTTATTTATTTAAATGTTTCACCAAGAAGGCACACTGAGTGACAAATCACTCATCTCCAGGTGCAACCTGGGGGTACAATAAGAGTGAAATATTAAACATTCAAGTCACAAGATAAACATTAACATACAGTTCTAAGGCAGGTGTTACAAGCAGTGGTACAACAGTGTTGCACATAATAGGTAGAAAGACTGGACAATAATAAGTGCCGGGTGAATAAGTAAACAAGTGCATATGTGAAAGAAAAGAAAAGGAGGCAGGTGAGACGGGGAAAGGAGAGGGAGGGGTGAGGTGGGAAGAGTCATGTTCAAGTTACATTTAAATTACAAGATCAACATTAACATACAATTGTAAGACAGGTGTTACAAACAGTGTTAAAACAGAGTTGTGCATAATATGTAGAAAAAGTGAACAAGAATAAGTTCTGTGTTCATAAGTAAACAAGTGCTTATATGAAAGAAAAGAGGGAAAGGAGAGGGAGGGGTGAGGTGGAGGGATGCTGTAGGAAGGGAGTAGATGAAAGATACAAGTCCCTGGGGGGTAGGAGAGGAACCCATGGAGAGCATTTGGCATCCCTTACATTCTGTGAGAGATCAAGGGAGGCCAGTAAGGGGGAGCAATTTGGGAGAAGGAGAGGAGAGTTAGAAATTTGGGGGGTGGGGGGGTGCATAGGGTAAAATGAAGGTGACGGTAGAGGGGTAGGGTTTATCCAGGGCTTATAGGAAGGAATTAGGGAGGGACATGGCAGGAGCAGCTAGGCGCAAGGTAATTTTTGAGGGCAGACCTGATGGAGTAGGCAGAGAATGAGTGCCAGCTTTGAGAGGGAAGTGAATTCCAAATTTTTGGGAGGCAGTGAGAGTAAGCGGATTGGCCAATTGGGGTGGATCTGCAGGGGACTACCAGGGTGCAGGAGTCGGTTGATCTAAGGGAATGGGAGAATGGGGGGGTTGTTACAAAGGAGGAGGTTAGGTAAGAAGGGAGCTCATCCAATCAGTATTTGGAGGTGAATTTAGCACAGTGGGAGAGTTGCCTATTTGTAAGAGAGGGGAAGGATAGGGCACGCTAAAGATTGCAGTGGTGGGTGCGAGGGGGGGGGCATCCAGGGAAAAGCGGCAGAAGGAATTGAAGAAGGTGTCCAGTCTGGCCAGGGAGGACTTAGGGGCAGCACCATAGACTACATTACAGTAGTTGGAAATGGGCAGTATCATCTTCTGAACAAGTTCACGCCTAGCCATAGAAGGGATGCAACTACGGTTCCTGAACAGGGCACCAAGCTTGGGGCACAGTTGTTTTCTGGATGGCATCAATATGTCCAGAGAAGTTTAGGTGTTGGCCCAACCAAACTCCTAAGTACCTGAAGGAGGATGTGTCCTCAAGTAAAACCTACTGAGCTCCTTGCCCAGGGTAGTGGGAAGATAGATGCTGCTGTGTGACTCTTTATCTGGTGGTCAAGCCCTGAACCCCTAGTTCACTAACTCACCTTCAGTTACTTTACTGCCACTGCCACTTCTGCTGCTTTCTTATCAGACAGATTCAGGACGCTTTTCTTGTCTTCAGTTTTCTTGTCAGCTCGAGTGAGTACCCAGCTCCTGTGGAGACCGAGGTGACCGTCGAGATTCATCAAACTTTATGCCCGCCTGCCGTCACTGCCCAGTGCCCATCTGCTCTGCTAGTGCTCTCTGCCCCTACCTGACAGGACACAGCCATACAATGGATTGCTTTGTTTTGTTTTTTTATTTAGTACCAGACAGTGTGGGTTTCACCATTAGCCGCCCACCTAATTGACCAGAAATTAAGTTTACTTATTACTAGTTCTCTGAGTTATGCAGTGTATGGTCCAAATAGGATATTCTGAGAGGTGTCATGCACCACCCATGCTGTTGGGAGTTGGGGGAGTGCAGAGGGAATAAGCAACCGCATAACAGATCCATCCTTTTTTTTTTATGTTTCAGCCACAAAATGCCTAAAAGGTACACATCTTTATGTTTTTACTATGAGGGCCCCCCACCGATCCACCAACGTCTCTGTCTCTCTGTCTCTCTCTACTCTGAACTCACTCTTAGCTCATTTCCTCCTTCTTCTAAACTCTTCCCAGACTGTTCCACCCCAGGCTACATGCTAAACTTGGGGACCTTGGACTGTACCATGAAATAAAGGAGATCTTTGCTCAAAAGTGACATCTGAGAAGTCAGGAGCTTCATTACAAGAAAATATTTGCCAGTGAAGGTCACTTTTTGGATGCCTCACTCACTGATCACTTCAGATGTGTGTAGTGTGCTTTTAGAGCAGCTATTCTTAAGACATTAGATTAACAGTTTTGTGGTATGATTTATATTAACCAGACATCCACGTGGAAAGCATAAAGCCAGAAGGCATAGCAAGACAACTCAAGATCTGGAATACATTTCAAACATCCGTAGTAATACTGCTCAAAACAAGGTCTGGCAATTATTTTATCTCAGTTTAAAAAAAAAATCAGATTTTCTGTTTGTTAGGATGAAGAGCAGTGTTCTGGAAGTGTGTGTGTGTGTGTGTGTGTGTGTTTGTGTGTGTGTGTGCGTGCAGTATTAGAATAAATCTAAAAACTCTCACAAACTTGGTCCCAGACTTTCATAATGCTCCCCAGATATACTTTGATTTCTGTTTCTGTTCCCCTCTCCAACATACTTTGTTTTCTGGTTTCCTTACACCTCTTTTTATATTTGCTTGCGTACGTACGCAAGATACATGTTGTGGTAGCTTGCTGGAGAAACAGGTTGTGGAGGTGCGGCAGTGTTGTGGCCAATGCCACCACTGCTTTTTGGGGCTCATCTGTGTGTCACCAATGAAGGAGCATGCTGGCTATGACAGTAGTCTGCAAGTGTGCCACCAACTTGAAATGATTTCGCCACTGCAATGAGGGAGCACCCCTCATTGCAGGGAATACCTTGCCTGGCGTAACATTTCAATAAACATGGCGGCTGTTGCCATCTGCCTTTCACAGTCCCTGGCAAGCCGACTTCAGGGGTGCCCAATCCCTCTGTCGGCATGCCCCCTTCCCAGTTCATTTGCTGAAGGGGGAGCCCAATCCCTGTCGGCATATGTCCCCCTTTGCTGTGTTTTGTCTGTCAAGGGGTCTGCCCAATCCCCCTCTGCATCATCTCCCCCAAACATAGACATGCTTGCCAATCCCTGTTGGCTTCAGTGCCCTGTCCTCAATCTGCCGAGGGGGGTGCTCAGTCCCCCTTGGCATCATCCCCCCAAACACAGACATGCTTGCCCGACGGGGTGCCCAATCCCCCTGTCAGCATGTTTAACCCCCCCATTGCATCAGCATTTACCTGCCCCTGCCCCAACACCATTGTGTGCCACACGGGAGCCCACCCCAGTGTACAGCTATCATTACCCAACTCTTACACCTATAAAAAACAGATAACGGTCTGCGGTGGTTTTTTATTTAATTTTTTTTATAACCTGAAACACAGAAAGAGGTCCCTTGCTGTCGGGTCCCCTTCCCCAACCCACAACCACCCTCTGCACACCCCACTTTCCCGCACCCCCCTCATCCCATACTTACCTCTGGAGTCTGGCATGATGATCTTTGGTGGAGCGGGAACACGTTTGCACTCTTCAAAGCCAATTGCAATCTGAAGAAATTCCAGTAAGCTGTATAATGGCATAAATGGGGGGTTCTCAACTTAGGTGGATATCTCAGCCATTTTTGTGACTTTTGGCCCCAAATTTTCAACATGGAGTTCTTGGGACCCCACCTCATGAACTCAGTCACTGTTATGTCGTTATTCGGTCCCGAAAGGTGATTTCTCGGTCACTTTTCAGTATCACCTTCTGAGACCGATTAACAAAATGACAGTGTCACTGTTCATGAGGTGAGCTCCCAAAAAGCCTATGTTACAAATTTGGTGAAAAAATTCAAAATAATGACTGTGTTACGAGTGTGCATTACGCAGTTCACACGCATGTGCATAACTTCAACAATTTTTAATATTTTCACTCCAGATTTTCAACATTGCCATTTTTCTACATCTCCTTATGAACAGTATAGCTGTCATTTTTCACATGCTGCCCAAAATGTGTTTTCGCACATGTGGCGCACAATGGCGCAGTTGCTGTGGGAAATCAATGTTCAGGACAGATTAAGAAAATCACAGTGACAGTGTTCATAAGGAGAAGTCCCAAAAAGCCCATGTTGCAAATTTGATGAACAAATTCCAAAAAATGACTGCGTTACCAGCTTGCATTGCAGTTTCTATGCACGCTCGTAACTTCACTTAATTTTTATATTTTTACTCCAGATTTTTAACATTGCCATTTTTGCGCACCGCCTTATGAACAGTACAGCTGTCATTTTTCACATCCTGCCTGAAACATGGTTTTGCACCTGTGGCACACAATGGACGCGGTCGTTGAGCAAAATCAATGTTCGGGACAGATTAAGAAAATCACAGTGCCACTGTTCATGACAGGAAGTCCCAAAATGCCTATGTTGAAAACGTTGTGTAATAAATCCCAAAAATAATTGCATTACGGGTGTGTGTTGTGCAGTTTCTATGCACGTTCGTGACTTCACCAATGTTTTTATATTTTCACTCCAGATCTTCAGCATTAGCATTTTTTTACAACTCCTCATGAACAATAAAGCTGTCATTTTTCACATCCTGCCTGAAATGTTTTTTCACACCTGTGGCACCAAATGGCGCAGTCGCTGTGCAAAATCAACTTTTGGCTAGTAGACTGATAGTGTCACTGTTCATGCAGTGGGGTCACAAAAAGCCCATGTTGAAAACTTGGAGTGAAAATACCAAGATACGGCCTGGGGGTTAGGGTTTTCCACCATAACACCCTAGCCTGTAGGGACTGACAGGCATCAGGGGTGTGACTTGTGATTGTTGACAGTAATGCTCACACCATTCCACCCCCAACCCCAACCTGCAGTCAGTGACGGGCATCGAGGTGTGTCTTGGACTCTTCAGCCATAAAGTTCACCCCATTCTCCTATACTGTACCCATTTCAGCATATTTTTTTATGGAGTGGGGTGTGTGTAAAGCCTGGACACCCCAAGGCACACCTCGACACTTGTCGGTGTCTGCAGGGTAGGGTGAGGTGAAATGACGTGAACGTTATGGGCGGTGACCCAAAAGCACACTCTAATGCCTGTCCATCTCTGCAGGGTGGGGGTGGGGCTGGGGTCAGTTCAATACTTCACTGCCATTCTTATTCTGCATCTGTGTAACTCCTGCACTTCCAATGCTAATGCCAGTAAGCAGACATTCAGCATTGACAAATGCTTGCTTGTGTTGTGACCCTAAATAGTTTTCTGAGGGGATTGACTGGGACTGCTGTAGGTATTGGCATCTAGTTATTAACCTTTTAAACTAAATTGAAAAAAAATCTATTGAAGTATATATTTTTTTTCTTTTTTCCATATAGGTTTTTCTCTCTTTGGGCACTGGGAAGGTTCCGCTCTGGTCCTGTCTTCGAGAGGACTCATTCCACCCCCTCACTCTGGGGCATCATCCTACCTGCCCCAGTGCTCCCTTTTTCCATTTCTCCCCTTATCCCGAGACCCCTGTACATGGATGCCACTACCTGAAGTTTGAACTACTCACTGATATGTGGTCATCCATTGGATCAAAGCCAGTACTGGGGCATGTTTGGGGCTCACTGCAACTCTGTCAATGCCTACTTCCATTTCATTTGTAACCCCCAGGGAGCACTGTCTCAAGGGCTACTACCCCTGCCTGCTCTGATAGTAACAGGGTGAGGGGCCTAGATCCGTTGGCCTCCACCCAGAGGTCGGGGTTAGAACAGTCGATTATGACTTGGTCACAGCCCTCTGGGTTGCTGCAACCCCCCTTTCTTCCCACTAGTGGCCCACACAAATCAATCACAATGTCCTTACCATATACACTTACCCCCCAGCTTGAACCAATCAGCTTGCTCCGGGGACCCCCTGAAAAGTAAGTTGCTGTTACACAATAATCACTGTACAGTAATTCACCATTAACACACACACTAGCCAGTGTATCTTTGCAAAATGATCAATCTGATTTATTTAGGGGGAATAACAAGGATGGGGGTGATCAGGTTAATTAGCCTACCACTATAATATATGAGTATCTGCCTAGGGCTCTGTGCACAGGCCTAACCTATAAGTCACTGTCACTGGGTACCCAAGCCCTAAAGGCTAGTCCCTCGCTGCAGCTGGTTGGGGCCCTGACACAGACAAGCATTTGATTCCTACGAAAATTAAGTAGAGCCAGCGGGCTTAGTTAGTGTCACCAGTACAGAACCCAGAAAGTCCTGCCCTCACTAGAACCATTTGACAGGGAGCTACCCTGATTTAGTACTCACAACTCCAGTAGACAGAGCACTCTCGCACCACTCGCAGGATCCAGCCTGGACTTCCAACACTTCTCCACACATTTATATGCAAGGCAGAGGGGTACCATACCAGGCAGCTGCTGTATACTTCCCGATCACTTTCACTGCACACACCGGGCCAAACGACGCAAGTTCACTTATCCTGGCAAACTGAGCATGATTGAAGCAGATTCTCCAGTCCTCTACAGGGTGAGCCTGGTAGGTAGTTGCGCTTTTGCACAGCCTCCTCTGACCGCTGCCTAGCGGATTTAGTCCGACACTGGCTGGCGTTTAAACTGCCGAAATCTGGCTTTCCACACTCGTTTCCCATGCGAAAACTCAACAGCGCAGGAGCCCGGAGCTCCTTCCTCGCTCACAGCCATGACTCTGCCTCTGGGCAGTATTGGGCAAGCCTTTCAGTTCGGGCACCACCCGATCCCATTGGTGGGCTGCTGATGCCAGTCATGTATTTCACCCCCCATTGGTGCAAAAAGGCGCCGTAGTCCAGAACTCCATGTCCCAGAATTACTGCCTGTATCCCCTATGGCCAGCCGGTTCCAAACCGAGTCCTGATTCTGGTTGGCTCAAATAGTCTCCATTTTGATGCTCCCTTTCGCTCCATTGGCCCAGTTCAACCACCCAGATCCAAAATGGAGGGGCCAAGTACACAAAGTCCCAGCTGCAAAGAAAGCAGGTTAGACAAGCTGCAAATTCACTAATACTCTAAGTAATTATAGCCAGGAGCCACATCTATTGAGCAAGCTCCCTTTGGCACTTATAGCGACTACAGATGGGAGCGCTTCCACCCAGCTCTGGCGGGATTTGAGCAGGGAAACCCCGTCCCCCCCATGCAACCCACTGGAGCTTGCGAGCAGGCAACTCTTAAAGGGACAGTACCGGAGGCTTTTAAAAGCACTCACAACACCCACAACCAGCGGCATTTCTCCGAACACCAGTTAAACAGGGAGCCTTTAGGCAAGCCCCGGGAAGGTTTTTAGGAACCCCCATTTGTAATGGGGTTACACCCTTCCTGGCCTGGAAAAACTTGGCGTCCGCGTCAAGTAGTTACCCTTAAATCACTTTAAGGCAAAACTGTTTAAATTGACAGCACATTAGACCTTTGGTTACATACATTGGTACTGTATTACACAATTTACTTTTTGACTATACAACATTACTCATACCACAACCCTTTCTTCGATAAATCAGGTTATTACTTCCTGCCCATGACACTTGGATAAAGGGGGCCCTTCCCTATCAGCTACCTGAGGGCTAACTGGAGCAGTAGCACTATACTCAGAGGGTAATACTAACAGTTGGGAATCATGCCCCAAGACTAACTTGGGCAAGGAACTCGGAGATACATAGACCCCTTTATGGACTACATTTAATGGCAGGTCCATAGGCTGACCCAGAGACTCATAACTTAACCTTATTACAGGCCGTACTTCTTGGCCAGTGTGTCTAGGGGTCTCATTAAAACCTGCTACAGGCCCTGGTTCCATTTCAGCCTCATTTAGATTAGTAGGGGGAACCTCCATAGGAGAAGGGGACCCCATGCCCATAGTACTTTCGGGGACATGACCCTCTATATCAGGACCCACACTACTTGGTTCAGTCAGGGGCATTTCTGGCACTACTGGAATGCTATTAGGGCACTCAAAGTATTCTTCTTGCTCGGGCAGATCCCTAACAGGTTCCCCCACATCACTTCCTTCTTCTGAAAAGTCAGACAGCTCAGCCAGCCCAGATAATTCAGCCAGACTCAAAGATCCCACTTCTTCAGTCTTGGTGCTACCCACTTCGTCCTCTGGGAGTATAGACTCCAAAGACAAAGCCGAGGGCTCAGACAGTCCATGAAACCCAACTTCGTCCCCAGAGTTAGCTAGGAGATTACCCCTAAAGAGTTGACTCAGTTCATAAGAGGGGTAATACTCATCATCATGTTCACTGTCTTCAGACACAGACAGAGGATCAACTCCATTAGAGGGGAAAGGTGAAGGCCCCTGGAGTTTAAGTTCTGAGGAGTCGACCCCTCTGGATTTCTTTTTGACAGCAGCTCTAGTTATAGGCCCGGGGGGGGGGGGGCATTGGAAGGTTCAGCCTCTATCAAAATTTGTCCAATGGGCAGCAGGTGATTTCGGTGTAAAGTTTTTACATCTTTTGAATTGTTTTCAGGCTGCACTTTATACACAGGCAAATCATTCAATTTTCCTACGACAATATGAGGGAGGTGATGCCATCAGTCAGCAATCTTTTGTTTACCGTGTAATCCCAAGTTCCTCAATAGCACTCTGTCTCCTTCCTTCAATTCCACTGCTTTCACTTTCTTATCATATCTTTCTTTATTAGCCAAATTCCGCTTAGCAGCCATGGTCTGGGCTAGTTGGTAGGCATAATTGAGTTGGGCCTTCAGCTTCTGCACATACTGTAGATGATTAGCTGCTTGAACCCCATCAGGAGAAACCCAAAAACAGACATCCTCTGGCAACCTGGCTTCCCTTTCAAACATCAGCCGATATGGGGAAAACCCAGTGGCATCACTCTTGGTACAATTGTAGGCATGGACTAAGGCACTGATCTGCTGGCTCCATCTAGATTTGTCTTTAGGGTGCAAGGTGCCCAACATATCGAGCAAGGTGAGATTGAATCTCTCAGGCTGGGGATCACCCTGGGGGTGGTATGGGGTGGTTCTTGATTTCCACACTCCCCACAAGGATAGCATCTCTTTAATCAGACGGCTTTCGAAATCTCTCCCCTGATCGGAATGGATACGCTGGAGGGCCCCACAGTGAACAAAGAAATTTTCAACAAGGACTTTAGCCACCGTGGTTGCCTTCTGATCCTTGGTGGGGAAAGCCTGGGCATATCAGGTGAAATGATCAGTGACTACCAATATGTTGCTGATATTCTTCAGATCGGGTTCTAAACTCAGGAAATCAATGCAGACCAGTTCCATAGGGGCGCTGGTAGTGATATTGACCAGGAGAGCAGCTTTCTGAGGCAGGGCCTTTCTTTGTAAACACCGGCCGCAGGTCTTAACATACTGCTCCATGTCAGCACTCATTTTGGGCCAGTAAAATCGGGTCCACACTAGGTCAAGAGTTTGTTCTATGCCAAAATGCCCCATGTGGTCATGCAGGGATCTCAACACCAGTTCTCTAAAAGCGGTGGGCAGCACCAGTTGTTGTTTGTCTACTCATTTCTCTTTGTCTACGGTCTCCCAGTATAATAGTTTATTGTTCAGCTTCAACTTTGGGCCTTCTTTGTATAACAGGGTGGTTCTCAAGTCAGCAGACCGCAGTTGGGACACATCTCTCCCTACTTGCAGCGCCTCTAAAGCAGGTTGTATCATAGGATCTCGAGACTAAGCCAGTTGGAGACTATCATTATTGAACTGAGGCAGCGTACTAGTATCTAATTCAGAAAAATGGCAGTAAACAGCAGGTACACAGTTCTCAGATGGACCCAAACAATCCACCATGCAGTCCACAGTATCAGGAGACACCTGTTCTTCCTTGTCGAATTTCTGGCAGAGGGCTCTAATGTCGGGTTCGGACAACCTGATCCAATCGGCTCGGGACATAGGCCTCCGGGAGAGAGCATCAGCATCTATATGGTTTAGGCCTGCTCTGTATTCAACAGCGTAGTTGTAGGTGGATAACACAGAGAGCCACCTATGACCAGTGGCATCTAGCTTGGCTGAGGTCTGAACTTAGGTCAAAGGATTATTATCAGTTTTTACCAGTATCTTAGCCCCATACAAATAGTCATGGAATTGATCAACAATAGCCCACTTTAAAGCTAGGAACTCTAGTTTGTGCACTGGGTAGTTCTTTTCAGAAGGGGTCAAACTATGGCTGGCAAAAGCTACAGGTCTCAGACCGTTCGAGTGCTCTTGGTACAGTACGCCCCCCAATCCTTATAGACTGGCATCAGTATGAAAAACATAGGGTTTAGCAGGGTCAGCATAGGCCAGCACTGGGGCATGAGTAAGTTGATATATAATGTCATAGAAAGCTTCCTCACAATGGGCAGTCCAGCGAGTACCAAATACATAATTTGGGCGGAAATAAATTTTTTCAGTCCCAGATTGTACAGTCTTCCTATATTTCTTATGGGTCGGGGGGTACCCTTGCGTGAGATTAAGCAGTGGGCGGATCACCCGAGGGTAGTCTCTAATAAATCATCGGTAATACCCACAGAACCCCAGGAACTGCTGTAGCTCCTTCAAATTTCTTGGTTGGGGCCAAGTGGTTAAAGCTTCTACTTTACTGGGGTCAGTCTTTATGCCTTCAGTGGATACTATGTGGCCCACATATTTTACAGAGGTTTGAAAGAATTGGCACTTGTCTATAGATAATTTAAGGCCAAAGTCTTCCAGCCGATCCAGGACCTTGAACAATCGACTTTCATGTTCTTCCAAAGAGCTGCCAAACACTGTAACATCATCTAAATAAACCAAACATTTTAGCAAATTCATGTCCCCCACAGTACGTTCCATCAGGCACTGAAAAGTAGCTGGGGCACCTGAAATTCCTTGAGGCATCCGGATAAACTCATAGAAACCTAGGTGGCAAATGAACGCAGTCTTCTCTCGATCATCTGGAGCCATCGGGATCTGATAGTACCCACTGCGGAGATCTAACACAGAGAACCACTTACTGCCATTTAGACAGTCCAAGGCATCCTGTATGTGTGGCATAGTATACTGGTCAGGGATGGTCCACCGATTTAAGGTACAGTAATCCACACACATCCAAACGGCCCCATTCTTTTTTCTCACTACTACAATGGGGGAAGCATCAGGGCTCCTGGATTCTTGTATCACACCAGCAGCAAGCATCTCTTGCAGATGCCATCTCATATCATCTATGTCAGCAGGGGCCAGGCGCCGAAACCTCTCTCAAAAAGGCCTTTCATCATGCAGTCGGATGTGGTGCTCAGCTCCTTGCACACATCCCACGTCCCATTCTTTTAGGGAAAATACCTGGTCTCTTTGGGCACGCTTTTCACTAATCCTCACTTTCCATTCAGCAGGCAACAGGGAGTCACCAAAATCAAACAAGTTGGGCATTACTCTGTCGTCCTTCCCCAAACCCTTGCTATGGGGGAGCACTGCAGTGTCTGCACAATGCACACTAGCCAGGGTGAGCCTCTATTTACTCGAATCTCTTTGTCAGACACATTATGAACTTGAACCATCACCCTTCTGGCATAAGCATGGGCTCTAGCAAGCAAGATACTGGGTTTAACCAGCAGTTCCCCAGGCAACTTTCCCTTCCCAGGTGCATCCAGCATTAATAGCTTATTCTTAACATCTTTTTTAATCCGGACTTCCCCTTGCAAAACACACTGGGCATTTGGGGTAATAGCAACAGCTCTGGATCCTTCCTCCAGACGACACCCACTGGGCCTTCAGGTTCCTCCTGCCCAGCCTTTCTCTGAGTCTCATAGGCCTTCTGGATCAAGGCGGGTATCCTAAGAGCTCGCCCAGTCCTGGACACCTGCTTTTCAGAACACAATTGTGCTAATCGACCAAACATGTGAGCATTGGTCCCAATCAACAAGGGTACCCCATCATACAGTCCAGTGGGGGGGCATACTAAGGCCAAGGTTTCCACTTGTTTGTCCACCCTAGCAACAGAAGTAGGAAATGACAACCAGATCCAGATATACCCCAGATACGGATAAGCCTTATCACTCAGCCCCCATACATGTAGACCATCCAAGGGTTGTAGGGGCACCTCAGGCAGGTGTCTCTGATACCAGTCCTGGAACATAATGGTCACCTGAGAGCCACTATCCAATACAGCCCGGGTGGGTATCCCATTTACTCGCATGGGGCCTCCATCGAGGGCCCCACCACATCAGACCATTCGGGGGGCACAGCATTGACAGTTGCTTGGGCATTGGCCTGGGTCACAAAACTCTTCCTAGGGGGTCGTGTGTAGGTCCTGCAATGCCAGGTGATCAGCCTGATGTTGACCTTCCTTAAATTCTCCAGCAACTGGCACTCAGTCTGAAAATGTCCATCCTCCCCACAATGGTAACAGAACTTGGGGTCTCGGGGGGTCTCTATTGGGAGGGGAATACTTCATCTGCTGGGGGCCATCCTGGGTGCGAGGGGGCTCCCCTTGGCTAGGACGCTGGTTTCTAGATAACTCTGGTTCCCCAAACCTAACAGGGTGGGAAGCGGTTTGCTTCAATTCCCTCACCAGTTCTCGTAAATTTCTAATCTCGGCCCTCAACTCACTTTCGACTTGGGGATCAGAGGAAATGGCATGCACCCCCAACCCTCCTTGTAACTCTGGGAATACATCAGACCCCCCTCGAAAGTTGGGTCTCATCGGGTTCGCTAGACTCAGGGGTTTGGCACAGATTTACAGCCCCCACAGAAGGTTCCCACCGCTCCTCATCAGTCTCTACTTCTCTAATCTCCTTCATCAATTGACAGTACTCAGGCGTGGAAGCTCGTCAATCATGTAACTTAAGTTTCAATAATATCACACTGGAAAATCTAGCAGATTTAAAAACATTTTTCAACCTGACCTGGTTCAAGGCTGTGGCGGTGATCCCCCCCCCCCTTTCGATAGGCCTTCTGCAAAGCCCTTTCCACCCTAGTAACAAAGGCGGACAGCTTTTCATTCCTCCCCTGCTTAGCAGACTTGAATTTCCATAATAAGTCTTCCCCAGTTTCTGTGCTTCCAAACACTCCCTCTAAAGCAGAAAGATACTCTGCTGCGGTAGCTTCCGGGCTAGTAGCCCACAAGAACCAAATGGCTTCCAAAGCTGGACCCCGCAGACTCTCCATTAGTCTCTTTCATTTCTCCCCCTCAGAGCATTGCCATTCCTGAACTAGGGGGGTGGCATAGTCCCTCCAGGCCTCCAAATCATCCTCCCCTGAAGGCACTGGCACTGTGCCAGAAAAACGTTTTAGCCTACGGTATGAATCTAGCTATATAGAGGGAACCACTAGGGGCAGTGGGGCCAAAATAGAACTCTTGGGGGGCCCAGGAGAGGTACCGGGGGAAGCCTGGGGGATGGGGTCACTGAAAAGGTCCAATGCCTGCAGTAACTCTTGGGTAGTCCTCCCCTCCACAGCTAACAATTTAAGCAGTTTATCTTTGAAGCTATTAGTCTGGGGAGACCCCCCCGGGGGGTGACTGACCCACTCCGGATGTGAATGACCCTCCACCCCTGTTGGGCACCTTCCGGGTAGATCACTGGGGTACCCTCTTGGGGTCAATGGCTATACTACATAAAAGCAACATCTGCAAAGTCTGATCAAGTAGATCAGCCATACGCCCCTTCACCTCTACCTTACCCAAACATTCAACATGCTCCACTACAGAAATAAGATCAGCATTCGTGGTCCCCAGAGGTACGTCTAGCAGTAACAGAATCCTCTGAGAGTCCAACTCTTTGGCCTTCCCCCACCCCATCAGTTTATGTACCATTGTCTTAATGGGGTCCAACTTAATTTTAGCCATGATATCCCCTTCCAGCTTTTCCTTCAATTTATCCATAGTTAGGTATTTCGTCCACTCGACCACTAGGGAATGCTAATCCCAGTGGTGCCTCCACAATGTAACCCCCAGGGGGCGCTATCCCATGGGCTACTACCCCTGCCTGCTCTAACAGCAACAGGGTGAGGGGCCTAGATCCATTGGCGGGTGCCTCCACCCAGAGGTCGGGGTTAGAACAGTCGATTATGACTTGGTCATAGCCCTCTGGGTTGCTGCAACCCCTCTTTCTTCCCACTAGTGGCCCACACAAATCAATCACAATGTCCTTACCATATACACTTACCCCCCGGCTTGAACCAATCAGCTTGCTCCAGAGACCCCCTGAAAAGTAAGTTGCTGTTACACAATAATCACTGTACAGTAATTCACCATTAACACACACACTAGCCAGTGTATCTTTGCAAAACGATCAATCTGATTTATTTGGGGGAATAACAAGGATGGGGGTGATCAGGTTAATTAGCTTACCACTATAATATATGAGTATCTACCTAGGGCTCTGTGCACAGGCCTAACCTATAAGTCACTGTCACTGGGTACCCAAGCCCTAAAGGCTAGTCCCTCACTGCAACTGGTTGGGGCCTGACACAGGCAGGCATTTGATTCTCTACGAAAATTAAGTAGAGCCAGCGGGCTCAGTTAGAGTCACCAGTACAGAACCCAGAAAGTCCTGCCCTCACTAGAACCATTTGACAGGGAGCTACCCTGATTTAGTACTCACAACTCCAGTAGACAGAGTGCTCTCGCACCACTCGCAGGATCCAGCCTGGACCTCCAACACTTCTCCACACATTTGTATGCAAGGCAGAGGGGTACCATACCAGGCAGCTGCTGTATACTTCCCGATCACTTTCACTGCACACACCGGGCCAAACGACGCAGCTTCATTTATCCTGACAAACTGAGCATGATTGAAGCAGATTCTCCAGTCCTCTACAGGGTGAGCCTGGTAGGCAGCTGTGCTTTTGCACAGCCTCCTCTGACCGCTGCCTAGCGGATTTAGTCCAACACTGGCTGGCGTTTAAACTGCCAAAATCTGGCCTTCCACACGCGCTTCCCACGCAAAACCTCAACAGCACAGGAGCCCGGAGCTCCTTCCTCACTCACAGCCACAACGACTCTGCCTCTGGGCAGTATTGGGCAAGCCTTTCAGTTCGGGCGCCACCCGATCCTATTGGTGGGCTGCTAATGCCAGTCACGTATTTCACCCCCCATTGGTTCAAAAAGGTGCCATAGTCCAGAACTCCATGTCCCAGAATTACTGCCGGTATCCCCTATGGCCAGCCGGTTCCAAACCGAGTCCTGATTCTGGTTGGCTCAAATAGTCTCCATTTTAATGCTCCCTTTCACTTCTTTGGCCCAGTTCAACCACCCAGGTCCAAAATGGAGGGGCCAAGTACACAAAGTCCCAGCTGCAAAGAAAGCAGGTTAGACAAGCTGCAAATTCACTAATACTCTACGTAATTATAGCCAGGAGCCACATCTATTGAGCAAGCTCCCTTTGGCACTTATAGCGACTACAGATGGGAGCGCTTCCACCGCAGCTCTGGCGGGATTCGAGCAGGGAAACCCCATCCCCCCATGCAACCCACTGGAGCCTGCGAGCAGGCAACTCTTTAAGGGACAATACCGGAGGCTCTTAAAAGCACTCACAACACCCACAACCAGCAGCATTTCGCCGAACACCAGTTAAACAGGGAGCCTTTAGGCAAGCCCCGGGAAGGTTTTTAGGGACCCCCATTTGTAGGGAGGTTACACATTGAAACAGAATTTGCCAGCAGAAAAGGATGACTTGGTCCATCCAGTTTGCACAGATGTTTCCTGCCTAGTCTGTCTCTGTTGACCCTAACTGGTCTCCAGTGACTCTTCCTCCTCCTTGCCTATTTACTAATATACTCCAAAGTCTGTTCCACGCATGCTTAAATCCCCCCACTGTTTTCACCTCCACTATCTCTGCTGGTACTCTGTTCTAGGCATTTACCACCCTTTCAGTAAAGTATTACTTCCTTACATCCCTCTAACCTTCCCCGCCTCAGCTTCATCACATGCCCCTGGTCCTGGTGCTCTTACCTATTAGAAAGAGACTCTGTTCCTGCACCCTGTTCTCCCCTGTTAGGTACCTGTAGGTCTCTATCATGTCCCCTCTCACTCTCCTCTCTTCCAGAGTGTACATGCTGAGATCCCTCAGTCTCTCCTCTGGACTGCCTCCTCCCTGTCTACGTCCTTTTTGAGGCACAGCCTCCAAAACTAGACACAGTACTCCAGGTGGGGAGTCTCACCAACAAGTGATGCAGTGGCAACACCACCTCCCTCTTCCTGCTAGAGATACCCCTACCTATGTACTCCAGCATTCCACTAACCCTACCCACTGCTTTGTCACACTGCCTTGTCACTTTGAAGTCATCAGTTATGAAAATCCCAATGTTCATTTCCCGCTTAATGCCTGTCAGCACTTCCCCCATCCGATACTCAGCTCCTGGGTTCCTATGTCCTAGGTGCATGATTTTGCACTTTTTGGCATTGAACCCCAAGTGCCATGCTCCTGACCACTCCTAAAATTTCCTGAGATCTCTGTGTGTCCTCTCCACCCCCTTATGAATGTCCACCTTATTGCAGATGTTGTTATCTGCAAAAAGGCATATCCATCCCTTCCAGTTCTTACGAAGGCATTGAAAAGTACAGGTCCAAGTACTGATCCCTGTGGCACCCCCCAGTCACTCACCCATCATTAGAGTGAGTGCCATTAAATATCACCCTGTGTCACCTATCAATTAACCAGTTCCTAACCCAATTCAAGACTTTGGATCCCACCCCAAGGCTACTCAATGTCATTATCAATCTCCTATGTGACACAGCTTTAAAGGCATTGCTAAGGTCCAGATAGGCCACATCCACTGCTCTCCCCTAATTTATTTCCCTTGTCTCCTGGTCAAGGAAATTAATCAGATTTGTCTGGCCAGACCTTCCTCCCCCATAAATCCCTGCTGCCTGTGGTCCTGCAGCCCACTGGATTCGAGATACTCTGACAGTCTTTCTTTTAGCAGGGTTTCTGTTGCTTTCCCCACCACTGAAGTAAGACTGACTGACCTATAGTTGCTAGCCTCCTCCCTGCTGATGCTCTCATGTAGACAGACCATGTCAGCTCTTTTTGGTCCTCCAGAACCAAGCCTGTTTCCAGTAAACTGTTGAATAAGTCTGTCAGTGGGGTAGCTAGCACCTCCCTGAGTTCCTTTAGTACCCTTGAGTGTATCCCATCCAGTCTCATAGCTTTGCCCACCTTCAGAACTGCAAGTCCCTTCAGGACTCTTTCTTCTGAAGATGAACTTGTGTCCACCTCTCCCCCTGTTCCTACTATTCTCTGATTAATCCATCCCCCCTCCCCTCACAGTGAAGAGTGAGCAGAAACACCTATTCAGGATGTCTACTTTTTCATGGTCCTCTTCTATGCTGCCCCCCCCAATCTAATCTTCACTATCTCTCCCTTTGCTTTCCTCTTCTCACTTATGTCTCTGAAGACAGTCTTATCCCCCTTAGTGACCCCCTTTTGTGATTCTTTCCTCTGTCTGTGCATTTGCTCCCCTAATTTCCTTGCCTGTTTCTCTCTGCTTTACTAGGTGCACCTCCCCATCCTCCTCCCTCTGTGTTTCCTTTTAACGCCTGACTGCCACTGTTTTCCTTCACTACCTCTGCCACTTTCTTAGAGAACCATAAGGGTCTCTTTTTCCTTCTGCTTTTACTTACTTCCTTCATGCAGGGGTTAGTTGCTTTAGATAAACCTTCCCTAATTTTTCCCACTGTGCCTCCACCCCCTCCCTGGCAACAGGGGAACCAGACCAACACCCCCTTGAGCCTCTGAGTTTTTTGAGCAATAACACGGCTCCCACAAAGCTGGACTGCTATTTCTCCCTGTCCAATACCTGACTGCAACTTGGTAAATGACTTTTTCCCATTGATTTCACACTAGCAGCTACATGTGCCTTCCAAAACCTGGCACACTAATGGGCAAGTCTCCTTGCAGTACTGCCATTCCCCTCAGAGGTTTCTCAATCTCTGATCAATATATATGCAAATGTACTAACACTTTTGCAATGTGTTGTGCCCTCTGGCAGTTTCGTACACTTTTTCCTAGCATCAATGACCTTCTTCTGCAGCAGACTGAACAATTTCTAAAACCAAGTCAGTTTTGCTAGAAATGCAGTTAGGCTTGTATGTGAGAGGTTCAGGATGCACAGGGTCTCTTCAAATCCCAGAGGACAAGCCGCTACCATGTCACTCCCATGGATGCATGTGCACCCTTCTCCAGTGCAGCCATGGAATGGGGCGCATGGTCTAGAAACCCTCGAGTAACGATGAGTAATTTTGGCTCACTAGGAGTTCCCATACATCCCTCCTCTTGCAGCTCTTTTACTTTTCCCAGGTTGGGATTCTATGTAGTTATCAGGACCCTCACACTCAATAGACCATACATACACATTTTCTTTCGTCACTACATCCTCCACTGAACAAGGAGCTGTACAAGGTCATGTGTGAGGTCCAGAAATTCTATGAAATTCTGCATTTGACTGTTTCTACAGGCACTCACTCCTCTCTCAGGGTTTATACTATTTCAGCCTTTCTTTCAGAGCTAACATTATTTCTAGTGTAACCCCCCTGTTACCCGGGGTTACTAGAATCCCAGTAAGACCTAGTGGTAAGCAGGGAAAGCAGCTTGTGAAACTCCAGTTAAATGGATTTCACACTGTCTCACTCTGCTCTCAGTCTCAGCTGAGACTGAGGGATGACATAATTTAGAACTGCCACAGCTGCATAAGCCACACTGGAATGTTGCAGTTGGAGGTTAGAGTAGAACGTTGGAGAATTTGAAGTCAGTCTCTGAGTGGAGTAGAGTCTGTGCAGTCAAGAGAAGAGGTGCTCTGCTGTAAGCAGGCCCTCACAGCTCTAAGCTCTGTCAAAGAGCTATTTTTTGTTGTTTAGGTGTGTGTTCTCACCTGAAGAGGAACACAATAAGTGCACATTGTAGTGGTGGAGACCGCTTTCAATGGTTCAGGGCCCAATCCCTGTGGGGATGAGGGGAAGGAATCAGTCTGCTTCCAGGGGTAACCCTCATGGTCCAGCTAGGGAAAAGAAGCTGCCTGATTTAAGTTCGTGCTGAGGCACCAGAAGCTCTGGACGAGAGATCTTTGAGGAGAAAACGCCTGTGGGGCACCTGCAACCAAGGGGTGAGTTCTCTCTGCTAAAGGGCCATGTGTTTTCTCCTGAAACAAAATGAAACTAAAGGGACTGTTACTGTGGGGTCAGGGAAAAACAGCCAAGTACAGTTTGGAAGATGTGGGGATTGGACTGCTTAACTCTGTGGGGGGTCTAGAGTATTGGACACAGCTATTTATTATGTATGTTCAAGTTCAGCACAAATGGGATATAAAGACAGTAGACTGAATGTGGAATACATTTAAATAGAATCT
The DNA here is from genome assembly GCA_016271365.2 of Neoceratodus forsteri. NCBI lineage: Eukaryota > Metazoa > Chordata > Ceratodontiformes > Ceratodontidae > Neoceratodus > Neoceratodus forsteri. The sequence goes on along the minus strand of CM028131.1, from coordinate 887,860,359 downwards.
ACACAGCAAAGTGTTTTAAAGGATGAGATGTTACAGTCCAGAGAAATGGCCGGGTATGAATTATGGGAGTGAGAGGTGGGAGACCCCCCCATCAGTAGTAACCAAATTCACCTCTACGAATTTGCTCTGGGACACCTGTTGCTTTCTCTCAGGTACTTGTCAGTACCTGAGGAAAGTACCCAGATGTGGGATTGATGAGGAAGATTCCCTGATGGAGCAGAAGTGCTCATAGGTGGTTTAGGGTGCCACCAGTAAATGTTTCCATGCTATATGGAAAGTGCCCAAGTGGCTGGCAAGGGAGCCGAGCCAGGGAAAACCCAGAGCAGCATATAAGTTCAGGCTGTGTGCCCAGTGTGTTTCAGAACCTGAGGGCTAACGTGATGAGGATGTGTTCTGGTCTCCTTAAATTTGCATTTCCAGGAGTGTAGCCCCGTGGGGGTCCATCTATGCTTTGTTTATTCTGTTGGATGTAAATAAAAGCCATACTTTAGAATCCCACTTCTGGTATTGGACATTACAGTTATTGCTTCCTTTGTCCAGAGTTTCTTGGGTGCCACTGTTGCAGAGTAGCCAAACCTAGCCAATGTGCCGAGTGACATATTCCTCTCCGAACCCAGCCCACCAGGTAGAGCTGTCAGATAGAAATGGCATACCTGGGTGGGGGTTACACTAGCCCTTCTTCAGAGCTAACAGTATTCCAGCTCCTCTTTTAGAGCTAACATTGCTTCCCTTCCCAGGGTTTTGGGTTGTCTTCTGACCTTGTTTTTAGGCTGGTCTTGGATGATTAGATATCCTAAAACAGCATCTTAACTGGGTGCTTGTTCACCCTGTCTCATCCCAGCAATTACCATTGCCTGCATATTGCAGTTGATACACTTTTTTGTACTTAACACCTTGACTCATCTTGCTCTTTCTTTAGTTACATGAGAAATGATTGTGACTGTTCCTTTTTTCCAATCTGGTGCTATATAGCTGTACTTTAGCTTGTCTCCCACCTCCCACTGTCCTAATGGGGGTCATGCAGTGTTTGTAATTCTTGGCCAATGCTTTAATCTGTCTCCCTTTAGCAGTGTGGCTTTCTTACCATGAATGCTCAAGCCACCATTCTCTGATTTCTCACATTATTGCATTTCACATGAGGATTCCAGTACAGGTGATTGGGAACTCAGTGCTTATGTTGCTATCTTATAGCCACCCACCAATATCTCCCTGCCCTAGCTTGAGCAGGGCACCACCTAAGTAATTGCCACACTTAGCCGTGTGTGTCCAAGGGCTCCGCCATCTGCTGTACCCATTCTAGTCCTTGCATATGTGGAGCTGGATGACCACTGTTGCACTGAGAGGTCCTCTGCCACATGCCAACTCACTGATGCTAGAGATGAATCTCCTACCTAGTCTGGTGGCACTTCTTCCTGCTGAAGCCTCACCTACTTCTTTAAGTGCTGTATAATCTGCATGGGCCTTCTTCCAGACTCACTCTCCCCCAATGGGGACTCCCTCAATGTCTTTAGTGGAACTCAACATAGGCCCAAGGCCATTGGCTCATCTCCCTTGTGGAAAGACCCCCATGGGGATCCACTCCCTTTTGGTGGTCCCACTGCATACCTCCCTTCTATGAACAAGTTACCATGAAACATCTCCAGATCCCCAGTTAAGAATTAGATCGAAGCCTCTCCTGGATCTCTGCAAGCCAAAAGACTGCTTTGAATTGACTCAGACTGGATTAGACAGATGGTGGAGTATTAATTCCTAAACTAGTTTCACAAGGCTACACCCTGAGACCTAACCACAGAATGTCAGTCTCAGGCTGGGCACACAAAGTGAACAACCTTGTCTTCTACTATTACGAGAGGATTATTAAGGTCCAGTAATCTCCACAGAAATTCAACTCATAGGTATATTCTGCCCCAAAAGTATTTTAAAATAATATGAAAATTCAATCACTTAACAGTGGTAGTAGTACCCCTAATTGAACATACAGCAAACAGAACAGCAGCAACAATGAGGCTCACCAAAAGTAAACACTTGCCACAGAGGAGTTACAGCGGAACTTGCCAAATGTGGACTCTGTCAAATGCAGCTCTCATGGTGCTATGGCCACTTCAGTGATCCCGTCCTCCTCCATAGACAAAGAGATACTGCTTAACTACCAACACTTGACTGTAGTATTCCATAATATGGACAATGTCCTGGTCACATCATGGCTGAATCAATGGTCACATGCCTCCTCTGTATTACGGTTGTGTGGGTCTCGCTGTCTGGTTGCCAAAATAATGGCAGAGAAAGCGACTAGCAGCATTGGAAGGGAAGGCAGATGCCAGATACAGCACCATCCTGCAGTCATGGTGAAAAAGTTGCTGTAGTAGCAGGTGTCCTCAGTGGCAGTAGCTGTTGTCATATGTGAGGACGGATGGCAGATGTTGGAAACAGCAGTATAAAAAATCCACATAATTTATTTTCCTTGAAAGGCATATTTTTCATGATAGCACTGTTAACATATGCGCAGGTGTGCACAAGAGCTATTTGGAACTGTGAAGGGTGGGTAAAATCAGCTGTTTGAAACTGGTGTGATGGGAGGGTTTAGGGACAGGAAGTTGAATGGACTTATATGACACTGGATGCTTGGTGTCTAACACCTGGGGGGGGGGCTACTGAAAGCTGATCTCCCATTAAAGGCTCACTGAAAGTGATACAATGCAACTGAGAGTGTATACTATACATGTAGCTGTGTTAAAGTTAAAATGTGTTAGAACCTATATACATCATTATTTGGACATGTATTTTTCTGACTTGCACCACACAAGGCTTGCCTGCCCAGTAGTGATTCTTTGCCTATTAAGGACAGTTTCTCCAGTCCAAGTAATGTCCTAAATAGGGAAATTCCACTGTACTTTCAGTCTTTAATTAAAGCTTTGCTGTAGTTTGTAGGGGAAGAAGGTGACTCATGCCACCCAAGACCCCCTACGAGTGGTACTTAACTGCGCACGGCTAAGTGTCCTTCAGGCACACAATTTTGTTGCTTCTTTGTTGCAGAACATGCCCCCTCTCTCCCATTTCTTTACCTTGAAATCCTCTTTCTTAGCCCTACCTGTTGCCATTGGCCTGCTTTCATAGTCAGTTTTAGGCACCAGGGAACCTTGCTATTGCTGGGGGCCCATTGCTTATGGGAAGACCCTAATCAGAGCAGTTTACCTCATCAATTTTAAAATTTTTTAAATCTTATTATATTCTTAAAACAACAATAAAATATGGTGCATCTCCTTTTGATTTGGCATCATGATGTCATGAAGTGCCTTGCCAAACTATGACCCGGTCAATAAGAGGTGGAAGGGTAGCAATGAATGGGATGGAAAGAACAGCCCCAAGGACTAACACTGCTGTCTCCCCTAAAAATTATTAATATACCACCAGTTGTACAGAAAATAAATAAAATGATGCATGTATGGGCTACATTCAAACACACTGGATGAAGGAAGGCCAAGTAGGGGGCTCCATGACTTCACTAATCCTTCTGGGGGCCCCCAAAACCAAAAGTCGGCCCTGTCTGCTCCTCCAGAGCCCTGCTCTGTTCTGACTGCCTTAGGCTGCTTTCCTGTTATCCCCAGCCACTGCATTGCCATTGTAGCTCTGCCATATCACTTGCTCCTGCTGTGGATATGGGCCCCTGCTCTACTTCTGGTTCTCCCTGGCTTGTTGTGCATTTCTGGCACTCCATTGCTCCAGCTTGACTGCTCCATCACTGTTAGAAAAAGACGGCAGAAAAAGGCAGAGGGGGTCTATCCAATCTGCACATCCCAATCTACCTGCACTGCAAAGGCCCTAGTGGCCATCCCTCCCACTTACCTCTGCCACATTCCCAATTACTATGGCCATGACATGTCTCACCCCACTTTGACCCCCCCAATGATTTATTCAGTATCACTCCCGTAGGCAGTATATTCCACTTATCTACCACTCTTTCTGTGAAAAAGTACTTGCGGACATCTTACCTGAACCTACCTTCTGCTAGTTTCTATGATTAATGTGAACATTTCACTGAGATCCACCTGTTTATCCTGTGTAGATACTTGTACATTTCCATCATGTCCCCCCCCCCCGGGTCTCTAATGTGCACATGCCAAGCTCCTTGCACCTCTTTTCGTATGCCTTCCCCTATCCCCTGAATCATTTTAGTCAGCCTTCTCTGCACTTCTTCCACACCCTCATAGTCCTTGCAGGTATGCCTCCCTGACAGCCACACCAACACAGTGACCTATCAACCCGTCGACAAAATCGACAGGTTGCTGACAGGTCGCTGTGTTGGTGCACCCAACACAGGGGCACATGGTCTCATGGTCCTGCACCCCCCCCCTCCCTGAATCAACTCCGACTGGAGTTGAGAATCATAATTACAGGTGGTGCAGGGGGCGAAGCCCCCAAATGAGAAAATAGAACTGGGAGACACAGGGGTTTATGTCAACCACAACTTGCGATCAACATAAGTCATGTTGATGAGATGCCGGTCGACAAATAGTTGTCGAACTGGCATCATAGAGCTGTCCTTACACAGGTGCAGCTTCCAGAACCTTGCACAGTACTCAGGTGTGGTCACACCAATAATTTATATAGTGGGAGGATCACCTCCAAGTTTCTGTTGCCTATTCCCCTTCCAATACCCCCCCCCCCAAACATCATATTTGCCTTGCCCACTACCTTTTGATAATATGCTGCAGATTTTAGGTTATCCATGATTATAACTCCCAAATGAGTATTGTGTTCTTGGGTTTCTTTTCCAGACGTGCATTAGTTTACATTTTTTTGTTGAAGTTTAGTTGCCAGATCTTGGACCATCTCGCTAGTCTCTCTTTGTCATCATTTAGTGTCCTGATTTCCTCTGCAGTGTTCACCATTGAACAGCAGCACGTCAATTGAGCAATTCAGTTTGAGCGAAGAAATATGAGCGAAAGCAAAATGAGTGACAGTCACTTTACAGCTACCAGCACATTACAGCAACTCCATAAATATGGTGAACCTCAGAGTCAAAGTGCTTCATGGAGTTAGAATCCTAGAGACGGGGAGGTCTGAGGGTGGGGAAGTGTGCATGTTAATATTTAGCTGCGTCGCCCAAATTGCAGTTACTAAAAAATATTCGTTCAAATTGAAATCGCTGCAAAAAAGTCGCTCAAATGACATGGAACTCCCTTGCATAGATCTTCATGTTGTCTGTGAAGAGACAGATCTTACCCTGTATGTCCACTCCTATGTCACAAATAAATATATTGAAGATGACTGGACGAAGGACCAAGTCTTGCACTACCCTATTAGTAACCTCTTCAACATCCAAGAATTTACCTCTACCATCTGGGTCCTCCCCCTCAGCAAGCTCTCTACCCAAGTGACTGTCTGTTCTTCCATACCTAGGTCCCTTTTTGATCGGCCTACTGTGGGGGATAGAGTCAAAGGCCTTGATGAAGTCCAGGTACAGTATGTTGACAGCCTGTCCTTTGTCCAAAATAACAAGAATTTCTGTTAAAGCCAGCGTAGGCCTGACATTTACTGAGACCCAAAAAGTCATAATTCTTGGATTGAATGGTCAAACTGGACACTTAGCCTTCTCATAGCAGGAAAAGGCTAGCAGGAGGTCAGCTTAAGGTCATAAGCTATAAAAAACAGAACCAGGTTATGCAAAAACCAGATGTTACAGGTGTTAGACATGGAACCACAGTGACACCTGCAGGAAAGGGTAAACTGTTGCACCCCAATATCTGTATTAGCTCGAGAATATTGACCCCATCCCAAAGGAGAGAGGAGATGGGTGTGGCTTGAAAATGACCATTCAGACTATTTATCAGACACGCATTTTGAAAAGCAGTGCAGTTTAGCATGGAGTTGAAAGCCTGAGGACTTGGAGGGTCTCAGAACTGAGAGAACTTAAGCTGTCATATACTTTGGTTAAAGTATATGTGAGTCATTTGGACTACCCTAAGGACAAAACCTGTGTTTTTATAGAAAAATGATTTTTCACATGCAAAACAGAAATTCTGATTTTAAGTCAGAATTTGGGAAAAAGGACTTCACTTTTCAAAATAAACTCTGAATTTTGCTACAACAGGAAATTCAAAGACTGATTTTTAATTCCAACAAAATCTGGTGTTTCCAAAAAACTTTACTTCACCTACACAGAGCAAAGATTATTCTCAACTAGGCAACTTTTCTGGACTTTGAACCTCAGAATAAGGTATAGTTTAGAACAACAGTATATAGTGTTTTCTGTAAACCATCCAGTGTTATTTTTGATAGTGTCGGCATTTCAAAAATCTTCCAAATTGTAGAATTTACTATGTTGTTTTTATTTAAGTAAACTTTTGTAACTTTCTTTTCAGCTCTGCCTGGGGTCTAATTGTGTGAGCTAGCATTTTAACAGAAGGGTTTTGTAAAGACTGTATGCCTTGATAACAAAGATAGTGACCGCTCGGCTATCCTACAAACTACTTAGGCAAGAGGCTGCCAGTGGCACTGGTGGGATTCAAACCCAAACATAGTACAGAGTCAGAGGGACTCAAAACTAAATTTTCCACCCTCCCACTGGGAAAAGGAAGGTTGTTGATTCTTCCTGAACCCTATAACTGCTCATGAGTTCTGTAAAAAGTAGAACCCACCCTGCAAACAGGAGGTCCTGCAGTGCCCCTCGAGTTTGGGCTCATGACACAGCCCCCCTGCAAAACATGGGGAAATGTGCATGTAAATATCTAGCTGAAATGTGCTTCACTCAGCTGTAGCATCGCCCAAATTGCAGTCACAAAAAAATATTCACTCAAATTGAAATCAGTTTAAAAAAAAAAATCGCTCAAATGACATGGAACCCCCCCCGGACAGATCTTCATGTTGTCTGTGAAGAGACAGATCTTACCCTGTATGTTCACTCCTATGTTACAAATACATATATTGGAGATGATTGGATGAAGGACCAAGCTCTGCTGTACCCTACTAGTAACCTCTTCAACACCCAAGAAGTTACCTCTACCATCTGGGTCCTCCCCCTCAGCAAGTTCTCTACCCAAGTGACTGTCTGTTCTTCCATACCTAGGTCCCTTTTTGATCGGCCTACTGTGGGGGACTGAGTCAAAGGCCTTGATGAAGTCCAAGTACAGTATAGTGGCTGCCTGTCCTTTGTCAGCCACCCTAGTCACTCAGTTGAAGAACTCTTTTAGGTTCATCTTGTATGACCTCTACTTAGTGAAACAATTCTGCCCACATCATGTAACCCTTTTACTTTGAGAAAGTTCACCAGTCCTTCCCTCAGTATGGCCTCAAGTAACTTACCAATTATTGATGTCAGACTGACTGATCCACAGTTGCCAGGTTTATCTGTCCTCATGCAGAAGGACCATGTCCACTGTCCTGCAGTCCCCGGGGACCACCCTAGTGTCTAATGAGCAGTTAAATATATCTGTGAGTGGAGCTGCTATACCTCTGCCACTTCCTTGAGTATTCTAGGGTGTAGCCCATCTAGCCCCATTGATTTGTCTATCCTTAACCCTTTTAGCCCCTCCAGCTCTCTGTCTTCTGTGATTCCTCTTGACTGTTACAGCTTCCTTCCTCCCTCCTATTAATCTCCCCCAACAATCTGGTAAAGGTCACTCCTCCTAGCTGGTAAATGAACCAAAAGTATTGGTTGGGTATCTCTGCTTTGCCCTCATCCCCTTCTGCCAATCAACCTCGTTCTTCAACTTCACTATTCCTATATTTTGCGTTTTCTCATATACTCTAGGGAGTAGCAGGAGCAGGATTGCAGTTCAGGGAAGTGCTTTGTTTTTTTTTTCTTTTTTTCTATTTATTTTGATATTTATTTCTGTTTATTTTGATATTGGAATTGTTTGTGCTGTGAGGGGAATAGTGGGTGGGGATTTAAATCAGTACTGTGAGTTAGAACTGTACTGAGTGAAATTCTGGGCTGTGATATTTAATCTGTGCTGTTTGAATTTTTGGAGCTGTTACTAGTGAGATTAACTCAGGTGTGGATCTCAGACAGGAAGCTGCAGTTTAGCCTTGTACCTTTGTGTGGGGATTGAGAGGTCTCAGTGGGGAAAGGGTCAGGGCTGATTGACTCTCATGAGAGTAGGGGTAGGGCCCAAATCCCACTCTCCCCATCCCTCCCACCCCAGAGTACTTTACATTTATAGGGAAGGAGCTACCCTACGATTGGTGGACCCGACTACCAGGTGTACAAAGGAAAGTTACAAAAATAATCAAAGGTCTACAACATCGAAGCTATAAGGATAGATTAAAGCATGTGGGGCTATATTCTACAGAATATAGACAGACTAGAGGAGATTTATGCTTAACCTTCAAGGCAATTAAAGATCAAAGTCTCATGGAGACAATTGGATTAATGAAGCTAAATGAATTGAAGACAGCAAGATCCCATAGCCTCAAATTAATAAGAAAAACTAACCTATCTAAAAAATGCTGTAATTATTTCACCCAAAGGATTATTACTATTTGGAACACACTTCCTAGGCACATAGTAGACAGCAATAATATTACTACCTTCAAGCATAGGTTAGATCATTATATGGGAGATAGAAAATATATGTTCCACCTTTAAAGACAACAAGGTGGCGAGTTCACTAAAAGGCAAATTGTCGTAAAGAACTCATACTCAGCTATGAACCTATGAACCTATGATTTCATTCCCTGGCCAGAAGTATGAAAGCTACAGGGCATGGAAACACATAGCTTTTAAACAGGGGAAATCTCATCTTTGGGCCTAAACCAAAAGCTTTACACAGGCAAAAGGAGAATATGGGGGGGGACCACATTGGAGGGGCAAATGGAGCAGGTTGTGGGCAGATCCAGGGCAGGATCCCAATGCTTCAAGGGCTGGGGAGGTTGGTAGGGTGTACTGGTTATGGGTCAGCCATGGTACTGAATATAGCCTGGAAAACGGGGGGATGTATGGTATGTAGGCAGATTGCACAGCTTAGTAAGGAGGTGAGATGGCTGAGATGGGCACTAAGCTGGGAAAGGGAGAGGAGTAGACAGGGGGACATGAGGGGTCCCGTCGAGGGAACTATAGCAGCAAGTGGGGGGGGACTGTGGTGGGACAAGGCACAGTCAAAAGGGGAGCTGCAGGGGAACAAGGAGCAAACCCAGCCACAGGAAGGGGAAGATGAGATGGGGATTGGAGGAAAGTCAGGAGCATGAATACAAGGGAAGGGGGGTAAGGAAAAGCACCAGAGGAGATACAGTAATCCTGGATAAGGGCAGCAATGGGCAAAAAAGAAACCTGGGGAAATGGCAGGTGATACAGTATAAAGGTACAAAACCTGCGCAGAGGGCAAGGGAGGAGGGAGCAAGGGGAGGACTATCGACCAGAGGGGTACAGGCAGTGGGCTTAGAATAGAAGAATAGATTTGCACTACTAGAGGTGCTGAATGGAGGGAGGAGATCAGGAAAAGGGAGCTGAAGAGCACACAGGGGAAGAAGAAGAGGCAAGCATGAAGATAGGTGCAGAACAATTGGAAAAGGTGGAGGCCCTATCAGGTAAGACCAATAGGCAAGCCCAGATGAGGGGGAGGTCAGCGTGCTCAGGTTCAGAGGAGCAAAAACTGAATGGAGGAGGAAGGTTCCCAGGGAAAATCAGGCAGGACACGGGCAGGGACAGATAAGCAAGGAGGGGAAAAGTTAGAAAAATGGAGGGGCACAGGCGGGCAGCCTGACAGAGCCTGGGGGGGTGCAAAGCTGGGGGAGCACTGAGTGAAGAAGCTGGTGGAGCACAGAGGGAGGATAGTGCTTCAGGAAGTGAAATGAGCAGAGGGGTATTAATAATAAGGTAGGAAATAGGATGCAGGGGATTGGGGGAAGGATGGTAGGGAGATGTGATCAGAAGGAGATGGAGAGCAGGGTCCTACTGGTTGGGGACTCTATAATAAAAGGGACTAGGTGGGGGGAAAGAGGAGACAAAAACAACAGTGTGAGTGGAGTGTCTGCTAGGCATGACAGCAGCAAAGGTCATTCATTATATCCCCTCAAGGGGGAGGCAGCAGGATGAGAAAACACACCTGCTGTTCCACCTGGGAAAGAATGACCTGGCAGGAAGTAGCCCGATGGAGGTGCAGGCTAGATTCAGAGCTCTAGCTAGATACTGTAGCAGTCTGGGGTTTAAATCAGTGGCATTCTCAGAAGTGTTACCAGTCCGAGGGCAAGCACTGATAGGAAGTTGAGGATTAGGGAGTTCAACGAGTAGCTGGTGGGGTGGAGTGAGCAGGCTATGGCTTGGAAGGGGACTGGGGATGTACATGGGAGGATGAGAACCTATTTGCACTAGACAGACTGCACCTAAATAGGGAGGGGGTAGCAGTACTGAAATGCAAGCTAGGAGAATACAGAGCAGATACTTACAAATTAAACTAGGTTGGGGGGTGGGGACAAATCTGCTCCACAAGGAGGAAAGCTTGGGGGGCTACCAGCCCCCCCCCCACAGGATAGCACTACATGGATGGGCAAGAGAGTGATGGGTGCAATGGGAAACAAAGGGGGAGACTGGTGGAAGGGATTGTCAGCAAATGCCAGGAGTTTAGGAAATAAGATGGTGGACCTGGAGGCCATCATGAGGGACGAGAGATTAGATTTAGTCGCAAAAAGTGAGACCTGGTGGACAAAGCATCACAACTAAGAAACATCCATTCCAGGTTGTAGAATGTTCAGAAGGGACAGGGAAGGCAAGAATGGGAGGATTAGCCTTATACATCAGGGAAGGCATCAGTGTTACTAAAGGGCAGGAGGAGGAGGAAGGGAAGACTGAGCTGCTGTGGGTAACTCTAGGGAGGAAGACAAGTGAATCCCTGTGGCTGGGGATGGTATACAGGCCACCTGCACAAGTAGAGGAAGATGATAGACGGCTAACTCAGGCAATAACAAGGCTGGCACAGAAAGGTGAACTGCTACTAGTGGGTGATCTGAACCTCCCAGATGTTGACTGAGAAATTCCACATGCAGCACTGGCAAGGAGCAGGGAGTCATTAGTCAAGCTCTAGGGGATATTCCTTCAACAGCTGGTCAGGGAACCAATGAGGGGAAACAGCTTGTTGGACGTGGTCCTGACTAACAGGGAGAGTGTGGAGGAGGTGCGGGTGGGAGAAGCCTTGGGAACCAGTGACCACAGCGCTGTATGGTTCCGGGTCAGGGCAGGGAGGGAGAAAAGTAAGACTAATATGACAGTCATGGACTTCAGACACACGGACTTTAATAAGATGAGAAAGATAGTTAGGGAAAAAATGGAGGGTATGGAGAAGATAGGGGCAGAGCAGTAACTCTGGGAAGTTATCAGGGGAGGCGTTCAGGAAGCAGCAGAAATGTGCATAAAAAAGGTCAGGAAAAGCAAGAGGGGGAGTAGACCACTCTGGTTCACTAGGGAGGTGATGGGCAGTCAGGGGAAGCAGGAAGGCTTTCAGAAAATTTAAGATGACAGTTAGAGATGAGGATAGGGAGAATAAGAGTCTAGCAGGAGGGGAGCAGAAGGGCAAAAGCAGCCACTAAGGAGAAAATAGCCAAAAGGGCGGGGGATAAAACATTTTTTAGATATATGAGGGAGAGGAAAAGAGCAGGGCAGGGGATTACTAGGCTGAGGGGGGAAGGAGGGATAAACTTGGAGCAGGACTATGAAAAGGCAGAGCCACTAAATGAGTATTTTAGCTTGGTGTTCACGGACGAGGTGGAAGGCAGGGGTCCGATGCTAGCACCTAAGTGGAAGAAGGGCAAATGGGTGGATCAGAGCCCATTCACTATGGCTAGGGTCAGAGCTGAGCTGGATAGATTAGGGGTGGACAAGGCAATGGGGCCTGATGGGTTGCACCCCAGAGTGATCAAGGAATTGAGGGAGGAGCTGGCTGCACCCTTGACAAGGCTCTTCAACCTGTCCCTGGATATGGGGAGGGTGCTAGAGGACTGGAAGAGGCCTGACATAGTGCCCTTGCACTAGTGAGGTGTCAGGGAGCTGAAGGAGAACTACCACCCAGTCAGCCTCACGTCTGTGGTGGCAAAAGTAATGGAGGCATTAATCAAGGAGAGGGTGGTGAATTACCTGGAGGAGTGTGGTTTGCAGGACAGCAGACAGCATGGCTTCACCAAGAGGAAATCATGCCAGACCAACCTAACTGAGTTCTTTGATTGGGTGACTCAGGTAATCAACCAGGGTGGGGCGGTGGACGTCGCCTATCTGGACTTCAGCAAGGCCTTCCATCCCTCATAGGAGGTTGGTGAGCAAGATGGAAAGTATGGGGTTCAGAGGGAAAACAGCAGGCTGGGTGGAGGCCTGGCTAGTAGGGAAAACTTAGAGGGAGTGCTTAATGGGGTGCACTCCAAGATGACAAGGGTGAGGAGTGGAGTGCCACAAAGGACAGTTTTGGGTCCGCTCCTCTTCAACATTTACATCAGTGATATTGCAGAGGGTTTGAGAGGGAGGGTGTGCCTATTTGCTGATGATTCAAAAATCTGCAATAGGGTGGACACCCCGAAGGGGGTAGAAGACATGAGGAGGGATCTCAAGACGCTCAAGGAGTCAGCCAGGAAATGGCAGCTGAGGTTTAATGCCAAGAAGTGTGCTGTGATGCACCTAGAGAGGAAAAACATGAAAGCAGGGTACATACTGGGAGGGGAGAGGAAATCAAAGATTCAGAACAGGAAAGGGATCTGGCTACCATAGTCTCCTCAAACCTTAAGGTAGGTTTCCAATATAGTAGGGTGGTGGGAAGGGCCAATGGAATGCTAGCATGCATAGGCAGAGGCATTACTAGCAGAAAGAAGGAGGTTATAATGCCCCTCTACAAAGCCATGGTGAGGCCACAGTTAGAGTACGGGGTTCAGTTCTGGAGACCACACCTCTGCAAGGATATTGATGCATTGGAGAGGGTTCAGAAAAGGGCAACAAAGATGGAGCAGGGTATACAGGGGAAGACGTACGAGCAGAGGTATAAGGAGCGGAATCAGAATACGCTGGAAACAAGGAAGGAAAGGGGGGACATGATTGAAACCTTTAAATATGTAAAGGGGCTCGATAAAGTAGGTGAAGGGGCTCAGCTGAGGAGGAAGGAGGGAGCCAGAACTAGAGGTCACAGCTTCAGATTGAAAGGAAATAGGTTCAGGGGCAATGTGAGGGGGCACTTCTTCACAGAGAGAGTGGTGGAGCCCTGGAACAGACTGCCGGATGGAGTAGTGGGGACTGAGATGGTGGAGGAATATAAGAGGACATGGGACAAGCATATGGGACTAAGTATTGGGGAGGGTGGGGCAGGTGGGAGGGTATGTGAAAGGGGAGGGTTGGGCAGACTAGATGGGACAGAAGGGTCCTTTTCTGCTGTCAAATTTCTATGATTCTATGATATACAGGAACACCTTGTCCCCCAGCTTCACTTTTCTTGCTATTCTGAGCTCAATCTCAGCCTTAGAATTTCTGATCTTTTTACTGGACTCCTGGTTGCTCTTATATAACCCTCCCTATCCTCATCCCATTGACTGTTCTTGTATTTTTTGAATGCTCTTCTCTTTGCCCTCACTGCTTCCCTCAAATCCGATGTGAACCACAGTGGGTCTCTCACTTTCCTCCCCTTATTAACTCTCCTGATACTGCAGTCTGCAGCCTTTAATATGCTTCCCTTAAATGCTTCTCATGCTCCTTCTACCTCTTCAGTTCCCACTATTCCTTCATGTTATCACCTAGTAGCCTTCACGCCCTTATGAAATCTATTCTTCTGAAGTCCCACACATTTATTGCCGTGTTCCCCTTGCTGGCTTCCACTCGGACCTCCAGTCACACTATCTTGTGATCACTAGACCACATTTCTTGGACTACTGTGTTCTGAACCCATTCACTGTTTGGAGCACCAGGTCCAAAAATGTTCCCTCCCTTGTAGGGTCCTGGAGCAACTGTGTAAGGAACGCTTCTTGACATGCTTCCACCAGAAGCTGGCCTTTGCACTTGCCACGACCAGGACTCTCCAGTCCACAGCTGGTATTTTGAATTCCCCATTTATCACTACTTCCCCTGACTCAGATGCCCTCCTCAGGAGTTCCATTAGTTCCTTGTCCTCCCATGTTCCTGGCTTGGTGGTCTGTAAACTACCCACACACAGAATTGTTTCCCCTGAGTTTTGACCATGTTTGTGTACCTAGCTGAGTTAGCTACTGCCCTTCCTGGTTGAAGGTAACTGCAACATACTGAGCCCACCTTCCTCCCAGCACCTTCTTGACTTCTTCGTTAGGCTGTAGGCCATCACCTCAACATAGCCTAAATCCCCTCACAGTCTTCAAGAAAGTGATATCCCTCTTCCCTGCACCACCAGCCCCTTAGCCATGCATTGAACTGAAACACATATGTAACCCCCCTACAAATGGGGTTTCCTAAAAGTCTTCCCGGAGCTTGCCTAAATGCTCCATGCCTAACTGGTGTTCGGCGTGAGGCCGCTAAATGCGGGAGTTGTGAGTGCTTTTAAAGCCTCCAGTACTGTCTCTTTAAGAGCTGCCTGCTCGCAGGTTTTGGTGGTTTGAATGGGGGGACTGGGGCTTCTCTGTTCAAATCCCACCGTGGGCTGTTGTCTGATCACTCTGTTTCTGAAGTCGCTAAGAGCACAGAGGGAGCCCATCTGAAAGATGTAATTGTTTCCCTGAAAATATTTAGAGCATGGGTGAGATAGCAGTTTATCTAACCTGCCTTTATTGCAGCTGGAACTTTGTGCTGTGCCCCTCCATTTTGGACCAGGAATGTTCCCATAAGTTCCTCCTCCCTGGCTATGGGTCTGTCAATTGTGCCCCTGGGAAACAGTGCACTACCTCTTTACTATCAGGAGTTAAACCCACCTCCCCCCAGTACCCCTCACTATAGGATCCTCTATTACTAGTACCTCTCTCTTGCTCCTTTGAAGCTGCCCCCCTCCTTTGAATAGTCTCGGACAACGCCCGCCTTGATTTTGATGGTCCATTTCTCCCTTGGGAAGCTCTCCTAGGAGACCTCAGTCTTCAGTTGGGTGAATCTGTTGCTTATTCACAACCATCATTTTATAGGCATCAGCTTTCCACCTCCCAATCTTCCCTTCCTCTCTCTAACCACTATCCAGTCTCCAGCTCTGGCCTAAATGGGATTCTGTGTTGGCTCTGACAGTGACTCCTTATGTGGCTAAGCAGCTGCAGCCCTCAAGCAGCATATCTCAGCTCTTACTGCTTCCAGCTCCACCCTCATGGCCTGGAGCCAGTTGTTTGTCTTTCCCATTGCTCTGTTTGCATGATTGCTGCTGGGTATTTGTGCTCTGCTGCCTTTCTGCTATTCCTTGCCTCCAGGCTTCTGCTGTTTGTTTTTTTCCCTCCAGCTCCTGGCCTGTGGAACCTGACCTCCCTGCTGCTACCTGGAGTGGGCTCTCTGCTCTTGCCGTTCCTGCCCCCACTCCCACTGCATACTCCTACAGATTGTATAGAGACAGCTGTTTCCTTTCATGCTTCTGCTGGCTCACTTTTTTAGACATGGGCCCTTGCAATCTTGCTTATGCCACCTTTGCCTTCTTCTGCTGCTGTTGCTGGGTTTTGCCTGTCTCTAACTTTTGGACCTCCTAATTGTGGGCCTTTGACATGTTGCTCTGCCACAGTAAATGGTGCCCACCAGCATTCCCTGGTGGTCATGCAACTCATCTCCTCTGGACTCAGCTCTCAAACTAGCATACTCATATGGGAAATATCCCTGCCATACTTGCCCCATACTTACAATGCTTCCAAGCACTTTCTCCAGCATCTATCTTTGGGGACCAGAGGTAGCATGTATTGTGTTAAGGCAGTTGATCGGTTTTCATTCTTTGTGTTTGCCTAAGGGAGCCTAAATAGGGACTGTAGAGCATAAATGTGAGATGTGCTGTAGCCTTTAGGAATTTCTTATTGAGAATACAGCTAATCCAAGGTGTAAGCTCAACTTGGAATACTATTTAATTAAGTGATCAGCCAGGGTGACACATTACGTGCAATCACTGATGCCTATGCACCAGTATGGGACAGGTATGTGCAATAGGCATCAGAAGGTGGTGGTGGGTTGGGAGCTCTCACACCCAAAGGTAGTGATGGGTGGTGTTCCACAGGGCTCGGTGTTGGGACCAGTGTTGTTTGGGATATTCATTGCAGACATATCATTGGACATCAAGAGCAAGATCAGTCTGTTTGCTGATGATACCAAGATGGGAGCAGAGATGGATGACCTAGTGGGATGGCAGAGCTCGCAGGATGATCTGGCAAAGCTTGAAACCTGGTTAGACACCTGACAACTGGGGTTTAATGCCAAAAAGTGCAAGGTGCTGCATTTTGGGGTGAAGAACCCAAGGAGGAGTTACAAGCTGGGGGGGGAGTGCAGCTAGCCCAGACAGAGGAGAAGGATCTGGGGATGCTCATTACAGGGTCAATGAACAACTCAGCACAATGTAGGAAGGTAGCTGCAAAGGCTAACAAAATGCTGGGTTGCATTGCAAGGGGTATATCCTCAAGGAGGGAGGAGGTGATTCTGCCACTGTACAGGTCATTAGTTAGACCGCACCTGGAGTATGCGTGCAGTACTGGCACCCGTATCTGAAGAGGGACATTAAGTTACTGGAGGGGGTGCAGCGCAGGGTGACAAAGATGATCAAGGGTCTGGGGGACTTATCATATGAGAGAAGGCTGAGGGAGTTGAACATGTACTTGCTGGAGGAGAGGAGAGGCAGGGGGGACATGATTTAAACCTTTAAGTACTTGAAAGGAATAAACAAGACTGGTACAGAGGGGCTGTTCAAAGTAAGGGAGGGGAGGGACACCAGGGGCCATGATATGAGACTGGAGGGAGGAAGATTCAGGAGGGAGAAGAAGGAGACTCTTTTTTACACAGAGGGCGGTAGCTGGGTGGAATGCATTACCTGCAGAAGTGGTATCCAGTAGAACAGCGGACTGCTTCAAAAGGGGATGAGACAGGACAAGGGGGAGGGTCAATGGAGGGGAAGAGTGGAAGGGAGGGGCAGCTGCAGAATAAGGGGTGCTAGCTGCACATTCGAGCAGACTTGATAGACCTCTAGGCCTTTATCTGCTGGCAAATTTTGTATGTTCATATGTTTGTAACACAAGAATGTGTGAGGCATGTCAGCAATGGCAAAAAACACAAAAAAAGCTTATTTAGGCCAACCCAGTGGTGCAGAGGGATGAGGCGCTGGACGTCTCACCTCATGGCACGCCGATGACCAGGAGCGAACCTGGGTCATCGGAGGTTGGCACGGGGGGAGGGCGGAGCTGGATGGAGCAGCCGGCGGGCAGCTCTCCTCTACTGGGGAGGGTGAGTGGCATCCCTCGCTCAATGGTTGCCCTCTGGTGGAGGCCAGGAGGCTGCGCAGGCTGGGGGAGCCAGCGTTAGGCCTATGGGGTGGGCGGAAGGGGGGTCGTTACCGGGGCTGTAAGGCACATGCGCGCCTCCACGAGCATGCGTCCTTCTCCTGGGGCACCCGGGAGAAAAACCGGTTGACGAAAAAACCGACAGCAGGATGACGACTGACTCCTCACAGGCACTGCTCCCAGACCGGGCGTAATGTAAGCCCCGGTAATTCCGGGTGACAGGAGCTGGGGGAGTCGGTTAGATGGGGGCCATCCAGGGAAGCAAAAAATAGAAATAAGATAAAAAGGAGGTCACGTAATGGCAGCCTGAGTGACGGCAGCAATATCTCGGAGCTCCGCTCTCTTTCTCCTGAATTTTTCACTCTAATCAGTGAACCTCAGCGAAATCTACCTTAAAACCCGAGTCGATAAACGTCTATTCACCACCAATGCTCAAGCCAAGTAACCCGATGGAGGTGTACATGAAAAAAGCGCCTCCGAGGCACTCCCCTCCGCGAACAACGGAGAAGGACAAGGCCGCAAAAAGGCCAAAGCAGCAGGCCTCGGGTACGCTTAAGACATCCACCGCAGAAACAGCCCTCTCTGAAGGGAAATTCATGGAAATAACGCAGCCCCTCCAGACTGCTATAGCCTCCATATTGGAAGACCTGCAAGATATCAAGGGGTCTGTAGAGTCGCTGACTAGGAGGGTTGGTGACTCAGAAGTTAAAATAACTTCACTCAAGAGAAAGCATGAGAAGTTTGAGCTAGAATTCTTTAACACGAAGCGCAGAATGAAGAAGTTGGAGGAGAAGTTGGAAGATTTAGAGGGATGCAGCAGGCTGAACAACTTAATAATTATAAGGATATCTGAGAAAGAGGAGGGGAGTGCTATGATACCTTTCCTGCAAAAGCTCTGCAACAAAATTGCCGGTTCCCCCCCAGGTGGAGGAGAATATGTCATCGAGAGAGCTCATCGAGCGCTGCGCCCTCCGCCAGCCCAGGGCCAGCCACCCAGGCCAATCATCTTCAAATTATTGAATTACCTTGATAAACAACACATTTTATTCAAAACCAGAGGCATCAGTGAAATGACCTGGGAGGGCAAGAAGATTCGCATTACCCAGGATCTGCCTCATTCGGTGAGGGTGCAGCGGCTAGAATTCCATCCACTAGTATCCAAATTGGTGGCGGCCTCCAGGCAGTTCAGGGTCAAATAACCCGCTATTCTGCTGGTGAAACACGAGGATAAATGGCTCTCGGATGACTCACCTACTCAAGCCCTACAGGAGCTCAAAAGTATCCTCCCAGACCTGTTCAAGTGATCAGAGGAAGGTGCCTTCCCTGGGCAGCGAGCATGCTGTGTTGTTGATCTGGAGCAAGCTTTAAAGACTGAGTTTGGGGGTACATTACACGGACAATATCTCGGGAGAGGTGGAATGTCTGGGTACAAACCCTGCCTTATTAGTTGGCTTATAGCCTAATTGCTTTATTTTTTCCCTTGGGTGGAGCTTCACGACAGAGTGGATTTGAAGGGTGTACACTAGTGTTTGCGGGAGCTGACTGTGACCTGGTGGGACTCAAGCAATGTTACCCCTGCATCTGAATGTCATATCAATGCTGTTAAGTATAATTCTCAGTTTAGGGGGACTGGTCGAATGTTTATTTTGTTTTATCCAGCGATTATGTGGTTGTAGCACAGTCTGAGATGGGTGCACACTAACTGGTTGCCTAGGTGCATGTTGCCTGCTACGGTTTTCAGAATTCCTGGCCCAGAGATAAATTGCTCACAATGCCCATAACAATAGAGCGATTGGGACTGAAGCAAAGTATTGTGGCAAACAGACATTGGCCCTCTAATACTGGCGAGCAACACGAGGTTTAGATGATAGGGGCCACGCTGACAACAGATAGCGGGAGTGCTTCCTGGAGCTGTTAGCCAAGACAACGAACAGGGAACTGTGATTTTCAGCTCGGCTACCCAACGAAACTGGCTTGAAGCTATGGCGTGCACCCTGTACAATACAGTCGACTGGAACAATTGAACAGTGAACACAAATAGGTCCTATGGAGGACTAAATTAACAGGACCCCCCTTTTTTATTTTTGTTAGAGTACTAAGGTTGCTGGGGGTAACGGGACCACGGGTTTCAGCATATGGGCTTCAGCATAGTTCACTGATCAAAACATGTTATGCCAAAAATAAGACACCGAGCTTTGGTTTTGTTTTTTTTCTTTTGTGAGTAGTTGGTTCTACAGATACGAAGCCCTTATTGCCGGATAATGAGCATACTAGAGATCTGCGGTTAGACAAATAGCAGAGTTATTTACTGTTCAATATAACAGCTCTGTGTTAATCGTTTAGGCCTATGTGCAGTCTGTTATTGTTAAGGGGGGGGCTCCGGGGGGCATGGCTGTCAAGCGTGGTTTGCTGTGATGTTAATCACGTGGCGTGACACAATTGGGAGTGCGGTTAATCTGAACCACGGTAAGTTTGTTTTATTGGGGCAGGGGGGTTGTAGTTTTGTTAGCTGGGAGCACAGGGTAGGGATTTCTTGGTTGGGGGTGGGGACCATGACTACACACTATCAGGGTTCATTAATGTTACCGAATGCTAGAACAGGTGTTGACTACTCAATAGAACCTCTGTACAGCTCACTGTGGACAACTTTTTCCTTTTCTCTGTTCACGTTTCATTAGTATAGGATATGAGTAGCCAATACGACTTCATCAGCTGGAATGTTAAAGGAGCCAAGGATAGGGTCAAGAGGTACACCATACTGAGACACTTGCGGCAGATACGGGCGCAAATTGCTTTCCTGCAAGAAACGCATTTGAGGAGAGAGGATATTATCTTTTTCAGAAGATCATGGGTTGGGCAGGTTTTTGGAGTAGGGATATCCACGAATAGGGGAGGGGTAGCCATTCTTATAGCAAAGAATGTTCCTTTTAAATCAGTCCAGGAAACCTGGGCTCCAGAAGGTCGATATATCATTGTACATGGCCTTTTAGAATCTCACCCGATCCTACTCGGTTCAGTATACGGCCCAAACTGTGATTCTCCAGTCTTTTTTGTGAAACTGTTAAATATCGTGGTGTCTAATCCAAAGAAGCTCACAATATTAGGTGGGGACTGGAATCTCGTGCTTCAAACAGACCTGGATAGATCCGGGCTTGAGAGGCGCTGGCTATCTCCTGCACAACGAGCACTGAAGGAGCTCATTAGAGATGCTGCTTTAGTGGATGCCTGGCATGTCACCAATCCAACTGCGCGGCAATACACCTTTTTCTCTGCTGCACATGGGACATACTCCCGAATTGACTATATACTGATAAGCTCCTTCGCAATGTCTGGGGTAATGCAAACAGACATATCAGCCAGAGTCTTGTCTGACCATGCCCCAGTCAGTTTGGAGTTTTGGCTAGGGGCGGGAAGTAAACGGTCACCCCAATAGAGACTAAATAGTCAGATATTGAAAGACGAAGCCTCCCTGAGGCACATAATGGATTTTATTACTTTCTTCCTCAGCAGTAATCAGGGATCAGTGGCTAAATATGATTTAGTTTGGGCAGCTCTGAAATGCTCTTTAAGGGGAGAATTAATCAAGATGGCCTCTAAGAGGGCTCAGAAACAAAAAGCTCAATCGGACTCCCTGCTAGCTTCCATTAAGACCTTAGAGCATAGCTTATCTCGCACCTCCTCGGCAGAGAGCTGGGCCAGACTTCATCAGTTACAGGCCCAATATGTTAGCCTGGTCTCCCAAAGGGCGGAACTGGCCCTCTTGAGGACCAGACTGAAGTATTTGGAAACAGGGGAGAGGGCGAGTAAGTTACTCGCCATGCGTATCTGTCAATTAGACTCATCACAATTCATTACCGGAATTTATATGGGACGGGAGGGACTAGTCTGTACTGACCCTCTGGAAATGGCGAAGGCCTTCGGTCTTTATTTCCAAGAACTGTATGCTGTGGACTCTGCTGCACAGCCTACTGATGATGACATTAGTTCCTATCTTAACTCGGTGAATTTATCTAAGCTTACAGACATAGAGGTGGCCTCTTTGAGTGCCCCAATCACTGTTTTTGAAATACAGCAGGCCATTCAGCAGATGTCCTTAGATAAATCCCCTGGGCCAGATGGGCTCCCTAGTAATTTTTATAAAGCCTGTCATTCAGTAGTGATCTCTATTCTAAAAGAGGTATTCCAGTACTGGTATGACAATGGGTTCTCAGAACCTACCTTCCAAGAGGCCACGATTTCTCTAATCTTAAAACAAGGGAAGGACCCTCTGAGTATGGATAGTTACCGCCCCATTTCCCTACTAAATACAGATGTTAAAATCTTGGCTAAGGTTCTTGCGAATAGGCTCTCCAAAGTCATTGGTAACCTTATTAATCGCGAGCAAGTGGGTTTTATGATGGGGAGATTATCCCAGGACTATATGAGAAAATTTCTACATCTTATTATAACTGCTAGGGACTCTGACACACCAATGGTGCTGGTATCATTGGACGCCGTTCGATAGGGTATCCTGGGACTTTCTCCTGGCCACCCTATCCTCTTTTGGGATGCCGAAAGAATTCCTGAGATGGGTACAACTTTTATACTCGCTCCCTTCAGCCAGGGTCAAGTGTAATGGGGTACTGTCCCCGACATTCAAGTTGGCTCGGGGTACAAGGCAAGGATGCCCTCTGTCCCCTCTGCTCTTCAATTTGTATCTGGAGCCTCTACTGCACAGAATAGCAGTGAATCCTGTCATTAAGGGTATACAAATAGGGGATGCCAGGTAGGTTTATTCGGTATATGCTGATGACATCTTAATGCACATCGAGGACCCAGGGGTCTCAATCCCAGCTGCACTGGTGGAGATTGAGGCCTTTTCCAAACTCTCCTACTATAAATTAAACCGGGCCAAAACAAGAATTTTTCCTTTAAATAGTAGGGTTAATAAGGTTGAGCTGCTACCCCTTGGTCTTTCCTGGGAAACAAAGTCACTTGCATATCTGGACATCAATGTCTGCAAAGATTTGAACTCCATAATAAAGGACAATCTGGGCAATTTAGTTAAAACGATAATGGGGGACATGGAGAGGTGGAGATTGCTCCCCTTCTCTTTTTGGGGTAGGTTAAGCGTCATTAAAATGAATGTATTGCCAAGGATATTATATCCTCTCGGTATGCTGGGTGTGTATCTACCGAAAGTGTGGTTCTCCAAATTGCAAAGTGCAGTTAGCCGCTTTGTATGGAACCAGAAAAGGGTCTGTAGATCTTACCTCAAATTGACGGCCCCGAAACTAAGATGTGGTTTGACTGCCCCTTCCTTTTTCCTATATTATGCTGCGCAGCACATAAGCAAATTGGCTTACTGGAGTAGGGGGAGCAGTCACACAGAATATTTACCGTTGTGGCTAGATATAGAACAGCACCCGTCAGCACGGGCCAAATGCTCACTGCCGGCCCTCCTATATGTTACTCCACCGGCTACTCCCAAGTCTCTTAGAAATAACCCCATGGGATGGTCATTAAAAGCCCTCCACCAGATACAAAAACACCTTGCAATAAGATGGTACCACTCAACTGACCAGCCCATTGTCGGTAATCCGCATTTTAAGATTGGGGGCGCTCCTCTGTCTCCCACTTTCTGGCCCCAGTTAAATCACTCCAGGGTATCAGACATGTGGTCGAATGGAAAGTTGCTCCCCCTCAGTCATCTGCAAGTGTCCCTAAGTGTCACGTGCAAGGAAATATTTAAGTGCCTGCAAGTTAGTGATGCTCTAACTTCCTTTTTCTCCCGGATTACACTGGTAGTCCCGGGTGACAGAGATTTAGTCACGCTCTTACATATAGCTTCCCAGCCACGTTCAGTCTCAAATTTGTATAAAATCCTTCAGGAATGGGATTCTAGATTACCGGTAGGGGTCTGCTATTACTGGACAAAGGAATTGGGAATCCCGGAGGAGCCCAATCTCTGGAAGAAACTTTGGCTCTCAATGTATAAATTTATAAAACAAGATAGGTTGAGATCGGTACATTTTAATATAATGCACAATTTGTATCTAGTCCCCACCCAGCTATGTAAATATGGGACTGCGACCACATCCCTTTGCGGTAAGTGCAAATGGAGCACTGGTACTTTGTATCATATGATTTGGTTGTGTCCCCAGGTGCAGGCCTTTGGCAGTCTATTAAGAACGCCTTAGACCATATCCTTGGCTTGGAAACCTTGTTTACCCCCAAAGTATGTTTGATTAGCCTCTTTCCAACTGGTACGCCTAAAACCAAAAGGGCCCATATGTCACTCATTGCCGCAGCAGCTAAATTGATAATCTTGAGGCATCGGGCGAGTGATCAGATTCCCACTTTGATGGAGTGATATAGGGAGTGCACCTTGGCTTTACAGTTGGAATGGCATATAGCCTACATGCGAGGCAGGGCCAGGGCACACACATCACTTTGGGGTACTCTTGAGGTACTCATGGCAGTCTGGAAGCCTTGAGGCCCTAGTTCACCTCAAGATCGATGGATTGAGATTTGGTAATGTGTGTAGTCATGGGAAGGGAAGGGGGAAGGGGGAAGGGAGGTGGGAGGGTGTTTATATAGTCAATATCCTGTTCATTGCTACTTACTGTATACCTGGATATGTGTCTCTTATTGTTAAACTAATAAAACTGGTTTAATATAAAAAAAAAAGAAATAAGATAAAAAAAAAGCTTATTTAGTTCAGCGAAAAAGTAAGAGAGATAGAGCAAGAAAAAGAGCTTTTAGGAAATATGAGGATGGCCAGTCAGAGGAAAATACGGAAGAGTGTTGGACAAGCCTAAAATAGCCAAAAAATTGATAAAGGAGGCAATGGCAGGTACAAAATTGAACATTACGGAGCAGAGAAAGTAAATTATAAGGTATGTTTCAGGTACATAAAGAGAACAGAAAGAATAGAGAGGGAATTGGCTGAATAAAAAGGGATGCGGTAGAAGTGGACGATGATGTAGGAAAAGCCAACATCCTCAATCATTACTGCAGTTCAGTATTCATGAAGGAGTCAGGAGACCCTTTGCACAAAAATGGGGAACAATTCAAAGGTCACTAGGACCAGAGGTTAGAGATGGAAAATCAAGGTAAAAAGAATTTACAAGGGTCTGAAGGACCTGAAAACTGAACAATCACCAGAACCTGATGGTATACACAGCAGGGTCCTTTAAGGGACACTGTAGGGAAATCAAGGTAAAAAGAGTTTAGAAGGATCTGAAGAACCTGAAAATTGAACAATCACCTGGCCCTGATGGTATACACAGAAAAATTATTAAAGGGACACTGTCAACCCTTTTTGCATCATATTACTTCTAGCTGAAAATCAACCTTTTATGATTGCTTACTGTCTTAAAATGTCATTGATGTTGCTTGTTGTTTTATCTGCTTCTTTTCTTAGTAGAACTGAATTGCATGGTAATAGTGTAGTTATACCCAACCTTGTTTTTGCTTCAAAGCCTTGGTCAGCTCTTATTGCATACTTCCTGAACATTACGAAGACCCCCAAACAGTGCAGCCACTGATGATGATGCAATAGTCTCCTCTACTCCTACTGCATTGTGAGTGGCTAGATTGTGTTGGTGGTATTCCCAAGTCCAGAAAAGATGCAGTGGGAGTTTATCAAAGAATGTAAACAAACATATTTTTGTGTGGTAACAACAGTATGGTTGACAGACTGTTTTTCACTTTTAAAAATGAAAAAAGGAATCAGAATCAAACAGCCAGCTACAGTACATCTGTAGTCTCTACATAATGTAAGCAATTATAATATGTTTCTTCTAAACTAGGGACAATTTGTGGATAAAGGGGATTGGCAGAATCCCTTTAAAGAAACTATGCAGGCCCTGGTGGCACCACTGGTTGACCTGTTTAACTGCTGCTTGTGAACATGGGTTGTACCAGCAGATTGGATGGTGGCTGACACGGTTCCATGGCACAAGAGTGGAGAAAGGGATGACCCAGGAAACTACAGACTGGTAAGTCTGACTTCCATATAAGTAAACTACTGGATACCATTGTCAAAGAAAAAATGGTGGATTTCCTAGAGCAGTATGGTTCCAAGAAAAAAGGTCAGCATGATTTTATGAGGGGCAGGTTGTGTCAGACTAATCTAACTGACCTTTTTAATGCTGTCACTGAGGTAGTAGATGAGGGTCAGACATGTGACATCCTTTGCCAGGATTTCAGCATGGCCTTTGACACAATGATGCACAGGAGACTGTAAGGTCAAGAAGTTACGAGATATGGGTATGGGGAAAAGTTACCAAGTTGGATTGGAAACTGGCTGGAGAGAGAACACAGTGTGTGGTCGTAAATGGTAAACTCTCTGGAGTCAAGGAGGTCATGAGGGTGGTTCCGCAGGGGTTGGTTCTGGGATCTACACTATTTAATATATTATCTACATCTGAACTCAAGTAAGGTTTTTCTATTCAAGACCAACTAACATACTGTACAAATTCAGAATGAACATTGGAGTCTGTAAAGGATGTATATTACCACCAACTCTCTTTAATGTTTATCTAGACTATTTAATGAGGCAGTTGACTGACTCCAGTTTTCACTCATCAATTATTTATTTATTTATTACCATATTGATTTAAATTTGACAACCAGGAAAGGCACACTGAGCCATAGCTCGATTTCAGGTGCGACCCGGGGGGAGCAGGTACAGGAGGAGGAAAAAAAAAAGAAAAGTATACAATTTAATCACATATAAATTAAAAACAAACAGGAACATAATACAATAAATACTGTGTAATATTTACATAGGCAAGTTTAGACAACAACACAATGTCTACTATACGATATATACTGGGTAACTTAGTTGATGATGGCAGTGGAGTAGCCATTAGGAAGGGCTGAATGGGCAGGGAAGGTAGGTGTTGAGTGGGGAGGAATGGGAGGAGAGGGATGAGGGAAAGCAACCACAGGGCAGGGGAGAGATGAGCTTCATTTGGCGCTTTATGGCAGGGAATGACAGAGAGTCATGAAATAGTGAGAGTTACTGGTTCCAGAGGCATGGGAGGCAGGCAGAGAAGGCTGAGACTATGGTGGAGGAGCGTCAGTGGGGAATCAAAAAGTTTTGTGGGTGGCTGAACTTCAGGGAGTAGGGAGGGGCAGAACCTGGTGAAAGGTGGGAAGAGAGATATTGCGGGAGGAGGTGGAACCAGTGCTTGGTAATGAATGTTAGGGAGTGAATGTGTAACCCCTAGGTGGTGCTATCCCAAGGGCTACTACCCCTGCCTGCTTGGCTAGTAACAGGTTAAGGGGCCTAGGTTCAGTGACGAGTGCCTCCACCCAAAGGTCAGGGTTGGTATCAGTATAACTAACCAGGCCACAGCCCTCTGGGACACTGTGACCCCCCCTGTCTCCCACTAGTGGCCCACACAGTACACAGTGTTTACCTTCTCAACACCCCAGATATGCTTTGTACATACACCTAGATTTAGCACTTACCCCCAGGACTGGTTCCTTCAGCTTGGCTCTGGGGACCCCCTGTAAAATAAGGTGATGCAATACAAGGGCAACAAGGCAATACCTCCAACATAAACTGACACCACAGTAAATGTAAATTGCAGAAAAAAGTAAATCTGATATATTCAGGGGACTATAACAAGGATGGGGGATAATCAGGTTAATTTGCTTAATCACACTAAAAATCACAGTGCTGTGCATGAAATCAGAGTCCCAATTAGTCACACTCTCTGGGTACCCAGGATGGAGAAAGGAGCTAGCCAGGACCGTTGCCCAGGGTAGGCCGGCGTTGCAGCTGGTTGGGGCCCTGTGAAGAAAGAAACATGCACACCCCTCAATTGTAATCTGGAGCCGGAGGGCTCAGTTCGTGGAAACAACACAGTAATCAGATAACACACTTTTGATTTAAAAGATAGGCTGCAGGGAGCTACCCTGTTTACTACTCATGATACCCAGTGCTGAGAACAGGATGGATGATGGTTGTTCTGGATTGCCAGAAGGAACCGGGTAGGGAGACGAGACCCTCATGGCAGGGCACAACTGCATTTGATAGCAGGCGGATTCAGTCCGATGCAGCTGGGTACAGCTTCCAGCCTTCTACACACAGCTCAGTTCGGGTAGAGGAGCAGGTTGCGACCCCCCCTCCAGTTTGCAGTACATTTATATGTAAAGAAAGTTTACTGTACCAGGCAGACTACTCCTCGATTCCGATTGCAAAATTATTGCTGAAACCCTGGAGCACAATGGTAGCTAAAGTTCCTGACAGGCCGATCGCTTTTAGAAAAATCTTCGGTCTTCTTCAGGTGAGACTGGTATCCTTCCAACAGCTTACTTCACAACACACCATGCGGATCACTGTCCGACTATTTTCCTCTCTCTTTCTGTCTCTCAGTAAGACAGCAGCAGGCTGAGTTTCAGGCCTTCCACGGTTCTCCCACGAGAACTACTGCGCAACACGACCGCTCGATTATGCGAGCTCTTTCCTCTTCAACTTCCAACTCGAATCTGGCTTGCCAGCAGACAGCTCAGTGGATTTCCCTTAGATCCAAAAGGTTTGGTTGGGCAGTTTAGCTGTTAGTCACAGTAAGAGCTCCCCCTTCTGTTGCAAAAAGGCACCAACAGTCTAAAACTACCAATCTCAACTGGTAATCCATACAGTGCCATTTCAGCAGGCTCCATTTTAGAGTCCCCAGTACTGATTGGTCCAATTCGGCAGTTCGGGACTAAAATGGTGGAGCTAAACTGAAAAGTCCTTGCTGCAAAGAAGGCAGGTTAGAACAAATACTATATCTTTACCACTCTAAATGTTTATCAGTAATTAGTTACATCTCTCAACAGGGCTCTGTCTGCGCCACTAGCGATGAGGATTGGGCAGCCTGGGCGGGATTCAAGCAGGTAAACATACAGTCCCCCCATAAAGATTAATTATGACTGCAAGCAGGCAGCACTTAAAGAGACAGCACATAGAGGCTTTAAAGGCGCTCACTGGTAACAACATCTAAACGGCTTAAATGCCAAACACCTACCAGGCGGTGAGCAATTAGGCAAGCTTTGGGAAGACTTTTCGTGAACCCCCATTTGTAGGGGGGGTTACACCCTTCCTGGCCTGGAAAAACTTGGTGTCCGTGTCAAGTGAGTACCTTCACAATAATTTCAAATGCAAATTATTTTACCAATCTATACCATTAGCAGATTAGGCCTGTAATTTCTAAGGCATTAGTCAACACATTAAAACTTTACCATACACAAGTTCTGTAATTCACAGTTCACTACTGTTGCTAAAGTACATCACACATATGTTGCACAGATTACTCACATATACCCTGAAGTTTTGAATCAGGTCATTACCTCCTGTACATTAAACAATGATAAAGGGGGCCCTTTCCTATCAGCTACCTTGGGACTGGATGGGACAGGGGGCACCATACTTAGAGAGCAGAACAATCAATCGGGAATTTGCACTTAAGCTCAATTTGGGCAGTGAGCTTTGGGACACACAGACTCCCTTGTGGACTACATTGAGAGGCAAATCCACTGGCCTCCCATGGGAATCATAGCTGAGGTGCACTATTGGTTTGACAGCTCATCCAGTCTTCCTGGGGGGAACAGCCACAGTCTCAGTACCTTTCACCTCAATCTCTGCACTTTCATTACTTGCAAGGGGGGCCTCTGTCTGAGTGGGAGAGTTCGGTCTTGGGGCACAGTCAGCCCCAGGCTCTGTGGAGTCAGGTTTACTTGGTTTACTTGGTTTCAAGGGACAAAAGAAGGCTACTGCCCATTGAGATTGTCCCCCACCACGTTGGTGGGACAATTATACCCCAGGGGCTATTCCACTCCAACCAATGATCCAACCCTTTCTTAAAGGTAAGAATGGAGCTGCTGTCTACTAAATGTTGTGGAAGAATATTCCATAATCTAGGGTTTTACTGTAAAGTAATGTAACCTTTTGTTGTTCTAGTTTAGAAACAAATATCTGTTTGTTATGATATCATATGGAATTCCGACTAGTTGAAAAATGTAAACCACATTGATGCAGTATCTCCTGAGAATTCTGAATTTTATACAGGAGGAGAAGATCACCTCTTGTACGTCTGGTATGTAATGAATGTAACCCTTGACCTTTAACCTTTCCTCATAGTCTAATTTGGATAGATAAGGCACCATTTTGTGGCTCTTCTCTGCACCTCTTTCAACTCTATCCACATCCTGCCTTAAATAGGATTCCAGCATGGAAACCATAGTCCAAATGAGGCCTAATGAAGACTCTATATAGTGGGATCACACATTCCTGAGTTCTAGACACAAATGAATGCTGGATTCGGGTGAGCAAGGCATTGGCTTTCCTTTCTATCATTGTACAGTGATCATTGGACGATAACTTGTTGTTAATGTTTACTCCAAGATCTCGTTCCAGTGGTGACACATGAAGGGCCACATTATTCAATAAGCAGGTCTGCCTCAGATTATTCTTACCAAAATGCATAACATGACACTTATCTGAATTGAGTGTCATTTAATTTAGAGCTGCCCATTCTTCAATAGATTTTAAATTGTTCCTCATAAATTCTCTATCTGACACTGTTAGAACCAGACCACACAACTTTGTGTCATCAGCAAATTTTGAAAGAACAGTTTCTACAACAGGTTCTACAATACTTTGCCCACTTGAGAAACACTCTGGCACTGGAAGGGAACTGTCATCACATTCAAAGTACTCTTCATGTTCTGGTAGGTCACCAATTGGTCTCAACTCATCTGTCTCCTCCTCAGGGAAATCACACAGTTCCACCATACACAGTGATTCAATATCATCAGACCTGACACTTTGCACTTCACTCTCAGGGAGCATTGGCTCCAAGGACAAAAGCTGGCGGGTTAGGCAGTCCAGAGGGCCCAGCTTCATCCCCACAATTGACCATGGGGCTACCTTGAAACAGCTGACTCAGTTCATAAAAAGGGTGATAACCATAATTGCACTCACTCTCATCCAAAGTGGACTGACAGCCACTATTGATTTGGGTTTGCTGTAGAGAAAACCTTAAGTCAGTGACTATGGGGGCAGGCTTACCCTGTTTCTGTTTTGCAGCAACCCGGGTCACTGTTCCAGGGGAAGCAATCTCTGTGGGCTCACATTCAATCATTATTTGACCAATGGGCAACAAATGGTTTCGGTGCATGATTTTGACATCTTTTGAGTTGTTTTCCGGCCTCACTTTGTACACAGGTAAACCTGGCAATTTGCCTACTACTATGTGGGGAAGATGGTGCCACCAATCAGCAATTTTGTGTTTTCCATGCAATCCTAGATTCCGCAACAACACACGGTCTCCAGCTTGAAGCTCTTGGGCCTTCACCTTTTTACCATACCTTCTCTTATTGGCCAAGTTTCTCTTTGCAGCCAAGGTCTGAGCTAGTTGGTAAGCATGGTTCAATTGAGCTTTTAGCTTTTGCATGTACTGTAGGTAATTCTCAGCTCTGACCCCATCAGGAGAGACCCCAAAACAAATGTCCACTGGTAACCGAGCCTCTCTCCCAAACATGAGGCGATAGGGAGAGAACCTGGTAGCATCATTTTTGGTACAGTTATAGGCGTGGACCAAGGTGCTGATCTGCTGGCTCCATTTTGGCTTGTCTTTTGGGTAGAGAGTGCCCAGCATGTCAAGCAGGGTGTGATTAAATCATTCTGGCCGTGGATCTCCCTGCGGATGATAAGGGGTGGTTCTGGACTTCCGCACCCCCATAGAGAGAGCATCTTCTTGATTAAGCAACTCTCAAAGTCCCTGCCTTGGTCAGAATGAATTCATTGGAGAGCCCCATAGTGAACAAAGAACTTCTCTATCAGCACCTAGGCCACGGTGGAGGCCTTTTGGTCTTTGGTGGGAAAGGCTTGGGCATATCTGGTGAAATGATCTGTGACCACCATGTTACTGATATTTTGCTGATCAGGTTCCAAACTTAGAAAGTCAATACAAACTAACTCCATAGGCATGCTGGTGGTGATGTTAACAAGGGGGGCAGCCCTCTGTGGCAAAGCCTTTCTCTGTAAGCAGCGACTACAAGTTCGTACATGATGTTCAACATCTGCCCCCATTTTAGGCCAGTAGAATCAGGAACACACCAGGTCAAGGGTTCTGTCGATGCCTAGGTGGCCCATGTGGTTGTGTAGGGACCTCAACACCAAGTCTCTGAAATCTGTGGGCAGGACCAATTGTTGCTTGTCCATCTGACCCCCCCTGTCTACAGTCTCTCGGTACAGTAACTGATTTATTAGCTTCAATTTAGGGCCTTCTTTGTACAATAGTGCAGTTCTCAAGTCAGAAGAGCGTAACTTGGACACATCTTTCCCTGTGTAGAGGGCTTCGAGGGCTGATTGAATCATGGGGTAGTGGGATTGAGCTCACTGGAGGCTGTTATTATCAAACTGAGGCAATGCGCTAATATCTAACGCAGAAAAGTGGCAGTATGGTGCTGGTATACAAGTGTCAGAAGGGTCCAAGCAGTCAACCAGGCAGTCCACTGCATCAGTGAACATCTGTTCCTCCTTGTCAAACTTCTGGCACAGGGCTCGAATGTCAGGTTCGGACAACCTGACCCAATTACCTTTGGAAGTAGGCCTTCGGGAGAGGGCATCAGCATCTACGTGATTCAGGCCCGACCTGTATTCAACAGCATAATCATAAGTGGACAATGCAGAAAGACACCGATGCCCGGTAGCATCCAATTTAGCTGAAGTCTGCACTTAGGTTAGTGGATTATTATCTGTCTTTACCAGTATCTTTGCTCCATACAGATAGTCATGAAATTGGTCAACAATGGCCCACTTCAACATCAAGAACTCCAATTTATGTACAGGATAGTTTTATTCTGATGGGGTCAGACTCCTACTAGCAAAGGCCATTGGTCTCAGGCCATTCTCATGCTCCTGATATAACACAGCTTCCAAACCTTGTAGGCTAGCATCAGTGTGTAACACATAGGGTTTAACAGGATCAGCATATGTGAGGACAGGAGCATGGGTGAGCTGATATATGATTTTGTGGAAAGCAGCCTCGCAGTCGGGAGTCCATCAAGATCCAAAAAATTCACCCGGGTGGAAGTACACTTTCTCTGATTCGATGGAGGCCACTCGCTTGTACTTTTTGTTCATAGGAGGGTAACCCTGGGTAAGAGTCAGCAGTGGGCGAAGCACTCTTGAGTAATCTTTTATGAACCGTCGGTAAAAACCACAACATCCTAGAAAACGTTGTAATTCTTTTAGATTGTGGGGCTGGGCCCAGGTGGTCAAGGCCTCAACTTTGCTAGGATCATTGTCGATCCCCTCAGTGGATACTATGTGCCCCACATACTTTATGGCGGTCTGAAAGAACTGGCATTTGTCGATGGACAGCTTAAGGCCGAAGTCTTCCAGTCGGTCCAACACTTTAAAAAGTCAGCTCTCACGTTCCTCCAATGAACTTCCAAACACAATAACATCATCTAAGTATACCAGGCACTACAACAAGTTCATGTCCCCCACTGCTCATTCCATCAGTCACTGAAAAGTGGCTGGAGCACCAGAAATCCCCTGGGGCATTTTCATAAACTTATAGAACCCCAGTGGACAGATAAAGGCTGTTTTCTCAAGGTCTTTTGGGGCCATAGGGATCTGGTAGTACCCACTGTGGAGATCCAACACTGAGAACCACTTGCTTCCATTTAAACAGTCCAACGCATCCTGAATACTGGGCATGGTGCATTGATTGGGGATGGTCCGCCTGTTAAGGGTCCTGTAATCTACACATATTCTTACTGTCCCATTCTTTTCCTCACCACCACAATAGGTGAAGCATAAGGGCTTCTGGATTCTTGTATCACACCAGCCACAAGCATTTTCTGCAGGTGTCTTCTTACATCATCTATATCTGCTGGTGCCAGGCACCAAGACCTCTCACGGAATGGCCATTCGTCTTGCAGGCGTATGTAATGCTCCATTCCTTGGACACATCCTACATTTCATTCCTTCAGCGAAAACACCTTATCTCTCTGGGTGAGTCTCTGGCTGATTCTAGCCTTCCATTCTGCTGGCAACAGGGAATCACCAAAGTCAAACAAGTCGGGCGTCACTTGGTCAGTCACTCCAGATGGCTTGTTACTAGGTAGCACTGCAGTGTCTGCACAGTGTACAGCAGCTAAGGTGCAGAATCTATTCACCCGAATTTCTCTATCTGACACATTGTGAACCTGGACCATGACCCGTCGGGCATAGGCATGAGCACGAGCGGGAAGGATACTGGGCTTAATCAGCAAACCTTCCAGCAATTTCCCATTGCCTGGAGCGTCCAGCAAGAGTATCTTATTCTTGACATTGTTCCGTAAGCAGACCTCCCCTTGTAGGGTACACTGGGTGTTGGGGTCCAGGACCATTGACTCAGGATCCTTCTTCCATACTACCCCAACTGGCTCATCTTGATCCACCTCTTCGGCATTCTGCCACAACTTATATGCTCTCTTAATAAAGGCAGGAATCCTCAGAGCCCTACCAGTTCATTGCCCCTGTTTCTCATAGCATAGCTGCGCCAATCTCCTGAACATATGAGCATTCGTCCCGATTAGTAGAGGGATCCCATCGTACAGTCCAGTAGGGAGACATACCAAAGCTAAGGTCTCCACTTGCTCCGCCACTGAAGTAGGAAAAGACAACCAAATCCTGATATACCCGGCATAGGGGTAGGCCTTTTCACTCAACCCCTAGACATGTAGTCCTTCCAACGGTTGTAGGGGCACATCAGGCAAGTGCTTCCAATACCAGTCCTGAAACACTATAGTTACTTGGGAGCCACTGTCAAGCACAGCCCTAGTAGACACACCATTCATTTTTACTGTAGCTTCCATAGTTGGGCCCACCACCTTGGACCATTCAGGTGGCACTGAAGTCGGTGTCGATCTGGCATTGGCTTTGGTAGCGTAACGTTTCTGAATAGCTCCCACTGGTGGCCAGTTGTTACTCCATCGAACTGTAGCTAATAACCGGGCAGTGACTTTCCTTAAATTCTCTGATAACCAGCAGAAGGCATGGATATGTCCATCCTCCCCACAATGATAGCAGAAATTAGGCTCTCTAGGGGCTCACAGGTTCACAGGGGTATTGAGCGGCTCATCTTTGGCTCGTGCTTTGAGCCCTTGATCCTCTGGACCACTACCGGGATGGAGACTGGGTGGATTGCACAGCAAGTCCCCCACTAGAGCTTTCAATTCTCGCACTTCTTCCAGTAGATTACCCTCAGTCTGGGGTTCTGAAGAAACAACATGTACTCCCACTCCACTTTTGGCCTCTGGTGAGGCCTGATACAGGTCAGGTTCTCTGGCTGCTTCTGTCAACTCTTTAATCAACTCTCTCAACTGCTGGGCCTCATCAGAGTCACTCTTCTCAGGAGTCAGGCAGGTACCAACCATCCCCACATAGGACTCCCAGCCCTCTTCATCAGTCTCCATTTCACGAATTTCCTTCATAAGATGACAGTACTCAGGAGGGTTAGCCTTCCTATCTTGTAACTTGAGTTTCAGTATCATTACACTAGAACGTCAGTCTGACTTTAGGATATGGTCCAATCTGACCAGGTTGAGCTCCTTCGCGGGCACTCCCCGTTTTCTGTGGGCCCTCTGCAGAGCCCTCTCAATTCTGGTAACAAAAGCAGACAATTTCTCATTTTTCCACTGCTTAGCTGACTTGAACTTCCACAACAGGTCATCCCCTGACTCAATACTACCATACACTCCTTCCAGTGCAGACAGGTATTCAGCTGCCATATCCTCTGGACTAGTTGCTCACAAGAAATGGATGGCTTCCAGTGCAGGGCCCCTCAAAGTCTCCATCGGCCTCTTTCTCTTTTCCCCCTCTGAACATTGCTATTCTTGTACTAAAGGAGTGGCATAGTCCATCCATGTTTCCAAGTCATCTCCCCCGGGGGCACTGGGGCTGTGCCTAAAAAGAGTCTGAGCTTTCAGTAGGACTCCAACTGTATTGAGGGAATCACTATGGGGGAGGGGGCTACAGGAGAACTCTTTGGAGAAGCAGGGGAGGTGGCTGGGGAGTGCAGGGGTGTGTGTTCCTCTGAAAGGTCTAACACCTTTACAAACTCTTGGGCAGTTCACCCTTCAGGTGCTAATAGTTTGGGCAACTTATCCTTGAACCCTTCTATACGGGCGGGGGGACCCACCCGGGGTAGTCGGATCACTGTGCAAGTGAATGACCCTCCACCCTTTCTGGGTACCCTCAGGAAATATAATGGGGGGTACTTTCTCTGGCTCTATCAGGGAGCTACAGAAGAGCAGCGCTATCATAGTCGGTTCAAACAGATCTGCATCTCTCCCCTTTACCTCAACTTTACCCAAACCCTTAACATGCTCCACAGTGGCTGCAGTATCAGCATTAGCAATCCCTAATGGGACATCCAGTAATAGAAGATCCTGTCGGGGGTCCACTGCATCATTCGGTGCACTAACAGCTTATGAGGGGCAATTTTCAGCTTGGGCGTAGCTAGGTCCTCCATTTTCTCCCCAAAACTAAACATAACAGGGTAACTTCTTCCCTTGGCTACTAGCGGATGCAAATCCCAGTGGTGCCTCCAAGATGTAACCCCTAGGCGGTGCTATCCCAAGGGCTACTACCCCTGCCTGCTTGGCTAGTAACAGGTTAAGGGCCTAGGTTCAGTGATGGGTGCCTCCACCCAAAAGTCAGGGTTGGTATCAGTATGACTAACCAGGCCACAGCCCTCTGGGATACTGTGACCCCCCTTGTCTCCCACTAGTGGCCCACACAGTACACAACATTTACCTTCCCAACACCCCAGATATGCTTTGTGCATACACCTAGATTTAGCACTTAACCCCAAGACTGGTTCCTTCAGCTTGGCTCTGGGGACCCCCTGTAAAATAAGGTGATGCAATACAAGGGCAACAAGGCAATACCTTCATCACAAACTGACACCACAGTCAATGTAAATTGCAGAAAAAAGTAGATCTGATTTATTCAGGGGACTATAACAAGGATGGGGGATAATCAGGTTAATTTGCTTAATCACACTAAAAATCACACTGCTGTGCATGCAATCAGGGTCACAATTAGTCACACTCTCTGGGTATCCAGGATGTAGAAAGGGGCTAGCCAGGTCCATTGCCCAGGGTAGGCCGGCGTTGCAGCTGGTTGGGGCCCTGTGAAGAAAGAAACAACATCCACACCCCTCAATTGTAATCCGGAGCCGGAGGGCTCAGTTCATGGAAACAACACAGTAATCAGATAACACACTTTTGGTTTAAAAGATAGGTTGCAGGGAGCTACCCTGTTTACTACTCACGATACCCAATGCAGAGGACAGCATCGATGATGGTTGTTCTGGATTGCCAGAAGGAACCGGGTAGGGAGACGAGACCCTCATGGCAGGGCCCAACTGCATTTGATAGCAGGCCGATTCAGTCCGATACAGCTCAGTTTGGGGGAGGGAAACAGGTTTCAACCCCCCTCCAGTTCGCAGCACATTTATATGTAAAGAAAGTTTACTGTACCAGGCAGGCTACTCTTCGATCCTGATTGCAAAATTGCTACTGAAACCCGAGAGTACAACGGTAGCTAAAGTTCCTGACAGGCCGATCGCTTTTAGCAAAATCTTTGGTCTTCTTCAGGTGAGCCTGGTATCCTTCCAACAGCTTACTTCACAACATACCACGCGGATCACTATCCAACTATTTTCTTTTCTCTTTCTCTTTCTCTCTCTCAGTAGGATGTCAACAGGTCAAGTTTCGGGCCTTCCACGGTTCTCCCGTGCGAACTACTGCACAACATGGCCACTCGATTATGCAAGATCTTTCCTCTTCAACTTCCAAATCGAATCTGGCTTGCCAGCAGACAGCTCAGGGGATTTTCCTTTAGATTCAAAAGGTTTGGTTAGGCAGTTTAGCTGTCAATCACAGTAAGAGCTCCCCCTTCTGTTGCAAAAAGGCGCCAACAGTCTAAAAATACAAATCCCAACTGGTAATCCATACAGTCACGTTTCAGCAGGCTCCATTTTAGAGTCCCCCAGTACTGATTGGTCCAATTTGGCAGTTTGGGCCCAAAATGGTGGAGCGAAACTGAAAAGTCCTTGCTGCAAAGAAGGCAGGTTAGAACAAACACTATATCTTTACCACTCTAAATGTTTATCAGTAATTAGTTACATCTCACAACAGGGCTCCGTCTGCGACACTAGTGACAGCAGAAACGGAGCGAGGATTCAGCAGCCTGGGCGGGATTCAGGCAGGTAAACATACAGTCCCTCTATAAAGATTAATTATGACTGCAAGCAGGCAGCACTTAAAGAGACAGCACATGGAGGCTTTAAAGGCGCTCACTGGTAACAACATCTAAACGGCTTAAACACCAAACACCTACCAGGCGGTGAGCAATTAGGCAAGCTCTGGGAAGACTTTTCAGGAACCCCCATTTGTAGGGGGGTTACACCTGTATCTCCTGTGTGTGGGGGGGGGGAGATTCAGAGAGGAGAGCAAAGTGCAGTGGCGGGTATGAGGACGGGAGTTAGTAACAAAGTGGAAGAATGCATTTAGGTTGATGTCGAGCTGGGAGAGGGAGGTGGCAGTGGCCATGGCATAGATATTATCGCCATAATCAAAAATAGGGAGTATGGTTTTGGCTACTAGGACTTGGCGCAGGTGCAGAGGAATGGAGTTTTTGTTTCAGTAAAGCACTCCAAGTTTGGGATGAAGCTTGGTGCACATAGAGTTGATGTGTGTTGAAAAGTCAAGGTGTTGATCTAACCAAAGGCCAAGGTATTTATAGGATGTTACTGAGTCAAAGGTGGACACATCCAAGAAGGAGAAGGATGGGCTAAGTGGGAGTTTGGCCAGCTTGTTGGGAGTCCCAAAGACCATGGAGACAGTTTTTTTAGTGTTAACATTCAGGCTATTGACTTGGAATCAGTGGAGGACCTGGGTGAAATCAGACTGGAGGGTAGAGAAAACAGTGCCAGGAGAGGGACTGGAGGCCCAAATGATGGTGTCATCTGCATAGAGGTGAATGTTTGAATGTGGCACGCTTTGGGGAGGTCGTAGATGAATACCATCAAGAGAATTGGACCTAGAATTGAGCCCTGGTGGACTCCTGCAAGGATGGGGATGGGAGATGACACTGAGTTACCCACTATGACAAACTGCAGTCTACCATTGAAGTATGAGCTGAACCAATTTATTGTGGAGGAAGCCAGGCCAGCTGAGTGGAGTTTTTGAAGGAGGAATGGGTGGGAGACTGAATCAAAGGCTTTGGCGAGGTCTATGAAAATCCCCACTGTGATGTGACTGCTGTCAATAGTGAACAGTATGGAGTTTGTGACACGGAGTAGGGAGGAAATCATGGAATGATTTCTGCAGAAACCAGGCTGGTAGTCAGAGAAGAAGTTCAAGGAGGAAAGGAAGTCAGATAGTCTAGCCAGAACTAGGGACTCTTGTAGTTTGGCGAGTGAGGGGAGGTGGGAGATGGGACAATAGTTGTTAGGACAGGAAGATTCACCACCTTTGGGGAGTGGGATTATTTTGGTCTGTTTCCATAGTGTGGGAACAGTGTTTGTGTAGAAGGAGAGGTTGAGGATGTGAGTGAGGGAGTAGGTTATTTTTGGGGCGGAGAATTTTTTTTCCCCCAGTTGTTTAATCAGGAGTGGCACACTAAGCTGAAAGCTTGTTTACAGGTGCAACCTGGGAGCACAGAGAAGTTAAGTGACTTGCTCACGGTCACATAGTATGCAAGTGGGGGCTGTGAGATTCAAACCCAGGTCTCCAGATTTGCAGCTCAGAGGCTTAGACCACTGCACTATACTGCCTCCCCGCTATACTGCCTTCCCGACTGAATTATTAATTATAACATATTAATTATATATACCAATTAATTATTATTATTTATGAATATACCCTGCAGTCATCTAGCATATCCTAATGACCTTGTGTTAAAGTCACAAGTTCCCTAGGTATGAAGAGAAATCTACATTATACAATGGCAAGAAAATTTCCTGTCCTCTGATTGGTCAGTCTGTGGCAGGACCCATGATGTTATCCAGCATAGCATCACAGGTCTAGTCTCAGCCTCACTATGAATCTCCTGACTGATTGCTTAGGATTTGTTGGATTTGGATGATTTTTTTCTTTTTCTCTGAAGAAACCAAAACATTTTTCCCCACTAACAAAAACATCTTTAATATTATTTTTTTTTTAATTCTGTATAACAACAAGCCATTGTATAATAGGAATAATGCCTTCCAGAGTGTGTGTTGCGCTGAGATAACGTCACTTCTGGGGTGATTGGCCACACTCGGCCTGTGGCCTTGTGCCCAATCACCCCAGACGTGACTTTATCCCAGCACAATACACACCCTGTTGGGCATTATTCCTTTAGCAATTGCTTTTTTGAAATTGACTGATTATTACCAACTCAAATTAAAATATTTCCAAAACAAAATAAATGATTCTAAAAAGTAATAAAAAAACCTTAATATTCATTCATTTATTTATGTATTCATGTATTTATTCATTTATTGACAGAGTTTTATCAGGAAAGGCCTATTGAGCCAAAACAGTTTGTTTCCAGAGGCATCCTTGGGGCAGGGTTACAAAGGAAAAAACAGCACAGTAGCACTTATTAAATGGGGAGATCAAAAATGGCAAAATGGTATAAAAGTTGTGATTTTCAAACAATGGTAAATTGAATGTCCACATTACATACATCAAGGGCAAGGCTAAGCTTTGGATAAAAGTAAATGAGTGATTCAACTGTAAGTATGGTGGAAATTCCATTCAGTGAGTACTCCAAGCCGTAGATGTTTAATTGGACTTGATTTTTTTCTGTTCTGCAGAAATTTGGGGTATGAAGGACCCAATAAGGTGGAAGTATTGTTTAGTAATGTCTATTGCAACCTACTTAGGTTTCCAAATTCCCTCATGTATGATTTGTGTGGAATTAGCACAACAGTCATTAGTCATGTTTTCCACTACATCAGGGAGAAGAGAAAAAACAAGAGCTGGAATAGTGAGGATCAGAAGGGAAGAAGGGGAAGACTGTGCAGAGGAAAACCTGTTAAAAGCAGATATTTTGAACAAGTACTTTGCTCATTTTTCACAGTAAAGGTTGGGGGGGGGGCCGGCCACCAGATAGCAGTAAAGATAGAGGAGGGGGATGACACAAGTCATTTTCCTTAGGAGGCAGTACTGAAAAGACTTGCTACCTTAAAAGCAAAAGGCTGTGGGACTGAACGGGGTACACCCTAGGGTATTAAGGGAGCTCAGAGGAGCCATGTTCAACAGTTTTCTGAAATCAGGAGTAGTTCTGGAGGACTGGAGTCGAGCTGACATGGTCCTTCTGCAAAAGAGTGACAGCAGGGAGGAATCTAGTAACTGCAGGCCTGTCAGCCTAACTTTGGTGGTGGGGAAACTAATGGGGTTCCTAATAAAGGAAAGACTGGTTGAATACCAGGATGACAGGCAGCAAAGATTAACTGGGAAGGTCATGCCAAACAAATCTGATAGATTTCTTTTACTGGATGATCAAGGAGATAGATGAGGGGAGGGCAGTGGAGATGGCCTATCTGGATTTCAGCAAGGCCTTCAGCTCAGTGCTACACAGAGGGTTTCTCAGGAAGCTGACCAATTCAGGGGTTGGAACAAAATGGTAAATTGGGTTCACAACTGGCCAAAGGATATGAGGCAGAGGGTAGTAGCAAATAGTACATTCTCCAGTGACGGGTGGGTGACAAGTGGGTGCTGTCATGTTCGGTGCTGGGACCAGTGCTCTTTAATGTCTTCATAGGGGACATTGCAGCGGAACCGATGGGGAAGGTCTACCTATTTGCAAATGGCACTAAGATCTACAATAGGATGGGCACCCAGGAGGGAGTAGAAACAATGCAGAAGGATCTGGGGAAACTCGAGAAGTGGTTAAGGAAATAGGATTCAATGCCAAAAAGTGTAAAATCATGCACCTACGGCACAGGAAACCCAGAGCCAGCTATAAGATGGGGGGTGTTGGCAGTTACTAGACAAGAAAGGGATCTCAGAGTTGTTACAGTGAAGAACCTCAAGGTGGCAGCTCAAAATGACAAGACCATGGGCAGGGCTAGTGGGATGATAGGTGATTCAGGGAGGGGCATCTCCAGCAGGAGGAGGGAGTTTGTGCTCCCACAGTACCACTCCTTGTTATGACCACACCTGGAGTACTGTGCACCATTCTGGAGGCCACACCTCCAGAAGGACATTAACAAGGTGAAGTGGTCCAGAGAAGAGCAACCAAGATGGTGCAAGGATTGCAGGGGAAACCCTATTAGGAGAGGCTGAGGAACCACAACCTGTACACTCTGGAAGACAGGAGAGCAAGGGGTGACATGGTTGAGACCTTCAAGTACATCACAGGGATAAACAGCTTGCAGGGGGAGAGCCTCTTCCAAGTGAGGACAAGCACCTTGATTAGAAGACGTGATGAAATTGGAAGGGGCAGATTCAAGATGGACATGAGGAAATATTTCTTTACTGAGAGTGGTGGAAGCATGGAATCAACTGCCAGCCATAGTGGTGGAAGTTAGAATGGTGGTGAGTTTCAAACATGTATAAGATAGACGTATGGCTAAAATAATACAAAAACAGAAAGGAGGAGCCCCAGGGACCACTTAGGGCCCACAGAGATAAAATAGGTAGGAAATCTTTATGCAGACTGGGTGGGCCAAGCGATCTTTTTCTGCTGACAGTTTCTTTGTTTCTACATTTCTATATTGGATATGGGTATGGATATTTAGTTCCCTGAATCCTTATCCCCTTTGCAAGTGAAGTTACAAATGTTAGTAAGAATCAGTGGCAATGTTAAACAGAAGGGCATAGAAGATATCAGCACTTACAAATTGTTGAAAGCGTTTTCTCTGAAGGAAATAATTAATCAGTCCTTGGCATTAATGAATGTCTAGGGTTAACATTGCAAGTTTTCAACACTTTCATTATTGTTTCTACAGATATTGTTTGACCTGGAAAAATACCA
This sequence comes from Neoceratodus forsteri, assembly GCA_016271365.2. Taxonomy (NCBI): domain Eukaryota; kingdom Metazoa; phylum Chordata; order Ceratodontiformes; family Ceratodontidae; genus Neoceratodus; species Neoceratodus forsteri. The sequence goes on along the minus strand of CM028131.1, from coordinate 887,817,983 downwards.
ATTTGTAAAAGGTTTTTCTAGCGTGTACATTTTTTATAAAATTGATACATATGTTTTTATGATTCTCAGATGTTGTCATTTGGTATGTGTAATTTTTACATTGTTATGGTTTCTTTTAATGGATCAGTATAAGAAACTTGAACTATATACATCAGTGACATAGGGAAGGGGTTAAAGGCAAATATGTGGCTCTTTCAAGATGATACTATGATGCACCAGCTCTGGTAGAAACCATATGCTCAAACTAATTTTCAGTTCATCTCACTTATTAAGATTTATTTTTCATCTGTACCCCAACATTTTGCCAGCATTATTTCACAATGCTTTGAAGTCTCATTACCACAATAATTATCCTGTGCCAACCAGTCTCTGAATTTGTGAGAGACTGGCTGGCACAGATACCATTGTGGTAATGAGACTTCGAAGCGTTGCGAAAAAATGTTTAAAATACAGTTAAATCATGTTATGAGATTGATTCAGAATGAATTGAGGTGGTGCGCATCAAAACTGAAATAAGGGTTCTTACAGAAAATAATTAATGAATGTCACATTTTATCACAAATATTTTTATTTTTGCTTAATAGTTCCCCCAGAAGAAGCCAGATGCTGGTGAAACATTGGGGTACAGATGAAAAATGAATCTTAAAAATGAGATGAACTGAAAATTGGTTTGAGCGTATGGTTTTTACCAGCGCTGGTGCATCACAGTATAATTGAAGATTTCCACACACACACTGTCTCCGCATCCTGAACATTGGAGAGTAATAAGAAGCAGATTTCCCGTGGAAGTTTTGTTTAATTGGCTCTTCCAAGATAATGCAGAGCTTTGTGTGAGAGTGAACATGTACACAGGGGTTTAACAATATGACAAAGGATGGGGAGAGATTTGAAAAGTGGTCAAGTATTGGGTAGCTGAAATTCAACACCAAAAAGTAGTGCCCATAGGGAAAAGAACCCTAAAATGGAGTACTGGATTGATGGAGTGAGAGGGGTCACACTAGGGAGGAAAGGGACATGAGGATTATTACTAATGACAGCATGAGGTCCATTTCTCAGGGCAGTTAAAATATGGAAAAGTCAGTGGAATGCTGGAGCAAATAGGAAGGGGCTTTGCTAGCAGAAGGAGAGAGGCGATCCTTGTCACAATAGTTATCTGCTTGTTATTATTTGTATTATATTTTTGCTATAAAATATGTATTTTTTAATTCTGCTTGCGAAACCTGGCAGTCAGCACAAAGCATCCTGGGATATTAGATTTTTGAAAATATACTGTTCTCTCTGAGCGGAAGGAAACAGTTAATTTCAAAGAGTCTAACACATGCCTGGCAAAAACCAGTGTGGAAATCATAAAAGTCATGTTCTCAGAGAGTTGGTGCTTTGAAGTGAAAATATTGCTTTTTTACGAGGTGACAGGAGGGAGAATGCTTCCTAGTCTGTCTATGTCAAAAATCGCACAATGTTGAGAGGTGGTTTTCAGACTGTTTTCCTGAGAGATCAAAGGGATAGCGCGACCTGTCATAAAGCATGCTCTGTGACTCACTTATTAGGAAGTATATATATTTTTTCTAATTGGAATGTTTGGCAGTGTGCAGGGGCATGTGACTGACCAATTAATTACAGGACTAAGAGTGACCTCATGCCAACAACCTGAGCAGTGACATCATAAAGAGGGTGGTACGTTAACTCTTTGAAACTGGTGAAGCCTGCTGAAAGGACTGACACTCTTTTCTGGACTTCCAAGAGACACTCTTGTTCTGATCTTATAAGTGACAGTTTTATTCTTGACTCAAAAGAGGTCCTTCTGCCAAAATAGATAATTTCATTCCATTTATTTACCAGCTGGAACTAGGGTAGACTTAGTTATTCAGTGCAAGGCACTTTGTTTATAACTGTCCATTTCTTTTCTGACTGTACCCTTAATGTATATATGTTCTGTGCTTTGTATTTTATTTACTATTTTTAATTTTAATAAACTTTGTTTTTCCTTAAAACATTGCCTGAATCTTGCTCATTTTGAGTGTGAATGGTGCAACAGTCTTAATATTCTAACACAGCTGTTAAATGCTTATTGTGTCACCTTATGCAGCCACGCTAACAAGGATCTGTGTAAAGATCAAGCAACGTAAGAAAAATACCGGCGTCTCAACTGAGTCGGAAGGGGGTTGTGAACCACGTTGATTGTATGCCCGCTGGGCCAAGTATATTGCGCTGCTTTCCCCAAAGAGAGTGTGATCTTTCTATCTGTTACCTGTGTATGCTACCTAAAAAGGGTTCATAATTGACCCCAGGACTCAAGACTGGTAGTTGCTCAGACCCAAAACAAACAGGAGGGTGTCCCTGTTTGTCCCCTGTTCACAAATAACACTTCAAGGTGGAGCACTGTGGGAGCAGAGGGCCTGACCACAGGAGTGGGTTTGTGACAATCCTCTCCCTGTACAGGTCCTAGATGAGGCCTTATCTTGAACACTGTGTACAATTTTGGAGCCCACAGCTGAAGAAAGATAGGGACAGACTGCAAATGGTCCAACAGAGATACAAGGACAGCTGGGAAGAAAATACAAGGAAAGGTTGAAATGTTTAAACATGTACTCCCTAGAAGCCTGAGAAGAGAGTGGAGACATGACTGAAACATTCAAGTTTCTGCAAGGAATCAATAGGGTAGAAACCTCAGAGTTGTTTACAGTAAATGGCAGCTGGAACACCAGGGGATACAAATGGAGTTTCTGTTGACCAGAAAAGGAGGGCTAGGAATTCTAGCTGTTTTCAGCCTCATCAGCGATACAGGTGGGAACCAACTGAAATTAGAAACATAGACAATGACGGCAGAAAAAGGTCCAGCTAGTCTGCCTGAGTTCCCTGTTTGACCCTGAGGTCTACTTCTTCTCCAGGGTCCTAGTTCTCCCCACTCCACCTCCATTCTTTTCTCTGATTCTGAGGCCCTGAACAACAACTATACCCTTCATTGTGTCCCAGCCATGTTTAAAACCACTAATAGTTTTTGCACCTCAGCTGGTAGCCTATTCCATGGCTCCACCACCCTTTCTGTAAAATAGTATTTCCTCACGTCCCTCCTGAACCACCCTCCTGTTATCTTACACTCATGACCATGGGACTGCAAGCTGGTATTCAAGTTAAATAGTTCCCACAGTTCACCCTGTTAATTCCTACTAGGAATTTGAAGGTCTCTATCATATTCACTCTCCCTTCTGGTTTCCAGCAAGTACATATTCAGTGCCCAGAGGAACTCCTCATAGGAATGCCCTGCTGGCCCTGGACCTGAATCATTTTTTGTTACCCTGTGCTGCACCTTCTCAAGCCTATCCCTATCTTTTCTGGGGTGAGGACCCCAGAACTGGACGCAGTACTCCAGATGTGGCCTCACCAAGGACCTATACAGGGAACATATTACTTCCCTTTTTCTGCAATCAATACCTCTTGCGATACATTCATGCAACCTATTTGCCTTGCTATAAGACTCGGTACACTGAGCTGATTGCTACAGAGAGTAGCTGATGATAACTCCAAGGTCTCATTCATCAGCCATGGTACTGAGTCTCTCCCCTCCCATCCAGTACTCTGCCCTGAGGTTTTAATTCCTTAGGTGCATCATCTTACACTTTTTAGTATTGAATTTCAAATGCCAAACTCTTGACCACCCCTTCAGCTTTTGCTAGTCTCTCTGATTTTCTTTATTCCCTCATCACTATCTGCCCTCCCACAGAACTTAGTGTCATCTGCAAAGAGACACAGCCTGCCCTGGATCTCCTCACTAGTGTCATTGATAAACATGTTGAAGAGGACCAGGCCCAAGACAGATCCTGTGGAACCCCACTCATGACCTCCCTCCCTCTCTTCTGATTTAACCCCATTGACCACTACCCTCTGCTGCCTCCCCTTTAGCCAGTTACCTACCCAGTTTACTATGACCTTAGCAGCACACAGATCCACCATCTTCTTCAGCAAGCATCTTTGGGGTACCAAGTTGAAAGCCTTGCTGAAGTCAAAGAAGAGCAAATCCATAGCGTGGCCACTATCCAAGTCCCTCATCAACCAGTCAAAGAAAATGATCATGTTAGTCTGACAAGACCTCCTGCCATGAATCCATGTTGCTTACTATCCTGGAAACAATTGCCCTGCAAGTAGTCCACAAGATCTTCCTTGACCAGCGACTCTATCAGTTTTCCTACAATAAAGGTAAGACTGATAGATCTATAGCACCCTGCTTGTTCCTTGTCCCCCGGCCCCTTATGGAGCAGAACCATGTCTGCCACCCTCCAATCATTTGGAACCATCCATCTTTAGAGAGCTGTTGAACAGACCTACCAGGGGGTCAGCCAGTTCCGCTGCCAATTCCCTGAGTATCCTCATTTGTAACCCATCTGATCCTGGGGCACTATTAATCTTTAGGGCTGCCAGCCCTTTCAGGACCCTTTCACTAGTGAAGGTTGGCTGCCTCATCTCTGGGACCCACTTAATGGCCACTTTGATGCCACTCTCTGACACAGGCTCACTATCCTCTTTAGTGAAAACTGGCAAAGGTAATCATTAAGGACAGTGGCCTTTTGCCCATCTGCCTCAGTCACCCTATCTCCCTCTGTTAGCCTCACACTTACCCCTCCTTTCTTCCTTTTTTCACTAATATATCTGAAGAACTGTTTTTCTGAGCTCTTGGACCCTTCTGCAATATGTTGCTCTTTGTCTGCTTTTGCCTCCTTAACCATCCTCTTTGCCTCCCTATTTTTCAGCAAATGTTCTTCCCATTCTTCCTCCCCCCCCCACACTTTTCTTTAAATTTGTAGAAGTCCTTTTCTTGGCCCTCACCGCTTCCCTGACCCTTGCCGAGAACAATGGTGGCCTCTTGAAACATGTTATTTTTGGTTACCATCCTCATGTATACCTTAGATACCCTGAGAATGGCCCCCTTAATTGCCCCATCCTGCTTCCATTCCCATCTATGTTGTCCACCCCTACTAACTTATCCCTTGAAGTCTACCCTTCTAAAATCAAGGATTTCAGCTCTCAACTGCAGTTTACCAGACCTGAAGACCGGTTCAAACCAAATGAAGTTGTGGTTACTGTTCTCAAATGGCTTCCCTACTCCCACAGCTCCTACCACCTCTAAGTTGGTGAGCACCACATAGAGAATTGCTATCTGCGTGGCGGGCTGCTTAACCACCTGTACCAGTAGACAGTCCTAGAATGCATCCAGCAAAACCAGAACCATTACCTTTCCTCAGTCCTCTGCCCTGCTCTCTCCTCCTCTTACTCTGTACATACGAGAGACTCTTGAACTTTCACCATTCGTCATCCTCACTCATGTGTTGGGCAAGCTGCCATCTCCTACCACCTCCCCTCCCTCTGGAACCTCCTCCCCTTTCCCCTTCATCTCTCCCCTTCCTTCCAAGTCTTTAGACGCATGCAAAGATCTACTCCTGCTCCCCCCAGTACCTGTTGCCCCTCTCACGAATCCTTTTCACTCTCTCCTCACAGCCTTCCCTGCTCTCCCTTTTCCCTCCTTTACTCGCCTATTTGGTCCTGCCATGCTCTTGGCTCCTTGCTTGCTCTTCAATATGTTGGTGCACCATTTTGATGCTCTCTAGCACATATTGTTCACTGCAGCCATGTATGTTATCAGTCATAGCTCTGGCAATTCACTCAATTTTGGTTTTGACTGCCCACAAAATTTATATTTTTGTATATGGCACTTTGGATGCTTATAACTGCTCTTTATGTACTTACTTCCACTTCCTCCCCCTCCCTTTATGTACATACCTTCACTTCTTCCCCCCCAGGTCACACTGGAAATGAGCCTTGGCTCAGTGTGCCAAATATGAAATAAATAAAATAAAATAAATAAATAAATAAATAAATAAATAAATAAATAAGACCTGGCTTCTGGTGCTGCTGGCCACTGGAACATCCCAATCAATGTCTGGCAGGTTCAGATCACCCATCACCACTATTTTCATCTTAGATATCCCTCTTTCCAGTTGTTCCTGAGCTCTCTGTCCCTCTCCTCCCCTTGCTCTGGTGGTCTATAGATTACCCCCAAGTGCAGTTTCTTGCCTGAGGCTGGTGTGTGTCGCACTCAATTATTTTAAATGTATTTGTATATTATACTAGATTAAGCTGTTGGTGATATTTTTAGTGAATGGGGGAATCTGGCCAGGACAGCTGGGAAAATCCTATACTCTTTCTGTAGGAGGAGCTGCTATCTGTCCTTCCAAGATGGTGGATGTCAGTACTGCGTGTGAGGAAGGTGGGGGTACTGCCCTGGCTGTGAATCAAACCTCTGCCCCTGCCAGTCCTTCAGTGGAAATTTCATCTGTTTCTACTGCTCTTACTTCTTTGGAGCAGGAGCCTGACCCTATGGGATGCGTTCCTGTGTTGGAATCTACTACGGTGTTTCTGAAAGAAATTGCTGTTGCTGAACAGGATCTACTTGTTTGTGTCCGCGAACAGAAAGATAGACTGCAGATTTATTCATGAGCAGGAGTGCTGTTTTCTCTCTGGAAGGCTACTGATGCTGTTGCTGTGGTGGCTGCTGAGCCATCAGATGTTGCGCTGTTGGAGGCAGTTGTTCCTCCTGTGCCTGTCCCATACCTTAGGGGTGAAGATTCCTCTCCCTCGCCCTCGCGTCTCCCCCTCTCTGGTTACAACCACTTGGTCTCCTGAACGTGTTTTGGCTGAGGCTGGCTGGCTGCTGACTGAGGGAGGCATCTGGGTCCCAAACGAAATGGACCCACAAGAACAGAAATATCAGCAGGATGCGCTCTGTTCCTTGGTTGGGGTAAGTGCTGGATTGCCTGCTCCTGTCTCATGTGTAACGGATTTACCAGCTGCTTTTTCTGCCATTCCTGCCATTTTGGCAAATCTGGGGATGTCTCCCTTGCGTAGCCCCCTTGCTCCCAATCTGCAGAACGTGCAGTCTGCCCCCCCCCTTGTCTAGTGATGCTTCTGATGCTGTCTCTGTGCCCATTTGTTTTGAAGGATCCTCTACTGTTCCTGAGACAACACCTGGTATGCTTACTGATTCCCCTTTGGAACACAACACTTTACCTGATGCCTTTCCTGCTGGCCCCTTGATACCAAAACAGTTTGCAGATTTATTTCATCCCACTGGTGAGCCTGCCCACCAGAGGCATGTAGTTTGTTTAATTTACAAAGGTGGCTTGGAGTCCTGTCCAACCTCTCCCCACCGAACTGGGTGTATATTGCCAGAACTCTCTTGAAAGATTCATTAAAGCTTTTTGCTTCAGACTTTTTGCTTTGATCCATACTGGGGACTTTTAATTATGATGTTAGCTTTTGTCATCTTACTGGATTGGACAGATTTTGGAAACAGTATAATTTTTTGAAGGGTATTCCATTGTGGACTCCTTTTCTTGCTGTCCCCCTCACTCATCCCAGTGTCCAGACTGTCACGGTGCTTTTTTGCAATGAAGGAGTAAATATATCTGATGTTCTCTACTGGCTTCGGCAACACTGAGAGGTTCTGGACCATCCAGAGCCTATCATTGCCTCAGACCATATTTGAACAGGGGGGGTAGAAGCTGAAGGTTAAGCTACAGCATACTGAATTTGGGGTTAGGCATTTGCCAAGTAGCTTTTACTTGGTTTGGGACAGGGGGATGTTGTTCTATGCAGCACAGCCCAAATCCTGTTTTAAATGTGGGTCAGGTCTCTCATATCAGTAATGCCTGTGACAGCTCCCGCTGCTCTCATTCTCTTGAATATGGTCATGTTGCATAGAACTATCAAAATACTTTTTGTTACCATTTATCAGAAACATGGTCATTCTTATGCCCATTGCCCCTGGGCCTCCCATAATAGGGGAGGCAGTCTCTCTCTCTCAGGAGGACCTTGAGACACAAGCTCAGAAACAACGTGCTGCACATGCCTCTGAATGGCATATGGAGACCATCAGAAGGGAAGCTTTGGTGCAGACTATTCTTGTGGAGGACCACCCCTTGCTGCTCCTGCCTCTGGCGACTCCCTGCCTGTTGCTAACTCTCTTCCTGTGTCAGTTGAGGTTATGGATCTTGGACAAAAGTCCACCAACCCTGTTGAGCAGGTTCCCTCCTCTCCGATTCAGATGCCCCTCATCCTGAGGTATTTGAGGTTGTTAAACACAGTGGTGCAAATTGTAGACAAGTAGTATGGGAACTCAGGCATTGGCAAATATGAAATGCCGAATGAAGATCCTCAGTCTGAAGGATAGCTGTGTCAAGACACATCTATATGTTTAGACACTAGTAGATTCAGTTAGAGATATAGAAGTATTTCTAGGAAAATAGCATTGTTGTACAAGTTAAATGTTGTTATGGAAACCCTGATTTCAGGTCACAGGCCCAGAAACTGTCATGGTGGTTTAAGAATTTCAGTTCCAGTGTCAGTGGGAAGAAGCACAGGAACAATGTTCCTGCTGCAAAAAGGTACAGGAACTGAGTTCCTGTGCATTCCTGTTCACTCTTATCACTGGTTAAACATAAACGTACATCCAAAAAATCCAGAACTGATCCTCCACATCTTGCTGATAGCTCTAGCCCTGGTTTACACCTACAGAACAAATATTCTGCCCTTAGCACAGGATGGGATTGGAGGGATCCTGCAGATGAGGACAGAGATTCCAAAGTTTCCCCTATTTCTTCCTTGCTGCCTGAATTTTCCTCTGATTTGGTTGACTCTTGGATGGTAACTACTGATTACTGGTTATCAGAAGAGGCTTTGTACCTTTGTCACTCTGTGGAATTCCTCCGTGCAGATTATTCTGTTACAGGATACCTGCCTGAAAACATGATTTGACTTCTGTAATGCTACCAGACTCTGGACTAAAAGTCCAGCCTTTTGGTAGGTGGGGACTGACAGTTTGTTGGTGTGGGAATTTTGTTTCATGGGTCGGACTTTTCAGTCTCTAAATTAGTGGATATTCATCCTGGGAGGGCCTTGATCTTGATGCCACCATTCGTGGGCTTAGACTTTGAGTTATAGTTGTCTATATGCCTTAGACCAAGGCTGCCAGGGTTGATCTACGAACATATGAAAATGCCAGCAGAAACAGGCCTCACGGTCTATTGAGTCTGTTCGATTCTGCAGCTAGTTCCTCAACTTGCAGCTGCTCCACCCTTTCCTCCCTCCCCTCACAGTCATTCCCCCCCCCAGTCTGTCCCATCCCCTCTTGAAACAGCCCACCGTCCTGCAGGAAACCACCTCCTAAGGTAGAGTGTTCCACTTGCCTACCACCCATTCAGTGAAAAACTGTATCCTGAATTCCCTCCTGAATTTCCCCCCTCCAACCTCAGCTAATGCCTTTTGTATCCCTCCCTCTTCTGATCTGGAATATCTCTCCTGTATTAGTCTTGTTCATCCCCTTCAGGTACAGTACTTAAAGGTCTCAATCATATCTTCCCTATCCCTTCTTTCCTCCAGGGAATAAATGTTAAGCATGTTCAACCTTTCCTCGTAGGATTTCCCCTCCAAACCCTGGATCATCTTAGTTGCTCTGTGCTGCACCCCCTCCAACAATTTGATGTCCTTTTTCAGGATCAGGCACCAGTACTGTACACAGTATTCCAGGTGCAGCCTGACCAATAACTTGTACAGGGGAAGGATCACCTCACTACTTCTCGAGGAGATTCCCCTTGCAATACATCCCAGCATCTTGTTGACTTTCACTGCTGCCTTCCTGCACTGAGTGGAGTTGTTCATATTCCCCATTATAATCACCCCCAGGTCCTTTCCCTCCTCTATGCTCCCCAACTGTACCCCTCCCAGCTGATAGCTTCTCCTCTGGTTGTTAGCTTCGAAGTGTAGCACTTTGCGCTTTTTGCATTGAACCCCATCTGCCATATTTCTGACCACTCCTGTAGTTTAGTCAGGTCTTCCTGCAGTCCCCTCCACCCCTTGATGTTGTCCACCACAGCTCCCATCTTGGTATCATCTGTGAACAGACTGATCTTACTCTGGGTCCCATGTGAGATATCTGCTATGAATATCCCAAACAGCACTGGTCCCGGTACCGATCCCTGTGGCACCCCGCTTGTTACTGCTTTTGGTTATGAGAGTTTCCCCTCCACCACCACCCTTTGCTGCCTGCCTTTCAGCCAGTTAGTGATCCATTTGACCATCTTAGTACCCACCCCATCATATTCCAGTTTCCTCCCCAGCCTTCCACGTGGCACAGAGTCAAAGGCCTTGCTGAAGTCTAAGTACAGGACATCCACTGCATGGCCCTTGTCCAGTTACCTGGTCACCCAATCATAGTACTCAATCATGTTTGTCTGGCAGGATCTGCCCGAGGCAAACCCGTGTTGTCACCCATCCCGGAGACCATTGTCCTTCATGTCTGTTTCATGAAGTCCTGCCCTATCTGCATACTTCACGTTGTGTGGTGTTTGGGAGGTGGGATTTTAACTCTGAGATGGATAAATCTGATAGAGGTTTAGCTACTGATAAACTGTTTTGTGATACTAATTGTCTTCGTCCAGTTGTACAACAGGCCTCCTTGTTGAATGTCTACTGAACTTTGCATGCCATGGGTGGACACAACTACAGTATAGCTGGGGTGCTCTACAGACTCGGATTGATTTTCTTTTTAGGTCGCCCTCATTTTCAGTCACAAGGGTCTCTACTCAGTGTACTGAAATTTCTGATCGCAGAATGTTATCAGGAGTCCTACATTGGGGAAATACTTCGCCTCTTGGTAGGAGCCCCTGGCCATTAAATGCTTAGGTCTTCTCCAATCCATCTTTTCAGCCACGTTGGAATACTGTATGGCAGGCCCAAATCTCAGTTCTTTGCCTTTATGTTGACCTGGTCATGTGTTGGAAAGATTGTAAGCAGAATTTTAAGGATGTTTTCCAAACTTACTCTGGACATAAGGTGACTATTGTGTATCTGCAATATTTGTAACTTCAATGATCTCTAGTGGAGCGGGCTGACTATTATTCCCAAATTTCAAACCTGAAAAAAGACATGCAGGATATGTAGGATCTCCAGTATGACAGAGGTCATTCCCTTTACAAGGAAATGCAATTTGGTACCCAGTGCAACAAACACTTCCTGGACCCTTTTTCTGACTGTTGGAAATGTGTGGAGAGTGTTGAATTCTTCACTTTGCATATGACAAGCAGAGTGCCCCTGTTCATTCTAAAGTGATCATCATGCAGGGAGTTTTGACTTATCTTTCAACAGTGTTTGGTACTGCTCCTGCTGTCCCTTCTGCTTCTCCCTTTTTGGAAGGACTCTGTCTCCCTACAGTATCAGCTGCTGACCAAGCTTTGCTTTTAGCACCCATCACCTTACAGAAAGTGAAGAGCTGTATAGACTCTTTGAAAAAACAAAAAACACTGTCCCTGGTCTTGATGGCTTGTGTACTGAATTTTATCAGGCTTTTAAGCTTCAGTTGGCTCCTTATTTGGCAGCGGTTTTAAATCAGTGTCTACAATCTGGGGGCCTACCTGCCTCTCTGTATCAAGCCTGTTTGATTTTTATTTATAAAAAGGGGGACAAGGTAGATTTGAGTAACTGGAGGCCTCTCAGTTTACTTAATACAGATTATAAGATTTCGGCTAAGGTTTTGGCGAACAGATTGGTGCGCTTTGTGGATACCCTTATTAGTCTGTATCACACTTGTTCTGTCAAATCTCGGCATATCCAAGATAATTTTTCTGAGGGAGGTTTTTGTTCAAGGGAATGCCCACTCATTAGCGGGCTATGTCCTTAGTATAGGCCAAGAAAAGGCCTTCGATAGGATTTCTCATTCCTATTTATTTCAAGTCCTTCTAGCTTGTGGTTTACCTCCCCCTTTTGTCTGGTGAATACATTGTCTCTACTCAGTGTCAGTTATTCTTCCCTTGGTCAATGACTGGTTGGGTGGTCCTTGTTCACTACATAGGGGTGTTCATCAGGGGTGTCCCTTCAGTCCTATTTTGTATGTTTTTGGGCCGGACCCTTATTGCCGGCCATTAATGGTAATCCTCAATTACTGGGCTTTCAGTGTCCCCTAATTCTACCCCATTGAAGGTCATGGCTTATGCAAATGACATTGTTCTGTTGGTCCCAGACACTGCCTCTGGTTTTGAGGTTCAGCGCACTTTAGAGGACTTTTCCCTTGCTTCTGCTTCCAAGCTTAATTATGCCAAAAGTAGAGGCTACCCTCTAGGGGTTTCTGCAGATGCTCCTTTGGCAGCTATAGCTTCTGTTGCTATTGTGTAACACAATATTAAGATTTTGGGTGTTATGTTCGGTTCTCCTGATATGGCTGAGCTGAACTGGACTCGGTGTCTTGCTTGTGATGATGAGACAATCAATAAATGGAAAGGCAAATGGATTTCTAAGTTGAAATGAGTGTTTTTGATAAAGGCACTTTCATTACCTTTATTTTTGTATAGTAGTTATATTTTCCCACCCCCAAGGACTCTGGAGGTTAGATTGTATAGTGGGGTTTTGTAAGACCCTATGGGGAAGTCAGTTGAATCCCGTCAGTTGAATCCCGTCAAGTGGGACATCACCTATCATTCTAGGAAGGTCTTGGACCTGGGGATGATTCATCCTTTAGTTTTTCATTATAGTTTTTTTCTTATGATGAATGTCGGACTGTAGCTCCGTAATGTTGAATCTTTCCGAACTTCTGCTGTGGCTGCTTGGTTGACCCTATATGTTCCTGACTGGAAACTTTCCCGGTTGCATACTTTTTGTTTGACTCCCTGTGTTCCTGACTGTGTTATGTGGACCTTTCAAAAGTTTAAACTCTGGAAGCTTTCTTACAGCATTCTGCTTTCTAGTAATAGGAAGTCGCTGTATAGTTCTATCTTGGACCTAAACTTCTGGAGTGCTTTATCTTTCCCTTTTTGTCTCACTCCACATGTTGATTTGGTCTTGAGTTACTTACAGAACCAGAGATGTCCTGTTTTTCTCTGGGATATTTATGGCACCTGAGATTTAACGTGAAAAAGTGCAAAGTGATGCATCTGGGAAAGGGAAACCCAAAGACAGAATATTGGCTAAATGGGGTCAGGCTCAACACCTCACAGGAAGAGAGGGACTTGGGGGTCATCATTTGTGACACTATCAAGCAATCAAGCCAATTTAATAAAGCATATAGTCAGGCAAATAGAATGTTGGGGTGCATAGGAAGGGGAATTGACAGCAGGAGAAAAGAGGTAATTCTCCCCCTATATAGGTCCCTGGTGAGGCCACACCTGGAGTATTGTGTCCAGTTTCAGAGCCCTCACCTTAGGAAAGACAGGGATAGGGTGGAAACAGTACAGAGAAGGGTGACAAAAATGATTCAAGGACTCCAAGGGCTCTCGTACAAGGAGCTTCTGAAGTCACTGAACATGTACTTAAGATCAGAAGAGAGAGGGGATATGACTGAGATGTTCAAAGTCATGAAAGGTTTAAATAGGGTACCCTACACAGAAATACTCAGCAGATTAGAAAGCTTAACTACTAGAGGTCATGAAAGGAAACTGTGGGAAGGGAACTTCAAGAGGGCACTAAGGAAACATTACCTTACTGAAAGGGTCATGGAAACATGGAATGGCCTGCCTGCAGAGGTGGTGAGGGTTAAGGCCATAGCAGCATTCAAGCTTGGGAGGGCCAGAGCAAGGGAAAGCTCTGAAACAAGGATAGACAAATACCATATGGGGGGCTAGTTCCTGGAACCAGTAGAAGATCTAGTAAACTTATGGGCAGACTCGATGGACCCTTTGTCTCCTTCCGCCATCATTTTCTGTTTCTATGTTTCATCTGAATTACCTTTTGGGTTCATCAGCTTAAGTAGACTCTTGGTAGGTTGTGTGTGGTGTGTGTGTGTGCACACCCCCAGGTCTGAAATAATGTATAATGTGCTGGTGTTTGGCACTGAAATGCATTACTTAATTTGGAAATAACTCTCAAGAAGGCAACCAAATCAAAAGCTATGTTGGCTTACTGTAACTTATTGCTCAAGTGCCCACACTCTACAAAATATTTTGCTGTTCAATGGTCAAGTCATTACAAACAAGCATGAAAGAAATCATAATAAAAAATCCAAAATCAGATACACTGATTATTGTACATACTACAATGTTGAGAATTAAAATTCAATACATTATATTAAAGCCTACCAAATATAAATTGTGTCCAAACATATTATTACAGTAAAATGTCCATCAGTTAGAAATAGTTATTTTGTATCAAGAATTGGTTCTGTGTAAATTGCATTATACAAAGTATTCTTTGCCACATTTTCCGTTATATTATATACACAGCTGACATGTGGAAAAAAAAACAGTTGAAATCACTCCAAGGGTACACACAATAAAGGACTGAAAAAACGGGAAAATCAGATCTAATGTATAAGCTCATATGATTGTTCAAGACAAAAAATGCCTATAAAAGGGAGCCCCAGAAAACATGTAATAATGAAAGAAAACCTTAAAAAAAACACATATTTGCATCAGGCATAGTACTTTTCTGTATCCCTTCCACAAATCACCAAGTCACAATCATTATTCCATCTGAGCTGGAACCACTCCAACGTGTACCCCACTATACGCTGAATAGATCCTCAAGTAAAGGCAACCATTCATTCAGTTAAGCACAAGTGCACTAACTTCAGCATAAGTACAAACCAGTCATTAACAGACCAAACACGGCTTTAATTAAAGGCCATTACTAGTCCTGAAAATGCCAAAATTACCATTGAAGGAGCCCATCATGAAGTTCTTTTGTCAACCAAGTGCAGGGTTATACCTGGTCCAGTCGCAATAACCATGAAGCATAATGAGCTGGGTTACATAGCTGAAAGATTAAAATTCCAAGTAAGTTAATGATTGAATTTTAAGCACAAATCCTAGGTCAAACTCTTATATTTTGGGTACTGATCAGTCTTTTTCCATTTTGGGATATTTCCTGAGCTCAGGGAAAATTCAGCATTAGAACTAATAGGCCAGTACCTTGATTCAGCTGTATCCAAGCTGCATTTTCTAGTCAGTGCTCCAAACACTAACTATTAATTGTCAGCTTCTAAGGGATTCCTTAACATCATGCTACATTCCAATAACGGAAGTGTTCAAATTAATCCCTGTTTAGAATTTATATTATTCAATTTCTCCCAACTTTATGGGTGCACAAAAATCACAATATAAAGAACATGTTCTCACATATTCTCTACACATTGAATATGTAATTAAATAGCGTACCAAGAAATATATATCCTAAACATAAAAATAAAAGTTCCTTATGAGGATTAGTATACCACATCCATACCTTTTGAATTAACAGTGTCTCCCACATTCACACTATTCCCCTTGGAGAGAGAACACATAGGGTCAATTCAGTTTAAAATAAAATCAGCAGCACTGTTCCTTGAATGAAGCAGTCCAGCTATAAGGCTTTTAAAAAGTGTGTATTGAAGGCTCAATAGTCATTATGCTGCTCCAAGTTAGTTTATATAGTATGCTGTCAGGCAGACCTTAAACAGGCAGTTTAAAATGGGGATTTTTAAAGATGTAATGGTAGAAGATGTTCAAAATAAAAGACTTAAGGCACTGACTTACAGTCAGGTGATAATTTAAAAATACACAGGGGTTTGATCCAAGGGTAAATCTCACTCTGTAGTACCTGGAACAACATCATGTTTTACCTCTTAGTGAGATTCCTTGTGGTTTTTTTAGGTTCAGTAGCCCAATGTGTTGTTTCAGCTCATAAGCTTGCAAATGTAAAGTACATTTTACAAATTTCTAGACTGCTTTTTTTCTGTTTGCAGTCCTTGTGGCCACATCCTGTTAGCAGACCACATTTATTATCTTCTTAGAGTCATAAGGTACAGCCTTTTGTTTCCGTTAGCAAATGATCCATAAATATAAAATAGGTCAAAAGTACCTCCAAATGAATCCCCCTTAAGATAATCACCTTAGCTCAAAATAAGGCAAGTAAAGGTGCCAGTTACGGGGCTTAAAATGCTGGCAGGACTCCAGGACATTATGTCCATACACTTTCTGTCAAAGAGTATCTGGTCAAACTTTCCAGGAGTTTTTGCCCTCCCAAAGGTCTCAGCAGATGCCTCAGCCGTACTTTTCAGCTTCAGTTCCCTCCTGTCCAGCCTCGTGTGTTCCATTGCTCCATCCTTAATATCAGCCAAAATCATCTAAGGGGTGAGGAAAAAAAGAGAAATCACTCTGCTGAGTGTAGTATTTCTTTTCTTTGATTTAAATATAATCTCCCCAACCCCTGACAATGTTAACATACCTGCTCATGTTTTAAAAAATGCCTTAAATCACACAAAGTGCTACCAAATCTCTTTTCAGGAGCCAGGGGTGAATCTTCCAGTCCTCCAGGCCTCATAGTTCAGCACCCTCCCAGGCCAAAACTTTCAGAATTTCTCAGCGTTACCATCACCAAGCTGGTCCTCGATCCCAAAGTCAACCAGTAAGTCCTCAAAATCATAATTAGTGGCAGTCCAAACAACATCTTTACTACAGTGCCTTTCAAAAGTAGCCACTGTATCCAAACAAACATGAGAAATGCCAATATACACTTTATGCTCTCCAACGCTCCAGAGAAACAGAACATAATATCAGATATGAAACAGCAAACTCTTAGGCTTTAAATCATTCAAGCAAACTCAATGTTAAAAATGCTGAAGCTTATAACAGGGGAATCCCTGAAAACAGATCCAAATTCCTCCAAACTTAGGTAAAGAGCTGGAGCAGTGTGGAGCACAGCACCATCACAGCCATCTTGCTCAAGTGTCATATTTTAATGTAGTTAACCAAAAGCAACATAAATGAACAAATGGCTTCTCTATTGAATAAGAAAATTATTATGTTAAATGTAAATTTAATTTTTTTTTAAAAGATGAAAAACAACATGTCCAACTATTGGCATCTAATGCTGTAATATTGTACGAGTTCTTACAATTTATTATCATTTATGTACAAGTTTTTTTTTCCAGCCTGTGGTCCTCATAAAAGGACATTCCTCAGCCACCACCAGTGCCCCTGTCTTTCCTAAATGCCCCCACCTTAGAGACCCAGGGTGACAGTCCCACACACTGCAGCATTGCCCCCTTCCCGGCTCAGCTTGCCTCCTAGGGCAGAACTCTGTTAGTACCATGGTAGGTACACCTTCACTATAACCCAGTTGTCCATAGAGACAGAAGCAGGCACCCAAGGCAACACTTGTGGCAAAATCTGTGGTGCGAGTAGGGGGGATGTCGGTGATGTGGTGGTAAAACAGAGTGGCATCCCTTTCAGCACCTAGATTTTTGGCCAAGCTTGAGGTTTCAGGGATGCACATCTAGTATGCCTACTACCCCTTCCATTACTCTCCCTCAGCTACACTGCCACCTGTGTTCACCCATGTGGCAGTAACACAGCTGGGACATCCCCGACATCCCCGCCCAACCCTGGAAGAGAGCATCTTCTGTGATGCTCAGTCCTAATCCAGCCAGTGTACATTGGCATCCTCAATTCAGGCCATGAAGCCAAGCTGCAAACATAGCCAGTAGCACCAACCATCACTACACTATTGGACTTGCCTGACAACTTACCGTTCATGACCATATGCTTGCCTCCTGGCATTACAGTCCCCTGCTTGTGACATCATAACCATTTTCACACCAACAGTTTGCATGTTACAAGCAGCGCAAATTCCTGGAGATGGTGGAGCTGCAGATCAGCTTAAAGAACTACAATCCTCAGAAGGACAAGCGTTTCTCTGGCACAGTCAGGTTCGACATGTTACTATTTCACCCACTTTTCAGTCCACCCACTCCAATGCGGTGCACCTGAATGCCTCTCATTGGCCAAACACCCCTGGTACCCTGTAGTCACTGACCTCCAGCTGACATGTTTTTTGGAGGATTTATGATGCCCAATGTTTATTTTTTTGGGAAGGAAAACACTCTTGAATGAAATTACTTCACCACCTGATGGATAACCCCAAATTAGGGGTTTCAGTCAAAAAAATTATTTCTGAAGTTAGCTTTCTGCATATTTTTTTCCACTCAAAAAAAAGGCTGCGCAGCCATTACTTGCATACCGGGGTGGGGGGTTACAAGTGGAAATAAAGGTGCAGAAAGGTAATTCAAAAATCTTTTTTTTTCAACTGAAACCCCTAATCAGGGGATTATCTGTCAGGTGGTCAGGCTATATCATTCAAGAATGTTTTCCTTACTGCTGCGGAGTATAAGTATTGGTTATTTTTTTTTTGAAATTTAAGTTTATTAAGTGTTCGAATACAAAAGAAGTGAGCCAACAATACATTAAGGAAGACATCTTAAGGAATTAACAAGGAAAAAAAGAAGGTTACATATAATCAGGTTAACAAAACACCAAAAATAAGTATAGACACCTAACGTAATCTAGACCAATACAGTCTCGGAACAGAAAAGAAAACCCCCAAACCCCCACCTCCCACCCACCCCAATCCCCCACCCAAGCCCGGAGAGTTATCCTAGCGGAAGATAGGCAAAACTAGACAAAAAGTTAGACAGGGGATTATCTGCAGTCTGGAAACGAAACACCCTGGAGAGGTTAAGCTGGTATATGAGACTAAGAATAGGGCCAACCGGGGCATGACTATACTAAGTAGGTGCATTCAACTTGCCCCATTTCAATGAAAGACCCCGGTTGTGCCTATAACTAGCAATAATTTCTCGGTATTGAGGTTGAGACAACTCCCTCAGCCACTCTTGATAAGTAATAGTAACCTGGTCTAACCAATGCCTGAGGACCAGTTTCTTAACAGCCATTGAGATAAGTGCCATGGTATTTACACTCCATCACCGAGATGGCGGAATAATCACCAAAATACATATATCAGGAGTGAATAACTCTTTCAGACCTAAGAGCGGGTTAAGACGGTCTCTAAGAGCATCCATAAAGGGCCACCTTGGCACAAGCCCAAAAATATGCAACAAGTTCCTTGGCAACCCCACATCTTGAGCAGAGACTAGACTCCTGTTCCCAAACCTGGCCAACTTGACTGGTGTATAATAGAGATTATTTAAAATATAATACTGGTCAGTCTGTGGTTATCCTGGGGTAAGTAACGATACACATCCTTCCAAATTGAACCCCAGACAGGATAGAACACAAACCTGAGAGAGACCAGATTTTGGAACCCTCTAAGGGCAGGGAAAAGGTCATCTAACAGTTTATTATAGATAATAGAGATGCTTCTCCTGAGTCAGCAGCCTCCTGAACCTTGCAAGAAAGGCCTTAATTTAGATGGAGAACAAGTGGGACCCAAGGTTTGGAGAATCAGGTGTCTCAGTCGAAAACTTTAAAAATAAATCTCTGAGGGATGTGAAGGGACTTTAAAATACCATCTGAATTGAGGAGATTGTCCTGGTCGCATAAAGACCCACAGACAAATTTTGTAGCTCCGGAAGCCAGTCCTCAGCTATGCAACTACCCCCAATTTTAAGGTTAGGATTCAAAACCAAGGGCTGGGCTGAATCTTTGGACGGGAGGAGATTAAAGAAATTCCAGCATTGAGAAATAACTCTAATGGACAGGCCAATAGGGGACTCACGAATGACCGGAGGAAGCTTGGAGAACAGAAGCCAAAAAATACGAGAAGGGCTCAGACCCACCTGGACTAATAAATTTACCTCAAGCTGTTGCCAAATGGGTAGAAAGGTGGAAGACTGAATATTAGACAGCTTCCCTAATCTAGCCAGATGGCTTGCCCAATAGTACAGCAAGAAATTGGGTAAACGAAGTCCCCCCTTATCTCTGGGTGCAGTAAGCTTGAGGAAGGCTCTATGAGGCTGTTTCCCCTTCCAAACAAAATTAGACAGCGCTGAGTTAACCTGAGCAAAAAAACGCCTGGGAAGCCAAATATTAAGGTGAATCAGGGGGTATAATAGCCGGGGCAGAATATTCATTTTGATGATATTGATACGCCCCCAGGTGGAGAGAGGCAACCGCTACCAACGATCGAGGTCACACCTAATTCTTCTGACCGCATTAACTAAGTTGAGCTCCTTGGCCAAACTCTCACCCCTGGTTACATGCACCCCTAGGTATTTAAAGGAACCAGTAACCCATTTCATGCCAAACCACACAAAATTCAATTTAAAGGTGAGAGAGTTGACCGGGAATATGACCGATTTGGAGACATTCAGCCTATAATTAGAAACCTGACCAAAGTGGTCAATAATTTGAAGGACATGAATTAAAGAGTGTACAGGATCGGAAAGGTATAACAATATATAGTCAGCAAAACCGTTAAAGTTAGGGAAGTTGCACAAGGTACAGCCCTGATTTGCGATGAGCCTTTAATACTCACAAGCAATGGTTCCAAGTATAGGTTGAATAAGTAGGGGACAGGGACAGCCTTGCGGGTGCCTGCACATAGGGAAAACTGGAAGAAAATAGCCCGTTGCAATAAACTTTGGACGAGGTTTGTAAATAGCCATAATCATTTGAATGAAGGAGTCAGGAAGCTCATTTTCCTCAGGGTAGCCCATAAGAAGTCCCAGTTCACGCGGTCGAAGGCTTTTTCTGCGTCGAGAGCAACAAGGACCATGGGATTAGGAAAGGTACGGGATGCCTGAAGGACATGGGCAAGAGTTCTCAGATGGTCAGCAGATGATCACCCCTGGACAAAGCCAGCCTGTTCTGGGCTCAGCAAATGCTCCCAGACCGATTTGATTCTGGACGATAGAATTTTGGATAGGATTTTAATATCATAGTTGAGGAGCGATATTGGACGATAACTGGCAGGGTCCGAGGGAGGCTTGTCAGGTTTAGGAATCAGAATAATTATTGCTTCTAAAAGAGAGGGGTCAGACTCAACCGCAGAAAACAGGTATTCATAAAGCTTAAGCAACATAGGGGATAGCTCTTTGCAAAACATCCTGTAGAAGGAGGAAGGGTAACCATCTGGACCAGGGGCCTTTCCTAGAGGCAGGTCGTTGATTGCCTCTTCAACCTCACCCAGGGTGATAGGAGCGGAAAGCACATCACAGTGATGAGGCCGAAGGGACGGGAGCTTAATGTTATCCAAGAACCGCTCCGCCAGCTGAGCCTGCAACGCTGTGGAGCTGGTACCATAGATGTCTCTAAAAAAAGCTTCAAAAATATGGGCAATCTCCCTAGGTAAGGACTTAGAGGTGCCGTCCTGAGCTTTGAGTGCCGGAATTAGACGGGAACCCTCTACTTCTTTCAACCTCATCGCCAGCATCCGCCCGATTTCTCCCCTGATCGATATACCTAATCCTGGACTTGAAAAGAGCACCCGCTTTGTCGCGGGTTAAGTCATTGTATTCATTCCTGAGTTTGATGAGAGCCGACAAATTAGCTGGGGAATTAACGGAGAGAAATTGCTCTTGCAATCTCAACCGTTAGACAGCGATCTGGTTTTGGACTCCCTAACCTTTTCCTAGTAGCCGTAATCTTGACAAGCTCCCTCAAGGAAACATTCAAAGGAACACCACAATACATCTGCACGATGAACGGAACCTTGGTTCAGGTCGAAATACATACGGATCAAATCCCTGATCTGGGAAACAGAGTGTTCCTCCTTCAGAATTTGCGTATTGAGTTTCCACAACGTGTCGCGTTGGCCCTGGATACCGGGAGAAACTTTGATCCAGACCAGAGAGTGATCTGAGATAACTATCGGTTCGATACCTACTTGAGAGATACAGCTCATTAGTGAGGAACTGACAAGGATGAAATCGATTCTCGACCACGTTTGATGCACCTGGGAGTAAAAGTAATAGAGACGACTGTCGGGATTGAGAAGATGCCAGGGGTCACAGAGGCCCAACAAACTAATAAAATCAGAGAGGGCAAGTTGGGCAGGGGCCGCTGGTCTAACTGGTCTATAAGTTTTATCAGATATATTGGACGGGGCAACATTCCAGTCACCCCCTAAGATAAAAGGGGAGGGTAGGTATCTGCTCAGGATATCTGTCAGGGACATAAGGAAGGAAGGACGGATCGCCACCCAACGGGGCATAAATCGCCCAAACCACCAAACTACTATTGTCTAACTGACCCTTGACCAAAACATATCTGCCCTCCCGATCAGTAATACACTCCTCTGCAACGAATCTGACATAGTGCTTAATCAGGATTGCCACCCCCTACTAGCTTGCGAACCTGGGGCAGTAAAAACCTGAGAAAAACCCAGCCTACGCAGTTGCTTGTCCTCAGAGGCGGCCAGATGTGTTTCCTGTATAAAAATAATATCCACATTGAGCAGGGCACAATTCAGAAAGAACTGGCGTCTCTTGAGGGGGTCATTGATGCCTCTAATATTCCAGCTGGCAATTTTAACAAAGCTCAATGCCATGCTAGCTTAACTAATGGAAGATCAGGCACCAGGGCAACACCAGACTTACACATAGTATCCGAAGAAAAGAAAAAAAAAAAAACCACAAGAATGGCCCAACCATAGTAAGATGCACCCCGAGTGGAACAACTCTCCGAGGCCCCCTCCCCCCCAAAACCCATGGAAAACAGACCCCTAAATATAACAGTGCCAACACTACCCATAGAAAAAACAGAACCCTGGGATCCCCTATGCCAGGGAAACAAAGCCCAGGATACACTAAACCGGAAAAAGTAGTCAACCCCCCCACCCCAATTAAGAGACCCTACAGCAAACCCACAAATACCCCCCAAACTATATACAAACCGGCCCTTCAGTAACAGGTAAGCCAGTACACCACTGCAGAATGAGCTATGAAGGGAACGATCCCCAGGGCTGACAGTACACCGACTCCCTGCAAAATAGCCCTGACTAAAGACCTGGATAAGAAAGAGCAACAGGGAGCAATAACCTAGAACAAAGCTGGGTACCGCCACCCCCCCCCCCCAAAAACGGTTGTGGGACTGCATCTCAACGCCACCCCTTCACCCCCCAGCCAGAAATGAGACAGAAAAAGAAAAAAGGGAATATTAGAAAGCCAATAGCACCGACATGTTGAAAATCCCAACCCCGAAACTAGACTGGAAAAGACCGTCTTACACAACCACACCAACAACTATCACAGCCAATTGACTTGGTGCCAAGGTGATACTCACCCCCAGGAGGCGGACCCACTGGCCTACATATATCCCACCACACCAAAACAGGTGAAATAGAGGCGGAGCAAATAAATCAACGGGAGCTTGTGCCCAAATCAACCAAGCGGTCACCGCACTAACCGGAAGGGAAAGGGGGAGGGAAGAGTCGGTAGGACCCCACCGGTGCAGCAGAAAACGGGCCCAATAGCAACCCAACCAAAACCGAGGTTCCCACCCTCCCTCGCACACCCAGGCGGAGGCCCATCTCCAGAAGGCCCAAGCCTCCACCTCAAACCCAATGCCGCCCCGACCCACACGAGAGGCTGACACCCCCCCCCCATGAGAAGCCAGAAGCGGACCCAACGACCCAGCAAATCAAGGCTAAACAATCCATGTAGGCACAGAAAAAGAACACTATCAACACTAAAAGTTCAGCATAAACAGTCAGCCCGATTTAAAGAGATCAGGCAGCTTCCTGGTGAGTTCACTTCTGGCTTGCTCCGGAGACTCAAAGGTGGTCCAGGCACCATCAAGAAAAACCTGGAGCCTTGCCGGATAGTTCATACGGAAACGGTGACCAGCAGCAATCAGTTTGGAGACCAGCGGGTGGAACTCTCTTCTCCTCAGTCTAATTTCAAAAGGTAAGTCCTGGGAAATCCTCAGCATACGATTCTCCCACATGACAGCCTGCAGGCTCTTAACTTTCAATAAAATGTGCTGCCTTTCCAGGTAACTTAGCATTTTTATTAAAATGGGTCTAGGCGAGGATCCAGGTGCAGGCTTAGGCCTGAGAGATCTGTGGGCACACTCGATGTGGTAAGAGGAGTATATGGGAGAGGGACCCATGATCTTAGTAAGGAGTTTTTGCATGAAAGACAGGATGTCAGGGCCCTCCTCACCCTCCGGTAGTCCCAACACCAGAATGTTGTTCCTCCTGCTGCGCCCCTCGAGATCCTCCATCTTCAGCTTCAGTTTCGCTACTTGTTGCTTGAGCATCGTTAATTCGGGTTCACATTTGGCCTTCCAGACTTCCAATGAACTGATCCTGGCCTCCGAATCACCAACCCGAGTCGTAAGGGAGGCGAGGTCCCCACGCATCGATTTGAGCTCTGCCAAGATCTCATGCAACGTTTCACGGAAAGGAATCAGCTCCTGTAAAAACCGGTCTTCAGTGAGCGGGCCAGATGAGACACCTGAGGAGCCGGATTTAGCGCTAGACCCCGCGGATTGGGTTCTCGATTTTTTAGCCGCTTTCTCGGGGGTATTCGTGGCGCACTTGGCCCCGCGCATTTCATCTGCCTCCATCGTCGCACCGCACCTTGGCGAAACTTACTGGAAAGGTAATCGATCGCCAAAATAAAGTGACGGTGAACTCTGTGGGGATTAGGGTAATAGGTAGCTCTTCAGAAAAAGTTGACAGAAAACGGCAAACAACTAGATTGTCTGGCTGAGAGGGGAGAGCGAGTAAACTACGCTGCCATTAAGAGCACCGCCCCACGTGACTTTCCATAAGTATTGGTTATAATTTTCTTTTCCACTGTTTTCTGCATATTCTATGATGTCAGTTCCTGTGGATTAAAAGAGAACTGCATTGAACCCACAAATATAAGGGAGAAAAGGGATATTAAAGATGACATTGTCAGGATGGACAGAAGGCAGTGAAGAGAAAGCTGAGGTGCTTACCAAGTACTTCTGCTCCATCTTCACTAGGGAGAAGGAGAGACCAGTGCCACAAGGGAGTGGGGGGGGATAGGGAGCCACTAGTGGTGTAATTGATGTGGACAGGGTGAATAGGGGCCTAAAGGCCCTTAAAGTGGACAAATCCCCATGGCCAGACAGAGTGCATGCAGGGGTCTTAAGGGAAATTGCAGAGCTGTTGGCAGACCCTGGCAGACCTGTTTAAGACCTTTTTGGAGTCCCTGAGTGTGTCTCTGGACTGGAGAACTGCACATGTGCTTGTCTGTACAAGTAGTCCATGAGATGAACCAGGGAATTGCAGGCCAGGCAGTCTGACTTCAACATTGGGGAAGCTGATGGAGACTATACTGAAGGAAAAACTGGTGAGCTTTCTAGAGGGGAAAATAGGCTGCAAGATAAGAGGCAGCTCAGGTTTGTGTCAGGGAGGTCCTGCCAGACTAACCTGATTGACTTTCTCAACTGGGTGACCAGAACAGTGTACAGGATCCAAGTGGTTGATGTACAGTAGCTGGACTTCAGCAAGGCTTTTGACTCCATGTCTTATAGGAGACTGGTCAGGAAGCTGGAAGACCTGGGGGTGGGGGCCATGCTTGCTAGATGGGTTAAAAACTGGTTGCAGGACAGAAGTCAAAAGGTGGTGGTTGGGGGGGATTCTCGGAAGCTAGGCCAGTAACCAGTGGGGTATCACAAAATACTTGGTCTGGTGTTTAGCATCTTCATCTGTGACATAGCGAATGGGATCAAAGGTAAAATGTGAATGTCAGTGGCTCAGCAAAGTAGCACACTTGCCTCTGAGGCCAGGAGATCAGAGGGCTGTCAGAGGGCTGTGGGTTCAATTCCCACACCTAGCAGAGGAGTGTCAGAGGGCTGTGGGTTCAATTCCCACACCTGGCACTTGGGTTAATATTCCAATACTGACACTGTAGTGTAGCATGAAGGGATGTGGCACTTCTGAGGTGCCATTTTTCAGGTGAGATGTTAAACTGAGGTCCCATCTGCCTGTTCTGGTGGTAGTTCAGGTGGATGTTAAAGATCCCTTGGCACTTATTGAAAAAGAGTAGGGGAAGGCCGACCCGGTGGCACTGAGGATTGAGGCACTGGATGCCACACCTCGCACCACACTGGTGACCCAGGTTCGGAAATGCACCCGGGTCATCAGGGGTCATCAGGGGAGGGATGGGATCAAGTGTCCAAGGGACTGCTCTCCCATTCCTGGGGAGGGTTGAGGGATCCCATCACTCTGTAGTGGCCCCTGGTGATGACTGGGGGCACTACCAGAGTGGTGCACTTGGGGATGGAGTACTGCCGACATCAACACATTGTGCCTTTGACGTCATTGCAGGCCCATACTCCAAAGGGCCATTATTGGAGGAAAAAGGCTGGGCATGAGTGAGCAGCTTGATAACCACGCTCATATCACCCAGAGGTCTGTCATGGAATCACGCTGGGGGGGGTCTTGTCTCAGCCTGGCATGGGAAGGCATGGGGGGGCCTCCCAGTGGGTCAGAGAGTGGCCGTGTAAGACTCCCCATCATGCAAGTGAGCCTGATGCCCTCCGGGTGAGAGGGAGCTGGTGGCTGGATGCCTCTGTCATACATACCACAGCAGGAGAAAAATAAGGATGTGATAAAAAAACCAAAAGAGTAGGGGAATTTTTATTAGAACAAAAAAAAGAACACAAATACAGATTACCATCACAGGGTAAACAAAACAAAAAAGTTAAAAAAGGAGAAAAACACTCAAAGAAAAACTCCAGCATTAGAACACTTAAGATAGCATACAGTAAACAACAGCAGGCCCCTACACCAACATACCTAACGTAAACAACTGTCACATATTCTTACATGTAAGCAGGTACACACACCCTCACATCTGCATCATTTTAGTGACTAAGTGTCCACCACCACATATGAACCACTAGAAGGGAATCAGTCAAGGTGGATGCCATGGGAAATTCCTCCACCATGTTTCCATCACTCTAGTAGGTAAAGCTCCATGTTTTCTACAATGAATATGAAAAATTTCCTTATCGATCAATTTAAGTAATTCCACAAGGGGGATCAGTTTTTGTTGCAAAATAAACTGACATTGTACTTTCCAAATGGCCCATTTAATACATGCAAAAACAACTCTCACTGTCCCTGGGTGAAAATCCCTCCACCCATAAAAAAAAACTCATGAATAAGTATCTCATATGTCATTCCACTAAATTGCGGAATATGCCATGTAGTCGCCAATAGAGGCCATAATCCAGCAGTATATGGACATATAAAAAACAAATGACTCATTGTTTCAATTTCCTTATCACATAGAGGTCTTAAACAATATCGTTCATCCATTTTTTTATGATGGTGATTCCCTCAAACATTAAGGTGATCATGACAACAAAACCATATAGCGTCCCATATTTTGAGAGGAATGCATTTTTCCATCATTTGATTAAACAATGTGGATTCCGGAATAGCAGTCAGCCACTGAAAACATTGCATAAGACAAACTCTAGAATGCAAAATATAAAAGTAAAATTCCTTCCTAGTGCTATATAAAAGATTTGTTGTACTAAGCTCCCATTGTTTCAGTTTCTTAAAACATATCAACGTGCCCCTTGAGGGCGAAATGTGCTGTTTACAAAACACCCCCCGAACACCAGATATCCATTTAGACAGTAAATGCTGGTTAAGGGATTGCTGTAGATGTACCCATGGATGTTCCAATCCTTGTAGAGTTGGTAAAAAATTAGCATAAACAAAAATAGAAAAGAAAAAAATCCATTGGGTCAATCATATTCAAACCCCCTTGTTTAACTGGTCAATAAGTAACATCCCATTTAACTGGGTTTAACCTACTCCCCCACAATAATCTAAAAAAATACTATATAATTTGGGTTCTAATTCTAAAGGGAGAGGGTACACATAACTAAGGTACAACAATAATGGTAAATAAAGGTTTTCAGTAAATAAACTCGTTTTTGTTTAGTCATTGGCCAATTTTTCCATTTTTCTTCCTTGCATTCTGCTTCCTGCAGGACTGTCAGCCAATTATCTACCTCAGGGTGAGTTCCCCCAAACATAATGTCTAAAATATTAATAGTACTGGACCCTACCTCAGTTCCTGTAATTGGGTCAACCAAACAATCCTGCCCCCCATGCAGGACTATAGCTTTAAATTTTTCCTTGTTAAGCATAGTCCTCGATATTCCTGAAAAGTCACTAATAACCTGGAATACCACAGTCCCCGACTGTTAATCCGGAACCATAAGGCAAATATCATCTGCATACGCCAAGATGTTAGGAAATTACCAAATGTCCAATACCAGAATGTTGAGCTATTTTTCTCAATAAGGAATCAATATTAAAGACATACAGCAGTGGGCTCAGGGGACATCCCTGCCGCACACCACGGCCTATCTTCACAGGTGCACCAGGCAAACCATTTACCACTGGTCTAGTAGTAGCAGTGTCATATACCTTTCATATCCAGTTGATGAACAGCTCAGGTATACCATATTGAGATAACACTGTAAATAAAAAGTCATGAATAACCGTATCACATGCCTTAGCCCGATCCAGATTAAACAAAATACCATTTTGTGTAGGACTTCCACAAATTTTCCTCAATAAGGATAAAGTGTCCTGAGCTTTTCCCTGCAGGACAGCAGTGGCCTAAGTGTTGATTATCAAAGTTCAAGCTGCTTCAGCCAATCTGATATTTAGGATTTTACTTAGGAGTTTGCAATCGGGGTTCAATAAACTATTAGGCCTTCAATTATGGAGAGCCGTTTTATCCTCTTTTTTAAACAAATAAATCAAAAGGCTTTCTGACATAACAGGGGGAATAGTCTGAGGGCCGTTAAGTATATCATTGAAAACAATAACTAGGTAATGTACCATGCTGTCAAGAATTTGTTTGTAAAGTTCAATGGGTAAGACATCGGTACCCAGAGCTGAACCCACTCTTGTAGCAGAAACAACCCCAATAATTTCTCTTGCAGAACTGGAAGCAATCATAGCTTCTTTTATGTCTTTGGGAAGTTCAGGTACCAATATATCCTGAAAAAAACTCAGCAGTAGACCCTGTACCCACCCCTGGGGAACAGAACAAATTAACAGTATGAAGGTGCACTAATTGCACAATTTCCAAATTATGGTCTGCCAGGGAGCCATCCAAATGTTTGATCTGGGCCATATATTTAGAATTTATCCTATCTCTGCAACAGTCATAAGGATTAATATGATTGCTCTTGCCATGAGTCCCAAATTTTTGTTCGGCAAATAATGAAGTCGCATGATCATATTGTACAGCGGCCATCTCCTTTTTAAGTGTTTGAATTTAAGTCGAATGATCATGACCAGTATCATGTGTTATAGACAGTAAAAACTGCAGTTGTTGTCTGAATTCCAAGTATTGAACATATTTAAGTACATTACGATGTTTGGCCCATGTTTGAAACAGAGTTTTCAAATCATATTTCATGCCCACCCACCATTCAATAGAGTTGTCATATAACTCAAAAAATGATTTTCTAGCCTCTAAGAGTTCCTGTACTGCATATCTGATCTCCTGATCCGCCAAAGATGAGACATTTAGTCTCCACATATGATGTGTCATAGGCTTATTCAGAGCAGCTCCAACCTGTATCTCCATAAGAGTGTGATCTCAGGTGTCAGTGGGAGTGACCTTATAGTTTACCACTGGTGCCTAATGTGAAAGAAAAAGAAAATCTATCCTATAGGACAGACTGCATTTGTGAAATGTGTTTGCAGGTGGGTGCGTACCAGACCTGGCCCCGTCGATAAGTTGTGCCAAAAGTAATACTTAATTCAGAAAATTAGTATAATTATGCAACTTTTTAGTCTTCCCAGTTTTATCAGCCAGGGACAAAATGCAATTAAAATCACCTCCAAAAATAATTGTTTTAGTTGAAAATAAATAAGGTTGTATCATGGACAATAAATCTATGTGTTGCGCCTTGGTTTGTGGCAAACACAAATTGATTAACCTATATTCATTGTGGCCAGTATAAATATTGAGCAACAACACCAGACCTGGGGCCAGATCTACCAATCTATTAACCACAATTCCTAAGGTATTAAAAAGAATCCCTACAGCCAAGCATCCATCTTCCCCAATTGACCAAAATGATGGACCAACAAACCACGCTGAGGATGCCATGGCTACGTCTCTCAGAGTGTGCAAACAAGTGTCCTGTAAAAAAAATATATGCGCATAAAAGTTACATTGGATAGAAAATGTATTTTGCCATTTTTTAATGTTCTTAACACTATTCATGTTCAGAGAGGCGATCATCAAACAGTGGGCCATAAACAATATCCAGGAAGATTAGAGGCTGTTAGGGTTTGTTGACTTTTTCATTTTAGCCTTCTTTTTCCTTTCCTTCTTCTGTTTCGTATCAGCAGAGGTAAGGTCCATGTCTGTAGTTAAATCATGCAAAGAGGAAGTGATGGGGGATGTGTCAGAATCTCCATCCGACCCATCCCATGTTTTCCGCTTTGCCAATATAGCAAATCTCTTCTCAGTTGGTATAGCATCTGGAGTGGGAAGCTCTCTGCCACTTTTTCGTCTGGCACTGCTGTGAGGCAGGATCATATCACCATCAGTAGGAGGTTTGAAAAGGGCCATCACTCCAGAAAAATCTGGAGGTCCCTCTACATTGGTGGCCACAGACTTGGATGGAGACACCTCCGGATCAGGTGCCTCTTCCAGGATCTGAGGCAGATCCTAAATGTCATGGGCAGGATCAAGCTGAGTTACAAGAGACACCTCAGGGACAGCTTGTGACAGAATGTCCCCCATAACAGGGACAGGAAAGCTGCAAGATGTCGCTCTATCTTCAGGAGCCTCAAGCGTCTGAGAGCCAGTAATTGCTGGAGATGCCTCATTGGCATGATAAGCCTGTGCCCTAGATACAACTGCTTCCTGCTGCTGGCCAGCAGAGGGAGATCAATTGTGGGCAGCCCACAGATAGTTCCTATAGATATACCCAGTTTCCATGCATATATTGCAGCACAATGGGTTAGGATGACCAGTACTGAGGTGCCCTATGCCCCCGCACAAGGAACATTTCATGTGATCACATGCTGAACTCAAATGCGTATATGCCCCAC
Organism: Neoceratodus forsteri; assembly: GCA_016271365.2. NCBI lineage: Eukaryota > Metazoa > Chordata > Ceratodontiformes > Ceratodontidae > Neoceratodus > Neoceratodus forsteri. The sequence continues at coordinate 887,787,146 of CM028131.1, read as the reverse complement.
ACCGAAAACATGACTTTGGTTGACCAGCATAAAAATGAAGCCTCTATCTCTTCCCAGATAGATGCTGTATAGATCCATTCAGTTGTGGCAACCAAACACGGATCTTCCATCCTCCAGTCCATATCTGTTCCATGTCCATTATATGATCTGGAGCAGCCAAAATGGAGCACTTCTGTTTCAGCCAATGTAAACTGTCTGTGACTGCCACCCCTTCATTCTTAAAGAGGACCATTATAACCTTAAATGGAGGTTTAGTGAGGGTAAATACCACAAAGGAAGACCACAGAGAGGTATATCTCACCTGTTGATATCAGAGCCAAAAAGTTTCAAGGCCAGCAGCAGCCTTGAAGCTGACATCGAAGGTAGGATCACCAGAAATATGGATCAGGGCATAAATATCATGAACTGCAAACTGAAGACTGCCTTTCAACAAACATTTACCCACATATATGAAGTCAGGAAATTCCTCCAGTCTACCTCTATACTTTATTCTCACTGCATTTCTGCATTTTGCTGGCTCTGGAGGGGCATGAAGCAGGTTAGCATGCATTCTTAGTGGAGGATGCCCTGCATCCACTGTGGAGGCATTGAAAGCAGGCTCAGTGTCAATATCAGGCTTGGAAGGGAGGGGGAAAGCAGGCCTAGCTAACATGCTAGATACATTGATGGCCCCACATCCTGTGGGTAGCTGCCTCTGTTCAGTGTTTGTACCTTGCAACAAGGTTGTCTCCTGTGCCATGGTAGTTGTATGGGAAAAGGCAAGTTCAGGGTTCTGAGTTAATTCCAGAGTAGAGGGAATATGAAGGGAACTGGAGTTACCTGCCTGATCTACTCTATCGGGGACCCCAGCTGGTTCGCTGGCACCCGGCCAGAAGATTGCCAAGGCTGTTGGGCAGAAGGTCTGACCCATCTAGCTTGTGTTAGTGCCTGAGAAATGGTTAGACCAGAGGCAGAAATGTTTTCATCAAAAGGTATTCCAAGCATATTATTTTGATCAGATGCCACCATGTCGGTATCCACAGAAATGGAGACATATTCTTCCCCCTCAGAATCAGATCCCCTGCCCTCACTCCGAATGTTTATATTAGCAGTAGACTCCAGATGCCTCCCCCCAGAAATGTTCTGCTGTTGTACATCAGCAGAGGCAGGTGCAGTACCCATAGCAGAAACCCCAAAACTACAGTCAACATCCACTGAATCAGAATTTCACAAAGAAATCTTACCCTGTGCATCCCTCTGAGTAAGGGGAACGTCTGGGGAAAACTCTCCCACCAGTACCTGATGCTCCCTCCTGGAGCCATTTGTTCCAAGCATCTGGGACACAGGATTGGAAGTCCCCTCCGGTCCAACAGATGACACTCCACAGCACAATTGCTGCATTAATAAAACTGGCCCATGCACTTGTTCCTCCTGTTGCGATGCCACATTTGGGCCCTGCGCACCTCACAAAAGACATTACTGCTGCAGAATGATAGCCGGTAAGTTCTGCTTCTGGCCCTCTAGTTCAAGAAACAAATCGTCCTCAACGTCCTGAACAGATCTCTGTGCAGGCATCGTAGAATTGTTCAGAGCAGTCTCTGCCATCATCTGGTGTGTAGAATCCATCGTAGTAATAACTGAAATTTTCATCTCTTACAGGGAGTCAGTATCTCCCCGTCTGACCTCCTCTGCATGCAGACTCGCACAGACACCAGCAGCGGCCATCGGGAACAGACCACAGAGTAGGGGAATTTTTTTTTTTACAACTTCAAAACAAGTAATAATAAATAATGTTAATTCACATCAAATAATATGTAAATAAAGAAATAACTCAAAAAATATTACAATCATACTATTCAAACTGAAAAATTTACAAAAAGTTTTAGAAAAGAAAAAGAACTAAATGGCAAAAAAAGTATTAATTCATACTTATCCCCATTCATAATCCATAAATAAAAGAACAAATCAACATTTCAATCATACACCTGTCAGATTACTTTCCAAATAAATGTTTAACCTGTTAAAAAGAATTATGAAAATACCCAATAACCCCTCCCCCACAAAAGAGTCTGGGAATGTTTTTTTTAAGAACTTCAAAAAATCAATAGAAACAATATGTGTTGCAAAGCTCATGATAAAATGGTGACACATAAACAATATCAACAAAAGGAAGTATTGCCATCATACTGAAAATCAAAAAGAAAAATTATAAATAAACAGTATTCAATGCATACTGGAGAAACAGAAAAAGAAAACATTGTCACATAATAGTGTTCCTGGCACACAAAAGTATAATACAAAAAAAGAAACATGAAAATGCTTAACTGCCTACATCAGTATAACATAGCAGTTATATAATTCAGAGACTTAGGTATCCACTACTGAAAACACACCCCCCCCCTTATAAAAGCATAAAAAGTAATCCAGAGTTCAAAGCAAATAATAACTCGTCTGATACCTACGCTGTACATGATACCGCAAAGGATTCCAATATACAGTGTGGCGCTCTGCCATCTGCTTATTGTTATATTGTATAACATTTGTGTTATAAAAAAAATGTGTATAGAAACATAGAAACATAGACTTTGACGGCAGACAAGGACCAGTTGGCCCACCCAGTCTGCTCATTTCCCTACCTACTGGATAAGCTGCAGATTCTAGTTAACCAACAGCATACTTCCTGCCACCCCCCACTACAATTGCCTTATGTCTGTCCCATGCATGTTTGAATTCCCCCACTGTTTTAGACCCAACAACCTCCCCAGGAAGGCAGTTCCATGCATCCACCACCCTCTCGGTGAAAAAAAATTTCCTCACATTACCCCTGAGCTGTCCCCCCTCTATCTTTAAATTGTGCCCCCTTGTTCTTACACATCTCTTTTTCTGAAAGATGCTACCCTCCTGGACTTTGTTGATTCCCTTGAGGTACTTGAAAGTTTCTATCATGTCCCCCCGTCCCTCCTTTTATCAAGGTTATACATATTAAGCTCTCTCAGTCTCTCTTCATATGGTTTCTGATGCAGACCCTGCAACATTTTTGTTGCCCTCTTCTGGACTGTTTCCATCCTGTCTATGTCCTTGCATAGATGAGGTCTCCAAAACTGCACACAGTACTCCAGATGGGGTCTCACCAACTGTCTGTACAGAGGAATAACCACTTCCCTTTTTCTACTTGTGATTCCCCTTCCTATGTATCCTATGTATGGTATGTGACTGCCTGCTTAAGGTTAGTAGTCAGTGAGACAGAAGTGACCTTTGACCTCCAAGGTGTCAGTGTTGCTGAAGAAGCATTATGTTAAACTGACCAGGGAAACCCCAAATTAAAAGCATTCCTTCCAGAGGGACAGTTTATTACCTCTTATAACCTGCTCCTGCTTTTGAAATTTCAGCCTCATAAAATTGTATGATTCCTGCAGGAAGAGACCATTTGGTCACAGAACCTTGTTAGGTCATAAACCTAAGATCATTCTTACAAAGCAGGAAACCATCAGACAGATCAAAGAGAATGTTTTGATCAGAGACTCATATTTTGGGAAATTGCTAGTTGATGATTTTTCACTGTAATAAAATACATCCTTATGGATACCCATACTCAGATTACAGATTTATCACAGATCTAACAGTGACCTCGTGGGTCGCATCCAGGAGGTGGAGAGAACTGACTTTTGAATATTGCTTGCAAGAGAAGTTTGTGGCTGAAGGACTCCCTGAAAAGTAAAGAGAGACTTAGTTCTCGGGACTTAAGAAGGCACTTATGGTAACATCTAGCTAGGCAAGAACTTTTAAGTACTTGTGGTATGCGTATTTGTGTTCTGTAACTTCCCATTTATTTTATGTGATTGTAAGTTATTGATATAATTGTTCTGTGTTTGATTTTACCTGTTTTACAATTTTTAGTAACAATATTTTCTTTAAAATGCTGCCTGTGCTTTTCCTCAGTTCTTGTGCATGTGAATGCTGAGCCTGTGTTTAAGTCTGACAGCTGTTAAGGGCTTGAATGTGTTACTAAGCTTGCTAAAAGGTAAGAAAATACCTAGGTCTCATATTGAGTCGTAAGGGTACATTTTGGGAACCTGGCTGGGTGCCACTGGGTGAAAGATTATATTGCATTTCCCCAAAGAGACTATATATGTGAGCCTGTTAACTGGGTATGCTAGCATAAGGTTCACATTTTGACTTCCAGGACTCGAGGCTAGTAGGTGATTCAGACCCAAAACAGACAGGAGGATTACCCTGTCTGTTCCCTGTTCACACTATCGCACTTCGAGGTTGGCACTGTGGGAGCAGAGGGCCTGACCTGTGGAGCAGAGTTTGTGACATACAGTACACATATACTATGCCAAATAATACCTAAATCCTAAAAAATCCTGAAAAAATGTCAAGAGAAAGTGAAACCTAAATAAATGAAATGTGAAAACAAACTGGAAAGACCACAATAAACACATCTTGATACATTCTTACTTATACACAATACAGCCTAAAAGAGCTAGTTATGTTGCAAAGTCTAGACTGAGCATAGTATCAGAAAGCTTATACGAAATAGAAAAAAACTTAACAAAAAATGAAAATGGATCAATTAGACAACTGAAAGTTGTGTCCCCCCCACTTCCCCTCCCTCTTTATGGGAGGAGGGTGGGCGGAAAAAATGAAGTCCAAAATTAACTGGGATTATCAAGATGAGCACTCCTCCCCAAACCCATATCATCCAGTATCAAGCCATGCCATGGATTTCCATCTCTTTGTGTTAAGAAGCTAGTGACTTATTTTGCCTATCCTGCTTTTGTATATCCTTAATGAAGTGGTGTATTCTCCAGAAAAGCTGTTCAGGAGTAATATATTGTTGTTGCAATGACCAAGTACCTCTGACTTGCCAAACATGATATTTTATACCCCCTAGGAGAAGCCGCATGGTGTCTGGATTACACTGTATCCAGTCTTCCGGTAGAATTCCTAGAAACAAAATCTGTTTGTCCATCCTTTTTAAAGGTATAGAAACCCACATAGAATATAAAAAGGAATAAAATTGGACTATAAAAGGGCACTCAAAAAATAATATCTGTACATGGATTTACCCTTATGTTTAAGGCTTCCCTTCACGTTTAATCTGTCATGTGCACAAAGCCAGATAATGTCCCACATGTATGAAGGAATACCTGAATGTAGCAACATACGTCGAATTTGTAATATGTCCTGTACTGGCCTATCTAAAAAGGATGGATATTCATAAAAGTGTTGTGTTTGAATACGTAAGTATAGTTCTTTTCTAGAATTATGTGCAATCAATGACTTAGTAATTTCCCACAATTTTATCTTACTAAAACAAGGTTGAAAATAATTTAGTAGACCAAGAATGGATTTCTGTTTTGGGGAGACCCAGTCCCACTGCCACTGATCCCACCACAGGGAAATGTGATCCTTAACCCAGGCATCCCAAATAGTGTGTTTTCCTAACATAATGGGGTGAATGTTGGAATATGAAAAAATACAGAAAAAGAATGTAATTGGATTTACTATATTGATACCCCCTGTTGAATATCCAGATACAACACACCTCTTTTAATGGGGTTCAGACGACTGCCCCAATTAGCTTGAAAGAACACACTTAATAGGGCAGTATCCAGAGATTTAGGTAATGCATATATTGTATAGCACTAAGATGTAAGAAAAAAATACAAAAGAAATGTTTTCACAATGAACGCTCTTTTTTTCTTGGATGTTCTCCTTCTATTCCATTGCCCTACTTTGTTTTTGGCTTCCTTAATCAAAATCTCCCAATTAAAGAGTGCCATATCATCCATACCAAAATATACACCCAAAATCTTACACTTCTGAGTCATTACTGAAATTCCCATAATGTTGTCTCTTGTTGGGCCATCTGTTCCACTAACAAACCATTTACTTTTTGCCAGATTAAGGTCTGCACCTGTTCCCAGTGTATGCACTACTGTCAAGGCTTTTGTAGCTTCACTGGACAGAATATCTGCTAATAAAAGACAAATGTCAGCATAAACCACTGTTTTGATTTCCCAAATCATCACTACTTAAAGATAGGCCTCTAATATTGTCTGATTGATGAATACTGGCTATCAAAGGCTCTAATGTCAATATATATAAAATGGGACTCAACGGGCAGCCTTGTCTGACCTCCCTCCCCCCCGAGTAACCCGTCTTCATTTACCAATCCACCCATTTATATAGAGGGCAACCACAACCTGGTTATAACAGACCTGAAGCCATCCAATAAAGGGCTGCAGGAACTCTAATTTCTTTAGATATGTCCAAAGGTATAAATGGGAGACACTATCAGATGCTTTAGCCTGATCCAAATTAACGCATACCCCTGTCAGTTCTTCCAATTTTCCTCTTTCCAAAATTTCTCTAATTAGAATAAGAGCATCAGTGATATTTCTTCCTAGAACTGAGCTAAACTGAATGGGATGTATAATATGCTCTAAAATCACCAAATTTCTATTACTCAGAATTTTGGTAAGGATTTTACAATCAGAATTTAACAACGTTATAGGTCTCCAATTCTGCAGAAGTTCTCTATCTCCCGATTTTTAGAATAAAAGTAACATACCTAAATTCATACTTTCAGGAAAACTACTGTGTGTCAGACTGGAATTAAACATGGATACCAATTCTTCTCCTAACATAACAGAAATAGTATAATAAAGTTCATTAGGAAGTCCATCTCCCCCTGGTGCTTTTCCCTGTTGGAGAGCATGTACCACTGTTTGAAGTCCCATTACCGTGACAGGTGCCAGTAAAGAAATAAAAAAATGATTAGGTATTTTTGATAACATGCTCAAAGTCAATCATTGCTCAATTTTACTATTGTAAGAGATGGGTCTGCACTAAACATTTTAGAGATATAGCTGTCTATATTTTCCAGAATCCATATTTGGGTCTTCACATGCTCCATCTGTACATTTATGAGGCTTCTAATCTCCTTTTTTTTCTTTCTTTGTGTTGCACAACTGTCAAAAGGGTTAATGCTAGCTTTTTCCCTTGTGTGCCAAATCTCTGTTCTCTAATTGTTTACTTTTCTCATACTGTATCTGTGATAGCTGTTCCTTCACTTCTGACGTCTTATCTGCGTCAACCAAGCACCCGTTATTCAAACAAGATAGAAAATATTTTAGTTTTTGCTGCAGTTCCTGACTCACATCTCTTTTATATTTCCCCAGCAGCTTTCCTATTTGTTTAAAACAGTCTTTAAAGTCCTTTTTACTATCCTCCCACCAGTCCTGTTGAGAGTCATATAGGAAAAAACACAGATTTTCTAGCTTCTAAAGTATTTAGAAATCCTTCCTGCACTTCTGGATGATCTAATAAGGAAAGATTCAATCTCCAGTAGCCAGGGCCTTTTGAGGTGTCACTGTAATCAGAAATATTTAAATTCAATAACCCATGATCTGAAGTGGCTACTAAACATACTGCAGGAGTGTTAAATTGTAATGTTGGGGAAATAAACCAGTAATCTATCCTAGATTTTCTTTGACCCTGAAAGTATGTAAATGGGGCTGTGTTATCCAAACATAAAAATACATCTCTTAACCCAGTAAGGTCCAGTAACCCATTCAAAAAATTTGTATCCCAGTATACCTTGGAGGACTTTGCACCTTTATCCCCAATATATTTGATAATATTAAAATCCCCACCAAACAAAACATTCCATTTTGTGAATAAATAAGGCTGTATTTGCTGTAACAGCTGAATTATTTCAAATTTGTTTTGAGGGGCGTAAATATTAAAGAGCTGAAAAGCAATCTTATCTATAATGACATCTAAAAGAAGAGCCCACCCAGGGATTATATCTACTAGATCAATAACAGAGGTCAAAGAATCAAAAAATCATATCCTCACCCCAGAGCACAAGGCAGCCTCCCCCCCCCCCGACCAAAAGCAAGGACCCCACCCCCATGTATTGGTAACTGTCTCAAAATCTTTCACTGTATACAGCCTGGTATCTTGAAAAAAACACAAAGTCATAAGTTAAATCAGAAAAGTTCCCAAAAGTTGCTTGCCTTTCATTTTCCAATCTAATACTGTTCATATTTAGACTGGCAATCTCCAAATTATACCCAGGTTTTGTAAATAAATGAGTGAGTTAAGTGGGAAGAAACATTTTTCTAGAACTTTTACATATACCCACTCTCACTCCCATCCTCTTTTTTTTTGGTTTTGCCTGTAGCTTTAGTGTCCAGGACTGTCTCTGCCTCCGAGACAACTTCAGTCTGTGAAGAAGTCCTAGAAACTGTATCCAAGTCCAAATCCTCTACTCCTGTAGACGATAAAATATCATACTGATTGGAAACTGGTAAAGGTTCCAGGTCCTGTGCCCAATCTAAAGTTTTACTAGGCACTCCTTTGTTCCTGACCTCCTGGAAAACTGCCATGTCCTCCACAGTCTCTTTGGGGGGGGGCATCATGTGTTCTTCTTCCTGTGCAACTGCGGGAACAGGAGCAACCTCCGCTGTAGTTGTAGAAGCATGGTGCTCATCAGAGGGCTTTTCTGTGGCTATATTCCTTTATGGTAATGGATGGGGTTGAGAGAACAAGTCGGGGTCCCTATGTCTCTCTGATCTTTTATTGAAATGAGGGGCCCAGGGTGGTCTGTGACTGTGAAAGTCCATAGTACCTCTAGTAGCTTTGTAAATATACAGATCTTGCATAGCAAAGTCAGAATCTTCATTATTATGGGCCGCCCGTGGACAGTCCATAAGGGAATGGCCCACTTCATCACAGAAATTTAATTTCATAGAATTCTCACATTGATACTCCAAGTGATACAGTTCCCCACATTGAAAACAAACCACTTTTTCACAATTCATGCTGACATGTCTAGGAGAGCCACATTTGTGGCACTTTCTGGACTGTCCTGGGTAGAACAAGAACCCCTTGTCTTTTCCTATAAATAAACAATTTGGTAAATGCATATTTCACTATTGGAGTGCAAGAGTTTGACCTTGATTTATCACCCCCCCCCATTATAGAATCTTTCTACATCCAATATGGGGTCTGGAGTGCCCTGAACCTAATATCTTTTTTACATCCAGTATAGAATATCAGCTACATTCACTCCCTTGTTTCAGAATAGTATAGTAACCACCTGTAATGGTTGTTTGATTAAGGGTATTGCCTGAAAATGGTACCAAAGTGGATTTGTTTTAAGGGAGGTATACTTTGTCCAGAATTGCTCAAGAATTTCTGGAGTATGGAAACTCACATCAAAAGCGTGCTCTCCCTGAGCATGAATCAGAGAATAGACATCAGCTGGGGTAAAACCAAGAGATTGTTTAATCAGGATACGCTCCACATAAAATCTATTCGGGAGCTCCGCCATTCCTCCCATATATCTCAACTGGATAGCATTTCTATGTTTGGTCTGTTCCAAATATTTGGAAAAAAGACCTGCATAAGTGGGTTTACTGTGTTGTTTGTAGGAAAGTCCCGAAGTACCCTTCTCTGCTTCTGAGCCCCCCCCCCCCACTCCACATCCATATCCCAACTTACTGTCTCTGGCCACTTAATGCAATCATTATTCTGGGATGGAATATGAGAATGTGAAGCAGTACCTGTGATAGTCTGTTGAATATCCATTGTTCCCGCCCAAGGTCTAACCACTCCTTCTCTCGATGTTGAGCCCTGTACTGTGATCCCATCTCAAGCTGACAGTGTAATCGGGGAATATGCGTCATCAATAATCCAGTGTCCCTCATTTGTTTTTTTCCACCCTGCTTGTGAAAGTGCCTACTCTGGAGACCAAGAATCATCTCCAGGCACTTGTGAGTCAATGCCCATTGAATGTGATGTTTTCCCACACTCTACTACTGGAGCTCCAACTCCTTCCATTGCTCCCATAACGAAAACTTTTTGCATAAGTTGTCCTTGTTCTGGGGAAGTACCAATCAGCCGTTTGCATTTTGTTTCCCATGACCTTCTCCTGTGCTGAGGTAAGATCCTTTTCTGCCTGCTGGAGCTGCACCCCTAAAGAATGTCTCTGCTGCTCTATCCTAAGTAAAACCGTTTCTTCTTCCGTGAGCTCTGCCATTTCTCCTGAATCGGATGCAAATAACTCCTGCAAATGTTCCATAGAGAGAGCCTCTCTAGTGGTGTCTATCACACCTGCAGAGACCTCCGTCGCACGTCCAGTCACAGCCACGTCTGGCTGTTCACTGACTTCCTCCATTGCGCACACCTGCAGGATAGCGACCCCTACCAAAAGAGTAGGGGAATTTCCCTGGTGTCCTGGCCAAATTTCCCCCATTCACTAGAAATATCACCAACAGCTTAATCTGGTCCAAGGTCATTTGGCACTCGTCTGTGATGGGGGTCAAAGGGGGGAGGGGCAGCTGCAAGTGGGGTGCTAGCTGTACACTTCAGCAGACTTGATAGACCATGTGGCATGTTTCTGCTGGCAAGTAGTAAGCAAGTAAGCAGAGTATTGTCATGTCATACATAGTATAGACAAGCAACCAGCACAGATGTAATGCAGCGATAGGTGACAGCATGTACTGGTGACATAGTGGGAGGACTAGAGCTAGTCAATATGTCTACTTCAAGGTAGATTGCTGCTTTTAACATCGTGCCCAGTGCTGTTAAGCAGAGGACCATCTGATGAGTACATACGGGGGGAAAAACACTTCAGAAGTAAAAATAAGGTACTACTTTAAAATAACTGCCAAAAGTCCCTTCCTACTGTTTTTGGTGCTACTAGTTCTTTACAGTACCATAGGAAGGGTGGGGCGGGTGGAGTACCTTCCCCAGGTGGAGCCTCCAAGGGCTGTAGTTTCATGTCTATTTATAACTTAAAAGTGAGCACTGCCACTTTACATTTTTTATTTTTATACAGTACTTTGTTTAGCTGGTAATGACCATTGCTGCCAGCAGTGGGCGCATCCATGGACCATCAAGTCAGTCAGAGGAGGTGGGGTCTCATAGTATGTCAACTTTGCCAAGAAAGAATCATGTGGTACAGATCTCACCCCGGTAGAGACAGAGAGACTGTCTGGAGTCATCTCATGACTGTGTGGACGGTCTGATGCTGGCAGCAAGTATATAAGGTAAAAGCGTGCACCGTGGCATCTGCAGAGAGTTACTGGCAGAGACAGAGTTGGAGTAGGAGAGACTGAGAGAGAGAATACTGATTAATCAGAGAGAAATTGTGTTGAGGTGTTTTATTTATTTATTTAAGAGTTTAACCAGGCGGGCATACTGAGCGACTAGCCGCTCGTTTCCAGATGCGACCTGGGGGAAAACAGTAGGGTACATAGTGGTAAAAAAACAGACACAGGTATTAATGTACAGAAAAGGGCACTCATACAGAGATATTATTGTACAGTTAAGGGCACACATAAGAAGGATTATACATGGTGGTAGCTATCTATATAGATTAAAACAAGGTGTGCAGACCAGGAAGCATATAACATAAGGTATATCATTGCATGAGTAGACTTAAGTTAAGAGCAAAGATTTAGAGCCTCCATAAACCAATAGGTGATGAGTTGAGGCTCAGGAGACCTTGAGGGCCTCTAAGGTGTAGGTAGGTTGCAGGCACAGATAGTGAGAAAGTGTTCATGGAGGCGGGTGTTGAGGTGACTGGAGCTGGTGATATGACGGATATCTGTTGGTAGGTCATTCCAGAGTTTAGGTAAACAGTAACTAGGTGCAGACTGACCCTTGGTGGTGCACATACAAGGGATATGGAAGAGCCTATTATCAGAGTGACTCAACGAGTAGGCCGCCCTAGGTTGAGCATTTAAGGCAGACACCAGGTAGGGTGGTAGGGTGTGGGACCAGAATTTGGCAGCGACACGTGAGCAATGAATTTGTCTGTGGGCTGAGAGGGAGGGAAAGGCAAGAGAGTTATAGAGGTCACAGTGGTGAGTGAGTTTAGGACATTCCAGTATGAAGCAGCAGAAGAAGTGAAAGAGAGTGTCCAGGCTGGACAGAGTGGAGGGTGGGGGCGGTGCCATAGACTACGTCTCCGTAGTCAAAGATTGGAAGTATAATTTTTTGCACAAGTTCTCTCCTGACCGCGGTAGGCAGGCAACCTTTGTTGTGATAGAGGGCCCCTAATTTAAGAAGCAATTTTTTATGAAGAGAGTCTATGTAAACTGAGTAGTCTAGGTATTGGTCGAGTCAGATGCCAAGGTAGCGGAACTCAGTGCAGGAATCAAGGGGGGTAAGATCCAGAGTTAGGAAAGGGGGGCGGATGGAGAGCCGGGAGAGGCAAGGTTGCGAGCCAAAAGTAAGGGAGATTGTTTTTTTAGCATTTAAGAAAAGCTGGTTTGATTTGAGCCAGAGTTGAACAGCATTGAAGTCCTGCTGCTGCAGTTGGTCATGCACAGTATCTGCAGAAGGGCCGGTGTTGTAAATCACAGTATCATCTGCATACATGTGAATGGCAGAGTGGAAGCAAACCTGCAGCAATTCATTCAGGAAAATAGAGAAAAGGATAGGGCCCAGGACTGAGCCTTGTGGAACACCCATGGCAATTGGTAGGTGTTTGTTCTGTGCGGATGGACAAGACCCCTTGCCTTCCTGTCAGTTCCACATCCATTAATAATTATTACATTTTTTGAAGTGATTGAATGAAAAAATGATGATGATATTAATGAATGATGATTGATTGCCTTTCCATGGACTTTGAGGCTGACTGGCATGGCTATATTCTGCTTCACCTCTTGATTTCATTCGTCCTCCTCCCTCCAGTCTGCAGCTGCTTTTGTATAAATTATTTGTAACAACCGAATGATCCTTCATTTCCCTCTCTGTCAGGGTCCCGCGTCCCCTTCCCACCCATCTTGCTGACTCCTGCCGAGGCAATGGATTGAAAGGATTCTGCCTGGGGTGGCCATGGCTGAGCATTCGGGTAACATTGTAGTTTGACCCAACCCCCACCCCAGCGCCCCCTAGAACTGGCCTGACTGGCTGACTCCATCTCCACTTTACTCTCTGTCAGATTTTTTTCTCTTGATCTCACCCACAGCCCTACCAATCCTGCTCTTGCCAAGTTGCTGACTCTGCAGTCTGCCATGCCAACTTTAGTGCAAGTGTCGACGGCGACGAACCCCTGTCCTGAGTCCTGACAAGCCTGTTGTAGGCCAGGAGGGCTGCCCGGTCCCCCACCCACACCCACACCCATGCTGCTTGCCTTTCAGTCTAGTCCTGTCCCAGGCTCAGCAGTAGTTTCTCAAACTAAGTTAAAATCATTGTCCTGCTGCTGGATGGGAATTGGGACTGCTGGCTGCTGCTTTGTTGAAGGGTCTGCTGAGCTGGGCTTGGGCTGGCTGGCTGCCTGCATAGGCCAAGGCTGCATTTTTCCATAAAAACCACTGCCAGCCTCATGCTTCCCGAGTCAGTCTGACCCTACTGAATGCAGCAGGCCAGGCAGCCAGCAGCACACAGTAGTGCCTGCATTATAAAGAACAATGAAGAAATGAATTGTCTTTTGAAGCAAAAATTATTTTCTTTATGTATGTGTGTTGGGGTGTGTGTTAGCAGCAGTTATAATAAAATAATTGATGGAAACTCAAGGCTCCTCTGTATGTGTGTGTTTGGGGAGGGTTAGCACTGCAGTTTAAAAATAAAAATGAATTTATTTGAAACAAACTGGAGTCTGTGTGCTACAAAAGAAAGGGTCACTGATAGGAAGTCTCTGTGTGTATATCTGATAGATGTCTAGTTATACAACTTAAGAGAGTCTTAAATTATATAAAATTAAGAAGAGTTATGTATCTGACTGTTTCTGTCTGAACTTGAGATAATAGCTCAGAATCCTAGCATAAACTGTTAGACCAGCCTCTGTCCTGTGCTCTGAAACATGGAGTGGGTGAAGCACGATGAAACAAAGGAGGGATGTATCAATAATGACTCCGAATGCTCACTATTTACTTAAAACAGTAATGCAATGAAAAATGTTTTCCCAGAAATTGTATTTTAATTTCAGCTACTACAATTAATAGCAATATTATATTAGCATACATGTGATGTTAAATCTAATTTTCTAGGTACCTCCTCTGCAGGGCACCATAAGCCTTTTTTTTTTCTCAATCCTAACCCTTAATTGAACAGGTCAGGAAGATTTACATTGCAATTTCTATATTACATGCGGGGTTCTTTTTTTATACATATTGAGAAAAATGAAATCAAAACATTTATAAAAAAAAAAAAATGTAGATGAAACTAACAGTTCATATAACCACCAGGTAAAACTAGAAGATAGATCCCCAGTGGCGTCATTTCAGCAGAATCATATGGGTTGCAATGCTCTCCAAACCACCATGTTTTATATACATAAATGCTAGAGAAACCCTGGCCTGTTTTAAGGGTTCCTATGGGTTGCAGAGGACATCATAGGGGTTGCAAAGAAATCATAGGGGTCTCAATCGCAACCCCTGGCTAGCTACCCCAAACTGATGCACCTGGAGATCCCTGGACTGTTAAACAATAAAAAAAAGTTGGGTCACATTTTTCACTCGATTTTCTTGCCCTGTTGCTTTAATGCAGCAGTGCAACAAGACTGGGAAAATAATTTGACGCCATTCCTTTTCACCATAACACGTTCCCGGCATCTCCCAGTTTAATTTAGTGGTAAAATATTTCTATTTCCACAAAATCTGAGTATTTTATAAATAATTTAACTTACTTTTTTCTTAAGAAAAAAAGCGCCCAACACATTTGGCTTGGAAATACCATTGTAGACCTAGCAAGTGTTAGGACTGAGGAAAAAAAAACAAAATCCTGGTGGACAGAGTAGACGTACCTTGTATATTAGATTTTAAACTGGTCCCCAGTATGCTAATATTTGTATTAGTTTTAGCTGAAACTAGCTTTTTTTGTGAGGAAAAAAATGTTGTCATTGCATTGCTGCTGGAAGAAAACTGAAACAGAAGCAAAAGAACTTTATTTGCATCTGGTTAGTACGGGTGTGCAAAGTTACCAAAATTTGATTCATAACCGAATTTGTGAATTTCATCAAGTTTGCTTCGCAAGTGACTACAATTCATGTACATATTCTCCTGACAAATTGCTTAAGTTTTCATGGCATAACTACAAAAATCGCCTGTTCGTGGGTGAATTAGGAATTCACATTGTTCCACTATGCAAATTTGTGCTATATGCCTGTGGCTAAAATGCAGATTACGTTGTTATATTCCATAAATCCCCCCCCCCAACTCATTATGTGCAATTCCACCCTGCTCCCACCTCCCTGTGGGTAGGGTTGGGTCGGGGGTGGTGGTTAAAGGTGCAACTAACCAGATCCCATTCAATGTGTTGTGGTTACTACCCTTGCCTTGTGGGCTCAAACAAGGTTCAGGGGGCCTGTATTCTTATTTTCTTGAGTGTGGTGATGGTGTGTTCAATCCAGATATTTAGCATTGTGCCACTGCCTCCACCCCAGATTAGTTTAAGTGGGTGTGGTGTCAGAGCAGTACAACCCCTTTGGATGCAGCAGTACCTACCCACAGTGTCACCCCCCCAATCCCACAAATGAAAAGTCAGTGTAACCTTAAAATCAACCAAATTGCAATTACTTACTACTCATAACATGCTCACAAGGCGAAATGTAAAATGACAATGAAAATATTTAATGAGGAATATTCACAAGGAATAGGGAAAGTCAGGTCAACGCAAAACTCTTTTTGGTGATAACCATTTTAGTCGCCCTCCTCAGGATCACCGCCACCTTATGTCCTTCCAGAGATGTGGTCTCCAGAACAGGACACAGTACTCTAGGTGGGGTTTTACCAGCAATCTATACAGAGACAATACTACCTCCATCTTTCTGCTGGTGATACCCTCCTTGTGCACAGTGCCCCAGCATCCCACTCACCCTCCCTACTGCCTTGTCACACTGCCTGGCCACCTTTAGGTCACCTGATATGATTTCCCCCAATCAATGAGCGTGAAATGGGGCATTTTTTGTTTGGGTCTGTCTGTGGTACTCACCCACCACCCTTGTTGGTCAGACTCAAAGATATTCAGAACTCTGATAATTTCAAGGCAGATGTTTGAAGATGACTCTGTAGTTTTAGTGGGGGTTAAAAATATTGGTTCCGGTGTTAAATACATACAATTTCAGATAAGGTGACTGTTTTTATTTTCTGTATATTTTTTGATTGATTGCAAAGCCCTCTGCCAGCTTCACCATTGAAAGCTGGTTAATTAAGTAATGGGGCATGGCATGCAAGATATTGGTTGTACTAGGTTTTCCCTATGAGTCAGGGGCATTGTAAGGCACGAGATGACGCACAGTACCTTCAGCCCCTTACCGTTGGGTAAACCTAGTGCAACCAACATCCCTGAAGTGCCTTATTGCAGATATGGAGTAGCTTGCAGGGAGTTCTCTGGCAAACTTGTGGAGACAGGAGCCAGGGCAGCGGATTTTTCATGGTCATCAAAGAAACACTAAAATGGTAACCCTGAGTAGTACCTTAAATTTCTGTAAGTGTGTAAGGAGGGGCTCTGCTCTTGAGTGAAAATAACAAAAACTTATTTTATTTACTTTCTTTAGTTAATTTAATGGACTTTCATTTTTTAGGGCCAGACTTGAGTCCGGACTCCCAATGCTGTCAAGCAGAAATCAGGGCTCCTACTGAGGCTACCACATCGTGTTGCAGAAGCCGAGCAAGCACATGACTCAGCTCAGTCAGTCTTATTACAGGTAAGGCAATGTTTTTTTAAATTGTGATGAAGGTAGTGCTTTATTTAAATTTAAGCTGTGTGAGTCTGTGACAATACTGGGATTGAGACAGGGCAGCGGGTAAATATCCGTAATTCAGTTGCATCTAGCTGGGGGGGGGAGTATCATGTGGTGGAGAGAAGGCTGCATGCAATTTACTTTAGCTGCTTTGTTTGCTGGCTGATTGGAATATCCACTAACATCGCTGATGCTCAGGGCGGGGATTAGATTTGAATTGTGATTTTTAATTGTTCACTGACTTTACCTAAATGCCACATGTGTATGGAAATTAGGCACAGTCTGTGAAAACAGAATCTGGTATGGGAGGGAGATACAGAGAATACTGGATGGGGCGGACAACTATGCACAAACAGTGTATTCTTCCGCAGAGGGGTTCTGTTTCTTTCTGACCTTAAGAGTATGTGAATCAGCACCCTGAGGTGGCAGAACACCATGGTTATGTGTACAAGCCCTGTCCCCTGGCCCTGGGGTTACTAGAATCCCATCAGAGTTAGACCTCGGAAGGTAGTTGGGCAGTGTAGCTGTGTAGTGTGCTTATTAGAATCACTCTACAAGATTACATCATTGCCTGCTTAACTAGAGTGAGTGGGAATGAAATATGTCATTTAGAACTCTCTCACCGCCTATGCCCCAATAGAATGCAGCAGAAATGAGAGGAACGCCACCTGAAATTCCAGTCAGGGCTAACTGGTCTCAGAAGGGTGCAAATTTAGATGCAGGATGTTAATCTAGCCCATCAAAACTCAGGACATGTTCTGAGTATGTGGCAACCCATCACAGTAATAGACACTCAAAGCAAATGTCCATGAAGACCCCTAGGAAAGAGGGGTGCATGGTGCCAGTGCAGTGAAATAGTATCTGTCTGGAGATCCTTACACATAAGGGTGGGACATGGTTTGAAATGTTGTGCTAACAGTGGGAAGTACAATGTGCCTTGTTTGCTATGAAGAAGAAAGTGTTTGCATTCCTCACCTGTACAGTGTCAAACTTGTGGGACCAACCAATTTGTTACCATCTGTTGAATACAGCCGTACTTCACAATCCCATTTTCTGTTAAGACATTACATCTCTGCTTCCCAGTCCCATATGAAATGTTATTGGGGCCCCTACTGATAGTTTTAGACCTAGCATAAGCCTAGCACCTTTCTTCAGAACCTGGAGTAAATATAAATGTTCGGTTTGTACCCTAACCCCCTGACCTCTAAGATCCTCGAGCCAAGTAATTGCCCCACAGCCAGGGGTAATGCCTTTTGTATGCCAACTAATGGTTTGATGCCTATGGGCACCAGTTAGTGGGGGCCAGGTTTGCAAGATTGCATTCTTGAACCGGGTGTGGGTTGCATATGCATAAAATGTGTGTGCTCGTCATGTATTTTTTGTAGTGTATAGTATTATGTGAAATGTGTATATTATGATTTTTATCTTTCACAATGAAACTGTGATGTGCAGTCTCTAGAGGTTCTGTAATGCTGTCCTACCACATAATG
Organism: Neoceratodus forsteri; assembly: GCA_016271365.2. Taxonomy (NCBI): domain Eukaryota; kingdom Metazoa; phylum Chordata; order Ceratodontiformes; family Ceratodontidae; genus Neoceratodus; species Neoceratodus forsteri. The sequence continues at coordinate 887,768,966 of CM028131.1, read as the reverse complement.
GTACAATCACATTCCATGACCTTTGTACCAACTGTGGTACAACATCATTTGGTACAACAGCGTTGGGTTTCGGTACTAGGCAGCACCGCATAGTTTGAGATGCTAAGTGTTTTGATTTGGTTAATTTAATGCAGAGAGATCAGAGATAACTAGCACTGCTGTCACCCCTGCAGCCTTACTTGCAAAATAAACAGGAAGTTGGACAGTCAGGGATGCTCAGGAATTAAGTACAGCTATTATACTACACTATCTCTTCAGTATTTATTAAAGGAAGGTCTGTTTTGAAGATGCCACAGAAGAAACCATCAGGGGCAGAGTTGAGAAAACTGTGGAAAGCCAGAGAAGAAGAAAATCGAAAACTCTCCCAGCAGTAGCCAAATTGGCTTACCAAGTCTAAGGAGCAGGAGGGAAGTTCAGTGACTCAGTCAGTAGCAACACCCATCATCGCCATCGATGACAGTGCTGAGCCTACCAAGACAAGTTTTGACTCGACAACAGATGTAACGAGCCCAAAGTCAATATGTGGTGATACTGATCATGCAGATGTTGAGGGCAATACTGGAGAAGAAGAAAAGATCTTGAATAAGAAGTAGATGATTACCAGCCATCAGCATGCAACATTGAAAAAGATACAGCAGATTCTGCATTAGAAAGTAATGCAGTTGCTGTTGGCAGTTCAGAACTCCAACTTAATTTCAACCACCCGATGTCATGACCCAACATGAGTGATAGACTTAGATGTTGCTTGGTGGAACATGGCCCTGAACAAAAGAAGGATATTGATTTTAGTTTCTCAGTGTCTGATGATGGCAGTTGCTTTTATTGTGACTAGTTCACCAAAATTCTTCCTAATGGAGAAACTGTCGAACGCACATCGTTAATGTATAGTGAGACCAAGAAAGCTATCTATTGCTTCCGGTGCATGCTGTTTGCGAAGAAATCATCCACTACATCAAGTCTGGCAAATCCAAAGAAAGGATTTTGTGCCCGGAGGCATTTAAATCCAAGAACACCAGATCACAAGAACTCATCTGAACACTGCAACGGTTACTTAATTTTGAAGAATTTTGAAATACGTTTGAAGACGGGGGGGCACAATAGATGATTGGCTGCAAAAGTCCATTGCCTCGGAAAAAGAAAAGTGGCATACCATTCTTAAAATTATTCTTGATGCTATACTATTCTGCACCAAGAATAACTTGGCTCTCAAGGGGTCAACAGATATGATCGGACACACACATTCTGGAATTTTTCTGAATTTGCTAGTGCTGATAAGCCACTATAATCGGGAGCTTGCAGAGCACATTGCTAACCATAAGAAGGGATCTACTACCTATTTTTCTCCTATGATTCAGAATGAGTTCATTAACTTACTGGGTTCCACTGTGAGGCATGAAATAATTTCCAAAATTAAGGAGGCAAAATATTTCTCAATTTTGTTTGATTGTGCACCAGATGTGGCTCACAAGGAGCAAATGTGTCAAATCATCAGGAACGTAAGAATAGAGGGCAATGATTGCAGTGTTTATGAAAATGTCATCAATTTCATCAACACAAATGAAAAGACAGGAAGTGGGCTAGCTACAGAGATTGAAAAGAAATTGTGCAATGATGGTTTAGATATAGCTGACTGTCGTGGGTAGGGTTATGACAATGGCGCTAATATGACAGGAAAGTACCATGGAATGCAAGCCCAGATAGCACAAGTGAATGAACATGCTAGATTTGTTCCATGCACAGCTCATTCTCTTTATTTAGTTTGGGTCCATGCTGCAAGTGTATCAGTGGACATGGTATTATTTTTTGGTACCCTGCAGAGATTGTTTACATTCTTTGCTGGTTCAACAAGTCACTGGGAGGTGCTGACACAAGCAATAAAGGTCACTCTTGAGGGTCACACTAAAGCACGATGCTCATTAAAGTTCCGAGCAGTCCACTCCCTTCATCTTCAAATACCCGACATCTTAAAGGCTTTATACAAAATAGCAGAAGACGCCACCAATGCTGACGCGGTATCAACAACACAGAGCCTAATCAAACAGATTGATTTCAAATTTCTTTGTACTCTAGTAATGTGGGACAAAACGTTAAACTTGGTTGAATGCGTAAACCAGCTTTTGCAAGTCAAGGGATTGCCTGTTGATAGCACCTCAAAGCATATCAGGGGACAAACGGACACACTGTAGCACATGTGGGAAGATGGAATAAATGACGTTGTACAACATGCAGCAGAACTTACTGAAAAGATATAACTGGATGCAGAATTCACCGGAAAAAGAAAAAGAAAGGTGAAAAGAATGGCCAATGAGAATGTAGAAGATGAAGGGCACTTGTTTTCTGCTGAGCAGGCTTTCAAAATGCAGTTCAACAACGTTCTTGATACCCTCATTTCCCAGATTCAGTGAAGATACGAGGCATTGTCTGAGGTTGTTGCTGACATTACCTTCCTTACAGGGCCATCTGTCTCAACAATGGCAGTTAGCGACTTAAAGAAATGTGCAGCTGATCTGGCAATGAAGTATTCCAAGGATCTAGATGCTTGTGAGATAATATATGAGGTAGAGAGCTTAAAATTTCAGGCAGCTTCAGTACTGCCCGATTTGTCAAATGCCACACCACTCAACTTGTTGAAGCTCATTCACAAATGGTCTTTGAGTACTTCCTATCCAAACATCGAAATTACTCTCCGAATATTCTTGACCCTTCCTGTGACTGTTGCTTGTTGCGAGCGTAGTTTCAGCAAACTGAAGCTGATCAAGATCTATTTGAGATCATCTATGGGGCAAGAAAGGCTGTCAAATCTCGCTATACTATCTATTGAAAATGCTGTAGCCAGTGACATTAACTTCGACAGAGTCATTGACAAATTTGCTTCTCTGAAGGCAAGAAAGGTTCACACATAGGCCAGACAGACAACTGTAAAATGAGTAAGCACCTGTATCTCCTGTGGATGATGCAAATAACATTTTTTGCATGAAAATATATAAAATCAGTTACCCCTCATCAGTGCACAGCACGGATAATCAGCCACATTCTAAGGTTCCATCATGTTTGTTACTGGCTGGCAGCATATCCAGTAGGAGCTTTTTGGTCACAGCTATAATAAATGTTCCCTTACAGGATGGCACTGCTTTCTGTTGGTTCCTGGTGTTTTGATTTATACACCTGAACTGTTTTGCTGTACTGTTTCTCATGTTAACAGTTCCCAGGGTTCCCTCCTGATTGCCTGAGGTTTTCGGTTTGGTAGTCAATGGGCTGTGTTGTTGTTTGTGGGGTGTTGATTCATTCGGCTTCATATCTTGTATTACTGTGTTTGTGTGTTTTATAGATTGTTCAGTTCTGTCATTTTCTGTACTACTTTGAAAATGTTTTCTATTTATTTTAATTGCATTATGTTGAATGGTTACATACATCCCTTCTGCAGCTTATGGCTATGCAAACTGTGATTTTAAATATTAAACCAGGTGAACTAGTTAACATTTGTCCACTTACAACACAGTTCTGCTTCCACGTGGAAAAAAACATTTCCACTGAAATCAGGGGTAGGGAGAGATTTGGGAGAACATGTAACACAAGTCTGTTTTGGTTCAGTGGAAGACGACCCAAAACTCATCATGTCAGACTAGAGCATGTAAACCTCCCAGAGCTTCTGGGTGCCTAGCAGCCCCCAGGCCCCCATGCTTTATGTAGAAATCTTTCATAGTATATTTCAAAAATCCATATATAGGGTGGGTGGTTGATGGCACTGTTGGTTAGCCAGTTGTCCACAACAATTGCAGTTGCACACTCTAATGCAAGCAAGAATCTGAGTCTCCCTCACCTCAGATTCCATGGGAACAAAAATTTCCCCTGCAATCGGGGTAGGGAACATATAACAAAAGTGTATTTTTTTTATTCAAGAAAAGCCCCAAAACTCACCACAGAGCATATATACCCCCAGAGCTTTGTGGGGCCTTGCAGCCCCCAGACCCCCAGCTCTTATGTGTCCCATTTCACACTTTTCATGGGGGGGCACAAAATTAGTGGCTTGCCCCAGGCACCAAAATGCTTTGCTATGACACTGGCTCTTTAAATTAAAAATGCTTATAACATCCTCCTCTTTGAGTAGTTGTTGATTTAAAAGCAGGATCTCTTACTCGTTTTCATTTCAGAAAATATAAACATCCAAGGGACTATTGGGTATAGAAACATAGAAGTTGACGGCAGATAAGGACCGCAAGGCCCATCCAGTCTGCCCATTTCTTTTTCTACCTTATAAATGTGCCATCGGCCTTTGCTCTGTCTGTGGCCTATCTATTCATACTCATTTGTATTGCTCCCTTATGCCTATCCCATGCCTGTTTGAAGCCCTGCACTGTATTCATAGCCACCACTTCTTGTGGTAAGCCATTCCATGCATCCATCACTCTTTCTGTGAAAAAGAATTTCCTCACATTCCCCCTTAATCGGCCCCCCTCTTAAACATGTTAGACTCTTTCACCTTGTTAATGCCCTTAAGGTGTTTGAATGCCTCGATCATATCACCTCTCTCCCTCCTTTGCTCAAGGGTATACATATTGAGCTCTGTTAATCTGTCCTCATATGTCTTCTGTATGCAGTCCCTGCACCATTTTAGTTGCCCTTCTCTGGACTGCCTCAATTTGGTTAATGTCCTTGTGAAGGTGTGGCCTCCAATACTGCACGCAGTACTCCAGATGAGGCCTAACCAGTGTCTTGTAGAGAGGATTATTCCTCCTCTTACAACTTGTGATACCCCTACTAATACACCCTAACACCCCTAGCCTTATCTACTGCTTTAGAGGTCTGCTTGGATGATTTCAGGTCATCAGTGATGATGATGCCCAAGTCTCTTTCTTCCTTTGTGACTGCTAGCAACTCCCCTCCCAGCCTATAGGTGGCTTCAGGGTTTCTCTTCCCTATGTGCATGATTTTGCACTTCTTTGCATTAAATCCCAGTTGCCACTCTTCTGACCATTTTGCTAGTTTATCCAGATCTCTTCTCATTCTGCCCACCCCATCTGGATCATCCACTCTGTTGCAGATCTTGGTGTCATCCATGAAACAGACAAGCCTTACCTCTAGTCCATCTGCAAGGTCACTAATGAAGATGTTGAAGAGGACTGGCCCCAGGACTGATCCCTGAGGTACCCCACTTGTGATTTGCATCTCTTCTGACTGTATACCATTTACCACCACTCTCTGTTTTCTGCCCGTCAACCAGTTTGCCACCCAGTTGACCAACTTCTGACCCACCCTGAGCCTACCCAGCTTATTTATCAATCTTCTATGTGGAACAGTGTCAAAAGCTTTGCTGAAGTCAAGGTAAGTGACATCAACTGCTCCTCCTTGGTCCACCACTCTGGTTACTCAGTCAAAGAAATCTATGAGATTAGTTTGACAAGACCTTCCTTTTGTAAACCCATGCTGTTTTGGATCCTGTGCCCCTATGGATTCCAGGTGTTGCACTATCCTTTCCTTAAGGAGTGCCTCCATAATCTTGCCCACTACTGAGGTAAGACTGACTGGTCTGTAGTTCCCCGCCTCCTCCCTGCTACCACTCTTGTGGAGCGGGATCACATGAGCCCTTCTCCAGTCTTCTGGGACCTCTCCTGTGCTCAGAGACTCACTAAACAGTTCTGCTAATGGCTCTGCTAGTTCCAAGTATAGTTGCTAGTATAGCTAGGTAAAACAGGTAAACTGTCACATTGTTCCCTGAGTGAAGTGCTGTTCCCTCAAGGTGAGTAGGTGTGACACTGATGATCTCAGAAAAATCTGGTATGCAAGTAACAGTTCAACAAATTAAACACAAAATATTTTTCTTTGTAACCCCTCACCCCTGCCTTTTTACCAAAATGACAGGTGGCATGCTGTTGAAGTTGACAGCAGTACCTGGTGGGGACCTGGGTTCGGGGAGGATGAGGTTACTCGGCACAGGGGGACCTAGGTTTGACTACTCTGCACAGGGACACCCAAGTAAATCCGAACACAGGAAGCAATAACTGTAATGTCCAGAACCAGGAATGGGATTCTTCAATGTGGCTTTTATTCACATACTAGCTGAACAAAACAAAGCATAGACGGACCCCCATGGGGCTACATTTCCTGGTAATGCAGATTGGAAACTACAGAACACTTTATCACTATTTTCAGCCTTCAGGCTCTGGACCCACCAGGCACACAGCCTGGACTTGCACGCAGCTTTGGGTACACAGCCCGACTTGTACACACTTGGGTTTTTCCACAGGGTCCATTGGAAGAATGAACCAATTATCCTGTCGTGGCTCCCCACACCACTTAGAGTCAGCGACTCCTAGAGATAATTTTTCTTTGCTTGTTGTGGCTCCCCACACCACTTAGAGTCTACGACTCCTAGAGAGAATTCTTCCTTACTTGTTGTGACTCCCCATCTCATAGAGATAATTTTTCCTTACTTGTTGTGGCTCCCCACACCACTTAGGGTCAGCGACTCCTAGAGAGATTTTCCCTTTTGCAACCCCACATCTGGGTACTTCCCCCATCATTGGCCAAGTGCATGAGGCAAAGTAGCAACCACAGCAGAAATCCGTAGAGGTGGACCTGGTTACTAAAGACAGGGGGTTCACCCACCTCCAGCTCCCATAGCCCGTAGCGGGCCATTTCCCTGGGAAAACTGAACCATTCCTTTGCTGAACTTCTAAATGTAGATTAAAGGGTAGATGATCTGGTGCATCTCCTCTACATATTACTTGGATCACACAACACTCTAGCATTTGACACTACTTTACTTGTTTGGCCCATTTCTCTAGGCTTCCCAACATGTAGCGCAATCCCTAGATTTTCACACATGTCCCAAGGTGAAGAAAACATTTTGCCCTCTTAGTCAGAGCAGACACTCACCCTTTAGTTGAAGGTGCCCCACAGGCGACTCACAAATCTTCCATCTTTCAAAAATAAATGCTGAACTAAACAGGCAGCTTTTCTTCTGACTTGGCAGAATTAAGGGGATTGCCCCAGGAATCTGCTAGGGATCTTTACATCCTCCCCGGAGGGAGGGGGCACTGAGACCCGAAAAGCGGTCTCCACCACTTGAGCACACCTTCACTTACTGAAAACAAACTGGACACTGACTACTTCCCTTTGAAAACTCCCAACATTCTAACTCCCTCTGTTCCAGATTCCAATGTGGCTTATGCAGCTGCGAAAGTTCTATTGGTGATGTCATCCCTCAGTCTCAGCTGAGACTGAGAACAGAGTGAGACAGTGTGAAACCCATTTAACTGGAGTTTCACAAGCTGCCTTCCTTGCCTACCACTAGGCCTTACTGGGATTCAAGTAACCCTGGGTAACAAGGGGGTTACATCTTCATTAAGTAATAAAAACAGCAGCTCACAATACAAAAAGTGAAATAAACTATTTTATTTTATTTCCAAGGCATACATTTTTAAAATATTCTGTTTTCTTGCCATGCCCACTTTGATAAAACCAAGTTGCTTGGGGCAGTACAATTCTGTCAATCATCATAAACATGCTTGAGCCACCTAGACATGCAGTATCTTTAGTGTGAATGCAGCTTTCATAGCTAGACCTCTGGGAAGAAGTCTTGGAAAACTGCTTGAGGGAGGCGGGGAGGCTTCCATCTTTATTACAATGAAGCTGGAAGCAGGAAGTTTAGGAAGGATGTGAGGAAGTACTTCTTCACTGAAAGAGTGGTTGATACCTGGAATAATCTACTAGCTGTACCTCTCAACCTCTCAGCATTAAAAATCATAGCAGTGGCCTTCAAAAATCATAGCAAAGGGTCAGAATGTGTAGCACTTTCTTATTTTAAACAATAATATGTATAAAGATAGTGGGGCCCATATAGCTAGTGGTAAGGAGTGTTTCTATCAACTTAGTTAAATGATTTAATAGTTTGTGTGACCAGACATAGCGGTAACTTTATGAGGTACATCAGCAAACCTATGCAGAGCAAGAGTAAATTTGAGTGTAAAAATCATAGTGCTATGCAAAATTCATAACAGTCAAAAGGTATGCTACTAGCAGAGGTGGTGAAAGCAGAAACAGTGGTGGCCTTTAAGCATGCATGGGATAAGTACAACAGAATCTTGGTAGAAAAATGAGGGGGAAAGCAGCCAGAGATCAGGAAAGGTCTGCAGTGGCTGTAAAGGGAGAGACAAACTGGGCAGACTAGGTGGGCCAAGCGGTCCTTATCTGCCAACAAATTCTGTGTTTCTATATTTCTTTCTAATGGACAGTGATCTCATGTTTAGAATAATGTACAAAGTTAGGAAGAAAAACGTGCGTGGTTGAGAGGGCAAAATACTGAATGTGGGAAACATAAAGGTACGGCGAATTTCGAATTTGACTCTGGAGAGCAGGCTGAAAGGGTGTTCGTCCTCTGCACTAGCTTCCTTTGGTGCCTTTTTTTAAAATCGAATTGACTTCGGCTTTTTCTGATGCAACAACAGTGGAGATAGTCTCCCCAGTAGCTGACTATTTAATGAACTTTAGTATTTTGCTCATTCCACTTATTGCCTTAAAAAGCCTACTACTTTCTGTAATTAGTCTGTTAAACCGCACCAGAAATGCAGTTGTATTGACTTAGTAGCTGGCAATTAATTTAACTTGAAGTGGCTAAACTGACTATCACCAAAGCTTGTATTTAATGTAGAATCTGTTAAGCATTTCCCTAACCTGCTTTAGAACTAATATCAGCAAGTTTAGATATCTGAGTCTGCTAAACCAAGTGCATAGATAGTTTTTAAAGCTGAACTCGCTTGCTGAATATTTTAAACTGCACCAGCTTTAGTAATTTCTGCCTCTGAGCTTAATTTCAACATATATTAAGGTCCTCGGTTCAACTTACTTCCAGTTAGCTACTTGAATCTGGGTTACTTGAAACCTCGTATGCTAATTCGTGTTAGGGTTTGCATATAAACTCCTTACCTCCACTTTTGTTTCCACAGACGCTGGGTCCGGTTGTGAGGGTCGAGTTGGAGCTGCCCTCCCCCACCCCCCGAAATTTCTTTAGGTACAGAGAATTTCAAATTTGACTCTGGCGAGCAGGCTGGAAGGGTGTTCGTCCTCTGCACTAGCTTCCTTTGGCATGTTTTTTAAAATCAAATTGACTTTCACTTTTTCTGACCCTGCAACAGCCGAGATAGGCTCTCCAGTAGCTCCCACCCCGCAGTCACTTCGTGACTACTCCCTGCCTGCTCCCCAATACCCTCCCACCCTTAGCCGGTTTCTTATATAGGGGATGTTCTTGTGAGAGTCGAAGTGTTTTTTTTCTATCTCCCTTGTTTGCCATCTGCTCATTATATTAAGCTGCCACTAGTGGTTGCCTATTAGCATCGGGAATCCTCTTTCTCTTCACTCTCTCTCTCTCTCTCTCTCTTTCTCTCTCTCTCTACATTAGGGCTTATCTGACATATTTTTCTTGTGATTCTTTTTCCCCTTAATCCTCTCTTCCTCGTGCCCTTTCTTTCCTCCCATAGCCAACTTGCTCTACTACCTAATCATGGACACTAGGGTTATTTTTAACCTACTGCCTTTAGTATGCACGCTGTTTCTTCTAAAAGCTTTTGCAGGTCCTGCAGTGTTTGCCATGCCTGGTGGTGAGTACTCACTTGACAACTCCTACTTTTCCAACCTACTGTCTGACCCCCTCCCCAATCCACTACCTCCCCGGGGCTTATTAACAAGCACCTAGTAGTATTAACTAGATATACCCTGAGGAGATTTCCCAAGGGGGTGCCTCTCATGCAAATGCTGTTGCTTCTATATGGATTATCACCCTATCCCTTAATCTTGCTGGGGATATTGAGGCAAATCCAAGTCCTGTAACTGCTACTAATCCTACCCATGCTCACCCTTTGAACTGCTTGCCTCAATCTTCGGGTTTCAGCTTTGCTCACCTTAACATTAGGAGCCTGATGGCTAACCACCCTGAGCTTGTGGCCTGGGTGTGTGCAAATAATTGCCTTATCGGAAACCTGGCTTAAATCTTCCATTGCGGACTCCCAGTGTTCCCTCCAGGGTTATAACTTGCTTCGGGTGGATCGCTCTAATACCAAAAGAGGTGGGGACTTGGCTCTATACTACAAGGCTAACCTGAATGTATTTATAATGCAGGATTCCTGTCTTGCTAACTGTGAGGTTCTGTACTCCCTGCTATTGCTGGGGGACGTTAAGAAACTCCATATTTTCTGCACTTACATGCCTCCAAGAAACTTCAGGCAAGGTCTTGAGGAATTTATAGAATACGTGCTGTCAGCGACCGGGAAAAATTACATAATCTGCCTCAGTGATTTTAATCTTGACTGGGCAGGGCCTAGCTCTTCCCTCCTATCCTCCCTGACTAGTAAGGTCAATCTCACTCAGCTTATTTAGGATCCCATGAGGATCTCCCATCGTGGTGCCTGCAACACTCTCATGGACTGGATCCTTACTAATAAGAAGGAGTTCTTCCCCATTGCTGGTGTGCTATCTGACTCCATAAGTGACCATTGCCCTGTTTACTGTGTTTGGGACACCTCCCCACCCTCCTTCCCCTCGAAAGTCTTCAGTTTTTCAAATCTCCCTAGACTTAGGAGGGGTGCGTTCCTTCATGATATAAATCTGGTTGACTGGTCTCCCCTTTACTATACCTGTGATATTAACATTGCAACTGACTATTTCAGCTTTACTCTACTCTACTCTACTCTCACTACAGAACCTGCATATCCCAGTCACTACACGTAGGGTAAAAGGGAAAGTCACCAAATGGCTCAAACGTCCCCTGCTCCAGCTTCTGAAGCAAAGGGATAAACTCTGGTCAATGTGGAAGTCATCCTCGTGGATATGCGACTTTGAGGCATATAGGGCTTTACGGAATACTTGTAAAAAGGAGATTCGCCTTGCCAAGAGTACAAGAACCTTCTCAGTTCCTCCACCTCCAACCCTAAAAGGTACTGGTCTCAAATTAAGGAAATTCTTGGGAACAATTAGCCACTGACCCCGAATGATATGCATATAAATAATGCCCATTGCAACCACCCTCTCACCATTGCTAATGCCTTCAACTCCCCTTTTCCTCACTTCCCACCCCACACCTACCATGTCCCTCTTTGACCTGGCTGCCTCATCCCCTCTGGCCACTGCTTCCCCTCCTTTGGAGTGGTCACCAGTCTCATGTCATGATGTCTTTAAATTACTAAGTGCTATCCCTGCCTGTGGTAGTGTAGGCTCTGATGGCATTCATCCTGGGATTAACAGTTTGCTGCTTGGTTTGTGGTGCTTATAACAAGACTTTTAACCTCTCTGTCTGTTCTGCCTCTGTCTCTTCAATCTGGAAAATGGCCAGAATTATACCTGTGTTTAAGACAGGTGATGCCAAGATCCTGTCTAATTATCACCCCATATCACTCCTCCCCACACTCAGCAAGCTGCTTGAGAAACTAGTCCATCATCTGGTCTCTGATTACCTTTTCAAATTCAATCTTCAATCCTCTATTCAACATGGCTTTAGGGCAGGGCACAGCACAATGACTGCCCTGACCCAGTTTATAAGTGATGTCAAATGTAACATGGACAAGGGCCTACTCACTGAAGCTGTGTTTATTGACTTCTCTAAAGCATTTGATATGGTACATCACCCTTTACTACTGGCTAGGTTGCAGGCACTAGGTGCCTCCAACTCTACCCTATCCTGGTTTGCTAGCTACCTTGATAATCGCTTCCAGGCTGTCTCATTCTGTAAGGTTCTCTCCTCCACTGCCCTTATCACCTGTGGGGTCCTGCAGGGTTCCATCCTTGGTTCCCTACTCTTTTCTCTCTTTCTTAATGACATCCCTGTCCCTTTGCCTCATAGCAGTATACTTTTGTACCCAGATAACCTAGTACTTTACTCTGCCTCCAAGTCCATGGTGGATATAAATCAGAATCTTTCCATGGACTTTCAGGCCCTTAAATCCTGGTTTTCATCTAACCATCAAATCCTAAACTTAGCTAAGACCCAGGCCATGCTTTTCAGGTCTGCTAAAAAAGTGACAATTGAGTCCCCTAAGCTTTTGGTCCACTTTTGCAATGGTACTAGTGTCTCTAACTCCTCAGCCTTTAAATACCTCAGGGTTACACTTGACCCAGTACTTGATTTTAGCATACACATCAACGAAGTATGCCGCTCTGTTAATGCTAAGATTGGTGCGGCCTATAGAGTGCACCACTCACTCACCCTGGCTGCTAGGATCTCGGTAGCACATGGTGTTTTACTCCCTCAACTCCTATATGCCCTCCCTGTTTTTTCTCATTCCAATGCTGGGGTTCTTCGCAAGTGGGACACGTCCTATAACAATATCTGTAGATTCGCCTTATCGGCTCCTCACCTAACACATCACTGCCTACTCTATGTTGCTTTACACTGGCTGTCTCATAATGCCCTCCATTCGTATGCTCTAGGGTGTTTTATTGACTCCCTTACCAGAAGCCCTCGTCCAGCCACACTGGGTGGCATGCTTACTCCAGTCTCTCACTCCTGATCCCTTAGATCCTCCTCCTTCCCGATGCTTGCCGTTCAGTCCTGCTCATCTAAAATGGGTAAGCAAGCATTTGCCTATTTTGCTCCTAGGTTTTGGAACTCACTTCCCCATCATATTAAGAATAACTCATCTCACCTCACATTTAAGCATTCGCTGTTTTGCCACCTCTTTACTCTTGGTAATTGCGACTGCTTGTGATCACCATATTGTCCTCTTCAGTGTTCTTGCCATTGGTGGAATATGACCTAAAGTATATATTTTGTCTATTGTGTGTTTTCTTTATCTCTTCTCTCCCCTAGCTAGGCTATTTTAAGTGTTACCAGTGAATTATGCCAAAGTTGTATCCTACGCTATTCATGTGTATTTGCTTACTACTATTGCTGTTTGTATAGTTAAGTTTCTGCGATATTGTTGTCTTAACTGTTATGTTCTCTACATGCCTAATTGTTGTAATTGCTGTACCTTTCTGTTTGTCATTACTGTATTATCATTTTGTACTCTCCCGGGTCGTGCCTGAAAATAGGCAGGGTTGTTGCCTAGTACACTTACCCGGTTACCAAAAGCTAATCAATAAATAAATAAAATCAGTATTGTGATTTTCTAAAGTGTACCTAGGCCAGAGATATCAAGGTTAGTTTGACAGAGGCCCCTTTAGTCTAAGGTGCTATTGAATGGCAGGTCACTTTAACCTAAATATACAACATCTTTATACAGTATCAGTATCATCCATCATGCCACTGAAGTGTACATTTGGATTTAGTGCTACTGATCACATAAACTCCCTGGTTCTAAGATTTCACCAAAAACTAGGGGCTGCCTACAGATACCGGCAATACCTCACTCCTGAGGCCCGCCATGCCATCATCCAGGGAAACCTGCTACCTATCCTGGACTACTGCTCTCCCATCTACTCCACGACCTCCACATCCACTATGGCAAAACTATCAGTAGCATACAACAGTGTCTGCTGCATCTCTCTGCTGGCCCCTTTCTCCACACACCACTGTACACTCCACGCTACACTACACTACACTGGGGTGGCGCCCACTACAAGCCCACTTTGACCTTGCACTGTACAGTTTTATTGATTCTGACATCCGTATTGGCCAGAAATCCCCTCTTGCTCCCCTTCTCACCGTCCAAACCTCACACTGCTGCCTATGCTCCTCCAGTATCCTTTCCCTGAAAATTCCCAGGGTAGCCATGAACATGGGTGCTAGAACCCTTTCTATAGCAGACCCCACACTATGGAACAAGCTGCCCACTGAACTGCGCACCATAAACACTCACCGCCAGTTCAAGACTCGCCTCAAAGACTGGCTCCTGCTGGCATCCACCTGCCACTGCTTTAAGGACTACCCCCCACATAAGTTCCAGGGGCAGGGCCAAATAGGTTCGCTTATTTACTGAAACTGTACCACCATGAGCCTTACTTTGCTTTATTTGTTGTCCCTCAACTACTGCCACCATGTATTGCCAAATGTAACAACTGTAACCTTTCACTATGTATTACCTGCGCTTGTTATGTTCTTGTTATTCTGATGTTTCTACTCTGCCACCTTACGTGGCCTGGGTCATGCCTGAAAACAGTCCCTGGGATCAGTGCACCTACCCGGTTAACAAAGTCATAAATAAAAATAAGTAAATAAAAATCCCAGTCCCTTTGTGCATTACTTGAGATATATACAGTATGTTCTGGGCACAATAAAAATATGCATTATATTTTAGCAGTAGTTTATGACCCCATGACATCTGGAGTGGTAATGCCACTAGTGACGTTGCAGGGTTCACAATTAAGGAGTAAAATATCAGCAATATTTTTATAATGCCCATGCCATATGGCATGTTTTTTTTTGGGGGGGGGGCTGTTAAATGTGCTACTCTCAAGGGAGTTAAGCAGAATTTCCTCAGTATGTATGTATTTATTTGTAACATTGTTTCACTAGACAAGCAAGCCGAGTCCAGAAGGGCTTGTTTCCGGCTGTGACCTGGGGGAAGGGGAATGGGGGACAACAAGGAGATACAATGCAGACATTCCACTGGAGGTAAATACATAAAAAGAGAGACAACAAACCTTTGCCGCAGTGCTTGCACGCTAAGGTTCTTTGTGAGACAACAAATGTTCTGTAATCAAGTTCCAGATTGAAATGGTGCCAGGTTTCTATTCTGAAGGGCCTACAGTGAGAATGTTTGCTTTGTCATGGACCTAAAGTGAGGATATCATGATATTCTCATTGTCAATCACTGGCAAGTAAAAATATCAGGGTTATTTGGTACAGTTCTTTTCACAGGTAAAATATATTTTGAATGGCATGATGAATATTACTTTTTTCTTTGCGTTTCCTCCCAATTAGTCTGACTTTTTATGCTTTTGTTTTTCATGCAGTCCAATATTATTTTTCTTCTTCTGTGACATCTCTCCAATGCTGTAATTATATACAGTATTTAATGCTTTTTTTTTGCTTCTGAAATAATAAAAGGAGCATTTATTTTAACGTGGCTTGAACCACTTTTTTCTTTCCTTTCTGCCTGTTGTGTCCATCAAGCACCAAATTTTCATGAGCATGCCCAGCTGTTTTTGTACACCGTGTTAGTTCAATAAGTCCAGGGAGCAGTGTTTACTGCATGCTGGTTCATTATAGTCACAAAAAAGGGAACTTAAACAATAGGTGTTCAAAAACAACAGAGAACAATGATGAAAACCTGGTCTGAGCCACATCAAAAGGAGCACTACCCTTATTATATCAACTATAAAAAATGAGTTCATGCAGACTCAAAATGGTGAAGAAAAATGTGTCACATACAAAAAGTGTTTTATACAAGGTTTTAATGAGCTGGTGAGTCTTTGGTGATCCAGCATGTAATAAGACTAGGGGTGGGCAGATCTCTGTTATCGGACGGATATCAGATTCGGATAGGCGCAGCTCAATATACAACTGGAGTGGGATACTTCTAGGGTTGGATATAGAAAGCTTAGAGCAACTGTGGCTGGCATAGTTATATTGGCGTGCAAGCATATTATGCATATTATGCAGCTGTAATTAAACACGACACCACAATCCGGGTAATTGATTTTTTATTAACACTGCACTAGGAAACAGAGTGTCAATTTAATTTTGTTATAAAAAAAACTAGTATAGCTTGAGCTGAGCATTCTAAAAGTTGTTCAAGTTTTGTATAAGAAACAATAGCATATTAGCATTGTTCGGGGAGAGACAAGACCTCCAATAAGTTATTTTATCACCCGCCACACTAATCATCCACTCACTGGGTACGCTGGTGGGTGGTGGTGCATAATATTGTTTAGCCATCTTTTCCATTGTTGGGAAATGGGGCCCATGGGATTTCCAGAATAGGAGGGCATCTGGCTTCTTTTTTTTTTTGGAACAATGCTCTCCGCAAGGTATGTGTCCAGCTCTGTGTTCCGTTGTTATATTCCATCAATTGCAGATACTGAAAATCAAAAGAAGAGGTTGTGAGTTTCAAGAGTAAAATTAAGTACTACTACTTTTGCAAAAATGTTGAATAAACTTACAGTCTTTGAAAGCTATTAAAGCAATCATCAATCCAGTGTGCTGTTATAAGTAAGATATTGTAGAACACTCGGTGGTCCAGGTATCAGTCATAAAACCAAAAGCAGTCACATGAGATAATTCGACCTGCATCTTGGACCTCAATTTATTGTACATTTCCGGGATAATGACTTTAGAAAAGTGACCCCATGAAGGAATACAGTATCTGTGCTCCAACTCTACTAGCAGCCTTTTAAACCCCACATTCTCAGCTATGGAAAACGGCTGTTTGTCTAATGCAATCATCTCAGCCACTGCATCTGTAATTTCAATTGCTCTCAGGTGATCTCTGGGGAAGGGGTGTGTGCGAGCTTTGCAGGATTCAGTTGTTTGAAACTCACTCTTATGCTTTTTTGCTGGTGATTCACATAAGTACATTGCTTGCCTTTCCATTTCAATTTTAGATTTTTCTGTTTGTAGCTCAGCATATTCTGATTGATGTTTGTTGCGCAAGTGATTCAGCAAACCAGAGGTCCCAAAACTTTTCACAGAAGAGCCTCTACTAATGAAAGTGGATATACAGCAAATATTAAATTTCATCTTAGGCTCTGTATCAGTGTAAACAGTAAAACAAGTCCACACCAGGCTTTTGTGAGACATTCTGTTACCGATCTGCACCACTGGTCTTTCTTTTGAATTCAGCACTCACTCAGCTCTCTCAAAACATTTGGCACCACTGGTCTCTCTATTTCTCTGGTCTCTCTCTCTCTCCATTTTGCCTGTCAGTGCACTGCAGTTCTGACATTCTCTCTCTCACCACATATCAACCCGCTTATTAACCCCATTCACAGGTGCTCAATTAATTAATTAACCCTGCTGTTACCTAGCTAATCCGACTACTTAAAGGAGAAATAGTTGAACAGAACAGATCAGCTTAAAATGGTGGATATCCAACTGGATCATTTTATCGGTTCACATATCTGCCCACCCCTAAATAAGACATACCTGTAACAGAGTGGTGGTGGGGCTTGTCTTATAGGGCAAATATTTCGTTCCACCTGAACAAACTGAGACCACAACCAGTTATGGAGAAAATGGCCACAGTCATGTATTTATTAAACCAAATTGTAATTATCACTACATCCAGTCAGCGTGATGCGCGCAGCTAGGTAGTCTTGGAAATCTTGAATCAGCTTGCTCTGATTCACCAGTGGTCTTTTCTCTTATTAGGAGGCCACCAACAGATAATCCCAAACCCCGCGAGGACACCAGCTCTGGGGCATGAGGGATGGCTCCCAAGACCGGCTTTGGATGTGTCCTCCCCTGTCAGAGAACACCGCCCTGCCATGAGCCTATGCTCAGAGAGGCCTGCCATCCTGACTGTCCCCCTTCTTAGTGGGTAACTCCCATTATCTGGCACCAGCCTCCCATCAGCCTCAGGGGATTCAGCTGCATAGACTCGTAATCCCCTGTTACCCCCTCTGCACATACCTTCCAAGACTACTGAGCCACCTGCAACACATACAATAACACAGCTGCGACATCCTGATCTAAACTAACTACCAGCCTATTCATCTCCCCCCCCCCCCCGCCAGAGAAGGCAAAAACCCGGAAAACCCAGTGGGGAAAAAAAACAGGAAAGTCCTTCTCAACCCCTAATGCAATCTCCCATATTGGGTCAGCAAGGTCCCTATACCCTCCCATGTTCCCGCCCTGCTTTTACGAGGGTGAGGTTCAGGTGGGATTGAAACCTAGGAGCAGCATGGAAGAGAGGGATCCTCTCTTCTTCGGCCCTTCTTAAAGGCCTGGCTCCTCCCCTGCCTCTGCTCCACCCTCCCCCTGGGAACCTCCCCTCTGCCTGCCCCTTCCCCACCCCTAGTGGGTGGCTACCTACCCCCTACCTGCCTGCCTAGGTGTCCCTCCATACCTGCCCCCAGACAAGCCTCACCTCCTGCAATGCCTTTTAGGCTCCTTTATTATCTTATAGGGCAAATATTTTCTTCCACCTGAACAAGCTGAGACCACAACCAGTTATGGAGAAAATGGCCGCAGCCATGTATTTATTAAACCAAATTGTAATTATCAATACATCCAATCAGCGTGATGCGCGCAGCTAGGTAGTCTTGGAAATCTTGAATCAGCTTGCTCTGATTCACCAGTGGTTGACCTCCTCTTATTAGGAGGCCACCAACAGATAATCCCAAACCCCGCGAGGACAACAGCTCTGGGGCATGAGGGATGGCTCCCAAGAGGCTTTGGATGTGTCCTCCCTGTCAGAGGACATCGCCCTGCTGTGAGCCTACACTCAGAGAGGCCTGCCATCCCAACTGTCCCCCTTCTTACTGGGTAACTCCCATCATCTGGCACTGACCTCTCATCAGCTTCAGGGGATTCAGCTGCATAGACTCATAATCCCCTGTTACCCCCTCTGCACATACCTTCCAAGACTACTGAGCCACCACAGGGTGAGCTTTTCCCTGCTCACACCCCCACAAGCTTATCACACCAACACTTTCTCCATAACTCGTTGTATATCATCTAAAAATATATATAAACCTACCTCTGATAAATACACCCCATCCTTCCGATACAATTCCACCCCCCCCATACCAATTTCTGGGTGATGCACTGTTGCCCTGCCAATGCTAGACATGAATGGCCGCATACCTCCATTGTGTAGCCTGCGCACCTTTTCGATTGGCTTAGGATTGCACGCATGGTGCCATAGGTGCCGCTGAACAATGTCAGACCATCTAATACACTGCCTCAGTCACATGCCCTTCAACCTTGACAGGTCATTCTTGACCTATAAATGCAGCTCGAGGGATTTTCCCTGACCCAGATCATTTCCCCCTAAGTGGACTACAAGGACATCAGGAGGGGCCCCCCTCCATCGCTCCTCAGCTCTCAAACTTGGCAACAACTCATCCCATTTCATGCCTCATTGTCCCAGCCAGCTGACTTCTGTCTGCCGGGGGTCCAAAAACAGCTCCTTGCCCCTTCCAGCTGACTCGATCTTATGGCAACCCAATGTACGAATGAGTGTCCGCACATCCAAATCTGTGTCTTTTGCACTCCATTACCTGTCAAGAGAGAGAGAAAAAGAAAAACAATTAAAACATCAGTGGTCTGACATAACTCTCAAAAGCTTGGGA
The DNA here is from genome assembly GCA_016271365.2 of Neoceratodus forsteri. Lineage (NCBI taxonomy): Eukaryota > Metazoa > Chordata > Ceratodontiformes > Ceratodontidae > Neoceratodus > Neoceratodus forsteri. The sequence continues at coordinate 887,749,802 of CM028131.1, read as the reverse complement.
CCTCCATCACCCCAGGGCCTGGATCTGTGCATCTGTGAGCCCCTCTGCCCGGACATGCGACGCTGCCCTTATCCGAAAGGAATGTGTGTTGAATTGGCTTGCCTCTGGCCCCAGTTGCTGCAATGCCTTCTGCAACATGTGACGGAACTCATACACCATCATTAGGGATCCATCTTCATGTCGAAAGTAGGTCTCCCCCACCTTTGTCCGCCAGACCATATAATCTTGTACCCATGCCCGGACATCCCAGTGCACCCTGTTTGGGGCCCGCACACTGCACCAGCGGCCCTAAGCGGATTGGTCCATCTTGCTTTTTCTTAGTCAGATGAATACCCCAGCTGTGGTTATCACCACATCCTTGTCACCCAATACTAGCTGTTGATGTGCCACCTGGCTCGGTTGCACCAACTCGAATACCTAAAATGCCCCACAGAATGCAATGAGATAGGCAGTTCTGAATAGGCACGTCTCCCCTTCTGATAAACAGACCTTGGGAAGGGCATCCCAAATATGTCTAAAGAGTGTGGGGCTGATGGGCCGTCGCTGGTCTGGTAGACGAGGTACCAACTGTGCCCATCCTTGCAACATCTTACGAATGGGGAAAGCTCTTGTGGTATCCATGTACCCCCTGGCCTTCTGGAACCAGGCTATGTGGGCCAAATACTGTTCTACTGTGGCCGGCATAGCCCCCCCCCCCATTTTTTAAGTAGCACGTATTCACATAGCTGCTCTAGAGGCACCGGCCATGCCTTGCTCCACACTTGCGCTTGCTATATGGCCAAGAAGCTGTCCAGACCCCTTTTATATGCCACCTGTGTATTGGGGGCCAATGCATTCCTGATCAGTGCCCATGCTTCTCCGTTATCAAACCCCAAAGGTATGCCACTTCCCTGGGGTGTCTGTCCACTTCTGGTGCCAGTTCTCGAAACCTCTGCCACCGTGAACGAGAAAGGGCATCAGCTATACTGTTCTCAACTCCTGGAACATGCACTGCTTTGAACTGTATATTAAGCAACAGACATTTCAACACAAACACCCTCATGAGGTTACAAATCGGACCCTTTCCCCACAACTGACCATTAATGGCATACACCACGTTGGTGTTGTCTGACCAGAACGTAATGGCTTTGTCCCTTAGCCGGTCACCCCACACTGCCACGATTGGGAAGAATTCCAAGATTGTTATCTTAGACAGCACCCCCAATGCCTTTCAGTCTTCTGGCCACTGGCCTGTGCACCACTTCCCTTGAAAGTATGCACCAAAACCCAACCTCCCAGATGTGAACAGCTCCAGCTCCTGGCTGAACACTGGCACCGGCCATAGTGCTACGCCATTAAAGCAATTCAGAAATGCTTGCCATCTGTTCAAATCATCTCTCACTGCCTCTGTTATCTGAATCCTGTGGTGTGGTTTCATACACCCCGACGCTATCCCGGCCAACCACCTAAGGAAGGTTCTACCCATGGGGAGGGCCCTGCAGACGAAGTTCAGATGCCCTATCAGCTGCTGCCATTCCCACAATGTAACCTTCTATACCTTTGTCACCCTCCCCAGAAGCTCCTTCAGTGCTGCCAGCTTGTCCTGTGGTAGCCGAAAGACCTGTCATATCATGTCAATTTCTATCCCTAAAAAGGACAACCATGTGCACAGACCCTCTGTTTTGTCTCGTGCCAATGGGACTCCCAGTTCCACGCAAACCTCATGGAATGCCCCCATCAGCTGCCCACAAACAAAAAATCATCCAAATAATGCACAAGCCCGGCCTGATTCACCCTTGTGCTTGTAACCCAATGCAGGAACATGCTAAACTGCTCAAATACTACGCACGCCACTGCGCACCCCATTGGCATACAGTTATCTATGTAATACATACTTTCAAACTTCATCCCCAACAACTCATGGTCTACAGGGTGGAGTGGCAACAACCTAAATGCCACCTCGATATCCGTCTTGCCTAACAGGGCCCCGTGACCCACCTGCCATACCACTTCCACCTCCTCATCAAATGACGCATACGACACAGATGTATGGGGTGGATCAATGAAATGGTTGATCAATTTCCCCCTCCGGGAAGGACAAATGGTTAATCAACCAGAATTCCCCCAGCGCTTTCTTTGGGACCAGCCCAATTAGTGACACCCAGAGACGGGGGATGGGGGTACTGCATACCGGTCACTGATCCTCCCTGCTGCCAACTCTTTCCCTAGTTTCTGCTAGCCTGCGAGTAGAGTCCTGTCAATCCTTGAAACCTGGGAGCCACGTGGAAGAGAGGGATCCTCTCTTCGTTGGCCCTTCTTAAGGCCTGGCTCCTCCCATGCCTCTCCTCCACTCTCCCCCTGGGAACCTCCCCTCTGCCTGCCCCTTCCCCACCCCTAGTGGGTGGCTACCTACCCCCTACCTGCCCCCCCAAGGGTCCCTCCATACCTGCCCCCAGACAAGCCTCACCTCCTGTGATGCCTTGCAGGCTCCTTTATTATGCTAAAATAACTGCCTGCCCAGGGAAGTTGTGAGGCCTTTCAAGTTACACCCCTCTGGAAAGGTGGTTTCCCAGCATAAGGCCCAGCCTGTCATGTCTTGTTGCTTACAAGATAGGTAGGTTGTTCCAAGCAGCTGGGAAGGGATGCAGTAGATCCTTTTTTCTGGTATCACACACAACAGTGACACTCATCGAAAATTTAGGAATATAATAAATGGGACTGAAATTTGGTGACTGAACAATGGTAAACAAGCTTTCTTCATCTTGATTAACTTATAGGTTTGGATAGGGATAAAATTGCATCTTTTTGAAAATGAAGATTTTATACTGTCTTAATGCTGTTTGTGGTGATTGGCCGTGGGCAGGCAGGTACTGGTCTATTTTCTTTAGAGGGCATTATTGGATTAAGCCGAGATAAATGCCCTATTTCCAGCCTGTCTCAGCCACCGGGAGCCTGTATTTTTGGGGTCAGGGGGGTTAACAAGGTACACATTTAACTTTTTTTTAAACTGATCCAGCTGGTAAAGTGGTACTCACTGTGCAGTGGCTCTCCCAGTACCACCAAGCTATAATGGAGATTATTGTGAGGGAGGGGCCCCCTCTTCCCACTTATTTCCAAGTACTCTCAAGTATCTCCCCCCTCAATCCCCTTAATTTCTCCCTGGTGTCAAGTGGCAATTCTGTTTTCTATGTTCATAGGTTAACTTAGTTTGACATACAAGTTTTAAGGCCTTTATTATTTGTTCAAATGGTATAAAGTGAGACAATAGGCCCTCTGAATCTTGTATATCAAACATTTCATTAGCCTAATAAAGGTATTACATAAAATATGTTTTCTCATTATTTAGGTTCTCTTGACTTCATATGGGTTAAGATGACAAAATCTAATGTTTAACAACATACTTCTTAACCTCCATCATCACAAATCAGGGACAAGGCTTAAAATGATCAGGGACAAATGACCAAAATCAGGGACACATCAGAAAAAAATAGTAATAGTAGTTCCAGAAGCTATGTACAACATGCTTCTTAGTGTGAATAGCATTTTCTTAATGAGAACTAGACTGTAACACCAGTGGCTGGCATTATTTTATGATTCAAGTCCCTACTCTTCAGTGACAGAAATGCCAAATTTAGGAGGGACAGAAGAAATTTCTGAGGCAAAATCAGGGACATCCCTGAAAATCAGGGACAGTTGAGAGGTATAACAAGCATTATTTCAGAATTGGGAATTGCTTTATGTTGTGGCAGAATTGCTGCTGTTTCACTGTTTGTGTTGGCAATGAATTGCTGCTGTTTCACTGTTTGTGTTGGCAATGAATTGCTGCTGTTTCATTGTTTGTGTTGGCAATGATTTGCTGCTGTTTCACTGTTTGTGTTGGCAATGAATTGCTGCTGAAAAGCAGCTGAGAGTTCAAAAAGGAGGGTAAAAGGGAGAGACTGAAAGAGGTGATGAGATTACTAGAAGGTGGAGAAGGACAGTCAAAAGAAGACAGAGGAGAGGGAGGGGGAGCAGAGAGATGGACAAGGCAGATGAAAATGAACGAAAAATGAAAGGAAAAGACTGAAACAAGGGGCAGAAAAGAAGAGTGATGCATGAGGTGAAGAAGAAAGGGCAATGAACAGGGATGTTTCTAATGTTGCTGGAATTGGATATTGGTAGCTGAAGGATTTCAACACCAGCAACAAAATTTAAATGTAGCTTAAATTACTATATCCTCCACAACAGCATATGGTGAATAGGTACTATAAGTGCTTGTTCCTGCTGTCTTTGTGGTTTTTTACAAATGTTTACATTTGTAGCCAGTCACCTGTGGACTTTGTGTTAATTCATATGAGGATTTTCAGCCAGTACTAAGGATCTAAGTGGCATTGCTCGTATTGGAGCTCATCAGCTGCAGGCAATGGCATAAAGTCATAGTAAATATAAGTGCAATAGTTTTTTGTTTTTTTTCCCTTGTATGCCCCCTTTCTTGCTACGGTGCTTCCTTACCTTCAGGGGACTCCCATGGCCTTGTGTGTCCCTGCTCATCTGTCTAGTCGCTGGTGCAGTTCGTCCCCCCACGGAGCCTTGGTTATACCCCCAGGCAAGTAAGGGATGGGGCCCCTCTTCCTCCACCTCAATGTGTCTGTATTTCATCGGGGAAGCTGTCACCAGCGCCAGCAGGGGCATTGGGATCGGGGCCTGGAACTCCGTCTACAGGCAGCACCGCAGGGTTTTTCTGCATTTTCTGCCCCCCCCCACAGGATGTTGGCATGTTAGGGGAACCTAGGGGTGGTGCACGTCAAGATGTGCGAGCACTCCAGTCCCCGGCCCACATCCACACTCCCTTCTTTATGCAGTCCTGATGCACCTCTACCCGTGGTCACCCATGTGGCGGTAGAGCGGTGGAACATGGAACCCACCCCACCCCGGAGGAGCAGAGTGGCCTCTGAGCACTCAATCCTCCTCCCCAGCTGACCCTCCAGTAGCCCAGGTCCATTCCCGAACCCAGGTCATTGGTGCCGTGAGCTGCAAACCTACCGCTGCACCAGCAGGCCGGCTCTAGTGCAATAGTTTTAAAGCAGAAACAGAAGGAGTCACAGCTTTGACCAGTACAGCAATGCATTACAAATAAAGCCAGCAGAAGATCCAGGATTTCAATCATTAATGAAAAACATTTTTTAAACAAAATGTTTTTAAAAGGGAGTCTTCTCTTTCCTTGGATGGTTCTAATGCAGATACTCTGCCTTTTTGGGATCTGTCCATAGAATACTTTTAGTCATAAAATGAACACATGGGACACAGAATCCAGCAAATATTTTTGGAAGTGTGCCTGAGATAGTTGCAGCCAGTCATTTATAGACTCTCGGCCATTTCTGCTGCAACAGGATCCAGCAAAAAAAAAATCAAAGTGTTTTTGCGATAATGTTTGCAACCTGCCATCTATAGACTCCTGATCATTTTCATTGTCCTGGGATCCAGCTATAAACAATTTTGAAATTGTGCTTGAGGTAATTTCTGCAGCCTGTCATCTATAGACTTCTGGGCATGCTTACTGACACAGCATCCTGCTAAAATATTTTTTGAAAGTGTGCTTGAGAGCACTTTTGCAGCCTTTTATCTATAGACTCCTGATCATTTTTACTGCAACAGTGTTATGGAATTGGTGAACAAAATTTTATAACAGTCTTTTAAAATTCTCAACACTTGTCATGGGGCTTGCAGTAATTATAGATATCTAGAAATTTTTCCTGAATAAAAACAGCAAGAGGCAACTGGAAGATGAGATGCCTGAGCATCCTACTGTAGAGAGCAAACATCCAAGAACTAAGGAAACCACAGAGCTGAACCAGAGCAGAAGTAATCCTTGTGAGACACCAGAGTCACAGCAAAATGAAAAAAAACCTCTTCAATGGCACAGAGATCAAAAATGACTAAGAGATTATCTCCAGTGATGCAAAAATCCTCTGCAGTGATACAGAGATGATCTCAAGTGATGCAGGGATCTCCAATGATGCAGAAATCTTTAATGATGTAGAGATCTCTACTGACTCAGAAATTCCAGAGATGTGGACTGCAGAACAGTACAAAGTGTGGGAGAGTCGCTATCCATGGCTAATTGCAAAGAAAGGATATCTGAGATGCAGTGTATGTACAGATATGGGGCAGTGCTTGAAACTCCTGTGGTGTACATTGTGTACCTGCTTGGATAAATGCTGCAGTCACAGCAAGGAACAGTAAAGCACTGAGGAAAAAATATACAAGCATCGTGATACCAAGGCACACATAGCTATCATTAAAATACATGAGCAAAGAAGTAAGGAGGCTCTTCCATCTTGTGTCCTTGATATAAATATTAAGTTGTTTGCAGAGACTGAATGTTCATTCAGAACACCATACTTCATTGCTAAAAAAACACCTTCCCTTTTCAACTCAGGTGGATCTTCTGATGTTATAAGAGCTGAATGACTGGAAGTTGAAAATATTTATCAGTCTCATCACAGCTGCTACAACATCATGGAACCAGTAACCAAGAAGATGGAGAAAAGACTGGTAGCACATTTGCAGTCTGTAAATTTTCTTCTCTTGCTACTGGATGACAGTATATTTTTTGACAAGGCTGTGAGCATCCTTTATTGTCATGCAGATAGTGGAGGTGGAAACATAGACAACATTGATCTTAGCTTATATGAAGCAAGTAGAGGCACCACTGCACAGGCTATTCAGAATATCCTATTGGAATTTTTGAAATCAAGAAAGCTGACTGAAGAGCTATTGGCCAAGAAAATTATTAATTTCCCATGGTGCGTTCTATTCACTGCCTTGCCCACAGAATAGAACTCACAGCTGGCAATACTGTGGGTGAAGTTGGAAGGATCAGTCACTTTGAAATAGCCATGCTATATTGTTTATTCAGCCAGTCCTCAAAGAACAAGTGAGAGATAGCTTCTATTGCCCAAGAAGCCTCATGCGGGCTGTTGAAGATTAGCCCACTCTTCAGTGTGCAATGGGTAGCTAGCAGCTACAGGACAGTAAGGCAGTTCTAAGATCATACAAGGCATTATATTCTTATTTTACATTTGCTTCAGAAGACAGAGGTACAGTAGATCATTTATTGAACATTCAAAAGTTAGTGGGCTAAAGAAACATCTTGAAAGCACTGGGTTTGTTTTGAATCTTGTTATAATAAACAATGCCCTGAGAGAACTGTCAAACTTGTCACAGATACCGGAAACCCATGATTTGTCAATCTGTGAAGCAATGGAATATGTGAGAAGAGCCTATCATATACTAAAAGCTATGAAGGCTACTGATGGACAAAGTCCCAAGAAGTCAAATCACACATATGTGATGAGAATGTCTTTAATGGCATTCAGCTGTGGCCTACATTGTCAAAGATTAATCAACAGCAGTTTTACCAGTTTCTTATGAACAACCTGCCAGTCAAATTCCCCGATTCAGACTTTGTTAAACTAGCAAGCCCCCTGATTAAGGTAGCCTGGCCCAAAAAGGAGGAAGATCTAATTCTGTATGGAGAACGGGATGTGGTTGTGTTGGCAAGAGAATTACAATTGTCTGTGAGTGATGTGGTTACTGAATTTCGGACCTACAGATTTTCTGATTTTGTTAGTGGCCAATTGGCAAGATTCATGGCTGCAGTGAGAAGTTACCCAGCATCAACTGCAGAAAGTGAGAGAGGCTTCTCTGCCATAAACAAGAATGGAACCTCTCAAAGAAACAGATTTTCCATTGAACATCTGAGAAGTGCTATGTGGATGAAACTGAATGGCCTACCCCTGTCTGAGTTTGATCCCAAACTGTTTGCAAAATCCTGGCCAACAAGGGATAATGGGCTGTCAACAGCATGGAAAACTGTTGTGTGACCCAAAGAAAAGAAGAGAATCATAATCACTGGAACATTTTAAAACCATAACGTTGGAAGAGAAAATATGACATTTTTCCATTTAGTTTAGTTTTTATTTCCCATAAAATCCTTTAAGCAAGTGCCTTTTTTCAAAGGAGTCCAAGTCAGGCATACAGACATTTAAGTGCAGTATTTACAGAGATTATATATAACAGCAATGTACATATGTTGGTTTTGGTTACAGGTTTTTAAGAAAATCAAGTGCAGTATACAAGAATGTATTGTAAAGAATATAGTATGTTCATAGGAAGATTGTCCATATTCCAGAAGCAATAAACTTGGTCAACAGCAGAATTTTAAATGATGCAATTTAGCTGTATAATTTAGGTAATTATAAGCTCTAGGGCTGTGCTGCTGTATTGCGTGTTTTACTCAGTTTGTTATTGCATTTTCTTTGTTTTATCTTGACCTGCTGTCCACCACCCTCTAGCCATGAGTATCCCTTGCCCCACATTTGCATGATGTAGTCATCCCCCCAGCCATCCTCATTAGTTTACCGTATTGTTCCTATTCTGTACTTGTATTGCTTTTGTACATTTACAAATTTATTTAACTTTATGCTCCATATTGTATTTTATTTACCTGCACCTGGCATTTGCTGTTTGCACAATTCTTACTGTTTTGTATGTTCTGCTGTATTCTTCTCCCCCACCTCCCTACCCCAAATAAATAAATAAATGAATAACTGTGTGCCTTGTTGCCTTTTTTTAATACTTTGCACCCCCTTGTTTCCAGCTCCCAAATTGTACCAAGAAACAAGCTTTGGCTCAGTGTGCCTTTCCTGGTTACCAGTAGTTTACAAATGAATAACATGATATGCTGAAATACACACAGTTGGATTTTCAGCCTGTCCAGAGACTAAGTCCTGCTTTACAATGGTTGCAGTGGACTGAACTCTCTGCACCTGTGGTGTACCATATTTTCAGCTAGGGCAACTGCAGGGAATAACTTTTCCACACAGCTGTGACAAAAAAATAAGCCACAAGCCGACATAAATCAGGGAGCTGGTCATAAACCAGCTCCACCTTTGAAAATAACCGTGGCTGTAGGAAAAACTGCGGCTCCACAAGTGAAGACCCACTTGCGCCAGTTTTTTCTCACAGTCACAGGACTGGCAGGGGCTTTGAAAATCTAGCCCCCAGTTTTTAGAAAAAACTTTAAAAGCCATGTAACACAAGGCTCTGTACTATATGTTTATTTTTAATAAGAAACAATGGGCTACACAAACTAATGAGTGTTGTTTAGTGCAGTGTGCCTTCCATCTGACCCACTGGTGTGCATTACACACCAATTCAAAACAACCACAGATGGTCCCTGATCCAAAATTTCAGGGCCCTCTTGCTCTGGAAGTATAATCCCAACACTGTCTGTTGCATTGCGTAATGTTTTGTGACATTCCCATTTAGTGATCTGTTTTGTTACTGTGTGGCTTGCAACATTTATTTTTGTTAGTACCAGTCTAAATCACTTCTGTGCCATTGCCATTTCAGTTGTCTAGAAAATGAACGCAAGCAACTGTAAAGGGAAGGGGGTTTAAATGTTTTATATTTATGACCAAAAAAGAGTTACAGGTTTTGCAAATACTTTATTGAAAAAAAAAAATTTCCTTTGATAACAATATTTGATACCTTAGTCTATACATGAACATTCCCCTTTAAACCAGTTTAAGCTAATCTAAACTGGTTTAACAACACTTATTATGGTTAGCTTCCACACTGCCGCCCAGGTAGAATCGTTTTTGAAAGTTTAACCCCCTACTACAGGAAGCCAGTCTCAAAAATGGTTTAAACTAGAGGTGTGTGTGAATACATGTTTTTAATATTCAGCAAGGATTTATATTTAGGATAGCAAGGTATCATTTTTTGGCAATCCAAAATGATGCAGTGTCAGTGACTCAGGAGGTTGCAGCTTGGATGAGATGTTAAACTGAGATCCCATGTGCCTGTTTTGATCGTTGTTCAGGTAGCTGTTAAAGATTCCATGGCACTTCTCAAAAAGAGTGAGGGAATTTCCCCTGGTGTCCTGGCCAGATTTCTCCCATTCCTTAAATACCACCAACAGCTTAACAACTTGATTCAGTATGTCAGTTTGCATCTGCACCTCCCACCGGACTGAAAATAGGCAGAATTGCCAAGCCCTCCTTTCCTGGTCAACAAAAAATAAATAATCAGCCAATAAATAAATAAACAATCAATTAAATAAATAAATAGGCCTTGGTAGCTGGCTATGTGTAGTGCTTATGTAAAAGTACATTTTACTTTGCTCTCTGCAAGTATTTCCAACTGCAGTAGAAGTGAAAAGAGAAGGGATCTCAAGGCTAAAGCAAATAAGTAATTGTGACTGATGGCTCAAAGGTCAAGACATAGAAACAAAAATGGAACCAACTCCACTAAGTCATGAATTGAGGACCTAATACACTCAGGAGAGAACCCCCAAGGGAGTGCATGCTTTCCATATGACATTGTTGGCTTCTGTCACACCATGTTTCATGTAATTTGTAGTTTTTTAAAAGTCCAGCGGTGTAGTTATCTGAACACCTGCAATAAGGCTAGTAATATGAAGGTAAAGTCTGGAATTCAAAATGGGACAGTGAATCAGCTGCAGCACTGTCAGTACCAGGTATGTGCACACAATAAATATGGAAGTGATGATGGAGGGAAACATTTACACAGATACACAGAAAGGGACGGCAGATAAGGACCGTATGGCCCACCTAGTCTGCCCATTTTCCTTACCTAATGCATTACCGCAGACCCTAGTTGATCCTATTGAAATCTAGGTCAGTCACCTTAGGAAGTTCATGACTGCAGTGGAAGAGGAACGTTTGTTGGCAATTGTTACAGCAGACTGGTCCTCAGAGTACAAGGTAACTGGTTAATCCAGAGATGACCCCACTTTATGACTACAGCCACAATAGACTATAGTTCAAATAAAGTTGACAGTGCTGAAATGAGGAATGTTATAAATGGCTGAAGGCCACCGCACAGCAAACCATGCATCATTAAATATGGTGGTATAGCCGAAGGATGGAGTGTCATCAGTAAGTACTTTGTTATGCAAGGCCAGGCTACGACTTCGTAGACTAAAGATATGCTGCTCCAGTCTGAAAGAAAATTAGACAATACTGCTAGGTCTGACTTGGTAGAAGCAAATGTTGAGTTGTGATAATCCTGGGATTGAAATGAGGAAGTCAAGGTGAGAAGGAAGGAGATGAGTACTCTGTTTTATTGATGATACATATGGCAACATTGAGGTAGCACATTAATGATGCAACTCTCTTTTGGACTTTAAGTGGATTATTAGTAACAGGCATCACATAGACAGCTCTGTGATTTGTGTCACTGAAGTGGTGTCTTGGAAGAGGTCAGCTACAGTACCTGTGCTTATAAAAGGGGATTTCATAATGTGCTAGCCAGGCCCTGAATGTAGCTCTTTCAAGCGAAGCACCATGGCAAGTAAACATTTTTGTATGTGTGGTGAGGTGCTGCTGCTTCAAGGGGTAATGTAACTGCTATGATTTTTTTTCCAGTTAATCTTTTTATTGAAAATTTATTATTAGCAACAGACATATGAACTGTAAATTGTCTAGATTCAAACAACAAAAGGAAACAAACAAACCAGGCCATTAAAGTAAAACAACTACTATAAGAAAATAATAAGTAAATCTAAACAGAGAGCTGAAATTAAAATGGCTACAGAAGTTAAAGATAATAAAAAAGCTTTCATAGCTATATAGGATCTCTGAGAGGATGTCAGAATGGTATAGGACCACTAGAAATTGGAGCTGACATGATACACAGTGAACAAAATATGGCAAACGAATTAAATAAGTATTTTTTGACAACATTTCAACCCAAAATAATGAAGCCTGTTACCAATATACAGTAGTCACAGTATAAACTATGAGTATACTGATATGGAATTCACAGAAATAGACATGCTGGAAAAACTTAAAGGGATAAAACCCAGGAAATCTGCTGGACCGAATGGCCTTAATCTAAGGTTCCTGGTTGAACTAGCTGATGAATTAGCTGGACCTGTGACGAAACTATTTAATGCATCAATAAAAGAAGGGGAAATCCTCAGGGAATGGAGAGAGGCTAATATTATGCCTATTTTTAAAAAGCGTGATAGGAAAAATACTTCTAACTACAGGCCTATGAGTCTTACTTCATTCCTTGGTAAAGTGATGGAGAGGCTCATAAATGAGTATATTGAGGAACATGACAGAACCAAGTGACTGACTGACTTAACACAGCATGGGCTGACATCTGGCAAGTCTTGCCCGATGAACTTATTGGATTTTTTTGAACTGTATCAGCAGCAATGGATAAGGGACTCCCAGTGGCTATTATTTACCTTGACCACTCCAAGGTGTTCGATTCTGTCTCGCATGAGGTTCTTATAGACCAGTTATATGTTATACAGATCCACTCTAAAGTGATTAGTTGGATAAACTCACAGCTGGAGAGAAGGCGCCAGAGGGTGGATGTTAGGGGGTTCTATTCAGACTGGGGATAGGTGACCAGTGGTGTGCCACAGGGCTTGGTCCTGGGCCCTACATTGTTTAATATACTCATGGCGTCAATGCAGATATCTAAAGGTGTATGGCTCAGCAAGTATGTGGACGACAGTAAAATGGGGGCAGTTGTTAATAATGCAGCTGCAGCAACAGTCCTGCAAGAAGAACTAACCAAATTGGAAATCTGGGCAGAAACCAATAAGCTAAAATTTAATGAGGACAAGTGCAAAGTCACGCACTTGGGACAAAGAAATCAGCACTTTATGTATAAACTAAATAATACCACTATACAGGAAACAATAAATGAGTGTGATTTAGGGATAACTGTTAACAATAAATTCTCCTTCGATGCTCATTCTAAGGTAACGGTGAAGAAATGCAATAAAATCTTGGGAAATATATTTAAACATATAAAAAGTAGGGAAAGGGATGTGATAATGCCACTTTATTCATCATTGGTTGGTCCCTACTTGGAATATTCTGCGCCATTTTGTGCTCCCCAGACTAAAAGCGGTAGTAAACTCATTGAAATAGTTCAGAGAAGGGTAACAAGAAAAATAAAACATATGAAACATCTTGAGTATGGGGAAAGACTACAGCAATTGGGGTCATGTTCTTTAAAATATAGAAGAGAGGGGGGACCTATATTTAGCATATAGTGCCTTCAAAAATCAATATACATGGGAAACTATAGGTCTTATTAGACAATTGAATAATAAAAATACTAGGTCCCACCACTTAACGTTAAGAGGAGAGCCCAGTAAAACAACAAAAAGACAAAAATAGTTTACACAGAGGGTTGTTGGCATTTGGAACCAATTGCCGGAGACTGTGGTTAGTAGTGTTAATATGAAACAGTTTAAAACAACCTTGGATGGGTATATGGGTGAAGAAAGGTGTAGATCCTACCAATGAGAAGTGGCAAGTTGTTAATAGGTCCAGACCTTCTATACTAGTATTAATACCTTTGAACCTATGAACCTATAACTAGGCAATATGTTACATATTCACATGTTAATGAGGCTGATAAGGCAGAACATTCACAGACTAGAGCATACCATACAAAGTGAGGCATCAATAACTTCCGATTCTGTATAGACAGGTATGGGCCTTACTTGGCATGGGTGGGATGCATGAACAGACCATTATCAAATTATATTGGGGCAAAGTCCTAATATGAGATTAGTCCTGTACTTAGATTTCATCCTGATAAGGGATGGACTAGTGCGCATGGTTGCGGCAGAAGGCAGATGTCAGTTATGGTAGCCAGACACTTTGATAGGCATGCATAGTTCCTGCATTCCTATGGGAAAGTCTCTCTAAAACCACTAGCTGTCCTACCACTGTCTGCCACTCTGCAACTGTGGGTATGTTAGTGGTTCACCACCAATGTAGTAGAATCTTCATGGTTACTATTCCCACTGCTACCAACCAGAGGATAGAGGGTGAGTGTTGGTGAACAGTATCAGCAGACAGACCGAGAAGCATCATTGAGGCATCAAGGTAGATATCTGGCTAGACTATTGTTTTGCAGATATTAAGAATATCTGCCAAGAATAAAAGATATCAAGTCATGTCTTATATTAAAAAACCAAAACCAACATTTGTGATGCTTCAGGAGACTCATTTGAGTGACTTGGAGCATCGGAAAATAATTAAGAAATGTGGGCTTGCAGAGATGGTGGCCTCCTCCTTTAAAGGAGGGAAATGTAGGGGCACGGCTATACTGGTCCCGAAGAGCACTCAATTTTGACAGAAGGTTTCATACGTGGACCCAGAAGGCAGGATGGCCATAGTGGTGGGACAGTTACAGGGCAGACCGATCACAGTGGTCTCACTTTACATACCTCCAGGCTCCATGGGTCACACAATACAGGGACTATGTCAGAAGATAACAGAATTGCAGAAGAGGACTTTACTTATGGGGGGGATCATAATCAGATTTATAGCCAGGATGATACCACCAATCCTAGGGCGACAAGGAAATCAGAGTCTCAAAACTAACTCTGAGATATATCAGAGAAGTTCACTGGATGAATGTGTGGCGAGCCCTCCATCTCCAAAAGAGAGAATACACCCATTATTCGTCCCCCCACAGGGTCTACACCAGAATAGATTCCTTTTACATTTCTAGGGAACACTTGCATATGGCGACAGAGCGCAAGCATACCCCCTCTGTCCTTTTGGACCATTCTCAAGTGTCTATTAAGCTACACCGGGCAACAGACAGCTCCCCCAAACTATGGTGATTCAATGACTTTCTCTTGAACCTTCCAGAATTCAGAGAAATGGTAAACACTAGGCTACCCCAGATATTTCAGGAGAAGGATTCTTCAGAGATTGGCAGATCTCTTCTGTGGGACACTGCTAAAGTGGTCCTTAAAGGAGACATAATTACATTTGCCTCTAATTACCGAAGGAAACAGAACCAGCAGCTTACAGCTTTACAACAACAATTTAAGACTCTCCAGAGGCAACATGCCAAGGGAGATGGAGGGGTTACCCCACTCTTGTTAGCCACTAAACAGCAGATACAATACCTGTTAGACATCTGCACAGAACAGGCATTGCAATACTTAAAACAAAAATACTATGAAGGTGGCCCTAGGGCCACCCCTCTGTTGGCACACAGACTAAGGCATAATTTATCCCATTCCACAATTAATCAGATCAGAGATCCTGAATCCAAACAGATGGTTCATTCTCCTAAAGAGATTATAAATGCCTTTGTGAAATATTACCGGGAACTTTATACACCAGAACACACGTCTGATCTTGAGTCTATTAAAACATATCTATCCCCTCTTCAGCTTCCAACTTTATCTAGGTCCCTTCAGCAGGACTTGGACAGGCCCATCACGAGTCAGGAGCTACAACAAGCTATATCTGCACTAACGTCTGGGAAAAGTCCGGGCCCGGATGGGTTTACGGCAGATTTTTATAAATCTTTTAAGAAGCACATACAGGGACCCTTATTAGATGTATGCACAGAGGTACAGGAATGCGACCATTACCAGCATTCCCAAGCCCGGTAGGGATGCAACTAACTGTGCAGCCTACCGCCCAATCTCGGTATTAAATATAGATTATAACATTTTTACCTCGATTTTGGCCAGCAGACTGAAACTAATTTTACCCACACTGGTAGCTCTGGACCAAATAGGCAGCATACAGGAGAGTAACCCAGGATAATATAAAGCACTCCCTTCATCTGCTTCATTACGGTGCCCGGTTGGGGGCCCCCTTCCTAATGCTGAGTCTGGATGCTGAAAAGGCCTTCAGCTGGGTGGCATGGCCCTTTTCAGGGGAGGTTTTGCAGTGGATGGGTTTTTCTGTGGGCTTTGTCTCAGTTATTAATGGTATATATACAGCTCCCTCTGCTTACATTAAAATAAACAGTGGGATCTCGGCCACCTACCCTTGAGGAGGGGCACGAGACAGGGGTGCCCCCTATCCCCCCTTCAATTTTCACTATACTTGGAGCCTTTGGCTCAGGCTATATGGCAGCTGGGAGATATAGCGGGATTGGAGATGGGGGAGAGACTCATAAATTCGCCTTATATGCCGATGACTTGCTCATTTATCTGGTGAGCCCTGAGAGCTCTTTGGGACCACTTTGGAGGACTTAGGAAGAGTTTGGCACTGTAGCGGGATATAAACCCAAATGCAGTAAGACAGAGGTACTAAAATTAAACTTTTCCCCCTTCCCACAAATTCAGCTACAGTTCCCATTTAGATGGGACCTCAAACACATAAAGTACTTAGGGGTTAGACTAACTATCAACCATCCAGAACTGTTCTTACAAAACTACACCCCCTTATTAGAGAATCTGAGCAAAGATCTGGAAAACTGGGCTTTGGTCCCTATTCCACTCATTCAAAGAGTAGAAGCAGTTTGGA
Source organism: Neoceratodus forsteri (assembly GCA_016271365.2). Lineage (NCBI taxonomy): Eukaryota > Metazoa > Chordata > Ceratodontiformes > Ceratodontidae > Neoceratodus > Neoceratodus forsteri. The sequence goes on along the minus strand of CM028131.1, from coordinate 887,733,495 downwards.
TGGTACTCCTCCCAAGGTTTTTATGTCTTGCTCAGACCCTTCCATTACGGATTCCACCAGAATTTTTTAAGGATTTAAACAGGAGAATCTCAGCTTTTATATGGCAACATCATAGGCCAAGGATTAAATATTCCATTCTCTAATTACCTAAGTCTCAGGGAAGGCTAGCCCTACCAGACTTTATTCAGTACCATAGAGCTGCCCAGTTGCGGACGGCAGTCTATTGGTACCAAAATGCTTATACAGCGCAATGGAAGGACCTGCAGAAAAGGGAAACATACCTCCTCCATACCAACATGACCCTCCCTTTCGCCATTTAGCATTCAGGAACAGGAAGGGAACCCTAACCCCTATACAGGTGTGACCTTATGCACCTGGAAGGAAATCCTATCAGACAAAAGATTAGCTTGTTGGAGACCCCTTCTTTACTCCATCCCATACACAGAGGCCTTTACTCCGGCAAAATTGGACCCAAGTTTTAAGAGATGGGAAAGGGGAGGGCTAGAATTCACTTTCTTTTTAAATGGGCTGTGCAGCTATATCCATGTTAACCTGTTGTATTTATTTTATTCTATCTTATGTAATTATTGTCCCCGTCACATTGATTTTTGTGCCAAGACAGATTGTATGTAATATGTTATTATTTTTCTTAAAACTGAAAACTGAAAATAAAGAAAGTTCAAAAAAAGAATATCTGCCAAATAGGCCTGAATGAGAGGGCAGCCCCACAATATGTGCAATATGTTGGCACCCCCTTGCTGACAGTACCAACACTTATCCTCTGAAAGGAAGACCATTTTCTTCAGGACCATAGGGGTGCAATACCGGCATAGGATGGTTTTATTCTAGATTAAATGACACCTGCCATCCTTGCTTGCTTTATGTGCTCAGAAGATACAGGTTTCCCAGGCTGATTCATAAATCAATATGCCCAGATCCTCTTCCCATGCTTTTGGCAGGTTATGAAGGGTCAGTGTGAGCCTCTAATCTGCTTGTATAGAAAACTTGCTTTCCTCTTGGGGAGACCGTGGCAAGTGCTACAAGGAACTGGCCTTGTTAGCTGCATTATTCCGTAATCCTGGGAGATACTGGGTGATGGCACTATAGAGCTGTAAATATTTACAAGATGTCCCTGACTGGGTCGGTAAAGTGCATTTGTTCTGAATGGCAGAGAAGGTTTCAATATGTAGGCCATCCAAAGTCAGTATGTCTTGGGAGACGGAGGATGCCCTTCTGGGCCAAGCTTGACCAGTATGGTGGGATCCCCCAATAGTGAGGCAAGTATTGCCCCACAGGAGAGTGAAGTGGAATGGAGTTGGGTCGATGGCCATGAGCTTGTTCAGACAGAGTCAGCTGTCTCTGACTGCTGAGGTAGTGGAGTGGTCTCTTAGATTGGTGGGGACTTTGTTATATAAACTATCAACTGGTAGAGTGGAGGATATGACTTCCCATTCAATATATAACCAATGCAGGGTGTAGTACAGTGAAGGGAAGAACCATTTTTGCAGTCTGTGTGGCCAAATAGGACATATGATAGCCTTTTCTACATGGCAGGCCCCATCCAGCCCTGCTCTAATGGCTACGGAGCTTCATTTTGCTGTATCTAGATTTTTTCTGTTCCAGAAAATTCTTCTTAGTTGGTTTACCAAAGTCGACACCATAATATCAGGGATTCTAAGAGGTAAATGGGCCAGGATATGCATAATTTTGGGTGCCAGCATCATTTTGAAGACATCTAATTTCCCAGCTAATGAGAAGGGAATATGTGCCTATCTTTCCAGTTTGGTAGTGATTGTGTGCAACAAAGGCAACATGTTCATGCTCACCATTTTATGCATGTTGCGATGCATAGACACACCAAGGTATTTGATGGCCTCATTTGCCCACCTGTGTCCCTTAGATGTGAAGGGGGCTGGCTGACTTAGTGAATTAAAGGGGAGGATTTCCTTCTTGGTTTGGTTAACCTTAAACCCTGGCACCTTTGTAAAGGTATTAAGTACATTTATGGTGGGCGCTAGAACAACCTCCCCATCTGCTTGTACTATGAGGAGATCATCTACATATTGTAGGGTTCTATACTCCTCATCCCTTCCTCTCAGTCCAGTGAGGGCTGGATGGGTTCACAGTGCTCTAGCCAGTGGCTCAATGGCCAAAAGAAAGAGCAGAGGGGAGATGGGACAGCCCTGCTGCATGCCCTTTTGTAGTGGGAAGAGTTGGAGGAATGGAAGCCATTAGTTAGTAATGACACTCGCCCTTGGGGAGCTATTAAGTGTCTTAATCCAAGCCAGAAAATTAGGGCCAGTCTCCACCCATGCCATACTGCCTATGAAGTATCCCTTTCTAAGGAGTCAGAGACCTTTTTGGAGTCAATGCCTAGAGTGATTGCTGGAGCAAAGACGTTTTTGGCAGCATGTATGAGGCTGAGAAGGGTCCTGACATGATCAATACTATGGTGCCCTTTCCCAAATCCAACCTGGCTGGGGTGAGTAAGGCCTTGCAGAAGGGGTCCTATCTTGTGGCAAGAATTTTCACAAGAATCTTGGCATCATCATTTATGAGGGAGATTGCCCTATAACTGCTAGGTGCATGAGGGTCCTTTCCTTCTTTGGGTAGGGCAGTAATCACCACCTCTTGAAGGGTAGGTGGCATGGAGCCTAATGAGCATGAGTCTTGATATACCTTGAAGAGGGTGGGGTTAATATTCTCACACACTAATTGATAAAAATCAATAGGAAAGCCATCTCTCCCTAGTGCTTTACTTTTATTCAAGGCTCTTATGGCCTCCTGGACTTCTAAGAGACAGGTGATCCTAAGTCATGTACTTGGACTGAAGCAACTCGTGGGATGGGAACACTGCTCAATATCTGAAGGACATGGTGGATTGGTGGAGTATAAGGCTTGGTAATAAGTTTGCATTATTGTATTAACTTTATGAGAGTCTATCTGGATGCCACTTGATATGTGCCTCTCTACCTGTTTTGTTTTAACCCAGTAGGTGAGCAACTTGCATGCCTTGTCCCCTCCTTCCCAGTATAAATGTTTCAAATGAAACAAAGTGAGTTCAGCCTTCCTGGTGAGGAATTCATTAAGCCTGATTCTAGTACTGGTGAGTCTGATCACTATGGCCATATCAGGTGAATTTTGTACTTTATAAGCCCCCTTCAGGGTCCACAGTTGTTTTTCCAGGGGTGCCTGCTCTGCTTCTCTTACCTTGCACCTGTGCACGAGAATCTAATAATATGGCCCCTCATGGTGGCTTTATATGCTTCCCAGAGAGTCCCTTGGGAGACTTCCCCATTGTTGTTGAGCATTATAACACTGCTTGGTCTCAGCCACCACCAGCTCTTTGAAGTAAGAGTCTTTATGAAAGAGAGGATCTCACCTCCGTGATTTGGTGCAGGGGTTGGCGGTCCCCATACCATATTCCGGGAGAGTGTGGCATGGTTAGAGATTATAATAGAGTGGACTTTGGTATCCACAACAGACTGTGTAATGGGGGAGGAGAGCCACATGTTGATTCTACTCAATGTGAGATGTACCTCTGAGAAGCATGTATAGTCCCTAGTACTTGGGTGTTGAAGCCTCCAAGCATCAGTAAATGCATGTGCTTTGAGGAGCTCCTCGAGGGCAGCTTTTGCCTTGCTATGCAATTAAGTGGCCCCGACACTATGGTCTATACAAGGCTCAAGAGTGACATTAAAGTCTCCCCTATTAGTACAGGTGACTGGGGGTTGCATATTGACTGAGTTTGTGACCGACTTTATAGAAAACAACTGGTTCATCTGTGTTTGGGCCATATATATTGTCCAGTGTTAGTTGTCCTTCTGGATTGGTTACTTTCAACATAATCCACCTACCATCTCCATCCTTAGTGGTACAAGAACTGTCCAGTGTAATCCTTTGTGGAACAAAATAGAGACCCGCATTTTTTGTAGGGGCTACACTGTGAACTTCAAATTTCACCTAGTCTCTAGCAAGTGTGGCCACTTTGGTCCGGTCAAGATGGACTTCCTGCAGGACCATGATCTGGGCCCAAAGCTGTTTTAAGTGGGCTAAAACTTGCTTTTGCTTCATTTGTGAAATGAGACCCTTAACATTCCAACTGTCTATATTTCAGTCATTGTTAAAATAAAGGGTTATACCATGAGTTTATGCTGATGCTGAGTTCCCCCTGAGCAAATCCTGTTGTACCTTCCTACCCACACCGCAGCTGCTATGTGACAAAACAGACAAGAGAAATGTACATTGCCCTGTATAAACATTAAAATATAACAGTAGACAATAATGTGCCTAACTGGGGCTGTAACTAGAAACATATCATCTCCCTCCCCAATATCCTTCCCACAGAACACCCTCCCTCCCAATCTGTAGTATTGTGGCTCATCTAACAGAGTACCAAGCTCCAAGTGTATGAGCCAGGGACTGAGGCATCAAGCTGTAGTGAATGCAGGAAAGCATTCTCAACCCCCGTAAGAATTCCCAAATCTTTATTTCATTTAAAGTAAATGGAAATGGGCTAAGCAGGTGTGTAACTGTGTACAGAGCAGCAGGGAGCCCCACCACAGGGGGGAGCTATGGACCACGCAACTGGGCGGCCTGGAGGAAGATGCTGAGCGAGTGGTCTGGGTGCTAATTAGATGTATATCCCCAGTCCATATGCCGGGAGACTAAACAGAATTGATAAAAAAAAGAAATAGTGATGCAGTCACTAGGGGCATGAATGGAAGTTGGTGGCGGGGAGAGTTCAAGAGAAACTTGAGGAAGTTCTATTTCACTGAGAAAGTGGTAGATCCCTAGAACTGACTACCAGCGGAAGTGGTGGGAGCAACTACCCTTAACCCTTAGACAGGCCACAAGAATTAGAACGTATTGGAGTTCTGGACTGATACATCAGTCCACAGCCTTGTAAGGGTTAATGGGTTTAAACACAGTTTGGATAGGGCATGGGGACTCATAGTTCCTGGGGCGAGGGGCAATATGGGTTTGAGGAGTGAGGGAGTGGGGGCGGAGGGTAACAGACCAGTTACAAGTCATATAAGAACAGACCCAATGGACCATCAGCCTCCTTTAGCTATCAAATTCTTTGTTTCTATGTTTGTAAACATGCTGGAAGTGGCTTTCATCTTCTTTACTGGGACCCAGCCCCCAGGCACTGGCTGCCAGAAAATTACTAGACACAAAATAAGCCTCATCATCAACTGCACGTTGGGGGTACTCAATGCTGATAGCCCTCCAGGTCTCCCAGTTATCGAGCCCAATAACTACTTTGTCCATCATGGTGTTTATGGCTTCCTGTTTAGGGACACAAACTTCTGCAATTACTGGTTGTGGCTCCTCCTCCTCCTCCTCGGGCTCAGGAGTGCAGGCCCCAGGTGTGCTAACAGCTGTAACAGTAGGTGAGCCACTTGCAGCACTATTTGCAGCAGTCAGCACACAAATACACTGATCTTTTTCCAGATACAAATTTCTAACAACATTCACATGGAGGAGACCAAGACCTTTGGCATGGGCTGGTTGTGGATAACATGGTGGCGTTCACCAGAGGAAATGGCATTTAATTTCTGTTCACAATGTCTCTTTGCTATGGGGATAATTCGGCTTACCTCGGCTGCTCTGTGTCTCTTGGCTCTTGGCCATGATGTACAGTCCAAATGCTGCATGGTACCTTTCTACAAAATGTGCTGGTGTGCATATGTGTACACAGTACTACTCACAGTTGGATTTTCACTTGCACTCTGCCTGGGTTAACTTTCCTAAAGACTGACCTTCCTTCCCCTTGCGCCAGCACAGTAACACTGATCTTCACAGACTCAAATGAATGTTTCCTCCCCAGAAGCTGCACATGTTCTAGGCCTAATGTTATTAGGGAGCCATGAGGCATTGGGATACTTGCCTCTTGCTCCTTCTTCTGCACCACTGCTGCTGCTGCCTTCTAGCATGTAAGACCCAACTCATAGCTGGCCTCCATACACTTAATCTCTCCTAGGCCTTGGCTGTGGGCCTTGTTGTTGATGAATGTGTTGCCCTGGGGCAATGGTTAGTTCATTCTCAAATAACTCAGCAGACTCACTTAATTTGGTGCATTATTTAAGCAATATACCCTGACAGGGTGTGGGTATACTGGTGGATTTACCACGGCTGGTGTGGTTTGGTCACGGGCGCGGGCGAGTGACTTAACTGCACAACCATATAATCCACCAGTATCCCCACACCCTGGAGAGGTATATTACTATTCTAATGTTACAAATAATTTGTTTATATGTTTTGCATTTTATTTATATTTTTCTTAATTATGTTGTGAAAATCATGTATATGTTCTTCCACTGAGAAAAATAGTTCCTTGTTAGTATTAAATATATAGACAAATACAATGCTGTATCTTGAAAAGGTTTTATTTGTGTAAATAATTGTTTTTTATGAACATTTAATAAATCCAAGGTTTCATTTGTGAATTTTTTTTTAAACAGCATTCAAGGTTTAATTTGTGAAACAACATTTAGGAAATCAACAGCTATGAAGTTACATTTTTATATCTTGTATGAACTTTTTAAACTGATAACAGTTTAGTGTTTTTATTTTTGATTTCTAGGTTTTGAAGTGTTGCTACCCTTTGTAGTTTCTGAGTGTTGTGTCTTTAAGAAGTTAGGTTGCGAGTAGTTTCTGAGCATCTGCTTGATGTGTACAGCATGTCACATGGTCAGTGCGTTAGTTGTGCTGGTGAGACATGGAGGGCTCGTCGTGGAGAGTGCATCTTCGTAGTTTTCCGAGGTTGGATGATTGTTTCTTTATTTCTTCCATCGTTTTTCTTCGGTTACTTGTCTGATCTGGAATTGAAGGGAAAAAAAAACTTTTAATTAATTTGGATGCAGTAGAGTTTTATGTGAAAGTCGTGGTGCTTACCTTTTTCAGTTCTGGTTTTGTGTTCTTCCAAAGTTGAAATTTATGTTTCCATAATTAACTAAGTGGGAGATTGTCGGTAACATTTTCATTCCTGTGACGTTCGGTTTATAGGCTTGGCTGCTTGCAGTTCTTGTTGCGTATGTAGGAGATTCGAGATTGCTGGCCTGCTCAGGTTTTGGGCACGGGTTAGTTGGCAGCAGATCTTCAGTTTTCTCTGTTGTGTGTTCGTCAAAGAGTATTTCTTGCAATATGGCGAGCTGGGATGCTGATACTTGTTCAATTGACTGCTGATTTTCAAAGAGAGGGATTTTGGCATTTGCGATTTTTTTCTTTGTTGGAGGCTCTGGGTATGTCTCAGTTCGATTCGTGTGGTGATTCAGTTATTGTGTAGTAGGCTGTGCTTGTGGAGGGTCTATTCTCAAGTTCTTTATAGAAGTACTGCTTTTTAATGTCTTGTTCAGTTGTTTGTTTTACTGTGGTGTCTTTCCTGTCAGTTTCCATATTTTTACCAGAGATTATGGCAGCCCAAGTTTCATGATGTTGCAGGTTCGGACGCCAGTAGCTTTTTAGTGAGGTTTCACTCTTGTGACCTGTGATGTCCATTATTTGTCTTGAATCTAGGCCTGCATTTGTAAGCAAAGTGACAGCGGTGGCTCTTAAACAGTGGTTGGTGTAGATTTTTGGTAAGCCAGCTTGCTTGCATATGTTTGGCAACATTTTTGCTAGGTAGTTTACACCTAGCGGTTCATTAGTATAACATTTTAGTGCGGTATCTAATTGTGTCTCTTGCAGTTTTCTGGGGTGACAGAATAGTGCTGGTGGGTTTTCTGGGAGTTTTGATGTGTAATTTAAGAAGCTCTGAAGTGGACATAAGGGATCTCCTGGGCTCTCAAACATGACTCCTCTTTGTAATTGTCTTTTGGGGTCTTGGAAGTCTTTGTGATTTTTTGTGTCTTCATTATAGGATTTTGTGAGAAATCGAAGACCATTTGGGGCAGTTTCTATGTTAAATGAATCTATTTTGAAAGCATGGACACCCTCATTGCCTCTTCTTGCTAAGTACAATTGAATGTCAAACCAAACTTTGTGTAAAAGACCTTTAGGTGTCAGTGGCGAAAGGGCTTGTGAGTGCCTTAAGTGTGATATTTCTTCTTCAGTTAGTGGCTCATGGTGTTTTGCTTGGTCTTTTCCTGCTTTTCTATATGCTTTTATGACTCCTTTGAAAACATTGTTTGCACAATTGAAAGTGGAGTCTACCATTATGTTCACTGCTCTGCTATTTCGGGGGTCGTTGATGTGTCTATTGATGCCAGCTCGTAAAGCTACATAACTGGTTAGGGAATATTGTTCTTCTGATGAATTTCTTATTGTGCTGTAGAACTGGCATAGGACCTCATTTAGTTGGTCTAAAGGGATCGTTTTTAAATCTATTTCTTTGTTTTTTTCTTTTAGCCAGTCAAAAAATACATTAATTGCCCATTCAGTTTGCTTTATTATACTTGCTTCATTACAGGATAGTTCAAGTTGTTGCAGTGTTGCTTCCGATGCTTGCTTGTGACGTTTAGCTTTTTTTTCTTCACAGGATACAACGCTTCCGTCCATATGGGGAATGCCGGTATTGCAGTGGATGGAGACCGGGGGCTGCTGCTGCATAGGCGGGTAAGCTACTGGTGTTGGGTCAGTAGTTTCTGAGGCCAAGTCGAGAGATGTTGGGAGAGCTTTCCGTACGATGTCATTGCATACTTCTTGGCTAACAGGTGAGTTTTCTAGGTTGGAGGGCTCGTTTTCCTGACTGAAAATTTTTTCAAGGTTGTCAGAATCAAGTAAATGGAATGAGGTATTCATTTTGTAGTGTTTACGTTTTGACTTGCGATGGTTAGCGGCGATTACAAATGGCGGCGGTTACTTCAAAGTTTCACGATGGCAGTGGTATTTTTGGCATGGCACTAGTGCTTGTTGGCTGGCACCTTTTTCAGTGGGTATATTGGAGGATTTATAACTGCTTGAAGGTGCTAGCCAACCAATCAGAATAGAGGGATTAGTGTAGTTTCTGAGTCCATTGTATAATGTTTCTTTGCTGTCCCTGAGTCTTTCAGCTCTAAGCAGTGATGTGCACCTGCATCTTTCTTAAAGTTCACATGATTCTTCAGGTCAATAAGGCCTAAACAGTTAGTGCTTAATGTTTCTCTTCTGGTGCTTTATGGCAGCCTCTGTGCCTTTCCCTTCACATTAGTACTTGGTTCTGGAAACCTGCGGCAGCCTCTGTGCCCTTTTGCTTCACTAGACTATCTCTGATTTTGTGCTCTAGAGACATAGCCAGGTGAGAAAAAGTGCCACTCCCAGACTCGAGACCCTGCTACTAACCTGTGCCTGGCTAGCCCTCTCCCATCAGTCGCAATTGGAACATGGATAGGGGGGCCACATCGTGCTTAAATGGAGTGCCTTACTTCATACTACATGTGATCCATGCCTCTCTAGGGCATCTAACTGCTTCATGCTGCCATTTAGGACTTCCCAAAGGGTAGGAAGCCTAGCTTAACCTCCGCTTACTTGGGTAACCCTCTCTATCTGAGCCCCCAGGGACCAGCCAACTACTGTAAAATGGTCAGTCCTGTTCTGATTATTTATACCCAAAAACACCTCCTACGAAGCTGATCTAACTATTAATCACTTGCTGTGTATTCTGCTCTGGTCATTACATACATTTCCCTAGAGGATTAGTGACATCTGATGCCACCTAATGGGAAGAGGGGAGCATTATGCTAGTTCAGTTCCCTCTTCTCTCCTCCCATTACTTGCCTACAGCAGTTGGGGAGTGGGCCATGTCTCTCACCTGAATGCTCAGTAAAAATACCCACTGAGGATGTCAGACTTTTTCCTATCCTCTTTTACACATGCGTTTTCTGATTTTATCCTAACAGTTCCATCCTTGGTATTCTTCTCATCTCTGATATATCTAAAAAGACATTTTCATTGTTCCCCTCAGCTATAAGGGCCTGGCTCCTTGCACTCCTAACTGTTGATGTTTTCCAGTCCACATCTGGAAGACTAAGATCCATTAGTACCACATTTCCAAGGGTGGCAGCCCTTCTGATTATTTCCCTTAGCTCCCTGTCCTCCTCCTTTACTGCTTTGGTAGCCTGTAGGCCACTCTCACTCTTAAATTATTGTTGTTTTCTACTACCAGCTACACCCACACTCTTTCTGTCCCTCATGTCCTCATAGATCCTTGGCTTTCATCATTTTTATGTTGTCTCTTATATAAAGTGCCACCCTCACCCCACCCCCTAGCCTTTACCCCTAGCCTTCTGAGGGCATATCCTGGGAGAGTGCAGTCCCAGTCGGGATTATGCATTGCCCAGGTTTCTGTAGCTGCTATTGATGGTCTCCTTCGTTCCCATCTTTCCATAGTTTAAAACCTTTTCAATTGCTGTTTTGATTCTTTCACCCAGAACAGTTGCTCCTCTTCTGTTTAGAAGTAGACCATCCCTTGTTTACAGATGTGTTATATTCCATAATGTCCCCAGTGTCTAATAAATGTAGTTTTTCTTCTTTGTCTATATTCTCAGCCATTTATTCATAGATGTGAGTTGCATGGGACAGGTACAATTCCAGATAGAAATTAAAATGTGTTTACCTTTCCCCTTCAGCTTTCATCTCTGACCAGTGAAATCTGCCTTAATGTTATCATCCATCTTTTTCCCAATGTCAGTAGTGCCCAAGTGAATGACTAGCACCAGACTGTCATCCACATGTTTAAGTATATTGTCTGCTAATTTGTTTATAGCATCAATCCTGGCACCAGGGTAACAGCTCATTTTTACTCTTTCTTTGTCTATTTTAGATGTGTTAGAGTCTATGTATCTGATTATAGAGTCCCCCGTCACAACTACCACTTTGCCCTCTGTACGATCTGTGATAAATTCAGTAGTTCTGCACTGTTTTCCTGAATTCGACCTCTGTTCCTGATCTTAGGTTACAATATCTATTTTCAGCTTCCACCCCCTGCTATGATGCTGGTCTGCTCTCCTTCCTCTTTTATTCCCCCTTCTCAGGTTCACAGTTGTCTAGTCTTGTTCGTCCTCAGTGTTTACATAACTTTTGGATTCTTTTTCTTCTCCCATTGGATATTGTTACTGTTTTGCATTGAGTGCCACCCCCTTCCCAGTGTTTCCTAGTTCTGAGAGAGCTCTATCAGCAAACTTTTCCATATCCCTAATGTCCTTTGAATTTTGCATTTCGTCCTTGAGTCTGGCTATTTCCAGCTCACGTTTGGTGGTATATGTACATCTATAATATGAAATATGGAATTTATACTTCTTGATCCTACAGAATCATAGAGTTTACATCCTCTAGACTGCATTGAACCACTGTTTTCCATCTGGTATACCTATTTTTGCTAAGTACTCAGTCTTGGATGTATTCCCATATAAGGATTTGAATTGTAAGTAATATTGCAGACAGCCCTCTTTCTATATTCACTTATGAGGTTTATTGCAGTTTCAGCGGTTATCCATTATTTTTTTCTTTACTTGCTTAAAACAGAACAAAATAGCCTGCCCTTCTGTTCTCACCAGGTTGACGCCTAGCAGACACTGCCTCTACCTGTGGTGCCTCCGCTACTGCTCACCAATGCTCACACAGGCTGTTGTTTTATAAGGCGTTTGAGTGCTGAAACTGGAAGTGTGTCACTCTGCCTGTTTCCAGTCTTGCACTATCCTAATAGTGTTCCCAAAAGTTAAAATAAAAAATAAAATGGTGCTGACTGCTAAAAATGTGAGCAGAGTATCCAAGAAATATTACCTATAGGTGGGAATTTAAATGTAAACCTTCCTACTTCTGACAGAGTGAGGAAGTGCCTCAGTGGTGGAAGTTTCCTGGTGGTCCCAGTGGTCCTGACAATCTCAGAACCCTGGGGTTTCCTCCTGCCCAACAAACCAACTAAAGTAGGTAAGTAGTTTGATAGTAGGTTGAGTTTGCAGGCAGAAGATAGAGAAAAATTCAATGGCATTTTTTTTTTTATTCTTTGATAACCAGGTAAGGCCACTGGCACAAGTGACTGTTTTCAGGGGTGACCCAGGAGCACTGGGGTGGTTAAGTGACTTGCTCAGAGTCACACAGTATGCAAGTGGAGGCTGTGGGATCAAACCCCGGTCTGCTGGATGTGCCAGGCTCATTCATTGCTCATTACTCTACCCTCTAGTCTATACTGCCAACCCAAATTTATTTGCTCCACAGTACCTGCAAAAACAATGACAGGCCTCCACTCAGGTAGCGTTTCCATATCCCAAACATGACACTTGCACAGGCTGTTGATTTATACAGTGTCTGGGTACCAAAACTACAAGTTAGTCACTGCATGAACATTATAGCCTTTACCCACTTTGAGCAAGAAATACTACAAAAACATACTAATACACATAGTTCTGGAATAAATCAAATCTGTCCAGTTTCCATTTCAATCATGTGAGCAAGAATGACCCAGTTTATGTTATTCCAACTCAAATTTGAAGCCAAATATGTTGGAGGCATTATGATTTATTTTGTACTAGCCAAGAGCAAACCCAGGTTATGGGCTTTCAGATAAATCCCACAAAGACATGAGTTTGTGGGACACAATTAAATAACAAGAAACCATAGTGTATCATACACTAGAAAAGAAAAAAAAATAGTATTCAGTTGGATTTTATTTCAAATAACACAAACAGCAAATGTTTATATATGCAGTTAGCAAGTTATTAAGCAAGTAGACTGGTACCTGTCTGTACACCTTAGTACAATCTTGCTGGTAAAAGTCGTTGTCTTTTCGCGGGAGGTTAGCTGAATTTACCTCTTTGCAATTTGCAGTAGTTCATAATGGTATTCCTGGAATCACAACATCAATCAAAGTTGGTAGGTATAAGGTAGTATATAGTTGTAATTACAAAATAGATAGGGAAATTACTTTGCCCTGATTGGTCAGTAGCTGTGTAATGTCAGAGTAGTACCACAGGTTAAAAAAAGTGCTGGTAGTCAGGACACAGCACACTAATGTATCAATGCCTTTTGCAAAAAAATTCCTGACTGCCATAACAAATATGGCCACCACATTTACTCTCACAAAAAAAATCAGCTAAGTCCTAAGAATGAAGCTCCCTTAAAATATTAAAAAAATAATTAAATATTATTTCCCTTTATAATCAATTTTTACACACATACATGAATTATAAAAAATGAAGCACTACTCATAACTATATTTCTTTGAGCTTCTTTCCTGACAATCAGAAATTCTCTTTCTATCCTTGCCTGCCTACCACAGGAATATTTGCTGCTTAACCCCTGCTCAGATAAAACTGAATCCCTGTCTTTACTGAGGTTTCCTGTTGTGTGTGTGTGTATGGGGCGGGGGGGGGAGGTGAACATTCTGCCAGTAGACTTCTGCAGAAGTTCACTTTGAATTCCTGCATTCCATGACAAACAAACCTTCCATCTACTGAATGTGTAGAAAGACCGATGATAGACTGGTGGGGATGGACTACTTTTTTGCTAGCCACTTTTAAGAAAAGAAGATACTTGTTTTTAAATTTTAAAAAGCCAGCATTTTTTTAAAGATTTCTCAGTTTCAAATTTTATAAGCACAATAAGACACATAAGGATGTGGGTAGTTATGTGATTACCACACTTCCAGGAGCAGAAGGCACTCAGTGTAAACAACTTGTAGCTCACAATGCACCTGTGCACATGTTTATCACATAACTGCTTACACCCTGTTGTGTTTTATTGCTTACACTGACCTCTGCAGTGGATGAGGCTTGGCACAGGCGCAGCCCAGATAATGACAATTTAGCAATTCTTAACAACAACTATATGAAAACATCTCTGCCACTCAGCCTTCGTTCCCCATGTAACTCTTTCTGACAGTCTCATTCACTTGCCAAAAGCAAGATGTAGCCTTAGTCAGTATTGTTTTGCAAGGGCTTGCAGTCAGTTACAAAACAGTTGCTTTTGCTCTTGTTTCTAGGTGCGTAAGAAGACAGATAAAGACTGGATTTACTTTTTCCTTCAATCAACCACAGTTTTGTGTCAGGATGATATAATATAATTAGATGCATTAGATTAGTCATGTGCAATAACTGTATTGGGTGTGTAACATAAATGTTATGTTAAAATTGTTGGTAGGCTTTTTATTGTTGTACTTATGTGATACTGTATTATGTGAAAACTTTCATATTGAATTTTATAGAAATGTATTCTCAAGGCACCATTGGCAATGGGATTTGGCTCAGTGGGAAGAAGAAGAGGAAGAGGAAGAAGAAGAGGAGAAAATGCCAGCAGATACAGGCCCAATGGTCTATCCTGTCTGCCTGATTGTGCAGCACACAGTTAGACAACTGCTACTGCCCCCACCCACTGTCAGACCATCATGCTCCTTACCCCTTGCTACTTTCCCTACCCCGCTCAGCTTCCCACCGACTAGTACCTTGCCCTTTACCCTATCCCATCCATTCCCTTTTAAAGCTCCCCACTGTTTTTAGAGATATCGCTACTTCAGGCATCAAGTTCCATCCTGCTACCAGTCTCTTTATGAAATAGTGTCTCCTCATTTCTCTCTTGAACCTACCCTCCACCAACTTCAGACTGTGCCCCCTAGTAATCCCCTCTCCCTTTAATTGAAACTGTTCACACCCTTCAAATACTTGAAGGTTTCGATCATGTCACCCTTTTCTCTCCTCTCCTCTAATGAGTACATGTTATGCTCATGCAGCCTATCCTCATACGGTTTCCCCACCATACCTCTGATCATCTTTGTTGCCCTCCACTGGACCCTCTAGAATAGCCTGATGTCCTTCTTTAAGTAGGGGTTCCAGAACTGCACACAGTACTCCAAGTGTGGCCTCACCAGTGATCTGTACAGGGGCAGAATGACTTCTTCCCTCCTAGAGGTGATTCATCTAGCGATGTACACCAGCATTCTATTGGTGTTGGTCACCACTTTCCTACACTGAGATGAGTGGTTCATATTCCTTGTGACCATTAGCCCCAGATCCTTTTCCTCCTCAAAGACAGATAGTTTTACCCCTCCCAACTGGTAACTGTACCCTGGATTCCTGGCTCTAAAGTGCATGACCTTGCACTTCTTAGCATTGAAACCCAGCTGCCAACTGTCTGACCACGGCTCAAGCCTTACCAAATCTTCTTGGAGATCTTTTCCTCCCTCCACACCATCCACCACCACACCTATCTAAGAAGAAAAAGAAGAAGAAGAATAGATATTAACGGATACCACATGCATGTACCCAGGATGTTGAAGATATGCCACCTAATGGTGATGGCAGAAAGATGTTTAAAAGATAATTCACACACTTTTCCACCAAAAATGGTACTATTTTATACACTAAAGCATTCATGGAGAAACATCTCTCCCCCCTACAGTATGTCACCAAACCAAAGGCTGAACACATGCAATTTGGCATACGTTCCATTAAGAACATTTTGATAAGGTCATTTTTGACAAAGTCTGCAAGATGGAGTTAAACCTTTGCCCTGGTTCCCAGAAAGTCGTATACTTTCAATTATGGAATTACTTATAGATATAGATGTAGATAACAAGACTTTCATACCAATATAATATTATTGGGATATAGACATGGCTAGCAAGACTTTCTTACCAATATAATATTATTGGAAGTTTCAAAGTCACACAGTTGAAATCCATTATAGAACAAAACTTGTTTTAACAATTTAACATATATTGGTTTAAATTCCAATTTATACTTCATTGGTAAAACATTTATAACATCCTAGTAACATTTGGATATGACAAAAACAATAAACATATTTATATTTATATAGAAACATAAAAAATGTCATCAGCAAAAAAGACCATTGGTCCATCCAGTCTGCCTGTTTTACTGTATCCAACCCTGGCCCTCGTTTCTAGTCTGAGATTTCACCCTCACCCTCCCCCCTCTTCCCCTTGCACTACTGCTTTCCCCCTGCATAAATATTAAGCCTTTTATTTGGTACGAGCCATGTTTGAAACTGTTTCTAATTCTTGCACCCACCACCTCTGCTGGTAGGCTGCTCTGTGGCTCAACTACCTTCCATGTAAAACAAAGGATTCTCACGTCCCTCCTAAATCTCCCCCTGCCAGCTTCCATTTGTGTCCCTGTGTCCTTGATTCGCCAGTCCTGCTGAATCTTTCCTCACAATCTACCTTGTTCATTCCTTTCAGGAACTTGAATGTATCCAAAACTAGTAAAAGAGATGCACATGGAGACTGGTGCTCACAGCAAACTTGAAGCCATAAATGTTAGTCTAAAAGCTGGGCACTCACCACCAAGGAACAGTTCAAATGGAACCCAAGATACACTTAAAACTTTAATTCATAAATCTTCAGATACAGAAAAGTGCAAACCAGTTCCATAAAGTGCAGACCCCCCAGACCTGGGGTGCGCTATCGAATTTAATTCTACCTATATCTGAAGATTTATAATTCAAGACTTGAGTGTATCCTGAGATTCCATTTGGATTGTTCCTTGGTGGTGAGTGCCCAGCTTTTAGACTAACTTTTATAGGAACTTGAAGGTCTCTATCATATTTCCAATCTCTTTTCTGGTCTACGGTGAGTACATGTTTAGAGCCTTACTGCAGTCCTCACAGGATCTGCCCTACTGGCCTTGAAACATTTTTGTTACCCTGTGCTGTATCATCTTTGTACTGTCTCTAGCCTGTCTGTGTCTTTTCTTAGGTGGGAGCCCCATAACTGGGCACAGTATTCCAGATGTGACCTCACCAGTAATCTGTATAGGCAGTATTGCCTCCTTCTCCAACTCCCAAACTGCTTCTCAATACATCCCAACATCCTGGTTGCCTTTCTGTAGGCCTTGTTACATTGGCTAGATAAGATTGTCTTAGGGAGCCACTTATGATGATGATGCCCAGGCCCCTTTCCTCAGTGGTAGTCTCCAGCTTAACCCCTCCCACCCAATATTTTATTCTGGAGTTCTTGTTCCCTATGTGCATCACCTTGCCATTTTTGGCACTGAATTTCAGCTGCTAAACATTAGACCACCTCTCTAATCTTTGCAGGTCCCTCTACAGCTCCCTGACCCCTTCCTTGCTATCTACCCTGCCACAGAGCTTAGTGTCATCTGTGAAGAAGCTTATCTTGCCTTGTGTGCCTTCTCCTATGTTACTGATGAACATATTGAAAAGGACTAGCCCCAGGACTGAACCCTGTGGCACCCCATTAGTGACCTTCTTCTCCCCTGACTTGACACCATTTACCACCACCCCCCCCTCTGCTGTCTCCCCCCAGCCAGCTTCCCACCGATCTAAGTAAATCCTTCTCTGTTCCCAGATCCTCTAACTTCTTCAGTACCTTCTTCGCAGCACAGGATCAAATGTTTTGCTGAAGTCCAAGTAGAGCAAAAGCCCCTTGTCCACTACCCAAGTTATTGAGTCAAAGAACACTAACAGATCCGACAAGACCTCCCTACCACATATCTGTGCTGCTTACTATTCTGGAGCCCATTTCTTTCCATGTAGTCCACTAGATCCTCCTTGACTAGTATCTCCATTAGTTTACCTGCTATGGAGGTAAGACTAACTGCTCTGTAATTTCCTGGTAGCTCTTTGTTTCCTCCCTTGTGGAGCGGGACTACATCCACTACCCTTCAAACTTTCATTAACACCACTGACTGAAGGAATCTACTGAATAGTCCTGCTGTGGTTCAGCCAACTCTATTACTGAATGAGAGAGTTTACATCTATGACATTTACATCACAATTAGTGATATCGATTTTACACAGTTAAGTAGGTGTATACTATGGCATTGGCAATTTTGTTCTAAGACTAAATTGTCTTAATTTTTAGCACAGAGTTAATACTAGACCATAATTCCAGTTTATAATCCAAGTAGAAAAATTCCTGCCTCCTAATTACACAAGCCACTACTGCCTCGGAGAACCTTCAGCTGGGGAGGCAAGGGAGACCTCGCTGCAAGAGGGCCCCCCCCCACGCACCCTGAATGACTGAGGTGTTGCAGAGCTGAGGAACCGGCCAGACCTCCCATGCTTCCCGAAGCCCTTACCTTCCCTGCACCGCAGCAGGCGGACGACCTGCAATCTTCTTCAATTTTATTTAACCGCACCTTTTGGAGCTGAACTTTTGCTGTGTCGCGGTGTGCAAACCTGACGGTGGAGCTTATCCCCTTGACTTGTGGAAACGCTGCAGCAGGTCAGCAAGTAGGCTGATTCTGAGACCAGGCAGTGTAGCGACTACGAGTTCAGATTTTTGGGTGCCAAATTCGAACAACAACACTTGCGCCTGATTGGACTCCCTGCCCACGGTGACACGCCAACCCAGGCTAGACTTAAACACCTGCCCGGAGCCCCGTGGAGCACAAGCCACTACTGCCTTGGAAAACCATCAGCTGGGGAGGCAAGGGAGACCTCACTGCAAGAGGCCCCCCCCACGCACCCTGAACAACTGAGGCATTGCAGAACTGAGGAACTGGCCAGACCTCCCACGTTTCCCGAAGCCCTTACCTCCCCTGCACCGGAGCAGGTGGAAGACCTGCAATCTTCTTCAGTTTTCTCCTGCACACCCACCCCGTTCCTTCCTCCCATTAAATATGGGAGTGCCACACCCACTGGACGCCCCAGCCAATCTGCAGAGCCGAAGGAGGGGATTGCTAGTGATTCCAATCCCGCCTCTTCCAGGCGCAGGTCCTAAAACCCCCCTCTTCCCAACAGCAACACTACACCAATCACTGGCTCACTATATAATTGAGAAGCAACTGAACCCTGGACTACTTAATCCTCTGTTCATAAATACAACAGGACTACTGCATATGCTCTCTTGCCTCCTCCTACCAAAACATTACATACAAGAATAAGCTTCTAGCTGTCTGAAAGTGACAACACTAGCTGCTTCCACACTGTGCTAGGTCAGTATCGGTAATCAAACAATAATCAGTCAATGACTTTAGCAGCCTGTCAGCTGTTTGCCTAAGCAGTATAGTCAGCCAAGTTAGTCTTATTTTTAAAACTGTGTCTCCTTACAAGTTTAGCAATATACAGTCAGTGCAAGTGAATAACCTGCATGCTCTACTAAGATTATTAATTGAACTTATGCTAAACCTTTGGCTCTTCACCTAATCTCTGAAACTGACAACGCTAGCTGCTTCTAAACTGTGCATTTGTCTTAACATGTTATAAATATCTAGTCAACTAATGCTAATAACAAACTGTCAATAGCTTGACTGAACTGCTCTCCAGCCTAGTCTAGCCTGTTCTAGTTAAATCGCTTTTTTATTCTTTTTCCCTTCTTTTTCTCCCCCTCCATCAATTGAGGCTGAGATCTCTCACTAAAAATAAACACCAACTGATCTAACTGAGACCATTCAACCATGGCTCACCAAGCGTATGCTTCCCCCCGACTCCCTGGAGTGCACGGAACCTAGGCATCCCTCTCCCTAACAGGGGGGTGCTTCTTGCCATATTCTACTCACTGACTCTCCTTTGGGTGGATGGCCTCACTGACCCAAGCCACCTTGAACCAGGGGGCTATCTGCATAACGATCCGTCCCCTCACCATTTCCACAGTAGTTACCCCATCTCAAACAGGACTACTCTCTCTACTGCACACAAGACGGTAAAAAAGGGGGTGTGCTACAACCTGTTCTACTTTATGGGTAGGATGCGTCAAAGGAACCTCATCACCTTACCTAGCGCCAAACTACTCAGCCTAGTTGCAGTGCTACTACTCCTGGCAGGTGATATTCAACCCAACCCCGGCCCCAATACCACCAATATCTCGGTGTCATCCCCCCAGGACCCTCACTGGGTGTCTGCAAAGGGATTGAGGATCGCACATATGAATGTGTGTAGCCTCATACCCAAAATACATGAAATCCAAGCCTGACTGGACCTCTACAAACCTGATGTCCTAGCCATCTCAGAAACCTGGCTAAAAGCCTACATCCTTGATCATGAGATACAAGCACTGAGCTACAGTATCTATCGCAAGGACAGGGAATCCAAAAAAGGAGGAGGGGTGCTAATATACACAAAGATCGACCTCACTGTGTCACTCCTAACCCTGCAGGAAAATCTCCCTGCTGAGGGCGAAGCTATATTTATCCGCTTAACCCTTGGTCACACAGAGCAACTAACCATAGGCTGTGTGTACCATCCACCTAAGTCTGCTCTCCAGTCTCTTGAAGCCATCACAACTGCACTGGCCCAAGAGGTAGCTACGGAGCTACTCATACTGGGTGACTTCAACCTCAACTGGGCCCAGGACCCTGGCCATGCCTCGATGTCTCTGACCCAGGAAGCAGGTCTGACGCAGGTCATCTCTGAACCAACCAGACTGAATCACAAAACTGAGAATCACACCACCCTGGACTGGGCCCTGGTGTCAAACCCTGCAAACATCCAGAGCGCTGGAATAATGGCAGACTCCTTGAGTGACCATTCCCCGATATTCTGTACATGGAAGAACAGAGCACCCAAGGTCCATCCAAGAATACTTACTGCCCGAGACTACACCAATTTCTCAGAAGTGCAATTCAATCACTACCTCGGCAGCCGGGACTGGAGCCCCATAACACTCCTCCCAATGCTGGCTGAAGCTTTGGAATACTTCCAGGACCTACTAGGCACTGCTGCCAACCTCTTTGCCCCTATGAAGAGCATGAGAGTGAATGGCAGTTGTTACAAATGGATCTCTCCATCCCTCAAATCCCAAATGACAACTCGGGACAAAGCCTGGAAGAAATTCAAGCTCTCCTCTCTTCCTGCAGACCTACTGGAATACAAAGCACTAAGAAACAAAGCAAGGAGAGCCATTAAACTTGCTAAAAGAGAGTACATCACACACCTCCAGAAAGCTAGCTTAGGCAACCCTAAGCAATTCTGGAATCATGTCAATGACCTGATCAAGGGCACCAAAAAGTCGGAGCCCAGCCCCATTGAGGTCAACTGTCAGCTTACTAGTGACTCTGCTCTAATATCGGCTGCCCTCACCAACCACTTCACTGATCTGGGGGACTACATGGCCGGCCAATCTCCCCTGCCCTCGGCCCCAATCACAATCGAAGTGACACACTTCGAACGACCCCCCTTCCACCTGCGACTGGTAAAGTGCACTGAGGTCCTAACCCTCCTAAAGATGCTGAAACCCAAAGGGTCAGGGGGACCAGATGGGATCAACCCTCGGCTACTCAAGCCTGGAACCACCTCCTTATCCAGGCCTTTAACCATGCTCCTTAACAGATCTCTAAGGGAAAGAGCAGTCCCTGATCAGTGGAAACAGGCCAATGTAGTCCCTATCCACAAAGGTGGACCCAGGGACAAACTAACCAATTACAGGCCTATCTCTCTTCTCTGCACATTAGCCAAAATTCAAGAAAGGCTAATCTACAACCAACTCTGGGACTACTTGGAAGCTCACCAGCAAATTGCCCCCTCCCAACATGGATTCAGACCAAACCACGGTACTGATACTGCCCTCATCAACTTCTCTGACGAAGTGCTCAGGGCTATGGACAAAGGGATACCCACAGATGCAGTCTTCATAGACTTGTCCAAGGCATTTGACCTTGTAGACCATAACCTAATAACCTTCTACTACTGAAGCTGCACAACGTTGGACTAGACCCCCATGCCCTCAAGTGGTTTGAGAGCTACTTATCAGGCCGCACACAGAGGGTCACCTGGAAGGAGATCATGTCTGGGCCACTACCACTAAAACAGGGAGTTCCCCAAGGCTCAATACTAGGCCCCCTCCTATTCTCCCTATTTACAAATCAACTTAGTACCTACTGCGGGGAGAACTCGGTTGTACAGTACGCTGATGATACTGTCATCTACCAATCCTTGGGCGATTTAGCTGCTCTCGGTCCCCTACTCCAAAAGGGCCTCACATCCCTAGAGACATGGCTGTGCGAGAACAGAATGGTACTTAACACGGACAAAACCAAGACAATACTATTCAGACCAAGATCCTTGGGAACTGACAGGTCCTCATCCCTACAACTTTCCACACTATCTGGCAAATGCATAAAAGTAGTCCCCTCCCTAAAATACTTAGGCCTAACTCTAGATCAGTCAATCACCTACAAAGACCATGTTGACCAGGTCACCAGGACACTTCACCGCAAGCTCGGAACCTTGTACCGTCTCAAGGACCAGCTCATCCCTGAGGCCAGGCTCTCCATTGCGACAAGTGTCCTGCTCCCAACCCTGACCTATGTGGCCCTGATTATACAGGGCATGTCAAAGCAGGAGGTATCCAGGATGCAAATCCTATACAACAAAATAGCTCAGTTCGCTATCCAAGACCACCCAAGACGACACCACTGTGACACCCTGGCCCAGCTCCGGTGACCCACACTGGCTGCCCGACTACAACAATCATTGCTCGCCCAGACCTACAAGTTACTCAAACCCCCTGCTCCTCCAAGTATAGCAGGAATCATAGCTATTAAACACAACCCTAGGAACCTAAGGACTTCAGAACGAACACTGCTCGAAGTCCCCAGAGTTTGGACCAACGCTGGCTGCAGATCCTTCTCTTGGCAAGCCCCTAACCTATGGAACAAGTTCCCTCCCCTGGTCCAGAATGCCTCCACACTTATGAATTTCCGCACTAGGCTCAAGGCCCACATGCTGAACACAAGCGCATGCCACTGCCACGGCTCTCAAGGTACCTCCTCTCAACTCTATATCAAACCCCCCTAAAGGTGGGACTACCCTGGACCTCCTAGTAGTCTTAGGATACCTAGGGGTCAAAGCTACCTCATGCAAATTGCTATGCCAAACACTATCAAGGCAGAACTGTGTCATGATGATAACCATGTTAGAAAACCACTATCTGTAACTACCTTATACTTCCAAAACCACTGTCTGTAACTACCTTATGCTTCCACAACTTATGCAATCAAATGTTGTCTCCTCTGTATTATATTCTTATTGTACTGTTATCCCGAGTCGCCCCTGAAAAAGGGACCTTCGGGGCTCAGTGGGCCTACCCGGTAACTAAAATTTAATAAATAAATAAATAAACTTGGACCTCTGTAATGGGAGGTCACAACCAATGGGCCAAAACAAGTCCTACCAACCAGGGCACAGTGCTTCACATATCCATGAGCTACCATCTCAGAATGTTCATTTTTAACTGCCAGCCCTTTTTCTGCCTATTGAAATAAACAATTCCCATGTCACACATCCTTTTCAACATCTTCATAGCTCAAAAAAAGAGTCTCCAAGGAAGGACCTGGTTGGTCCGAAAGCTTAGGCACTATTTTCTTTTTGTAACATCTATGTTGGTCCAATAAAAGGTATCAGATCATTTGCTTCTGGATCTGTAGCTCCAAAAAGTAACTCAGTTCTTTCTTTTCATAGTTGTTTCTTTTATATGTAAGCAATCTTACAAATCAGTACTGGTATTCCTTGCATGTTTGCTACCACAATCCTTGCAAACCTCTCACTTGCTCGCTCACTCCCATTCACAAAACAACAACCTCAACATCGATTACAGCACATAACAGTAACCCTGTTATGAGATATCTCTGCTTGAACCAGAAACCAACCTACAGAATTTTTTTTAATTAAAAAAAAAAGCCGTCGGTATTTGCATATCCCATGCCACACTCCTCATTCCATAACACGGTTTATCCTCACATCAGAACCACAACAAAAACTGAAAACATACCAACTTGTCAAAATTAAATCCCACTCTACTTACTGATGACTGCAGCAATCACCTCAGCACATGCTGGCATGTCTCCATGTATTTTCACCCACACGCACAAACCAAATAAAATACTTCTGTAGTTTTAATTGGGTGGGGTAAGGCAAGCACAAAGGAAAAATAAACTGCTCTGCTAGCTCTGCCTTTATGAAACAACATATCAGGTACTCGAAAATAAAAAGAATAGGCGGCTACAAAAGCAATGGGATGGAGCCAAAAGAGCAATTTACTCACATGCAACAGGCGGCAGCTCAGCTACACATCAACAGCTGTTTTGGGGGAGTGACACAACTTTCAGCTCTGTACTAGCGTCTGGTGCAATAAAAGTTTATACTTTTTGCTTATAACCTGACTGCTTCGTGTTGTTTTTCCACCAGTGTGATGTCTGGCCGAGCTGCCGCCTGTTGCATAACAGGTACTCAACCACTAGTGGCACACACATATGCAGAGTAACTGTTTCATCTCAATTTTAATTTAAATACATTTTATTGTTTTATTATTTTTAAGCTTGCCTAATTTTTTCACAAATTTGCCTAGCCATTTTATAAGCTCAATACAGCACTCCAGTGTTTTGGTTGTGCCGACACTACCACACCTCCAGGATCTCAAGGCTCTTGGCCTGTGGCCTGAAATTAATCAGAGAAGCTGCGCTCGAAGTAATGAGTAGGTGCAGGGTCTGAGGTGTGCTACCCCCCAACAGCATACAGACAATCGCAGTTCTGACCCACACACAATGAAAAAGGAGTGACCAACAATTTGGTAGTTTTCCAAGCAAAAATGCAGTTGTTTATTTCAGCCACTCCATATTCAAAATAACAAAGTATAACAACAGGAGCCAACCACTACAAATGAGACCCAGCACTTCACTCTTTGAAGCTTCCTTAAGCCTGTGGCCTCCTGCCTCACTATGCACCTGGGTATGCAGTTGTGTCACCACAACCAGCACCCTGTCATGTCTTACAAATGAGGGCAGTGTGTAGCACACTCAGAATGGAACAAAAGGTTTACTAAAATCAAATGTAGTCAGCTAAAATAGCCAAGCAAAACTCGTTACAAAAACTTGGCCAAAACAACACTTCATGAGACTTCATGAGGAGGCTAACCTGTTATGTTTTAATGTGTACTTAACTTATATCATACGCACTGTAATGCTGTAGACCAGAAAGCATTATGATGATTATTCTTACTCCTCGCTTCATCCAACAAAGTGGGGGATTTGGCTGGGGTCTTAGTATTGTTGATTTTGTAGGGGGTAGAAGATGGGAATGTTTTTTCAGTACTTCTGTAAACTAGTTTTCATATGAAATAAGATATGGGCACAGTGTAAACTTATTTTTTTTTTTTACACACTCTCAGCTTGCTTCACTCTCATGGTTTGTGAGGTCTTTATCACAAACCTTGGATGTTTAAAAAACCTTGTTAGACACAGTATTCTATACATCATTTTATATAGCAAAGTATTTTTATTTAGTATAATTTGCAAACATTAACAAGGAAAACTAAAAAGCCTGGATCTAACCAAGCAATTGTAATACACATACTTTTTTTGTCATTATGATTTTTACTAACTTCCAGTCACAATTTACAGTAAAGAAAATCATACACTGACACTGTATCGGGTATCACCGTAGAATACATCTGGCCTCACAGAAGGATCAAACCACATTATTGAACCACCTGACCCCCCATGCTACAGTGTGGGAGGTGGTGCTCATGATTATCAATAAACACCTGATTTGTTACTGCCCCTGCAGTGCCTACCATCATTTGTTTGAGGGAGAGTTTATACCCTTACAAGTGCGAGGTTGGAGTGGGCCATCCCCAAAAGCGGGGGAGGGCAGGTGGGCTGGGGGTCCAACAGATCCCTCATTCAGATCCATGAATCCCTGTTACTATCATATACATTAAAGGGTTACCAGGCTTTCTTGGACTGGGGACCACCTTTATAGCTTGTAAACTGAGGCTCATGGAATCAATGTGGTATCCTGTGACGAGGGCAACCACTATTGAGCGCTTTCAAAAAGGGAGACTCAATAAAGGTGCCGTGTTCACAGGGCTACTGGACAGTGAGGGTGACTGGATAGGGGCAGTGAATATAGTGACAGGATGTCACTATACATACACACGCACAGGGGGGAGCGAGCAGACCATGCAATGGGCGGAAGGGGAGGGAGGGTTTGTGAGGCAAAGCGTGGCAGTGGGCTGCCGAGCTGGCCATGTGGCATGGTGGGTTGGTGGCAAGCTAGGGTTGGGAGGATGCAGAGTTCAAATCTGGGCATTTGTGCCAGTATGGGATTTACTCCTTTTTTTGTTTTGCACACACCCCTGACATGCACCCCCCTGGAGTTGAGAATCCTTTAGTAGAGGGGTGTGGAGGGCACAGCCCCCACATAAACAAAAGAAATCTGTGTCTTCGGTGCCCTTTTGCTCTGTCATGAGTGTACATTGCAAAATTGATTTTTGGTGATGTACACTCACTCTAACAACGATCGCCTTTCCGCGATCACCGTTACGACATAGAACCATCAATGTAGGGTCCTTGCTCATGGCGTGAACCAGCCAATGAATCCAATGAGTCCAATAAGTATTGTATAACTCCAGTCAGTCATTAAGGGAATGCATAATTCTCTCCATGTGGTATACCTGGTGTACAATTAACCTCCAGTTCTCCATCACTGGTATTGTTGGTGTGGGCCAGCATTTTATAATAGCTTTTTTGGCTACCGTGAGCAATATTCTCAAGAGGAAACAGGAGCCTGAGTCTCTCATACCTCTGGGATATTGTAGTAGAATATAAAGAAAGGGGGTGAGAAAAATATTTGCTCCAAACAATTCCTGCAACTCTGTCTCCAGAGAGTGAAGAAAAGGTTGCAACAAAGGACATGACCACATCACATGCAGGTGTGTGGCCCTTGATACTGTCATGTGATCACTGGGGTTCTAAAAAAAAACAAAAAAAAACAATAAGTTGTTTCTACACGTATTCCCTCCATATGTGAAAGCTGGTGATCTTTGCTGTGGTCTGACAAGCCCTTTTGTTATGTCTCTTTAGCCACTGGTGAACCAAGCTCTTCGGACCATTTGATTGCGATGGTCAAGGTATCATCATGCGATGAGACCTGTATCACTTGATATATCTGGAAAACCATATGGGTGTGATTTCCAGAGCTGATAAAGTTAATACAGTATGTAAATAAAGGACAATAAAGATCTGGTGATTGGCTTCAAGTGGGAGCATAGAAATATAGTGACATATCTGTAAGTATCGGTAAAAGTCCGATCTCCATAGGTAACACTGTGTTTGAATGACCTGAAATAGCTGGTATACAGGCAGAATTACAAAGGGTGTAGCTAGCAACTAGGTCCACAAAGGCACATATAAGAGGAGGAAAGAGAGAAGCTGTAAGTCACTACAAAAGGAGACAAAGACAGGGAGAGAAGGAGAAGGGGAAAAAAGGGGTTAGTTACTGGAGGTCTGTCTCTGAGCAAGTAAGAAGGAGACTACTGAGGAATATAGGAACTTCCTGTCCCACAACAGGAAGGGCAGGAGCTGTAAGGGCACAGAGGCAGTAGGAAAGTAGGGAGAAAAAAGAAAACAGAGAGAGAGGAAAGAGTAACCACACAAAACCACAGTTATGGGGCCACAAATAAGACAGGGTAAGCTGTCTCACTTCACCTCGATGACCTAGGGTCCTTTAACAACCCTAGAGATACTAACCAAGCATTGTAAATTCCGGTACGATGTAACCATGTAAAATCGTCTTAATGTGATGTTCAGCTTAGTGTAGAATGCTCAAAACTGTCTTAAGTAATGTGTCCATTTTGCATTGACGTGGAGCTTTTGCAAAAGAGTCTTCGACTCAAAGGACTGTAATTCCAAAACTTCAATAAAATTAAAAAAAAAATGAAAAAATGATGGTAGTGGTGCAGTGCAGTGACTGTGGAGTGGTAGTCTTCCGGGAGGCATTCTGGAGGATGCGGTGTCATCCCATCTGCAGGCACCTCTCTGGGTTGAGGGAGGAGGTTGCTTGTCTCCAGGCTGAGTTGGCCAGGATTCGGGGAACCTCCTCTCCCACCCAGGGACCACCAGGGCCGCTGCCACTGCCTCAGAGGTTGCCAAGAAAGAGGAGTGGTTGGACCACGGTGGGCTCAGGGAGGGTGAGGGTGGTGGAAGAGAGGCGCACCCCTCCAGTTGTATCTCACCAGAATTCATATGTCAATTTGGCAGAGCGTGGTTTCTCTATGGAGGCACCCACAGTGGAGACCAAGGAGGATGCTGGGAACCTTCACAAAGGAGACCCACAGGAAGGTGGCATGGGACCCTACAGGGGAAGGAAACAACTCCTGGTGGGGGACTCAATTGTTAGGGGCGTAGAACTGGGGGAGGAAGGGGAGAGAGAGAGGTAAGGTGCCTGCCCGGCGCCATGGTTTGGAGGGACAGGTAGCAAATCCTCAGGATCATGGGAGTAACTGCACAGGGAAGGGAGCTGGACATCATTGTCCACCTAGGGACAAATGACCTGGCTGGAAATGGGATCAGAGCAGTGCAGGGGAAGTTTGTGGAGTTGGGGAGCGGCCTTAGACAAGTAGCACACATGGTAACCTTCTCGGAGGTACTGCCTGTCTATGGCATGGGTGAGGCTAGGGTGCTCCACACCATGGATTCAATCAATGGTTGCAAAACTGGTACAGAGCTCAGGGTTTTGGCTTCACTGGGGACTGGGGGTCCACCTGGCGGGATACAGGCCTATACTGGCACGATGGTCTGCATCTACCCAGGAGGGGAACTAGGATCCTAAGTGATAGAGTTAAATGCTTCATTGGTAAGCATTCGAACTAGCCAAAGGGAGAGGCACTGAAAAGGAGCAGGAAAATCCCAGCCCTCCCCCACACAAAACAGGGTAGTTAGCGAGGTAAACACCAAAATAGAGAAGTCGATAGGGAGAAGGCCAGGGGAAAATGACACAGCCAGCAGCCAGTGGTCATAACAGTCATCAAGTGTCCTGCCCTCCCCCGAATTAGGACCAGATTCCGTACAACAGAGACTGCAGCAGCCAGCAGCCGGTGGTCATGAGGGCCATTGAGTGTCCTGCCCTTCCCCAAATTAGGACCAGATTCTGAACAACAGAGACCACAGCAGCCAGCAGCCAGTGGTCGTGAGGGCCATCGAGTGTCCTACCCTCCCCTGAATTAGGACCGGATTCTGGATGACGGAGACCGCAGCAGCCAGCAGCCAGTGGTCGTGAGAGCCATCGAGTGTCCTGCCCTTCCCCGAATTAGGACTGGATTTCGGATGATGGAGACTGCAGCAGGTATGAAAAAGAAGCGTTACTGAGCCCGGGCGGCCATTTCCTGAAAGCTCCAGCCGCATGTGTTGGACAAAGGACTAGATGCTTTTGGCACCTTTTTTCAAACGCCCCTAGTCGGCAGATGAATGGAGATAGTTTTTTTCTACTGAAACTGTGTTACAGAAAGCCATGCTTTTTATCTTTCCTCAGTGTTACCTTTATTTGCCAACTCAGTATAGCTTTGTTTCACCCTGCCTTAGTGTTTTACCTTAATTCTAATCTTGTGGGTTTGGTCTACTTCTTCAAACTGAATTTGGTTACTTTAGTCTGCTTCCAAGCTCCAAATTACTTGTGACTGTGCCCTTTTTTACTGGGGCTTCCTGAATTATAGACTCTGGCAGGCACAGGGCTCCCCCCCCCCCAGAGGAGCGCCCAAGAAATGAGCCCCTGTATTCAGGAGGTGAACAGCTGCTATAAAAGTTAAGAATTTCCTAAATCCACAGTACAAAGAATTTGCTCCCTTTATAACAGCTCCTGCAAACTAAGTTCAGGAAATTGTGATAGCGGTCATTATAACAGCTCCAGCATTTTATGTTCACTTATTGTGATAGTGTTCTACTTGATAGATAAGTTAAGTTTAGACACAGGAAACAGCACAATAATTAACAGCGCAGTATATATCAGTTGCTGAATATTATACAGCTTTTGTGTTTGGGGGTCTACTAATTATGTTTAAGATAGGAAAGTACCCCTTGTTTAACCATGCAGCAGCACCTGGTACCACCTAATGTGTGCTAGCTGAATCCTTGTGTGCCAGTAGCATTCCAAATTCCACGGCTCTGCACAACGCTACTACCCCCGAATAGTTTAATGCTGCTATCCCCGAAAAGATTAAGCCAGCTCCCCTCCCCATACCCCCTAATCTTTAGCAAATCTGAACCGGAGTGTGTGTATATGATGAGCCAGCCCCACCTCCTCGTACTTGTTCATAATTGGAACATTTTGTCTCCACTTCACAGCTAGCAGCCGGTGGTCGTGAGGGCCATCGAGTGTCCTGCCCTCCCCCGAATTAGGACCAGATTCCAGACGACGGAGACCGCAGCAGCCAGCAGCCAGTGGTCATGAGGGCCATCGAGTGTCCTGCCCTCCCCTGAATTAGGACCGGATTCTGGACGACGGAGACCGCAGCAGCCAGCAGCCAGTGGTCATGAGGGCCATTGAGTGTCCTGCCCTCCCCCAAATTAGGATCAGATTCCGGATGACAGAGACCACAGCAGCCGGAGTGTCCTGCCCTCCCCCGAATTAGGACCGGATTCTGCATGACGGAGACCACAGCAGCCAGTGGTCGTGAGGGCCATCGAGTGTCCTGCCCTCCTCCAAATTAGGACTGGATTCCGGATGACTGAGACCACAGCAGGTACGAAAAAGAAGCATTACTGAGCCCGGGCGGCCGTCTCCTGAAAGCTCCAGCCACGTGTGTTGGTCCCCGCCACCCCCACCACCACCCTTGGTGAGCACCACCTTTTATAGGCTGGGTCCCATGGGTTTTTTTAGCCAATCAGCTCAGTTTCTCATTAGCAGGTTATACCAACCTGACACTAGTGGCCGCCCCATCACTCTCCCATCTACCTTAACCCAGAGTTCTCATCATGCTGCCTCTGTACTTAACTTTATTGAGTCTACTCCTCCCCCTAACTTCCCTCCCTCCTGCCACCTTCCCTAAAGCTCCTTCTTCCTTCGCTACAGGCTGCACCTGGGCAACACCTCCCCCCCATCACACCACCACCCACATCCCTGGCCCATTCCAACCTGCCACGCTAAGTAATTGGAAAGTAGGCGCTACCGTCCTGCCAGCTTCCTTCCACGCTGAGCTATCAGTACTGCACCCAACGACTCCAAAAAACCTTCTATCACCCCCACAACAACTACTTACCCCACGCAAGGTGAAATGGGTGACGTTCATAGTAAAGCAGGTCATTTCACTACTGCTACTCCTGGCAGGGGATGTTGAACTGAATCCAGGGCCACCTGTCCCCCCTAACTACAACACCTCCCCCACTCTCCAACTCCCATGTGGACTTAAAATCATGCACCTCAACATTTGCAGCCTCCTGAACAAAATCACCCCCCTACAACCGCATGTCCTCTACCTACACCCAGACATCCTTATTATCACGGAAACTTGGCTGAAACTCCATAACTTGAATGCAGAAATATCCATCCCTGGCTATCCCCTCACTCGACTTAACCGCCCAGGAAAAAAGAAGGGTGGGGCATTGCCATGTTCATCTCCACAAAGCTACAATTCGCACCAGTCCAACTCCCCAATCCAATGCACCCCATAGATGCCCTCTTACTCAAAATATCACTCCCTCACTCTATCCTGTTATATATAGCGGGATCCTACTGCGCCCCAGACACCCCCCAGCATGCCATCCTAGAACACCTATGCACCCTAAAATCGCTCACCTCGGGGGGAGAGCTATACAGTCTTGGGGATTTCAACATCAACTGACTCGCTACCACAAACTCCAAGCTCAAAAACCAGGTGACTGCACTAAACCTATCCCAACAAATCTCTGAATCCACCCGCTTAAATCACAAATCCTTTAACCACTCTCTCCTGGATTGGGCCCTCACCACACACCCCCATCGAGTCATAGAAGCAGGTACACTACCCGACTCCCTAAGAGACCACCACATGGTTTATGTAGTAAGGAATATATTCAAGCCCCAGGCGCTGCCCCCTCGAATACTACTCACCAGATCTTTCAAATCCCTACACCTTGCTGCACTCCTAACAGACCTATCTACCACTGATTGGTCAGGCATTCAACACGCCTCCTCCATCGACTCGGCCTTGAAATTTTTTAGTTCCAAATTCCTGGCAATCTGGGACCACTACGCACCTCCCAGAAGAGTCCGTGTAAGGGGGTGCCTACCTACCCTGGGTTAACGCAAACATTATCGACCAACTCCACGCCAGGGAAATAGCCTGGAAATCTCACAAGGTTACTGGTACCCAGGTAGCCCTCCAACACTACCGCACACTTTGTGATGTTTGCACTAGACTAATTCATCAGGCAAAAGCAAACTACTTTAAGGTCTCTCTCTAATCAAACCTCAACCACCCAGCGAAATTCTGGAAATCAATGAAATCACTGCTTTCTCCCCGTTCTCAGCCACCCAACCTGGCCCTAAATATAAAAAGCTCCATGGTCACCGACTCAGGTGAGGTAGCCACTGCTTTCAAACACATTTTTTACTAACTGTGCTCCCTCCCTTCTATCCAATAACAAGCACCCCCCACCATCCCAGCACCACTCTTGCCACCCCCAACCCTGTCCTCCCACTTCTCATTTCGCCTGGTCTCCCCAGCCGAAGTTCTAACAGCCCTACGTTCACTCAATCCTTCCAAAGGTAAATGCCCCACTGGCCTTGACTCCAGGATGTTTTACCTTTATGCCCCTGCCATCGCCACCCCACTGGCCTCCCTCTACAACTTCTCTTTCTCTCTTGCAAAAATCCCGGCTAAATGGAAACAAGTCACAGTCATCCCTCTTCCTAAAGGTGGTGACCCCTCCTCGCCAGGCAATTACCAACCTATCTCCCATCTCCCTATTCTAGCCAAAGTCCAGGAACAACTTGCTCTTGCCCAACTATCTTTCTTCCTTGACTCCTCCTCCTCCTTTCTCTCACACTACTAGTCTGGCTTCCATAAATCGCACTCCACTATCACCTCCCTTCTAAGGTTAGCCAACGACATCCTCACCGGCATGGACAAAGGGCATGTCACCGCAGCGATCTTCATCGACCTAGCTAAAGCTTTTGACACGGTCTCCCACTCACTCCTGTTAACTAAACTCACCCTCACCAGCCTCTCAGGTGAGGCTACCAGCTGGTTCCAATCTTACCTGGATGGGAGGCAACAAGCAGTATGAATTGGTTCACACACCTCTGTCCCTCTTCCTGTCTCTATAGGGGTGCCTCAAGGCTCGGTCCTTGGCCCACTACTCTTCTCTATCTTTCTAAATGATCTGCCCTCAGTATGCTCTCGCTCATCCATACACATGTACGCCGACAACACCGTACTATATGCCTCAGGTCCATCCCCCGCTGAAGTGTCATCCAGACTTCAGGAGGATTTTAATGCTCTCCAGCTCTGGTTCCGCTCTAACCAGCTATTTCTCAACCCTAAGAAAACTGTCTCACTCACTTTTGGGTCCAGGCAAAGGCTCTCCCGCTTCCCCACAACCCACACCTTCCACACTTTAGACGGGTCCCTCCTGGAGACTTGCACCTCATTCAGATACCTCAGGGTCTGGCTCGACCAACACCTCAACTTCTCAGCACACATTGATGCTATCCACAAAAAAATGCACCCGAAACTGGGTGCCCTTTACCGGAACAGCGGTTGCATTTCCCTGGCAACCTGCAAAGAAATTATGCAGAAAATGATACTCCCGCATTTTGACTATGGGGACGTTGTGTGCAGCGCAGCCCCTAAGTCCTCCCTTGCCAAGCTGGACCCTCTCGTCCATTTGTTTTGCCGCTTTGCCCTGGACCGCCCACCCACAATGCAGACTGTGACTTTTACAAATCCTTAGATCTCCCTTCCTTACAGGACCATAGAATGGTGCATTGCACTAGGCTAACAGCAAAATTCTGGACCCAGTCCCTCTCCCCGTACCTCAGAACCTCCCTTGTTCCCCAAACCCCTTCTACTTATGCCTTCTGGCACACCGACTCCAGGCTACTTTCCCCTTCCAAGGATGTCCTCCGCCAAAGGCCAGCTTGCCTTTAAGTACAGGATGCCTTACGTATGGAACTCCCTTCCTGCTGAGCTCAGACACTACACCTCTACTCTGCAGCTCTACCATCTCCTCAAACAGCATTTCACCAGCGCCTGCACATGCAGCTAGCCTCTTATGCCCAATGCTGTACGTCTATATCATAGCGTGCATGTTTATTGCTACCGCTAACAAGCCTCTATTGCTGCAGCACTTAACCTCACAGTGGGCGCTATCCCCTAGAGGCACTAATGTCTACTTCACCTGCCACAAGGCAGGTGTATCTTGTAAAATGTGTCTTCTACTCAATCATGTATTGTATCATATCATGTTACTGTAATCATACTGTATCACTACATGTTACTGTCTATCCAAACTTCCCCCTTCCCCAGGACGCATCTGGAATCGAGTGTACTCCACTCAGCATGCCTTCCTGGTAAAACTTTTAAATAAATAAATAAATAAATAATGGAGAAAAAGGCAAAGGCAGTAAGGACAGGGGTGGGGCTAAAAGGGGTATGGCCATCACAAAATGGAGGGCAATGAGTACCAACTCCTTTAGTCTGGGTAACAAGCTCCCTGAACTATTGGCCTTGATGGAAGAGGGAAGCCTGGATATCGTGGCAGTCACAGAAACATGGTATACAGAGAAACCATGACTGAGATGTCAACATACCAGGGTACACAATCTACAGGAGGGACAGGGAGAGTAGATGAGAGGAGGAGTAGCACTCTACATAAGGGAAGAGATCAAGGCAATGGAACTAAACGGTAAATATGGATGAGAGGAGGCACCGCGAGTCACCCTGGAGACAGGAAATGGCACCACAATCCACACAGGGGTTGTATGCAGACTCCATTCTCAGTGGAGGAAATGGACAAGGAAATAATAGAAGGCATCCTTAGGATGGCAGAAAAAGGGAAGATATTGTTGATGGGACACCTGAATATCCCAGAAGTTAACTGGAGCATCTTTGCTGCACCCACACCAAAGAGCAGAGTCATTCTTGATGCCCTACAGGGGGCATGCCTCAGACAGCTATTGTTGGAACCCACTTGGGAGGGAACAATCTTAGATCTGGTACTATCAAAAGGGGATGGAGAGAGTATCTCAGATTTAGAAGTGGGTAGCCATCTGAGAACAAGTGACTACCAAAGAGTGTGACTCACGATAAACACAGCCATAGATTCAAGCCATACAAATGTGAGGGTGCTGGACTTTAGGTGGGCTGACTTTGGCAAAATGGGAGAGTGCCTCAGAAAAGCACTAGCAAACAGGCAAGGAGGGGTGGAGGAACAATGGGGAAACATCAAAACTGCCATCACAGAGGCAACAAGCCTTTGTGTGAAGCAAATAAACAAATCAAAATGAAGGGAATAAACACTATGGTTCTCAAAAGAGGTGGCGGGGAAGGTTAGGGAGAAAAAGACCAGCATTCAGGAAGTACAAGGAAACACATAAGGAGCAGGACAGAGAACTGTACCAGTTAAAGCAGAGAGAAGCAGGGAATGCAGTCAGAATAGCAAAGGTCCAAACCGAGGAAAAGATAGCCAACTCAGTTAAGAAGGGGGATAAAACCTTTTATAGGTACATTAGGGAGTGAAGAAAGACCAAGGGAGAGATAATGAGGCTTAAAAAAAAGGAGGATGGGTGGGCAGAGGGTGACAGTGAAAAAGCAGGCATACTGAACGAATACTTCTGCTCAGTATTCACAAAAGAAGAGGAGGAGGGGGAGGTACCTAATCCAATCAATAGAAGCACTCTGAATAGGGGGGTCCATACCAGTCCATTCACAGAATTAAGGGTTCAGAAAGGACTCCTGAAACTGAAGGTGGACAAAGCAATAAGATCTGATGGGATTCACCCCAGAATTCTAAAAGAACTAAGGGGAGAACTAGTGACACCACTGATTACCCTTTTTAACAAATCATGGGAGTATGATGCGGTACCTGAGGACTGGAGGAGGGCAGATGTGATTCCTCTTCACAAACATGGGAGTAAAGCAGAGGCAGGAAACTACAGACCTGTTAGGTTGACCACAGTAGTAGGAAAAATTATGGAATCACTTCTGAAAGAAAGAATTGTTGAGTACCTAGAGGCCAGCGGGGCACAGGACCCAAGGCACCATGGATTCATAGTGGGAAGGTCATGTCAGATGAATCTAATAGATTTCTTTGTTTGGGTGACCAAAGTAGTAGACCAGGGAGGGGCTATGGACATGGCCTACCTAGACTTTAACAAGGCATTTGACACAGTCCCACACAAAAGATTAATAAACAAGTTAGCCAGCCTGGGAGTGGGTCCCAGGGTGGTACCCTGGGTAAAACATTGGCTGGACAACAGGACACAGAGGGTAATAGTAAATGGAGTCCACTCCGAAGAAATGGAGGTTACTAGTGGGGTACCACAGGGATCAGTACTGGGACCAGTCCTTTTTAATGTCTTTATAAGTGACATCGCAGAGGGACTGGAAGGAAATGTATGCCTCTTTGCAGATGACACAAAGATCTGCAACAGGGTTGATACACAAGGGGGGGTGGAAAGGATGAGAAGGGACTTGGCAAGGTTGGAGGAATGGTCAAAAGCATGGCAGCTTAAATTCAATGCAAAGAAGTGCAAAGTGATGCACCTGGGAAACAAAGACTCAGGGGAAGTGTACACAATGGGGGGGAGGTATTAACAACAACAAAAATGGAAAAGGACCTGGGGGTAGTCATATTGGATGACCTAAAGGTAAGCAAGCAATGTGAGAAAGCAGTAAGGAGGCCTGGGTGGATACTGCAATGTATAGGGAGAGGCATCATCAGTAGAAAAGAGGAAGCTGTCATCCCTCTGTACAGACAGTTGGTGAGACCCCATCTGGAGTACTGCGTGCAGTTCTGGAGACCCCATCTCTGTAAGGACATAGACAGGATGGAGGCAGTCCAGAGGAGGGCAACTAAAATGGTGCAGGGTCTGCACTAGAAGCCATATGAAGACAGACTAAAGGAGCTTAATATGTATACCCTTGAGGAAAGGAGGGAGAGGGGGAACATGATAGAAACTTTCAAGTACCTCAAGGGAATCAACAAAGTCCAAGAGGGTAGCATCTTTCAGATAAAGAGATGTGCAAGAACAAGGGGGCACAATTTGTAGATAGAGAGGGGACGGCTCAGGGGCAATCTGAGGAAGTATTTTTTCATGGAGAGGGTGGTGGACACATGGAATGGCCTTCCTGAGGAGGTTGTGGAGTCAAAAACATTGGGGGAATTCAAGAATGCATGGGACAGACATAAGGCAATTCTGGTGGGGGTTAGGAAGAAGTGGGCTGTTGGGTAACTAGGATCTGCAGCTTATCCAATAGGTAGGGAAATGGGCAGACTGGGTGGGCCAGGCAGTCCTCATCTGCCATCAGAGTCTATGTTTTTATGGCTGGATATGTGGCCCCTGAAACAACTGGAAAACGTACTGAAGGTTGCCTTGTTCCCACGTGTGGAATCAGTGATCGATAAATTGGGGAGGGAACTCTTCGAACAGTGCTATTGGGCAGAGTAACACTAACAAGCATTTGTCAATGCCGAATGTTGCTTGCTTCTATGTGCTGTTTAGGTATTTGGAAGTAATTGGAGTGTAAATATTGAAAATTTAGAACTTACGAAGGCAGGATCTGCGCTATACGACGCCAGAAACAGTCATTTTTAGATTTTTCACCAAATTTTCAACATAGCCATTTTAAGACCTCTGCTCATGAACAGTGTCACTGTGATTTTGTTAATGTGTCCCATACATTGAGTTTGCACACCGACTGCGCCATTGTGCGCTACATGGGCGGAAACACGTTTTGGGCAGGATGTGAAAAATGACAGCTGTACTGCTCATAAGGAGGTGTGGTAAAATGGCAATGTTGAAAATCTGGAGTGGAAATATTGAAAATTCGCAAACCTACGAGCGTGCGTGGGAACTGTGCAACGCACACTCGTAAAACAGTCATTTTTAGGAATTCTTTCACCAAATTTTCAACATTGCCATTTTAAGATCTCTGCTCATGAACAGTGACACTGTGATTTTCTTAATGTGTCCCATATGCTGAGTTCGCACAACGACTGCACCATTGCGCTACATGGGCGGAAACACGTTTTGGGTGAGATGTGAAAAATGACAGCCATACTACTCATAAGAAGGTGTGGAAAAATGGCAATGTTGAAAATCTGGAGTGGAAATATTGAAAATTCGCAAACCCAAGTGTGCATAGGAACTGCGCAACGCACGCTTGTAAAACAGTCATTTTTAGGAATTTTTTCACCAAATTTTCAACATAGCCATTTTAAGACCTCTGCTCATGAACAGTGTCACTGTGATTGTCTTAATTTGTCCCATACATTGATTTCGCACACCGACTGCGCCATTCTGCGCTACATGGGCAGAAACACATTTTGGGTGAGATGTGAAAAATGACAGCTGTATTACTCATAAGAAGGTGTGGTAAAATAGCAATTTTGAAAATCTGGAGTGAAAATATTGAAATTTCGTGAACTTACGAGCCTGCGTAGGAACTGCGCAATGCACACTCATAAAACAGTCATTTTTTGGAATTTTGGCACCAAATTTTTAACATGGGTTTTGGCCCTCTTCATGAATGATGTCACTGTCATGGTGGTATTCAGTCGAGGGTGATTTTGCAGTCACTGCGCAAAATCACCCTTTGGGTCCGAATAACGCCATGACAATGACATCATTCATGAGAAGGGGTCCCAAAACCCCATGTTTAAAATTTGTGCAAAAATTCTCAAAATGGCTGAGATATGCATAAAGTTGAAACCCCTATCTAGCCCATTATACAGCTTACCGCATTTCGTAGTCGGCTTTGAAGAGTGCAGACGGTTCCCGTCCAATCAAGATCGCCGCGCCAGAGTCCGGAGGTAAGTATGGGGTGAGGGGGTGTGGGAGGCTGGGTGCGCAGTGGGTGGGTGCGGGTTGTGGGAGGGTCGGGAGACACACGCGGGACCGTTTTGTCTTACAGGTAAAAAAAAGGCGTTGTGGGACGTTTGCCATGCTGGGGTGGGCTCAGCGTGACACAAGGACATTTAGAGGCGTTCAGCCGGCGGGGATTGGGCACCCCGTCAGCAAAGGACTGATTGCCACGCTGGGTGGGCTCCCTAGTGTACCAACTACTGGGGGAGACAGCGCAGCTCAGCCCGGCGGGATTGGGCACCCGTCCCGGCTAACCACAGTGCGTCAGGCGCACACACCTGCGGGTGGTGGGGGGAGCTCGGCGTGAGCAGCTTCTTATCGCTGCTCACTCAAGCGTGGCTCCCCTTTCAACTGTATGCCACTGCATTTTGGAGGCGTGTCATGGGCAGCTCAAAATGCATTAACTGAAACGCGCCTGTCATTACTGTCTGGATTGGAGGAGGAGGAGGTGACACACCTCCGAAATCTCCGATGATGGCACTGTTTCTTGCACATGCGCACAAGCAACATAAAAATGGCGTTAAATGCAAGGCTTTTTGAATGGACTGCCATACCTTTAACTGGTCCCTCAACCATGGGTTTAACCCCCACTCTTGATCAATAGGAATCTGTCGACAGTACTTGCACTGTACAAATTGAGAAAAGGGGAAGAAGAGTACTCTCTCCATGTCAAGGTAGATGGCATGTCTGCCTCCTATTCATGACTGTGGAGAATAAATCACATATGTGCAGCCCAGTAGTGTCTCTGAAGATTAAAGAGGACAAGGCCTCCTTGGTCCTTGGGTAAACAAAGGTGCACTAGCTTAATGCAAGGTCTTTGACCAACCCAAATGAATCTTGAGATTTCTTTATGCAAGGCACGGCAACAGTTACTGGGCAAGGCTAAGGGGATATTCTGAAAAAGGTAAAGGGCTCTGTACAATGCGATTATTCAGACTACTTGAATTTGTCTTGACAAGAGGAGTGGTAGGGTTCCCCATTTTTGAAAGTCCCCGATCATGGTTTGGGTGAACGGGGCAAAATTATTATTAAAGGCATAAGCATGTGTGTGTGGGCCACATAGATACCTAGATATTTTACCTTTTGCAAATTCCATTTGCATGGATACATTGTACACACGGATATTGAGGAAGTAAACTTAAAACAGAATGTTTCAGATTTGGAGGTGTTCAGATGGTAGCCAAACACTTTACCAAAGTAGGTTATTATCTCCATTACTCTTGGGAGCACCACTTCTGGGTTAGCCAAGTACAGGAGCACATTGTCTACATAGAGAGCTATGCGGTGTTCTTCTCTTCACCTATTATGCCCTGGATTATGGGGGATGCATGAATGGCTTGGGCCAGGGGTTCTATGAACTGGGCAAAGAGAAGTGGTGACATGGGACACACCTGCTGTGTGCCTCTGTAAAGGGGGAAGTTCGCCAAATAATGCCCAGTAATTTTAACACAGGCCTTTGGGGGGGAATATATTTTTTGTAAGAACTGAATAAATATGACTGGAAATCCTTGGTATTGTAGCACCGAGTAGAGGAATTGCCAGAAGACCCGGTCAAATGCCTTCTCGGCATCTAAACTCAGAAGGATTGATGGGGACTGAGAGTGCTGCATGTGGTGTATAATATGCAATGTACAGCAGATATTATCCATCATAGTGCAGGTACGCACGAAGCTGGTTTGATCTCTATGTGTAAGTGGGGGTAGGAGTTTATCTACTCATTTTGCCATGATGAACATTAGAAATTTATAGTCAGCATTAAGCACCAAAATGGGCCTATATGAGTGACAGTATAAAAGATTTTTATCAGGCTTCAGGAGTACGGTAATCGCAGCGTTAGACTATGATGGAGGGGGGTCACCATCCTGTAACACTTCATTGTAAGGTGCTATGAACAGGGCTGTGATAAGTTCTTTTTGTGAGTTTATAAAACTCTGCACCATAGACATCAGGCCCAGGCACTTTCAAGCTTTTTGCCTATCGGATTGGGGAGTCCAGCTCCTTCATTGCAATGGGGGAGAAGAGTCTATCCCCTAACTCCAGGGAGGGTCACGGGTGTTGCAGGCATTGTAGGAAGGCGTCCATTGCAGCCTGTGGTGGTACTGTTTCTGGGGTGCTTCAGCAAGGTGATGGTGGCCAGTTTACACTGCTTTTGCAGTTGATACACCAGTAGTTGGGAGGCTCTGGCTCCTACTTCATAAAAGCATTGGCGTAGAAACATAAGGGACATTTCGGTTTGTTCAAAGATTAACTTATCTATGTTGGCTTTACATAGAAACATAGAAACATAGAATTTGATGGCAGATAAGGGCCGCTTGGCCCACCCAGTCTGCCCATTTCCCTACCTAATGGATAAGCTGCAGATCCTAGCTAACTAACAGCCTACTTCTTCTACCCTCCACCCCCTAGAATTGCCTTATGTCTGTCCCATTCATTCTTGAATTCTGCCACTGTTTTTGACTCCACAACCTCCTCAGGAAGGCTGTTCCATGCATCCACAACCCTCTCCATGAAAAAATACTTCCTCACATTACCTCTGAGCCGTCCCCCCTCTAGCTTCAGATTGTGCCCCCTTGTTCTTACACACCTCTTTTTCTGAAAGATGCTACCCTCTTGGACTTTGTTGATTCCCTTGAGGTATTTGAAAGTTTCAGTCATGTCCCCCTCTCCCTCCTCTCCTCGAGGCTATTCATATTAAGATTCTTAAGTCTCTCTTGATATGTCTTCTGGTGCAGACCCTGCACCTTAGTTGCCCTCCTCTGACTGCCTCCATCCTTTCTATGTCTTTGCGGAGACTGGGTCTCCAGAACTGCACCCAGTACTCCAGATGGGGTCTCACCAGCTGTCTGTACAGAGGGATAACAACTTCCTGTTTTCTACTGGTGATGCCTCTCCCTGTGCATCCCAGTATCCCACCAGCCCTGCTTACTGCCCTCTCACATTGCTTGCTCACCTTTAGGTCATATCTGATATGACTACCCCCAGGTCCCTTTCCATTTTTGTTGTTGTTAGTATCTCACTCCCCATTGTGTACTCTTCCCCTGGGTTTTTGTTTCCCAGGTGCATTACTTTGCACTTCTTAGCATTGAATCTAAGCTGCCATACAATTGACCATTCCTCTAACCTTGCCAAGTCTCTTCTCATCCTTTCCATCCCACCTTGCGTATCAACTCTATTGCAGATCTTTGTGTCGTCTGCAAAGAGACATACTTTTCCTTCCTGTCCCTCTGCAATGTCTCTTATAAAGACTTTAAAGAAGACCGATCCTAGTACTGAACCCTGCGGTACCCCACTAGTAAGCCCCCTTTCTTCAGAGTGGACTCCATTTACTACTACCTTCTGTGTCCTGTTCTCCAGCCAATGTTTTACCCAGGTTACCATCTTGCAACCCACTCCCAGGCTGGCCAACTTGTATATTAATCTTTTGTGTGGGACTGTGTCAAATGCCTTGCTAAAGTCTAGGTAGGCCATGTCTACAGCCCCTCCCTGATCTATTACTTTGGTCACCCAGTCAAAGAAATCTATTAGATTCGTCTGACATGACCTTCCCTCTGTGAATCCATGCTGCCTTGGGTCCTGCGCGCCTCTGGCCTCTAGGTACTTAATAATTCTTTCCTTCAGAAGTGATTCCATCATTTTCCCAATCAGTGAGTTTAAACTAACAGGTCTGTAGTTTCCTGCTTCTGCCCTGCTCCCACTTTTGTGTAACAGAATCACATCTGCCCTTCTCCAGTCTTCAGGTACCACCCCATCCTTCCATGATTTATTAAAGAGGGTAGTCAGTGCCGGCCCAGTGGCTCTGAGGGTTGAGGCGCTGGACGCCACATCTCACGCCACGCTGGCGACCCAGGTTCAGGAATGAGCCTGGATCGCCGGAGGTTGGCAGGGGAGAGGAAGGATTGAGCATCCAGAGGATAGCTCTCCTTTCTCGGGGGGGGAGCCAGGGACTATGCCCGGCACCGTGGTGACCCCTGGTAGAGACCGGAGGTACCGCAACACTTCAGGGCCAAAGGTAGAGGGTTGTGGAGTCACGGCAAGACGTTCCCTGGCATTATTGCACGTCAGGACTCCACCAAGGAGGGGGAGGGCGTAACGAGGGGGAAACAGGAAAAATACCCCAACTTGTGGATAGGCGACAGCACCTGCATCCACCCAACCACACTCCAATGCCGGTGGCACTCCTTACCTGGGCCGACCCCAGCCCGGCCCGAATTTATAGATAGAG
Source organism: Neoceratodus forsteri (assembly GCA_016271365.2). NCBI lineage: Eukaryota > Metazoa > Chordata > Ceratodontiformes > Ceratodontidae > Neoceratodus > Neoceratodus forsteri. Next base: position 887,690,600 of record CM028131.1, on the reverse strand, counting down.
CGCCCTGGGTGGATAGGGCCGCCCTACCTTGTGGGGCGCAGAGCCGGGGGGATAGCCAGGCTGGTGCCAGGATTCAGGAGGCCTCTCAGGCACGAAGGTAGAGTCAGTGGTAATGCAGGATGCCTGAGAGAGTTCCACAGGCTCGGAGGCAAAAACAGAGTTTGAAAAAAAAAAAAAAGAGAGTAGTCAGTGGTGTCACTAGTTCTACCCTTAGCTCTTTTAGAATTCTGGGATGAATCCCATCAGGCCCCATTGCTTTGTCCACCTTCAGTTTTAAGAGTTCTTTCAGAACCCTTTCTTCTGTGAAAGGGCTGGTATCAACCCCCATATCCAGCGTATCTCTATTGTTTGGTTTAGGTACCTCCCCCTCTTCATTTGTGAATACTGATCAAAAGTATTTGTTTAGTATCTCTGCCTTTTCACAGTCACCCTCTGCCCACCCCCCTTCCCTTTATTAAGCCTCACTATCCCTCCCTTGGTCTTCCTACGCTCCCTGATGCACCTATAAAAGGTTTTATCCCCCTGCTTAACTGAGTTGGCTATCTTTTCCTCGGTTTGAGCCTTTGCTGTTCTGACTGCCGTTCCTGCTTCCTTTTGCTTTAACTGATACAATTCTCTGTCCTGCTCCTCCTGTGATTCTTTGTACTTCCTGAATGATCTCTTTTTCTCCCTAACCTTCCCTGCCACCTCCTTTGAGAACCATAGTGGTTTCTTACATTGTTTTGTTTATTTGCTTCACACAAAGGCTTGTTGCCTCTGTGATGGCAATTTTGATTATTCCCCATTGTTCTTCCACCCCTCCTTCCTGCCCATTTGATAGTGCATTCCTTAGGCACTCACCCATTTTGGCAAAGTCTGCCCTCCTGAAGTCCAGTACCTTTGCCTTTGTATGGCTTGACTCTACCTCTGTGTTTATCGTGACCCATACTGATCGATGGTCACTAGTTCCCAGATGGCTACCCACTTCTAAATCTGTGATCCTCTCACCATCTCCATTTGAAAGTACCAGGTCTAAGATTGCTTCCTCTCGAGTGGGTTCTGATACTAGTTGTCTAAGACATGCCCCCTGTAGGGCATCTAAAATGACCCCACTCTTAGAAGTGGCTGCTGCAAATGCACTCCAGTTAACATCTGGCATATTCAGATCCCCCATTAGCAATATCTCTCCTTTTTCTGCCATTTAACTTTCTTAATCTGTGGGAGAACTGCATAATCTCCCTGCTGGTGTGCCTGCTGTAAGAAATGGAAAGTGTCCTCTAGTGTTTGCTTATGTTCTGTTCGAGCTTTCTTCAGTTTTGAAGAATATTGAAAAAGATGTCCTCCAAGGACAGCCTTAATGGTGACCCAGCGGGTCATATGTGATAGATCAGTGACAGGGTTATCCCTCATAATTTCTTCTAGCTTTTCTTTGATGAATTCTTGGAATTGTTGGGATTTCAGAAGGTGGGTGTCTAGACACCATTGTGTGATTTTACATTGGCATCCGAAGTCCCAATGGGTGCTAATTTGGGCATGGGCTGACTGAAGAATATCACCGATTATGCAGCGCTCCATCCTGGCAAGGTGCTCTACCTGAGAGAAATAGTAATCAATTCTGGAATAGATACTATGAACCACAGAATAAAAGGTGTAGCTATGCCATCCAGGGTGACACAGCCTCCACACATCCACCCAACCTATTTCTGGTATGAGCTTCAAAATATTTATAGGAAGTAAGAAGGCAGGGGGAGGATTGTCTAGAGGAGTCCAGGTTAGGATTTAAAATGATGTTAAAATCATCTGCCATAAGGAGGGTCCCTTTTACAATAAAGATAATTTGTTCCAGTAGTTGATGTAATGTGGGAGTGCTAGCACCTGGAGGGGAAGTAGACAATCACTAATGTTACCTCCTGGCCATGTAACATGCCATGCACCATGGCCAAGTGACCTTCAGGATCTGTCCAGACCCAAAACTCCTGAAAGTGTGTATGCCTGGGTAGCAATACAGAGACCGCCCCACAATTGACATATTCCCTATCAAAATCAAACTTAATCAATTTGGAGTGCTCTGACTGAGTTAAGTGTGCTTTCTGTAGAAACACAAGATCTGTTTTCAGGCTTTGCATTCGGGGCAGAATTCTTGAACACGTAGCTAAACTAGTGAGGCCATTCACATTTCTTAAGAACAGATGTACATGGGAAGCCATCATAACTATCTAAAACAGGGATGTCGGATCCATCTGCATGTGCCTCCCACAGCCGGGGGACCCAACCACCCAAGCCCCACTATGTTAAGCACAACTTGTGTATACAAGGATGTCCACTTTACATCTAACATAACTGCAGTAAACTGGAAAAATGGAAAGCAGGGAAAAAATTCTCTCACCCTATAGGAAGTGTGCCAAAAGTACACCTCATAAACTATAAACAGGTAAACCAGGAGGGACCCTGACCCATCGGATACAAAGGCGCCAGCAACATCAGAGTCCAACTTTATACAAATGGGTATTAGCCTAGGTGAAGCTTCCAAGGTTGGGACCACCATGGTCCTAAGGCATTATTCTGCCAGGAGGAAATGCCTCAGTTAGAGGGGCCTCCAGCCATAATGGCAGGGGTTTGTGGCGAATTGGCGATAAGGAGGACGGCAACAATTACGGGGGCACCATCCTGCAAAAGCAGTCCCATTTGGTCTACAGGTAAATCATGGTAACAGAGCAGAATAAAGGGAGTTAGAAATACTTAAAGTACAAGCCTAGAAGTTCAGGCCATGCAGATTGAACATGTAACAGAAATTCAAACTAAGAAATGAGCTGCACCATTTGGGCTGCAGCTAATTTGGTCATACAACGTGGAGGGAACAAAAAACTATGTTTTTCCCTGGTCTTTGAGTCCCAGCCTTCCTAATAAACATTTTTTGTTGGTAAATAAAAAATTAGTGGAATAAAACATTAATGTATAACTAACATCCAGCTTCAGATGGAGTAAGCATGATTATAGGTTCAGTAGCAGTCAGTACTTGTCAAAGTGGAGTGGCACCATTAAGAAAACTGTGGTCCTGCAGAAGGTTACAAGAAAGGCTCTGACATTGCTGTAAGCTAGTAATGTTTCAATACTGGAAACATTGATCTTTTGTATATAACCAAAGCCTTCTATCAGACCCATGCATAGGTATATGAGTTCACTGAGTTACTAAATAAGAACATAGCTTAATGTGGTGTTAGGACAACTTCAATGATGTTATCCTTGACAGAAAGCTGTGACTACTGTTCTAGCAACCATTAGTAAAGCAAATGGACCGTGAGAAGGTGGTGAAGCTAAACTATAGTGTTCCAGCAGCTTATATCAGAAAGAATAGTCTGGAAGCCTGAGACAACCACACATGGCTGGGCCGAGTCCAGCTTCAGGTTGTTTCATGGTAGGGGACTAGACCCAGTCCACTGACTGCAAATACAGAGCAGTACTGTTATTCTGGTCTTGAGCTGAGTTTATTAAGTGAGAGTGTAACTTTCCCCAATCCAAAAAACATGAGCTATAAAATACAGAGGTGGCAAACTCACGTCCCCTCACACTGCTCTAGTATTGGGCTGCAGTACTCCCCTGTGCCCTTACTGAAGTCTTGTGTGAATGCCCGCTTTCTAAGCCTTTCCTGGCCTCCTGCCCCTCACCCAACCCAACCTGAGGCAGAGTCCCTGATGCATTCAAGCTGGCCACTAAAGCATAATGAGTATGTACGGAGTAGATCATTGCTGCTGCCCACAGCACCACCAGGCATCTCAAAGGCTTCAGGCCATTGGGATTGCACCCCCCCCACCTTGTAGCTTCACTAGGGTAGCCTCCTGGGTGGGCCAAAGGGGAACCAGAGAGCTAGTACTGCTTTGCTCCAAGTGCTGCAGTTGCATTGAATCAGGTATACTAGGTTGTGGGAGAGTAGTAGGGCCACTAAGCATAAGATATAGACACCTGGCCAGGTGAAGCAGCAAGAATCCCCGAGAGTATCTTCTGACCCAGGGGACACCATTGCAAGTATGTGAGGGTTTGTTATGTCCCTAATCCCCTCAAAGTCAAAACACAGAACCAGAGCTACTACTTGGACCACTGATTGGGGGGAGGGGCAAGCAGTCCAAACCAGTTGAAAGATTATGTTTAATGTGTCCAATTTATATACATTTAATGTGCAGTTCCCTGCCCAGAGTCAAAGGTGAGTGGCCCAGGAGAACTGGTCTAGTATGCACACAAGGACTAGGGCATCAACCTGTAAGGAGCGAAGCAGGTATTACTGTACCAAGGCAGACTTGGAGGGCATTGGAAGTGCTGGTGGGGGTTGATCTGTCTCCTTGAGGTGCTTGATGATGTCTTGGATTGGTGCTGCCACTTGCTGTTGCATTTGTGATTTTGGCATCTATTTGTTCACCTTCATCCAGGCCTTCTGTGACAGTTTTGCCAATGGGGAACATTGTGAAGCAGGTTGTGCGCCAAGTCTATCTGTATGCCATGCTGAATCAAGCCTGCAATTGCTTCTTCCACCAATTCATAGTGCTGTGTGCCTGTGGGTAGGAATACCATAATGTGGGCTGGGTAAGTGGTGAGAAACCAAACATTCTGCTGCTTTAAAGCTTGCATGATGGGGATGTATTCATAATACACATTCTTGATTTATAATGTATTTCTCCAGGACAGCCCAAATGAACTGCAACATCTCATTTTTCAGTAAATCCCTGTTTCTACCCAACTACAAGAAGGTGCAGTTACATGCTCAAAGCCATACTGTGAACAATTGTTTTTTTTGTGGGAGTCAAACCTGTGACATCTTTGTTTCTTAGTTCTATGCTCAGACCCACTAGACCAGACTGCCTGACATCATTTTGCTGTTTAGGGCTAAGGAATGTAACAAAATCACACAGCTTAAGGGTATGTACTTAAACTATTCTTGTTCATTGTACAACAAAAATGTAAAACTTCTGGCAATTTTTTGTTTGTTTGTTTGTTTCCATATTGCTGTGGGCACTTTTTAAAAGTAATTTATGCCAAAGAGCAGTTGACACCCTAAATATGGCTGCTGTATGTTTCCTGACTCTGGGGCAAACATCTTGTAATTTACCATTGACATAAAAAAAATAATTAAAATGCCACTTCCAGGACTGCAGGGCTACAGAAAAAAAGCCAGCATAATTAGATCAAGACAGCCTTATTCCCTGATTTATAATGAAACCAGCTCCACTGACATCCCTTAGAAATGGCGATGGCAACTGTATTCACCACAGAGAAAGTCAGAAAAATGCACTGTCTCCAGAATTAATGCAGAAGAGAATTTCCCCGGCCCTTCCAGGTGTTATACCACTTGTACCCCTTTGCATGCTCTCTTTTGCACCAGTGCCTATTGCAACACAAAGGGTGAAACTGGCGAGTTATCAGTGCAGGCTCCCCTACAGAGAAGCTCTGCAAATGCCAAAAATGCTCCAGAAATTAGTATAATCACTCAGTGGTGAAACGGCGCTTAGATGCTAAGCGGCAAGAACATCATTGCTCTTTTTATAAAAAATAAATTGATTTGCAGTAAGTGACACATTTAAAGTGAATACAGGGCATTTTGTTCATAGTATGCTATAGGATTGACTAATGTTAAACATTTGTTAACTAGGCTATTTATACCACAAGTAATAAAAATTTTAGTTCTTTTGATAAGAATATTTTGGTGATACTATTGAAAGCAGCAGTGTCATGAAAAATGTTTTTCCATAAAACTACTTTTAGCTATAATTAATAAATATTAGCAAACTGTCAAATCCACTCTTTTAGATACCTCCTATGCTGCATGCAAGGAGTGTGTTTTTTTTCCTCGAACATAACACATGCCAAGTATACAATGTTATTCCTAAGCCAGATATACCTGCCATCTTTTTTCTTGAAAAAAAAAATAAACATTTATAAAATAGTCACATTTTGGTGGAACTAAAAAAATATTTACAACCAAATAAAACTGGAAGATGACTGGAATCTTTTATAGCACAAAAAGGTAATGTTACATCTTTTGCCCAATTTTGTTGCACTGCTGCTTTAAATGAAACACCTCTGGCTGAAACTCATTTGGTTATATTGCTACAAAAATCTTGAACAATTTATCACGTGGAAAAATTTAATCCCACAAGTCATTTAAAATTCAATTAACTGAATACCGAAATGATATTTCTCTGTAACTGTTTTATGAGTATTGTGTACAAATTCTTGTTACTGCTGACCTAACTGGAAATGTGTATGTGCTTGTTATTGTGTTTGTAATAAGTTAGGTAAAATCGGACAAATTTTATCTTGTCAACATTGTCTCGTGTCACTCCTGTAAAAGGGGATGCTTCCCAGTGTGGCTACCTGGTTACCAAATGTAACCAGCCAGTCCCTGGGGTTACTATGATCCCATCAGTTTTAGATCAGGTAGGGAGCCCAGGTAGTTCCAGAGGGTGTAAAACTCTCTGCAATACAATCATCACCTGCTTAGCTCTGCTGAGGCAGGAGATAATGTAATGGAATTTAGAACTCTCACAGAAGCATAAGCTTCAGTGCTCTGCTGCTGTTGGACTTCTGTGAAACAGTCTGAAATTGGAGTTGAGAGTTCTACAGACAAGTTGTGCTCTGCCAAGGCCACTTGTCAGAGGGAAGGACCCTCTTTTTTTTTAATTTCTCGCCTTAGTACAGTAACCAGCAGCTGTTTTTTTTATTTAGTTTTTATTACCCTGGTTTGGAAGTAATGTGGTAGCTACCATATCCTTTGAAGCAGGAGTAATGGGACTGAAGGTTCAGTGAGTAGTTTGGGGCAATCCTCAAAAGACTGTGAGAACTAACAGAACTGACCAGAATAGACTGTGTGTTTTGTAAACAAAAAGCTATGGATTTTGAATGAGAACTGTGAAGTTCAAGTGTTTTTAACAAATGTCTTGTGGCACAACATGCTGTAAGTACACAATTCATTTGTTGTTCAGCTGTGGGTTGGATGGCGCCTTGCCAGGAACCCAACAAGGCTCTCAGAACCCTTGCACATGAATGTGCAGTAAGGATGTCTCCTGTGGCCCCTGTGTGACTGGAGAATCCAGTTTTCCTAAAATGTAATGGCGGAGAGATTCTAGCTTTGGCCGGAGTGAGATGACCACTCGCTCCAGGTTTCAAGGGACCTAACTGGTTACAAGGAAGGGACAGGGGTGTTAACTTAGTTCATTTAGTGGTGCTCAAATTTAGCGCTGTGGCAACAACCACTATAAATGCACTGGTAAAGTCCAAAGATGCCTAAACAAAGGGATGGACATCCATGGGAAGTGTTCTTGTGAGAAGTCTCAGTAATGCAAGAAAGAGTTGTGAAATGTTTTTGCCTGCCACAAGTGTGCAACCTGTTGATACAGCTACATGCCCTGGGGGCACCACCATGTTTCTGTTACTATTCTGTCAGGAATAAAAGCCATACAGTACAATCCCAATTTTCTTGTTTTTGGGGACCCCACAGATAGGAGACACACCATAGCCCTGGCACTTCTCCGGTGGACCTGGGCATCAATAGAAATGTTTTTTTTAATACTCCCCCACCTCCAAGATGCCCAAGCTAGGGGTTGCCCTAATGCCAGGGATGATACCCTTTGTTGTTGTAGAAGTTGCCTTGCTGACAAGATACCAGTAAAGAAAAAGGGGGTGCTGCTCTTACAAAAATGGGGGCTCGTCCTAGGATTTGCGGGGAGAGCAAAGATTGCCATGCAGAGGGTATGGTTGTGGTCTTTTTGTCTGGTGGCAGCGCACCCACCAAAGAATTGTTTTTGTGGAGAAAAAGTTGCAATCTGCTAAGAAAAATGCCTTCTGCTTGTGTACAGCTTTGAGAGAGTGGACTACAGTGAGACATTTTGTGGAGAATCTGTTGCCAAGGATGGCTTTGGTGGGACTGTATGAAACCCTACTTTAAAAGTGCTTGAAAACTGTTAAAATTGGCAAAATTGCCAGCTGCAGAGTTATTTTAAGCAAAGAAACACTTGTTTGCTGCAAATACAATTTTCCCCCATGCCTGAGGAGAAAAGTGGTGAACACGCCTCTCAACTGTCCCCGATTTTCAGGGATGTCCCTGATTTTACCTCAAAATTTTACTCTCTCCCTCCTGAAATGTGTGTATACATGACTAAACTGTGGGGATTGTAAGCACAAATTAATGTCAAATATTAAAGTTACAGACTTGCTCTAATTTAGAAAATGCATTTTACACTAAGCCCCTTATTCTACCAGCTTCTTGAGTGGACATCAATGATTTTGAAAATGTGTCCTTGATTTTGGTCCTTTGTCCCTGATTTTTCAAGCCTTGTTCCTGATTTATGAAGTAGGAGGTTTGTATGGTGGTGGATTCACTGTAAAGAACTTTGTTTTAAGTGAAAAATGTAGAGGGGTCGCTTGTTGGGACTGTAAACAGAAACTGCAAAGAACAAAAGTCAGTTTGCACGTTGAAATTGGTTCTCATGGCTCGAGGATTGCTGAGGAGAGAGAGCATGCCCCTAGCTCATTTGTATGGCATCGAGTGAACGGCTCTTCCCATGAAGCTCTGCCCCCTGGCTAGAGTTTCTGTGGACTGGTACAGTGTTCGAGGAGGAGAGAGAGCGGAAGTGTGAGAGGCAGCAAGGCCTAGCAAAAGTACTTCGTTGGTAGACTTGTGGAGCTAAAATAAAAAAGTGCTGGAACTCATGGAAAATGTTGAGCATTTTTCCATCGCAAATGGAATTGTGTTTTCTCTGTTGGTCATCGGGCGGGACCATCCGCAGCTTGAGTGGGATCACCATCATCTTGTGCACAGGTCACATTACCAAAAGAGAAGAAAACAGCTTCTGTAAGTACAAACAAAACCTCCTGTGCAAAGAAAAAGTATTTTGGGCAGTTGAAGAGTAAGATGTAACTGTATGCAAGTAAAGCGAGCAAAGGGAAAAAAGTGTAAACTTGGTAGTGACACAGTAGCAAATGCAGCATGCCATGCTAGGGCAGGGGCCAGAGTCAAAGTAACAGCTAGTAGTAAAAGCAAACTGCAGGTCACCAGATGAAGTGGGCAGACTACAGGAAAGACTGTAAATGGCAAAAAGAGAGAATTGTGCACATAGTAACAGCAACTTTTTCTGAAAATGTTTTTACAGAGAGTAACCATGGCAAGTGGATCCAAGCAATTCCCCTTGTATGTCACAACATGGGTGGCACAGAAAGAGCAAGAGTTAAGAAAGTTTGAAGAAGTGCATGACTGTGTGGGAGCTCCCCTCGACATAGCGCTCCCTGGTTATCCAGTTAGTGTGTGTGCAGTATGCCTAAAAGTTGGACAAGATGTCATAGCTGTCCCCCACTGCCAGAACTGCAGGAGAAATTTTGGCATGAGTATGGCTAATGGCCCTCCCAGAGAGACTGTCCAATGTGTCTGGTTGGCCCCTACATGGACTCTAAGTGCAGAGCGTAGCTGTGGAATATAAAGTGATATCAAAAGTGAGCAGGAAGAAGCAGAGGAGTTCCTCAAGGAATTTTTTAGGGTATTATTGAGTGCAGCAAAGAGGTGCAGGCAGCAAGTAGCCCCTTGGCCAAGCAAGAGGCTGAAAGGGGTTTTGCAGTGGCAGGACTAGAACTTGTGGACCCTTGGGCAGAGGGCCCAAGTCCAAGTGTGCTTGGGACGGACGAGGAGCAGGAGATCCTCATCACATGGGAGGCACATGCTTCTGGCAGCAGTGAAGAATGGGTGTTTGCAGGGGTCAAACCAGTAACCAGATCCTGGTCAGCCCATATGGAAGCATTGGAGGAGGCAGAAGTGTCTAATAGTGAGACTGGGCCATCAGATGCAGCAGTCAAAATTTTGGAGCCCTCAGCAGAAGAGAAGAGCTCCAGTGTGCAAGAGGTGGAGGAGGGCACAAAAATGGACTGCATTTTTCCTGTGTGGGACAGAGATGCCTGGTTGCATCAGACCTGGCCACCAGCAAGCCAGGCTGAGGGCCTGCATCTGCCCAAGAGCAGAAAGGAGGAAAGAGTGATCTGGAGGAGAGCTGAGAAGGAGTTTGGATTAAAGTGCCTATTCATGTCAAGGTGGATGTGAGAAGAAATCGAGGACCAGAGAGAGGAATGGTTGCTGTAGAAAGCCAGGGCATCTACAAGTGTGCTTTGGTGCTGGATGAAAGGAATTAATCAGTCTGGCAGAGAAAAAGTTTGAAAAGACAAAGTTAACTCTTGGAAGGTTGGCCACACCCTCCACAATGTAACCCCCTCCCAAGACAGGAGCATACCTGGGGCCCCTCCATGTCCCACTGCCTTCTGCTGCCTCCCAGACTTTGCAGCCAGTGAGCCGCTCACTCCTTTGCTCCCCTAGCCTGCAATCAGGGCCGGGGAGCAGACTAACTGTTTTGGTGCCTCAGTGTGCCTAAGGGATGTGGCTGGTGAGCCGCATGCTGGATGTCCTTCCCCGCCCCCTCAAAACTGCTGCACCGCGGTGAGGGGAGCCAAAAGGAAGGCCACAGTTTGTTTCCTGGTGCCTCAAATGGCCACCAGAACTGCAGCAGAAGCACTGCTCACAACTCCTCTCCCCAGCCCCATCGGACAACAAAGGGGACTGGGGGGAACTAATTAAACAAAATAACTTTTAGATGGTTCCCCAACCCAATCCAAGCCTCCAGTGTGTCAGGGAGTACAGGGGACTCATGGCACCCAAGGACTACAAGTCCCATGATTCCTAGCGGCCAGAGTGCCATTTTCTAAGATAGCTCATGTCAGTATCGTTCTGCACCATTTCCTAAAGACTTTCTCCTTTCTGCACCTGGAGGGAGTAAGGCAGGTCATTCCAGGCTATTGAATCGGGCTGCAGTACCCTTTATTACAACTGATGCTGGGCCCACTGTCATGAACCATGTTCCTAATGCAGGGGATGTTGAGACTCCAGTAATAGAATCAATCCAGGACATTGAAAGAATTGAACCTACTGTGGCAGAGTATGCAGAACCCATTAATGATTATGATAGGGTGAGCCCTGTCCGGGGTGGATGCCCATGTGTGGGGTGTTCGGGGCCTCCCCCATTCCTTTCGCTCTTTGTTTCTGTGGGACATCTGCTCGTGCTTGGAATGAAAATGAAATACGTCTGCTATATGCTTGTCTATTTTAGGGTGTCACATATAATTATTTAATGGAAAGAAAAAGGAAAAGATATGATGAGTTCCAAAAGTTGACAGGAGAAGGGAGAAGAGGAGTGTGCCCTCGTTCTCCCATTCCCCTTGCAAAACCCAGTGGCATATTAAAACTATCATTTGAGATCAAACAAAATGGAAACATAACAAGAAAAAATAACACGTATGAACATGTATGTCTTTACTGTTTGATGGGGAACTCCTGAGAATAAGAGGTTTATACTGGTTTTAGCAAAAAGGGGTGGATCACCTGACAGTGATGTCATCCATGAAAGGTACAAAAACCCACCACTTAGAGTAACAAAGATAGATAGGGGAATCAGTTGAATACTGACTACCAAGTGAGAAGGACCTCAGAAGTGTGTGCTTGTATCCACACTGTTCTATTTGCAAAGGCTGAAGCTAAGCCTCAGGAATTTTCAAAATTAGAACGTTTGCTGGATACTGGACATTGAATAACCTTTTGTTTTCTGTATGTTTAGTATTTTTAATTTTTGATTTGAATAAAATAACAATGCATGTGTTTTTTTTAATGCACTTGACTTTTGGTTTGTTGTGTCTGTTTTATCCCACATCTTCACAGTGGTGTTAGCAGTGGGATTTCTGATACGTCTAGACTGCCTGGGAGACGTTATCAGTGGGTATTGAACCAATACCCAGACAGATGCAAAAAGATCAGGGTGCTGAGGCAAAGACATATCAATTGACTCGTGCCATGGTGGCTAGAAGAAGAGCGGCCTTGCCTGAAGACAAAGAGCAATGTGTTGGAAGTCAAGAAGAGTTTGAGTACAGGTGCTGCACACTTTGAGGAGGAGGAACCAGAGGAGACCAGGTCCTGTACCCAACCGCAGGAGCCAGCAGAAAAGTTTGAATTGTGTAATGACTGTCCAGAGCATCCCATATTCCCGGGGTGTTATCTGTGTGATATGGACTCTGAAAGTGAGGTGAGTCTGTGTCAGGAAAGCATGGACAGCTGCCTGAATACCACTGAAATCCCAGGTGAGACTGGTCCTTTAAATATTGTGCTGGGCAATGAAACTACAGTCAAGCAAGAAGAGGCCTGTAAGTTGGCTGAAGGGACTTCTTTTGTAGAAGCACTAAGCAAAAATTGGAAAATAGTGTATTAAGATAAATTGCAGTCTGTGGACCATACTATAGAGAAATTAAAACAGTGTATAAAAATGAAAGATTTTTTTTTTTTTTAAACTTTATTTTGCTCCCAAGCCCTGAACTCTCTCAGGCTTTCCCAGCTCACCTGGTCACTTCGACCACCCACCATGTTCATACCTCTTCAACTATATTACTGCCTCCCCGCGACTTCTGCCAGGCGGACCCACGCTCTGAGCACCCCCCCAGGACAAGGCGCTCCAGAGCACCCGGCCTGAGTCTATGAGGAGACCGAAGGGGCAGAGGCAAGGAACCGGAGTTGGGCATGTGGCACCGGCACTGTCAGAGTCGTCGCCTCTCAGGGTTAGGGGAGTTTTTTCTTTGTGTGTTTTGTTCCCTCCCTCCTCCCTCCCATGGAGCTCAGTCACGCAATGATGACCTGTGTCTTCCGAGCTCCCCCGATGCCATACGGCAGTGACGCTTGTTCTAGGCTACCCCCGACAGCCACCAGGGGTTGCGCAAGAGCGATGCAATACCCTATACCCTCCCCGGGAAGGAAGAGCCATCCTTCAGACACTCGATTCCTTCTCTACCCCTGCCGACCCCCGACGGCCCGGGCTCATTCCCGAACCTGGGTCGCTGGCATGGTGCAAGGTGAGGCGACTAGTGCCTTAACCCTCAGCGCCACCGGGCTGGCTACATAAAAATGAAAGACGGTGTACCTGTAAACAGTGGAGTGGGTAATTGAATGTATTCATGGTATGAAAGTATTAATGAGATTTTGTACCATGTGAAACCCAAACCCAGATCTAACAAGATAGATATACAAGTGGTGGTGCCAAAGAGTATCAGAAGAGGGGTGCTAGAGTTTGCTCATTCCAGTACTTATGGGCACCTCTGTCATGAAAGCACACTGAATAATCTGGTACCACATTTCTACTGGCCAGGAATGTACAGACAGGTGTCATCTTACTTGAAATCCTGTTTGGTCTGCCAGTCATAGATGTTCCCTGCCTCTAGAGAAGGGCTCATGCACAACAGTTGTGTTGGTAAGCAAGGGTTGGAAGTTCCAACCCTTCCAGGGTTATGGTGGGGTGATTGCCAACAGTAAAGGCTGTTGCCTTCTTGTGCCGGGGGGGTGACAGGGTAAGCCCTGTCAAGGGTGGATGCCCATGTGTGGGGTGTCTGGGGTTTCCCCCATTCCTTTTGCCCTTTGTTTCTGTGGGATGGTCGCTCGTGCTAGGAATGACAATGAAACACATTTGCTGTATGTTTCTCTATTTTAGGGTGTCACAAATAACAATTTAATGGAAAGAAAAAGATATGATGAGTTCCAAAGGTTGGCAGGAGAAGGGAGAAGAGGAGCACGCCCTTGTTCTCCCGTTCCCCTTGCAAAACCCAGTGGAACCCTCATGGACTTACCATCTTATTAAATCTATCTTTTGAGATGAAACAAAATAGAAACATAAAACCCCCTTCACATAAAACCCCCTTAACCAAGAAAAGAGGAATTGAGTCTAGGCTAGAAAAAATAATATGTATGAACATGTATGTCTTTACTGTTTAATGGGGAACTCCTAAGAATAAGAGGTTTATACTGGTTTTAGCAAAAAGGGGTGTATCACCTGATGGTGATGTCATCCATGAAAGGTATAAAAGCCCGCCACTTAGAATAACAAAGATAGACAGGGGAATCAGCTGAATACTGACTACCAAGTGAGGAGGACCTCAGAAGTGTGTGCTTGTTTCCACACTGTTCTATTTACAAAGGTTGAAGCTAAGCCTCAGGAATTTTCAAAATTAGAAAGTTTGCTGGATACTGGACATTGAATAACCTTTTGCTTTCTTTTTTTTTTTAGACTCCGTTTATCTCCCTACCTTACTGGACTTTCTCTGGTGTGGACACTCGGTGCGGCTTCTCCCATCTGCCTGAAGCCTCCAGCTCCCTGACACTCCGGTTGGGCCCTTTCTCTGCTCCTCCTGTCCTGGCCGCACACACCCCAGCTCTGAGCCCCCAGGGCGGGACCACTGAAACTCCTCCTTGCACTCTATCTATAATCTAGTAGAATGACCAGGGATTCAGAGGGAGAACCGGGTGTGGGTGCGGGGAAGCCCAGCATTGGACGCGGGGCAGACCACTGGTCCCTCCTTCACCTACCGATAGGCAGGGGGTTTTCTTAGTTACACCCCCAGAGGTGCGGACATGCAATGACGACAGTGGGTGGAGGATGCACTCCCACTCCCTTCCACAGCCACCAGCTGATGCCAACCCCATTGGCTGCCCCACTCTGCTGTAAAGTGCCCCCCAGCCACCACTAGAAGCTGCCACACATGGGAAATCCCACAGAACCCACCCCAGAAGAGGAGAGCAGTCCTCTGGATGCTCAATCCTCTCCTCCACCTGCCAATCCCCGGTGGCCCAAGTCCACTCCCAAACCTGGGTCACCGGCATGGTGCAAGGTGTGGCATCCAGTGCCTCAACCCTCAGAGCCATCGGGCCAGCCTAACCTTTTGCTTTCTGTATGTTTATTATTTTTATTTTTTGATTTGAATAAAATAACAATGCACATTTGTGTTTTTATGCACCTGCCTTTTGGTTTGTTGTGTTTGTTTTATCCCACACCTTCACAATGATCCTTATCAAATCATTACCGAGGAACTTGCGCTATCCCGCCGCTATGGAAGAGAAGTCAAGCACCAAGTAAAACTCACCCACGATGTCCCTGGTGTCCCCTCTGATCTCCCTGTCAATGCGGTGCATAAAAAGGTTAATCTGCTGCCAAGCACACTATTGCTGCCCCCTTGTGTTGCCCACAAGTCATAATAGGGAGGTGTACTTGTAAACCATGGTGGGAAAGTAATTATACCAGTGCATGCCCTGTGTTTAAAGAAATGCAATGCTAATGTTGGTTAGACAGGTATCAGGTGTATTAGATAGCCTGTAAGCATTGTATTGCAATGTTTGATGTTTCAGGTCTTGACTAGGATGCCAAGGATTTCAGTGGGGGAAGAATGTAACCCCTCTCCCAAGTCTGGAGTTTACCTGGGGCCCACTCCATGTCCCGCTGCCTCTAGGACTTTGTGGCCAGCGAGTCACTCACTCCTTTGCTCACTTGGCCTGCTCCTGGACTGCAATCAGGGCTGGGGAGCAGTCTGAGCTGTTTTGGTGCCTCAATGTGCCTAAGAGATACGGCCCATGAGCCGGACACTGGATGTACTTCCCCGGCCCCATGAACTGCTGCACCACAAGGCAGGGAGCCAAAGAGAGGACCACAGTTTGTTTCTTGGTGCCTCAAGCACCCACCAGAGCTACAGCAGAAGCACTGCTCACAACTCCTCTCCCCAGCCCCTTCAGACAGCAAAGGGTTCTGGGGGGAACGAATTAGACAAAATAAAAAACTTAGAGACATCTCCATGACCCAATCCAAGCCTCCAGTGGGTCGGGGAGTACAGGGGACAACATGGCACCCAGAGACTACAAGTCTCATGATTCCTAGTGGTCGGAGTGCCATTTTCTAAGATAGCCCCTGCTAGGGAGCTCACAAAACAGAGCTCCCAATGGGGCTCCTGTCCTCCGATGTACCCCCTGGCCCTAGCGACCACCAGATGGGACCAGGAGGGCCCTCTCCATGCAGCCAGATGCTGCCAACACTGGTTACTTTTTATAATATTTGACAGAGTAGAACAAGTACTGTACAGGGACAGCCATATTGGATGTGATCTGCCTGAAGACAGCGAGGAATCCTATTGGTAGCTGCAGTAGTCCAATCAGGGGGTGGAGCTTGAGATTTCTGCTGGCCAATGAGATGTTGTGTATTCAAAACTAACATTCTAGGGTTGACAGTTTAACCCTGGGTCTGTCGTTGTGAGCTGCTGAAGAGACAGCAACTGATTCTAACAGCTCCTTGTGCTGTCTGAGCCTGAAACTTGAAGGTCTGTGCCAAAAAACAAACTGGGTCTGTCTGTGTGAGCTGCTGAAGAGAAAGCATCTGATTTTGACAGCTCCTTTTGCCGTCACAGCCTAAAACCATTTAGTTTGTGCCAAGACAAACTGAGAACTTCTGAATGCGTTGCCAACTGCCTGCTAAATCTCAAAGCAAGGGGAATTACTTCAGCCTGACTGAACTGCTGTGATTTGGCAACCAAGACAGCAGAGACTGCAGAAAGAATTATTTGCTTTGTATTCAGTGAGGTGACAAATCCCTAGCCTCACTGTGCCTGACACAAGAGACTTTG
Source organism: Neoceratodus forsteri (assembly GCA_016271365.2). Taxonomy (NCBI): domain Eukaryota; kingdom Metazoa; phylum Chordata; order Ceratodontiformes; family Ceratodontidae; genus Neoceratodus; species Neoceratodus forsteri. The sequence continues at coordinate 887,674,127 of CM028131.1, read as the reverse complement.
ATTTCTGCCACGGGACCAGAGCTCTGAGGGTGTGCCTGCCTGCCTAACTGCCAGCCTACCTTCTGAGATGGGTGAAGACAAGTCTCTCTGTGGGGTGAAGACAGCTGCTGGCCTACTTTCTGAGGTGGGTGAAGACAAGTCCCTCTGTGGGGTGAAGAGGATCATCATCAGCATCCACACCAGCCTAACTGTTCAACCTAACTGCCAGCAAGGGGAGACATCCCCCAATGCCTACATCACCTGTTCACCTGTAACCCCCCCCCCACAAATGGGGTTTCCCCAAAAGTCTTCCTTGAGATTGCCTAAATGTTCATTGCCAGGCTGGTGTCCTGCATTTTAGCAGTTTAAATGTGATTTCTAGAGAGTGCCTGTATAGCCTCTGTGTACTGTCTCTTTAAGAGCTGCATGGATTGCAGTCATGAGTAATCTGAGAGGGAGCTCTGTTGAAAGATGTAACTATTTGCTGAAAATCATTTAGAGTGATAATGATAATGTAGTTTGTCTAACCTGCCTTCTTTGCAGCAAGGACTGTTTTATCTCCACTATCTTGGCCCTGGACTGCCGAATTAGACTAATCAGTATTGGTGGGACCTACAATGGAGCCAGACTACAAGAGCCGTCTAGAGTCAGAATCTGTAGGAATTGTAGTTTTGGGCTTTTGGCGTCTTTTTGCACCTGAAGGGGGAGCTCCTGTTGTGACTGACAGATGAATCAGCCAACCGTACCTTTTGGATCTTGGAGAAATTCCCAGGCTTGCTGGCAGTTGAGTCAGACCTAAGTTGGGAGCCGAAGAAGCAACAGCTTGAGACAGTCAGGCAGCCGTATGAGTAGTTTCATGTGAGAGAACTGTGGAAAGGCCTGAGTTGTGGCCCGCATGTCTGCCTGCTGCCCCTGAGAGGGAGAGGAGAGAATTATTTCTGACTAAATCCAAGTTTGTGAGAACAGAGTAAGCCACTGATTTTTTTACCAGGCTCATACCTGAAGAAGACCGAAGATTTTGCTGAAATGCAATCAGCCTGTCAGGATTTCCAGCTGCTTTTGAATCCTTGGTTTGTGCAGAGACTCTGCGATCGTGACCGGAGAGCGGTTTGCCTGGTACCATAGAATCCTTTACATGTAAATGTGCCGTGTATTGAAAGTGGGTCATGATTTGGTTCCCCACTGTGTGAACTGTGTTCTGCTTGCTGGAAGCTTTATCCAGCCTAATCGGACTGAATCCACGTTCATCTCCATTCGGCCTGGGCCATGCCACGCTGGCTCTGCCAGACTACCCCACTGCACAGAGAAAGCCACCAATGAGAGACCTGCCTGGGGATCAGCCCCCTGCTCCATGCTTGAACAGGAACGACACCTCGGTGAATCATATGTGCTCTGCTTCTCCTGGAACTCCAGATCAGCCACCTGCTGTCTCGATTTTCGGTCCACCTGTGTCCAGTCTTGGGTATCGTGAGTAAATATCAGGGTAGCTCCCTGCAACAACAGCTTAATCTAAGTGTGTCATCTGATTGTCTTGTTGTTTCTTTTTTCTTCACGAACTGAGCCCTCTGGCCCCGGATTACAAATAGTGTGTACTGCACATGTTGTCTTTTCCATCACAGTGCCCCAACCAGCTACAACGCCAGCCTACTCCGGGCAACGGTCCTGGCTAGCCCATCTCCTCTCCACCTGGGTACCCAGAGGGTGTAACTGTTTAGGGACGCTGAAGTGCATGCATAACTGTTTGATTGATACAGCCTTTAAGCAAATTAACCTGATTACGCCCCTTCCTTGTTCAAGTCCCCTGAATTAATCAGATCTAACCTTTTCTGCATTTAATCTGACTGTGGTTCCAGTTTGTGCTAAGAGTACTGTACTATTGCTAGTTGCTTTGCCTAACCTTGTTTTACAGGGGGTCCCCAGGGTCGAGCTTGAGGAAACTGCCCTGGTGGTAAGTGTGAACAGTGTGGGTGCTTGTGTGGTGCTCAAGGGGTATTGTGAACATAATTAGTGTGCAGTGTTTAGGCCACTAGCAGGAAAAGAAGGGCGTTACAGTGTCCCGGAGGGCTGTGCCCTGATTAGCTTGACCCCTACCAACCCTGACCTCCGGGTGGAGGCACCCGTTACAGAACCTAGGCCCCTTAACCTGCTACTAGCCAAGCAGGCAGGGGTAGTAGCCCTTGGGATAGCACCACCTAGGGGTTACATCTTGGAGGCACTGCTGTGATGTCGTGCCTGTTAGTGGCTAAAAATTACGAATTATTGTTAAAGATTAATGGCTACCCCAGTAGAAATGGCTGTACACCAGTTGGTGGGGTGGTGTACTGGGCAGGAGATCGACCTCCAAAATGCTCTACTTATACTGGATATTCCCCTGGGTACCAGTAAAGACACTGTAGAGGGAGCACTCTCCAAAGTTGAATGTTTAAAAAATCCTGTGGTGGTGGGTTGACAGGCTGATTCGATAGCCCAAACTTTCATAGCCTTGGTAGAGTGTAGTGACCTCATGGACAGCTCTAAAGTGCCACAGACTATTGCCCCAGAAGGGGTTTCCAGCTGCCTGGAGAGTGATAACAAAAGACAGGAAAGATCCTGGGGAGGATGAGCTCCCACTATTGTCTGAGACTATTGAGGAGAAATTTGCTAAGTTGTTGCTGGAGGAAGGGAAAACCGTAGAGGACTTTAAGAAACTATTCCTGCCACCTGGGGGTGTTCCTTCCCCAACACCCCATCCCACTCCAGCACCTGTTACTTCCCCCCCTCTGTGCCTGTGCAAGTGCTGGCCCCTATATCTGTACCTGCCATTAGTCACGACTCCTACTGAAGGCTGAGAATCTTCTCGGGCACCCTTCCCACCCCCCAAGGGAAGGATGACTGGGAGACCTGGATAGACTATGTTGCCCCCTTGGTACCCGAGTGGCAATGTGCGGAGGCTGAGAAGCAGAAAAAGAATCATAGAAAGTTTGAGGGGTCCCGCCCTCTAAGCCATTAAATTTTTGAGGTCCACAAACCCTGATGCATCTGCTCAGAAGTACCTATCTGCACTCGAAAGCAATTCTGGGAGCATTAAGTCAGGGGAAAATTTGATGTGGAAACTCCGAGGTACCAAACAATGGAAAGGGGAAAGTTTGTCTGCGTATGTTACTCGACAAGAAAGAGCTTTGCAGAAAGCTTACCGGAAGGGTGGGGTAGCTGTCAGTGACTTGAACCATGTGAGATTGGGGCACATACTGCAACATGCAAAGCATTCTAAATTGCAGATCCTCCAGTTAAGGCTCCAGGATAGGAGAGGTAACCCACCTGACTACTGTGACTTGATAAAAGAACTCCGGGAGGTTGAAGGGGAAGAGGGAGATTGCAATTATGGGGTGAGTGCAGCTCAAGTGATCATAGCACCAGAAGGCCCTTCCGAAATGGAGACCACTAAGGGTGTCCCACCATGGGCTAAACGGTGGGGAGAGGAGTTGCTGAAGGAAGTCAGAAAGGTACAACCGGATGTTCTCACTGAGGTATCCCCTGTTGACAAAGACCCTGGCCCCTGTCAGGATGTGATTGCCATGGGGGTTGGGGTGCATCCTCAGGCATCTGCTACTGAGGGTGGCTTTTCGGCTGAGCTCAAGTAGTTGACTGCCACCCTAAAGGAACTTTTGAGACATGGCACACTATCAGCAGGAGTCAGATCACAATCTCCCATCGGTGCTCCAGCATCCCCTTCAATGCTCTCTCCAAGGATGCCTTAGAGCCTGTCATTTGTCACAATTGTAGCAAGGATGCTCACATGAAGAGGAAATGCCATTCTCAGAGGGACTTAGAGAGAGTGGTGAACCGGCTTCAAGGGGAGTTTTGGGAACTGAATCAGTGGTCAAGGGGTGCACGAAATGATCACAGTGAAGGCTTCGGACATCCTAACTCAAACCTCTTTGTGGCTAAATCATCTGTCCAGGCCTCTGCTGCTGTCCCTCCCGACTGGTCTGAAATAGTGGGCCCTTCAATGGAGACTACTGCGGCTGTGAATGGTATTCCTACTCGGGCTGTGCTTGACAGTGGGTCGCAAGTGACCATTGTATTTCAGGACTGGTATGACAAATACTTATCTGATATGCCATTACAATCCCTGGAAGGCCTACATGTGTGGGGTCTGAGCGACAAGTCTTATCCCTACCTAGGATATGCCTGCCTTTGGTTGTCTTTTCCTGTAACTGTAACTGGTGTGGAGGAGCAAGTAGAGACACCCCCACCTGTCTGTATGATGGGGTTTCCCTGTTAATTGGAACAAACGCTCACATGTTTGGGAGGCTAGCACAACTCTGCCATGAGAAACAAGGGCGACGGACTGGAAGGGCTCTAAGAATTGCAGCTCTGATCAAGAGGGCCTATGACTTGGAACAGAAACCCAAGGAAGTAGACCAGGATGAACCGGTTGGGATCGTATGGAAGAAGGATCCCGATTCAATGGTACTGGCCCCTAACACCCAGTGTACCATTCAAGGTGAGGTCCACCTCCAGAAAGATGTCAAGAACAAAATACCAATGTTGAATGCGCCAGGTGATGAAAAATTGCCAGAAGGATTATTGGTCAAGCCCAGCATCTTGTCTGCTCATGCCCATGCCTGCGTACGACGAGTGATGGTCCAGATTCACAATGTGCCAGATCGAGAGATCCGGGTGAACAGAGGGTGCACCCTAGCTATGGTACACTGTGCCGACACTGCAGTGTTGCCCAGCAACAAGCACCCTGGCAAGAAGGAGACAGTGACCCCCGACTTGCTTGACTTTGGTGACTCCCCATTGTCAGCTGAATGGAAGGCTAGAATTAGCAAGGGACTTGCCCAGAGAGACCAAGTGTTTTCATTGAAGGAATAGGAAGTGGGATGTGTCCAGGGTGAGGAGCATCACATATGCCTGCACGATGAACGGCCATTTTGAGAGAGGTCCTGACACCTAGCCCCAGCAGACATAGATGATGTGAGAAGACAGCTGCAGGAAATGCTCGCTTCTGGCATGATACAAGAATCCAGGAGCCCATACACCTCTCCTATTGTGGTTGTGCATAAGAAGAATGGGTCTGTGAGGATGTGTGTCGATTATCGAACCCTGAACCGGCAGACCATCCCAGACCAATACACTATGCCTCGTATACAAGATGCCCTGGACTGCTTGAATGAGAGCAAATGGTTCTCAGTGTTAGATCTTCACAGTGGATACTACCAGATCCCGATGGACCTGGAAGACTGTGGGAAAACAGCCTTCATCTGTCCATTGGGGTTCTATGAATTTTTGAGGATGCCACAGGGGATATCAGGTGCCCCAGCCACCTTTCAGCGACTGATGGAACGTGCAGTGGGAGATATGAATTTGCTGGAATGCCTGGTGTACTTGGACGATGTCATTGTGTTTGGGAGCACCTTAGATGAGCATGAGAACCGACTGTTTAAAGTCCTAGACCGACTGGAAGACTTCGGCCTCAAGCTGTCCGTTGACAAGTGCCAATTTTTCCAAACCTCTGTGAAGTATGTGGGACACATAGTATCTACAAAATGGATAGAGACTAATCCCAGTAAGGTTGAAGCACTGACTACTTGGCCCCAGCCCCATAATCTGAAAGAACTACAACAATTCCTGAGATTCTGTGGCTACTACCACAGGTTCATAAAAGACTATTCCAAGGTAATTCGCCCACTCTTGAACCTTACCCAGGGTTACCCTCTTACCAATCGTAAATACAAACAAGCATTTGTCAATGCCGAATGTTTGCTTGCTGGCATTGGCACTGGTAGTGTAGGAGTTACAGAGCTGCATAATAGGAATGGCAGTGAAGTATTGAACTGAAGCCAACCCCATCACCACCCTGCAGATAGTGACAGGCATTGGGGTGTGCCTTTGGGTCATCAGGCATAATGGCCATGCCATTTCACTACACCCTACCGTGCAGACACCGACAAGTGTCACAGTGTGCCTTGGGGTCTTTCGCCCTTATGCGCACCCCATTCCATCAGGAAATATTGTGAGATGGGTGCGGTATAGGAGAATGGGGTGAACTTTGGAGCCAAAGAGTCCAAGACATACCTCGATGCCTCTCAGTAGCTGCAGGGTGTGGGTGGGGGTGGAATGGTATGAGCATTGCAGGTGACAATCCCAAGTCACAGTCCTGATGCCTGTCATTCTCTACAGAGTTGGGTGTTATGGTCGGAAACCCTAACACCTCAGACATTCGTTGGTATTTTCACTCCAAATTTTCAACATGGTTTTTTTGTGACCCCCACCTCATGAACAGTGGCAATATCAGTTTGTTAGCCGAAAGCTGCTTTTGCACAGCAACTATGGCATTTGTCACCACAGGTGCAAAAGCACATTCTGAACAGGATGTGAAAATGACAGCTGTACTGTTCATAGGAGGTGTAAAAATAGCAATGTTGAAAATCTGCAGTGAAAATATTAAAAACTGGTGAAGTCACCAGCGGTATATAGAAACTGTGCAACGGGACTTGTAATGTAATTAGTTTGGGAATTGTTTACAGCAGATTGTCAACACAGGCATTTTGGGACCTCGGTCATGAACAGTGTCACTGTGATTTTCTTTATCTGTCCCGAACAATGATTTCCCACAGCGACCACGCATTTCTGTGCTGAAAGTGTGAAAACACATTTCAGCCATGTTGTGAAAATGACAGCTGTACTGTTCATAAGGAAGTGTGGAAAATGTCACTGGTGAAAATCTGGACTGAAAATATTACAAATTCATGAACTTACCAGGGTGCGTGGAAACTGCGCAATGCTCACTCGTAACACAAGTCATTTTTAGGAATTTTTCACCAAATTTTCAAAATAGCCATTTTAAGACCTCTGCTCATGAACAGTGTCACTGTGATTTTCTTAATGTGTCCCATACATTGATTTCGCACACCGACTGCGCCATTGTGCACTACATGGGCAGAAACATGTTTTGGGCAAGATGTGAAAAATGACAGCTGTACTGCTCATAAGAAGGTGTGGTAAAATGGCAATGTTGAAAATCTGGAGTGAAAATATTGAAAATTTGCAAACTTATGAGCATGCGTAGGATCAGCGCAACAAACGCTCGTGAAACAGTCATTTTTGGGAATTTTTTCACCAAATTTTTAACATAGCCATTTTAACACTTCTGCTCATGAACAGTGTGACTGTGATTTTCTTAATGTGTCCCATACATTGAGTTCATACACCGACTGCGCCATTGTGCGCTACATGCGTCGAAACACATTTTGCATGAGAAGTGAGAAATGACAGCTGTACTGCTCATAAGGAGGTGTGGTAAAATGGCAATGTTGAAAATCTGGAGTGAAAATATTGAAAATTCGCGAACTTACGAGCGTGTGTAGGAACAGAGCAACGCATGCTCGTAAAACAGTCATTTTTAAGAATTTTTTCACCAAATTTTCAACATAGGCTTTTTGAGAGCTCACCTTATGAACACTGGCACTGTCATTTTGTTAATCGGTCCCGAAGGTGATTTTGCACAGTGACTACGAAATCACCCTCCGGCCCGATTAACGCCATGACTGTGACAGAATTCATGAGGAGGGGTCCCATAAACCCCATGTTGAAAATTTGGTGCCAAAATTCCAAAAAATGCCTGAGATATGCAGCAAAGTTGAAAAAACCCTATTCATTACATTATACAGCTTACCGGCATTTCCTCAGTTCGCGGTCGGCTTTGAAGAGTGTAGACGTGTTCCTGGTCCACCGAAGATCGTCGCGCCAAGCTCCGGAGGTAAGTATGGGGTGAGGTGGGGTGTGGGGAGGCAGGGTGCGCAGTGGGTGGAGCGGGTGGGGAGGGGTGAAGACAGCAGCGAGGGAAGGTTTTTTCTTTCTATTTGGACTACAGGACGTTTGCCACGCTGGGTGGGCTCCCAGCGTGACAGCTGGAAGGCTGTTGGGGGGCAGTGGAGCCGATGGGGATCGGCACCCCGTCGGCCATAGGACCTGTTGCCACACTGGAGTGGGCTCCCAGCATGGCACCTGATAGTCTGGGGGTGGGAACAGTAGAGCCGACGGGGATTGGGCACCATTAGCCGCCATACAGACTGGCGGAGGAAACAGTAGAGCTGACTGGGATTGGGCACCCCGTCCAGCCATACAGTGTGTGTGGGAGGTAGGACCGCATGAGCACACAATGAGTCTGTGGCGTGTGTGTGTGGGGGAGGGGAGCACTGCTCACTTAGCGGTGCTCTCCTTCAACTGTACAGCACTGTATTTTGATCGTCACACTGTGTTTCTTGCACACGCATGCAAGCAAACATAAAAAGGGTCCATTAAAGAATCAGAAAAAGTATACTTCTGCCCAAGTGAACTCTTCGGGCCCCGCTGGATGCCCGACTTTGAAGCAGCCTTCCATGAGATCATATACCAGCTCACCCACACCCCCATCCTCGCCTATGCTGACCCCGCCAAACCCTATGTGCTGCATGCGGATGCTAGTCTGCAGGGTCTAGGAGCAGTGCTGTATCAAGACCATGAGGATGGCCTGAGACCAGTAGCTTTTGCGAGTAGGAGCTTCACCCTGTCCGAACGAAACTACCCTGTGCATAAGTTGGAGTTCCTTGCACTAAAATGGGCCATCATTGACCAGTTTCATGAATACCTCTATGGGGCAAAGATATTGGTGAAGACTGACAATAACCCGTTGACCTATGTGCAGACTTCAGCTAAGTTAGATGCCACTGGGCACCGGTGGCTTTCTGTATTTTCAACCTATGATTATCCTGTCGAATACAGACCAGGCCTGAACCATATTGATGCTGACACCCTGTCATGAAGGCCCACTTCCAAGAGTGAATGGGTTAGGATATTTGAACCTGGCATTCGAGCATTGTGCCAAAAGTTTGATAGAGATGAACAGATGTCTGCGGACAGTGGACTGTTTAATAGATTGCTTGGGCCCTTCTGACACCTGCATACCAGCTGCTTATTGCCACTTCTCTGCTCTAAATATTAGTGCACTACCTCAATTTGACAATGACAGCATTCAGTGGGCTCGATCCTGTGATTCAGCCAGCACTTGATGCCCTGTGTGCAGGGAAAGATGTGTCTAAGTTACATTCCACTGAATTGCGAACTGCTTTATTGTTTAAAGAAGGCCCCAGATTGAAGTTGCTCAATCAGTTGTTGTATAGAGAGACAGTAGATCATAGTGGCAAAGTAGACAAGCAACAATTGGTCCTGCCCACTGCCTTTAAAGATCTGGTATGGATGTCCCTCCACAATCACATGGGGCATCTCGGTATTGACAGAACCCTTGACCTGGTATGAGCTTGCTTCTTCTGGCCCAAAATGGGGGCCGATGTTGAACACCATGTAAAGACTTGTAGTCGCTGCCTGCAAAGAAAAGCCCTGCCTCAGAGGGCTTCCCCCCTTGTTAATATTACTACCAGCACCCTCATGGAACTAGTCTGCATAGAATTCTTGTGTTTAGAACTTGATCAGCGGAACATTGGCAATGTGTTAGTGGTTATGGATCATTTCACATGGTATGCACAAGCTTTCCCCACCGAAGATCAAAAGGCATCTACCGTGGCCAATGTGCTAGTGGAAAATTTCTTCATCCACTATGGTGCCCCCCAGTGGATTCATTCTGATCACGGCAGAGACTTTGAGAGGCAGCTAATCAAAGAAATGCTCTCTGAATGGGGTGGTGCGAAAGTCAAGAACCACCCCTTATCACCCGCAGGAGGACCCTCAACCAGAACGCTTTAACCGCACCCTGCTAGACATGCTAGGCACCCTCCACTCAAAGACAAGCATAAATGGAGCCAGCAGATTAGCACCTTGGTACACGTATATAATTGCATGAAAATTATGCTACCAGGTTCTCCCTACCGCCTCATGTTTGGGAGAGAGGCCCGGCTGCCTGTTGATGTCTGTTTTGGGGTCTCTCCAGATGGGGTCCGAGCCAAAAACTACTTGCAATATGAACAAAAACTGAAAGTTCAATTGAACCATGCCTATCAACTGGCCCAGACAATGGCTGCCAAGAGAAATCTTGCCAACAAAGAGAGGCATGATAAAAAAGTAAAAGCTCAAGAGCTTCGATCTGGAGACCGTGTGTTGTTATGGAATTTGGGACTACATGGTAAATACAAAATTGCTGATCGATGGCACCATCTTCCCCTTGTAGTAGTTGGAAAGTTGGATGATTTACCCGTGTACAAGGTGCGCCCAAAGATTAACTCCAAGGCTGTCAAGACCACGCACCGTAACCATTTGCTACCTATCGGCCAAGTCATAATTGAGGCTGAACCCTCAGAGATTGATTCCCCTGGGCCGGTGTCTTGTGCTGCTGCAAGAAAGAGACAGAGTCGACCTACCCCAGTGATTACAAGTTCAAGGTTTCCCCCGCAGCAGGTTCAGAATGATAGTGACTGTCAGTCCACCTCGGATGAAAGTGAATGTGACAATGCCTATTACCCCTCCTATGAGTTGAGTCAGCTGTTTCAAGGTCACCCTATGACTAATTGTGGGGATGAAGCTGGGCCTTCTGGACTGCCTTACACCCCAGGTTCATCCTTGGAGCCAATGCTCCCAGAAAGTGAAGTGCAAAGTATCACGTGTGAAGATGTCGAATCTCTTTGTATTGTGGAATTGTATGATTTGCCTGAAGAAGGAACTGAGGGTTTGAGTCTTTCTGGTGACATACCAGGACTTGAAGAACACTATGAGAGTGCTGGCCACCCCCCTTCCATGCCTCAAAGCTTGATTGTGCCTGAGCCTTCACAAAATAAGTCAAGTGTTGTAGAGACAGAGCCTGCAGAGCAAGGAGCCGACAGTGCCCCAAGTTTGTACGTTCCCATCCAGGCAGAGGCACCCCTCACAAGTGACGAGAGTCCCTAGACCAGTGCTAAGAGTACAGAGACTGTAGTTGTCCCCCTCAGAAAGACTGGCCGAGCTGTCAAGCCACTAGTACACTTCAGTTATGATTCTCCCGGGATGCCAGTGGATTTACCTCTCAATGTGGTCCACAAAGGGATTTATGTTTCTCAGAGCTCACTGCCTAAACTGAGCCTCAGTGCCAATTCCAGGTCGGTTGTTCTGCCTTCTAGGTGTGGTGCTCCTGCCCCATCTAGCCCCAAGTTAGCTGACAGAGAAGGGCCCATTCTTACATTGTTCAATGTACAAGAAGTTATTACATGATTCCGCATAGTAATGCGTAAATTACCTCTGTGAAATATCCATGATGTATTGTCAGAATGGTTATAGTATTGTGAAGTATAGAGAATATGTATAGTAAAGGTATAAGTTTACGCTGACTGATGCATCAGATGTCACTTGCATAACATGCTAATGGTATAAATGTCTCGTATAGTTTGCATTTGCAATATTGTGATGATACAGACTTGACACGGACGCCAAGTTTTCTCCAGGCAGGGAAGGGTGTAACCCCCCTACAAATGGGGGTTCCCGAAAAGTCTTCCTTGAGCTTGCCTAAATGCTCACTGCCAGGCTGGTGTCCTGCGTTTTAGCACTTTAAATGTGATTGCCAGAGAGTGCCTGTATAGCCCCTGTGTTCTGTCTCTTTAAGAGCTGCATGGATTGCAGTCATAAGTAATCTGAGAGGGAGCACTGTTGAAAGATGCAACTATTTGCTGAAAATCATTTAGAGTGATAATGATAATGTAGTTTGTATAACCTGCCTTTTTTGCAGCAAGGACTGTTTTGTTTATCTCCACTATCTTGGTCCTGGACTGCCGAATTGGACCAATCAGTATTGGTGGGACCTACAATGGAGCCGGACTACAGGAGCTGTCTGGAGTCAGAATCTGTAGGAACTGTAGTTTTGTGCTTTTGGCACCTTTTTGCACCTGAAGGGGGAGCTCCTGTTGTGACTGACAGATGGATCAGCCAACCGAATCTTTTGGATCTTTGGGAAATTCCCAGGCTTGCTGGCAGTTGAGTCAGAGCTAAGCTGGGAGCTGAAGAAGCAACAGCTTGAGACAGTCAAGCAGCCGTCTGAGTAGTTTCACACGGGAGAACTGTGCAAAGGCCTGAGTTGTGGCCTGCATGTCTGCCTGCTGCCCCTGAGAGGGAGAGAAGAGAATTATTTCGGACTAAATCCAAGTTTGTGAAAATGAAGTAAGCCACTTATTTTTTTTACCAGGCTCAGACCTGAAGAAGACCAAAGATTTTGTTGAATGCGATCAGCCGGTCAGGATTTCCAGCTGCTTTTGAATCCCCGGTTTGTGCAGAGACTTTGCGATCGTGACCGGAGAGCACTTTGCCTGGTACCGTAGAATTCTTTACATGAAAATGTGCTGTGTATTGAAAGTGGGTCGTGATTTGGTTCCCCACTGTGTGAACTATGTTGTGCTTGCTGGTACTGTAGAATCCTTTACATGTAAATGTGCTGTGTATTGAAAGTGGGTCATGATTTGGTTCCCCACTGTGTGAACTGTGTTCTGCTTGCTGGAAGCTTTATCCAGCCTAATTGGACTGAATCTGCATTCATCTCCATTTGGCCTGGGCCATGCCATGCTGGTCCTACCAGACTACCCCATTGCACTGAGAAAGTCACCGATGAAAGACCTGCCTGGGGATCAGCCCCCTGTTCCACGCTTGAACAGGAACGATGTCTTGGTGAATTGTGTGGGCCCTGCTTCTTCTGGCACTCCAGATCAACCACCTGCAGTCTCGATTTTCGTCCCGCCTGTGTCCAGTCTTGGGTATCGTGAGTAAATATCAGGGTAGCTCCCTGCAACAACAGCTTAATCTAAGTGTGTCATCTGATTGTCTTGTTGTTTCTTTTTTCTTCATGAACTGAGCCCTCTGGCTCCAGATTACTAATAGTGTGTACTGTGCATGTTGTCTTTTCCATCACAGGGCCCCAACCAGCTGCAATACCAGCCTACCCTGGGCAACGGTCCTGGCTAGCCCATCTCCTCTCCACCTAGGTACCCAGAGGGTGTAACTGTTTAGGGACTCTGAAGTGCATGCATAACTGTTTGATTGATACAGCCTTTAAGAAAATTAACCTGATTACACCCCTCCCTTGTTCAAGTCCCCTGAATAAATCAGATCTAACCTTTTCTGCATTTAATCTGACTGTGATCCCAGTTTGTGCTAAGAGTACTATACTGTTGCTAGTTGTTTTGCCTAACCTTGTTTTACAGGGGGTTCCCAGGGTCGAGCTAGAGGAAACTGCCCTGGTGGTAAGTGTAAACAGTGTGGGTACTTGTGTGGTGTACAAGGGGTATTGTGAACGTAATTCCTGTGCAGTGTTTAGGCCACTAGCAGGGAAAGAGGAGGGTTACAGTGTCCCGGAGGGCTGTGCCATGGTTAGCTTGTCAACTACCAACCCTGACCTCCGGGTGGAGGCATCCATTACAGAACCTAGGCCCCTTAACCTGCTACTAGCCAAGCAGGCAGGGGTAGTAGCACTTGGGATAGCACCACCTAGGGGTTATACACCTAAAGGTCATGAGTACTGGGTTTTACCAAACAATTTATTTTCTAACTTTCCAGCTAGCTAGCTAGTTAGTTTACCATCTGGGCTTTCTATGTGACCTTATCTAAGCCCACAGCAACAGTTACAGCCAGGATCAACTGTATACCTACATCCACTGGTGTAGTTTGTAATTTGCAACTGTAGCATCCACCCACTGCAACGGTGCTGCACCCAGTGTCTACTTGTCATAGGCCTGCAACACCTTGCTGTGTGCACACAAGACATTTGGGAGCTCCCACAAGGACCATGGGGTTAACTGGTGCACCAGTGGTAGGAGAGGGACTGGTACAGGGATACTGGATTGTAATTCATACTGTTAATCTTTTATTTGCGTGATTACAGTATTTATCATAAGCTGTTTTTTTTAATGTTTTACTGCCCTTTGCTTCCCTTGCTCTCTACCTTTTTTTTTTTATTGACCCCAGAATAAACCCCTTTATTTATTTTGGCTCGCGCATGCACAGCCAACATATTGCGGTAGTAGCAGATTTGGAGGCATGGTCACTGTTGGACGAACGCAGGGCATGCATCAGTAGGTGCATCCCTCATTCCCCAATCAGCCAGCTGCAGGGGCCAACACCCTGCATGTCTAATGTGGCCACCAGATCTGAGAAAAGGTTCGCTGCAATGAGAGCAAAGCTCTCATGCAGAGGGACCACAACACGCTTCCCCACGTGCAGGCAACATGGCAGCAGTAACTGCTGCCGCCGCCTGTCACAATGTCAGCAGGGGAGCCCACTCCCCGTCAGCATAATTCCCCCTCCCCCATTTCCGCTGTGTAGCCGAGGTGCCCAACCCCCCTCGGCATCATGCGCCTCTCAAAACACCTTTCTTTGCTGATGGGGATCCAATCCTCGGCCAGCTTCAGTCCCCCCCTTTCCCAGTTCATCTGTCAACAGGGAGGCCCACTCTAACAGCATGATGTCCCCCTTTGTTGTGTGCCGAGGGGTGCCTAATCCCCTCAACTCGTGTCCCCTCCCTTCTGTATGTGCTGACGGGGTGTCCAATCCCGTCGGCTACTGCATCCCCAAAAAACACTTGGGTGGAATGCTGGGAGCCCACGCCAGCATGCCAAATACCCTGTAAAAATAAAAAAGTCCTCGATGTTTTTTTTCATTTTACCTGTAAACAAGAAAACGATCCTCGCAGTCTCCCTGCCCCTCCTCAACCCGCCGCCCACCTCTTCGCATGTTGCCTCCCAAACCCCCTACCCCATACTTACCTCCAGAGCCTGGTGCGATGATCTTCGGTTGGCTGGGAACACATTTGCACTCTTCAAACCGACCACGAACTGAAGAAATGCCGGTAAGCTGTATAATGGCATAAATAGGGTTTTTTCAACTTTGGTGCATATCTCAGGCATTTTTGGGAATTTTGACACCAAATTTTCAAAGTGGGGTTTTTGGGACCCCTCCTCATGAATTCAGGCACTGATGTGGCATTATTCTGTCCCAAAAGGTGATTTCGCGGTCACTGTGCGGAATCACCTTTTGGGACCGATTAACGAAACGACAGTGCAACTGTTCATGAGGGGGGCTCTCAAAAAGCCTATGTTGCAAATTTGGTGGAAAAAATCTGAAAAATGGCTGTTTTACTGGTGTGCATTGTGCAGTTTCCATGTAGGCTCATAACTTTGTGAATTTGTAATACTTTCACTCCAGATTTTCCAATTGGCATTTTCCCTCACCTCCTTTTGAACAGTATAACTGTCATTTTATATATCCTGGCTGAAATGTGTTTTTGCACATCCAGCTCAGAATAGCGCGGTCGCTGTGCGAAATCAGTTTTTGGGACAGTCTGAGGAAATGACGGTGACACTGTGCATAAGCAAAAGTCCTAAAATGCCTATGTTGAAAATTTGGTGATGAAATTCCATAAAATGACTGTGTTACAAGTGTGCATTGCGCAGTTTCCACGCACCCTTGTAACTTTTCGCAAATTTGCAATATTTTCATGCCAGATTTTCAACACTGACATTTTTTCACACCTCCTTATGAACAGTACAGCTGTCATTTTTCACATCCTGCCCTAAATGTGTTTTCGCACCTGTGGCACACAATGGCGTGGTCACTGTGCAAAATTAACATTTCGGACAAATTAACAAAATCACAATGCCACGGTTCATGAGGGGAGGTCCCAAAAGGCCTATGTTAAACATGTGGGTAAAAAAATTCCCCCAAAAATTGGGTTATGGACGTGTGTTGCAGTTTCTATGCATGCTCATGACTGCATCAATTTTTCATATTTTCACTCCAGATTTTCAACGTTGCCATGTTTTATGCCTCCTCATGAACAATACAGTTGTCATTTTCCACATCCTGCCCAAAATGTGTTTTCATCCCTGTGTCGCCAAATGGCATAGCCGCTGTGCAAAACCACCTTTCAGCTAACAAACTGATTGTGCCGCTTTTAATGAGGTGGGCTCACAAACAGCCCATGTTGAAAATGTAGAGTGAAAATACCAACGCAAGCCTGTGGTATTAGGGTTTCCAACTGTAGCACCCCACCCTGTAGAGACCGACAGGCATCAGGGGTGTGACTTGGGATCATCGGCTGTAATGCTCACGCCACTCCACCCCTACCCCCACCCTGCAGCCAGTGACAGACATTGTGGTGTGCCTTGCACTGTTCAGCCACAAAGTTCACCCCATTCTCCTATACTGCACCCACCTCAGCATATTTTCTTATGGAATGGGGTAAGTATAATGTCCGAAGACCCCAAAGCACACCACGACACTTGTGAGGTACAATGGCATGAGCATTATAGCTGATGACCCAAGACACACCTTAATGCCTGTTGGTTTCTACAGGGTGTGGATGGGGTTGGCATCACTTCAATATTTCACTGCCATTCCTATTATGCATCTCTAACTCCGGCACTACCAATGCCAATGCCAGTGAGACAACATTCAGCATTGACAAATGCTTGTTTATTTTCCTACAACTGCTGAAGTATTTGCATTATTGTATAGTGTAATATTTGCATGCTTAGAGTAATAAGTTGAGAGGGGATTGTGTAATGTTCTACCTGTCACCGAGGGGGGGGGCTGTATTTAATTTCCTGTGGGAAAGCACCCTGGCAGTACTGTGCTATAAGGATGCCCATAGGTGGAGGCACCACACCACTTGCCAAGCCAATTATAACCACAAACCCAGGCACCAACCTACTGTATATCTCCTAAGCAGCACCACTTGCAAGTGGTTGTGCAGATAGAAGGGTTGGGGTGGTTACAACCTGGACTCAGTAATTATAACAGATCAAGAAGGAAATGAAGCAGTGCACTCAGTAAGGATGAACCATCCAGATGGAACAATCATTTGTAGTCCTCATCCCTCGGTGGTACTACCCCTAAAAGTACCTTGAAGATCCAGCATGAATTAGTAACCTCAAAGACTGTAAGCCATGGTTGGCCGGCCACAAGATCAGCAGGCAATCAGATGAAGAAAGAAGACCCAAAAGGTTGAAGTGCATCATCCCCCCCGGGAGCAATGAGGGCTGTCATGGCTGCAGTTTCTCCTTTGGTCAGCAGAAACCAGATCCCGAGGTGTTGTGGAAGAGTTTGATCCAAAGACTTGCCTTCAGCCATAGGAGAGAAGCGGTGCCAAGCAGTGACAGAGTTGATGCAGAAAAGTCAGCCTGCACTTCTGAACTGGTAGGGAAAAGTTTCTCTTATTTTTTATACTATGGTTCAAACTAAGGTAAGTTACAAGAGCAAGAAGGCAGAAGCCCATGAAGCTCTTATTCTAATCCAATACATAATAGGAGAGGTCATACCCTTTACAAATAAGACCATCCAATCTATTTTAAAAAAATACTTTTAGTTTTATTAATAACAACATTTAGTGGTAGCCTGTTCCATGGACTGACAACTCTAATAGTAAAAAAATATTTACGGCTTGACTTAGCAAAGAGTTTTCTAGCTAATTGTAAGGGATGTCCCCTGATATTGTGACCACAGTTTTTAAATTCTAGACCCAGTTCACACAATAAATAAGGGTCTTGAATAATATCATACAATAACATAAGATCACCTCAAAGTCGACGTGTAGATAAGGGCATAAGATTTAAAATATCTAGTCTGTTCTCATAAGGAACTTCGAATAGCCCTGATACTTTTTTTGTAAATTTTCTCTGAACTTTTTCCAATAACTGGCATTCAGATTTTTTACATGGATTCCAAAGCTGTGAGGCATATTCTAAATGTGGTCTAACGTATGCTCGAAACAAAGGCAACAATACTTCCTGTTTTCTAGATCTAATATTACGTAATATAGACCATACCACTTTATTGGATTTGTTAATAACATTGTGTACATGATTATTGTAAGAGAAGTTATTTGAAATATTGACACCCAAATCCCTTTCATCAGATGTGGTGTCGAGTACTGTACCATCCAAATAATAGGGACTTTGTAAATTACTAAGACCCAAATGCATTACTTTGCATTTGGAGATATTCAAAGTCATACCCCATTTCTTAACCCATGTTGTAATATGGTCTAAGTCCTTTTGAATGGCAACAACTTGATTGTCAGAGGCACAAGGGCCACCTATTTTTGTATTGTCGGCATATTTAATAGTAAATGAGGAACAGCCAGAAGTAAGGTCAGCAATGAATGCCTGAAACTGGCATGGGCCCCAAGAGTGAACCTTATGGCACCCCACTATTCACTTTGCCCTCAGCTGAAGTGCACCCATTAATGGTCACTTGCTGAGAGCGGTTATAAAGCTAGTTAATTATCCAGTTGACTAGAAACCTATTTATATTTAGTTTGTGAAGTTTAGTAATTAAAGCCCAATGATGTCAAAAGCCTTACTAAAATCAATGTAAATGATATCGCATGGAACATTTCTGTCTAGTAGTAAGCTGATTTGTTCATAGAAACATATTAAATTTGTCAGACAACTTCTGCCTTTTTTGAAGCCATGTTGTTCTACATCATGACAATCCAGGACTGGGGAAATTAAATCTTTAATTAAACTCTCTAATAATTTACAAATAGAAGAAGTTAAACTTATAGGCCTATAGTTATCCCAGTTGTTTTTTTGGCCCTTTTTGTAAATAGGGATGACATGAGCTTCTTTCCAATCCTGGGGAACAAAACTAGTGGCCAAAAAATATTAGAACATCAATTTTAAAGGAACTATAATTACATCAACTAATAAAAATAATAAATGACTGGCTATATTGTCTGGACCAGAACTATATTTTCCTTTCAGTTTTAGTATTTTATTTCTAATGGTATCCAAAGAAAATTTAACTAGTGAGACATTGGTAGTGTCTAGTAAGGCATAATCATAAGTTTGAATGGAAGATTGGGAGAAATTTTTTTTAAACTTTGCATTGAACAAATCGGCCATTTTTTTGGGCTCATATATCAAAGTGTCACAATCCAATAATGGACCTACTTGGCATGTTGGTTTCCTTAAAGAATTGATATATGAATAAAATTGTTTGCTATTAGATTTATTGGCGCTAAATGCTAAATTTTGCTCCCAGTTAGATTTGGCCTTCCTAATCATTCTTTTGCATTTTCTTTGTATGTGATTATAAGAAATCCAGTTAGAGGAAGTTTTAGTCTTTTGAAATTTAACATTTTTCTTGTGTTTTTGTCTAATACATTTTTTGATTGATAGATTCATCCATTTGGGAGCTTTAATATTGTTCTCATTTTTAATTTTGGATGGAATATATAGTTCTTTGAGTTGGAAAATGATATTCTTAAAATATTCCCAGTAGTCTTCCGGGGTAGAGCCTGACAACATGTTTTCCCAATTAATATTTCCCATGATATGTTTCATAGTACCTAAGTCAGCTTTATCGTACAAATAGATTTTAGTACAGTTGGGATTATACACATAAGTTTGTACAATATTAAATGTGATAGTGTTGTGATCGCTATTCCCAATAGGATCACTGACTAACATATTATCTAATTCAAGGTCATCATCACAAAGGACCAAATCTAATATAATTTTTACTCTGGTTGGGCAAAATACATTTTGCCGAAGTCCCAACTGGGTACATGTATATAATAACTTGTTCCCTTTACTAGTATTTGCACATAAATTATGCCAATCAATCTGTTTGAATAACTGTCTACTAATGCTGTGATGCCCCTACTGCCTTGGTCCAGTGGACATCTGGTCTGGACATTTCCAGTAGGCCCCGTGCCTGCTTGCAAGAACTGTTCTGGGACTGGCTTCAGCCATATTCTGAAAAACATTCTTGAGTGTGAGTGCCTTGTGTACTCAGGACATTACATCATTAGGGTTCCCCTTCCCCAAGAATGTTTTGTATGTATTATTTTTCTACTTTTACACTGCCTTTTGTAGAAATACCCTTAAATGTTTTGGGGATTGTGCTTTATCTTGCTGGTGGGGGGTTTGTTGTTGTTTTCTTTTACAGGTTTTCTTTTATATGTGCACTTGAGAGATAAAAAGAAAAAAAAGATGATAATGTGGGGCTCAGCCGGAGCTCTTATGGGTGTTTTGAAATGTTTTAACTAGGAAACGTTAGCCATTTTTTTCAGGTATAAAGCATGTAGTATTTTGTTTGGGAAATGCATAGCAATGTCATATGTATGTTTCTAAAGCAATGTACAGTGTGGAATGTGTAAAGGTATAGACTGCCCCTTGGGTAGTGTAGTAATTAGATAGCTTTTCCCTCATGGGCTAGGGGGTAGAGAGGCTGGTGGCCCTGATCCGGATAGGGGTGACTAGTCCTGTCTTGTCAAGGAGTGCTTCAGGATGTTCTTTTGGGACACTATGGAGTGGGTCTTCCTTAGCTAATTTGTCAGGTAAAGCTGAAGTCTGCTTCAGCATCGCTCCAAGTTCTCTGTGGTGTCCTACCTATTCTGGTCATAGGTAGGGGAGGGACTGATCACCACTCATTGTAGGGTGCCCAGGGGTTGGATGGCCTGTGTTGCAGTCCAAAGCCTTGCTGCGGACAGCAAGGGTGCCTGGTGGTGGTGAGTGTAAATAGCCACTCCCTGGGGTTACTAGCATCCCATTAGTTTTAGATCAGACAGGGAGCCTGGGTAGTTCCAGAGGATGTAAAACTCTTTGCAATACATTACATCATCACCTGCTTAGCTCTGCTGAGGCAGGAGATGATGTAATGGAATTTAGAACTCTAGCAGTAGCATAAGCCTCAGTGCTCTGCTGCTGTTGGACTTTTGTGAGTCAGTCTGGAGTTGGAGTTTGGAGTTGAGAGCTCTACAGGCAGGTGGTGCTCAGCCAAGGCCACTTGACAGCGGGAAGGACCCTCAGTTTGTTATTTTCGTGCACTAGTACAGTAACCAGCAGCAGGTTTTCTGGGACGTGGTGACTACCAGATCCTGTGACGCCCAGAGGCAATTGAAGATTGTTCAGTAGGAGGAATAGGACTGAAGGTTCAGTGAGTAGTTTGGGGCAATCCCCAAAAGACTGTGAGAACTAACAGAACTGCCCAGAATAGAGACTGTTTTGCAGACAAAAAGTTATGGATTTTGAATGAGAACTGTGGAGTTCAAGTGTTTTTAACAAATGTCCTGGAGCACAACATGCTGTAAGTACAAGATTAATTTGTTGTTCAGTAGTGGGTTGGCTGGTGCTTTGCTAGGAGCCCATCAAGATTAAGATGCAGGCTCTCTGAACCCTTGTACTTGAATTTGAGGTAAGGATGTCTCCTGTGGCCCCTGTGTGGCTGGAGAATCCAGTTTTCCTAAAATGTAATGGCAGAGAGAGTCTAGCTTTGGCTGAAGTGAACTGATCACTCACTCCAGGTTTCAATGGACTTAACTGGTTACAAGGAAGGGTCAGAGGTGTTAACTTAGTTCACCTAGTGGTGCTCAAATTTAGTGTTGTGGCAACAACCACTATAAATGCACTCATAAAGTCCAGAAATCCCTAAACAAAAGGGTGGACATCCATGGGAAGTGTTCTTGTGAAAAGTCTCAGTACTGCAAGAAAGAACTGAGAAATGTTTTTGCCTGCTACAAGTGTGCCATCTGTTGATACAGCTACAAACCCTGGGGGCACCACCATGTTTCTGTTACCATTCTGTCAGGAATAAAAGCCATACAGTACAATCCCAATTTTCTGGTTGTGGACATTCCATCTCTGAGTGACCTGTGTGAGTTTTTGGGGACCCCACAAATAGGACACACATCATAGCCCTGGCACCTGGGTATAAATAGAAATTGTGTTTTGCAACACTCCCCTGCCTCCTAGATGCTCAAGCCAGGGGTTGCCCTAATGCCACGGGTGATACCCTTTGTTGTTTTGGAAGTTGCCTTGCTGACAAGATGCCAGTAAATAAAAAGGAGGTGCTGCTGTTACATAAATAAAATAAAGCACTCAAACAAACAACATTTGCCTATAGTTTTTTTCATTTCCATGGTGGCATCTGCTTTGAAAAATGAGATGTTAAACAAAGGTCCTTCAGTTAATCCCTAGTGGTTATCTAAGTGGAAGTTAAAAATCTGATGGAAATTTTCTGAACTTTAGAAGATATTGCAAGTGTCCTGGCTAAACCCCAGCCACACAACTGGCATACTTCAATTTGCAAATGGCCAATGCCTGTGTGTGGATATCAACACAGAAATGTAGAAACAGAATTTGCTAGCAGATAAGGACCCCTTGTCCCACATAGTCTACCCATTTATACCTGCCTACAGTACCACTGCAGACCCTGCTTGATCTACGGCCAATTCACCCACCCACCCTTCCCTTTCCCCAAGATTCTCATATGCCTATTCCATGCATTCAAGTCAAGTCAAGTCTTATATTGCTCGACCGTTCAGGTCATTACAATTTTTAACAAAAAAAATTAGATATTCAATAAAATATCAAAAAACAGTGCAAAACATTAATTAAAATGTAACGACAAGCAGCAATTAGACATGCATTTTTTTTTTACATCTTGAATAGTATTTAAAACATATAAGTCCTATAATGGGTCAATTCATTTATCATCACTCAGACTATATTAAAACATACTAATGTGTAGTCCCCTGCCTGATCACTCTCAGTCCATGTAGGACCCCATACAGGTTCCTCCCTTGACCAGCTCAGGCTATGGTGGTTCAAGTCCCCCCACAAGTCACGACTTGTCCAAATGGAGCACAGCGCCCATGAGGCCATATCAAAATGTACCTACCCCCTTTTGGTTGTCTAGAGACCTATCTTGGTAGCACATATCCGCCCTTAGCAATAATGCAACATTCTGGGTCCAATTTTTATTTATTTATTTGAAGTTTCCACTATAATACCTTTGAGCAAAATTGCTCTTTTACAAAGGTTCCACATCAGGACACAGGGGATCAACAGTGCAGGAGAGACAACAGAGTACATTGATCAGTATAATTTACATACAATTATTATATTTTTACGCCAAAATACACTTAGTCAATTAAAAGATGCAGCTCATGGCCCTCTCCAGAGTACTACTGGCATGCAGCCATGAATTAGTTTGCAGACAGGAAATCTGAATAGATTGAGTAGGGATTTAGTGCTAGGTGGCAGGAGAGAGGAGGGATCGGGCAATGGAGACGGTTGATTTGGGGGTGGCACAGGGGGTTGTATTGGGAAAGGACAGGCTGCTTCGCAAATAGTTTTCTTAGGATTGTGATAGGGTCAGTGACCCTACCCCAGTTGAAAAACTATAGTGATGGTTAAAGCAGCTCAGCTTCAACAAAGTTTACCCCATGGTCCCAAATTAGGGATATGCAAGGCATGAAGTAGTCCCTGGAAGTAAAATAAAGTTGCAGTTACCTTTTCTTTCCTCTATGTAAGTCTGTGTACTTCATATTTTGTTATTCATTTATCTGAGCCTTGATAGCTGGCCACTACCAGGGTAGTCTTCTATCTAGTTTGTGTTCTGCAATTCCTCCTCCCCGAATGTGGCATGCTGGTCTATAGAGATCACCATAAGAAGCATTAAATGAGGGCTTTGCTTTTAAATAAGAGTAAAAGAAACTGCCCAAGGGGTGTAACCTGCCAGCTAACAAATGAATAAAGCTCTCCTTGCTGCAGAAACTCTTTGAGTGTGAGCATGACAGTTTGGTTACTAATGGGAGGATGCAACCCACTCCCCCCCAGCCCCCGCCCCCGCTTTTGGAAACAGTTGAGGCTATCTTCCTGTGAAACAAAACATGATAGAAGGAAGTATTTGATAGCTTTAGAAAAGAAGATTTGTAAAAACTATATAAATTATAAAAGTACATACAGGAAAACAGTTAAAATAGGTTGAGTTCAGTTCTAGAAGAATCTATGCTTTTTAAAAAGAGTTTTTACCTGGAAGCTGGGAGTTCAGAAGCTCCTGGGTCTGTGTTCCTGCTGCTGCTACATCAGCAGCTGCAGCCATTTTAGAAAGGTGTTCCTTTAGGGAAGGGCAAGCCGTTAATTGCATTAATGATTAATATATAGGGAAGGCTTGGGTCTGGTCCTGCCAGGAAGTGACTAGTTTAGAGGGATGAACTTTCTGTATAGGAGATTTTTTTTGTATTTTTTGTGTTTATGCTTATGCGAGGGGTTTAGCATTGTGTAACAATTGCCTATATATATATATATATCTACTGTATATTTCCCTGAAAATAATGCAGCTGTGTGAATTATAAATCTAGTATTCCTCTAATTGTTTAATAGAACATGATTGACAAATTATGTGACACCTGAGCAGTATATAAGGGCTACACAGGTAACCTACAGTCAGTTTTTTACTTTGGGCTGAGGAGCAGAGAGAAACCTCAGGGAGAAGCAATGTGGAGCCAGAGAAGCAGCCGAAAGTGAGAGAGACATGCCAGTGTTGAATTACTGAGATCTTGATTACCCAAGGGTGAAGGTGAGGCAAGCTTAAGGTGGAGCTCAGATTGAAAGTCCTGTAAAGCCTAAAACCAAGGAGTAATCACTGTGGCCTAGGATTGGCCCTGTACCTCCAAAGGTCAGGTTTGGGCTAACTGGATGCTAGAAGCTGCTTGCCTAGAATTTAGCAAAGGGAAAGGACTCAGACTAGTGAGAAGCTGCAGAGGCCTGAGTGGGCAGATACTCAGACTGCAGTGGAACTTGTAGAAACCTAGGTGGTATTGGCAGGGTGACCATACCATGCAATGGGTTCAGTTCCTGGTCTCTACAGGGCATTGTAAGGTCCAACTGCAGTGCTATAGTGAGAGGTCTCCTAGCTAAGCTCACAGCCCATACTCTTTATTGTTTTTCTTACAGTAACCTGACAAAAGTTTGCATCTGAAAATACCACCTGTATGCAACTGGCAATAAAACAACACCTCAGGGTGTTTCGCACAATATTTTATGATTCCTGCTGTCTTCCATAACTGAACCCCACAACAAGGATGTTGTGTCAGAGCAGTCACATTTTACCATATCAGTTCTGTTTTGAAGTGGCCTACTTTTTCAGCATTCAATACTGAGGCAGGGAGGCCGTTGAGCCATAGTGGTGCCCTATAGACAAAGGAATGCGTGCCAGGCTAGTCCTTCTTGGGGGAATGCTGAGGGTGTTGCATGAAATGCTTCTAGTCTGGTGAGGGGTGTGCATTGACTGTATTAGTCTGGAGACCTGGAGGGCTTATGTTAAGTATTGTCTTCTTCCCCAGTAGGCATACCTGGTACATAATTCTCACTCTGAGAGAGAGCCAGCCTAACTGGTCCTATAGATTGCTAGTGTGGGTGAGTTTGCCAACCCCGAGCACCAGCCTACATTCCTTATTCATGACCATGACCGTCCTATCAAATGCCATCAGCGACCACTCCCCCACCTTTTGCACATGGTCTTGACACGGGATACATATTCCATCAAGGCTCATCTCTTTTAGGAACTTTGCTAAGGTGGATGTGGAGGTGCTCTATGCTGATCTAAGGGGAATAAACTGGTCAGAGCTATTGTCTATTAAGGATGTTGACCCAGCACTGGGATTCCTCATTGTTGCCATTGCCTCCATACTGGACAAACACTTCCCAGTCACAACTTGGCAAATCAGAGATGGTAACACCAAGTGGGTCACCAAAGAATTGGTTGCCCTCATGAAACTACATGGCAAAGCATGGACTAATTACAAATCAGGACCCTCTACATGTCAATGGACTGAATAGAGGAGTCATAGGAACTTATGCAAGCGGAAAATCAAACTCTTAACATCATTTTTTAAGTCCCAACAGGTTCTTAACCTAGGTAACCCCAGCTGTTTTTGGTCAGCTATGAATACCATTCTCAAACTGGCAAGAAAAGATAGTGGTATTTTCCTAGCCATGGAAACAAGAATACAATCTGAACCGGAAAAGGTAGCCAACATTCTAAATGAAAAGTTCTCTAGTCTTGAAGCTTACTTAGCACAGCATCCATCTGATACTCAAGAACCCAGGACACCATGTAAGATGGATAGTTGCCCTCCTTTCTATTTTAGCATAACATCTCAATCAGAGATATATCATTTTCTGCAGGCACTGCCCAACTTGGAGAGTGCAGGTAGTGATGGACGTCCCCCAAGTTCCTAAAACTAGCCCCTGCAGTTATTGCTAACCTACTTTCCTATGTCATTAACCATTCTTTGTCTACTTCTACCATCCCATCTATCTGGAAGGAAGCAAGAATTTGTCCCCATCTATAAATCGGGGGACCCTCACCTTCCGGATAATTTTAGACCAGTATCCATTTTATTCTATATGAGGAAAATACTCAAAAAAGGTGGTATACCGTCAGTTGACCAAACATCATGAGGTTTATGCTACGCTGTCTGCAGATCAACATGGCTTTAGAAAGGGATTTAGTATGACTGCAGCAACTGTGAAATTTTCAGACCATGTACTCAGGGAAGCAGGTAGGGGAAATCTCACAGGGACTATATTCATTGACTTATCTAAAGCCTTCAATATGGCTGATCATGGGGTTCTGTTCAAGGAACTGACAAACCTTGGGCTCTCCATTGATTCAGAAGTTGGTTTCATAGGTACCTTGAAAATAGAACTCAAATGGTCTACTTAGTGGGTGTACTATCCAGCCCTCTACCAGTTCTCACAGGAGTCCCCCAAGGGTCGCTATTAGGTTCCCTATTACACTCTCTTTTTGTTAAACTACTACTTTCTGAACAATATATTAGTAAGGGTATTACATATGCGGATGACCTGATCTTATACCACAGTGATAATACTCTCTCCAGGCTTCTCACACCTTGAATAGGGACTTATCCTCAGCAGCCAACCGATTCACCCTTCAAAGGCTCATTGTTAATGCTAAAAAAACTAAGTGCATGCTGTTTGGGTCTAAACATAGGTTAACCAAGTATGCCTTTTCACAACTTAACTTACTCAACATTCGGTCTCTGGACGGATCCTTACTGGAACAAGTGACTGAGTTTAAATATCTGGGTGTCACTCTCAACCCCTCTCTTACCTTCAGTTCCCACACTGGCTTAGCACTAAAGAAGGTAAATCAACTCCTAGCGGTGTGCTTCCATCTTAAACACCTCATGTCCCCTGAAGCAAGATTAGCCATGGGGAAGAGAACTCTCCTACATATTCTAGAACATTGCTCTCCAATAATATCTCTAGCCTCTCCTCTGCTCCTCATTCAGTTGAACACGGCCTACAACAATATTTGTAGATTTGTTCTCCAAGCTCCCTTCCATACCCACCATTGCCAGTTGTATCAGACTCTTGATTGGCTCTCTCCCCAGGATCATAGGGAACTACTGTTTGGCTCTTTACCTTTAAGATTCTGCAAGCAGGAATTAAATCTCCACTGTCTGATTTACTAAACTTTAATATAAATAGGAGGGAATTATGGTTCCCAGCTAGCTGCCTCCTAGTAAGTACCAGGTATTCATTGGCATGGGTCATAGAGCCTTTTCCTATGCAACTCCCAAACTGTAGAATTCCCTCCTGGAAAATCTGCATGCACTTGTCTCTCCTCTTACCTTCAGAAAGCACTTTTTGGAAGCCTTATCATCTAGGACACATTGTAACTGCCTATCCTAGCTCTCAGGTGATGTTACCGGGTGGCCGGCCTAATCTCTGGGTCCTAACTTAAACTGGTCTCAAGTCTATGCAATCTAATCTAACCAATTTATGTTAGTAGGAAAATGTTGTATGTTATTTATTATGTTTTTTGTTCCTAATATGATTGCTGCACTGATTTTCTTTTATCATGTACCATTCATATCTTTCTCTTTTAATGCTGAAACTGCTATCCTGTGTACCTTGTGTCATCTTTATTACTGCTGCAACTGTAATTATGTGTCCATCTGCCATCTAGATGGTGCAGGTCGTGCCTCAAAAAGGTCCTTGGACCAGTGTACTTACCTGGATACCAAAGAAATAAATAACAAAATAAATAAAATCCTGATTCTGTTAAGCAAAGTGTTCAAGGCTACACTATACTATATACAATTACAATCCATACAGGTATATCATGATCAGTGAAGGCTTTTGTTGGGCCACCATTGTATCCAATTACCAAGTTTGGTCTAGCAACCACCAGAGATTCCTCTCTCACCAATCTGCTATGGATATACATCTGGTTCTGCCCTTAAACATTTCGCTTCTGGACTCTGTGACCAGCAGCAGGCAATATTAGAAATGCCCTGCCAGGTCACAACTTATCCAGGTGGCGCACTCTGCTTGTTGGGCTATATCAGATGTATCTATCCTCTTTAGGCTGTCTGGAGACCTATCTTAGTGGCAACCCATCCACCTTTGGCAATAATGCCACTTTCTGGATCCAACTACTATCCATACCATTGCATCATGTCCAGTTAGGCTTTCTTTGGGCCACTATAGCACCTAATCACAAGAGTCTGGTTTAACAACTACCAGTGAGTCCTCTCTCACCAATCTACTGGAGTGCACACTTGATTCTACCCTTGAGCACCTTTGCCGCATCTGGACTCCACGACCAATAGCGGTCAATGCTAAGTAACACCCAGCCAAATCCTGAGAGGGTCCCAGGTGTGCTCCACCCCAAATTCAATCCTAACCCTGCTGAATTATACCTGATACCCACATTTGGTTAATCATCTAAAAAGGGCTCCTTAGAGACTCCTTAAAACAATTATAATCTACCAATTAGAAGTACTATAGCCAGCCCGCCGGCACAGCAGAAAAATGTATCACTGCAATGCGGGTGCCCCGAGTTCTGGAACAAGCTTGGGACACTTGAGGGCCAGCTGGATTGCACTGAGCGGCCATCACATGCACTCAACTCCCGGGGGGAAGGGGGTATTATGACTCCAGTTTGGGGTTCCCGGTGACCACGGGACTCTCCGTTACTGGAGCACCAGCTAGTGTTTCACTGGGGGGTGGGTTGCATGCATGATGTGGGTGTGTCGTAGTGTCCATTTGACCCACACCCCACCATAACAAAAGAAAAAATCCTCCACGCAAATGACGCCTCCCACCCGCGGCATTTGGGACCGCCAAGACTGTTACCTGGCATTCCCAGAGTTAAAAAGGGGTCTGTGGCTTTGGGGGCTAGACCCTGGGGGTAATCCAGGTGGCACTGAAGTGGAGGACGCCGTGGTCAGCTTACCGGATGTAGAAGCTGAAGGGGGGTGCTGTGAGAAGTCTAAAAGCATATAAGTTTAAAACAAAAAAAAGTACTATGAATTCCCCTTATAGTCAGCTATGTAATCTTTTCCAGTCAGTGGATACATAACTCCACCATAAATACTTTCCCTACCTAGGTGCATGAGTATTTTCACAAAAGACAAAACCTAGTTTAATAACAAGAAATAGACATTAAACAAATGTTAAACATTAAATTATTCATCACCAATATTTGTTATCAAGCATAATATGGTGAGCATATATGATTTAAATTGCTCAGTAGTTGCTTATCTTTTGCCTCAAACAAATAAAAGATTGTGATAGCAGCTTGCAGCCAGGAATAAGAACAATGCAGCCCAGGCCCGTAATATGGTAATTCCATGTGCATATTGAGGCATCAGAGAGAAGTTCTTCTCAATAGTTTTGACCTTTGATGAAAGTCTTTAAACTCAGCAGTAATTCAGATAAATTGAAATGGGGTTCAGATTATTAAAACTAGCATGAGCCAGCTACCTGTACAGCATTAAATTCAATTTAGGCTGACAGTCTGGTTATTCAAAAAAAAAGTCAGAGTTTAGCTGCAGGCCAGTGCATCATATTTAGTTATTAGTAGTCCTAGAATCCCCCTTTATCTGAAAGAACATTTTCCAAAACCTTACAGCTCCAATGTTCTGCTCACTAATCACAGCAAGCAGTGGGGGAGTTTGCCACTCAATAGACCCAATTAAACCATTAATGTTTAGAATGTTTTACCTATGGACCGAGTTGTTTCACTGCCCATGGTCCTTTAGAACTGAAAATAGTGTACCTTTGAGGCTAAAATGTAATGAAAGCCAGGACTATGATTGAGTTTCTCCACTCTTGAGCTCCAGGAGTCTGTTGCTTTGTTTCATATGGAGCACATTCAGTTGACTTTTTACTGGGGAATCCTCAGTGGGCTCCAGTCAGGCAGGACTCCACACCTGTTGAAACCCAGAGCTTTCCTCTCCAATTCCCAAGCTTCCATCTCCTTCTGTAATGCTCACCTGTGGATTAAACAAGAAATAATCGCTCCACTGACTGTAGTAACTCAAACATAAAATTTGACAAAAATAAGCCCGCCAAAGGCAATAATGGCATACCTTTTGTAAAGTGGGAAAAAGACCGTCAGCACACCCAGTGCAATTCCACTTTCACTGCACTTTCTCCGGAGTCACCTTGGATCCAAGCAAACATAGGTAACAAAGGTAATACAAGGCTTTTTAGACTTTCATCCATTTTACCTGTCATTTATAAAAACTGTAGAATCATTTTTTTCTTTATAATAATCTAAGTTTGTTTAAAATGTAGTCCTATTTTGACTTCCTACCACTGTCAGTAGCAGCGAATTCCAAATTGGGACCACTCTTTGAGTGTACCAGTTTTTTCCTTTTATTGAATTCCATTTAACTGCTCTTAATTGTAATATGTGAGCTCTTGTATTATAATGCTGCACTTCTAGTTCTAAACCCAAGTCATCCCATAGTGTCTGGTCTGTGAAAGCTCTGTAGAGCAGACACATATCGCCCTTAGCCTCCTATAGCTAAAGGGGTACAAGTTTAGTGCCTCCAATCTGCTCTTGTATTGAAAATGCTGCATTCCTTCAATAGATCTTGTGACACTTCACTGCAACCCCTCCAACCTATCTACATCCTGTTTCCTATACGGAGCCCATGCCTGGGCACAGTACTCCAATTGTGACCTCATGAGTGAGCCATACAGTGGGATCAGTACCTCAGGGCTTCTACTCCATATATGTCTTAGGATACAGTTTAGTGTACCATTTGCCTTTTTAACTACTTTATTACACTGTGTGTTAAAGGTCAGATCATTACTAATTATTACCCCAAATCCCTTTCCTCAACTGTTACTTCCAACAAATGATTTTCTAATGCATATGACCAACCCAAGTTCCTCCTTCCCATGTGCATAACTTAACATTTGCCAATGTTCAGTGGTAGTTTATGGCTATGGGTCCATTCTTGTATATAATCCAATGCCTCCTGGAGTGCCCTACAATCTTCTGTCTTATCCACTATTGCCCGTAGTCTGTAATCATCAGCAAACTTTGTTGTCCATACTTTTTTACTATCATATCTCAGCATTGACAGAAATATATTGAACAGACAGGGCCCCAAAACAGAGCCCTGCGGCACCACGCTAGTCACTGCAGTCCACTCCGAGAGTATCCCATTTACTGACACCCTCTGTCACCTCTCATTCAGCCAAGACGTTATCCATTTAGTGATTTTTATGTTTAGCCCTGTATCCCGTAATGAGGAAATTAATTCACTGTGGGGTAACTTGTCAAAGGCTTTGGAAAAGTCGAGGAACACCACATCCACTGCCTGCCCTGCATCCAGTGCCCTACTAACTCGTTCATAGAAAGTCAGTAAATTAGTCTGGCAAGATCTAGTCTTGGTAAACCCATGTTGTGATGGGGCACACATATTTTTTTCTTCCAGATGTGCCAATATCAAATTCTTTAATATACTTTTCAGTATCTTGCCCAAAACAGAGGTCAACTTTACTGGTCTATAGTTTGCCGGGTTGGTCCTAGGTCCTTTCTTAAAGATCAGGATGACTGTTGCCTCCCTCCATCCCTTTACTACCTCTGCCTTGTCTACCAAAGATTGAAAAATAAATGCAAGGGGAGGTGCTATTTGGTTTGCTAATTCCTGAATAACTCTAAGATGTATACAGTCTGGTCCCGGTGATTTATTTTTGTTCATTTTCTGTAGTCTACTCTTAACAGCCTGGGGATTAAATTTGTATTTGACTCTGTGACTCATTTATGACATTTATGTCATGTGTATGACTGATCTAGGATTGAAAACTGAACTAAAATAGTTAAGTGTTTCTGCAGTACCTTTTGGATCTTGTATCCTTCCATCAGTGTCCTTAAAGGGGCCAATTAATTTATGGTTACCTTTTTTATTATTTATATAAGAATAAAAGGACTTCTACTTGTCACTAGTATCCTTTGCCAGTTTTTGCTCATAATCCCTTTTTGTTTTTTTTATTTTGCTCTTGACAGTTCTTTTTCCCTTTATTTGATTTGCTTTTCTATGTCTTTAACCCTTCTTATTTTCTTGTACATTTTATTTTTTGCATTGATGTGTTTTTTTTAGTTCTGGGGTCATCTAACCCATAGTAGCTGTGCACTCTAAGAAGTCCAGCATTAGTCTTTACATGCTCTATGGTAAAAACAAAGGCTCAAAAAATGTATCCACACAATCCCACCTTTGACTGCCGGTGTTTAACTCCAGGTCTATATTAAGGCAATGCTCAAAGCGGCTTCTATTTTCAGTAAAACACACACATCCATGAACAAAAGCTGAATTTCTGCAGGCCGCTATAATCAAATACATTTCCAAATACTATGCCCCTGAAAAAATGCAAGTCAAAACTAACCTGAAGACTGTCCGAACCTGGAGCTCTGAGGGGTGGAGCAGCACCGCAGTCATCTTGCTGCTCTGCCCCCCCAACCCCACTCAGCTGAACCACATTCCATGCATTCTTCAACCCCAACACTGTGTTTGTCCCTACCACTTCCACTGAAAGACTGTTCCAGGAATCCACCACTCTTTCAGTGAAGAAGTACTTCCTCACATCTCTCCTGAATCTACCCCCTAACTTCTTATCATGTCCCCTTGTCCTTGAGCACCTTTTTTTTTTTTTAAATACATCCCTCTTGTTCCTTATTTACCTCCTGTGAGATATTTAAAGGTCTCTATTATATTCCCCTCTCCCTCCTTTCTTCCAGGGTATACATATTTAGGTCCTTAAGTATCTCCTTGTAGGGCTTCTGATGCAGACCCTGCACCATTTTAGTTGTCTTCCTCTGTACCACCTCCACCCTGTCTATGTTCTTCCAGAGATGTGATCTCCAGAACTGGACACAGTACTCTAGGCAGGGTCTTACTGGTCATCTATGCAGAGGCAATACCATCTCCCTCTTTCTGCTGGGAATAACCCTCCCTATCCATTCCAGTATCCCACTAGTCCTTCCAACTGCCTTGTTGCACTACCTGACCACCTGTAGGTCAATGAATATAATTACCCTCAGGTCTCTTTCCTGCTTGGTGGTCGTCAATGCCACTCCTCCCATTTTGTACTCTGCCCCTAGGTTTCTGTGCTCCAAGTGCATTACTTTGCACTTTTTTGGTTTGAACCCCAGCTGCTATAACTTTCATGACTCCTCACATTTTCTCAGTCTCTGCTCATCCTTTACACACACACATACACCACACACACACAGAGTGACCACCCCACACACACACACACACACAGAGTGACCACCCCATTGTAGGTTTTGATGTCATCTTCAAACAGGCAGCCTTTTTCTTCCAGCTCTTCTGCAGTGTCACTTATTAAGACATTAAAGAGAACCGATCCCAGCACTGGTACGTGAGGCACCCCGTTGGTCACCCACACTTCCTAGAAATGAACTCCATTTACCACCACCCTCTGCCACCTATCCCCTAACTAATTTCTTACCCAGTTTACCACCAATGTACCCACTCCTAAGCTACCCAGCTTGCTTACTAGCCTCCTATGTGGAACGGTGTCAAAAGCCTTACTGAAATCTAGGTAGACCACATCCACTGCTCCACCTCAATCTAATTCCTTGGTCACCCAGTCAAAAAAAATCTATCAGATTCAATTGACATGACCCCCCCACCAACACCCACCCCCATGAATCCATGGTGCCTTGTGTCTTTGACCCACTGAATTCAAGATATTCCATACTCCTGTCCTTCAGCAGTGACTCTATTAACGTTCCCACCACCGATGTCAGACTAAGTGGCCTATAATTGCTAGCCTCTTCCCTGCTACCCATTTTGTGAAGTGTGACTACATCTACCTTCTCCAGTCCTCCAGAAGCACTCCTTTTTCCAATGGGACTGCCAGAGGTGCAGCCAGTACCTCTGAGCTCCCTCAGTATCCTTGGATGCACCCCATCTGGTCCCATTGCTTTGTCCACTTTCAGATTAGTGAGTCTCTTCAGGATATCAAGTACTTAATGATTGCAAATAACTGCACACATTAAGATCATGTAAAGAATGTTGAGATAGCACATCCACATGTCCCTTTCAGTGGGGCTTCCTGAGCTACTGGAAGACATCTGTCATTTGAAATGTTGTTGTTTTTTTTTTGTTTGTTTGTTTATTTCATCTACTGTGCCATGCTGAAACACTATGCAAGGAGCATCACTGGGCTAAGTAAAAATGTCCCAACTGGCATCACAATGTCTTGAGGTACCCCTTACCTAGAGTACTTACCTATCCCTTCTTTTAAGAGGTAGTCTTTTATGTTTAAGGTCATTTAGAAGACAAGACCCTCAGTGCAAAAGCACTGAAGGAAGGGATGCTCAGGAAGGGCACTGGCAATAAAGCAAACTATCAAAGACGTACAAAATTACATATACACCACTGAAGCAAAGCATCAAGAGAAGTGTATGAAAATCATAAGGAAGGAACTAATGCTGTCTTGGCTTTAGGCAGAACTGGAAGGCCATGCAAAAAATCTGCAAAGACTGAAAGCAGAATTCTTTTAATGTTGTCTATTTTGGGGGGACTGGATGACCTTATTTCAAGCACTGAAAAACAGTGAAAAACTAGGTTACCTGCCAGTGCTGCTACTGTGCATTCCCAATTGATCAGAGGCTGCAGGGAAAAATGTGTTGGGCCCCCAAGAACTGACCCTGCTTGGATCCCACAAAATATAAAGCAATTGCTCATTACTTTATTAGTATGTGCCAAACAAGGGATGAAGAGCTGGCAGTTAATCAGTTTGCAAGGTAGCATGAATTGTAAACCTAGAGCTAGTTAAGATACAAGGTTCATTTTTTTGTTGACTCACTATTCACCTATCTCATTCTCTCTCTCTCTCTCAACAGTTAAACAGAAATTCTAACTTATCAGGCTTAAAAGAGAAAGCCTGTCTGATAGGAGTGAGTGTTCTTAGACCCCCCGAGACAGACGTGTTTGAAGAGGTTACCTTAGTTACATATTAGATTTCTGTCTGCTGTATGATTGTTTTAACTATATTTTATATGTCCTCCTGACATCAAGGATTGTAAGATAGTAAGACTGCTCTTAGGTTTGACAAGCCCTGAAAGGAATAACAGCATCATGCTGATTAGATTTCAAGAGACAAAGCTGCCATTGGAAGACAGAAGACAAACTCTGTGAGATCCTGACAGATTAATTGGCCAGAAAAGAAAGTGAAGAATAAGAGAGAGCTTAGCAAATCCCTACAGCCTAAAGGATATTGATCCATTCCTGGACAGGAAAAAAAAGGTATGTCTTGATCCTCAGTGGGGTAGCAATAACTTCTGCCACTGTGGCCAGAAAATACAGCAGAGTGCCCCATCGTCACATGCAGAGTACCCCACACCTGCAGCAACCACAGAGTGGGTTGCACCAGCCCTTCACACCCTATCATTCTGCGCACACGCATCTACATAGCTGGGCAGGCAAGGCTCACACATGGGGAGCACGGACATCCTCGGCATGATCACCAGTGGGTTTTGCATGTCACACTGGCAGCACAGAGGATGACAATGCTACACCAGAAGAAAAATAGCTGTAGAGTCTGGATGCCCACCATGGCCAACCACAACAGACATTTTTTGGGACCTGACTGACTCCACAATCTCTTGTCCTCATCCCTTCAAGATGGCATGGAGGGCTGGGATCTGTAACTTTCAGACTGAGTGAATGATTGACATTTAAAAGGTTACTGCCCATGGGGCCTCCTGATGGCCCTGTGGCAGCACCTCATGATGTTGTGCTAGCAACCCAGGTTTGAGAACAAACTCTGGAGTTGTCACTGGGCTGGCAAAAGCTGGTAAGAATGCTGCCCATGGCAGTGTACCTCAGAGGGGAGAGAGTGTAGCAACCGCTGGCAGTGGGTCAAGGGAGCTTCATCCTTCCATCAAGGGACGTCTACATGCATGCAATCTGATATATACATCTGCATGCCATGGGTTGGTTGAAGGATCAAAGGAACAGGAAGAAAAGTGCACAGAGAAACTGACATCTGCCAAGGGTGATGTAAACAAAGCTGGTTCCATGCACTGGTAGCCACGGTGCTATATCGGGCAGCCAGACCAGAAATAGTGGAAATACAAAACAAGATCACATGTACTCACCAGAGATGGGTTCAGGGCTCGCCCCTTGAAAGAATATGAATGCCCACAAATTCAAGCCCTTCAAATGGTTTATTTCAGAAAACAGTGCAGTTCAAGAATAATTGGTAATACTAAACAGTGTAAAACAGGTGTGGGCCTATGCCTCATAGATCAGTCAATCCCAGATGCCCCAGTGCTTGACTCAGACAGCTTCATAAGGGGGTGGGGTCTGAGTGCTAATAGAATATCTTTATACCTGTGCTGGGCTTACCTACAGTGGTAACCCTTACAAATGCCAGGAAAAGGGTGCCAGAAGGAGAGACTCCTTAAGGCCAATTTAATTAGAAGTGCTTGTGTACAATGTGAAGAACATCAAAATTAAAAATGCAAAACAAGTTTATTACATACATACAAAGTAAATATATGCTCAGTCCTCCGTGAAAGCTACAAGGAAAAGTTACATCATAAAGCTGTACCTATGTTAAAAAATTTAGCAGGTACAAAATGTAAAAGAAAATCCTTGTGATGATACCCTGTAATAGGATTGGGGAGAGGTTTGGGGGAATATTTGTGATTTGTGTCATCACAACTCCTCCCCCCCACCTCCTTCCCTGATCCTTTTACAGGGTGCCATCACAAGTATTTGATTTTGCATTTAGTACCTGCTATATTTTTTAACATAGGTACAGCTTTACAATGTAACTTTTCATTCTGGCTTTCATGGAGGATTGAGCATACCTTACATTGTATGTGTGTGTGTAATAAACTCATTTTGTATCTTTTCTTTTAGTGTTTTTTTTCACATTGCACACAAGCACTTCTATTTAAACTGGTCTTACTTTGAGAATTCTCTCCTCCTAGCACTCTTTTCCTGGCATTTGTAAGGGCAACTACTGCAGGTAAGTCTGCACAGGTATAAAGGTATGCTGTTAGCACTCAGACCCCACCCCCTGATGAAGCTCTCTGAGCGAAGCGTTGGTGTGTCTGGCACCAACCGGTGTATGAAGTACAAGCCCACATCAATTTTACACTGTTTTCAGTTACCAATTGTTCTGGGACACACCTTTTTTCTGAAATAAATGGTTTGAAGGGTTTGAATTTGTGGACATTCACATTTTTCCATGGAACAAATCCTGATCACATTTCTGGTGCATGCACTTTGTATATCTGCCATGGATGAGAATGCTGGCACACTCAGGCTCACCATGCCTGCCAAACCGCCATGCCAGATACATACCTGGGGGAATGCCTCTCTGTTAGCCCCACCATGGGGAACAAATCATAGGGGACCTTGAGGCTGGGTGGGTTAGCCAATGGGGTGGGTGATGGCTGAACCCTGAAACAAGGTTACTTACTGGAGAATAAACTCCTACAGTATATAGGAGAAACAAGTCATTGCCCATATTGGGATATGTCAGGTCCTTGGAGGACTGCTGTATTACACAATCAACTGCTTGATGCAGAGCAAGGGATCCACTCGTGCCTTGACATAGACATCCAATTGGATTCCCAGTGTCCTGCCTCGCTCCACCCCCTGGAACAACCTCAGCCACTTTGCATGCTACTCTGTGTACAAATCAGCAAGGACAGGGACTGTGGATTCAGCTATGTGTGACTAAGTCTGGGGGCATGTGTGCTGTGCACCTAGATAAATGTCTTTGGTGCATATCCAAGCCTTTATTGTGGATCAAGCTCTGAGTGTTGATGGCAATTAGGGTCCTGCAGAATGTATTAATGTTAAACATGGATAGTCTAAAAAAAAATACGTGTCAAGGAGGGAGCAAGGATATGAATGATTTTAAGACTAATTTGGATGAATATTGTATAGGTAATGGAATAACTGGGTATAGTTATTAATTATAGGACAGCCTTATGGACAAATTGTCTTCTCTGCTCTGTGTTTACCTATAAGACCTATGAGACCTGTAAGAAATATTTTACGTAAAGTCTTACATACATTAAAACATTGCTGACACTCACTAAGCTGTAAAGGATGCTACATACAAAATTAGTTTTAAGCACCAGTTTATGTTCAAATATTTTTGTATATTTCATTATGCTCTGTTTCAACCCCGATGTTGACTGCTGCTACTGAGTTTTGCTTCCAAATCCATTTATGTAATACTATATTTCATTTTGTTTTCACCAAGTTAGGGCTCAGGTTTTTAGCCAACAATCCTGGCAAGGCAAAGCAAGTTATTTATAAAGTGCCCTTTGCCAACAGCTCAGGGCCTTATACCTAATTTAAAATTATAAACATAAACAATCAGAATCTGGAAATGCCAGGTTAAAAAGATGGGCTTTAAGAGTTGATATAAAGCTCTCAGCAGTCAAGCACCATTAAATATATAGGCTATGTTAGTCTAAATCTCACTAGCTGGGGAGGGGCTGCTGAAATAGGTAGGTTTTAAGTCATCTTTAAAAGGTCTCCACCATGCCAGCAGAGTGGACACTCCCTGGAAGGGAGTTCCACAGCAGTGAAGCCTCGACCCCAAAAGCTCTGTCCCCTGTTTCAGATGGGATGATGGAACAACAAGCAGGTCAGTACTGGTGGAGCAGAGAGGTCAGGTTGGGAGGTAAGAACCCAGGAGATCTTTCAAGTAGTCAGGTCCCAAACCACGCAATGCATTGTATGTTAACAAGCATCTCTTGAAGGTTATGTGCCACTACAAAGGCAACCAGTGCAGCATATGCAGGACTGGCATGATGTGGTCCCTCTGAGAAATTCTCATCACCAGCCGTGCTGCAGCATTCTGGACCAATTGCAGGCATTGAATTAAACCTCCAGATGGCCCTAAGTACAGAGCATTGCAATGGTCCAACCTGGAAGTAACAAAAGCATGAGGATTGTTGCCAGGTCAGCAGGAGTCAGATATAGTTTGAACCTGGTGATATTTCAAAGAAGGTAAAAGCCAGATCAGACCACTGCCAACACCTGCTGGTGCAGTGTCAGCCTGTGATCCAAAATGACCCAAAATGACCCCAAGATTCTTAACCGCATCAAAAGCAACAAGAATTGGCCACCCAACATAGGAAGCACTACCACATCTCCCATCACTGAGGCACCCTGTCAACTTGGCTGAAGTACCATGACTTCTGTCTTTCCTGAGTTGAGACATAGCCAGTTTGAGGCCATCCAGTCATTTATCTCAGCAAGATATCACCCCAGCAGGAGGACACATGGTCCTTACTGGGAGAACAAGACAGGTAAGGCTGAGTATCATCTGCAAAGCAGTGAAACTCAACTCGTACCATCTAATCTCCCCAAAAGGCATCATGTACAGAAAGCAACACAGGAGCAAAGACTGAGCCTCAAGGGACCCTACAGAATAGCTCAGAAGCCTTAAAGATAACATTTCTTAGAGCGACCTGCTGCATTCTCCTGCTTATGTAGGATTCAAACCAGCACAAAACAGTGCTAGTGATACCCATGTAGGTCCTCATGTGATCCAGCAGCACCCCCGTGGTCAACTGTGTCAAATGCTGACAAGGAATCGAGAAGGACCAAGATAGAACATAGTCCTCCATCCCTCACCAGTAGGAGATCATAGGACACTGGGACAAGTGCAGTCTCAGTGCTGTGGTAGAACCAAAAACCTGACTGAAAAGGTTCATAGATGTTATAACTCTCCAGGCAATCCACACGTTGATCAACCACTACCTTCTTGATAACCTTCCCCAAAAAGTGAAGGTTCAAAACAGGTCTGTAATTCACCAGAATGCCAGGGTTTAAGTAAGGCTTTTTTTAGGAGAAGTCTGACCACTGCATTTTTCAGAACAGATGGAAAAACACCTTTTCTCAAGGAGCCACTGACAGTCATGGTAATCTCCAGACCCAGGCATTCACTGCAGTCCAAAAGCAGCCAAGTTGGTCCCGAGCCCAGTATACAGCAGGTGGGACACAAAATAGAGCTCACCCAGAGCACCTTATCATCCAAAACTGGCCGAAACTTATTCCAAGTGGGCAGATCTACATTACCAGAAGGTAGGCCATGGTCGGCCCATGACAGGTCACTTGAAGAGATGTAAGATCTAGTGGAGGACACCTTGTCAGAGAAGAATTTGCTGAACTCTTCACACTTATCTGCTGAAAAGGCTCTAATAGACCGTAAACAGGATTTAACAATCTGTCTATGATGCAAAAGAGCTGAGCTGGCCAATTCTTCCCTGCAGTAATTGACCTTGACAGGAACTCTTGTCTTTTTCATGTCAATTACCCATTAATGCTCACCTTAGTGAGTTTTCAATGCCAGTCTGTCCTCAGACCATGACCTTCTCCAAGAACGCTCCAACTTCCATCCCTTAGTCTTCAACCAATGAAGCTCAGCACAGTACCATAGTGAACTGTGATGGGATGTCAAGGGATGAATGTGGCAAGGTGTCAGGGAGTCTAAGGCAGCCACAAGAAGTGTATTACAGTGCTCCATGGCCTTCTCAACCTCCTGAGCACAAGCAAGCTTCATACCAAAGATGTCTGGTACCTCCTGATGTTTAAGAGGCTCCAAATTATGCTTTGGATGGTACCAGACAATCTCCATAGGAGGGGTCTTAAAACAGGGGGTCCCACAAAGGAACAACACCATATGATGATCCAACAAGCTGACCAAATCAACCATGACTGATGTCAAGTCGTGATGAGAAGATCAGATCCAAACT
The DNA here is from genome assembly GCA_016271365.2 of Neoceratodus forsteri. NCBI lineage: Eukaryota > Metazoa > Chordata > Ceratodontiformes > Ceratodontidae > Neoceratodus > Neoceratodus forsteri. Next base: position 887,633,330 of record CM028131.1, on the reverse strand, counting down.
GTGACCATATTGATGTGTTCCAGAGGCAACTGCCTGTGCTAGTCCTAGTGAAGACATCGATTGGAGGAATTGTTGTCCATATTGTGAGGATTCATTGTTGACCTAAGCATTAAAGTCCCTCAGCACTAACAGTCTGTGGGCATCCCACACCTGTTTGGCCATGAAGTCTGTCAGTTCCTGCAGAAATTCACTCCCATAACCTGGAGGATGGTACATGAGAATGGTTCTGCCACTAACACCTGGATCGTATCTAACTGCCACATATTCAAAGGCAGCAAGCAAAAAGAACTGGCACCAGTGTTAGCTGAAAAAAAACATTTATTGTGCAAAAGATAGGAATTACTCACAGATAAGCCCAAATAATGCCAAAAGCAGCAGCTGCAGAGATGGGAGAAGAAAATCCCCCAACTGGTTTCACCAAGGGCTTCGTCAGAGGGCGTGTGTGTGTGTGTCTGCTAACTGCCGATGTGCTTTTAGATACAAATGTCACTTAATGTGACAGTACAACACCAATTCAGTGACTATAGTTAAATACTAAATGTTACAAGAATAAATTACTCACATATACTATAAGCACAAAAAAGACAGATAAAGAAACACTAAAATGATCAATTGCTTACTACATAAATATGGACAGTGTTTGGAAATAGGAGAAAAATCATTATAAAAGAGAAAACTGTGTGAAGGTCTAAAAGGTCTTCAAAATATTTCTCCATACTTTCAGTTAAATTCTGCACATCCAGAGTAGTCCAAATGTAGATGTGGGGGTCCTAGAGGGCTAGAGAAAGGCTAGTAAAAACAGAGGTGAGAGAGAGAGAGAGAGCAAATTATTTATCAAGACAAACCATTTTTATATACTGACAGTCTTGTACCTAAATCCTGTTTTTCTTATTCAAAATTGTGGATTCAGTTCTGTCATTTAACCCAGGAGCCAAAAGAGCTCAGAACTGTATAATCCACATTGTTTCCCTTCGAAGTGTAAGGGCATTAAGATCCCCTCCTACCCAACCTGACTCGTTCTATTCCACAGAACTTAAGTTTGTGGATACTTCTCCCTTCTTGGGAACAAATATGACTGGTCAGGGCATTAGTACACTCATTCTTTTCTGTCCTACATAAATGTTCACCTATTCGAACTTTGAATGCACGTGACGTCTTAGCCACGTAGAATGCTCCACAAGTGCAGGTTGCTAAGTGCACATTTTCAGTATCACAGTTAATGAAGGATCTTAACATGAAAGGTTTGGTTGCATTTACACTTGTGAAACTTGGAGTTTTTGAAACATTTTGGCAGAACTTGCAGCGCCTGCATTGGAAAGTGCCATTGGGTAATGGCGGTGACCACGTTTGCACTGCAGGTCTTGGGTCATATACTGGCTGAAAACTATGGACAAGTCTGTCATTAAGATTTTTACCCCTTTTGTGTACTATTCTAGGTGGATTATCTGTGCAGTTTTAAGGATTGTGTCAAACTTCAAAACCAGTTTTTATTGATTACTTCCTTATTTTTCCACTCTGCCTACAGTATGTAGTCACATAATTAAACTGGGATGAGTTGCTGTTGTCATTATGAGCCCTAGGGCCCAGTAGTGTCATTCTTTCTGTGGTTCTAGCCTGTGTCAGAGCATGTTCCAAAACCTCTGCCCTATAACCCTTAGCTTCAAATCTATTGTACAGTTCCATACTGCAAGACTCAAAACCAGCAACATTGCTACAACTTCTCCTTACTCTTAGGAAATGGGATTTTGGAATGTCTTCTATGGTGTGGTGTGGGTGACAGCTGGATGAGTGAAGCAGAGTATTTCTATCCATGTCTTTGCTATATAAATCAGTGCCAATAGTGCCTTCAGAAAGTTTTGTTATTTGTAGATCTAAGAATGTTATACTTTGTTGGCTGGCCTGAACTGAGAAACATAGATTTGGATTGCCTTTTTCCAGATAATTTACAAAGTCATTCAACAAATCCCTGTCCCCCCGCCACACCAATAGTATGTCATCTGTATTTCACCTTCATAGGTCAATCGTATCATCAAAAGGGTTGACCTCGGGGTCATAGACTGTTTCTGTTTCCCATTTACCTAAGTAGAGATTTGCTTAGTTGGGTGCAAATGTGGTACCCATTGCTGTTCCTTTGAATTTTCTAAATACTAGGGTTTTTGTTGTTTTTTTTTTTTGCTCCTACATATCAACATAAGTGTCATTTATAAAATGTGACCCTAAACGTTGTTTTGTGGAACTACCATGAAAACAGATTTTGGAGGTGGATTTGATAATGACACTTGCTATGTTCATTCAATAAGGGGAAAAAATGTGAGTTTACTCAGTTTACTCTATTCTAAAGGCAGAAGCAGGCACAGGGCCCATCTAGACTGTCTTCCCCACACGGTGTGGCGGAAATTAACCAGTGATGTCCAATAAGTACCTATCCACTGCAGCTTTAAATTTGGTAAAATCCATTATGTCAACTATACTTTGGGGGAGAGAATTCAATAGCCTACAAGCTCAAATGGTGAAGTACCCATTCCTATTACTGGTTGATGCCCACTGTATGCACAGTTGTTTATTGTGAGATTGTAAGTTAGGTAGTTTGGGGGCTACTGAAATATTACATTCCCTACTCAGTGTGCCATCAAGTATAATGTTAAATAATATTAAAAGGTCCTCTCTATGTCAACGTTTTTGTAAATCATACATGTTCAGAGCTTGTAGCCTATCTGGATAAGGTTGCCCTTTTAATCTTGGAATCATCTTTGTGACCCTTCTTTAGATATTATCCAATAGGTTCCTGTCTCTGATAAGGTGTGGGGCCTAAAAGGATGCAGCATAGTCCAGATGTGGTCTGATATATGCCTTATATGGAGGTATAATACATATGTCACTCCTTGTAACAAAGGTCTTGCAGATTGCTCCTATAAGTCTATTCGCTTTTAGTGTGGTCTTTCGACAGTGCTCCCCATGAGTAAGATCCCTATTAATGGTTAACCCTAGATCTGTTTCAGACGTGACTGATTTTAATACAGTGCCTGCCACTTATACCACCCGAGGTTTATACAGGCAGTCGGTTTTTCCAGCAGATTGCGTTTTCCATTTGCCACATACATAGAGTGCAATGGTAAAAATGCTTGTTATAGCACTCTATGCCCTCCTTGTATTTTGGGTAGATTTTGGCTACAGATTCAAAAGTTCTGCATCGCAAAAGTGTGAAATGACATTAAAAGCCAAACAGAAAGCGGGTATAGAGCACTAACTAGAATTTGTATGGGTTGGATCACACGAGCATTTAAAAGGAGAAAAGGAGTGTGGCAGAGCCCTATCACTTGAGGGGGTCTATTTTTTTGCAAGCTGAAGAGAGAATCTGTCTCTGTACGGTGACAGGGTAGGTGTGTCAGAGCACAATTGCTTGAGAGTTCCTACACTGTATTCCTACATGGAATTGCCAAGCACTGGTGCGGTGGGAGCAAAGTTACTGGTGATAGGTAGCAACCGGTCCATGTTAACTGAGGCTTTAATGTCTTTTTCCAGTAATCAGCATGTTGTATAAAAAAACACTGTCTTTGGTTACTGTGACCGCTCCTTATAATGGGCAGAATCTGCTTACACAGATGTGCCCGTTATAAGCGGCTTTGACTGTAGTCCCATTCAGTCTATACGTATAGAGGCAGTTTTTCCTTGCCCAGATGGATCACAGAGCACTTGTCAGTATTGAAAGTCATATCATTAATGATTGCCCGGTTTTCAGTCTTTAATAGGTCCCTAATCAAGGTGCTGTAATTAGTATCATTATCAACTTCGAAACTGAGTTTGGTTTCATCAGCAAATTTGATAATATTGGACTGAATTGTTTTATGCAGGTCGCTAATGAAGATACCAAACAAAACTGGGCCCAATACTGAGCCCTAAGGGACCCCACTACTAACAATGATTTCCTCAGAAAGTGTATCTGTGACCTTTACCTGTTGCATCCTTTCATGAAGCCATTCCTTCACCCACCTGATAATATAGGTATTTAGACCCAAACTTATCATCCTATTAATTAACTTTAAGAGAAGAACTTTATCAAACACTTTTGGAAGTCAAGATAGATCACGTCTACTGGTATACCCTGGTCAAGGCTGCTGCTAACCATCTCATAGAATGTAATAAGGTTAGTGTGCATGAATGGCCTCTTACAAAACCATGTTGTATTGGGTCCCTTAGTCCTTTGGTCTCGATTTCTTTCTCCAACCTGACTTTTAGCAGTCTTTCCATAGCTTTGCAAACTATCGATGTTAGACTAATTGGTCTGAAGTTACCGGCAGTTGTTCTAGTGCCCTTTTTGTGAATTGGGACCACTGTAGCCCTTTTCCAGTCATGGGGGATAGTGCCTGAAATGAGTGACTTATTAAAAAGGATGTTAAGTGGTGTGGTTAATTGGTCAACTTGTTGAAATTGTGGGTTGAAATGTAAAAATATTGCAAAGTTATGAGTAAATGTTTAAAAATGTCAGTTTGTTCATGATTTTGTTTTGTTTCTTCAATTCTGACTTCAAATGTTTATCATAGTCTTTTTATTATACCATCTTATGAACATGACTGGTCTCATGTATAAAGTCCTGCCCAAAATGCCATTTTGCAACACAAGTGTGAAAAGACATTTTGGGCAGGATTTGAAACATGACATGTCATGTTCATGACTTGGGGTACAAAAATGCCTATGTTGAAAATCTGAGATCACAATCTGGTAAAATAGCAAAGGTAGGAGTAAATATTGAAGAATTTCAATGTTTCTTCATAACTTTGTTGAAAATCTGGGCTCAAAATCTCAGAAAATGACACAGTCTTTTTATTACCCCACCTTATGATCAAGACATGTGGAACTTTTGAAATCCTGTCTGAAAGGTGATTTTGCGAAGAAACTGTGAAAACGTGTTTCAAAGGGGGTTTGAAAAATTACCCCTGCCTTGATCATAAGGTGGTGTAAAAAAAGGCTATCTTGAAACTCTGGTATCAAAATCTGGAAAGACAGTAAAGTTATGAGTAAACATTGAAGGATTTCAATGTTGCTTTATAACTTTATTGTTTTTTGAGATTTTGACCATACATTTTCAAAGTCTTTTTATTATCCTTTTACCCCACCTTATGATCAAGACAGGTGAAGTTTAAATCCCTTCTGAAATGTGATTTTCAAATTTTACAGGTTTATGGACAGGGCAAGGGGGAAGGGGGAAGGATCGGGAGGTGGGTGGGATACTTGACAGTGGGAGGGTATTTATTTATCATGGACGGGGCACAGGGAAGGATCAGGAGGTGGGCGGGACACTTGACAATGGGAGAGTATTTAATTGTCATGGACAGGGCATGGGGAAGGAGCACAATCTTCACACAGTAACCTTGGCCAGACCCACCATAAGATTGCAGGTTTGCTTAGGCCTTTCTTTTCCTAGGTCAGCACTGCAGCCTGAGAGTGTAATGGGAAAGTGTGACCAGTGGTGCGTAGCAATGTGGCTGGGTCTGTAAATGGGTGTTGGGGGGGGAGGAGTAGCAGCAGACTGAGCATGACGCTGCTCAGTTGCTTGCTCGTGGCTTCATGCAGATGAAAGGATCAAGCTGCTGTCTCATTGGAAGGGCTCAGACCTTTCAACTACAAGAAGTCTCCAACCCACAAGCACTGAACAGTGTCATGATCAGCCTGGCCGATCATTGTGCTGTCACTGTTGAGTCCACTGCAGCCTGAGCTGTGTTGGATCCAACAGTGACACACCTCCAAAACCACAGTCTTGTATCAAATGTTTGCTGTGAGTGTGTGCATGCAAACATAAAAACAGCTTTATTCATGCACCAACTTAAAGGAGTAGTACACCCTCATCTTGTAAATGTTATTTGTTTCCTTGTCAACAGATAACTCTTTTCATGTAGCTACTGGGCATATATGTGTTTCCCTTAGTTTATTTTCACTGTTCATACCAGTCCCTGTAACTATCCAGGGGGTCTCTATTTTATGGTTTTGAAATCTCACTGTTCCTGAGAGCTGCATTGGTATATGAGATGATGTTCTGTGCATTAGCACATGTTCTGATGAAGGCGTCATTCATAATGTTGAAATGTTAATGGTTCAATGTGATTCTTTGGTTCAGGATAGTCTGTGGAATGGTAAATACTGTTGTATGCATGATTGGAACCACTGTGGACTTTAAAAAGCACCCAAAGCAATTGTGATCACTGAACTTATGCTTGTTTTTCTGTGCTGCTCTTTTGGATTAAAAGTGGAAGTTTCTACATTCATAAGAATTTTGTGGAGCGCTGATCTCTTCTTGCCATTTTGTGGAATGTGCTTTGGAATTGTTTTACCCCGATAAGGGGCACACACATTTGCCATACTAGTTTTCTAGTATAAGTACCAGTCTGAACTTAATTGGAGCTGCACTTGGTTTGTGACTTTTCCAACATTTACAAGATATGAAAGTGTGCTACTCTTTTTTTTTTTTTTTAACATTTAACATTTTCTCACCTTCGCCTGGCTAGCCCCTATCAGACCGACCCCCAACCCCAGCATTACAAGGGCTTACCTTACGCCCAGCCCAGGAGCGGTGCCTGCAGAGAGTCAGTTGCCATCCTGCTGCCAGCAATGTTTTTCCCCACCATTTTTCTCCCAAGGGCCCCGGGAGTGGGTATGCATGCATGTGGAGGCACGCATCAGTCCCACAGCCACAGTAATGGCCCCTTTCCTCCCACCCCATTGGCCTAGTGCCTAGCTCCTCTCTTGGCCCATGCTGTCCCCAGTCTCTACCAGGTGGCAGCCATCAGCTGAGATGACCAATCCCACCTCCCCGGAGAGGAGAGCATGCCTGTTGGCACCTCCATCCAGCTCCCCCCCGTTGCTGACTTCAGACTGCCCGGGCTTGTTCCCGAACCCAGGTCGCTGGCATGAAGTGAGGTTAATCATCCAGCGCCTTAGCCCTCAGCACCACTGGGCCGGGGGTGTGCTACTCCTTTAATAGGCTTTAGCAGAAATCTAGTGATGCAAGAGCGTAAAGCACTAGGTTTATATTCAACTAAAATAAAGGAAATCAGGAAGCCAGTGTCCTAAATACAGCTCCAGGTCAGCTATCTGCTGCTCTGTCTGTCTGCTCCTATACAAACTGGGTCTGCTATTTGCTGTTCTATCAGTTTCCCCTAATAAGCAACAGCAGCAAAGATGTCAGTGTATTCAAATGTCAGTCAGCAACATTATATGGGTGGTAACCTGCGTGTTATACAGTACAGCTTGACCAGTGTACCTGTATGTGTTGATATACTGAGCTGGAGATAGAGAAAAAGGTTGCACACTGAGTTTAGTGTTTGCGGAATTATCCAAATTATCAGGTGGCAAAAACCTGTTCACTGCCATATAAATGTATTCCTGTTTCGTTTGATGTTTTATTTCTGAAGTCCACCTAGATATCAAAGCCTGGACTCAGTGAGAAATTTCTGTTCAGATACATGCTGATTCACTGTACTCAGTCTCCCTAGGTAATCAGACAGTAAGCCATAGGACAGCCATCAGTAAAATGTGTGCAGTAAAACTCATATTTGATTTAGGCCCCACACCTGCATATAGTGTGGCGATCTATCAGAGATGGGGATTGCAATACAGCTGATTCTTAGTGCCCCTTGCTTGTGTGCTATCCTTAACTACTGTGGATGACTGGTGAGTTTTTTAAATCACCTGTTTCTCATATTGGCTTTTGCAGCATTTTTTACTAAAAGTCCCTCGTCAAGCTGCATACACACAGGACCTGGCCCTACAGTTATAATCCTATGACGTAATTACAATTTCCACTTATTTCCATTTGAAGGATATGGTAAATGAAAAGTGAGTAGTACTGAACAAGTTAGGACTACACAGTATGGGCATGGTGCCATGGGCTGGGAGAGCTTCGGGCTAGTTGATAATTTCAGACTGCCTTAGGAATTATATAATAACTGTTTTCCCTTTTTTCCTATTGGGAAACCATGGCGTAATTTGCCGTAATAAAGGAGTGTTCATTACGGCAAACACGCGCACGGTTTCCCTGACTGTGCGCATGCGCCCGATGGATTTTCTCATCTTCTCAATGGTCCACTTTTGTTTTCTCACCCAGCCACCATCTAAACAGATAGGAACTGCCACTGGGAGTTGTCGGTAAGTTCTCAAAATATGTGTGCCTCCTAAAACAACTTTTTACGCAGCCCAAAAAGAAACAAAACATCAACGAAGAAAAGCGACCGCAGCCTTGCACTGTAACCTAAGCGGACTGCAGTAGCACAGCAAATCCCTTTTATTTTATATAATTGCTGAGAAGAAAAAGGAAATCCAGCAATTATATAAAATAAAGCTCGAGAATAGGTATTAATGTAAACTCGAAGTTTACACACACCCTTGAGGTGAATAGTTTCATCAACCCCTCGAGCTTCTCTCGGGGTTTATGTAGCATCTAACCCCTCGGGTGTGCGTAAACTTCTCATTACACACACCGACCCATACTTTATTCTATATTTAATACACATATTGATGTTGCTTACCTTCACTCTTGTTATTCTTTAACCATATATGTAAAAGGAACTATACGTACATTTTTAACCTAACAATTCCCAGTGAACTTATCAGGATATTCCCAGTAGACAAGAATGCGAGGACTGAGGTTAAGACAAGTGCAAGTTCCTGACATATGCAGATCTTCATCTCTATTTTCAAAGCAAGTAAAGGGGTCACTTTGTTGCTTATAAGCCACCTTAAGCTTTTGTATGCCTCAAATATTTCCAGTGGCTTCTTGGAACATGAAAGTGTGACCGGTGGTGGATGGTGGCGAGGCTGGGATCTGCAAATGAGCATTGGAGGGGAGGAGGAGCAGCAGGCAGAGCATAATACCACTCAGCTGCTTGCTGGGCAGCTTTATGTAGATGAATGTATCAAACTGCTCTCTCTCACAGGAGCGCTTCAGTCTTTTAAACTACAAGAACTTTCTCCCCTACAAGCACTGACCAGTGCCACAATCAGCCTCGCTTATCAGTAGCCTCTAACTGCTGAGCCCACTGCAGCCTGAACTGCATCGGACCCGACAGTGACGCACCTCAAAAATGCCATTCTTCTAACAAGATGTTTGCTGCAAATGCACGCACATGCAAAGATAAAAACACAAATACACAACAATTATACATACAGAATGCAGTATAAAACCTTACGTCAATACAAACATCAACAAGTAGTATGTGCTAGTATCAAACATCTCATGTATATACTATCAGGGAGGGATATTCTGAGCGAATATAGTTAGCAGTGAAACCCCTTACAGCCTTTTCCAAGGGGGGAAGGGGAATCTGGGGGAGATGATGGGGTGGATTGGGGTTTAAGGTTGAGCTGGGTGGTGGTAACAATAAAACTACACCTTGCAAAGATTTTGCAGGTAAAATGTAGAATTCTGCAGAATATATAGAAATAACATAAAAGACTTGGAACAAGAGAAACTCAGATAACAATTTACAGATGTCGTAAAATCAGGCAAGCCTGTGCATTTTACAAAATTGTGCAACATTACATTCTTTTTTTTTTTTTTGGTCCCACAAAAGTGAATTCCTCAGAACCGACTGCAGCTACAAAAATTGACTACAAGAGAAAATCTCCTTGTGACGTTTAAAACCGATATTCCCCTGGTATTGATTCTGTGGTGACAGGTTTTGCTACATCTTCAGCTTAGAGTAGTTGCACTGCAGTAGGGAGTTTTTGTAATGTTTGAAGTGGCCAGATGCCCTTTCCAGTCTAATCCCAATGCAATATATATTTTAACAAAGTCCAACAGAATTTAAATAGTTTTTTAATGGAAATTGTATATTTTACGCACATGAAAAATATGGAAGTATGTTATTTTTTAATGGTAAATCTAACCAATTGCAGCTGCTAAAACCCTACCTATGTAATGGGACTATGACCTGTGTAGCCAACCTGTATACTCATGCTCCCCGCCACTAATTGTCAAGTGCTAAACTGTCTATTTACCATAGATCTGTTGAAACTGCAGTTCTTTTGTGGTACCAGCTGGCACTAAATGTTCTTGCACAGCTTGTTGAAAGTATAGTTCTCTTCTTGTACCACTTGGCACTGTTTTTGCACAAAATACCTTCATGTTTTCACCCAGATATGTACCCACCTATGTGGTTCCATGATGCCACTTCGACAGAAAATTTGTCAACCAACTTTACAGCGATGGCGCTATGTCAACCACGATCACAGTTGGCATTGTGCTGATAGAAAAACAGTGTGTTTTAGCAGGGGGCTGTGCTCACAGCAGCCCCCATGCTGGGGCCACTGCCCCCCGCTCCACCCGGACTTTAATATTATCAACTCCAGGTTGGAGTTGTTTCAGGGAGGGGGTGCAAGACCCAGAGAAGCCATGTCAGGGTCCCACATGACAATTACAGTGAACTGTCATTGTTATCGCTGTAATGATCTTTGCAGTAAATGTTTTGCTATCACAACAGTATACCCACCTATGTAACTCATTTTTATATAATGTTCCCTGTTGTTTGAATCCAATATGTACTGTTATCTGTAACCAATCCAACACTCCCAGTCTCTTCCAGCATTATCAATCAATCAATCTTTATTTAACCAGGTGAGCATCATTGAGAAGAACTCATTTACAAGATGAGCCTGGGCATTCACATATATAAGTACAGACAACAGTACATACAATGTTACAGCAATTGGGAGTCCAACAACACAGTAATTCAAAAAAAGAAAAGAAAAAAATAAAGTAAATAAACAGAAGGTACAGGGCAGGGACATATACAGTGTTACAACAAATTAGTGCTCATACCATGCAGTAATGCTAGTGTAAACAAGGAGAAAGTGCACATATCTTAGATGAAAGTAGTATACATATTATGGTACAAAAACTTATGTACATTAGCCATGACAGGAATCTATGCAGCAAGAAAGTGTAAGGAGAAGGGGGAGGAGAAAGAGAAAGAGGTCAATGCCAGAGGGGGAGGAAGAATGATACATTTGGGGAGGCTATTACATAGTTTAAGGAACAGGTCAAGGTAAAGCTACAATGTGAAAAGAGGCAGGGCATGGAAAAGAAATAGGGGAGAGGAGCTTAGAATAGAGAGTAGGATAGGTGCGGTAAGAGTGCCATTAACGGAAGCAAGTACAGGTTTCTGATAAAGAACGTTGGTAACGGGATTTGAAGAAGCTCAGTTTCATAGGGATTAACAATTTTAGAGTTTTCGGTATTGTGTTCCAAATGAGAGGAAGGGAAGCATGGTGTCAGATCGACACTGCCACAGCAACACAAGAACAGCGGCAGCCAATATCTCGACCGCAGCAAAGCTGACCTGCCACAGCAGCCAACACACTCCCCACAATGGCAGCAGGTACGCCGGCAGCAACCACACAGTCGACTGCCGCACCTGCAGACTCCTTCCCAAAGCAACAGGGGACATGTTGGCCACAGTCGAGGACAGTGTCAAAGGGCACAAGCTGCTGGTGGAGCCAGGCATACCGACCAGCGGGAGTGAACCCACAGTGAGCGCCGTGCCTGTGTCACCCCCTGTGAATGGTAGCCACTATGCCCCAGTTCTGTAGCCCAGCATTGGTGTCCCTGGGGAGCTGAGAGTGCTAGGTGGTCCACCTAGTCCTGCTGTGTCGGTGCCGCTATTACCACTGCGCTCTGCATGATGCCGTGTCTGGCGCCTGGGTCTTGCATCCAGCTGCACCAAGGGTATCCCCTTTGTAAGTGTGCCTGTGTCAGCATCCCTGTCTGGTGCATCTCCACTGTGTCTAGCAGAGACCCCCACCTGCAACCCTGCATGTCGCTCTACTGGCCATTGGGCATTCATGGCTGGGGGGGGTGTGCACCATCGGGTCCTTACCTGCAGCGTCCATCAGTGCTGATGCTGTGGTGTTCAGTGGCCAGTCATGTCTCTGTGCATTGGGGTGTCCACTGCTGCTGCCACGTCGGTTTGCCAGTTGTCAGCATGCACTGCAACGGGCTCATTGGCAATGGTTTCCAGGCATCACTGTGGGGGACATCAGGCACCTTGGTGTCGATCATCTGTGGTGCTTCTGACAGGAAGAGCATGACTTATTGCAGATTTGTCATATCTGGTTCTCACCTTAGGGATGAATAGTGAGATGTAACAGAGGCTTCACAAAGTGTAGTTTCCAACCATACAGGTGGGCAGGCAACTCACAATATAATGCAGGAGCATATAAGTGATTGTTTTGTAGGTCCAGAGCACTGCGTTCTTTTTCCATCTGAATGTTAGTGAGCTCCACCCTACCTTGGCATAGAGCTCACAGTGGTGTGTGGCATAAGGGAGACCAGTTATGAATCAAATAGCTCGATGGTAGAGTATATCCAGGTTAAAGAGGGAGAGCTTTGGGCCTTGGCCATACAGGAAATCAGCATAATATAAAAGAGGCAAGAATGTAGTCTGGACCAATCTAGTTTTAGCTTCTGGCGTAAGTAGATTTTTTTTTTTTTTTGCATTATTTGTTTATCCCCTTCATGCTCCTGGTGAACACCACTCCTTCAGGCCCTTTTCCAAGGCCTCACCAACCCCACTGGCCTTACCTGAGCTCCCTCGTCTCACAACACAGCCAGTCCCTGGGCTATCCTGGACATAACCCTTCACCGGGCAGGTCCCTCTTTCCGAGGGGGAAGGCACCAGGGGGGAGTCCAGCGCACTCCTCTTCAGTAGGGCCCAGGGATGCTGGCGAGGGAAGGAGGCCCATCGAAGACACCAGAGGAATTGGGGGATGGAGAGCCGTCATCCGGCAGCTACCAGCGAGTGGTATTTCTGGTTTTCTAGGTTCCCTCATCGCGCCGTTCCTGCAGTGCCCCCAGTCTCCACTGGGAGCCACTGCTTGAGCGAGGCAGTCCTAAATCCCACCCCGGGATAGGAGAGCAGTCCTTCAGATGCTCAATCTTATCCTCCCCCTGCCGACCACTGGCATCCCGAGTATGTTACCAAACCCGGGTCGCCGGTGTGGTTCAAGGTAAGGCGCCAGCGCCTCAGACCTCTGCGCCACCGGGCCGGTTAAGTAGATTTTTAATACGGAAGAAGAGACCAAGTCTCTGTTTGTGTGTTTTTTTTTTTTTTAGTTGTTTAACCAGCAGTAGTACACTAAGCTGAAAGCTTTTTTACAGGAGTGAACTGGGAGCACAGGGAAGTTAAGTGATTTGCTCAGGGTCACACAGTACGCAAGGGGAAGCTGTGGGGTTCAAACCCAGGTCTGGTCTGCTGGATGTCACCAGATTTGCAGTTCAGAGCCTTAAACCACTGCGCTATACTGCCTCACAGTTTTTTTGAGAGTTCATCGATATGATGGACAAAGGACAATTTGTGGTCTATCCAAAACCCAAGATACTTAAATTTGTCAACAAACTCCAGTGACTCAATCAGTAATGTGTATATGAAGGGAGCAGAACCAGGGAGACTCTGTTTATTTGCAAAGGCAGAGGGAGAAAGTATCATAGCCTTGGTCTTTTTTGCATTTAGAAGGAGCTTTAATTGAAGTAAAATTTTCTGTAAATGATCAAAGTCTTGTTGGAGATCACTGCAGGCAAGATCCAGAGTAGGTCTGGCAATGTACAATACATGACAGTGTCATCCGCAAACAAGTGGATGTTTGCTGTGGAGATACCAGTATTACTCCAGTTCATATAGACAGAAAATAGTAGAGGGCCTAAAATGGACCCTTGAGGGACACCTCTTAACAGGGTTTTTTGAGCAGAGAGGCACCCCTCAACCTTAACCAGCTGTTGATGCTCAGTAAAGTAGATAGTAAACCAGTTCAAGGCTGGTTGGTCTGCTCCAATATTACTTAGGACACATAGGAGGAAGTCATGGTCCACAGTATAAAAAGCTTTGCTCAGGTCAAGAAACAAAGCATGCACATAATTTTTTGTGTCCAAGGCAGTCTGCCAATCATTAGTGACCTTAGCCAATGCAGATACAGTGCTGTGGCGAGGTCTAAAGCTTGACTGAACTGGATTCAACAGGTTGTAGGTCTCCAGATAGGACCTAAGTTGCTCATTGACCACCTTTTTTAATAATTTGGATAGGATGGGCAACAGCGATATCAGTCAGTAGTTATTTAGGTCACTGGGATCCCTGGATTTAAACAGGGAAACTACATGAGCTATCTTCCAGACTGAGGAGAGTGCTCCCTATGCAAGGGACATATTAAAGAGGTGAGTAACAGGGGGTGACAAAATGTAATGTCCCAGCTTTAGGTAATAAGGTTCAATATTGTCAGTGCCTGCTGACATTCTGGTGTCCAGGCTCAATAATCGATCCTCTACTTGTTTTATGGTAATTGGACTGAAGGCGAATACTCCTTCATGGGAAGGGATAGCTGAGGCATGGCACGCCAGGTCACGGCTGCTCAGCTGTGAGTGAAGTTTAGATGCTGGAGGGGTGTCAAATACCTGGCCAGCTGTCGCAAAGTGGTTGTTGATAAGCTCAATCCCTCCAAAACAATTGCAAGTCCACTGCCCATACTGTCAAAATCAACTTTTTCAAAAACAAGCAGTTCCTTGAGAGGGGTAACTCCAAACTTCTTTGGGGGAACCTCAATGAAATAATTGGCTGAGACAAAAATAGCAAGTGTATTGCCCTCACAGTCAAGGGTAGGCTTATTAATGACCCACAAGTGATAGCCAACCATTTCAACACCTATTTCAGTCATCTAGACTAATTCAGACCCTGCTCCACCTCCCCAAATCTCCAACATCATATGCACAATCTCCCGTGCTCCTCAGAGCCCCCACCCCCCTAAGTTCTACTTTCAGTCCATCATACCATCCGACACAGTCAGATACCTTAGGAAAAATTATCCCAGACCAAGTAATGCCCTGATGGCATGGATTATCACATTCTTAAACTGGTTACTTTTCCCATCACCGCCCCTCACCAACATTTTCAACCACTCCCTGTCCACTGGGGTTTTCCCCAGCATCTGGAAAAATGCTATTATCAGACCCCCTCCACAAATCTGGCCCTAAAAATGACATCAGCAGTTTCAGACCCATCTCTCTCCTTGCACCACTCCCCAGAATTATAGAGAAAATTGTCCTCAACCAGACCACTGACTTCCTCGATAAATACAACATCCTTTCCAGCTCCCAGCATGGCTTTAGGGCCCACCACAACACTGAGACTGCTTTGGTCAATTTTACCCATGATATTTACCAGGCCATTGGCGATGGTCTCAACACAGGTACTATTTTCGTAGACCTCACCAAAGCATTCAACCTGGTCGATCATGGCATTCTCCTCAAAACCATCACCCAACTGTACTTCTCCAACGATGTCATCAGTTAGGTCCACAACTATCTCAATCACAGGACAACAGAACCTTGATTGAGGTTCACCTCTCCAATGTCTATCACATTAAATAAGGTATCCCACAAGGCTCCATTCTGGGCCCCCTACTATTCTCACATTTTGTGAATTCCCTCCCAAGCATATGCACTTCTACCAAGCTCATACTTTACTGCTGTGAAAAAAAATCCTCTGCATTACATCACAAACTCCTTTCTGACTTTAGCAGACTCCACTCCTGGTTCTCCACACACAGCCTTGTCCTCAACGTCAAGAAAACCAAATCCTGCCTATGGATAGATCCCCAGGTCCCGATGGTTTTCCAAGTAATTTTTACAAAGTTTTTCTATCGGATGTCGCACCAATTTTATTTGATACTTTCAGATTTTGGTTTGATTTTGGCATCTCGGACCCGAGGTTCCTAGAAGCTATTATTTCTCTAATTTTAAAGCCAGATAAGGATCCCTCTAGCTTGGACAGTTACCGGCCAATATCGCTCCTTAATACTGATATCATATTTTGCCAAAATATTGACAATAGATTGTCTAAGGTAATGGATCGACTTATCTGTAGAGAGCAAGTAGGGTTTATGAAAGGGAGGCTATCTCACGATCATATGAGGAAACTTACTCATCTGATGCTGGTAGCTAAAACTCCAAAATTCCAATGGCACTTCTGTCACTGCCGAAGGCATTCGATCGAGTCTCCTGGCCTTTCTATTTGCTTCCCTCGGCCGTAGGTATCTTCCAATTTTCTAAATTGGATTAAAATTTTATATTCTTGCCCTCAAGCGTGAAATGTAATGGCTTTTGTCCCCATCCTTTAAATTGAACGTACCAGGCAGGGCTGTCCTTTATCTCCTTTATTATTTAATATATACTTGGAGCCATTGCTATGAAGACTTATGAGGAATCCTTTAATTGAGGGTATACAAATAGGTGACTCTAGATATGTATGCTCGGCATACGTGGATGATGTGCTCTTGCATATTGAGAACCCGGGGACTTCGATTCCCTCTATTTTAAATGAGATCGCCTGCTTCTCTAGAGTATCCTCATATAAACTAAACCGCACCAAATCCAAAGTCCTTCCTCTCAATCATCTAGCGAGGAAAACAGACCTGCAGGATTTAGGGTTGCATGGAACCTAAATCTATTACATATTTGGGTATCCACATTAGTGCGAATCTGTCTCAAATGTTTAGGGATAATGTAGACCGCATAGTACGAGAGACATTGAAGATCTTAAAAGTGGGAGTCATTGTCACTATCAATGTGGGCAGACTGAATCTTATTAAGATGCTGATTCTCCTAAGCTCCTCTATCCCTAGACATGATGGGCACTTACCTGCCCAAGAGCTGGTTCTCAAGATACAGAAACTATTTAACCCATTTTTGTGGCAAAATAAGGCGCCGACGGTCATATTTTAAACTTACGGCTCTAAATCCAAAGGGGTCTAGCTGCCCTTCTTTGTTCATGTATTACCTAGCCCAACATGTGAGTAAAATGGCCTTTTGGAAGAGAGAACCGGCAATAATAGCCTACACCCCCCTCTGGTTGGACATAGAATCAGCTTTGGTGAAGAGGGCGAAATGCTCTCTACACGCCTTACTGTATTCCCCAATGTCATCCTTGCCTAAATCCCTCAAAGACAACCCTCTGGGATGGACCTTTAGAGCCTATCACCAGCTGCAGCGCTATTTTGGGGCCCGATGGTGACTCGTGGCTCTCAGCCCATTATAAATAACCCTCAGATCAGAATTAATGGAGCTCCTATCTCCCGAGGCCTTCTGGCCACGAATAAACGATCATGTGGTAGAAGATTTCTGGGATCAGAATGGCCTCTACCCGTTTGAAGCTTTGAAAGAAAAATGGATCTTGCAGATACTGACTTTATAAGTGGTTGCAGGTCAGTAAGGCCCTCGCTCAGGTTTTTTCTACAACTGGTCTAGTGGATGAGGGCCAGATAAATGTTTGCAGTCTTTTTTTAGAGCTGCTAAGCAGCAACATGCTGTAGCCAGGTTAAGTAGACTCCTCCAAGAATGGGACCACAGACTTCCCTCTGGAATCAGCTTCTACTGGGTCGAGGCCTTGAACATCAGTGCTCTCCGAGAGTATGGCAAGTTATTTGAACTCAGTGTATAGATATATCAAGCAAGATAGGCTAAGACTGGTGCACTTTAAAATTATGCATCACATATACTTAACTCCCACTTATTTACATAGAAGGGGTGTGCTTGACTCTCCTATTTGGGAAATGTAAAAGAAGATGGAACACTATATCATTTATATGGGAATGTTCGGAGGTTCAAAGGCTCTGGAAATCAGCGGGTGCCCTGTTGGGCCCTATCCTTGGCTCCCTTAGATTAGATACCCCAGAGATCTGGCTGTTAGGCGCCTTCCCTGCTGCTACCACTAAAGTCTGGAGGGCCTGTGTCTCTCTGATCTCTGCGGTAGTGAAGTTACTAATTCTGAGACACTGGACCTCGGATAAGGCCCCATCGCTGGTCGAGTGGCACAGAGAATGCGCGCTAGCGATACAACTAGAAAAGCACATAGCAAGTATGAGAGGTAGATTAGAGCAGTTTATGCCTGTATGGGCCCGCTGGAACATCTGTTATTAACTTGGGCTGCCTGATTAAAAGAAATTGTTTATTTACTGCAAGCATGTACTTAAGTCATAATTTTCTTGTACCCTCCCCTGATACTTCATAATTTGGGATTGGGGGGGTAGAGGGGGGTAATGGGTCTTTGAGGGGTGTTACTATTGACTGTTCTTATTCTTTTGGAAAGCCATGTTCCGGAAGTTCATATACATGTGTCAAGTTATTATGCTTTCTTTGCAATGTTTTTTGTGGATATGTGAAAACAATAAAAATGATAATTATAAAAAAAAAAAAAAAAAAAATCCATGGTTTTCTCGAGTATCAGGAAAAATGACGGCTTTGACTTCATCATCATGGACAATGACGGCAACCTGATCAAAAGAGTCTTCAAACAATTCCTCACCCCCAACTCTAGGGCTCAACTTCCCAGCAGTTTCCTGCTATCCCTCCTTGACTATGGCTCCCTAGTCTATCCCCCCCCTAAAAATCTTGACAAACTGAGCTCCACCTGCCACAACATCCTTCGGTTTGTCACTGGTCTCTCAGGTCAACCCACTACTGTACTCTTTACAGAACAGCAAATTGGCTCCATCTCATGGAGAGGTTCAATAGCAAAACCTGTACCTTCCTCTTCAAATCCCTTAAGGGTCTCATCCCTGACAGTACCACCTCCTTCTTTCCCAAGCCTGCCTACTCTCACACTCCCAGGCACTCCTCGGGTAGCTACTTTGGAACCCCACTGTACCGCACCTCCCACAGCCAGCATTCACTTGCCTAGAGGGGTTCAAAACTTTTCAGTGCTCTGCCTCCATTTCTCATCCAGTGCCCTTCCATAGCTGTCTTCAAAAGCACTTTAGCAAACCTCCTCCTCAACAATTCTGCATGCAAATGCCCCTAACCTTTACCTTTCCCTGTCCCGTTATCCAACTCCCTTTGACTCCCCCATAATTACCCTGCCCCACCCCCAATCATACAGTTCCCCAAGCCTCCCCAGCAAAGCTTTGTAAATAATGGTGATACTACTCTTGTAAATCATGTTGTTTCCACCTCAATTGATTTCTACATAACTCCCTGACTTGTACATGATTGTCTATAAATTCCTGTGTTTTACCTCAATTATCTGTAGTTAATATTTTGCATATCTTCTGTAATTTGTATTGTTTTGTTCCCTGTTCTGTTTCCTTCTGTCTCTGACACACTGGATGCTTGTGAAAAAGGGCAATCTTGCTCATATGCCTTTCCAGTATAAAATAAAAATAAAAATGAAATAAAATGAAATGAAATCCCAGGTCACCCCTGAAAATTGATCTTTGTTCCAGTGGTCCTACCCAGTCACCAATAACAAATAAATAAATAAACCCTTCCTGCCCTTGACCTCACAATATCCATTTCTGTTGATGCCCATTACCATAGCTTCAAATGGAAGTGGGCACAAGCAGAAGTGGATATTGCTAGATTAAGAGTAAGGAGGCACAACTTACTCAGCATTTCCCCCTTTTAAAACTATTCAATGCTAAAATATTTTTTTTATTTAAAAGTTGCATAAAATATAGGATGACTTCTATGAGAAGCAAGTCTCATTCACAGAATGTCCGGAGTCATAAAGATAACAAGATAACATAAACTAATGTACACAAAATCAAGTAATAACAATTACAAATAGATTGTTCCTGTAGCAGCAATCTTTTAAAACCACATTTAAAAATACCAGGAGTGGGTGAGTTTCTAAGCTGAGGAGACAAATTATTCCAAGAAAAAGGGGGCGCAGATGAAAAACATTCTTTGCCAAAGTATGTATGAAATTTGGGCAAGGAAACCCCACATAATCTGAGGCTGGATTTGTGAACAGGAACAGTTAGCCTTTCAGATAAATAAGTAGGGATCTGATTATTTGCAGTTTTATAAATGAGGGATAACCAGTGGAAAGCGTGCCAGGAAGAAGATGACTACCAGTTTAGTTGATGCAATAAAGTGCAGTGATGCTCATCCCGTGTTGATTTTAGGATAAAAACTGATAATAAATGGTATTTAAAGAAAGAAGATGCAAAACAGGGGTGTGACGGTAAGTAGTATCACCATAATCCTAGATGGGGAGATGACTTGTCCAATAATGTGTTCATGATCTCAACTTAGTGAGCAATGCCTGGTCTGTTTTAAGCATTGCAGGCATTGACAGACTTTTGAAACAGCTTTGTCAGTGTGTGTTTTAAAGGTCAAAGAAGAATCAAAAATAAGACCAAGATATTTAAATTCATTCACAAGCTCAAGTGCGTAATTATTTAAACAAATTGAGAAAGATGAGTTTGCCGATAACAGAGAAAGCTGGGACCCAAACAGCATTGTTTAAGTCTTTTTGCTATATAACAGTAATAGGCTGTCAGAAAACTGTTTCACAGGTTTGTCAGTCACCTTGAAGAGTCAAAGAAAGATATGATGTAGATTTGTGAGTGCAGAAAAGTACTGTGTTGTCAGCATAATGTCTGACTGAACAATGATCCACAACAGAAGGTAGAGTCTACAAAGAGATCCATTCCAGGAAACAGACTGAGCTCTCCCATGTAAACAGGATGAAAACCAGGTGGCAACAGTTGAAGAAAAGCCATAGGAAGATAGACTAGTTAGAAGCATGCAGTGATTGATCACATCAAAAGCTTTTGACAGATCAATAAAGACGGAATGTAAAAGACTCTGACAGTACAAGAACATGGTAAGACTCCTTCAGTTAGTCCAATGAAGCAAACAGGCTCCACTTTTTTAAATAATTGGTTATAATGTTATAGGAAGGCATTTATTACACTAAAACTCCTACTCCAAGGTGTTTCTGAAGCACTAAGAGACAGTTCAAGCTAACTGCTACTAGTGCTGAAATCACACATCAGTTCCTGATTGTTCTGCAATCAGAAATGCATTTTTTCAGTAAGATATTGGAATAATTAAAAAGTGCAACAATTTTATTCCTAAATATATTTTGATGGCCGTATCACATAATTCTATTTGGTGTTTGATATCCCGACTGCGACTGTAGCAACAAATTGAATTAAATAGAATTCCAATGGCATTTACAGTGAACCTATCAAATGGAAGGTGCTCAGTCACCGAATCTACTTTTCAAGAATTTAGAGACTGTTGACCCACCTATAGGGCATCCTCCTCACTTGGTGAGGTGTATGTATGTATTTGTTTATTTATTCATTTATTTATTTATTAATTATTTGGTGACCAGGTAAACTCAGTGAGGAATGCTATCCCCTTTTACAGGAGTGACATAGGTACGTATATTAAGTATAGATTACATGAATGCAGTCAGTAAGAACAGTATATGGAACACATATATCAGAGACATCAGTTCAGTTACTGAATAAATTGAAGCTTATGCATGTAAAGTTAACCCCTGAGTGTTCTTTCAGCTTGTGTTTAAGCAAATTGTCAGACAAGGATTGCCACATTTTTTTGCTGCACAGTAAAAGTAGTAAGAGATGAGTTTATATTTCCATGTTAAGAGATAGATTCTGCACTTCCACTACTGGAGTTGCAGAAGCATTATTTAAACAATGAGATAACAAGAAATGGTATGCAAGTGTTTCAAATTCATTGCAGTCAAGGCTATTGTATACATGTTAAACTGCCTCCTAAGTCAGTCATCTGGAAAATGAATTTGTTTAATGACATGCTAGTCAGCAGTAGGTGACATTGGCAAATGTTTACACTGTAGTGGTATCTACTACTAGTGCAGGGGTGTAGCCAAGGATTTCAGATCTGCACACCAAGTGGACCCACTGCTACCCCTCCCCCCCTTGTTAGGGCATGCTATCCCCTCACCCCACAGGGGTGTAGCCAGACAATATACAAATGTGCACCAGGACTGTGTTTGTTGCCTCATTTGGCACAATAAATAGAACTTTGTATCTCATGACAATGGTTGTTGCCATGCATGGGTAAATACAATTGCCATGCATTGCTCCCCAAGGCACCCACATACCAGCCCAGAGCCTGTAAAGTTGCATTGTCCTTTGGGGGCAAAAACAGTATTAGTGACCAGTCCTAGTTTCAACTCCTATGAATAAAATTACAGAAAGGTTCAGCATTTTCTTTGTTAGTTTTCATGGAAGAAGGAAGCAGTTCAAAGCCTATTTTGCTACCCCTCTTAAATAAAATTGCACACCATGGAGTACTTGGAGTATGCCTGGCTACACCCATGTACTAGTGGTATTCTATATACCAAGACTTACAGTTGTATAAGAACTGGATCTCTGTGTGAAAGTCTGCTAATTGCAGAGCTCACAGCTGATTAAGGAGGGGAACTTATGCTACTCTTTTTCTCCACTGAGACCCAAGAAGTGGGAATAATAAAACCTGACATCACTGATACTGGATTGAGGTAACAAAAGTATTACTGTATAAGTCAGTTTACTAAGCACTGAAAGTATATTTTACTTTTAAACTCACATCACCATCTTTGCAGTTGGGAGAAAAGTTTCTTTACCATTCACTAACCACATATCCACATACTTACTCTGCTATTTAGGATTGGACCCAGTTTGTGGCCAGCCTGCTGGTGCAGCAGTAGGGCTTCCGCTCATGACACCGACATCCTGGGTTCAGGAACGGACCAGAGAATTGGAGGGCTGGGCAGGGGGAGGAGGATCAAACATCCTAGGACTGCTTTCCTTTTCCAGGGGGAAGAGGGTGGTTGACTGTCCGGTGCATGACTGACCTCTGGCAGAGGCCGGGTGGAGCAGCTGCCGGTGCCTACATTGTGTTGCTGGAGGCATGGCAGATATCGGCGTAAGTGCCCTTGACATCATGCATGTCCTGCCTCCTGGGGATAAATAGAAAAACACCTTGGGCTGTGTAGGATGCTGCCCACTGTGCGCTGCAGGTTCTGCACCAATGACCCATGGCACCCCAGAGTTATAGCCCATAGTCCAATGGGAGGAAGGGCCCTCTCCCAGTGGCCCCACCATGAGGGACAATCCAGGGCATAACTCCAGGTTGGAAACATCCTGGGGCATATTCCATTGTCCGATGGGAGTTGGGACCCCCTCTCGAAGGCTCCGATCTGGGAGGGCAATCCAGAGTGTAACTCCAGATGAGGTAAGTCCCAGGTATGTGGATGACAGGTCTGGACACAGGGTAGGGAAGATGGGTCTGGTTCTAAGGCACCAAAAAAAGTATAGCAAATAAAAAAAAAAGGATTGCACCCAGTTTGCTTCTTATTTTAAGGGAGTGACCTTTATTCCCAGAGTGTGCTTCATGTCTATTGTTTACAGTTCATAGTGTACATGAGGTTTTATTTGCAAACATTGCTTTCCTATGCTTCTGTGTGGAAGACCTGGATTTACATTGTGTACCTAACTCTCATCCTCAGGCCAGAAGAGATTCAGGCACACAGCAGAGGTAATGTACTCAGATTCCATTAGGAGGGCAGTACTCATCCCATTATCATAGCACCTCCTTCAGTAGGTTGCAGGGTGGCATTGACATTTTGGGTGATCACCAGCAGCCCACACCAAAAGTTCTGTATTGCAAAGGTGGCCTTAGAGAATAGTGGCATGTGGAGTTACAAGGGTCAAAGCTGGGGAAGGGCATTAAAGTATGATGTTTCCAGCCACACATATCCCAATGGTTCACCTGCCTCTCTGGAGGGCACCCATTCCCCACAGTGAATCTTCATGAAGGAGGAGTGGCCCTGCTGTACGGGAAACTGCAAGTGCAGAAAGGGTGTCTGGAGAAGTGCCCCCTGAGCTGGTGAGACTGTTGTGGGATGCAAATCTGTCAAGCATGACAGAGGTACACAGCACTTCCTCAGGGAGAAAAAAAGAGCTGATTAATACATTTATACAGCTGGGATGGGTATACAGAGAAGCAACTAAGTCCTATTATCTAGACCTGCAGATAGACACAAATTAAAAAAAAAAAACTATGGTTCTGTTACCAGTTATTACTGTATAAAAAATAAAGACTGGGCAACAGTTAAAACTTGAGTTTTTTACACACACCTCCAGTGTGTGATAAAATTACAAAGCGCTTGACCTTCAGTCTTGTGGTTTATGTGGTATCGCACACCTCAGGAGTGTAAAAATAAAACTCATTATACACTGTTGCCCATACATGATTTTCTATATTGCTCTTGCCCTGATTGTAATCATGTTTATTTTCACTTGTACCTGCAAGCCTAATTACACATTTATGGCTAACCCACTTACCCTTTCATCAGTAAAGAGTCTTGGAGATATTCATGAAAATTAATTTGATTATACAATCAGGGTAAGTGTATATACTGTATATTATAAGACACAGTCATGCCCTGTAGTTAGGGTTCAGTGGTCACTTCTATGTTAAACCCAGAATTTTCCAATTTAATAACTTTGCTACTGTTCAACCGATTCACATGAAATTTTGCATGCGCTGTTGGGGACCAAAGATCTCTTGATGTGGCAACTTTTGTCCCGGTCGGTTATGAGGGTGTGGAGAAGCGGAGTGTCAAAAAATGTGAAATTTATCATTTTTGTGTAAATTCTTTGTCATGCCATTTCTCAGAAACTGTGTGGAGTTGTGGTCTGAAATTTGCAGGGTATATAGGTCTTGGGTCACAGATGTTCCTTTTGAAGGTTTGATAAAAAAATATTAATCTGTTCAAAAGTTATTAAAGTTTCAATTTTCCCATTATTTCCTATGGGAAAAGTTAGATGTGCCATGCGAAACAACTGTTTTGTTGCCGCAAAAGCAGTATTTACTGTTGCAAATGCGGAATGTACTGTTGAGATGCCACCATCTTGTTTTCAGTTAGCGAAGCAGACAAATTAAAATATTTCAAAAATATACTTACAAATGGTAAACACCAATAGTTGTGTTTACCTAATTGGATCCCGAGGGATCTGATTTTGTGGTCACTTTTTCAAAAATATGTGCAGAAATATGTTTATTTTATCTATGGGGGTTTTACTGCCACAAATTGCGGGACTATTTTCATAAAACAAGGGGGGGTTCTACAGCAAATTGCAGAAAAAGGACTCTGTTTCACAAAACTTTTTTCCATGAAACAAGGGTTTTGCTGCAAATTGTGGCTGACCCCCCTCCACAAAAATTATGCCGCAATGTGTGGCAGTAAAACCTCTACCGATAAAATAAACATATTTCTGCCCATTTTGGAGCAAACTGGCCACAAAATCACATTCCTCAGGCACCAAATTGGTAAACACAATTATTGGTGTTTATCATTTGTAAGTGCACCTCCACCAATAAAATTTCCTGGTGGTCTAGTGGCCCTCCCTCCCCAATCCCTGCTATTAGTATTATTATTTTTTTATTTCATTTCCTGGTGGTCTAGTGGCCCTCCCTCCCCAATCCTCGATATTAGTATTCTTCTTTTTTAATTTCATTTCCTGGTGGTCTAGTGGCCCTTCCTCCCCAATCCCCGATGTAGATTTAGGCATTTTGTTGGTGGCATTGGCATCCCCCCACCCTCCCATGTTCGTTTGGTGCTGAAAATAAGAAAATCATCTCACAATGTCTTTTTTATTTTTGATAAACTGTAAAAAAAACAGTCCATCGCTGATCACACCCGCACCCCCTACCCGACCTCCCACTGTGCACCCACCTCCCCACACCCTTCTTGACACCCCCACAACCTCTCACTCACCTGAAGAGGTCCCAGGTTTGAGATCCGCTCTCCCGATTGAAGACATAACTTCCTGCTGGAACTGGCGACTGCAATATGACAAACTATGGTAAATGGCGTCCAATGTATTTCAATGGGGGATTCATCTTTTATGCATTACTTTGGCATTTTTTTAGATTTTAACCACAGATTTTAAAACATGGACTTTTGGGGACCCCACCTCATGAACAATAGCACTGTCCTTATGCAACTCCTGCTGAAAAAGTGATTTCACAGTCGGTTGGCAAAATCACCTTTCCAACAGGATTTGTGTAATGACAATTATATTGTTCATGAGGTGGAATCATAAGAAGGCTATGTTGAAAATTTGGGTCACAATTATTAAAAATAGTAGAGTTATGACCATTCATTGCAATTTCACTAGTCAAGCTTGCAACTTTTTTTTTCTTGCATATTTTTCTCCCCCAGGCCACGGTCGGCATGGTCATCCCGACTGACCCCCCCAGCCCTGCCTCCCAACATCAGGCTGACCTCCTCACCTCCACGAATTAACCCCCCACCATGACGAGGTAGTGAGGAACTTCCCAGCTTGACCCACCTGAACAGGATCCGTTTGAGGAGATGCCATTCGGGGTGGGCAGCAGGGGTCAGAAGCTCATGCTGCCCAACCGTGCCCATTTTTCTGCTTTCTCCTCAGGAGTGCGAAGGCAGTGACGCCTAGGTACAGCGGTCAATGTTCCTACGCATCTGCCCCTTTGCCTACACCGGCCTAGTAGTGCCCCGATCATCACCAGGGGTCGCTACAGAGTGGTGGGTCCCAGATCGCTCCCAGGATAGGAGAGCAGTCCTCCAGATGCTCCATCCTATCCCCCATGCCAACCCCTGGTGGCCTGGGCTCTCATCTGAACCCAGGTCACCAGCACGGTGCGAGGTGTGGCATCCAGTGCCTCAACCCTCAGTGCCACTGGGCCAGCCCAACTTTGGGACTTTTAAAGAGCAGCTTCCTAGCTGCTGAGTTGCTGCTCCCCCAAATGTATACTAGAGCGCACCCTTCCCAGGCTTGTGTTCCATAAATATTCAGTTTATTTCTGCAATTTGAAAGAGTTACATCCTTCGTAATTTTCAAATCCAATATCTCAGCAAAAAACGGAGCTACTTCCTCAAGCTCTCGACATGCCCCCATGTAGGCACATGCAGCCCCATTTTGTGATGTCACAAAATGAACACTGTATGCGCACACCCCATTGATTTCAATGGGGGTGAGTTTTCCATGCAATTTATTAACATTTAGAGTTAGAATTTTATGAAATCAAGTGACAGCTGGATTAACAGGTTCCCTAAGGGACGAATGAGGGACAGAGTTATTTTGAGGGGGAAATGAAGGACGTCCTTCATAATCTGGGATAGTCAAGAGGTGTGTCATGAGGTGGTGTGAAAAAATGGATATGTTGAAAATCTGGAGTCAAAATATCAAAAAATACCAAAGTTATGCACGTGAGTAGAAATAGTTCAACAACCTCTATAACGTGGCCATTTTTAGACTTTTTCACTCAGTTTCATATGCTTTTTGGGACCCCACTCCATGAACACTGGCACTGTCATTTTGTTAATTGGTCCTAAAAGGTGGTCTTGCACAGCAACCACAAAATCACCTTTGGGGCCTAATTAACAAAACAACAGTAACAATGTTCATGAGGTGGGGTCCCAAAAAGCCCATGTTGAAAATTTGGTGGAAAAATAAAAAAAAATGGCAAAGTTATGACCTAAGTTCAAAATGCTACTGAAATACATTCTACAGCTCTTACCTTGATTCCTTAGTTTGTGGTTTGGCTTTGAAGAGTGCAGACATGTCCTGGTCCACAGAAGATGACAGCGGATGACCTCAAGAGGTAACTATAGGGTAATGGGGATGTGGGATGGTGCGTGCTCAGTGGGAGGGTGAGGATGGGGATGGGGAGGGGGACAGTGGAGACATCGAGGGACCATTTTCTTTTTTTCAAGAGAAAAAAAATTGGGAGACTGTTTTCTTCTTTACAGGTAGTAAATTATTATATATTTCGGGACACTGGGAGTGGGCTCCCCAGTGTCCCACACTGGTGGGGGGGCAAACAGCAAAATGGAAAAACAACATGACGAAGAGCCTGGAGGGAGGGATGGGAAAGGGACAGCAATAAACTGCCAACTGCTGGATCATGGGATCACTGGGGTCTGGGCTAAAAAAGCAGGCGAGTATTCTCCAGAGTTTTGCTACCTTCTGTAACAAACGGAACAGGCTGCAGAGAAACAATAAGCTTGCACAAACACTTTTGGACATCTCTGGATTAAAAAAAACTTTCATAAAGTACACAGGTTTTAATACTTTTTCTACAAATGAAACATTTACAATAAGCTATAGTGCCTTTCTGACATTTGTGAGACTGCACTTCAGTTCGTTTCCATTCAGTTTAATGGATTTCTACCTATAAGGATCATCTGCTATAACAAACAAAATGGGTATCTATGGAATAGTTTGTGATAGCAAAGGACCACTGTACCAGCATAAATACCCCCTCGCCATTCCTCTGCAGCAGGCCACTGAATGACTGAGCATGTTTGCAATCCATTGAATGGCTGTTAGTCTAGGTTAATCCTATGAAGGAGGAGCTTGCTGGTGAAGAGACCATGTAGGGAGAAAATGAAAAATCACCCCTTATTATCCTCTGAAGTCAGTCTCAGGTGGTACGTCTTGAGCTGGGATTGCAATCATGCTCATTCATTCAAATGGCAGCCAGCTGCAGAGGCGAGTGGAGGAACTGTACCCATCATCATGGAGAGGTGGGGGTGCCTATGGTGGGTGCTGCACGGTGGACGTGGGGGGCAGCGCACAGTAGTGAGGACTTGCAGTGGATGAGGTAATGAGGGGATGTTTTCCTGGGAGGGAGGAGGCACTTGTAATACCTTGATAGTGATGAGAGCGACTTGTATAGGGGGCAGGCTAAAAAGCTCAAGATGTAATAGAATTAGAATGTCTCTGTGTGAATGGAGTACTTTTGACAGTTTCTAAAATGGGGAACCGCCATGTCAGTTTGACACACACGTTTGGCTAGCTTAATACACCTGATTGACTTTGACAATGTTCCTCCTACTACCTCACATTGATGGCTGGCAGCAGTGAATGGCACTGAAATGCAGAAGCAATGCAAAATGATTAAAAAAAAAACTCTTTATCAAACTCCTAAATAAGTACAAAACTGCCCAAGAGTTGATGACTGCACAGCTTCGGATGACTGCAGTGCTCAAATAACTCTTTCAGTAAACTAGCTCTTTAACATGCCTTGGCCCCCTTTTGAGGCAGTAAAAGGATCTAAAAATCCTTGATTTGGTAAATGTTACATAAATGGGGGCAAAGGAATCAGATTCTGTGGGCAGTTTGGCTACAAAATGGCCAGAAATGTTTTTTTTTTTCAGTGGCTGATACTATTTTTTAAAAGTAGTCTCTCAAATTGCATCAAGTTTCATGAAATAGTGCTGCAATTTGCAATACTTTCACAAAAGTAGTTTCGGAAATTGTTAAGATGGTCATAATTTAAAACAAAAAGCAGACGATTAAATTAAATATATTTCTAGGCACTTTTATCAAAAACTAAGAACAGAATCTGATTTCAGGTTCAATAGGTAAACACAACTGTTGGTGTTTACCTAGGGGCAGTATTTTTCAAACTGTTTAACTGTTTCTGCCTCGCTAACTGAAAACAAGATGGCAAAATCTCGACACTACATTCCGCATTTGCAAAAGTAACTACCACTTCTGTGGCAGCAAGAAGTGCTTTAGCATGGCACATCTAATTTTTCCCATTGGATGTAATGGGAAACTTTAAGATTTAATAACTTTTGAAAGGATTAATACTTTTTCACCAAACCTTCAAAAGGTACACCTGTGACCCAAACCCCATATACCCTATAAAGTTCAGACCAAACTCCCCAGCAGTTTCAGAGAAATGGTGTGACAAAGGATTTGCACCAAAATGGTAATTTTCACATTTTTGATGCTCTGCATCTCCACAACTGCACATCCGACTGGAACGAAATTTGCCACATCAAGAGATCTATGGTTCCCAGCAGTGCATGCAAACTTTCATGTGATTTGGATAAATGGTTGCAAAGTTATTAAAATGCAACATTTGGGGTTTAACGTAGAAGTGACCATTGAGCCCTAACTACAGTGGCACTACCGTGCCACTATATATATATATATATATATATATAATGCATCAGTTAGGGTTGTTCCACAGCAACAAAACAAGGACATTGGATGTTAGGGTTGCCCACCACACCCACGCCCACCGCCCACCAACAGGCATTGGGGTGTACGTTGGGGATATCAGCCTAACTCTCACCCCATTCCATGTGTAAATAAGCTGAGGTGGTGCAGCATAGGAGAATGGGCACAGTTGGGACCATGACTCAACGCACACCCCCGACTACCTGTTGGTGGGGGCGGTGGGCTGGGGTGCAAGGGGTGGAACCCTAACATCGAATTTCACTTTTGTTGCTGTGGAACAACCCTAACTGATGCATTAAACAGAGTTTTTTGCCATGAATTTCCCTTCTTTTTTGAGAATGTGCACTATAAAGAGTGAATAGAATGTGTGTCCAGAATTGTGTGTACATCCATTCAATGGTCGCAAAGCACCACAAGCAAAAAACGTAACATGCACAATTCAGCAACCATATGTCCCAGTGACCCAAAAATTGTCACAGTCAAAGATGTATTATTAATCTTTGCACATTCCAAATGCCAGGCAAAGCAGACACACAGTTCAGAAGTTATTGAAGCATAATGAACCAAATTTTCATTCGTCTGAGTGGCATAATTCCGCACCTGTTAATGTTTTACACACCAAACCACTGCAAGGCACCTCTGTACCACTAGAGCTACCTACACTGTAAATTTCAAGCCAGTATCAACATGCAGAACGCTATGCGCAAAACGTTAACTGCGTCACACAGTATCTCCACAGTGAATTATTTTTCAAACAACATAAGTCACATCTCCAGGACATCCACTCAACACCCTCCAAATTTCATGTAAAAAGAACAAACTGTTCCAGAGTTAAATTTTTACATTCCTGCACCTTTAAGAAGTCTTGCACCACAAAATGGAGGAAATCGCAGCTGAAAATGCACTAAAATGGCAGACCTGGCAGCCAAAAAATCAGTAACTGTAAAGTGGGCCAACTTCAAATGGCAATAACTCTGAATGGGACAAAATTTTTTCACCAAACAAAAACTTGCAGGTTCCTTGAACGAAGGTCTTTCTATGTGCCAAGGTTCAGACTAATCAACCACACACTGGCTGCACTGTGCATCACAGAAGACCGTGCAGAAAAATAGCAAAAACATAATGTTTTGCACTGCATTACGCAAACTCAAAAACACAAATGGTAACATTAAAGCAAACGGTGATGGAAACAGTGAGGTAAAAGAAAATAGTAACGCTAACAGTGATGCAAATGCAGGCGCAAATGGTAACACACATGGTGACACAAACAGAAACGGTAATGCAAACAGTAAGAGAAATGCAAGCAGAAACATAAATGAAAACAGAAATGGTAATGCAAACGGTAACGCTAATGGCAACAGAAACACAAACGGTAATGAAAATGATAACGGAAATGCAATTGGTAATGAAAATGCAAATGGTAACACAAACGCAAACAGAAACACAAATGGTAATGGCAACAGCGATGCAGAAGGAAACAATAATGCACCTAACAATGGAAACGCTACCAAAAACACAAAGGCCAATGCAAAAGCAAATGGCAATGAACATGCAAACAGTGACGGTAATGGAATTGGAAACGCAAATGTTTTCGGTAACACCAACAATGATGCCAAAGAAAACACTAACACAAACGTAAATGCAAATGCAAGCACATACGCAAATGCAAATGGTAATGCACATGGTCACGGTAACGCAATTGGAAACACAAATGCTTATGGTAACACTAACGATGACATCAAAGTAAACACAAATGCAAATGTAAAGACAAACACAAGCGTATATGCAGACGCAAATATAATGCACACGGTGAAGCAAAAGTAAACACAATCAAAAACAGTAACGGAAACACAAATGGTAACAGTAACGCAAACGCAAGCTCAAACACAAAGGGTAACGTACACAGTGACGCAAAAGTAAACACAAACAAAAATAGTAATGAAAATGCTAACAGTAATGCAAACGCAACCGCAAACGCAAATGCAAAGGGTGACGCACACGGTGACGTAAACGGAAATGGTAACGCAAACAGTAATGGAAACACAAGCAGAAACGCTAACAGTAATAGTAACGTAAACGCACACCATTTTTTTCCAAAAAAGGTGCATTCAAAAGCACAGTGAATACAAAGAATGTATGCATAATAATGGCCCTCGGAGCAGAAAATCAGCACTTGGAATACTAAATTCCTTGTTTCTCAGGAACCGTACGACGTAGAAAAAAATTTAAAATCTCATATTATTTATGACTTTCCAGGCTACTTTTGCACTTAGCCCCCTACTGGGGGACTTAGCATTCTTCCAACGAAGTCCGTATCTCTAACTGCTTTAGATACGGGCCCTAAATGTGCAGCGGACACCATAATGTTAGCCTATGAGAAAAATTGTCAGCTTTGGAGTGCCGTAACTTTGCAGCCCTCTAATATTTTGTCACCAAACCACCAAAAGGCACATCTGTCTGATCCTGGCTTTCTTCCCTCCAAATTTCAGCCAAAAAGACTAAACTGTTCTTTTGCAGCAGGATGGCAAAGATTCCCTATTGTTTTGGCCATAGTGTCACAAAGTACTCTCGCAAATCACAACACTTTCGCAAATGAATCACTGAAGTGTCACATATGCGACACTACTTTGCGACATTACTTTTTATAAAAATTTAAAAAACATATTTCTGGGGTGTTTAACCCCCAAAAAAAGACATGGCTAGCATCCTCAGGGCTCGACTAGGTGAACACAACAAGAATTGTGTCCCTAGAGGGTCCCAAATTTAAATGCCAAGCATTTCTGTGTTCACCACCTGAAAACAAGATGGCTAATATGTGACACTACAAGGGTCATTGCGACACTAAAAACTGCATTTGCGACACTTTCGCATATTTTAACTTTTCCCATTGACTATAATGGGAAACTTGTTTTTTGGATAACTTTTGAACCGTTTAATAGTTTTTCGTGAAATCTTTGAAAAGCACATCAGGGACCCTGGCTGCATGTTCTCTGAAGGTTTCGGACTGGTCGCGCAAACCATGCGACCTGTAGGCATGAGCAAAGAATGAGCAAAAATGCATAATTTGTGAGTTTTTCGGCGCTCTGTAGCTCCGCAACTGTACATCCGACTGTAACGAAACTTAGCAGATCCAAAGAGCCATGGTACCTAGACTGTGCATGCCAAATTTCAGGCAAGTCCATGGTACAGTGGCAAAGTTATTAAGCTGTCAAATTTCAGATTTAACCTTAAATGGGGTACTCAACCCTAACTATAGTGGCACAAGAGAGAGAGAGACAGAGAGAGAGACGCAGACAGAGAGAGAGAGAGAGAGAGAGCGAGAGACAGACAGAGAGAGAGAGAGAGAGAGAGATGGACAGAGAGAGACAGAGACACAGATATGAATGGGTGACAACCCAAAAAAGACATGTTAACCAAATCTGGGAATTGAAACCCTATATTTCTTTTTTTTTTTATTATTTTTTTAACCCCTACCAGCCACTAAGTTCACCATCAG
Source organism: Neoceratodus forsteri (assembly GCA_016271365.2). NCBI lineage: Eukaryota > Metazoa > Chordata > Ceratodontiformes > Ceratodontidae > Neoceratodus > Neoceratodus forsteri. Next base: position 887,600,020 of record CM028131.1, on the reverse strand, counting down.
TTACCCATGGCAACTTCCCAACTCTGTAACCTAAACTTGCAGTAGCCTACCATTGCCATAAAGGGTTGGCCAATATGTTTGTTTTTTTCTAAAACAGTGTTCATGCACAAATGAACAGAAAATGAATCTGCAATCCATCATTTTGGCTAATGAAGTAAATAATTCTAGTCAAATTTTCTCAGTTTGAAAATAACTTTTCTAAACTGAGCAAACAAAATTGCATTATAGGTTTCATACTTCTTCAGCTTATCCTCCTAAACAGAAGGCTTTTTCAGCCAAGAAGTGGTTGATGGTGTCCCTACACTAGCTGCGTTTTTTTTTACACACTCTTAATCAGTAGGGTGGGATACCTATTCAGAAAAGAATCTTCACTTTTTCAGCTGAAAGGCAGCAATCCTGCTTCAAGGAGACAAGCTGGTCTTTTAAAATGAATAGGAAACATTAGATGAAGTGGTCCCATAAAACCCAAAGGATGTCACTGCCGCTGTAAATTATACGTACCCGAACTCTGAGAGCAGACTCTTGCATAGCTCTGCAGATTGATAAATCTGCTGTCACTGCACAGTGTAAGCAGGAAATGAGACTAAACGTTAGGTGAAAAAAATCATTGGGAAGAAGGGAAAGATTTTTGTGGCATTAAACCTGCCAGCATCATTTGCAAATGGGATTTGCACTACAGAACTTTTGCTGTGCATCACTGCACCTCAAACAGCAGATAACATTCCTCTTCAGCTTATTATCAGTGTAATCTGATTATATGGAACATGTCCTTTTATGGAAGATAAAAAAACATGCAAATGAAAACCTTTTACCCAGGCCTTTTACCCTCTAAAAATATTGAGGAGAACATTCTTTTTCCCCTTTGGTCACAGGCAATCCAGTTCCAGTAATGCCTATCTTCCAGGTTTTCTTTCCTTCCACATATGCTGGTCCCTCCAGGATTGGACTGAATTGCTTGTTTAAGCCAATAGGCTGTGAGTAATGGTAATGTCATTTCATGTGCATGAAAGCTTGAGCCCATTAGTGAGCGAGTCAAGACTGAAATCTATTTACTTAAATGCTGCTGTTTCTTCAGCCAAGAGCCCAAGCAGCGTCTGCCTTCTCAGCTCCCCCCCTGCCTCTCTGAAAATGCATCCATTTATATTGCAATAACACCTCTGGAAAGTCGCAGGAGAAAACAACCAAAGCAATTGTGGACCTCTGAATTCTTTTATTTAAATAGAAGTGACTTGATTCCTCCAAAAAGGGAATATTTGGCTGTTTACTTATAAAATCACCATCTTTGAGGTATGTATGTAAACTTAGCTGCCTTGTTATTAATGACTTTGCCTTGTTTCTTCGGATGTGGGGAGTGCTTTTGTCTTTGTATTTTTCAACTAAGTGCAAGGAAGGAAACTATCTAGTCTGTCTAAGTTTGTACTGTAGTATCTCAAGTCTGGAAAACGAGCAATGTGATGTGGAATGCCAGTGTCCCCAGGGTTTGCTGTCACTTAAAGCAGCTTCACAGCCTTAATTAGGTTAACAGGGAGAGAGGGCTGGTGTAGTAAATGGAATAGTTTTTTAAACCACTAGTTGCTGTGGGGAGCAATATTTTATTAGCCAGCAGTTCATAGAAGCTCGCTAGCTAATTTCTGAGCTTTCTTCTGCAACATTTTTCCCTTTTACTCTTCTGGTACAATTTCTTTGAGCCAAATGAAATGTGCCTTTTAATTAAGGTTTTCCAATATGTAGCAGAGGTTGTAAGAAAAAAAAATGAGTCTGACACCCCTAAGAAAAAATGAACAGAATCTTGAGCAATAATTGCCCTACTTAACCTGGCAGTGTAGTGTTATTTCTAGGACTTTGGAACCTCTTTTTCCAGAGTTGTTTGTGTAGCCTCAGTGCTGCTGTCTTGAAGAATGTGAGACTAAAGGTGGGGGTTGGCACCACACTGAGTTGCAACTTGCCCACTGGAATTCGAAAGCAAAATATAGTTTTGTTTTGTTTTTTAATTGTGGATCTGGGTATTTTCTTTACATAGCGAAAAAATCAAACAAAAAAACAACAAAGTGATGAGATGACAGAACATTTTTATATGAATTGCCTTTGGTGAAATTAGACACAATATGCAAAGCGTTTCTTTAATCGATTAGTGGATTCCTGCACGCAAAGCCAAGTGTGGCAGATTTTATTGAACTTTTGTTTATACATGTAGAAAATGTAGTTAAAAGTATATTTCCACCAACTGGAAAATGGCAACCTGATTTATAGTATATAACTATAAGCTTGCATATGTCCATGTACTGGGTGATAAGGTGATGGCAGTGTGTGAGTATTTGCCCAAAGCAGACTCCAGATGTGTGAGCTCAGCTGTTGCCTGTCACTTAGGTGACAACTGGTCCTTTTCCCACTAAGCTTTTGCCTTCTCCATTATCCACAACCAAGTGTCAATGTTTCAGATAGTTTCTGTTATCATGAGTGTACTTTCCAGTCCCGCAGGATAGGGAAGGCTTGTTTATCCTTCCTTAACAGTATGTATACTTTTCCCAATCAAAAAAAGGTTTTGCTTTTTCTGTGACAGCTAGATGGCTATATTGAAAAAATGAAAGTTGGCTTAAGCTGAAGATGCCGTCTGAATTAAAAGTGCTCTGAAAAATGTGAGGCAGTCCTAGTCAAACTATTTCTCACAAACAATATTTACTCCCACTGGGGGATTTAAAATTTAAACAGCAGCCATTTATCTTGCTGTCTGCTTAGGTTCCAGTTCAGCATGCCTTCAATGTGGTCTCAGTTTCAAGTGTCTGAGGCTGGCCTAGGACAGAAATCTGTCATTATATCACAGCTGGGGGCAGAGGAAAGCAACATACAGAACTCTGCTGGCACCAGAAAGTTTTCCTAAATACCATTGACCAGGAAGGTGGGGGAACACATTAGAGATTTTTTTTTTTTTTACGAGCTCCCTGAGAAATGTTTGTACAGAGGATTTTAAGGTCAGCATGAGACTTTGCTTATTTAAGAGTTTGGGGCACCAAGAAGAACTGGGGAAAGTTATTCACAGTTTTAATTTGAGATACTCCAGTTGCCCAGCAAGACTGTGAAAGCAAAGAGTGTATAAGGAGTCTTGCACACCATATCAAGATAATGAAGTCCAATAAAAAAGTCAGGTTTCCAGAAGATGCTGATGTACTTTTTAACAGCTTTCATAACATTTTGTTTATTGTACTTAACGTCCCCAAAATTAATTGAACCATTTTGATGTTTAATCTTGAGCATTTTATGCATGCTAAGATTGTACCTGTTGCATAAAAGGTATTTTGTTAATTATAGTTTCCCCTTCAGAGGTTTGCCAATTACATGAGGTAAACTCACAAGTTAATATTAGGTTTTGAAATCTTCTGTTCAAAAAAAGCAATTCATTGTACCCTAATGACAGATCCAATCAGCTCTGCCAAGAAAAACAGAGGGCTGTGACACTTTATCATTATTATAATCAAGGACTTGAGGAACTGCTGTTTGTCTGAATAATGAAGGGAGCTGTAATGAGTCAGTCTGGGTCAACAGCATAAAATTTAACATCAGCTGAAACAAAACTACAGGGTTAATGGATAAACTCTTAAGAGTAGAGTCAGCTGAAGGTAAAAGCAACAAGGGGGTAGTTCCCCCAATATTTCAAATAGTTTGGCAAAAATGTAATTTATACTTCAGATCTTTTTTTTTCTAGTCCAGGCTGCTGTGAGCCCAAAACTAGACTTTTCCTCCAAGCTACTTTTTACAAGATTGTGTTTTTGAGTTCTTTGTTTGGTAGGGTATTTTTTGTTTGTTGTTAGTGTTTTTTTGTTTTTTTTTCCTACTGATGCAAGAATAGACTCCATATTGGGATCTAAAAATAACACGTCTCTAGGTCAATGGTGATTAATTTAAAAATAAAGTGAACACTCGCAGATTTATGTCTTCTTGTCCAAAGGGACTGGCAAAAATCAAGTATTTCTCAGACAGCTGCTCCCAGTTCTCTAAGCAGTATGTTCTTATTGTAAGATACCAGGCTGTTGAGTTTGTACAGACTTTTGTGTAGTACGGTGCCCATGATAGCTGTAAAGAAGCAAAAGGCTTTTAATATCAACAGTTCGTGGATTTAAAACTTGTCTGATCACTTTAAACAGCAGTCAGTTGGAGGCAGCACCACTACCACTATAATTGTATTTGAAGCATATATATAATTAAGAAACCTAAACAGATGTTAATCCTCAGCTTCTTTCTTGAAAAGAGACAAGCATGCCTGTCCTATATATGTAAAGGACTCCATGTTGAAACCATTTTAATGGAAAAATAATTTGAAACAATTGCCTCTGATTATCTTGGTGCTCTGAGTGTGTTGGTCTCTCCACTCCCCATTGGCCTCTGACCTGCGTCCTATATGTAGAGGGTGTCCAGTTGACAACAGCTTGTGGAGGTGGGGCGATATTATTTGCCAGAGTCTGCCTCTCTCCCAAAAAATAAAGATGGTGGCCCTGGCAAGGATCGGTACAGAATGGCAAAAAGGGAAACAAAATTACAGTTTATATCTTTATACGTACATAGAGTAAATGTTTTTTTTTTAAATCCCCTGCAATTATCTCTTTTAAAGAAAGCTAGTTGGAAACTAAACATAGTAATACAAATGAGCAAGCCTTTTTATATTATTTTTCCAAGCAAGTTCTTCCGGTGCTATTAAATGTAACTTTATTCTTCTTTCTGTTCTTTTAGCACAATGCACTCTGCAATTTCTAAGGTTGTTTTACCAAGGCAGTGTGTGACTCCAGTGACATCATTATTGAATAGCCCTTATACGGACACTGTGTAGACTTTTTGGAAACTGATGTTGATCAACTGAGACAACAGCATGACTGACAGGGCACAATATATATGGCAGGAAGAAGCCATCTTTTTTGTTGAGAAAAAATATTTCAAACATGAAAACTATTTTTGAAAATATAGTGACTCTAACATGAGTGTTTTTTTTTTCAAGCAGTATGTTGCTGTATCTTAATTATTGGCTGTATTATTAACTGAAGCAGGCTTTACTTTTTTTATCCATGTTGCCTTGTTTTATGTATCACTAAACTGTGGCCTGATTTCTCGATGGGCGGCCTATTATGTGAGGTCCTGCACTTCAGATGCACCATGTGCCATCCATTCTGATCAGCCGTACTACTCATATAATGCCAGGGGGCAAAGAGGGCTGTGATATACATAACCAACCATTTTGTTCAGGCCCTGGCTTCCATAACTTCCCCATGCCAGCCTAGCCCCATTGATTCCTGTGCTGGATTTTCCATGACTGAGGACCAAGATGGGCTTGCACTATTCCTGATCTACTGTATGTAATATAAGGTAGTACAGGCCAGGACCCCAACAATGGACTTCATAAATCCCTCATAATAGGAATGGGACCAGAATCAGTGAATCCTGCAGTTGCATTCTGCATTCATCTCTTCTTTCCCTAGTGTCTCAGTGGTTACAGGAGGGGAGTGTAAGCATTTACCATGCAAGCAGATCACCACCCACCCAAGTTGCATGTTACTGGTGTGCTCATTCCTGTTCTCATTAGTATGGGCCCACATCCTTTTCCTACATGCAAGCAAGCCATGTTGCTCACAGGAGAAGACGGAGAGCCCCACAATTGGAAATGATTGCTCATGCAAGGAAGAGTTTCACATGCAAAATTAGGGATTTTCTCTTACAGCTTTGCCTAGTGCCTATTTAATATTGGGCTCTTGGTACCTGCGTACGTGTTCAATCTATTGCAGTGATTGAAATAACATCTTACCAATCCATGTAAGACAATGGAGGATGGTGACTGAGAGACATGTCTGCAAAGTACAATGGGAAACTTCACGGCCTTTTTGTCATACAAATGTAGAGAAACTGCTGTTTGACAAAGTATTGGTGACACTAGTCCATTTTTTTTTTTTAGAGCAGAAATTTGTGACTCTCAACATTTGCTTGTTGGAAGGAAACAAGCCTTGGGCCAAGAGCAAACATTTTAATACAAGTTATCAACCCTCCAGTAAGGGTTTGTACATACTGTATATTCTTTATGACAATGACAGCTTGATCTTATTAAAATGTGTGTGCTAGCTTTCAGAATGTGTACTACGTTCTAGGCTAAGTTTACTAAAAAAAAATGTCCTTAGATGGCACAAAAACATAGTTAGGCATACACAATTGGTTGAGTAATTTGGCATCCCAGTGCTGATACACTGGAAGAAAGTGTGCATTCTCTTGCTTGCCCTGTTAATTAGATGTCTTCATTAAACTTATAATAAGAGTTCCTGGAACCAGCAATTATGAATGGTTCATTTGTTTTTATTTCATATAAGTAAACTTAGCACCCTAGCCCATCTGTAAGTATTTGTTTGGTACTCTACAAAATTCCACCAAATGCTTGGCACATTCTCTTACTCAGTTAAATAAAAAGCTGTGTGATTCTATGAAAGAAGTATGGAATAACTCCTACGTTAGTATGATATTACTTTAGTTTGTGGTAAAAGAGGTTTGTACCTCTGTAAGACTTATCCCTAGTAAAATGAGATTAGTCTTGCAGAAAAGTGACAGATAACCAAAGTGTAGACCAACAAAAATACTTTAAGTACTTTTCACTCAGGCCAACCATTCTGATTTACCTCCTGTTGGAAGACTGCATAAAACTGTACTTGGATCTAAGAATATATTGGTTGTTTATGTAACCTCACCCACCAGTGAGCTGATTATGATGCAGTCTGGCAGTTGGGAGTGGCTTACTCTTTAGGCCTTTGGGTGTATGGCACCTAGGAATGTGTTGTTTTGTGACTTTTAGTGGTTTTGCAGTGTCTCTACCTGTGGGGATCCTTTTAACAGAAGCTGCCAGGGTGCTGCCTCACAGGAAAATAAGTTGTTCCCACCCCTGGTGACAGGGGGAACCAATCAACCAACCAGGTTAAACACAATACTGCTTATTAACCAATAACCAACAGCTAGCAATACAATAAATGTTCCACAATACAATAATGGTAACGGAATCAGAAATATGATACAAACAATAAGGAAGGGCTTTATTAGGGGGAACAGCAGCAGGCTGTATGGAGGAATGGGTGAGGATAAGGCAATAATCAACAATACAAATGCAATATCCAACACAAAGTCCCACCACCCTCCCCCACAAAGGTTATCCCACAGAGTCTCCCCAGGTGCACCAGGTATTCTCACAGTCTCTAATAGGAGCTCCCACATTCTATTTAGTGTCCACATGTCAGAGGCAGGTTACAGGCCTGAGATGAAGTGATGGGGAACCAGTGTTTGGAAGTTCAGGATTCTGGAAATACAGTAAACTCAAATAACAGTTTTAGTCTGTCTGTAGTGCATGTGCACTCTTGGATATTGTTCTGTTGGGAGGATACTAAATTTGTGCAGCCCATGTCCAGGAAACTATCTACTGTAACTAGTACCCTAACTATCCTACCATGTTACAGGGCTGAGGGCCCTGATTTTTGTATTCACAAATTGCTCTGTAGCTGTTGTGGTCACTCTATCAGTCCGACTCTTTGATCCTACTTGTGCCGTTTGAACCGAACTGGCACACCCAAATCACCTCCAGGTGGTGAAGAGTGCAAGTCATTCAAAAGAGCCACCAATGGACAAATGCCTAGATGATCCTCTTAATCCATGTTGGGACTTTTTTCTTCACCTTCTCAAAGATATGCAGTCATGCAGGACCATGATGTCAAGGCCCTCTACCAGAATGAATCCCAGCAGCACAGGATCTGTTGAAGGAATGTCTGACCTTTCCCACATAAACTGAGCTTAAGCAAGGCAAACCCTACTACAAGTATTGAAGTCCTGGGCGGGCACTTCAGTGTCAAGGCTCTGAATCTTTGTTGAAGACCCCTGGTTGGAATTTCTTAAAGGAACCCATGCAAATGTCTGGGCAGCAGAAAGCACATCTGTGCTCCTCTTTGGATCAGACAGATCTAAAACCGCAGGCTGAGTTGCTGGGCACTCTGCAGATATCCCACTTCTGATGCTCTAACTCTGTTGGTTAAGGCAGTCACAAGAAGAAAAAGGAACTTTTTCATTGGTCTGTTTTATGTGCCCTTCCTTTACTTTATTCTAAGGTCCAACATATCCTTTCTGGTTGGGCACTTGCTTCTCACTGCCTGTTGCTATGCCAAGATGTGTCCTGCGGTCCTAAGGGCCTCCTTACAGACTGGCCACAGTGCAGGCAAAACTGGTGACCTCTGGCCCCTTCTCACACATTCTATGGGCCAGAAAGAAACAAAGATGGCTGCACCCATGCCCTGGTGGGCAATCTTCATTACTGTCCATCCCTGGATACAGCTTCTGTCTATCACGTTTGCTATCCTGGCACTGAAAACACCAACACTAGCAGACTAGTTGGTTGGCTGACCAACTTTTCCAGGGTTGATGGAGACAGGAGGAGTGTCTGTGACTGCTGCAGTGCTCCACTCCCAGTTAGTATAATGGTACAGTCTCCCTGCACTGTGTCCTCTGGAAGGGAGTCAAATTTACTTACTACTTTAACATTTGGTGATTGGGAGAGACAAGTTGAGCTAAAGCTCATTTCCAGGTGTGACACAGGGGGAAACAAATAGGTTATTTGTTTTTTTTTGTTTGTTTTGTTTTCCAATCCAGTCCAACATCCTGGCTTCCAACTAGGCTTGTCCCTTGTCGGAGGTACATGACTGTGAAGATGAAGAGCACTCATTAGCATGACGAGAGCCATTGCATGCTGCCCAGTCCCCAACTGTAAAAGTCCCATGGGAACCAGAATCTAGAGTCTGGAGTGCTAGCACGGTGCTGTGAAAAGAAGCTGTGGGCAGCAGAACCCCTTAGAGGCTATGCTCCCAGGTAGTGAGTGATAAAATAAGCCCCTCAATTTAGAGAGGGTATAATTAAATTGTAGTGAACAGTTCTGTAGATCAGTAGAATCCAGTAAGCTTACAGCATTCTGTTAACTGTCAAACTTTGCTTTATGTCCAGCAGCTTTCAAGTCAAAAAGTCAGTGTTGTTTGAATTGCCCTGGAGCCCTACACTGTACATCTGTCTCCTATTTTATCTGGAAGTAATGATTTATGGTACACACAAGCCCTGGCTGTCCCCTCAGTATCTTGTGTGTCTTGCTCGTGTCTTCTTTTTTGTTTGTTCTGCTGCTTCTTGTTTTTGAGTATGGATTAGTTTGCTTGCTGTTAAAGCTGTAGCAGCCCCAAATCTGAAAATGCACCCCAGGCAGAACAATGTTCATGTGCGCTCTTATCTGAGACACTGATCCCATCCCACAGCTAGTAATTATGGTCTTTGACTTTGGTAACAATTCTGTTTGAATTGTTTCCAGTTACACAAATAATTGGCAGTGTGAAGGTTACCCTGTGCCAAAAGGCATTTCCGGAAGAGGTCCAATAATGAGGCAGAGATCACTTTACATTTAAACTCAGGCTATTGGCTTTTGTTGCATGATTTTTTTGTATATTAATCTCCTTGATCCTCATTTCCTTTTTTGTTGACTGATTTCATAATGCAATTTACTGTAAACAAATTAATACTTTACAAGTGTCTATACAGCATGCATATTAAGAGCAAGAGATGCAGTGTGCTCCAGTGGTTGAAGCACTGGCTTGGGAACAGGGAGATTGCAGGTTCAAGCCCCACTAGAGCCAAATAATCTGTGATCTTGTGTAAGTTGCTTAACCTCTCATTCTCCATTCCACCCAGCTGTGGAAATGGGAAGAAGCTGGAACCATTAGCAATGCAGTGTTGAATCTCAGCTGGGCTATCTTGGGGAAATAAAAAGTAATAATAACTACATATAATAAAAAAGCAATGAACCTCAACAGTCTGTTTAACTGTTCTGGTACCTCAAGCTCCACAACACAAAACGTTATTCCATGTTTTACCCCATAAGAGATGACATGAAGCTGACATACATTTATTTTACAGTTGATTAAAAAATAATTGTATTAAAACTGAACAAATGTGTGATTCCCCGCCTTAAATAACAAAAGTGTAGCCTGTTTCAACAGAGTTACTCCAATACCACATTTAGGGTATGATAAGTGATCCAACCTGTATAACCTGTATACAAAGAGCTTTAACCCTTACCTCTAGAGGATATTCTTGCACAAAAGGAGCAAATTGTTTTTCTGTCCAGTATTTGTTTTGTAATAACTGGAAAGCTATGGAATGGCTAACAAGTCCTCCTCGCCACCACCATGATCATTTTCTATATGAATTATTGCAGTGAGCTTTGATTTCATGTTTTGAACCCCCCTAAATCCATGCTCACATACTGACTTCTGTTGCATTTTAGTGCTGTATTACAGTAGTGTGGTCTAATGGCTGCAGGCATGGGAACCAGGATGCCTAGGTTCAAATCCCTCCAGAGCAACTTACTCAATGGTTGACCTTGAGCAAGACTCAGTGTTGCAGTCGATTCAAAGGGTAGATATGGAACCCCACTGGAAACAAGCAGTTGCTCAGCTATGCTACCTTGCGTAATTAAACTGCAAAATGGTGATGCCTGAAACCTCTCCACAATACAATATATATATAAACTATCCGCTGTTATATACAGCCTGTGACATCTCTGGGAAAACTGAATAACAAAAACACACACACACTTACATTTCACATTTTCTGCATTTATGTTTTCCTATTTCTTAATTACTAAGGGCAGCTGCATGAAAAAACAGAGCCATTTCCTTCAGATTTCATCTGCTCCAGCTGCCTGACTACTACACAAGTGTGTATGGCTCACAATTGGTTGCCATGGAAATGAGTGCAATGTCACAAGCAGGAGGTTATGATATCATGTGTGTAGACCAGCAGCAGAAGTAGATGAATTGCAGTGGACAAGGATCCTGTTTCCATGCAAATTTCCTTAGTTACAGAAAATAAAGTGAAGATAGGAAATACTAGGAATGTACACATCTTTCCTTATTTAGACTGGATTTGGAAAATATTCAGATTTGGATGGTATGAAATTCAGATCTGGGGATTCAATTGCAAATTTTGTTTTATAGAAAAGGTGCTACAAAACACAGTCTGCAGCTGATTCCTGTTGTTCCCAGTGGCCAGGATGGAAGGCAGGAGGGGATGGACCACTCCCCCACCTGCCTGCCCAGCAGAAACCTATAAAAACAAAAATGAGGGCTTCTGTACCTCTGTAGCTTGCACATGCACTCAAAAATGCACCACAGTCCCCATTCCTTTAGCACCATATCCCCCCTCCTCCACAAGCTCCTAATAGTATTAACATTTTGACTCTCCCACCCTCTTCCTCCAAGCACAACTGACGCACACAATTCTCAAAATCCTTCCTTCCCCATGCAAAAAAAAAATGAAACCTGCCCTCCCTGTATATTAGCAAACACCTCCACAGTGACAACCAAACAGCCTTTCTCACACCACCTTAGCTGGCACTGCTCTGAATGAACAAGAGAGAACACATATGTGTTCTCTCTCTCTCTCTCATTCATTCAGACAGTGTAAGGAGGGCTATACGCTGGCCACAATTTTGGGTCAGATGTTAATGCACCCTGGGGGAGGATCCTAAGAGGGCTGGGGGAAGGGGCAAGAGACTTGCACTACATTTTTTGTTTGTTTGTTTAGGAGGGGAGATGGATGCTCAGAGGGTCAGGGGGAAGGAGAATTTTAAGAATGTCTTATGTCAACTAGGCTAGTGGAGGAGATTTTGAGATGGGTGCTACAAGGGTGGAGTGAAGGGGTACATTATGTCTTGCCCCTGTGGGCCAAGGGGGAGACTGGAGATATGGGTATTTTATCTTGTCTTGCATGTGTACATTTTTTTCCATAGATGATCACTAAATGTTTGCACTCATTCTGTTGTGCTGTGACTTTATTGCACTGGTGGATAAGGGCTGGATTTGTTGTTCTTGGCTTGTGACTTATCATCCTAGCACCCCCTGGATGATTTTGGAGCAGCTGTTTTTGCACATTTACTTCTTTTGGAGACTGGAAATGCCTGTTATTTATTTAAGTTTTTTTAATAGGTGTGTGTGTAAGCGAGAGGGAAGGGGCTCCATCCCTATCCACCTGCACTATGGAGTGCACCAAATAAAATGCCTGCCAATCATCAGGCCAATTCAGAACTCAGATTCTGCACCAGATCTGTTGGAATTTGGAAGATTCAACAACTGATTCAGCTTTGGCACATACCACTAGCAAATACAACTACAATTGTGAATCACTTCCACCATTTAGTGATTTCTCTTAATGGCTCATGTCAAATGTACTCAGTCCTACTTTACTTACAAAGAACAGTATGTGTGTGGCAGTGTTCTTACTGCTGAGGTATTTCCAAACCTTGAAATGTGGAGGGGGGGGTTAAAATATATACATAGTACATGTTTATATTTGACTGTATTAATCATATTGATTTCTTTGTACTCCAGTCATAGTCTAAACAGCTTGTCAGGCTAATTTCTAACAAAATGCCTTCATACCAACTGCCAAATATGTGACGAGAAAACCAGACATTCATCCACATCAAGGGACTCCAATAAAACAGCACATGACCTATCTTTTGAAGGTCTAAAGCTGCACTGAGAGAGAAAATTCCCCACCAATTGCTGTAAAGTACAGTGTCTCAGCTCTTGTGGTGGGATACTGGTTACAGACATTGATCTGTGGCTTGTTTAAAGATTGACTCTGTATGCTAGGCAAGTTTTAAATAAGTGGCTGAACATTGCTCTAATCCAGGCAGTGCTGAGCTTGTATGCTGTGACATCCGCAGTAAGAAGGCTGCCGTTTACTGGATAGCCAAGCCAGCTCATGGAGTATAAATCCACCATTCTGTAATGGGATACCAGAATCACCTTTTTAAAATATTATATAGATGTGTGTGTGTGTGTGTGTGCCTCTATACTATATATATATATAGTTACACAAACCTAATCCACTGTCATTAGCTTGGTTTATTTTAATCACCTCATGGTCAGATGTATTACAATATTATTTTCTATTGCATGGTCTATTGAAAGGTGTCTGATATTACTTACAATACAGAAAAGAACACATCTGGTCATTTTTTATTTATTTTATTTTCAAACTGGTGACTATGAAAGGCAGACTGAGCAGATGCTCATTTCCAACCCAAGGGAAGGGGTATTACAGAGGTGGGAGTTTGGGAACTCAAATTGGGACCTGTGCTAGAGGATTGGTAAATGCACTCTGGGTAGATAAGTCTCCAGGACCAGACGGATTACACCACAGAGTGCTGAGGGAATTGGGGCAGAACCTTGCAAGGCCTCTGATGGGGTAGTCCCAGCAGATTGGAGGAAAGCATATTTGGTTCCTCTGCACAAGAGTAGTAGCAGGCAGGACACATGGAACTACAATAGGCTGATTAATCAGACCACGACAGTGGGGACACTCCTGGAGACTACCATCTAGGAGTAACTGGTGGAATTTCTTGAGGCGAATGGGCTCCATGACAGGAGGCAGTATGGCTTTGTAAAGGGAAGGTCATGCCAAACTAACCTGTTCTAGCTCTTTGACTTTGCAATGAGAGCAGTGGACAAGGGTCAATCAGTCAATGTGCTTTATATACATTTCAGTATGGCATTTAACTCTGTACCCCATAGAAAGCTTCTCAAAAAGCTGGAGATATCGAGGGGTTGGTGCTAAACTATCAAGGTGGGTAGCAAACCAGCTGGGAAGAAAGCCTGAAATGGTAGTAGTGAAGTGGGAGCATTCAGTGGTCAGGGAGGTCACAAGTGAGGTACCACAGAGTTCAGTGCTAAGACCAGTATTGTTTAATTTGTTAATCTGTGACATTGGGAAGGAATCAAGAGAAAGATCTGCCTCTTTGTGGATGATACCAAACTCTGTGACAGGGCAGACTCTGAGTGGAGGGAGTTAGGGACATGAAGAGGCACCTGGGAAAGTTAGAGAGGGGCCAAGGTGTGGCAGCTGATGTTTAATGTCAAGACGTGCAATGTTATGCACATAGGCAAGGGAAACCCAAAGACAGGTTAGTGGTTTGTGGTGGGGTTGGGGAGTGAAAACAATCCATCTGATCACTGAGGGAAACTGCCTTGGGGGGGTCATCATTAGTGATAACCCCAAGTCAACAGACCAGTGCACCAAGTCACTCAGTAAAAAAAACAGGATGCTGGGATATGTATGGAGAGAGTTCTCCAGCAGGAGACAAGTGGTACTGTTGCCACTCTGTGGATCATTGGGGAGGCCACACCTGGAGTACTGTGTCCAGTTCTGAACTGCACACCTGAAAATAAGGATCAAATAGAATCTCTACAAAGGTGTGTTTCAACAATTATACAGGGTCAGCAAGAAAAATCAAAGGAGGAGCATCTGACCAATCTGACCATGTACTCACTGAAGGCTGAGAGAGAGAGAGAGAGAGAGAGAGAGAGAGAGAGAGAGAGAGAGAGACAGAAAGACAGAGAGACAGAGAAACCTTTAAATAGCTTAGAGGATAAACAGGGTAGAGAGTCACAATCTGATCAGGTACAGTGAGAGATCAGCAGCTAGGGGGCACATGTGTAAACTGGTAGGGGGTTACATTCAGGAAGGATGTTAGGAAGCACTTCTTAATTGTGTTTTTTTTTGTTTTTGTTTTTTTGTGCCACCACTCCCAATGTGACTCAGCCCCTGACTTTCCCAGTCCTTCCCACCCCCCAGGACTTACCTTGAGTTGAACATCCACCCAGGCTTACCACCCCCCACCCCCAGAGTGGGGCAGCTGAGCCGGCACGCCCCCAACAGAGACTTGTCCAGATTACCAGCAGGACCAGCTTCCACCAGCAGGGCTCCCTTGGCTTGCCCCCCAGGGTGGGGCTGTGGGGTTGGGCCATTACTGAAGGAAGATTGATCTCGGTCACTGCCGTGGATCATGGTGGACACAATGGGACCAGGAAGTGAGATGTCATCAGCAGGGTTGGCAGTGTTTGTATTAATTATCCCCGGCAGGAGGCATGGCATGCAATGACGTAATGTGCAAGAGCATGACATCCGGCATGCCTCCCAAAATACTCTGCTTCAGCCACCACTCCCCCCAGCCACCACCAGGGGTCAACCACATGCTGATCAGTAGCCCACCCCTCCACCCCAGAGGAGGACAGCAGTCCCTGAGATGCTCAATCCCCCTCTCTTCAGGCATGCCCTCCAACTTCTCAGGTCCATTCCCGAACTCAGGGCATCAGTGTTGCAGTCAGAAGCCTTACCACTGCACTGGCGGGTGGGCTGGAAGCACTTCTTCAATAAAGAGTGGTGGATAGCTAGAACAGTCTGTCAAGAAAGGGGGTAAACATCAAGAGAGTGACTGGTTTCAAGAGGGTGTGTGAGACAGTTATAAGGGGTTTATGAAAACAAGTGCAGGGAAAGGCTGAAGAGTAGGAGGAGGGGGCAGAACTGCTGGGTATTCAGATTAGGCATTTTCAAGATTAGGTTGGTACAGCTTGAGCTGGAAAATGGGCAGAAGTGATGGACTAATAGTCTTTTCTGCCAACACTTTGTCATGTTTCTCAACTTCAAACATTAGTAGATGAACAAACTTTTAGAACAGAACTCAGAAGACATATCTTCACCCCAGGGGTGGTGAACAGTTGTAATGCTGTGCCTGATACTGTGGTCCTCAGTTCATCATTACAGACATCTTGAAACTGAACTAGATATTTCCATGAGCACAAACAACAAAAGTTGCCACAACCGCTTAGTAAGCAGAGACGGTCACGATGGGCCCACAAGCCATCTACGTTCTTCGCTTTCTTCAGTTTATGTTCTTATCAAACACAATTCACTGATCCAGCGAGCATTTATGTATGGAATGGTAGTGCACTAAGTTTCTTGGAATGTTATGCTTGTGTAACATGTGGATTACAAGCTTTAGTGACTTGGGGGTTTACATGGCCTTTTGCACTCTGTTTTCTTATTTAACTACCATCCTGCTCACTTATTTAATTACCACCCTGTTCAGTGTACCGGATGCACAGGAATCCTCTTCAGGAGGGTTCCACTCCAAGAGGTGCCACAGAATGCAGTCCTTTGGCTACAGGTATCTTAGAGAAGGAGTCCAGAAGGAGAGAGGCGAGCCACCAATGGAGAGGGGGAAAGATGGTGGGAGCAAGGAAGTGGGCATTTGGAGGATGTTTGGTCATGCATGCTTATGAAGCACCCAATGGGAGTATGGCAGAAGTCACCACAACCCCACTGAACCCTAGGCTTCCAGCCTACTATTTCACTGGTCCAGCTGATAACTATGTATAGACCAGTAGTACAGTTAGTTGCTTGGGTTGTGCTTGTGCAACATATGGATTACATGCTTGAGTAGCTTGGTGATTTACATGGCCTTTTGCATGCTCTGTTCCTATTGCACTACCATGTTGTTCAGGGTACCAGAGGAACAGGAACCCACCTCAGGAGGGTTCTATCACTAGAGATGCCACATAACTCAATCCTTTGGCTAAAGGTACTTTAGGGAAGGAGTCAAAAATTAGAGTTCAAGGTGTGTAAATAGACATCATCTTCCGCTGAGGAAAAAGGGAAGACCATGAAGCAAAGCAAGCAATAAAGGAGTGGAGCCACCATCCAGGTCCCAAACCATCCTGTGGAACAAACCTAACTACAAAACCTCTGGGGATCCAAGGCTTCAGGTCACCCTCCCTCAAGGCACTGGATGAAGTATTACCAATCCATGCATCAGTTAGGCCTGTAAAAACCACTGCATACTAGGATAATGTGAGCTTCTCCTTGCAACAGAAGGTATTCCACTATAGAGGAGCTGAAGGTTTGAGATCTCAGGGGAATGGCAGTAGCCATGCCAAGGAACACCAGAATGTGTGTGCCCCAAGGAAAAGATTAGACATGGCTGCTTCAGGCCTTGCAGCCCAAGACTGTTCCTGGTGGGGCTTGTTAATATAAAAAGCCAATCTCTTGAAGGGTTCGGGTGGTACAGTTGTAACCCCCAGTCGACGCCAAACTGAGAGGGTTACTACCCCTGCCTGTGTGGCTATGGACAGATTGAGGGGCCTAGGTCCTATGACGCGGTGCCTCCATTTTTATAACCTGAAATTTGGGGAGAAAGGTATCACTCAGCATGGTGACTAGCTTCGGCTAATCTGCACAAGGGCACCCAAATAACTCCGGACACAGGAAGCAATAATTGTACTGTCCAATACCAGAAGCTGGGATTCTAGAGTGTGGCTTTTATTCACAACCAACAGAATAACAAAGCATAGATGGACCCCCATGGGGCTACACTCCTGGTAATGCAGATTTATGGAGATCAGAACACATCCTCATACACTGTAGCCCTCAGGCTTTGAAACACACTGCGCACTCTGCCCTTACTCAACTCTTTTTCAGTTTCCCTGGCCCGGCTCCCTTGCCAGCCCTCTGGACTACCTTTCTTCCATGGCTTGGCTCCCTGCCAGCCCTTTGGGCACTTTCCATATAGCATGGAACATTTCCCGGTGGCTCCCTAAACCACTTCTGATCACTTCTGGCTCCATCAGAGAATCTTCTTCAACAATCCCACATCTGGGTACTTTCTTCAGGCACTGGCCAAGTACCTGAGAGAAAGCAACAGGTGTCCCAAAGCAAACCCGTAGAAGTGAATTTGGTTACTACTGATGGGGGGGGGTCTCCCACCTCTCACTCCCATAATTCATACCCAGCCATTTCTTTGGACTTTAACACCTCATCCTCTAAAAACACTTTACTGTGTAGATTCTCTTTAAATGTATGTCACATTTAATCTACTTGTTCTTCCATCCCACTTGTGCTGAACTTGAAACATACTTAATGAGTGGCTGTGTCCATTTCTCTAGACCCCCACAGAGTTAAGCAGTCCAATTCCCACAACTTTCAAAACTGTACTTGGCTGTCTCTTCCTGACCCCACAGTAACAGTCACTTACATTCACCTTGTCTCAGGTGAAAACACATTGGCCCTTTATCAGAGCAAACTCACCCTTTGGTTACAGGCTTTTTCTTCTTCAAAGAAATCTCAACCAAAACTTCTGGTGCCTCAGCATGAACCTACTGTAGATTTAGGCAGCTTCTTCTTCCTCTAGCCAGACCAGGGGATTGCCCCTGGAAGTAGGCAGAAACCTTCTCCCCATCCCCGCAGGGATGGGGCCCTGAACCACTGGAAGCAGTCTCTACCACTTCACTTGGCTCTTATTGTGTTCCTCTTCAGGTGAGAACACACACCTCAACAAAAATATTACTCTTTGTCAGAGCTTAGGGCTCTGAGGGCCTGCAGCTGCAGCACAGTTCTTCACTCTACTGAGCCCACTACTGAACTACTACTGACTGACTTCAAATTCCCCAACATTCTATCTTAACCTCCAGCTGCAACATTCCAGTGTGGCTTATGCAGCTGTGACAGTTCTAAAATGATGTCATCCCTCAGTCTCAGCTGAGACTGAGAACAGAGTGAGACAGTGTGAAATCCATTTAACTGGAGTTTCGCAAGCTGCCTTCCTTGCCTGCCACTAGGTCTAACTGGGATTCTTGTAACCCCAGGTAACAGGGGGATTACACAGCATGAAGCCACTGAATGCAAAAGTTTACTGAATGTTGCAGTACAAAGCCAGCGTGACAAAAGTGTAGTGAGCCCTTGAGGGGCTGAGAGTGGGTGTAAGCCCAGTTGTAGGAGGGTGTGTGCCCATTGATGGTTGGCTGCTTGAAAGTGGGTAGCAGAGTAGGAATAATATATGGTAATGGCAAACAAGAGCCCTGTAGAGAGGACAGGACAGCTGCTTGGGCTGGTTAGTGTAGCTATGGAGCAGTGTTGTGCAGGCTCAAGGAATGCCTGGAATGAGTTGGGCCATAGAGAGCCCTTGAGGAGTGAGGCAGGATGGATATCCAAACCAAAGGGCAGCAAGTAGCCCAAAAGCTAAAGATGAAGCTAAGTGTGGCCACAACCATGCCAGAGGACCCGGTAGCAGGCAGCCCATGTGTCAGGTGGGGAACACCCAGTACCCCCAGCGAGTGGGGAGGGGAACAAAGCAAATGGAAAAGTAGCCATCCCCAGCCAGCACCACCAGACCAGGCAGTGGGGGGGCAGGCAAAGCAGCAGATGCCAGAGGAGCCAGCAAAACTTGACTGGGGAGGAAACAACCCCAAGTGGAGTCAAGAAAATGAGCAGCAGATGGAGGGAGCAGCAAGGAAGCAGCCCTCAGGGCACTAGGAACCATGAGCAGCAGGACCAGGTGGAGCAACCACAGCAGAACAGTTCAGTAGAAGGCAGCCAGGAGGTCACCAGGCAGCAGGTGGAGCTGCAAACTGCCACCGAAGAAGAGTAGCAAGGACCCTGAATGGAACAGGAAGGATGCCCCAGAAAACAGTCACACACCAAGATAAGGATTGTGAGGGCAGGCAGGAAGCCACCAGCCATGCAGCCACTGCAAGGAAATGGGTGTCTGGAGAATGTCTGGACATGCACACCTATGAAGTGCTCGATATGGGGCATGGTGAGAGTTGCCTGCATACCCCACCAAACTACAGGTCTCCAGCCTATTATTTAAAATGGATACAGCAGAAATACAGTAACATATTGCAAATAGAAGTAAAAATAAATGACATAAATTAACAGTGTCAAGAACTTGAATTATAGCAGTATAAAACAAATTATGGCACAGATACTGCAAGAAATAAGATAATGCAATAAGCAGAGAACCAGAGACAGACTCTCTAGAGAGCTGGGGAAGTCCCAGCAGTGCAGGGGACTGGTTTTGGAACACTGTGGGACAGCGGACTCTGGGTGGGCCAGAGCTGACAATAAAAGGACAGAAGGGGCAGAAAAGCAGCAGTAGGGGAAAGGACAGAACGTGCAGAAAAGCAGCAGTAGGGGAAGTGAAAGGAGGGGAGAGGAAACTGGGTAGTGGAAGAAGAAGCAGGAATGATGTCAAGGGAGAGGGAGGAAAAACTGCAGGAACACGTACACTATGGGTGGAAAAGTCAGGAAAGAAGTCTTTGAAGAAATGCAGAAGTGCAGAGAGCAGGAGGTTTGGTGAGCCGGGGGAGGTTGTTCCAGAGGAGATGAAAGGAGAGAGGAGAAGGCCGATTGTCAAGCACAGGGTTTGGAGTTGGGAATAGCAGTTGGAGTGGGAAATGTTAGAGAAACAAGGGAGTAGGAGGAGTGGAGAGGAGGCAGCAGAGGTAATGGAATGAATCTGAACCAGAATTTAGAGAGGAATGAGGTGCAGTGAGAGTGACATAGTGTATCAAGGAGGGAAAGGAAAGGACTGAGTAGAGGGAGCAGTGGTAGATGTGGGGAGGATAATTGAGAGCAGAGCAGCACATGAAGCGGAAGGGAGATACAGCCTGGTCACAGTAGATTTTGAAGAATCACTGCACACCACATCTGCATAGTCAAACGACAGGAGGCTCAACTTAAGAACAATTTCATGGTGGACAAGTAATGAGGCACAATTTGTGGTGGTACAGTAATCCAAGTTTGGGAAGGAACTTGTTAGGGGTGGCAATGATGTGGTTGTAGAAGTCGAGGTTTTAATCCAGCTATACTCCCCAAGGTATTTGAAATATGGAACTTCTTTGATGGGATGCAATCCAGAGTACTGAAGACCAGGGTAGTGTGGAGCCTGGCAAAAAGCTTTTCTTGCCAAACTGTGGAGATCCTTTTTTTTGTTTTGTTTTGTTGTGTTAGCATTAAGTAAAAGATGATTTGAGCAGATCCAACCAGTGCTGAATTTTGTTTGAAATCCTGCTGAAGAATAAATTCCAGATCAGGAAGGACTAAGGCTCTGGGCGCAAAAACAACAACTCCATCTGTGTACACAATGGTGTACGATAAGACACATACTGGGGGGAAGTCATTATGGAAAATAGAAAATTGGATGGAGGCCCATGATAAAGACATGGGGATGCCCACGGAAATGGGAAGTGAGGGTGCGGGTGTGTAGGCATTACCTACTTGGACTATTACATTTTTTAACATGTAAGAACAGGATTAACTGACCAACAGGTTATATTGATCAACTTCTGCCAGTTTGTCAAGTAGGAGGGGAAAGGAAACTGCAAAGATTGTGGCAGTGAACAACCCCTGATCCATTTCCTTAAAGATGAAGTCAGTGAGCCACATAAAGAGACAGAACTATGGCCTACATTTATAGAAGCCAGACTGGAAAGGGCAGATGAGGAAGAGAAGTTAAGAAAGGAAGAGAGCTCTGACAGGGATGGTTTTTCCAGCTTTTTTTGAAAAGGCATGAAGAGAGGGGGCAGTCATTTCCTGGAGAAGGGGGGGGTCACCAACTCTGTGTGCAGGGGAGAACTTTACATGCATTGAAGCCCCAGGGACTTAATCAAGGTGGAAGAAAAGGGTTGGAAGGGATGAGATGGGGAGGGAGGGATGGGATGGAGAGGGAATGGTAGGAATTGAGAGGAGGAGGAACCATACACAACTTTCTCTGACCATCCCCAGTTCTTGAAAAGATATTCTATAGGCCACCTAATTAACTGGACTATAAAATACTCAGTTACATAGAAACATAGACTTTGACGGCAGAGAAGAACCCCTTGGCTGTCAATTTTTCCCTACCAACAGTATCACCGAAGACCCTACTTGAGCTCCAGCTCTGTCTCCCCTCCACCCCGCTTCCTTTCCACTAAGATTCCCTTCTGCCTATCCCATTTATTCTTGAACCCCACCACCTTCACTGGAAGGCTGGTCCAGGAATCCATCACTCCTTCCGTGAAAAAGTACTTCCTCATGTCTCTCCTGAATCTACTCCTCTCTAGCTTCATTGCATGTCCCCTTGTTCTTGAGCACCTCTTCACTCCTCTACCCCCCCCCCCAGTGTGTACATATTGAGGTATTTTCTTCTGTCCTGGTAGAGCTTTTGATGCAGACACTGTACCATTTTAGTTGCCCTTCACTGTACCACCTCCAATCTGTCAGTCCTTCCAGAGATGTGGTCTGCAGAACTATAGGGGAGTCTTACTAGGGATCTATACAGGGGCATCACTACCTCCCTCTTGCTGCTGGTGATACCCCTCTTTATGCACCCCATCATCCCACTAGCCCTCCACACTGCCTGGCCATCTTTAGGTTATCCAATATAATTACCCCCAGGTCTCTTTTCCTGCTTGGTGGACGCTAATACCACTCCACCCATTTTGTACTCTGCCCCTGGGCTTCTGCACCCTAAGTGCATTATTTTGCACTTTTTCACATTGAAACCCAGCTCCCATACCCTTGACCACTCCTCCAGTTTTTCTCAGGTCTCTGCTCATCCTCCTCCCCACCACCACAACCACCACCAGAGTGTCCACCTTATTGCAGATTTTGGTGTCATTTGCAAAGAGGCAGACTTTCCCTTCCAGGTGCTCTGAAATGTCACTTATAAAGACATTAACGTGGACCAGTCCCAGCACTTATCCCACAGACACCTTGCTGTTCACCCTCCCTTCCCTGAAGTGAGCTCTGTTTACCACCACCCTCTGTAACCTATCCCCTAACCAATTTTTTACTTAGTTTACCGCCTTTGGACCCACTCCAAATCTACCCAGCTTGCTTACTAGTCTCCTATGTGGAAGGAATGGTGCTGAAAGCCTTATAGAAATATAGGTAAGGATGTCCACCACTCCACCATGATATAGTTGCTTGGTCACCCAGTCAAAGAACTATCAGATTCATTTGACATGAACTACCCCATGAATCCATGCTGCCTCAGGTCTTGTAACCCACTGGATTCAAGATATTCCACAATCCTTTCCTTCAGCAGTGATTCCATTAACTTTCCCACCACTGATGTCAGGCTGACTGGCCTATAATTGCAAGCCTCCTCCCTGCTACCACTGTTGTGAAGTGGAACTATATCTGCCCTCTTCCAGTCCTCTGGAACCATCTGTTAAACAGGAATAATGGAGGTGCAGCCAGTACATCCCTGAGATCTTTCAACACCCTTGGATGCACCCCCCATTGCTTCATTCACTTTAAGATTAGTGAGTCCTTTCAGGACTATCTCCTCCGAAAAAGGAGTAGTGTCCACCTCCCTCCTTCCAAAGCTCCTGTTACTTTTTTGTGGCCCCTCCCCTTCTTCTTCCTCTGTGAACATTGATCAAATGTATTTGTTCAGGTTGTCTGCCTTTTCCTGGTCCCCCACTGCACAGTTCTCCCCCTTTCCCTTTTTAACTTTACAATCCCTCCCCTGGTCTTCCTCTTTTCACTTACATACCTAAAAAATATCTTGTCCTCTTTCATTACTGCCTGGTCTATTTTCTTTTCAGTTTGTGCCTTCACGTTCCTTACTGCATTCCCTGCTTCCCTCTGCTTCCCATGATAAACCTCCCTATCCTCTTCCCTCTGTGTCAAATGGTACTCTTTTAGCTTTTACCTTTCAAGCCACCTCTTTCGAGAACCAAAGCAATCTCTTTTTCTTTTTGCATTTTGATCACTTGCTTGATGCAGTGGTATGTTGCCTTTACTCTGCCCCTTTTAGCTTTGCCCACTGTTTCTCCACCCCACCCAGACCTCCATTCCCCCAATCAGGTAATCCCTGAGGCATTCACCCATCTTTATAAAATCTGCCCTCCTCAAGTCCAGGGCAGTTGCCATTGTGTGGTTCAATTCTGCAGTCATCTTTATACTGAACCACACTGTACAGTGATCACTGGTCCCCAGGTGGCCTCCCGCCTTGATGTCTGAAACACTGTCCCTGTCAGTGAGTAACAGGTCCAGTATTGCCCAGTCATGAATGGGTTCACTGACTAGTTGCCTGATGAACACCCCCTGCTAGGAGTCTAGAATGCCCCTGCTTCTAGCTGAAGTTGCAGCTGGGAGGCTCCAATCTACAGCCAGCAGACTGAAGTCCCCAGCAGCACCCCCTGCCTTTTCTGCCATCTTGCCAGTGCCTTCCATCAGTACCTTGTCTAACTCCTCCCTCGTGCTAGAGATCTGTAGATCATGCCAGTGTGAATAGTGGTTCCATTCCCTGTCTCCAGGGTGACCCACAGTACCTCTGCCCCCCCCCCCATATTCCTTGTATCTCTGTTGCTTTTACGCTTTCCCTCACATAAAGCACAACTCACCCCCTCCTTTCCTTCCATCCCTGTCCTGCTTGACTAGAGCATAGCCTGGTATGGCCATGTCCCAGTCATGGTATTTTGTGCACCATGACTCAGTAATGGCCACAATATCCAGGTTGGCCTCTCCCATGATGGCCTCTAGGTCCGGAATCTTATTTCCTAAACTACTAGCATTCACACACATGGCCTTCCAGATTTTGTTAGCACTCTGCTTGTTATCCCCCCTTTTTTCCTTTTTTTCTCCACCCTCCCCCTCTATTTGTAATCCACCCATTCCATTCCTTCATTTCTACCACCCTGCTTCCTTTATTAATTTGCAACCTAGGGATTCCTCTCCCCTCTGGTGGTCCTAAATCTCTACTTCACCCTGTTGGGGGGGCAGTTTCTGCCTCCCTGATTCCTTCCATTGCCACCCTCAGCTAGTTCAAATGTTTATCAAAGTAACGTTGAAGCCATCCACTAAGGACTGCAACCCCGATGGGTGCAGGCTATCACCCCTGTATAGGCCCTTATCCCTCCAGGTGGGTCCCCACTGTAGCCAAACCCCTCTTCTCTACACCATTCCTTCAACCATGAGTGGAAGCTCCTGGTGTGGCAACCCCCTCACCACCATAAACAGGCAGCACCTCCGTGAAAGCCACATAGCATGCTACAAATTCTCTCTGAAACCCTCCCCAGCTCCCATTACTCTCCCTGTACTATTCCAGCCCTGTCCTTAGCCAAGTCATTAGTACCCAAGTGGACAATGACATCCAGCTCTTCCTTCCATCCTGCAGCCCTACCAAGCCCCAGGATCTGCTTCCTAGCCCTCCGTGCTGTGTCACCATGTAGGCATCTAACCTCACTCTCCATCCCATGTCCTGTTCCCAAAGCTATCCCCCTCACAATCAAGTCCCCCACCAGAAGTCACTTCCTCCTTCTCCTTCTCCTCTGGTGTCCTCTACTACCATCCTTGGGGTCTCCACTACAGAGGAACCCCAAGTCCTCCCCAGTCACTACCACAGGTGCCTCCACACAGCAGTCCCACCCTGCCAGACCAGCATAGGAATTACATAGTGGTACTGGTTGAGGAATATGCCTCTGACCCACCACCCCCACCCTTTCAGATCCCATGATAGTCCAGCTTTAATTTGTTAGTGTTGAGGCACTTTGTTGTTTTTGTTAAGTACTGTGAATCCTTACTTTAAAAATCTATACAGAATCTTGTTGAAAGGATGCCAGCTCTAAAGTCTATATACAGTTGAACCATGAATCCTGAATGGCCCCGTGTAGGTCTGAAAGCTTGTGTACTGAAACTTTTTTTTTTTGTTGGGTTTGTCAAAGGTATCAGATCACTTACTTTATCTATCTGTTTGTACAAAGACCAATATGGCCACAGATATTTCTGTGCAACGTAATGAGTAAAATACTTTCACTGACTTGCAAAGTACTGCAGTTAGTAACCTCAATATCTTCTAATGAGTTCCAGAGTTCTACCCTGTTATATAAAGAACTTGACTGACTGAAGTAGAATTGATTGAAGAATGTAAATACTACTTAGTGCATACTTTATTGAGACTTTGATAATTAGCTACCTAAAATGTTATAAGTATGACAGGAATGCATTTGATGTAAATCAGTTTATAACAGCAAATATAATTCATGGTGGACATTAAGACACATCCAGTCTATTTTCTTTGGCAACTGAAAAACGTTCCAAATGTAAGTTCTTTTTAATGTTCTGCAGAAAAAAGCACACAGGGTAGTGCTGCTACGTTTTCAACAGATGTAATAAATATACTTTTGGAACTACAAAGATGCCACTTTAACCACAGAAGAGAACTGCATAAAAAGAAACCCATAACATGTGTTCTTTTATATTTGCCATCATTTTTGTTTTCCTTTGCATGTCTGTGAAAGTAGCAGTGTGTCTGTTTAGAAAACCAGTTGGGAGGCAGGTATCGCCTGCGTAATTCGTGCTTGTCAATTATCAAATTAAGATCCCTTTAGCTACTACAGAACCCATACAAGAGTGTTGTTGAACTTCTTAAGCATTGATTTTTTTTTTTTTTTTTGGCATTGTGAAAGCCAGACTAGTTATCTCTTCCTGGCTCTTTCTCTCTTTTTGTAGCCAGCCAAACAAAAGGTTACCATGGCAGTGAATCCATACAGGGTGTAACTCAGATATTCATTTTCTTGTATTAATTTTTATTGTCCCAGGTGGATGCTGGCACAATGCCCCTAAACAGTTTTGTACTGAATTCTGAAAATCGCATGAATGTTGTAAATGTGATACACTGCCTGACACCTTTTTTCTTCTTTTTTTTTTTTTCCTTTTTTGTTTTAACCAAGCCAAAAGAAAACTGCAAGTAATCAAGACCACAGAGTACAGTTTCTTTGCCTCTTCTGTCTGGTGTTTTTTTGACTTGCAGAAACTCACCTAAAATGTTTATTTCTTTTGCTGGTTATTATGCCATGGCACTTTAAACATTATTGCAAAGTCCCCATATCCTATATAAATGTTATTTGGAGCCACAACGCTGCAGGAAAAACACTGGAAGCACCTTCCCCCTCTCCCTGTGATGAGGTCATGGTAAAGTAGCCAGCATGAGGTAGCTTGTGGGGGGTCGCAGTTAATTGCATAGTTCAGCCCAAGATAATAAATTGTAGCTTTCTGGAGTAATGGCCTCAAGTATATTTGTCTTTTCTCCAAGGTTGCTTCACTCCAATATGTTTCCCTAACTGTCAAGGCCTATAAAGTAACTGATGTATAAACAGCAAAAAAAAAAAAGTCCTTCTGTTGCTTGGAAAAAACAATCTGAGCTGCAAGGGTAGAGACGTAAATTGCTAAAGAAATGAGATCTTTCTGGAGTTCCACCTTGCTGTGATTAACCCTGCCATAAAGTTCCCAAGAGTTTGTATTCCAACATAAGATGGTTAGCGGAGGAAGGACCGGCTGGAACATGACTATCTACTTTACTTTTCATCTTATTTATATCTTGTTTTTCAGTGCAGTGCTGCTTTTGCCTACTTCTGCAGCTGGGTGAATTGGTGCACTGTGAGGTTAACTGACTTGCCCAAGGTCAGGGAGTAGATTAATGTAGTGGGGTTTGAACCTTTGCTTTCCTGGTTCCCAAGTCAGTTTTCTAACCACTGGACCACACTGGCACCTCTTTGTGAAATCTCTACACTAACAAGTTTTTGGATCATTAAAAAGGACTTGGTATCCTAATAAAATTGCTGCTTAGAAAATGTCATTTGTGACTGACAATTAAAGCAATAAAGAGGATTCCATATTTATGACGCCATCTAAATTATGCTTTTGAGTTCTAGCACAGTGTTGCAGTGGTAGCAGCTGAGAGATCTGGGGCCCCATTTACAGTCACGGTGGTTGATGGCAGTTTTCAGGGTTACACAGGTCTCCCTGTACTACCACCAACCAAAACAGTGATACACAAAAAGATGCCACTGTCTGCAGGGGGTAGATTCTCCCATGTGGCTGTGGCACATAATCTAGATCATGTAAATGGTTGATCTAGATTTTAATGGCCATACATAGGCTGTGCGACCACTAACGTTTGGGATTGTGACAACAACCAGGGTCAATCCATGTCATGGTATCGGGCTTAGATTGGCACCAGGCACATGCCCCAGATACACAATGTTGCCACCAAAGTCATCCTCCTCTCCCTTCACCCTCTACCACAGTACCCACTACATAGGCATGTTGATTAGAAATAAATATGTCCCATGAGGATTTTCTCTGGTGGTCTAATGGGCCTAACATTGTAGATCCTTCTTTGTTTCTCTGTTATCCAGTGGATCTCCACTCCCCAGCCACATTCTTCTAGACTCAGTAATTCAGCAGCACTGTGCATCATCCAACCTTTCCCCTTGCCACAACAGATGTTTCATCTCACAAGACTGCAACCCCTTGAAGAACTGCTTTTAGCAGTTTTTCTAACCACGGGGATCAGTGCACCTTGCAACTGGGAAGTAAGGGTGCCAGGCAGCCACTGTGCACAGCAGTGCCTCCTTTCATACCAGTGCCCTTAATAACTCTTGCCTTCCCCTGCCCCTTTCCATGTGCTGCCACACTGACCGGTGTATACCAAGCACAAAGAGTGCATCACAGTACTGTGCCTGGCAACCACTTTGTGGCACCAATCTACAATTTTGTATGGGGCCCCTGGGTTCTAGAGTTGTAGTTTATTGTAAATTAATTAGTTAGTACACCAGGACACTATAGTGTGAAGACAACAAAGGTTGTAAATCTGACTGTAGAAATAAATAAATAATAAATAATGGAAACTCTAGCCTAACAGATCTGTGTGTGGGAAGTTAGGGGGAAAGCCTGTGGAGCTAAGCAGTTAAAGTGGCATTTGCAAAATGCTTAATTTTGTATTTGTTTTCTGATTTGTTTTTATTAGTGTTAGTAAAATATTAAAGGGATGGCCTCTGACTCCCAGGCCACCAAATGAGGGTCACAGATGCATGAGCAGTGGCAGAATGTTGACACTCACCTGCCATCCAGACTGCTAGTGGGGAGGGGCAGGGGATAGCAGAACAATAGTTCCTTGCCTTCTGCACATTTTGTTTTGCAAAGGGTTTCATTTGGGAGGAAAAAAGGCCAATTATTATGAAGGCA
Organism: Neoceratodus forsteri; assembly: GCA_016271365.2. Classification (NCBI taxonomy): domain Eukaryota; kingdom Metazoa; phylum Chordata; order Ceratodontiformes; family Ceratodontidae; genus Neoceratodus; species Neoceratodus forsteri. Next base: position 887,571,349 of record CM028131.1, on the reverse strand, counting down.
GTGTGGCCTAGTGGTTAGAGCACCGACTTGGGAACCAGGAGATCACAGGTTCAGACTTCAAAACCCACCAAAGTTAAATATTCATTGTGTAACCTTAAGCAAATCACTAGACCCAGTGGTCCAGTCTACCCAGCAGCAGGAAAAGGTAAACGCAGCACTCCACTGAAAATGAGGTGTTTGTATCTTAGCAGAGCTATCACAAGTAAATAAATTGTAAAATGATAGCCTAACTGAGGTGCAGCATCTTGTTTTCAGTGGGGGCCTGCTTTTACCCAATTATACAGCTGGGAGGACTGAAGCACAGAGAGATTAATTGACTTGTTCAAGATCACACTATGATTAAGTAGCTCTGGTGGGATTTGAACCTTGGTCTCCTGGTTCCAAAGCCTGCACTCTAACCTCATTGTGACATGAGCTACAAATGCCCTTCCACCAGTAATCATAGCTCTGGGTGACTATCCATAACCTCTGCCATGGCACTGTCATTAGCATCCTGACCTACAATCCCCTCTGGGCTGGGGGAGGGGAGAAAATCTGTAAGGCTCAGAGAAGCACCAGTAGCAATGTAAGCTTGACAGAGTTAAGGAGGTGGATTTACCAAGTCCTGCAGCTAGCTGACCCTATGGCATCTATTACCCACATGGACGCACTGGACACAATTTTACCACATCACATCGATTGTGACATTCATATACAATTTATAACAGTGTGTGTCCAAATTTCAATGCATCTGCCATTCTCAGGTTAGGCTAAGTTGGCTAGACCATCAGTTGATGGTCTAACTGATTTAGAAGCACAGGGGTATTGAAGCACGGGGGGAAGGGAGGCCAATTGCTGCAAACCAACAGCCCCCCCGGTATTGGCACAGCTCCCAACAGCCAGCATAGCATTTGACAGCCAGCTCAAGGTGAGTGAAAATGCATTCCTTGGGAGGGGAGACAAACTTATTCTTGGTCCTTCCACTCTATCCTATAATGGACAGAGCAGACTTTTGGCCACATATGCCATAAGAAATCCCAAGCAGCATCAGAGCTGATGCACCCCTTTTGAAAATATGCCAAACCCCAAGTGGGAACAATGGACGTAGGCATTTGATAATCCAGCCCTAGGCGTTAAAAAGGAGGAAAGCATAAAAATGCTGTATAATCTTCCAATTATCATTTAAATATTTGAATAAAAGTAATCAGTTTTATTTTTTCCCTTTCATGCACACAGTATCCCAAAGTGCCTTGCAAGCCATGATTATTGCAGCAGCTATCAGACATATATGGGGAGGAAGTGAGATGTAGATTAATATTGCCACACAGATCACTGTTACACTTGTGTGAGTGGTCTCCCGTGCATTCTTAAGGTATGAGAATCGCGAACCGAAGTTGAGTGGGTAGAACACTCTTACAAGCATTAAGAGTGGTCTCCACAGTGGTATTAATATATCACTGATCGAGCTCGAGCACTAAAATATATATATATATATATATATATATATATTTTAAACTGCCCTGGAATGCCCCCAGTTCCAGGGTATCTGCACATGAGACACTCTTCACAGAACAAGAGTGTCGCACGTGCAGAAGAAAGGAATGCTCCGATTGGTCGGGAGCGCTCCCTCAGTCTATAATTGAGGGAGTTTAGGTACATGGGGGGAGAGAGATAAGTGACTTACTTAATCAGTGAGTTAGTGTCAGCTGTGGGAGTCAAAACCTGGGTCTCCAGGTCCACAGCTCTGTGGGAGAAGCACTAAGATATTGTACACTGCCAGACTTTAAATACATTTTCTGACAAAAAGGCACGGTTGTTCCCTGGCTTGTCTACCTTTCCAAATCCTGCTACCCGCCCACCTAACTTGCTGATAACTGGGGCCCTGGCCCACACACAGTAACACTTTGCTGATGAAGAGAGGTCACAAAGGCCACTGTGAGTCAGTATTCTGGTGTGTGCACCATGGCGGCCACAAGTCTTTCCCTGCCTGGTTGTTCAGGACATTGCAACCACATGGAGAATGGGGTGTGGAGCATGCTCAGAGGTTTGTCGAGCGCCACCCTCCATAAAAAGCCACAGTCTGCACCCTCCAAGCCTGACAGGACAACACAAAGCTGTTCCACAGGAGCATGCAGATTTGCAAACCAGACTCTTGACATAGAAAGTGATGTCCCAGGTGGGCAAGCTGTGCTTAACAACATACAGCTCGCCCCTCAGTGACATCACTTGCTGCCCCTAGATTCTGTGAAATGGCTGCACTCTTAAATTAACTCAGAACTGCTGACACCTACAGGTGAGCCCTGTATCTCATTTGCAAGATCTTTTCAAGGGTTTCAGAATTTGGGGTACCTGACACACACACCTTTCCGGGTATGTGCGTGTGGTGGGGGGGGGGATGACTACAGCATTATCACTAGTGCCATGGGAGTTCTCTGCACATATACTGTAGCATGTGTTTGCAACCACTAACATCTTTGACCTTCATTTGCATTGCAACATGATCACAGGGGAAAACTTCCTCCACTCAGTGAATAAAAGCATGCTTACACTGTCGATGCGATGTCTCTGATCTTGAGTGCTGCTGTTTCCAACACCGCCCGAGTCAATCCTGCAGAGTGCTTACACAGACCCTCTCAGTGCCATTGCAAGCTGCCCTGGAGAGGGGCTATCAGTCTTGGGGTGGTTGGCAACTCGAGGATGTCAACATGTGCTGTGCACTGGAGCAAGTGACACAGCTTGTCCACATGGCTGCCTAAGCTGCTCACTCTGGAACTTGTCACTGTTCCTGCAACAGCTCAGGAGGTGGATCAGCAGATAATCTGGCGTTCTACGGTACAGTACATACATGATCATTTTTGTACTGATGCAGCCCACACTGGAGAGGGGCCATCAGTTTTAGGGCAGTCACCAACTCGACGATGTCAATGTGTGCTGGAGCAAGCGGCACAGCCTGTCCACATCGCTGCCTAAGCTGTTCACTCTGGAACATGTCATTGTTCCTGCAACAGCTCAGGGGGTGGATCAGCAGATAATCTGACATTCTACGGTATCTACATGATCATTTTTGTACTGATGCAGCCCACACTGGAGAGGGGCCATCAGTTTTGGGGCAGTCGCCAACTCGAGGATGTCAATGTGTGCTGTGTGCTGGAGCAAGCGGCACAGCCTGTCCACATGGATGCTTAAGTCGGTCAGTCCAGAATGCATCCCTACTCCTGTGCTGGCCCAGGGAAAGGATCAGCGGACAACTTACCATGCTACAGTATATGTACACACAGCCAGTTTTGTACCACTGCAACCCGGGCATGTGGGTTGCAGTGGTGCAAAGGTGGCAGTGTAAACAAGTCAAGTCTTCCTTTTATGTATGGCAGTTTTTAGTAATGGTACTTGTGCACTGGGAGCATGTTGGCACCCCAGATTTGCATCATCACCACTGCGACTGCATATGAGACCCTAAATTCCACATAGTTCTTGCAGGGTTCACATGGGACAGACCTAAATATCACAACTGTGCATTACCCCAACCAGCTTAAAAATGCCATAATTTGTTTATTTAACATTGTTGTCCAGGATGGGCACACTGAGCCAGAGCTGTTTCCAGGAGCGAAGAGGAAAAACAGCCAGTCAGTTTCAAATTTTGAGAGTAGTGCAATAATTACAGCAAGGCATGGGACTGTCAGCAGCAACTCAGAATAAACAAAAGTGCATAAATACAGTAGATGCAAATAAATAGATACAATGCAGGGCCTATGAATCATAACAGTAAGATGGATATAGCAAACAAGCAAGATTAGGAAACTAAAGGGGAAAAAAATTGCACAGCACATGAAAGCCTTAGAAAATCAATTTAACTAGTACAATAATACATCATTTTGGCTGACTTCTGGCTTAGTTATAAATATTATTTACTCTGCCACCATATTAGTAGTTTTTACTACAGAACTGTTGCTGGTTGGTGATAGCTGTCTTGCTAACAGTTGTAAACAAAACACTCAACTCTTAAGAGCAGAGAACCCAACCCTTGGTTGCAAGATGGGGTGACATTGGTGCCCAGTGCCATCCTTTGACCAAGCAGTCACTAGGGGGCACTTTTAAGCCAAAAACTAAGATGAAGTCTCAAAATACAATGATGAATGATCACAGCTGGTGATCTAACAAGCCTAGTTTATGTTACTTAGTGAGGAGAGTGCAACTTAGCTGTGAGATACCTTGGCACCTTTAGCCATTCATAAGAATCTTGCTCAGTCGCTTGCTGTATACTTCAATATGTTTTGTCTCTGTGAAGATGGTTGACCCACTAAGTGTTGTTGTGAGATAAAAATGAACTCTGTAATTTTTTTTTTTTTAAATAATACTTTTATTGCATTTTTCAGAATCAGTTCAGGACATGTACACAATACATTTTTAGACAAAATATACAGCAAACAAACTTAAGACAATCACAAAACAATCAACTGTAAATAAACACTAACTTAAATACACACAAAAATTGAATAATGGCAAATTCACATATTCAATACATATAATCATATTACCTACAGTCCATACTCCCACTAGATTCAACCATCTCATATGGTCTATAATATTTGATAGCGGTGATCCACATCCTGTAATCAAACTTGTATTATATTCGGTGCGCCCCATGCTTACTATACCTGCCTTAGGAGTTTCCCCCTCCCTCACTGTTCCCTTCACCCTATGAGGTCCAACACACACATTTACATGATGTCCAGCTACAAATTAAACATGTCGTGCCGTAATCTCCAATACATTTATTTGTTCCCTTTCTGCTTGATAATGGAAAAAGGGTAACCATCTTGCCTTGAATTTATCTTTATGCAGCCTAAGTTTGGCTGTAAGCTCTTCTATATCCAATTTATAGTTAAACAAACCTTATACCAGGCCTCCAGAGTTGAACGTTCCGGGGTCAGTCATCTTTGAGTAATAGACTTAAGGGCCGAGACCACTAAAATGTTATAAGTATTGTTGTGGTTTGGTCTTAATCCCCTAAGGGTATCCCCCCAAAATCCAGTATTCTGTGTCCTCTGGAGGGGTCACTTCAAAAATTTTCCCTATGGTATCCCTAATCTGACGCCAAAAAGTCATAAGTTTAGAGCAGGTCCAAAACATGTGCGTGAGACCCCTTCTCCCCGCATTCCCTCCAACAACTGTCAGGGGGGTAACGACTATAATGTTTAGTAATTACAGGAGTACAAAAGTAATGTACCACAATTTTCCAACAAAACTCCCGCCAAAAATTCAAGGCCGTGGTGCTATGGATGGCTCTCCACATGGTCGTCCAGGCTGACTCTCCCAAGTCCCTTCCCATTTCAAGACACCATGTCCTCTTAATAACTCCCACTGAATCTGGTTCTAGGGCAGCCAACTGTAAAACTAATCTTGAGATCTGACCCTATGATGTCTGGAGAGCAACTTTCTTACCCATAAATTCTACCAGCTGGTTTGTTCTGGGTGCTTCCCCCTATCTAGCCCTCTGTCCTTTTCCAATAAAAAAATGCCTTAATTGAAGGTACCAAAATAAGTCCTGATTTGAAAGCCCGAATTCTACAGCCAGCTGATGAAAAGATTTAGGATTGTTCCCGTAATACAACTGGCCCACTCTCACCAAACCCTTCCTACCTCATCTTCCAAAACCCAAGTCCCAGTTAAGGGGGGGGGGAGGCAAAGTCTAAGCAGGCATTAATAGGAGTATTATTACTCAAAACCAATTGTAAGCCCAAACCTTTTATGTACATCTGCCCAGACAGACTTAATAACTTTGGACCAGGGATTACACAGGTCCAAGTGTTGGATCCCTTGGTTATATACACTAAGTTCCCAATATCCCCTCTCGAAGATTCAGGTCTCTCTATCTCCACCCACAGTGGAGGATCTCCCGAGTCCATGATGCTTACCAGAGGAAGTATTTGGGCCACCCAGTAGTATTTTCTGAAATTGGGGAGCCCTAAACCACCCTCTCCCTTAACCTCTGTCAAGGATTTCCATTTTATCCTGGGGCATTTACCCAACCAAATATATTTATGTAGGGAAGACTTAAGAGATTTCCAAAAAGCAACCAGGGGTCTCAGGGATAGGGTTTGGAATAAAAACAAAAACCGTTGGAGTACATTCATTTTGATACTTTTAATTCTGCCCATCAAAGAGAGGGGGAGTTCTCCCCATCTCCCCAAGTCCTTCTGAACCTCCCCCAGAAACTTCCCATAGTTAATGGTGTACAATTTGTGTATATCTCTTGGGACCCAAGCACCTAAGTACCTAATATGACCTTTGTCCCATTTATAATTGCGAATGGTTGAGAGTGCTCCATTCAGGGTCCAACCCAAAGGTAACGGCTCTGTTTTAGAGTCATTGACTTTGAATCCTGATGCTCTGCCATGTTCATCTAACAGAGAGTCAATCGGGGCATTTAGTTTACTGGATCTGTAATGTAGAGAGAAGGATATCATCTGCATACAGGAACACCCGTATCTCAACTCCATTGACCCGGATACCTTTATACTCTTCAGACTGCCTGATAAGGGCCGCCAAAGACTCCATACACAGAGCAAACAACAAGGACAAAAGGGGGTAGCCCTGCCTGTTCCCTCTTTCTATCATCACCCTTCCTGAGACAACCCTGTTAACCTTCACTCTGGCCCATGGATCTTTATATACATTTGCTATCCAATTTCTAAATTTGGCTCCAAATCCAAATTTTTGCAAGGTATGTTCCAAAAACACCCAATCCAGGTGGTCAAAAGCCTTATCCTCATCAAGAGCCATCACCGCCCTAATAGTTACTGGTGGGAATGCCCTCGAGGCAGAAAAGGCATTAAGTAAAAGCCTGACGTTGTCCTGAATATGACGACCAGATATGAAACCGGTCTGAGCCCTATGGACCAAGCCAGGAATGTGGTCCTGGAGATGAGTACTAATTATTTTAGCAAAAATCTTTGCATCTTGGTTAATTAGAAAGATGGTCGATAATTCCCACACTCCATCAGATCTTTGCCTGTTTTATTTATAAGGGTAATAGTCGCCTCTCTCCAAGAAGCCGGAGACTCCCCCTCTTCATTAGCTGTGTTACAGACTTCAGTCAACAGGGGGGGCCAGTTCTGTGGCAAAATGCTGGTAAAACTCTGCCACAAAACCGTCTGGGCCAGGGGCCTTCCCCCCTATTAAGATGTTTAATGACACACCTCACCTCAGCCTCCGTAAAAGGAGTCTCTATCAAATCTTTTTGTGTCTCCTCCAATTGCGGTATGGTGACCCCTAGCAAAAAATCCTCCACCACCTTGCTATGGTCAGGCACCCTCTCTTGAGCATATAACCAGAGAAGAAACTCCTAAAGCTCTCCACAATAACAGCTGGGTCAGTTGATAATGACTGGGTTGAACTCTGTAATTTTGCAAAAGGTAGGTACTCTGCATTGTTTAGGCTAGCCTGCAACATTTCTACTGTATATAACATATTCCATTTACCTATGTTTTTTTTTCCAGCTGCTGTACTAAAAGTTGCATATACCAACAATGTTGGTTTTGAATTACCTAAAATTCAAAATGACCTACTAAAAATGTAAACGTATGTTGAATTTTTGTTTGCTTCAAGCTAAGTTGGGAAAATGATCAGCTATGATAATAAGATGTTATTAAGCTGTTTGAGATTAAAGGGCAGAACCCTTTTCCTCCCAGGCCAGCATGTGGCCATCATTACAGAGTAGAAAATAAAAGCATTCTTTGGGGGAACCAGCTGGGGATGGGGTAGTTTTCCAAGAAACTCTCCCCTATACAAGTTTCCCTAGGACATGCCTTTTATTACAATGCATTAGTAACTGATTTAAACAAATGAACTAAATACTTTCAAATGTTCCTGCACCCAAGGCATAACATTTAAGCCTGAACTTTGTGATGCCTTACCAACAGGAACATTATTTCTGTATGGTGCTTAGCAGTTTTTGTGCTTTTTTTTTTTTTTCTTTTGGGGGAGGGGGACATGGAAATCTTTCAAAGGAAAAAACACTGCATTTGTAAATATCTTTATACGGGGTGTACTTTAAGGCACATACACTTATGCAGAGTTTGAGTTTAGCTTTTATGTGTGAGTGAGTGGATTAGCGAGGTTGCAGGGGGGAAGTTAGGATAACATGTCTGCTGGTTTTTAAGCAAGTGTAATGGGTTCTGTGATGCCCCTAAAGGAGACCATTTATTTACATTCATACATCCTATGTCACTTGATGTACTTCTCTGGGATACGGGGTTCCCTCAGTCAGTAGGGAGTCATTAATGTCAGTTTTGTATAATTTGCCTGGGGTAGCCCAACTGAAATGGAACATCTCATTTACAGTGGGGTCCCTGTTCACCCACAGTTTACAGCTGGGAAGACTGAAGCACAAGGAGGTCAGTTATTTTCCGGAAGTCACCCAGTACCTAAGTGGCTCTGGTGGGATTTGAACCTGGGTCTTCTAATTCCAAAGCATGTGTTTCATTCAGTAGACCAGGCTGATGTTTGTTGTGCTCTGTTACAGTCAAGGCCCCTTGAATTCCATGATTCCAAGGTTGTAGAATTTTCTGCATAATTTGCATCATGCTGCAGAATATATTATGGGGCATGGTCGTGCCCTTATAGTTAGGGTTGAGTAGCCTGTTTAATATTAAACCTCAAATTATGCACTTTAATAACTTTGCAACTGTTCAACTGATTTGCACAAAACTTGGTATGCGCTGTTCTGTGGGGTAGATCTCTTTATGTGGAAAGTTTCATTCCGTTCGGATGTGCAGATTCTGAGATCCAAAAATTAAGTCACCACTTTTTGCATTTTTTTCCTCATCTTCTTGCACCCAGATGGTGAGGAATTTTGGTGTTTTTTTGTTTTTTTGTTTTTTTTTTTATGGCAGAAATAACTTGGGTAACAGAACTGCCAGTGTTTGGTGCAAAAATATTAATCTGTTGCAAAGTTATTCTGTTTTTAAGTTCCCATTATTTTCTATTGGAAGTTCATTTTTCAGGATAGAGGTAAAAAGTTTGACAAAGGAATTGATCTTGCAAAAACGGATTCAATCTTGCGAGATCATTTTCTTTTCCATGAGAGAAAACACCTTTTTTGCAAGCCGCCATCTTGCTTCTGTTTTTTCCTTAATTTTCTTTTTTTTTCAAAAGCCCCAAAAATGACATCCTGGAGAGAGACCACCACACCTAGCTGGCTCATAGGGACCCCATTAGGTGCAATCTGCAGTTCAAAGTTAAAAATATGCCCCTTGAAATTTTTTTTAAATATAATAAATCCTTTTTCGTGACCACATGATACAAAAAAAAAATCCTTTTTCGTTGCTCGAGAATCATTGCTTATCCCTTCCATTGTCCTCCCCAGTACTCTACCGTTTTTCCCTGGTGTCTAGTGGCCCCACCCTCCAGTACTTCTACCCCTTCATTTTCCTGGTGTCTAGTGGCATCCCCTGACCCTCCAATCCCTGTCCTGACAATAAAAATAATTTCCCTTATGTCTAGCGGCATACCCCACCCTCTGATCACTGTCCCTTATGTTTTCCAAGTGTCTAGTGGCACCCCCACCCTCCCATCGTTGTCCCAATGTTTCCCTGGTATCTAGTGGCACCCTTACCCTCCAGTCACCATCCCCTAGGCCCTTGTTTATTGAGTTATATAGAATCTGACACAGAGATGCCCACCCCTGGTATCTGACACCCCCACACACACACATATATACTCACCATCCATTGTTTTATTTATTGGTCGACATCAGGGGACCCAATCCCTGTGTTGGAATTTATAGCCCCGCCCAGCAGTGTGGGACACTGGGGAGCCCACTCCCAGTGTCCTGAAATATATTATTAATTAAACCCTGCAAACAGGAAACAGTTCCCTGATGTCTTTTATTTTTTAAACATGAAAAAAAGAAAATGGTCCCTCATCATCCCCACCATCACCCTTCCCCATCCCAACCCTCCCACTGAGCATCCACCACCCCACACACACCCGTACCCTATACTTAGCATTGGAGGTTGAACACTGTCGTCTTCTGTGGACCAAGACATGTCTGCATTCTTCAATGCCAAACCGTGACCTGAGGAATCAAAGTGCTGTACAATGTATTTCAATGGCATTTTGAACTTAAGTTCATAACCTTACCATTTTTTTGAAATTTTTTACCAAATTTTTAACATGGTCTTTTGGGGACCCCACCTCATGAACACTGCCAATGCCATTTTGTTATTCAGGCCCAGAAGGTGATTTTGTGGTTGCTGCGCAAAATCACCTTTTGGGACTGCATAACAAAATTTCACTGCCAGTGTTCATGAGGTGGGGTGCCAAAAAGGCCATGTTGAAAATTTGGTGAAAAAATTCCTAAAAATGGCTATTATGTGTGTTTGCTGAAAATTTTCTGCACACACCCATAACTGGTAATTGTCAATATTTTGAGTCCACATTTTCAATATAATCACTTTTTCACACCAGCTCATGAACAGTACAGCTGTCATTTTTCACATCCTGTCCAAAATATGTTTTCCCTCCTGTGGCATGGAATGGTATTTTGGCAAGGATTTGAACATTTTCACCTGCACAGTATGAGTGTAAGCCCTCTTCCCCCCTTGTCTAGTGGTACCAGTTGAAAGAATGGGGAAGGGGGGCCACAGAACAAAGTGCCATCCTAAACATCTCCACAGTGAAAACTTCAGACATCCAGGATAGAAACATATGGAATACAGGTGCCCAACCTTTTGAAGTCTTCAACCTACAGAGCGCTTCCAAACCCCCTGGATGCCAATGCCCCAGGCCTCAACAAGGCTACCAGAACACAGAGCGTCCGATCTACCTTCTCATCACTCCAGGACCCAGGGACCAGGATGGAATCTAATTAGAGACCCTTCAAATGGCTATGAGGAAATTGATTAGTCTTGGAATAAGTAGAGTAAAACAGTTGATTCATTCAAAGTATTCATGGCAATCACTGAGCAGACCCCAAAGTTACTCAAACAAGAAGATTTATTTCCGGAAGCACAATTATGATTCAGAGCCCAGGAGCTACACTTCTCAAACTTCCAAACAGCTCCATGGGGCTAACAAACTTGTTTAACAGCGAGAGGATATTGGCAGTACTGAGGCATACTGTTGAGTCCTGGTAGGACGAAACATGTGTCAAACATTTTTACTGTTTCAAACCATTCTGACACTTTATTTCTTTAGGGAGTATTTGTAAGCTGTGGGGAATAGCTTTTTTAGCTAATTTCATACACTTTATTGTATGAGTGCTATGAGTGGAGAGCTGACCTTTGTAGTTGACTTCTGGGTCAAGACTCGCTATTTAGTCACACAGACTGCAAGCAGGAAGCCTCAAAAACAAACATATAGTTACTGAGGAGCAATACTACCTAATTGAGAGTGCAGAGACAATAATATTTAATTGAATTTTAGCAGTTGAGGCTGTTTCTTTTATCTTGGGAGCCCTGGTCACGTCAGACACTACGTACTTACCAGGAAAAGAGATGGTAGTTCCAATGCATGGGTAGCTGAAACTACTAACATCTGATTTTAAACATTTTTACTTTTTCAAACCATTCTGACACTTTATTTCTATAGGGAGTATTTGTAAGCTGTGGGGAATAGCTTTTTTAGCTAATTTCATACACTTTATTGTACGAGTGATACGAGCGGGGAGCTGACCTTTGTAGTTGACATCCGGGTCAAGGCTTGATATTTAGTCACACAGACTGTGAGTGGGGTGAGCAGAGCAGGGTGCACATTGTCACAGGTGGAGACGAGCGCAGAGACACGCAATGTACGCATGTCAGCTGTGTCCCCTGGAGATGCTGGGATACTGGGCGGCAAGCTAGAGAAGTTAGTAGGGTAAGCTGTTTGCTTTGTTTTGGGATTAATCTGTGGACCCAAATACGTTGGTACTGTACGTCAATTAAATTGGAGTAACGTCACAAGCAAAAAGTAAACAGGGCAAGTCCAAAAAATCGTGCTCCAGTTGTAATATGTACACTGAGGAGCCCAACATTAAGGCGTTCATTTGTGAAAAGTGTCTAACAATAAAGTCCTTACAGAAGGAAATTAAGAATTTAAAAAGTAAATCAGAGACAAAAAATGAAATAAGCGTTTTAGAGGACTATATTGACACTGTAGCCATGAGTGTGCTGGAACCCATAGAAAATGGAGTGTGTGCGACCAACAGTTCAAGATATGAGGCTAGTAAGGACACCATGATGGCTGGATTAGGTGATCTAAATGAATATAATGTACAAATACCTTGTGATAATGGTCCTATAAGCACCCCCTCCCATACATTTTGTAAAAATGGCTCCACTGGGTTTTCCCTGTCATTACAGAATAAATTTGAACCTTTTGCTCAAGATAACCTAATGCAAGGAGGAAACATGACTGTGGTGCATCATGAGAAACTGGCTGATAAATTTATTAATAATTTACAGTACGGGATATAGTAGTTATAGGGGACTCCATTATAAGGGGAGTATATTCAATGATATGTCATGGGCCCAAAGCTAACACTACAGTTAGCACACTTCCCGAAGTAAAAATGAGTGATATTCCTGATCTACTAGACGGACTTCTGGAGGGTACATCTACCCCATTGGTAGTTTTACACCTGGGTATTAATGATATAGGCATAAATAATGTTAAATTTCAGTCTAGTTTAAAAGAGGTAGTTGACAGGATTAGACACATTAATGGGGAAATAAGGATTTCTAGAATACTACCAACATTTTCATATCATGCATACAGAAATGAAGCAATTATAGGGCTAAATAAATGGTTAAGACAGTTTTGTGTTAATGAAAAAATGGGCTTCATGGATAATTCTTTGACATTCACCAGGAGATCCTTCTTTAAGCATGATGGCATCCATCTAGGTTATTGGTACTAGAATATTAAGTAAAAAGATAAATGAGGTCATACGTTTCCATTTAAACTGGAAAAAGGGGGAGGGGTATGGTAGTGGACTGTAATAATGTCACTAATAATGTCAATAGGGTTGCAGCTTTGTCCGACTGGAAGGGAGTTTTTATAAATGCAAGAAGTCTTATTAATAAATTTGAGGAGTTTAAAATGTTACTTTATTCACAGAATATTCAAATAGCATTGATTACTGAAACCTGGTGGGATTCTAAGGATACATGGGCATACTCGATTCTAGGTTATAAACTTTACTCCAAATCTAGGGACTTTAGGAAGGGTGGTGGAATTGCTATTTATATACACGAATCTATTATAACTGAGGAAATAATAATGGAAGAGTCACATCTTGAATCTATTTGGGTTAAATTACTCCCATCTGATGGTACCAAAATTATTACAGGCTTAGTATATCGACCTCCCTCCAGTTCTGAGGTTTACGATCTAGATCTAATTAAACAATTTAGCAACCTAGACCCAGGAGACAACATTATAATTTGGGGAGATATGAATTTGCCTAATATCGTATGGGAATCATGGCAGGGTACGTCCAAATTAGATAAGTCCTTTTTGGATGCTTTTGATCAATTAGGCCTTATACAGTTGGTAGAAGAAAAAACCAGGGGAAACAACACCCTGGATATCATTTTAACTAATATGGGGAATGAGTTGTCTAATATCAGTGTAAATCCCCCTTTGGGTAATAGTGACCATCATATAGTGATGTTTAGTATTATAAAATCTCATGTTCTCAAAGATGTTGCACCAACAACTAAACTGAATTTTGGCAAAGCTAACTTTCAGGAATTTAGGATCAAATTTTCGAATTGGAAACTATAAATGAGATGTGGATGTTATTACTGGAACAACTTAAGACTCTTATCGCAAAATGTATACCCATTAGTAATAAGTATAATAAAGGCAAACACAACCCTAGCTGGTTCACCCCTCGTATTAAGAAATTCATTAATAGAAAAAATGCAATTTACAAAAAATATAGTAAAAATAAAACAGGGACTAATTGATTGACGTTTAAACAAATTGCAGCTACTGTGAAAAAAGCTTTAAGAAAAGCAAAAACTGAATTTGAGGTAGAGCTACATTCCAGAATTAATAATAATAAAAAATCCTTTTACTCATATATAAATAGTGGGAGAAAAAATTCAAATACCATTGGTCCCTTTAAGGATGACTTGGGGCAGGTTTTGCCTGTTAAAGATATGGCTGATTTACAGAATAAATATTTTTGTTCTGTATTTAATATTAAATCTCCATTAGATGTTGTTGGCAAAGAACTATCTACACCTGGGGAAATAGTAATTGATCTCGAGGAGGTAGCTAATAAATTTAGGAACTTGGATATTAATAAATCTCCTGGCCCTGATTCTATATACCCAAGAGTAATCTGTGAATTAGCAGATTTTTTGACACCCCCCTTACTTATATCTTTCAGACATCTCTAGACACGGGTACAGTCCCTAGTGACTGGAAAGAAGCAACAGTGGTGCCCATCTTTAAGAAAGGCTCCAAATCAGTACCTTCAAACTTTAGACCAGTCAGTTTGACTTCATTAATGGGCAAAGTGTTGGAGAGTATATTAAAAGACAATATCAGTTTCGTTGGAAGATAATGATTTAATGGACCATTCTCAGCATGGATTTACGAGATCTAGATCTTGTCAGACTAATCTACTGACCTTTTACGAGAATGTAAATCACAAATTGGACTTGATTAACTCAGTCAAGGTGGTGTTTATGGATTTCGAGAAAGCTTTTGATAAATTGCCACATAGTGAACTGATAACTGTTCTTAAGAAAGTTAATCTGGAGACTAATGTAATAAATTGGATTACCGATTGGTTGAGTGATAGGCGACAGAGGGTGGTGGTTAAGGGAATTTATTCTGATTGGGCCCTGGTGACTAGCGGTGTTCCTCAGGGGTCAGTGTTGGGACCCTGTTTGTTTAATGTGTATATATCCACCTTGAATATACATACCCCCAATGTTTGGCTGTCTAAATTTGCCGATGATTGCAGACTAGGAGCAATAGTAAATAATTCAACAGTTGTACTAGCCTTGCAAACAGCTATTAATATTATAGCATCATGGACTGAGTCAAACAAATTGGAATTAAATTCTGCTAAGTGTAAGATCATGCATCTGGGAAAAAACAATGGCAATGCGATTTACAAAATTGGCCAGGATATATTAAAAGAAACCATACAAGAAAGGGATTTGGGTATAACTATTACACCTGATTTTAAATTTAGTCACCATTGTACATTTCAGATTAGGAAGGCTAATCAGAATTTAAATAGCATACTAAGGCATATATCAAGCAGAGATGCTAAAGTCTTGATCCTGTTGGTTGTATAGTTCCCTGGTCAGACCCCAGTTGGAGTTCTGTGCTCAGGTGTGGTCTCCATATAGGAGAGAGGATATTGTTAGGCTGGAGGGGGTCCAGAGAAGAATGACTAAAGCTATAATAGGTTTGGCAAACAAATCTTACAGGGAAAGGATGGAAACATTGGGCTTATATTAATTGTCCTATCATAGATTTAGAGAGGATATGTGTATGCTTTTTAAAGCTCTGGTTGATCCTTTATTGTGGGAGGAGATGGGAATTAGATTTAATATGGACCATGTCAGTTCTACGAAGCATCACAAATAACATTTTCTGTCAAGATGGAAGTTGAAATTAAGAAAGCATTGGTTTAGCCAAAGGGTTGTGACATGCTGGAACAATTTACCTGCATTGATAGTGGAGAGTCCTAATGTGAACACCTTCAAAGAAAGATTGGATGTTGAGTTTAGAGACAGGATTCATGAATTTTAATTAATATAAATGGGACTGGGCAAGCTAATGGGATGTGTAGTCTATAACTGCCTGTATTTTTCCTATGATTCCTATGATGAGATGTTTATTAATCAGCGAACAGCAGATTTCAAAGAAATTTAGGATATAACTGATAGAGCTTGCACATTACATGAGTATCCATCTTCTTCCACAGAAACCCTTTGTATTTTAATTACACATTCCAGAAATTCTTTTCCCACTTCTTGTTTCCTCTGCAGGGGAGTGATTTACTCCACTAGTCCCACCAGGGAGCACTGGCCCTGGGATGATAAACGACCTAGCCCCCCCTCCCCCGCAGGTGCTCCCAAAAGAATTAAGTCTATGACTCCTTCATTCCTGTAGCTGCTATAGGTGCCCCAGACCTACCTAATACTACCACCATGAATGTTCCCCACCAGAGCTAAGCTGTCTGGAGGACTTTAACAAACTGTGAAATCTCATCACCCAGGCATGGAAGTTTCCCAGTACCAATAAATATAGAAACATAGACAATAACAGCATTAAAAACCATTGGTCCATCCAGTCTGCCCTTAAAACCCTAACAAACGCAAGACTATTGTCCATACAGGGTTCTAACCCACAATCTCCACCCCCATGTTCCCTCCCCACCACTACCATCCTGAGAAACCACTAAGTCCTTCACTCTGTCCCATCTGTGTCTGAAACTATTGATAGTTTTGGCACCCACCACGAGCTGGCAGATTGTTCCATGGCTCTTCCACCCTTTCTGTAAAACAAAAATTTCTCACTTCCCTCTTGAACCTCCCCGTGTCAGTTTCCACTCATGCCCCATGTTCTTGATCCATTACTTATGCTAAACAGTTCCTCACAGTTTACCTTGTTCATCCCTTTCAGGAACTTGAAGGTCTCTTATCATATCTCCCCACTTTTGTGTGGCCTCCAGCAAGTACATGTTCAATGCCTTGAGCCGATCCAACAGAGGTGGTGGGTACTTAAATGGTAACAGGATTCAAGCATGTATGGGATAGACACAAGGGGACCTTAGTAATAAGACAAGGGGAGGAAAGACCGGATATTGAGTATGGTCTACAGTGGCACAGTAGGTAGGGAAAATAGGGCCGACTACGTGGGCCAAGAGGTCTTTTATCTGCCAACAACTTCTATGTTTCTATATTTCTGTGTTGAGATCTGCCCTGCTGCCCTAAATCATTGTGATCACCCTACACTGCACTGTCTCCAGCCTGTCTGTTTATTTCCTTAGGTGAGGATCCCAGAACAGGCCACAGTACTTCAGGTGGGGCCTTATCAGTGATCTACAGAGAGCTATTAATACCTCTTTCCTTCTGCTGTCAATACCCCTTCCTGAACACCCCATTATCCTGTTTGCCTGACTGTAGGCTTTGTTACACTGGCTTGATTGTTGAGTCACTCATGATGACCCCTAGGTCTCTTTCCTCAGAGGTCATGTCAAGCTTTACCCCCCTACCCCCATCCAGTACTCAGACCTGGGGTTCATGTTCCCTATGTGCATCATCTTGCACTTTTTGGGCATTGACTTTCAACTGCCAAGCCTTTGACCACCTCTCTATCCTTTGCAAATCTTTTTGAATCTCCCTAACCCCCTCCTCGCTGTCTACCCTGCCAAAAAACTTAGTATTGTCTGGAGAAAGACATCTTGCCCTGGATCCCTTCTCCCATGTTACTAATGAACATATTGAAAAGGACTGGACCCAGGACCGATTCTTGTAGTATAGGGAGGCAGTATAGCATAGTGGTTAAGGGCACTGAGTTGCAAATCTGAAGACCTAGGTTTGAATCCCACAGCCCCCACTTGCATACTGTGTGACCCTGAGCAAGTCACTTAACTTCCTTCTGCTCCCAGGTCACACCTGGAAACAAGTTCCGGCTTAGTGTGCCTCTCCTAGTTAAAAACTTCCCCTTCCCCTGCCTCTCCTCCTTCCACCTTTGTGGTAGCTCACTGGTGACCATCTTGTCTTCTGATTTGACTTAGTTGACCACAAAACTCTGCTGTTTCCCTTCCAACCAGTTTTTCACCCATCTGTGTCCTTCGCTGCATATAGATCCTCTAGCTCTTCTTTGGCAACCTTCTGTGAGGCACCAAGTCAAAAGCCTTGCTGACATTGAAATAGAGTAAATGCATAGCATGGCCCTTACCCACTACCCTCATTAACTATCAAAGAATACTATCAGGTTGTTCTGACAAGACCTCCCTGCCATGAACCCCTGCTGTTTATTATCCTGTAGTCCATCACTCTCCATGTAGTCCACAGGGTCTTCTTTGACTAGTGTCTCCATCAGTTTACCCACAATAGAGGTAAGACTGACTGGTCTGTAGTTACCCAGTTGCTTCCTTTGCAGTTTATCTTTTTATTGAGAGTTTTTATGAAGAACAGATAACTTCCATGCAAAAAATATGATGACAAGTTTGTAGGTAAAGCATATCTGGTTATAAGGAATAGAAGCATTCATCATCTAAGCACAATCCTATAACAGGTGTGTAACATATAATCAGGCCAATTAGGACAAGTAGAATTTATACAGATAACAACATACAAATTGGGGGATCATATATTAGAAGAAGAAAGTAAGAATATTATGTATCCTAATTAGGTATATATTGTGATATAAAGGATGGTTCTGTTGCTGTATACCATATAGGAAGGGTAAAACAGACTTGAAAGATTAACAGAAGCATTAGAATGAATTCTGACAGAGGAAGAAGAGGGAGAGAGAGAAAACAATCAGAGAGACAACAACATTGAGAGATATCAGGTATTATATAATGTGATGATACAGTGAATAAGCATCCATACATTAATTACCAGATAAACTAGAAGCATTTAGGTATTTGAAATAGTCCTGTCAACATCATCATATTCATTTAGTCGGCCAGAGGAAGCATGAGACAACCGATCTAGGGAGGCATAATGAAAAAGGTTCTTGAGAATGTCTAAGAAATTAGATATATTAACAGATTTCGAATGCATTAGAATGAGACGTTTAACTAGGAGAAATAATATGTTCAACCATCTGTGTTGTGCACAAGATATATTATTGTTGTGGGAGATAAATATGCCTAGTGGAAAGTGTTTTGGATCAAATTTAAAACTGTGACCGATCACTTTAGATGTAAAATGGTGAATGTTATGCCAGAGCTTATTTATGGAGTCACAAATCCATAAAATGTGAAATTAATCACCATTAGGTGAGTTACAGCACCAGCAGTTGCTGCTGTTTAGTAAGCCCATTCATTGTAATACAGATTGGGTTCTATACCATAGGTGCAGAATTTTAATCTGTATAAGTGAGCTACATACATTCTTGAATGTTTTGTGGCAAAGGAGCCAGCATCTGCCATTGTGCATCAGTTATGTTATAATTTAGAAGTACACTCCATTTGCTTTTTGCAATTATAGATTGATCCGGTAGGTTGTCTCTAATATCTTTGTAACTAGTACTATTCAGATTAGAAAGTGTATTAATCCAATGAGAAATATGCAGATCTTGTAGAGACTGTTTAGGCATGTAATGGAGACAAGCAACACAGGCAGTACAAAGTTGTAAATATTTCCAAAAATCATGCTTGGGTAAGTCCCATTGATCCTGAAGGTCTGAAAAGGATTTTAATTTTAGGGTGTTTTTTTCTAGACTATCTCCCACTAAAAATATACCTCTATTTTTCCAGGTATGATGAAAAAATAGGCTGATTTTCAAGAGATAAAGTCTGGTTACCCCATATGGGAGCATAGACAAGGGGTGTGGGGTTAGATTTTAGGTGTTTATGAATTAGTTTCCAATAGAGAACCGATACAGCAATGGCAGGGTGGGATCTTAATTTAGATGGAAGGGTATTGTAGATATTGGAGGTGTGAACATTCCCTGGACATAGCAAGGCTTCCATTGCAACCCATAACAGAGTTTGGAGTGATGGTTTACAAAACCACTTAATGGTTTGTGCGGCACGGAAGACCCATAAATAGGCTTGAAACCAAGGAAGCACGAAACTGCCCCTCGTCCAATGTTAACGAAGCCTGATGCAGCTAAACCTAGGGGTTTTGCCATCCCATATAAAATTACCAATTAACTTATCAAGTTTGGTTACTAACTTGGATGAGAGAATTATGGGGATATTAGTAAAGAGCTAGAGTATCTTGGAGGAAATGGACATTTTAATGGCGGCTATTTTCCTGTTGAAAGAGAGGTTAAGTAATTTCCTTCTATCTAGCATGGATTTAATACTAGCTAACAGAGGAGTAAGGTTAACATCCCATGTTTTTTCTAGGTTGGGGATTTTTTATTTTATTTTTTTTGTTTGTTTTATTTTAGTCTTTGGTAACCGGGTCAGGCCCACTAGGCACAAGTGCCTGTTTTCAGGGGCGACCTGGGAGCACTGATGATGATTTTTATGCCAAGGTAGGTGAGGCCTTGTGGTTTCCCAGTGGAAACCCAGGGGTGTATTCATACAGGGTTTGCAATAGTTATATAGAGGCAATGTTTCAGATTTATTATAGTTTAAAGCATGACCAGAGAACGTAGTAAATTTATTAAGTAAAGTAACTAATGGCTGACCTGCCTCTTCAAGATTTTCAAGCAAGATTAAGAAATCATCTGCATAAGAGAGTGATGTGTATTGGGAGTTACCTATAGGGATACCTTTAATACTGCTGGATTGAAGTAAATACTTAGTTAATGGTTCCATAGCAAGGATGAACAAGGAAGGTGATAGGGGGCAACCTTGTCTGGTGCCTCTTGCCCGTTGAAAGGATGAAGAAAGGATAGAGTTGGTAAGGATTCTAGCCAAAGGTAAGATATATAGTAGTTTGATCGAAGAGCAAAGCTTTTGGGTAATAGTGAAATGAAATAAAACTTGGTATAAATATTTCCAATTAAGGAATCAAATGCTTTTTCAAAATCAATGGCAATAGTCACTGCAGGAGACTTAATAGTTTTAGATTTATGTATTAAATTAAATTGGGAACGCAGATGGTCTGCACCAGATCTATTTGTAACGAAGCCTGCTTGAGAACTACGTACTAGCTTTGAAATTAGAGGTTCTAAATGAAAGGTTAAAAGTTTAGCAAAGATTTTACTATCTGTATTGAGCAGTGAAACTGGCCTATAGCTAGATGAGGAAGAGAGGGGTCCTTGTCTTTTTGGGGAATTATGGTGATAATAGCCTAGGTCATAGTAGGAGGAAGTTTATCTTTTTGTGTTGCTTCTGAGAAGACATTAAAAAACAAAGGGCAAAGAAAGCGATTTATAAAAGTCTACAGGGAAGCCGTTCCCACCTGGAGATTTACCATATTTTAGAAAAGATAGCACTTTTTGAATTTCTTGAAGAGTGAAAGGTTTGTCTATGATATCCATATCCTGAGTGGAGAGATGAGGAAGGTGCAATTTGCCTAGAAAGTGCTGTAAGTGTGTACTGGATATAGGATTGAGGTTTGCATACAGTTTTTGGTAAAAGGACATCATGATGCGGTTGCTAGAAGGATTATCGGTATGAGTTTGGCCTTGCTGATCCTTAAGGCCAGAAATGTGCCTATCCATCTGTTGAGCTCTTAGTTGATATGATAGTAACTTTCTGCATTTATCACCGTGTTCCCAGTATTTATGTTTAAGTTTAAACAAGGCTAATTCAGTTTTATGAGATATTAGCTCTTTGATTTTTATTCTTAGTTGCAAAATTTCTAGATGGAGAGGGGAGTTAGGATTAGGTTTAATAGTTTTAAAATATTGGTTCTTTTTATTTTTTAATAACTTTTCCAGATCAGCCAGTTGTCGTTCTCTTAACTTTTTTCCTATACGCTGCATAACTTATAATTTCCTCCCCAAATTGTGACCTTTAAAGCTTCCCAGAATGTACTCATAGAGGTATCAGAAGGATCATTAAAGGAGAGAAAATCTTGTATTTGAGTTTTTACCCAAGGCATGAATTCAGGATCTCTTAGTAATAGTGGATAAAGTTGCCATGAAAGAGATTTAGAAGGTGATGTGCCCCATAAAAGGTGCAGTATAACTGGGGAGTGATCTGAGATCCTTATCGATAGTATGGAAGCCTCAATTACCTGCTTGGTTATAGAGAGGAACGCAAACCAGTAATCAATTCTACTATAAAATTTATGGAGTGAGGAGTAAAAAGTAAAATCATGTTCATGGGGGTGATAGTCTCCAAATATCTGATAGACCAAAGTCTTACATCCATAGTGATAAAGCATTAATACTTTTTGGGTGAGCATCCAGAGAGATATTACTTCTGTCTATGTGGGCATCCAAGGCGAGCTTAAAATCGCCTCCTAATAGTATA
The DNA here is from genome assembly GCA_016271365.2 of Neoceratodus forsteri. Classification (NCBI taxonomy): domain Eukaryota; kingdom Metazoa; phylum Chordata; order Ceratodontiformes; family Ceratodontidae; genus Neoceratodus; species Neoceratodus forsteri. The sequence goes on along the minus strand of CM028131.1, from coordinate 887,549,295 downwards.
GGGGAGTTATTTGTATTATTTACATAATTTGTTGGGTTAAGTTATGAAAGAATTCTAGAGAGTCGGAGTTTGGGGCTTATACATTAACAAGCATATGGGGGCCAGATGGAGTATTTAGAATAGTTATTACCCATCTGCCTTCTGTATCACTCGTAGTTTTTATAAGGGACCAATTGAGATTTTTATGGATCAATATTGCCATCCCCCTTTTCTTAGAGGAAAAGGATGATGCAAATATTTGACTGACCCAGTCCTTTTGAGTCTGCTAACATCCTCAGCTAGAAGTTTAGTTTCTTGTAAGAAAGCAATATATGACATGTATTTTAAGATGTGAAAGGATTTGCTTCCATTTACAAGGAGAGTTGAGTCCCTTCACATTCCAAGTATATGGTAATAGATCATTCATGGTAATGGAATAAGGTGGGGTATCAACTTCATCCAGAATGAGGGACTCATAGAAGAAAAAGCAGAGGACATTGCAGGAACAAAATGGAGAGGGTTTGAATATGTAGAAGTGGGCAGGATCATTGAGATGTATGGAGTGAGAGGTTCTACAGGTTGATAGCAATTGTGTCTCTCTAATAAAACATTGTATAAGAGAAAATTTTAAACACATTAACATTATATCTATTTTATATTAACACTATAAACAGTAATAGAACAGTTATGATGTGCAGGAAGATATCAGTCAGTACCAAAGTACTAACAGACTCTCGCTACACAACTGGGCATGTTAAGAGGTAGGTAGACCTTAAGAGTGCCCATCTAAACACCCTCCTTTCTACTTCAAAGAGGTTAAATTGAATGAAGTCCGCAATTACATTACCAAAGCAACCTCCAAGTCCAGAACTAGTGGTGACTCCTTGGACCTTAAGCCGCCGTCTCTCATCCTTGAAGAGATACTACGTCCATTAACCAGTATTCTTAACCTCTCCCTTAGCTGCAATCAGTTCCCTGACAAATGGAAATCTGCCACTGTTACCCTGGTCCATAAAAGTGGTGACAAGACCAATCGTACGAACTATCAGCCGATCTCCATATTGCCCCCACTCTCTAAGGCCCTCGAGCGTATAGTTGCGGACCAGCTCACTGACTACCTGGTCAAATATAATATTCTGTGCGCATAGCAACACGGTTTCAGAAAAGGTCACAGCACCACCTCTACCCTCCTGGAGCTCACTGGAGCACTGCACAGCACTCTGGACAGTGGCCACCTAACTGGGGCAGTCTTTATCGATTTGACCAAGGCGTTTGATAATGTCCACCATCGGCTGCAAATAAACCAGCTGCTGAATGCTGGGCTCTCTCATGACTCTACAGTGTGGTTTAAAAGCTACCTTGAGAATCGTTCGCAAAGAATAAAAATTGCAGACATACTCTCTGATACTCGACCAGTTCGCTCTGGTGTCCCCCAGGGATCCATACTGGGTCCACTTCTTTTTAGCCTTTTTCTAAATTCCCATCCACAGTCCTGCTCAGAACAAATCATCCTATATGCTGACGACACAGTTGTTCCCTCTTCACACAAAGACCCTACACCACTACAACTCAATCTACAACATGGTTTCACCTCTTTTGAGAATTGGTTTAATAATCATAAACTTGTCCTTAATCACAAAAAAATAAAGTCTATGCTTTTTAGCAGCTCACACAACCAGCACAGGCTACACCCCCTGACTATCTCCACCAGCCAGGGAAATACCCTTGAACAGGTCCAATCTTTCAAATACCTAGGGATCCTGCTTGACTTCAACCTATCCTATGGGGCCCACATTGACAGTGTAGCAAAAGCTGCTAATACGTGACTAGGCTTATTGTTCAAGCACTGGCAACATATCACCCCAGAAACCTTGAAGATCGCTGTCCAGAGTTCTGTGATTTCCATCATTGATTATGGCCTAATCATTTATGGTTCAGCCACGGCAACTACCCTCAGACGCATATCAACATCCCTCAACAAGGCCTGTCGGCTTATCACTGGAGCCTACGTCTCACTCATACCTGTGATCTTTACACTCAGTCTGGATGGCTCCAACACTCCAACTGTATTAAGTATCTGACCTGCACCATGGTGAAACAAATTATCCTGGGCCTTACCACTCCTAGTGTCCAAGCTCTACTGCACTCTAGCACTAATCTGTGAAGCTCCAGGAGCTCTGAATCGCAGCTCTTGCAAGTTCCCTGCTGTTGCACTACCCAGGGTCAACGATCTTTCACCCATAGGGCTCCCTCATGGCTGAATGGACTCAGCACCACCATCTCCGCTGCTCCCAAACTTGGCATGTTTAAAACCAGGCTCTGACTCCATCTTGCTGCCTCCAGCTCCTGTGATTGCCTCACCTAATCAGAAATACTTGCCACCACCAACAGCCTTGCCTTACCACCCCCCTCATAGCACTTATCTCCTATTTTACCTCTGCTCCCATGAGACCTCCCCTTCCCACCTCCCCCACCCACCCTTCTCTTCCAGCACTTCTCCCGTGATGTCTGACAATGCCTCCGGCTGCAACTACTCCCATCTTGCCATCCCATTACTCCTCCTCCTCCTCCTCCATTGTTCCTTACCCCTTTCCTAGTTGATGCTGCTCCGAGCCATTCTACGTACTGAGCTCTCTAATGTGTTGCCTCCTCCCTTAATTAATAACTGTATAATGTACTGTTTACCTGCAATGTTGTTATTTCTGTTGTATCCCCTGTATTGTACTTCAACTGACGTGGAACCTTTGTGGAAGAGCCTTGACTCAAAGGTGTTTGTAATCCTAGAACCAAATAAATAAATAAATAAAACTACAATTGTAGGTCTGGCTGTATTCCTAAGTTACAAACCTTAAAATACTACATAGTAAAGATCATTATGCCAATGACTAGTAGAAGAAGGTATAATGATTCCAAGGGGAACCAGAATCATAACTTCATCTATAATTAGGCAATTAGCCTATAGGAAAAAAAAAGGTAGTGAAGTGAATTACCAAACCAGGTTAACTAAATGCATAGGTACAATAATAAATAGGTGTGCCACCTATTAAGATAGGTTGTCCCATGGTGTTTATGGCAAAAACCAATGTTGCCCTTCTATAAATTGGAGGATCCTGAGCTTAAGTCAGCAAGAAATAAATATAAAAGAGCATTAAATCTGAGGCCACCATATTAAGTGGAACCCTCTGGGGCTGGCCCAGTGGTGCTGAGGATTGAGGCACTGGATGCCACACCTCATGCCATGCTGGTGACCCAGGTTCAGACGTGAGCCCAGGCCATCAGGGGTCGGCAGGGGGAGATAGGATGGAGCATCTGGAGGACTGCTCTCCTAACCTAGGGTGGGATCCAGGGTGCCACCGCTCTGTAATGGCCCCTGGTCACGACCGAGGGCACTACTAGAGATGGTATGGCGAGTAGGGGAATGTGATAGACGTAGGTGCATATGCGCCTGACATCATTGCACGCTGCACTTCCAGGGCAAAAGAACACAGGAAAAATGGCAGCACAGACTGCAGCATCTTGATGGCCATGATTTCCATCAGCCAACAATTCCTGGATAGTCACGTGCCAGTACTGGACCCTTGCCAGGTGTGGGGGCAATCGGGGGTGCCCCTCTCGCAAGTATAGCTGCATATGCCAGCTGGGCGTGCAACTCTGGGGGCAGTGGTGGAGGTGGAAGCAGTGACTGGATTATGAGGCAGGTCAGTGGCTGCGGGGAGCAAAAATAGTGATATGATAAAAAAAAAAAAAAAAAATGGAACCCTCTATCTTGATGATGCATCAGAAGGACTGCTTTGTCAAGAGTGATTACATTACATGGGCTTTGAAATTAAAATTCAGTATAGCAACAGACCCATAGATCCATAGACTGATTGTAAGTAAGGTGAATTAATACCTCAGGCTTTGAGGTTCTGGTATCCATAAAATGAGTATAATGTTGAGGATGGAACTGTAACCTCTTGCACGAACATTGCCTGATTAGAAATGTGTAGTGGGGTGACTGGGTCTATATAGTAGGCCCAGTGAGACCCATTTACAGGAAGGAAACCCATAACACTGTGGATATCCCTTTGAATTGTAGGCTTCGAGCAGAGAGGGGTATACCTGAGAAACAATAAAAATGTTTATATTATGTAATATGTATCACTTTTTGCACCAGTGTCTCGAATATTGCCTGCAATGGTGATGTAAGGCTGAAATAGATTCTTACACGTTCAATAAGGCATACCTATATACTGTATATGGACTGGGGGAAGTAGGAAGGGGATGAAAGTAAAATTTGAAAAGGCCAGATTGGTACAAATTAGGCTGAGAGATTCAAATGGCATATAGGCCATTAATATCTATTACACATAATCCTATTAAGAGGATTAATCTGACACGGGTCTGATATTTAGTGCTTCTGAGGCATCAAAAAAACAACATTAATCTAATTGAAGAATAACAGGCAAAAAGGAGATGTAATTTGCACAAAATAATGTTGCCAACAGTTTCATTGCTGTTTCATAACCAATTCATGGAGTTCTAAGGGTCCAATGAGAAAATTCAGGCAATAAAAGCAGTCGGATGTTATTTTGCACAAACTGCGATGTACAGCCTTACCGTATCACAACCAGCTGGGGACAAAAATAGTAAAGATACAAACAGTTGTGCATCGCGGTTAGGCAAAGAAAAATGCTGGACTCTGTAACACCAGTAATCTAGGACTTAGACAAGTCCCCAATTTGTGTATAAATAACTTTTTATACTACCAGCATGGTAAAATTCAGGTGGCATTAGACTTGTGAGCCCTGGGAGAAGCTGTGGGAAATTTGTTTTTAGATTTGCCTTTGTGTTTCTTCTTGGGAGGTTCCAGTGATTTGACTGGGGAACTTGCAACCACCTCGGCCCAAGAAGAGTCAGCTGAGATGATACCAGGAGCCACTGTAATATTTGTAGCCTGAGGATCATGGTCTCTTGGCGTCGGTCTTCCTGCGAGGAGTGAGTCCTCCTGGAGGACAGTAAATTTATTGCTGAGCGGGATGGGGGAACTGAAGTGAGCAGACAGGCCAGGGGAGAGAGAGAGACGAGATAGGAGGGTCCTCCACGGTACAGCAGAAGTTCTTCATATTGCGAGGGCCTATTGCATTTCTTTCCTGGATTCTGGCAGAATGCCTAGGAGGGAGAACAACATCCGCACCACTAATGGGAACATTAGAGACAGCAGGACTTGATCCGGCATCCAAAACAGCTTGCACTTCATCCCGGGTCGAATCCACAGTACCAGCAGACCAGGGTGCAATAACATCATCTTTTAAGGTAGAGTCATGTTGAAAATTGCTAAGAAAGGTGGTGAGAGCTTCAGGGGAGTTAAAGTCTTTGGTGGAGTTACTCAGGAAAAAACACATGACAGCAGGGTATCTCAGGGCAAATTTTATGCCTTTCTGGTGAAGAGTTTGCTTCATAGGATTAAAGGCATGTCTTTTGATAGAGAGAGCTTTAGAAAAGTCTCTATATATTGAAATTTTTAAGTCTTGCCATCTGAGGTCTCCAATCTCCCCTGCTCTTCCAAGTATTAATTCAGTATGAGAGAAATTAAAGAACCTCATCACAATTGGTCTTGGTCTTTGGTCGGGGCCTGGTTTTGGGCCCAGGGAATGGTGAGAGCACTCAATGGTAAGGCCTTGATCAGGGGGAAGTTTGAGCATTGCAGGTAGAGTGTGCATTAGTAAAGCGGTGGTATCACCAAGCTCAGCTCCCTCGGGGAAACCGAAGAAACGCAGGTAGTTCCCGTGGTTCCGATTCTCAATGTCCTCTAGCTTGGTTTGTAGGTCTTTAATAACATGGTCCTCTTCTCTTATTGTGGTGCACAGGTCATAGATAGAACCTTTGTTTTGTATAGTTTTGGCTGCAATGGATGAGAGTTGGAGATCAAACGATTTCAGGGCAGCAGTGTTTTGTTGAGTAGAGATTTTTAAGTCGTTCATATCGGACACAAGTTTCTGGAACATTGCTCCAGCTCGAGAGAGAGAGAGAGAGATAGAGTTGGAGTGCAGAGGAAGTTCAGCCATGGTTGTAGGCCCACAGCAATCAAGCAGGTTAGCAGGTTGAAAAACAAATGTAGATCTATTCAGAAGTCTAAAATGACTTACAGGAATTGTGCAGGGTTGGTTGCTAAATTAAATCCCTGGTGGTGGCACACTGTAGAGACCTGGATAGCAGAGGATGAAGTAAGATGTCTCTTAGCCCCTGGGAGAGATAGAATCAAGCTGCCATCTTTGAGTTGAGCCAGGCCACCCCCGTCACCCAGTTGCTTCTTGTCCTCCCCTTATGGAGCAGGACTATGTTTGATACCCTTCAGTCTTTTGGAACTACCTCTGTCTCAACTGAGCTACAGAATAACCCTACCAGGGGTTCAGTTCCCTTTCTAAACCCTATCACTGGTAAATACTTGCTGACTTTTCTCAGGGATCCCCCTTCAAGGCTACCTTAATTCTATTGTCTAGCATGGACCCTCTGTCTTTCCTTATGTATACAGAGCAGAAGTCATTACAAATGTGTGCTTTCTGCCCATCATCCTTAATTACCCTACATCCCTCCCTCTGTTTGCCTAACAATTCCTCCTCTTCTTTCTTTTTTCCCTAATGTATTTAAGGAACAGTTTTTCCCTTTCCTTGACCCTCTCAGCAATATGCAGTTCTCTGTCTGCCTTCGTTTCTCTGACTGCCCTCTTGGTTTCCCTTGTTCTCATTTGGTACTCTCCCCAGTCTTTCTTCCCTTGTTTAACCTTGTACCCAATGAAGACCTTCTTTTTGGCTCTTACTGCTTCCCTGACCTTTCCAGAGAACCCTAATGGTCTCTTATACCTGTTTCTTTTGATTACCATTCCCATGCAAGACTTTTTGCCTTGAGAATGGCCCCTTTGACTGCAGTCATCTTTCCTCCACATCTCTGATGCTGTCCACTCTGACTAACTTGCCCTGGACCAGCTTCCTCATCCCATTGAAGACTGCCCTTCTGAATTCTGGGACTTCAGCCTTTGATGAGGACTTACTTGTCCCAAAGGCCAGGTCAAACCATATAGAGCTATGATCGCTGTACCCTAATGGCTCCCCTGCTCTCACTCTCATACCACCTCCAAGTTGGTGAGCACCACATCGAGAATGAAAACCTGCCTAGTGGCTTTCTTACCCAGCTGCACCAGCAGGCAGTCCTGCAATGTATCCAGCAGGGCCTGATGTCTAGAGCACCTGGCTGCTGGAATGACCCAGTCACTATCTGGCAGGTTAAGATTTTCCACCACCACCTCGCCCTTTGCCACCCCCTTTCATATCTGCCCCAAGCTCATTATTCCTCTCTCTCTTCTCCCTGTCTTGGAGGTCTATGCATCACTCCTATTTGTAGTTGTTTCTTGCTTGAGGATGCCGTGAACCAAACCCATAGCGATTCTGTTTCCCCACTACTACTCCTGATGTCTTATATCCTCCACTGTCTCTATGCCTTACCTGACATATAGGGCTATTCCTGTTCCTTTACATTTTTATCTATCACATCTCAACACTGTGTAGCCTGGGACTGTCGGGTCCCAATCATTATTTACTGTGTCTGCCAGCCTGGAGCTCACTAATGTTATTTTCCAGACTCCTTGTATTAAGGCAGAACCATTTCCATCTTTTTCCTGATCCCCTCTTGCTTTTTCTTATTTCTTCTCCCTTATTCTTCCCAAATCTCCTTAATTTTTTATTTTTCATGTTGAATGTAGGTGTTGTCAGCTCTCCATCATGGGTCTCTTCCTTAATCTAATTTGAACTTTAACCTTGCTGTTACCCACCTTGCTGCTGCTAGTCCCCTGTTCAGGGGGAGCCCTAGCTAGGTTCCCCACCAGCTCTCCCTTCTCAGTGGTTTCCCTAGCCCCTGTCTCCCCTGCAATGAGTTCAACTGTCTAATGTAGATGCCAAAATTCTGCCCCTGAGCACTGGCTCCCTCTCTCATCAGGTGAAGGCAATTGCCCTTGAAGAGCCTCATGTCCCAGAAGCCCCCTCTGCCAGTTCCCCATATAGTGATATCCCACCTTCTTACACCTTCCCTTCAACCACTCATTAAACTCCTCAGTCTCTCCTTCCTTGCAATGGCATTCCCATTCCCCCTGTTCCACACAGGGAGGACCTTGGAAAAAGCCAAGAAAACTCAGTTCACTTTTAACCTGTTCCCCAGCCTCTTAAAGTTTTGCTTCACTGCCTCCACAGGCTGGTTTACCAGTTTGTTGGTACCCAAGTGTAGCAGCACCCACAGCTCCCCCTCCCCCTTCTCTGCCATCATCCCTATCCTGTCTATATCCCGGATGGCTGATGCCCCAGGAAGACATCGGACCATTTCACTCCTCTTCCCTATCCCCGTTCACAACCCTTTCTACCCTCCAAATCACTGCACCCTAAATCATTAAGACTGTCCTTGCTGACTTCCTCCTGCTCACTGCCTTGGTGCCATCAATTTGTTATACCCATTTCCCAAGACTAACTCAGAGTCCCCTTCCCCCACCAACAGACTAAGAATACCTGAGCCTTCTCCAGGGATGCAAAACAACTTGCTGTCTGGATGGTGTGAGATTGGTTGAACACCTTGTGGCTACCCCTGCCACCCTTCTCCCTCCCCTTCCCCACCACCCTCCATCCCTCTGGAGGAGGGGAGGTGTTGGGGGTAGAACCCAGCTAAGTTGGTACCAAAGCTGAGATATCTCATCTCTTGCTGCTACCAGCTGAGCATGGAGCACCCAAAGGTCCTGCAGATCGGGCACTGCCTCCTCCAGAGTGTAACCCTGAAGAAGAGTGCCCCACAGTCCCCGCAACTGACTGCCTCCCAACTGTACCTCATCTCCGTACTGATCGTATGATGACCCTAGACCATTGTTAATAACTTGTTTCACTCTCTCTGTCTAGTGCCCTTAGGCTAGAACCAAAAGAGCCTACCTTATATATGGAGTTATGTTACACATGGAATACTTCCTACACTTTCCTTACTTACTTCCTTAATGTATACATAAATATAAATATACAAAAATATAAATAAATGTCTATTTTCCACTAAACTGTTTCTGTCAAATTAGAGGACTCCAATGCCAAGACGCCATGAAGTCTTCAAATTCCAGCAAGAATGCTCCCCTCATCCCTTGGGAGGCCAATAGAAGAGGAGGATCCTGCATCCCATGGCCAACTTACCTCAAACTGCCACACATTAAAACAACCCTGTCTCCATCAGTGGGAAAGCCCTGGACCCCAACTCGGATCTGAAATCAATGACCCCTCATACTCACCATACTCCTGCCTTGGGTGGTGCACACTGAATATTCACCCGGAATGGATGCCCCAGCACAGGGCCACAGTCATCCCCAAGCCAGCTCTCAGTGATGCACACTAGGTCCACAGAGGAATCAGTAACAAAATCCCTTACTGCCACTGTGACAGCTCCCACTGTGATGTCAACCACATTGTTCCACTACATCACAACTGATTTCAAAGATGAAGTCCTCATAAAGACCACACTGTCAAAACAGCCTCCTTGCTAACACAAAATCAATATTTGATTGTGGTCTGCACATTTTATGACTTTCTTTTTGTTTACTATGAATACGTCTACATTCTTTATGGTTCTTATGTAATGTGTTTTCTTTGGAGAACATTTAAGAAAATTTTATTGCAAACCCATCTGCACTTTTTTGCCTCTTTAGTAAGGACCTGGACTTTTTCAAATGAGTACATGAATTCAAAGGGTTTAAAATAGGGAACAGCAAGTCTGGGAGCACTCGAATAAATGGGAGAAGAATTGCAGAATCCAAGAATCTTGGCAGGTTTAAACATTATTGTTATTGTACTTAAGAGGAGGTATGCGGGACACTGAACTGCAGCTCTTTTAGGTGGATGTCTCTACATCAGAGGGAAGTGGTTTACCTGAGTGCTTCCAGCCTTACAGTTCTTACTGAGATTTCTTAATGAGCACCGGACATGCTGGTGGCAATCGGCTCCCCTGCCTGCTGCAAAACAGGCAGTCTGCATGGTACACTCCTGTACTGGCAATCACAAAAACATAAAAAAATGGAATTCGACAGCATAAAAAGACTCAGTAGCTCATCCAGTCTGCCCACCCTACCTACATTCCATCACTTATCAATAGAATAATAGATAGGGAAGTATGTATTACAAAGCTAAAACTCCATCGAGAGGTTCTAGTGATATGATAACCACAAGAGCGAAGCACTGGCACCAGAACCTTGAGATGGGATTATAGCCAAGTTATATAGTTCCCTACTTGTTTTGTTTTATGATATATGGCACCAAGAGGTTTTCTTAAAAAGCTTTTTTTTTTTTTACACTGAGGTAAGAGATGGTTTGTACTGTGCATGAATCGTCTTATAGTGTATAGTAGAACATTATGTATAGAATTCCATTCCTTTCAAAATGCTGTTGCACCACAGTTCAGAGGTCATGGAATGTGATTGTACCCTTCTGTGGTATAACAGTATTCTGAAACCTCTAGAGACTGCATAAGTCAGTTTCATTTTGAAAGTGAAAGAACCCTCACATGCACATGTCACATAATACTATGAGCTATAAAAAATACAGGATGAACAACTCTATGCACAACCAGAGATTTCTGCCACCTCTGGGTTTCTATTCCCATGGACCTCTTGAGCTTCACTCTTGAGGTCAGAGGGAATCATAACCCCTCTATGGCAGAACACACTAGTTGTGCATAGTTGCTATCCATTATATATAGGATGAAGTATGGGGTGCAGTGTGTTACGAGAATTTAATACGCACCCGAGTTGTTGGATGGCACATAAACCCCGAGGGTGAAGCCCGAGGTGTTTGTGGTAGCCATCCAACAATGAGGGTGTGTGTTAAATTCAAGTGTATACACTGCACCCCATATTTTGTTTTACATAATTTAAGGGGTTGTGTTTTTTCACTGACTCCCGTCTGGCCCTGCGTACGCATGGAAATAAAAGGTTATTTATTTATTTATTTTGATCCAAGCGGTCAGCACCTGGCCAGTGGTGCTACTGCCTACTCACCATCCCAGCCCAGGGTGAAGTTAGAGGAGGAGGAGGCAAGTGATGCTGTCTGGCAAGGGGCACTGGAGACAGGCAATAGGAGGGACGACTTAGGGGCCTTGCTGCTCTCGATGCTCCTGTCTTGTCCGGCCTGATAGAGAGTGTGAGATTGAGTATGTGACTTCCCTTGTGGGTGCTGCTGATGAGGGACCAAAGCTATTTTTTAAATAAAAAAAAAATGGGGAACCTTAGCACACAGCAGGGATCTGGACCACTTGCTCTTCTCAGGTACCGCCAACAGTCTGACACAAAGAGCCATGTATTAAAAAAAATGCCGTAATACATGTGTTTTTTTTTTCAATGGAAAAAATGCAACCCATTAATTATTCTCTATTTGCTGTATGCATTGGGTACAGTAAGTCTATTCTGGGTTGCACTGTGATGACATATCAATGGTATTATGAGATGATGATGTCACAACTATGGATTTATGGGTTTGGATGTCACTATTTCCCTAAGGGGGGAAATGACTATCCATATATTACAAAATAATATACTTAAGGCAGCAGCATTTTGTTCATCAGTATGTGGTTTGGTTTTTCTGGCAAAAACATCAATATACAGTACCCCTATTTCATTTTATTTTCTTTCAATCCTGAATAAGACACAGGATTTTCACATTTTTAAAAGTTCTGCTTCCGTGCCATGCCCACCATGATAAATTTAAATATCTTGGTATAGTGCTGTGCTTTTTACTATCAGAAATGTGCTACCAGTATCCTAATACAGCCATAGTATGACTCTAGTATGTATATTCAACAGGTAGCCTCAGAGGAAGAGATTTTTTAAAAATCCCAAGTGGCAAACTTCTTTACATACAAACATATCAAAATACCAATAGATACAGGCCATACAGTCTATCGAATCTGCTCGAGTGTGCAGCTTCCAGTCTAATCTACTGCAGCTTCCCCCCAACCCCTTGCCCGTCCATTTGATTTAAAGTCCCCTTCTGACGACTCTTCCCTCCTTGGCTTCCTCCATTTTTGATCTTACTTTTGACCCAGTCCCACCCCTTCTTAAAACTGCCCACAGATTTCAATGATATCACCTCCTCTGGCAGTGCGTTCCACCTCACTACCATCCTTTCCATGAAGTAGTGCCTCCTCATTTTCCTTCTGAATCTTCCATCCTCTGCCCCCCCCCAATCTAAACATGCCTTCAGTACTAACCCTGTTCATTCCCTTTAAGTATTTGAAGGTCTCACTCGTATCCCCTCTCTCCCTTCTATCCTCCAGGAAATACATGTTGAGCTCCCCCAGTCTTTCCTCATTTGGTTTGTCCCCAACCCAAGGATCATCTTGGTCGACCTACGCTGGACCCCCTCCAATAGTTTGATGTCCTTTAAATAGGTGCACAAGGACTGCACACAGTACTCCAAGTGAGGTCTCACCAGCGACCTGTACAGCACCAGAATGACTTCCTCTCTCCTGGAGATGATTCCCTTGGCAATGCACCCCAGCATCTTATTAGCCTTGGCCGCTGCCTTCCTGTACTGTGCTGAGTGATTCATGTCCCCTGTGACTAGTACCCCCAGATTCTTCTCCTCCAATGAAGTGGATAACTGCACTCCCCCCAGCCAGTAGCAATTCCTAGGGTTCCTGGTTCCCAAGTGCATGACTTTGCACTTCTTAGCATTGAAACCCAGCTGCCATGTGGCTGATCGGCACTCAAGTCTTGCCAAATCCTCTTGGAGTACCTGCCCCACACTATCCACCTCTGCCCCAGTCTTTGTGTTGTCTGCAAAAAGTCTGATCTTACTCCTAATCCCATCTGATATGTTGGCTAAGAAGAAGTTAATGGCACTGGTCCTAGTACCGAGCCTTGTGAGACCCCACTGGTTACAGCTCAGGGAGTTGAAAGTTCTCCCCCTACAACTACTCTGTGCTGTCTGTCCTGCAGCCAGCTCCTAACCCATCCAACCAGTTTTTCTCCTGCTCCCAGGTTTCTCAGCTTACTAGTCAACCTTCCATGTGGTACTGAGTCAAAGGCTGTGCTGAAGTCTAGATACAGGGCATCTACTGCATGGCCCCTATCGAGTGCCTTTATCACCCAGTCAAAAAAGTCAACCAGGCTTGTCTGGCAGGATCTGCCCGAAACAAACCCATGTTGCCTATCATCCTGGAAACCATTCTCTTCCAAAAAGATCACCAAACTCTCTTTAAGGATGGTCTCCATTAGCTTCCCCATGATGGAGGTAAGGCCATGCCACCATACTGCCCCTTTAAGAGCTCCAGCCAGTGTACAGTCTGTAGTTACCTGGTTCATCCTTGGGCCCACTCTTATGAAGGGGCACCATATCTGCCATCCTCCAGTCCTGGGACATGCACCCAGTCCCCACGGAGGTGTTGAACAAATCTGCCAGAGGTCTTGCCAGGACCTCTGCCAACTCCTTCAGGATCCTTGAATGCACACCGTCTGGCCCTGGTGCCATATTCACCCTCGGGGACCTAAGGCCCTCCTACACCCTGCTCACTGGGATCTCCGCATCCATTATCCCAGGTCCCCCCATGCCCACCCCACCTTTCCCCAGGGGCATACATGAATCATTAATTAAAGAATTGGCTCAAAAAGCTATTTTAAACATAACTGAGAAAATTAAAAATACACTGAGGATGAACCTATGGACGTCAGAAATACATTTTTACTAAAGTATAGGATGAAATGTTTGTTGACTAACAAATATTGCTGCTTTAAGAACTACAAATATTCTTCTCACCCAGCTTCAGTAGTGGCATAAAAGTGTAACCCCCCCCCCCTTGGAGACTTACCTTAATTGCACCACGTTTCTCCCGTCATCTCCCGGTTGCCTGCTGGTGTCCTCCCATTTCCCCGAGTCCTCTGGTGTCCCAAAAGTCCCCAGAATAGCCCTGTACTCTGTTTCAGACCATTTTGGGTTTAAAAAGTTGAACCACAATCACCACACACTTCCTTTGCTCCTCTGAGCTTGCATGCGATCATGCATGCACAAAAGCACTTTGATTACCGACTGCCAATTTTGCAGTCAAGTAGGAAGTGTATCAGCAGTCCTGGTGCCCCTGTTTAGCTCAATTGGGACCGGTGACCTTGAAGAGGCTGGTAAGAAGCTTCAGAGAAGTATAAAAATAAATGTAGCCCCCGCCCCCAAAAATGGGGGGCTTACCTTGAGTGTCTCCCTGGGCTCTGCTAAAGCCCACTGCCTGGTAGATGTCCAGTAGGGGATAAGGAATCCATGGTTGATGGTGTGCTGCTGTTGCTGTGCGTGAGTGTGCCATGCCATGCCACCATACTGCCCCTTTAAGAGCTCCAGCCAGTGTACAGTGTAAATAGTTTGGGCTGGGTCTGAGTATAATGAAGCTTATGACCAGCCACACTTTGCTCTAATTGACTCCATTCTGCCCTCGATTTCAGAGCAGAAGGAGCCTTTTCATGCACTATAAATGTTTATTTCTAAATCCTTACTGTTAGTGAATAAATAAGTTGCTTTCACTGCCAGTACTGAACTTTCCTATGGGAGCCACCATCTTTGGTCCTGAACTCCTGCAATTGGACAAGCAGGACCAAGGGGTCCTCTTAGTGGTCCTAATTACAATGCCTTGTGGGTGAAACTATGAACTTTCCTTGTTGGCACCTAAATTGACCAACAGGGGCGCGCTTAGAGTGTGATTGACAGCAAAGGCAGCCAACCGGAATACAGGGATCTTGAACAGCTCAGAACTGCTCGAGCCACCAAGAAGAACAGTCACAGTGTATCTGCTGTCCGCAGGGAGAGGCCTGTATTTGCCTACTGTGAGACCCTCTCGGTTCCAAAAAGGGATCGATTGATTCCAGGACTGCCTGAAGCAAAAAAGAGGCAGAATGTGTGGTTTCTGTAGCCCTGAGCTAGAAGTTGGAAACCAGTCATTACCGTAAGAAGGAGACTTTCCTTGTTCTTCATGCCATTTGTAGTGCAGCAAGAACTGCTGAGAGGAAAATTGCTTTTGAGGACTCCTGTGTTAAAAGTGGAGCCAGTTTCTGTGGAGAACATTTCCTGCTGAGCGCCAAGCGGGGGAGACCATTGTGGGTTTCATCTGTTCTGGCAGCTCCAGTTGCTCAGCTATCAGACAAGCCACCAGGTATTTAGAAAGACATTTTCCAGTTGGGCCTATGCCATCCGCGGCTCAGAAAGACTGTTTTTGTACCAGAATCATCATCCTGGGGAGAGACCAGCATTGGGGATTCAGCCCCTGCACAGTAACAGAACGCAGGTTGTCACCTACAGGGAAAGGCCATGAAGAGAAGATGAGACATGTTGGCCCAGGTCCCCACCAACATCCTGAAAGGTCTTCAATTTCACCAGCTGCAGCATCATACTATCTGGGTACAGAGAGTACAATCAGGGTAGCTCCCTGCAATAAAACTTCAATTGTGTAATGGTACCATTTGATTTAACCTCTGACCTCTGACCTCTACAGGTCGTTGGTAAGGCCACACTTAGAGTAGTGTGTGCAATTTTGGAGGTCATACCTAAAGCATGATATCAGGCTACTGGAGGGGGTGCAGAGGAGGGCAACAAAGATGATATGAGAAATGGAAGGGACAGACTATGACAGCAGGCTGAGAGACCTGAATATGTACACCCTGGAGGATAGAAGGGACAGGGTGACATGATAGAGACATTCAAGTATCTGAGAGGAATCAATAAGGATGGGGCAGATGGGGTCTTTAAGTTAAGGAGGGGGAGGGTCACCAGGGGGCATGCGCTAAGAATAGAGGGGGAAGATTTAGGAAGGAAATGAGGAGACACTATTTCACAGAGAGGGTGGTAGCAAAATGGAATACCCTACCAGAGTGGGTGGTATCATGTAAATCTGTGAACAGTTTCAAAAGGGCATGGGACAGGGAACAGGGGAGAGTGAAGGTGGGGGAGGTGGGGGTGGCAGTGGGATGACAAATGGGAGGGGGGCAGCTGCAAACTAGGGGTGCTAGCCGCACACTCGAGCAGACTTAGATAGACTGGGTGGCCTGTTTCTGCTGGCACATTCGTATGTTCGTATGTTCATATGTTTTACCAGCTTACAGTGTTTAAATGTGACTGGGCCATCCAGCCAGGATTACAATTGCTTTATGGTGTTACAAGTGTGTGGTTCATAGTTAATCACCTTTCTTCCATCAAGGGCCCCAACTATAGCACCGTTCAGGCATGCCTGTTTTCCACTCTGGGTACCCAGCAGTTGCATAGACTGAGAAATTCAGGGACTAATTGATTATCAGTAACGAATCTGTCTATTACAGCTGAACAAATAATTAGCCTAAATTCTCACCCCTCCCTTGTCCATGCCCCTTTAATAAATCTGATTTATTGTTTACTGTTAACTTGGCTCATGAGCATATCATTACCTGGTTTAAAGCTGCTGAAACATTGGCAAAGTATACCAAAAATACATGGTTGTTACTGAAACTGTCTTTTACAGGGGGTTGCAGGGTGAATGCCAGATGCCGAGACCCTGCTGGTAAGTGGATTGTACATGTGCATATCATTAATGCTGGCTTTAGCCTGTATTCTAAGTGTTGAGTGCTACAGTTGTAAAACCAAGTGTAAAAGGTCACTAGGTGGGACTGTGGGTAGTTATAGCTTCCCAAAGGGCTGCACCAATCTTGTTAGTTACTCACATAAGAGTTACTCTGGGTGGAGGCACCCTATTTGTATGTATACTGTGGGTAGGGAGACCCGGTAGCTGTTGATTTCGAACCCAGGCCCCTCAAGCTGTACCCAGGACAGCAGGCAGGGGTAATAGCCCTTGGTATAACAGCATCAGGGTTACATAAAGTTTGAAGAGGGCATGTTTTGAGAGCTCATAAATATGCATAAGCCCTCATGAATATTAACGAGGGAGCTGCCTGCTGCCTGGGGCACTATACTGCAGCAGCATCAACAGCAAATGTATTAAGTGTAGATGTTTAATGATGGGCTTCTCTAAACGGGCACAGTTGGGGCTACATGTCTGTGGGGGAAATTATAAATGAAAAGTACTGCTACTGGCTGAACAGAACTTTATTTGTGGGGGAATGCATGAACTGCATGAGACTGCATAAACTGCCTAAAAATGTATTAACAGCCACCATCTTGGCAGCCAGCCAGCCAATCGGGAGCCAGGATTTCAGCCAGAGACTTGTGGGAATGAGCAGAGACTTTTGGGGGATAAAACAGGGAAAAATCCTTGGCACCTAAATTCTGACCAATTGAGAGACTGGACCTGTGAATTACAGTTTGGGCAGCCAACCAGATTTCTTGAGCTCTGCCGTCAGTTTGGAGGGGGACTGTTTGAATCGGTCAGTTCTAAGGAGAGCTCCAAGAGGAGTGGAAGCCTGTGTGGCTCTGCTGCATTTTCACAGGAAAGGCCTGTCTTGCCTCCCTGTGATCAAGTCAGATTCCTGAGGGGATCGATTGAACCAAGGATTGCAAAAAAGCAGAAATTGTGGTTCTGGTTATAAATTCTGAACTGGAAAGTCTGTGCTAGTCAGAAGAAAGGTATTCTGTTGCTGAACCGTCCCAGAGAGGGACTGCCTGCTGTGCCGAGATTGCTCCAGGGACTCCTGACTAGAGTGCAGCCTGCTTCTGTGGAAATTGTCTCCTGCCATGAGAGGGAGACCTGTTACTAGTTGTTCCTGTTTGTTTCCTACCAACGTTGAATCAGTCTGCAAGCTGCAAGTTAAGTGAGTTTTCCGAACTGTATCCAGAACTGAACTTCATGTACTGGGCCTGTGCCAGCTGTGGCCCAAAAGACTATTCCTGCACCAGATCCAATGTCTGCCTGGTGAGAGACCAGTCTTGGCGAGTCAGCCCCTGTGGAGAAGCAAGTCACAGGTTGTGGCCACAAACAGGGAAAGGTTGTGAAGTGGAGGTCAGTCATGTTGGCCCTGGTCCCCACCAGAATCCTGGAAAGCCAGAAGATCCATGGTGTCGCCAGCCGTCTCTTCAATCTGTCTGGGTGCAGTGAGTACGAACAGGGTAGCCCCTGCAACAACCAGATAACTGTATGGTGTCATCTGATTTGCCTTAAAATTTCTTATTTGGGTTTTCAGCTTTGGTTATATGCCATCCAGCCTGGGATCACAAATATCCTACTGTTGGCAAGTATTTTATCTGTCTAATAATACCCTTCTCTCCATCAAGGGCCGCAACCAGTTGCAACACCGGCCAACCCGCAGCAACGCTTCAGGCCTGCTGCCTATTCCGATCTGGGTACACAGCAGCTGGTTAAACTAATTAATTCAGGGACTAATGTGATAAATAATAAATGCTATCTGTTTAAATATAGTGCTGCAATAATCGTTTGCCTAAATTTTCACCCCCTCCCTTGTTCAAGTCCCCATAATAAATCTGATTTACTGTTTAAGGTTAACCTTACCTATGAGCATACATTACCTAGTGTGCCTTTACTGAATTATTTGAAAGTATTTGTAAAAGTATATGGTTATTGTTTAAACTGTTTCATTACAGGGGGCACACGGCGTATCCCAGAAGTCCAGACCCTTTGGTAAGGTAAAGCTGGTGAGCATATTATTAGCACTAGCCATTAAATGTGGTATTGCAGGAAAGGTATATTGCTTATTTTCAGTGTGTGTTGGGCCACTAGCTAGGGTTGTGGGTAAGTATAGCTTTCCAGAGGGCTGTACTAGTTTGGTAATTCACCCACTTAATTATTACCCTGGGTGGAGGCACCATAATTCGAACCCAGGCCCCTCAACCTGCAGTCAGTGAAGCAGGCAGGGATAATAGCCCTTGGTATAACGGTGCCAGGGTTACAAAAGAAACACCAGCAGTGGCACTTCATTGTTATATCGGTTATATTGTTATATCGGTTTCTTTGTTCATTTTATCTAACCTATCAGTTGATGAATGTTCCTCAGGTTTCCAGTGGTACTACTCCACATCAGAGGGCTGGGCACTTGACAAATTGCATCACGTTTGCCCAGTAGTTATGATGTTAGATACAGTGAAAACATTAAAATTAATACTCCTAATTTTCATTGGTGTAACCTCTAGGTAGCGCTTCCCCAAGGGTTACTACCCCTGCCTGCTTGGCTAATGGCAGGTTAAGGGGCCTGGGTACTGAAAAGGGTGCCTCCACCCAGAGGACAGGGTTGTTGGTAGCAAGGCTAACCTGGGTACAGCCCTCCGGGACACTGTAACCCCCCCCTTTCCCTTCTAGTTGCCTGGACAATGTACAGTAAACACTTTCAACATAACCCTTGTTCACCATACAAATCCCCACTCTGTCTGCACTTACCATCAGGGCTGGTTCCTCTGGCTCAGCCCTGGAGACCCCTTGTAAAACAAGGTTATGCACAGCAAATAGCAACAGTACAGTACTTTTGACACAAACTGGAACCACAGTCTGGTTAAGTGCAAAATGAGTTATTTAGGGGACTTGAACAAGGGAAGGGCGCAATCAGGTTGATTGGCTTAAAGGCTAAATCAATCAGGCAGTCATGCATGCACTTCAGAGTCCCTACACAGTCACATGGTCTGGGTACCCAGGTGGGAGTAAGGTGAGCTAGCCTGGAACATTGCCAGGGGTAGGCCAGCATCACAACTGGTTGGGGCCCTGTGATGGAAGAAAGAAACATGCACAACCACACTCAATTTGTAATCCGGAGCTGGATGGCTCAGTTCATGGCAAGAAAACAAGTGAATTAGATGACAATACTTTTGATTTAGCTGATGTTGCAAGGAACTACCCTGGTGTTTACTCACGGTACCCAATGTCACAAACCCACTCAGCAGGTCAGACCCTCTACTCCCAAAGTGCCAACCTCTGAGCGCAGTCTTGTTAACAGTTTAACAGAACAAGGTAACCCTCTTGTCTGTTTTGTGAGTTCAGATCTACCTTTGGTCTCAAGTCTTGGAGGGATTCAAACTGTGATCCTCTTGCTAGTGTACCCAGTGCACAGGCTCAGATATTTCTGTCTTCGGGGGGGCCAGATATATTTGCCTATGGGCACCTAACCAGGTATACAGAGATGAACCCTTAAAAAGTTTAATAAAGACTTCAGATTTAAAACGCTTCTCTTTCCAGTTTGGTATCACCCTTCAAGCTTATGCCTCATGTCTGCTATAACCATATATGCTTTTCTTACAAATGAAAAGAAATCAAAGTCAGACCAAATATGCTCTAAAAAGAGTTTTACTAAAATAGATAAAAATATGTAAAACACAAAATACAGAACTCTTGTATCACAAGACATACAAATCTTTTAAAAGAACAAAGTTTAAACAGTGTAAATTTCCTACAATATTTAAATTTGTGTCTATCTTTCTAAATACCTGTTTTAAAGTGCTCACAGATGTTTAGTTGTCAGAGTCTAGATAAAGTGTCTGTGAAGTAAAACAGAATATTCCTTAGAGCAAACTGTATTTGCCAACCCCTTTTTGTGTGAGGTCACCTAGCTCCTCCTCTGTCAGAATATATAAAAAAATATATATTACATTAAAAAAAGGATGTCTTTTTCAAGAATTAAATTCTGCAATCCTCAGCATGACTCATGTCCTTCAAATGACACTTCTTTGATCTATGCTGCATTCTCTCTCACACAGGCTTCACAGGAGCCTTTACAACTTCACACCCCTGTGTAATAACCTGGGTTTCCCTCCAACATCATAAAAATGTATATGATTTCACTTTTAACAACAACATCTATAATTAACTTAGAAAAGTCTGTAAATAGCTTATGGCCTGCCATGTAACACCTGGTATCTAAAACCACCGGGGTGTGTGTGTGTGTGTGTGTGTGTGTGTATGTGTGATCTCACATGCTGCTTCAGCATTTTCTCATGGCTTTCATCTTTCAGCTGAAACCTGGGGGGGAGCGAGGTCACTCCTAAAACACCAGATTTTCAGCAGAGAGAGAGTCAGTAATACATTTTATATTAAAAAAAATGATACAGCACTCAGAACTGACTGTCCACGTCACAATTCCTCCCCACTTAGACTGAATTTGGGGGTTCTATCCCCTATATGGGATGAACTTCCCAAATCAGTTCACTCCTTATAGACCTTAGACAGCCCATCTAAGTTCTGGTTTTTCGTTCCAGCCCTATGTATGATTTTTAGATTATACCCTTGTAAAAGCAAGACTCCATCTTAGCAGTCTGCCATTGCTTTCCCCATCTGCGTCAGCCAAACCAGGGAGTTGTGGTCAGGCTGCACCACAAAATGCTGCCCATACAAGTATGGCTCTAATTTCTTTAGGGCCCACACTATGGCAAGACACTACTTTTCCACCGTGGAGTGCACTTGCTCCTTGGGAAGTAGCTTCCTACTCAGGTACACTACTGGGTGATCTGTCCCTTGGCTGGACGTCTGACTCAGTACTGCCCCAATACCCACATCTGAGGCATCCGTCTGAACTATTAAAGGTTTTGCTATAGTCAGGACTTGTCAAAAGAGTAGCACTGCACAGTGCCTCCTTTAGTCTGGTAAAGGCTTCCTCACAGACTGGGCCCCAGGTAATTGTCTTTGGCATCCTTTTCTTTGTCAGGTCAGATAGGGGAGCAGCCAGGGCACTGTAATTGGGTACAAATTTCCTGTAGCACCCTGCTGTCCCTAGAGAAAGCTCCTGACCTGCTTCTGGGTTTCTGGTCTGGGCCATGCCTGGATCATCTCTATCTTTATTTGGTTAGGACGGAGCTGTCCCCGGCCTACCACATGCCCGAGGTATGCCACTTCTCCCATGGCCACCTTGCACTTCTCGGCTTTGACAGTGAGCCCAGCCCTCTGTATCCTGTCCAGCACTTCCCTAAGGTGGGATAGGTGTTCCTCCCAGCTGGTACTAAAGATGGCAATGTCATCCAGATACGTCACTGCGTACTCCTCAGCACCATTTAACACCTGTTCACCAACCTCTGGAAAGTGGCAGGGGCGGCGTTCTTCATTCTGAAAGGCATTACTTTAAACTCAAATAAGCCTATTGGAGTGATGAAGACCGACCTCTCCTTAGCTCTGTCTGTCAACTCTACCTGCTAATACCCCTTTGTCAGGTCAATAGTCGTAATGTAGGGCACCCCTCCCAACTTGTCCAGGAGTTGGTCTGTCTGGGGCATTGGGTGGGCGTCTGACTTCGTGGCTGCATTTAGTCCACAATAGTCCACACAGAAATGAGTTGAGCCATCTGGCTTGGGAACAAGGACTACGGGTGAGGCCCAGGGGCTGTGGGATCTCTGGATTACCCCTAAATCCAGTATCTCCTCCACTTCCCTTCTAATGTCCTTTTGGACAGCCTCTGATACCCGATATGCTGTCTGCCATATGGCCGTCTATGTCCCTGTCTCCACATCGTGTGTCGCTATGGGTGTTAGTCCAGGCTTGGCGCTAAACAACAAGGCAAATTCTGCTGAAACCTCCCTTACTTTTTGGATCTGGTCCAGGGCCAGCTGGGGAGACAATTTAACTGCCTCCAAAGAGGACTCCTGCTTACTTTCCTCCAGCAAATCCAGAAGGGCGTCTCCTTCGTCTGTCCCCTCCCCGTGACTACACACTGCAAACACCATGTCAGCCCTATTTGCATATGGCTTCATCATGTTGATATGGTATATCCTTTCTGTCGGTCTTCTGTCAGGTAACGCCACAGTGTAGTTCACGTCATTTACCTTCATAACCACTTTGTACGGTCCTGCCCACTCAGCTTGCAGCTTGTCTTTCCGGACCGGAATAAGGACCATGACTTCCTGACCCACCATGTACAAGCAAGCTCTGGCTCTGCGGTTGTACCACACTTTTCGTTTCTGTTGGGCAGCTGCCAGGTTGGTCTGGGCTGTCCCCATAAGCTGCTTCAGTCTTTCCTTAAACCTAACGACGTAATCCACAATGGGAGTTCCCGGGGTGGCATGCTTGCCTTCCCAGTCCTCCCTGATCAAGTCTAGGGGCCCATGTGCCTGGCATCCATATAAGAGTTTGAAGGGGGAAAATCCTGTCGACTCTTGGGGCACCTCCCTGTATGCAAACAGGTGGGGAAGGCATTTCTCCCAGTCCTTCCTATGCTGTTCAGCAAATGCCCAGAGCATTGACTTTAGGGTACCATTGAATCCTTCCACAAGTCCATTGGCTTGTGAGTGATAAGGTGTCTTGCATCTCTGCACCACCCCACACTTCTCCCATAAACATTTCATCAGGTCCGACATGAAGGCCCCCCCTCGATCAGTGATAATCTCCTGCAGAAACCCAACATGGGAGAAAATCCCAAGTAAGGCATCTGCCACTTTGTCTGTCCTCAGTGAGAATAGGGCGATGGCCTCTACGTACCAGGTGGCATAATCCACCACAGTCAGGATGAATCTCTTCCCTGAGGAGCTGGGGTTATTTAAAGGCCATACAATATTCATTCCCACCCTCTGGAATGACTCCTCCCCTGTGGGCAAGGGAATCAGGGCTGCTTGGGTTTTCTTGCCTTTCTTCCCTATATCTCGGCACCGGTGACAAGACCTGCAATACTCCTTCACCTGCTGGGTGAAGTTAGGCCAGTAGAAACTCTGGGCAAACCGCTGTATAGTGCACGTGATTCCCAGATGACCAGACAAGGGAATATCAGGTGCAATTTTGAGCAACTATTCACGATACCCCTGGGGAATGACAAGCTGCCTGCGTAGCATCCCTCCCTTTGTCTGCACTGCCTGAGTATAAATAAGTCCATTTTCCCAATAAACCTTATGTCGGCTGTCGCCTCCCTGTGCGCCGTCCGAGTCTGCCCAAGCCCTCATATTCTCTAAACTAGGGTCACTTCTCTGAGCAGCTGCAAACCCATCACAAATTCCCAAGGCATGGAACAGGTCCCCTTCAGTCGCTAAACTAGGGTCCCTAGCACAAGCATCAGGGCACTCAGGATCACTGTCAATCCCCACCCTCTGACAAGGGGTCACCCCTTCCTCTTTGGAGTAACCTTCTGTAGCTGTGTGGTCACTTGCTACCGGGGAAATTTCTACCCCCTTTATATCAGTCTCACTATCTGGAGACACAGGCTGGGGAACCACAATGGTTTCCATGGGGTTCAGGGAACTACAATTTTCCCTTGCCGCTTGGCTATGGGTAACTGCACATACCATCCCCTGTTGGAGATTGTTACCCAGGATCATATCCACTGCTAATGTTTTGGCCACAGCCACCTGTTGCACAGTTCCCCCTGTTTCACCCCAGTCTGAGAACACTAGCGAGAGGCAATGTTTTCACCTCACCAGTGAAGTCCTGTACAGTGACGTATTTATTGGGTATAAGCTGACCAGGCTGTACCAGATTCCCCTTTACCAAGGTCAAGGATGCTCCTGTGTCTCTTAACCTTTGCGTCTGTACACCATTCACCATGACTGGGTGCATGTGTTCCCTCATGTTCACTGGCATGCTTCCAGGGACACACAAACAACCTACTTCCTTTCTAGCACCCTGTTGTGTATTATTGCTCACCTTTTTGGGACACTGTCTGGCAATATGCCCAGTTTCTTTACACAACCAACATTCATTTCTTCTCTCAGAGAAATTTTTTCTCTGAAACCTGGGGCTAACTGGTTTCGGTGGAGGCAGTGAGGGTTTTAGCTGCCCTGAAGGCACACTTTTCCCTTTCTGCACTGCCACGCCCACCCCCATTCGCTCTCAGAGCAGGTCTGCTCTTGGCATAGTGATCCGAGAGTTCACCAGCCTCTTGCACTGTTTTGGGATCTCGGTCCTCTAGCCAGGTTTTTAGCTCTCCTGGGCAAGCCCAATAAAACTGTTCTAATAAAATCACATTTTCAATTTTATCAACAGAGTTTGCCTCAATTCCTTCCCACCAACGTTTTAAAAACTGATGTTGTTTCGTGGCTAGCTCCTCCTAGCTCATATCAGGGCTTCTCCTGAGCTTACAGAATTTAGCTCTGTATGATTCAGCAGTTAATTCAAACTTTTTTAATAGTGCAGCTTTTAGCTTGCTGTAATCATTGCTGTCCTCATTGTCCATTTGACCCAATGCATCCTGAGCTTTCCCAGTAAGTCGCAGGGCTAACTGGAAGCTCCAGGACTCTCTAGGAATTTTAGCCTGAATACAAACTTTTTCAAAAGAGCTTAAAAAGGCATCCATATCCTCCCCCTCTTTAAATTCAGCTATTAATTTGGAGTTCAATTTGTAACCCAGTCCTGCAGTCCCAGCTAAACCCAAGCCACTTACCTGCTCTAGTGCCACTGGTCGGAGTCGGAGCTTCTCCAGTTCGTGTTGCCTCTGGTGCTCCTCTCTCTTCTCCTCTGCAGCTCACTGGCACTCATGCTCTTCATGGTCTGCCTCCCTCTGTTGTTGCTCTGCCTCTCGCTGTTCCCTCTCTGCCTCTCTGCGTTCTCGCTCTGCCTCACGGTCCGCCTCTCTCTCTTCTCGCTCTGCCTCTTGGGGTTCTCGCTTTCTCTTCTCCTGGAACTCCAGCTCCAACCTGCACAACTCAGTTTGCAGCCTGATTACCTCTGCATTCAGGATACTGGTGACCTTCCCCTACTGCTGTGGCCCTTCACTGACAGTGGCCCTGCTGTCCTCCTCACCAGATCTGGTCACAGCACTGGCCACTAGTCCTGCCACACTCTAGGTCTGGTCCCTTTCAGTCTCGGTCTGTGACTTACTGCTCTGGGTATCTGCTACCATCAGGGCCTCTATGAGGTTCTGCTTTTTGGCTGTCACCTCGAACGGGACTCCCCTGTCCCCGCACAACTGCTTCAAGTAATCTACAGTGTGCCTGCTGTAGTAGGAAGCCATCTTCTTCTTCCCTCACTACTGCTACTCTGACTTGCACTTTAGAAAAAAAAAATAAAATGGGTAGGAACTGGACTGTACACCAAGTGATATAGTTCTGTTTCCTTTTTAAAATAAAACTCTGTCTTTTTCTTTTTCTTTGCAAGAGAGCTTACGGTCTCAGCTGACACTGAACAATAAAAGCTTGTGATAGCAAAATTATGCCACCGCTGCCAACCAATCTGTCACAAACCCACTCAGCAGGTCAGGCCCTCTACTCCCAAAGTGTTAACCTCTGAGCGCAGTCTTGTGAACAGTTTAACAGAACAAGGTAACCCTCTTGTCTGTTTTGTGAGTTTGGATCAACCTTTGGTCTCAAGTCTTGGAGGGATTCAAACTGTGAACCTCTTGCTAGTGTACCCAATGAACAAGCTCAGATATTTCTGTCTTCGGGGGCCAGATATCTTTGCCTACGGGCACCTAACCAGGTATACAGAGATGAAATAAAGACCTCAGATTTAAAATGCTTCTCTTTCCAGTTTGTTATCACCCTTCATGCTTATGCCTCATGTCTGCTTTAACCATATATACTTTTCTTACAAATGAAAAGAAATCAAAGACAGACCAAATATGCTCTAAAAAGAGTTTTACTAAAACAGATAAAAATATGCAAAACACAAAACACAGAACTTATATCACAAGACATACAAATCTTTTAAAAGAACAAGGTTTAAACAGTGCAAATTTCCTACAACAATATTTAGATTTTTGTCCATCTTTCTAAATACCTGTTTTAAAGTGCTCACAGATGTTTCGTTGTCAGAGTCTAGATAAAAGTGTCTGTGAAGTAAAATGGAATATTCCTTAAAGCAAACTGTATTTGCCAACCCCTTTTTGTGTGAGGTCACTTAGCTCCTCCTCTGTCAGAATATATAAAAAAAATATTACATAAAAAACAGGATGTCTTTTTCAAGAATTAAATTCTGCAATCCTCAGCATGACTCATGTCCTTCAACTGACACTTCTTTGATCTATGCTGCATTCTCTCTCACACAGGCTTCATAGGAGCATTTACAACTTTGAACCCCTGTGTAATAACCTGGGTTTCCCTCCAATGTCATAAAAATGGATATGATTTCCTTTTTAACAACAACATCTATAATTAACTTAGAAAAGTCTGTAAATAGCTTCTGGCCTGCCATGTAACACCTGGTATCTAAAACCGGTGTGTGTGTGTGTGTGTGTGTGATCTCACATGCTGTTTCAGCATTTTCTCATACTAACATACTAAAATGCCAGCAGAATAGGCCTAACGGTCTTTTGTGTCTGCTCGTTTGGTCAGTCCCCAACCTGGGTGCTGACCTTGCTGTCCCCTCGCCTTCTCTGGCTTCTCCCTTCCCAGTTCCGGATATTCTTGCTGCATTGGATTTTGCTTCCAGAACCCTTCCCCTGTACCTGTCCCACCCCCTCTTGAACCCCCTCCACTGTCTCTGCCTCCACCAGCCCCCTAGGCAGTGCATTCCATGGCTCCACCACCCTCTCAGTGAAGTAGCACCTCCTCCTTTCTCCCTGAATCTTCCCCAGCTTCCACCCATGCCCTCTAGTGGCCCTTCCTCCTTCCTTGAAGCACCACCGACTGTTCCTCCCTATTTACCCTCTTCATGTACCTAAGACCTCTATCATGTCCCTGCGGTCCCTCTCTCTCCAATGTGTACATATTAGCTCTTCAGCCTCTCCTCAGGTCCTGTCCCCAAGCCCCAAATCATTTTGGTTGCCCTCCTCTGGACCCTCTCCAGGAGGTTAATGTCCCGCTTTAAGTGTGGCCTCCAAAACTGCACGCAGTACTCAAGGTGCGGCCTCACCAAGCAGTTATACAGAGAGAGTATCACTTCCCTCCATCTGAGGTGATCCCCCTAGCGATGCATCCCAGCATCCTGTTGACCTTGGCTGCTGCCCTCCTACAAGTCTCAGAGTTGTTCATCTTGAAATCCACCACCACCCCCAGGTCCCTCTCAGCCATCGAGACTTGTAGCATTTCCCCCCCAGGGTGTACACTTGACCTGGGGTTCTGGCCCCCAGGTGGAGTACCTTGCATTTCCCTGCATTGAATCTCAGCTACCACTTTCTAGACCATCTTTCCAGAGCCTCCAGGTCCCCCTGTAGGGCCACCCTCCCCTCCTCCCCATCCACCACCGCCCCCAGTTTCGAGTCACCTGCAAAGAGACTCATCTCACTCCTGATTCCTGTCCTTATGTCCGATATGTAGGTGTTGAACAGAAGGGGCCCAAGGACTGATCTGTGGGACCCCACTAATGACCCTCCTTGGGATGAGACTATCCCCAACTATGACCCTCTGGGTCGGTCCTGGAGCCAATTGCCTATCCATCTGATCATCTGGTTCCCTCCCCATTTCTCCCAGCTTATCCAACAGGCCCACGTGAGGAATAGAGTCAAATGCCTTGCTGAAGTCTAGAAAGAGGACATCCACTGGTCTACCCAGGTCCAAGGCACTTGTCACCCAGTCATAGAACTCCACCAGGTTTGTCTGACATGATTTCCCCGGGATGAATCCATGCTGTCTATCATCCAGGCACCCTGACTTATCCAGGTCCCCCAGCCTCTCCTTGACAATGCCCTCCATCACCTTGCCCACCACGAGGTCAGGCTGACAGGCCTGTAGTTCCCTGCCACCTCCTTGATCCCCTTGTGGATGGGCACTATGTCGCCATCTTCCAGTCTTGGGGCACCCACCCTGTCCTCAGAGAATGGTGAAAAGCTCTGCCAGGGTTTTGCCAGGACATCTGCAAGTTCCTTCAGCACTCTGGGATGTAATTTATCCGGCCCGGTGCTTTCTCCGTCTTAAGGGAGCTGAGGGCTTCCCTCACTCTCTCTGCTGTGATTTCCACTTCTGACCTTCTCCCTGCTTAGCCCTCCCCCACCTGCCAGTGATGCCTCCTCCTCTCCCAGACCTGCCGATCGGTGAGGTCCCCCTCCTCAGTATCTCTGTCTCCTCCCATGTATGATGCAGCACCCCCATTTTCCCTGGTGAAAACTGAGGTGAAGTACTCATTTAGTACCTCAGCCTGCTCCCCCGGGTCTTGTGCCCATCTCTCCCCTGATTTAATCCTGCTAATCTGCCCCTTCACCCTTCGCTTTTCCCCAATGTATCTAAAGAACCCCTTGTTCCCTCTCCTAATTTCCCTGGCCAGGTTCTGCTCCTTCCTTGCCTTAGCCGCCCTCACCACTCTAGTGGCCCTTCTAGCCATCAGCTCGTGCCTCCCCCGATCCCTTTCCTCCTTGAGCACTTGGAATTGCTTATAGGCTGCTTTCTTTCCCGCACCACCTCCTGGACCTCCCTGGTCCACCAACAGAGTTTTTGGGCCCTACCGCATTTTCGTCTTACTCTTGCACAGGTGCTGGTAGCATCCTGCACCCCTCTCCTGATGATTTCCCACCTACTATCAGCGTCCATGTCTGACCCAATCCCATCCAAATGCTCCTTAAGGATCCTTCCCATTTCCTTAAAATCCACCCCTGAAGTCGGTTACTTCCATCTTTGTGCAGCCTTCTACCCCTCCTAGGTCCAGGCAGAACCAGACCGTGGCATGGTCACTCCCCGCCAATGGGTCCCTTACCTCCAGGCCCCCAATCTGGTCACTGTCTGCCAGGACCACATCCAGTACCCATGCCTCCCTGGTCGGTTCCCTCACCTGCTGAGTTAGGAACAGCGTCTTGAAAGACATCCAACAACCTCTGTTCCCTGGTCACAGAGGATGTCATAGTCTCCCAGTCTGTTCCTGGCATGTTTGAGTCCCCCAACACCACCACCGTTCCTCTGCCCAGTCTGCAGTGTCTCCTAACATCTGCCACCAGACTGTCCTCCAGCTCCTCCGCCAGGGCAGGGGGTCATTACACCACTCCTATTTTTACCCTCTTGCCCCCCCTTGTTATCAAGGTGACCCAAATCGCCTCCACGGTTCTACTCATGACTTTCATCTTTCAGCTGAAACCTGGGGGGGAGCGAGGTCACTCCTAAAGCACCAGATTTTCAGCAGAGACAGTCAGTAATACTTTTTATATTAAAAAAAGTGATACAGCACTCAGAACTGGCTGTCCATGTCACATTCAATACCAGACACAGAAGGGATGAAATTGAGACTGCAGGTTGATGAACTGGAGTACCAGGAGATGCAGGGCCTACACAAATCACCAAGGCGTTATTCCTGTTCAAGGCATTGAGCAGGGAGCTGATCCCCAGGCAGGTCTCTCGTCGATGGTTTTCTCTGTGGCATGAGTAATCTGGCTGGGCCAGTGTGACAAGGCCCAGACCAAAGAAACATTCAGATGCGAGTCTGAGAAAGCTGGATGCAGCCTCCAGCCAGCAAGACACAGTTAAACACACAGTGGGGAACCAAATCGCGACCCACTAGCAGCACACAGCACATTTATAGTAAAGCAATCACCACTATACCAGTCAGATGAAGTCCAATTGTAATCATAGAGTCTCTGCGTAAAATCCAGGAGTTCAGTAGTAAATGAAGGTCCTGACAGGCCAATTACGTTCAGCAAATCTTCAGTCTTCTTCAAGTTTTAAGTCTGGTCACCAATTCAGTGGCTTAAATCTCTTTCACAACTTCAGATGCAGTCCAATTCTTTGCAGAGCTCCCTCACACGGGACAGCAGACAGGCAGGCCAAAATTCAGCTCTTCCACAGTTCTCCCACGTGAACTATGCAGTAGCTGCTGCTCGAATATCTCGAGCTGTTCACTCTTTCGCTTTCCCACTCAGACTGACCCTCTGCTGCCAATAACCTGAGACTTTCCCCAGGATCCAAAAGGTTTGGTAGGCTGATCCATCTGTCTGTCAATACAAGGGCTCCCCCTCCAGGTCCATTTAGGCGCCAAAGTCTCAAAACTATAATCCCTACAGAATTTTGCTTCCACAAGATCCCTGGGGACAGACACCATTTTAGGCAGATTAGACAAACTTCCATAACATTACTTTTACAATAGCTACTCAGCAAATAAGTACAACTTTCAGTAAAGCTCGCTCTGTGCAGTTAGTGATGGCAGAACAGAGTGATAATGCAGCAGCCTGGGTGGGACTCAAGCCTGAAACTACTTGACCCCCACCCAGATTAGTTATTGCACTGCGAATAGGCAGCTCTTAAAGTGACAGTACACGGCGGCTATAAGGGCACTCACAGACAATATATTTTGCTCAGTTAGTTCACAAGATACCAGCCTGGCCATGGGCATTTAGGCACACCCAAGGAAGATTTTCCAGGAACCACCATTTGTAGGGGGGGTTACATAAGGATGCTGGCTATCCAAGCCATAAAACAACCAAGTTTCAAACCACCAAATTGCACACCATGTTAAGTCAGGTCAAAATTGTGTAGTTTTGGATACAGTTACAGTTAGGAAGCTGAACCCTAATTCTGAAATTCCTGACCAGAGGTGTTGCTAGGAGTGGGCCTCCGGGGCTACAGCCCCGAACATTTTGTCTGGAGTCCTGAACCTTTACTGTGCTCTACTATAAAGCTACCAACCATCCCAGTTTTCTTGGGACAATCCTGTTTGTCCTAGGCCATGCTGCTACACTGCTGATGTCTGCTGAAGTCACTAATCAGCTGGCCTGGTGGTGCTGAGGGCTGAGTCACTGGACGCCTTATCTCGCATTACGCCGGCGACCTGTGTTCCGGAATGAGCATGGTCCTTCAGGGTTCAGCAGGGGAAGAGAAGGATCAAGCATCCAAGGGACTGCTCTCCTTCTCTGGGGAGGGGGGATGTCAGTGGTCGGCATATGGCTGGCCCCTAGTGGAGGCTCAGGGGGGGCAGCACGCCGACACTATAGGGGCAGAGATGGAGCAGATGCTTGAAGGAATGCGAGTGGGTGCGTGCGTGTTCCCTCCGCTGGCGTCACTGCATGCCTCATCACAGCAAGGGAAGAAAAAAATCAGAAAAAATAGCCCTGGTTGCGCGGCTTGATGGCTGTCCATTGGGAATGTGTCACCTCCAGAGGGCATCGCCGTCAATACTGGATCCGGTCCTGGTGGGGAAGATGAGGGGCTTCACGCCACCCTACCACGGGGGGTAAGCAGTAGGGGTAGAGAAGCAATGGCCCGAAGTGTGGCAGTGATGGACGGACACCAGCTGGAAAACAGGTTCCCAGGTAAAGAACAGCAAAGCAGGGTCCAGGGGGAGAAAAATCACCAACAAAAAAAATTAAAAATGAAGTCACTAATCAAAGTTTTATTTTGTGGTTTTTTGTTTTTTTTTTTGTAGCTGGACTTTTAAATTTTTCACTGTGAGGATTTCAGTACCACTTTGGCACTGCTGCAGCTACTCGAGCACTGGGCAAACTGTTTCTCCACCCCTGCTTCTACGTCAGGATGACATTCCCCTGAAAATTCTGGATCCTGCAGAGAGAGGGGGGTCACAACCTAAAGGAGGAGCAGCCATTGGAGCAATATTTGTTGTACAGATTGAGCTCGTGGTGGGCTCTTCAAGTTCTTCCCCTTCCTTCCTTCCTGTCCTGCAGCCTGTTGTGACCACTGAGCAGAGCAGCAGAGCCAAAGGGCAAAATTAAATAGCATGCTGCAGTAATGGATGGGATGGCTGGCCTGCATCATTTGGAGCTGAGGAGCTGCATCTACTAAGAGCCACACACACTGTGGCTATCACACCGAGTACAGCAAGCAGAAGCACAAGTGATGCGTGTGGTAGTCAGGTCCAGTGGTGGGTCAGCAGGAGTGGGAGGGTTGGTTGCAGTCATGGGGGGTCTACAGCCTTGCCAGCAGCTCTCTTTAGTCTTCTCACCTCCTCGGCAACCCTTGCCATGGTACTAATTCCAGCCGCTCCTGTGGTAATGCCACTGGCTGACTGACTTCAGTGACCTGGGAAGGAACTGAGCGAGGGAGAAAGTAGAGTACCAGTTGTCTGCAGCTATACTAGAAGGGATAGTCTGTGTAAATAATGATTGGAAAAATGGAAATCAAAGTTAATCCACCTAGCGGCAGTAAAAACGAAAATTAAAGGCAGCACTTGTGTAACTGAAGTCTGAGACTGACTGTACAGTAGGTTTTGTGCCTGTGTATGGCCGGGGTGGGGTTGCATTGCCATAAAGAAAGTGCATCCGTCTTAGTTCACTTTGTGTCTCTGTGGGACTGGGCCGTGGGGAAGGGGGATGTTCACTTTAATCATTTCTTGTGTTTACTTTTTCTGCCTTGGCTTTAGTGAGTCTCACTCTCCACTATCTGCATCTGTGTCTCAAAAAAAATATATATGTATATTTATTTATTTTCAAATGGCATATCCCAGTTTAAGGCTTTGGAAAGTTGGTAGACTTAGCTGTGTTACCTGTTTTGTACATGCTTCTGCCCATTTTTGCGTGCTGCCCATTTCTGTCTCCGTTTCCCCCCCCCCAACTGCTCCTTTCCTGGCAGTCCTGACTCTGAGTCCTCCCAGCTCTCTCTCTGGTCCTGCCGTGACACACACTGCAACTTCTGTCCACCAACCCCAACTCGCTGAGCAGCTCTATTTGCTCAGTGCTGTGGATCCTCGGACTGTTATCATGACAACTGTTAACGGCAGAATCAGCCGACTTGGCAATGTCGTCTGACCATGGTTGGTTAAGGTTCTGGTTGCCCTGGGGACTGTGGAGCAATGCAAGTTACCCAGCAATGAAGGGAGGGAGAGGGAGAGGGAGAGGGAGAGGGAGAGGGAGAGACTCAGAGAATGAGAGAATGAGAATGAATTGGATATATGTGGAATTGGAATCCAAATCTGGATGGACACAACAAGAAAGAAAAAAGGACATTGGTTGTGTTGTGGGCCCGGTGGGGTTGACTCTCGGGTGGAGCAGCAGCACGCAGCTGACATGACAACAGCCAGCACAGAAGAAGAGGACTTTGATTCGGAAGTTCAGCCTGGGCCTTGATCAGTGAAGACTGGAGGGATGGCGTCGGGTGAGGGAGTGACATGACTGGAGGACTGGTGGTAGTGATTCAGTCTGGAGGAGTCATGGAGTGAAGAGGAGTACTGAGCCTGAAACTGTGTGTGCCATGATGAGAGGTGTTGTTATTGTCTGGCAGTGGCATGCACTGCAAGGGGGAGCGGAGTCGGGGAGGGAGGCTGGAAACAGGATGTGAGTCACTCACGGGAGGGAGGGAGGTGGCTGATGGTCTCTCTCGGCAGGCGTGGACTGGAGACTGGAGGTGGAGGAGGTAACTTGCAAAGAAGGGAAGGGACAAGTGTAAGTGGTACTCATGTCATGGGATCTCTTAGAGACAGAGTGGACTCTTGTGCTGCCTGGGCTGGCATGGCAGGAGGATTCAGCCTCAGAGGAGCACAAAGTACATCATGAATGATAATGGTATTGGCACTACAGTGAGTGTGGCAGTGTCTGTGAGTGTGGCACTGCAATGAGTGTGGCACTGTCTGTGTGTGGCAGTGTGTGTGTGTGTGTGTGTGTCTGTGTGTGTCTGTGTGTGTCTGTGTGTATATGAGTGTGTGGCACTGCAGTGAGTGTGGCACTGTCTGTGTGTGTGGCACTGCAGTGAGTGTGGCACTGTCCGTGAGTGTGGCACTGTCCGTGTGTGTGCCTGTGAGGACTGCTGCACCTGCACTGTGGTGGCTGCTGACAACTGAGAGATTATCTTGCTCAGATATGGACCTGTGTGAGCGTGTGGACAATAATTTCATAAGGGCCACACTCACTCAGGGAGGCCACCTGCCGGCACCGGACACCCAGCCCTCCTCCATGCTCTGCGTACTTCTTAAATATCATCAGATTTAGCTCAAGTCTACTGATATTTAAGAAGTATGTTATTGATTATGATTTCTCTTTTTCCACAACATGAAGCTTTAACCTGACAACTGACAAGCCATCCAAAAAAGGACAATTACAAGAGTATAAGAAGTTGAGGAATAGGTGTAAGTCTGCAATTAGGAAGGCAAATATTGATTTTTTTTTTTTTTAATAAACAGTTGTCAGCTATGGGTAATCCCAAACAAACCTGGCACATGCTCAACAATTTAATGGGAAAGAAGGTTAAGGATTCTGTAATTTCTTTGAAGGAGGAACACTTGGTTAGTGACCCTAGCCAGGTACCCTCTTTGTTTAACGAGTACTTCAGGGATTTATCAAAGTATCAGAGAAAAATTCAGTATTACCAGTGCCCCCATTTGTTAATGATGATGGGAGTGAAAGCTACCCAAGTTTTTATTTCCAAGCAATAACCCCGGAAGTAGTTACTACTTATATTATAAAGTATAATCCTAGGCCACATCTTGGTCAGGATCTAATTGATTATAGATCACTGAAATTAGGTATAAGTGTTTTGGCCAATCCATTATCAACAATATTCAATTACTCTCTAGGTAATAATGTTTTTCTGGGTGTTTGGAAGTTTGCTATTATTAAGCCTAGTTTCAAGGCAGGTTGCAGGGAACTGGTCTCAAATTATCGTCCTATTTCTTTGTTGGCACCTTTATCCAAGATCCTGGAAAGAATTGTTTTTTGATCAATTTCAGGATTTTCTACTTAAATATAATTTGTTGTCTGATTATCAGCATGGTTTCAGGAGGGATTGTAATACTGAGATGGCCTTGGTGGGGTTCACAAGCAGCGTTCAGAGCGCCCTTGATTCAGGTCGCTCCATAGCTGCGATGTTTGTGGACCTCACCAAGGTCTTCGATCTTCTTAATCATTCCCAGCTCCTGGAGTCCCTGAGGGTGGTTAGAGTCTCTGAGGATGTGAGACTATGAGTATCTGATTATCTTCTAAAAAGGGAACATAGGACCATTGTTCTGGATCTCTTCCAATCTCTTGTGGGGTACCGCAGGGCTCAATTTAGGCCCACTACTATTTTCGTTGTTTATGAATGCCACCCCTTTGTCATTGGTTAGTTCTAAAATTGTATTGCATGCGGATGAACGCAGTTCTGTTTATAGAGGGTTCAGATCCTGATTCAGCTTTGTTAATGGTTCAATGTGACTTTGATAGATTTCAGAACTGGTTAAGCACGCATAGTTTATTTTTTATTTAATAAGCACTCATTAATTTTGAATAGATTCAAGACTAAGGTTATTGTTTTTTTCATGTCCTAAGAGATTGAAGGATATCTCCGTTCCGATATTGGATTTACAGGGTAATGTCATCCAACTGGTTGATAGATTAAATTATTTGGGGATTACATTGGATTCACAATTTTCTTTTGTAGATCATGTTAATTTATTAATTAAGAAGGTTCATCAGAGGCTGAGGATGCTTTTCAGGCTGAGAGCCTTTCTTGTCCCAGAATCAAAGAAGTTAGTTGCACATAGTTTATTAGTAAGTCTACTGGATTATGGACTGTTGATTTACTCTGGCACAAATGAAAGGATGTTACAGAAACTTAGGGCAACTTAGCATGGTATTTTACGATTCATGACAAGTTTACCATATAATACTCATCATTGTGTCCTTGCTAGGGAAGCAAATTGTGCCTTGTTATTGGACCAAATAAAAATTTAATTGGGTCTTTTTGTGTATAAGGTCATCCTTGGTATGTTGTCACCCCCCTCCCATTCTTGACCTCTTTACCCGTGTTAAAAATGTAAACAAACACTAGGTTTCAGAATAAGGAACTGTTTAGTATCCCATTATATAGAAAAGTAATAGGTCAAAAATCTGTTATTTACAGGGCCATTATGTTATTTAATAGTCTTCCCTCAAAAGTAATTAACTCTAGGACTGTTAGGATTTTTAAGAATAGGTTGGTACAATGCCAAACTGTTAAATCTGAATGTAATTGTTTTGATTAAGGAGAAGATAGATTGTCTTAATTGTTATAGTTATTATTTATATGTATTTTGTATTGTATTTTGTCTTGTATTGTATTTTATGTGATGCGTGTTTTTTGTGTAAACTTGTCGCTTAAAAACCGGCAATTTGCCCATCTTGCATACAAGTATAAAAAATAAATGAAATAATGGAACAGGAGTGGGGGGAAAACAAGGCTAAAGTAGCAGAAAATGTATTATTTTGCACGAGAGAGCACCAAAATTTCTACAGCTTCTGGGGGCCTAGGTGGCCTCCAGACTCTCAGACTTTTAATTGGGGTCTGGGCCCCGAATAATATCTCATGCTAGCAACACCTCTGTTCCTGATCACTATCTCTTTGATATTATGATAGATTTTTGTAACTGAATTTTATGGTGTATGGCTGGTCAAGTTTCCCATAGGGAATCCATGACATAATAGCCTTCTCATGCTGTCATTCTGAGGTCAGAATGCCATTGTATCATTATTCTGACACCATATTGATGGTGTAACAGTATCTTGAAGTCAATCATTATCGAGTAAGCATTTGTACTGTCACTTTTCACTAACCATAGCAAATCACCTTTTTTTCTTTGTTTGTTTTCGCTAGAAAGGGACCATTCTTGCACTGTAAAAAGAAATCTAGGTGAGCAAGGATGTACAACAAGGCTGTGCTCCTATTGAGGAGTCCCTTATAAATCATAAACTTTTTTTTTATTTTTATTTTTTTCCTTTTTTTCATTTTGGCCAGGAAAGGCACACTGCGCCAAAGCTGATTTTTAGTTGTGTCCCGGGAGCACAGGAAGGTTAAGTGACTTGCTCAGAGTCACACAGTATGCATGCAGTGGTTTGAGGTTTTAAACCTGGATCTGCTGGGTCTCCAGGTTTACAGCTTGGTGCTTTAACTCTCTAAGCTATACTGCTTCAACTAAACGATGAGAGTGAAGACCTTAAAGAGTACTGTACGTGATGCCTGTGGGAAAACTTTGGAAACTATTCCTAAGTTGACAATATGTACATTTCCTATGTTCCCTGTTTTTTATTTTCACTCTATGATTTTTGACTAAGGAAATTTGTGTGGAAAGAGGGTCATTGTCCTTTGGGCTTCGTCCTTCCCTGACACTTGGTTACACATGATGTCCTAACCTCCTGCTTGTGATGACCCAATCATTTCCGTGGCAGCCAAATGTAATTAATAAACAAAGGATTATGGCATCCAGTAGGCAGGTGGCAAGAGAAGATGACATTCGAGGGTCTAGTATCCTATTTTTAAGCAGTTATCCTTAGTAATAAAGAAAGACAGGAAAAGAATTACAGAAAATATGTCCAATATAAGCTGCTGTATATGAACACATTATGTTTTTCAACATTTCCCAACGTCACACTCTTTAAGAAGACTTAGATAAAAAAAAAAGTTACACCATTGTAAAAATATGGAACAATGCACCACTGGAATTACATAACTCCAATACCTGTAACTTGCTCAAACTGAGACTCAAAAAGCATCTGTATGCCAGTGTTAGATGTACTTGCAAAATGGCTCAGGAGCTTTCTGCATCCTGATTGGCTAACAAGTACCATTTACCATGACCTTATCAGCACATATTGTGCCAACTGGTACTTCTTATGCCAACCAGGACACGTTGCAGCCAGAGATCCATGCCCTCCAGAAAGTTTTGAAATTTTCTGTCAGCCATGTAGGTACTATAAATACAGTACTTACCCTAACACTGAAGAATATCAGTTTTACACTAAATAAATGCGCCCAATCAGTATTCAATAAATCAACACAGGCCCAGTTTCATTTACAAACTGTTTAAATCCCAATATGACCTGCATTTTCATTCCTGTTTAGTAAACTTTCCTTCAGAATGCTCAGTCAAGGATCTCCTGCTAAATGTCATCAGCTGCAGGTCCACATCATGCCCACTCCCCACTGTAGCGCTGGCCATTAGATTGCTTGAAATCTCTGATCCTCCCTGCATTCCTCTCTAAATCTTCATACTGACCATGACTGATAGCTGAACCAATGACATTGCTAGTGGCTTCTTTATTAGACCAGCGTTGGCATGCTCACACTGCCCATCTGGAAAACAGCCATTCTTCTGCCTTGCGGCTCACTATTAAAAGTCGCAGTCATTCAACCAGATGCACTGATAACTGGCATCTATGTACGGTGGCTTGCAATGGACAAGTTCACTTACAAACAAAGCCTAAATAAAAGAAGGAGATTAAATGACAAAAAAAAGCATGTGGAGGGACACAGACAGACATCGACGTCCTCTAGTGGCTGGATTTTACATATGGTCTGCAAGCCTGCACTACAAATAGAAGGACTATTTTTATTTTTTAATTTTAATACTTCTTAGCAGATTTCTTTTAATAATTTAATTTTTTCATTGGGTGTTACGTGACAGACCCATTTTATAAGCAGAATAAAGCA
This sequence comes from Neoceratodus forsteri, assembly GCA_016271365.2. Taxonomy (NCBI): domain Eukaryota; kingdom Metazoa; phylum Chordata; order Ceratodontiformes; family Ceratodontidae; genus Neoceratodus; species Neoceratodus forsteri. The sequence continues at coordinate 887,510,290 of CM028131.1, read as the reverse complement.
CTCCAAGATGTCCAAGCTCCGGACACTCAGAGTGCAAGCACTTTCTGCCTCATTATGCACCAGGGGCGTGCTCTTATCAGCCCATAAACCACAGCTTATCATGTCTTATTCCTTACATATTGTAATATGTAATGTGTACTAAGCAAAATTCTAAGAAGGTTCTAAAAAAAAGAGCTTTATGATTGGCTGCAAACATTCCATCAACCTTATGTTAATCTTAGATTAACATACATGTAGAGTCTACTCATATGCTGAACAAGGTTTATTATAACATTACTTAAAACATTTTATAATAATAACAATAAGGTACTCCCAGGGGTTATGTTAATTGTCATTTACAGTAATCACCCTTTGGGGGCTTGTAGCACTCAGCTACACCTCGTGCCACAATACACCCCAGATGATGATTAACAGACCATTAAAATAACCCTTGGAAGTGCCTTAATAAGCAGTAATACATGACAGGGCATATTTTATCATAGAATATCAGCATGCCTAGGGTGCATTGTCAGGCATGAGGTGAAGCTGAGGGCCTTACATTCCCAAGAAATTACAATATCCTATGATAAAATATACCCTGGAGACTATTATTGTGATTATGACTGGGATCCAATTGAGTGTTAATAAAAAAAAAAAAAAACTGAGAAAAAACTTTTTAAGATTTAATTATATTTTTCTTAAGGTTCAGTGTTAGTTTTTTTTTTTTTTTTTTAAAGATATATTAAATTTTGAGCCGTGGCCAGTAGGTGGTACTGTTATAGGAGCTGGTAAAGGTACTTAAGGTGGAGTACTATGAAGTCAAGTGAAAAAATCCTTTGGCAGGAGCTTTTTTCCTACCCATGCATGTATGGTTCAGTATCACCACAGGTAAAGATTGCTGTCAGCCAATGAGTTTCCAAGATTTATCCTATCCAGTTCATAATTAAGCAATAATACATGACAGAGAATGCTTTATCATGGGATATTGGCATGCCATGTGTGCATTGTGAGGTATTAGGTGAAGCAGAATGCCTTACGCACCCAACAAGTGCCGATATCCTATGATAAAGCATGCTCTGGAGTGTATTATTGCGATTATGCACTGGACCCACACAGTAATGTAAAAAAAGACACAAACACAGGTTTAACAATTGTTTTATGTTTTTAAACTGTGGAAGTACATTAGTACATAAAATAGTCCGATGTTAAACTCAATCAGGTTAACGGTAATAACTTGTTTTCAATAAATGTTAAATAAATAACGTAGAACAAGTGGTTAATGTAGGATAATGTCAATAAATATGGTAAACTATGCATTTTATGCTCAGTTAATGGTGACTAACCATTTGGCAATGCAGCAACTGAATGCAAGTCAGTTGTGATGACTGTCACTTTAAATTGCAAGAAACATAGAAGTTGATGGCAGATAAGGACCACAAGGCCCATCCAGTCTGCCATTTTTCTACCTTATGAATGTGCCATAGACCTTTACTCTGTCAATGGCCTATCTATTCATACTCGTCTGTTTTGCTCCCTTATGCCTATCCCATGCCTATTTGAAGCCCTGCACTGTTTTCATATCCAACACTTTCTGAGGTAGACCATTCCATGCATCCACCACCATTTATGTCAAAAAGAACTTCCTCACATTACCCCTTAATCGGCCTCCCTCTAATCTTATGCTGTGTCCTCTTATCCTGCTATTTTCCTTATATTGAAACATGTTAGACTCTTTCACCTTGCTAATGCCCATAAGATGTTTGAACATTTTGATCATATCACCTCTCTCCCTCCTTTGCTCTAGGGTATACCTATTGAGCTATGTTTATCTGTCCTCATATGTTTTCTGATACAGTCCCTGCACCATTTTGGTTGCCCTTCTCTGGACTGCCACCATTTTGTTAATGTCCTTGTGCAGGTGCGGCCTCCAGTACTGCACACAGTACTGCAGATGGGGCCTAACCAACATCTTATAAAGAGGGATTATTACCTCCCTCTTACGACTTGCGATACTCCTACCAATTTTTATTTATTTATTTATTTAAGAGATTTACCAGGAAGGCATACTGAGCAGAGAAACCGCTCGATTCCAGATGCGCCCTGGGGGAAGGGGGATTACAGCAAGAAAAACACAAGAACATACATTTGGCAGAATTACAGGCAGTAGGTGAGACAGTTTTAGTGCATGAACAAGAGCAATTCATTGGCAGATTACAGACAGTAGTTGAGACAATTCTAGTACAGTTACAAAGAGTTTCAATAGATACTTAGCTACTTCAACTAGAATGTAACACCAGACATGTGTAGGGAGCAGCGCTACAATTTAGTAGCAGACAAAGTTGCAGCACCGCTGGGAGGATTATGGAGACGAGGGGCCAACATCCCTCTAGCCTTACCTACTACTTTAGTGGTCTGCTTGGATGATTTCAGGTCATCTGTGATGATGATGCCCAAGTCTCTTTCTTCCCTTGTGACTGCCAGCAACTCCCCTCCCAACCTATAGGTGGCTTCAGTGTTTCTCTTCCCTATGTGCACGATCTTGCACTTCTTTGTAATAAACCCCAGTTTCCACTCTTCCAACCATTTTGCCAGTTTATCCATATCTCTTCTCATTCTGCACACCCCATCTGGATCATCTACTCTGTTGCAGATCTTGGTGTCATCTGCAAACAGACAAACGTTACCCTCCAGTCCATCTGCAATGTCACTGATGTAGATATTGAAGAGGACTGGCCCCAGGATTGATCCCTGTGGTACTCCACTTGTGATTTGCATCTCTTCTGACTGTATACCGTTTACCACCACTGTTTTCTGCCTGTCAACCAGTCTGTCACCCAGTTGACCAACTTCTGACCCACCCTGAGCATACCCAGCTTATTAATCAATCTTCTATGTGAAACAGTATCAAAAGCTTTGCTGAAGTCAAGGTAGGCACTATCAACTGCACCCCTTGGTTACCCAGTCAAAGAAATCTATGAGATTAGTTTGACAGGACCTTCCTGTTGTACACCCATGCTGTCTTGGATCCTGTGCTCCTATGGATTCCAGGTGTTGCACTATCCTTTCCTTAAGGAGTGCCTCCATAATCTTGCCCACTACTGAGGTAAGACTGACTGGTCTGCAGTTCCCTGCCTCCTCCCTGCTACCACTCTTGTAGAGCGGGATCATATGAGCTCTTCTCTAGTCTTCTGGGACCTCTCCTGTGCTCAGAGATTCACTGAACAGTTCTGATAATGGCTCTGCTGGTTCCACGCTTAGCTTTTTTAGTACCCTGAGATATATGCCATCAGGTCCCATTACCTTGTCCACCCTGAGCTTAGCGAGCTTTTGTAGGACCCTTTCTTTTGTGAAGGGACTAATGCACACCTCCCTCCTCCCTGTGTCCATGGTGCTGAGCTGTGGGCCCTGCCCTACCTTCTCCTCAGTAAACACTGAGCAGAAGTATCTGTTTAGGATAGATGTTTTTCCTTGGTCCTCCTCCACACACGCTCCCCTTATCCCCTTTGATCTTAGCAATGCCCCCGCTGGACTTTCTTCTTTCACTAATGTATCTATAGAAAGTCTTGTCCCCATCTTTTACTGTTCGTGCTAGTGTTTCCTCGGTTTGGCCCTTTGCCTGCATTACTGCCTTCCTTGTTTCCCTTAGGGAAGTTTGGTATGCCTTCCTATCTTCGTCCCACTGCATTCCCTTATATTTCCTGATGGCCAGCCTTTTGGCTCTGACCTTTTCTGCTACTGTTTTTGAGAAGCAAAGTGGTTTCCTTCTTCTTTTGACACAATGGGATGTTGCTTCAAGTATTGCAACCTTTGCCTGTACCCCCTCACCTGTATTTCTTCTTGCCAGGGCTAGCTTAACTCTGTTGGCCATCTTATCAAAGTCAGCTCCTCTGAAGTCCCATATTTTTGCCTTGGAATGGGATGATTTAGTTCTAGTGGGCAAATTGAACCATACCATGTGATGGTCACTGGCCCCCAGGTGACCTTCTACCTGGAGATCTGTGATCCTTTCCCCATTAGTCAGTACTAGATCTAGGATAGCCCTGTCTCTTGTGAGTTTTTGTGCCAGTTGTTTGAGGCCCTTCCCCTGCAGGGAATCCACCATGTGTCTAGATCTGGTGGATGTTCCTGCTGGTATTGACCAATCTGTATCTGGCATGTTGAAGTCTCCCATTATCAGAGCCTCCGCTTTAGCTGTCATGTTTTGTATATCTTCTAACAGTAATGTGTATTTTTCCTCCCCCTGGTCTGGAGGCCTGTAGACAACCCCAGTTCATACGCCTGTCCCATTTCCTGTTTCCAGGGTGACACCACAGTTCTTCTGGCTCCTTATGTGTATTCTGACTTTCTGTAGCTTTGATATTTTCATTGATATAAAGAGCCCCCCCCCCCTTTTTGCATCTCAGTCTCTTATGAACAGTACATAGCCAGGTACTGAAGTCTCCCAAGTGTGGTTACTGGTGAACCATGTCTTGCTAATGGCTACAATGTCCAGTTTAGCCTCTGTCATTGTTGCCTGCAAGTCTATATCTTATTTCCCAGACTGTGGGCATTTGTGTACGTGATTTTCCATTGGACAGATTTCAATGTGTTAGTTGTTGGGTGAGGTCCGGCGTTTTCCCGGCACGTAGTATGGGAAGCCGGACCTTTTTCCTTACCTGGTGATGAAAATGAACTACAAACATGCTGAACTCCTGTTTGATCACTAGCTGAGGGGGGAGGGGTGTTCTTCCCGTTCAATGTATCGGGTGCTGCACCCCTCTCCCCATTTGCTAGTTTAAATATTCTGCAAAGACATCAAACTTCTGCCTCAATGCACTGACCCCTTCCTTAGTCAGATGCGGTCCTTTGAATTTAAAGAACTTTCGCTCCCAAAACTGTTGCCATTTACCTACAAATTTGTGTCCTTTTTCCTGGCACCAGCCCTTGAGCCACATGTTTAGCTCCCCATCTCCCTTCTCTGACCTTCCGCCTGTCTGCCCCCCTCTCCCAGACCAGCAGGATCTCAGAGAAGGAGATGTCTGACTAAATGGATGACAGTTTGTCTACCAGCCTGGTCAGGTGTTCTTTGGTCTCCACAACTGATCAGCTGGTGAGATCATTAGTCCCTATGTGTACCAGGTCATCAATCTTTTCTCCTGCTTCCTGCACAGTGTTAGCTATGTGGTCAGTGTCTCTCCACGCTGATGTACCTGGGAGACATCTGACCATTACCCCTGGCTGGAGGTAGGTATCAACTTCCTGAATCATGGAGTCTGCTATGATCAGAAGTGTTTTGGATTTCCTTTTTGCTTTTTTTGTTTTGGTCCCTGTTTTGGGTGAGTTTTGTTGCACTAGCTCCTGTGCCACAGTGTTCTGCTCTGCAGTGCCCTCTGCCCCTTTGTTTGATTTTGGAGATAGAAGCAGATGCCTGTTTTGTAGTTTTTATGTGGTTTGTGGAGGTGATACATTGGAGAGCATTGAGTAATGGGGCACCCAATTTGAACCTCCTAACCACCTGCCAACCTCCCGGACCAACTACCCTCTGCAGTCAAGTTGCTTCTGTTGGATGTTGGGGAAATGATGGGTGATTCTTATAATATATGTCCTTCTAAATATTGGATTTCAGGCATGCAATCTCTGCACATGCTGCCTGGAGCTGAGCCTTAGATCTCCAATGGTTCAGCATGAAGGACAATGTCCTAAATCCTGTATAACTGCCCTTTTGAAAAGTGTCCTGCAGTACCTGCAGTTAATAATATCCATTCCAGATGAGTTGCCGGGTTTATAACCTGGTCCGAGTAATTAGAAGAAGGAAAATGAAAACAAAAGTTGATTTTTTTTTTTATTTTGTTTGTTTGTTTTTGTATAACTTGTAAGTGAGGTCACTGTGTGGATACCTCTCTGATCCTCCCCTTCCTGCTTTGCTACAGGAGATGTCATGACTATGCTACCCTATAAAAGGAGTGTAGCATGGGGTGGTTAAGGATGGGGGGTGGCTGGGCCCTTCCCCTGCTGAAAAAGAACAACCATGGACAAAAGAAAGTAAGAGCAGAAACAATCAACCAACAACAAATGCAGTAGCCCTGAAAGCTTAGCCTAATGGTATATAAAACTGCAAACCTGTAAAACACCACCTGTAATAATTTCACAGAAGATATACCCTGCTAGAAACACTATGCTACAGAGAAAAATAAAGCAGTAACAGAAGATATACCTTGCAAAAAACAATTTGAATCAGTGAAGATTACAGCAGTAATCTGTAAGCACAAAACAGTAACAAACCTGTAGGCACACCCTATAATAATGCAGCAGAATGTTTACCCTGCAACAGCAGTTTGAATCAGAGAACAATAAAGCAGTAAAATGTTAGCAAAAAACAGTAACAAACCCTGTGAGTACAAAAGAAAATATCACACAGTAAATCTGCCTATCCAAAAGAAGCCTTAATCTTTTTCCTTGCTCTGATAATGTCCTTGTTCTGTCCTTACAAGCAAACCTAGAAGAAAAGAGCTCAGGTGAAGCTAAGTGCCTTTGCCAGCAAACCTAGTCTTCCCACCAAAGGGTTAGGCTTTGTAGCTATTAAATTGCACATACTATGCAGGGTCCCCACTTGTAAAATAGTGCAGAAACTCACTGGGAGGGGCAGGAAGGTTCTGCGCATTATAGGAATGCATTCTTTTTTTTTTTACAGGAATCTCTGCTTGTGTTGAGGAGCAGCTGCAGCAGAGGTCAGTGGCCATCGATTGCAGTGGGAGCATGTTTTATTCCATTTAGAGTGATGCAGAGTAGATATGACAGAGGATTTCATCATCCAGGAAGAAAAGTCTATGGTTGCTTTTTTCTGTGGGCAGAGCATCACTTTCATACTGAGGTTCATGCTGAGGTGGAAAAGGAGTGATTTAGGCATATGTGCCCATGTTACTCTGTTTATAATATTAATAATACTGCAGGACACTTTCATTCAATATGAAGTTAAGTCTATGTTTGTGTTCATCTTTTGTTTTACTAGCTATTATATCTAATGATAATGAATTCCATGGAATAATAATTCACTGAGTAAAAAAGTATTTCCTCTTCGAGGTTTTAAAGGCTTAACCTGTCAATTGTATTGCATGTCCTCCGGTGTTTTTGGATATTTATTTAAAATTAAAATTTAATTCCGTAAGGAAATATGGGTCCTGCATAATGTGGTACATAGTGATCAAATATCCTCTAAAGTGGTGCTGTTGTAATGTCATTAAGTTTAAGTGCTTCAGTCAGGATTCATATGGCAAATTTCTAATGCAGTAGAAGGTTTTGATAGCTTTCCACCAGACTCTTTCAATTTGGTCACTGTCCCTATGTTTATAAGGACACCAGAATGGCGAAGCATAGTCAAAAAAGTGGATGCTTACATGCCCTATAAAGAGGGAAGATTACCGCTTCGTCCCTAGATCTTATATGCCTCTTGATTGCCCATGGTACTCCGTTGGCACAAGTGATTGCAAATGATGACTGGGACTTTAGATGAAATTTGCCATCAATAACTATACCTAAATACTTTCCAGTACTTTTCTGTGTCAGTTTTCTATCACACAGTGCATAGCAGTAATCCTTCGTAAGTGCATTACTTTACATTTGTCTATATTGAATCTCATTTCCCATTTGGTTGCGCATGCTGTCAGTTTATCTAAATCTTTTTGCACTAATTTACAGTCATCCTCGGTGAGGCATTTACCCCTCATCTTTGTATCATCCGTGTATTTAATAGTCCATCATGATAGGTTCCTTGTAAGGTTTGATATAAAAATATTTGAAAAGTAATGGCCCCAGCACTTTCTTTCTGTACTGGCATTCTGGGAGTGCTCTCATTAGGGTAACTGCCATTTTGATGCAGGCTCTTTGTGGACCATTTGAATTAGACTTTCATGATCACTGGTGGTCTCCAGAGTTGAATAGTCACCAAAATTGTCACTGTCACAGTTGCTGATGATGTCAGTAATTATGTTGTTGGTCAGGAACTGTGATTTTTGTCCAGATTTTTCCATCAGAGGCTCAGTTTCATTGGTGGCAGGCAAAGGTACAGTGTGGGTGCACAGTTGCAAGTGTAGCTGCAGGTTGACAGTCAGAGGTGTGATGGTGGCAATCATTCATGGTGGGCTGATCAAAAAACACCTAATTAGGCAAATTTTCTAATGGTGTGGTAGTGGGCAACACGTTATTTAAAGCTGAATGCCGAAAGGTAATTTTCCCCTGTGGGTTTGGATTTGCAGTTGGAGTCTTTTGTTTGGTGACAGGTACTTGGTCAAGGTGAGTGGCTTCTGTGGTGAAGGGCTTTGACAGGGCATAAGGATATCACTGTATGTAAACAGGCCCTGCTCAGGGCTTTAGTTTTTTACCCATTCCTTTATGAAGGAATATAAGTATGTGCATAGAATGCTACCGACCAATCAGCTTTCAAGATTGTTCCATCCAGTGCCTAATTATTATAATATTGCTTAATTAACACATTGTCATGAACTGTTATCCGAATTGTCGTCATACCACATTGCTATGAAATATATTGCAATACTGTATGTCCCAGGTCACTCCAGTAAATGGAACTTGTGTCCAGTGAGTTCTTACCTGCTGAGTGAAAGAATAAATGAGTGAATGAATGAATGAATGAATGAATGAATGAACAGAAAGCAAGCTGCTTTCTCTTTACACTTCCCTAAACTTGGTCATCTCTCCCTCTGACCATCCACTCTACCTCCTCCTCCTCCTCCTCCTGCTTCCCTTAAATCTCTCCTACAGGGCTTTATAACTCACTTCTTGCACTCATTGTCTCATGAGCTGTTGGTCAAACACCCTCCAGATACTGCTCACCTATGTTTTGCACTCACGCTAGTGCAGTCCCTAAAACTCAGTTCTCAAATTACAGCTATATGAGCCTACTCTGAATGTTATATTTGCCTCTTGCACAATTGCTAATTTATCTAACTATATCTGCTTGCACAATTGTTAACTTCTGCACTATTGTTAATTTTATTTAACTTGTTGCACCTTATTGTACTGTTAAGGCCCCCCCAACCGACGCATCTGAAAAGGATGTTACCAACTCAGTATGTTTTCCTAGTAAAATATTTGAAATAAATAAAAAAGATCGTTCACATCCTTTCAAGAATTGAGATTAATGAACGGTAGCATTTGTTAGAACACAAATCTTTGGCTTAATGGGATAGCATCTGGCATGCAAGTGAACACTGAAAGCTGGCAATACTGTGACCAAAAGAGATGGTACTCCCCCGTTGAGCTTCAGTACCTCCCAATGGCTCACAATTTTACTATATGGTCATTGTACTCTGCCCGCTGGGAGCACTGAATGACAGAAGCCAGGTTTTCACTTGCCTCCTGTTTATCCAAGGGGCAATACAGAAGGTGTTGGGTATTTTTCAACAGAGGCAGGAAATGCCAGGTGGTGGGGGGATGAGGGGTATTTGCATTAAGACTGAAAACTCGGCCGCCGGTGGTGCTGAGGGTTGAGGCGCTGGACACCACACCTCGTGCTATGCCGGTGACCCGGGTTTGGGAATGGACTCGGGTGGCCGGGGGTCAGCAGGGGAGAGGGAGGATCGAGCGTCCCAATGGATGCTCTCCTCCCTCAGGGGGTGGGAGACCAAGAACGCACCTGCGTTCTGCATCCCTTCCACAGCCAGTGGAAGCACCAGCATCAGGAAGAGATGGAGGTGGCTCCACTCGCTGGAGCCAGGGGAGGGGGACATCGCGGCACATGAGAGGCTCGCATGCGTCAGCACACCACCACTCAGGACGTACGTCCCAAGCGCCAGACGTCTCAGAGGGTAGGGGATCTAGGGAGAAAATGGAAACACCTCGGCAGCCCTGGATGAAAGCCGCTCCAGTTCCATCCAGACCACCAAGAAGGGACAGACCCCACTGTGCAAGGAGAGGGGGAAGAGGCACTCTAAGGGCAGATCCCATGGAAGGTGGATTGGAGGACATGAGTGGACAGAAGGAGTGGGCACCGAGACTAGATAGGAGGGATAAAGAGATAAAGTAAAAAAAAAAAAAAAAGACTGAAAAACTCACAACATTTTGGATCCCTGCACAAGCTGCTCAGCATCTGTGAAAGGATTCTGCTGGGTGGATGAGGGCCTGCAGCAGAGCAGGTGTTTTATGGTCCTAAAATGCTGAGTGTACAACACTGCTCTAAAAATATATAACTTTAGTGGGTTTAGCCCAATTTCTACATCACTGTACCATGTCTCCCAGACATCAGTGCACATGGTCCTAGGACTCCAATCAGTGTGAGCACTAGCTCACTGATGCTATGAAGTATTCATATTTCCATACCCTCCAACTTCCAGATGAAACCAACATGTCAGGAGAGGACACCCTGCCTTTTGCACTAGGATACAGGAACTGCTCAGCAGAGCTATTGGAGTTCTGGCTCGACATGCATTTTGTCAGATTCGGGGGGAGGGGCGCAGTACAGGCTCGGAGAGTCTCCCTCTTCTCATTACTGCACTTGTGTGGTAAGTCATCACCTCGGCATAATGTGCCCTTTTGACTGTGAAGCAGAGAGGGGGACGAGAGAGAAAACATGCAAAATCAGATATCTATATTCTGTATCTACAAAGATTATACTGACATGACACTTATAGGCTGTACTGTCTGTTTTACAGATGTACTGTGGAAAGAAAACATTATGTGAATTCTAAGGAGTCTTGACTGAGCACTGCATATTTGTTTTAAGATTGGACTTTGAAGGTAAGTAGATCCTTTTAGACCCGAGGCAATGCACCGGATTTATTTCAGTTAATAGAATCCAGTCTACATGGTCAAGATAAAGCATCTGTGTGGTTTTACATTTTGGTAGACTACACTCAAATATTTTAGTCAACATAGGATGAAGTCTGCATTTCTGTTACCCACACTTGTCTAGCAGTTCAGCAGTGATGGGCATTTAAAGCATGTTAGAGATGACATAATCGAACACATTGGTCACTTCCTTGTTAGTTCTTCATACTTACATGTCCTTGATGTTATCAACTTCTTATCTAGTCCAGCAGCAGGACACATACAGGGGCACACCTTGAGGATATAAGCTGTTTATGAACTCGCCAGTATACACAACATCGTGTTTAAAAAAAATAAATAAATACTGCAGGAAAAGATCTCTGAAATTTCACAGTTTGTATAAACTTCCTAAACAAAATAACATTAGCCATGAGGCACTTTTTCAAGACACTAAGGTTATTTGACTCTACCATTCATGGAAATATTTTGTCGGGCTTTTTTGTATTTTTTTTTTACTTGTGATTTTATTGTACTCCTGATTCAGAACCACTGCATGTTTTGTTAACAGTAATTATTTGAATAGCACCTTCCCTGCATGCAGAAAAAAATCAGACATGTATGTGAAAACAAAACCTGCAGTAATAAGACCAGAAATGGGACTGCTAAAAAGGAGGACAGGAGTAGAGTGGATGAGCTGGGAGAACAGGAAACTGTCAAGAGGAAAGGGTAAAAAAAGGAGCTCAGAATCAGAAACAATCAGCATTGTATCTTGGCATGAATGACCTGTTTAGATATTGGTGAACGGGAAAGGCACACTAAGCTAAGGCTCCTTTCTGGGTGTGACCCAGAAGGAGGAATTGCAGCAGAAGAAATGAGATGCAATGGTAACATGTGACACAAAAATACAATGGAATTCCATAGGCAAAATTAAATAAATATACAAAATACAGAATACAATCTCCAAAGCACTCATAAGGTTGAAATATAAAAATAACAAATTCTGGTGGAACCTTTTGATCTGGCAAAGCAGTACTGCAACTATTGCTAAGGCTACTAAGGCTCTGAGCTGTAAATCTGGTGACATCCAGCAAACCAGACCTGGGTTTGAATCCCACAGCATCCACTTGCATACTGTGTTACCCTGAGCAAATCACTTACCTCCTTGTGCTCCCAGGTCGCTCCTGTAAAAAAGCTTTCAGCTTAGTGTACTATACCTGGTTAAACAACTAAATAAAAAAAATATATATATTGTACAGTATATGCAAAGATGCTGGCCGAAGGGAAGGAAAAGGCTGCCAGGCACAGGGACCAAGAATACCAAGGCCAGAAAGAAGGAGCTAGAAGCAAGAGCAGGAGCCTGCAGAGAGGTCACAAAAAAGATGTTTGAAATTAGTGTTGCTCAGATAGTATCCTAGAAATCATGATACCAACAGATACCTCCAATTTGGCCAGATAGTTGCTGTGGTAGGATAGTAGTGCTATCTGACCATGGATCCCACCAGCTAGGTTACCTGAATCCTAACCAGGATCCATCACTATCTGGCTCCGGATCCTAACTATCTGCCCTAGGATCCATGGATCCTAAGTAGGCTACCTGGATCCTAACCAGGATCCATCACTATCTGGCTCCGGATCCTAACTGTCTGCCCTAGGATACCTGGATCCTAACCAGGATCCATCACTATCTGGCCCCGGATCCTAACTGTCTGCCCTAGGATCCATGGATCCTAAGTAGGCTACCTGGATCCTAACCAGGATCCATCACTATCTGGCTCCGGATCCTAACTGTCTGCCCTAGGATACCTGGATCCTAACCAGGATCCATCACTATCTGGCCCCGGATCCTAACTATCTGCCCTAGGATCCATGGATCTTAGCCAGGATAGGCTCCATCACTATCTGACCCTGGATCCTGCATCTGTCTTTGCGGGATATCTGGTAGGATCCAAGTCAGGATACCAGCACTATCTGACAGATAGTGGTAGGGTCCACAAAAGCACTATCTGAGCAACACTATCTGAAATAAAAAGGGAAGAGTGGGATGAGGGATGGAGAGGGGAGTAACCAGGAATATAAAGTTTGTACACCATTTTGAACACCACGATCCTCTTTGTTGGCCCAACTGTACTCTTTCTGCTTCCTATAATTTGCTTGTTGCCCCCAATCATAACCAGAATGTTGCCCCTATATGTAACCTGTTTGATGCTCTACTGTTGTATACCCCCAAAATAAATCAGCACCCAGTTGTATGCTTTTCCACAGTTGCTTGCTTACACAGAGCACCAATAATCATATTATACTATTAGAAGGTGGGATAAATAGTACCCATAGGGTTACGAAAAATGTTGCCCCTCAAAAATAAATGTGTACACCATGGCTTACATGATGTATGTACTCCACACTCATGGTGGTTATAGTTTAAAGCAAATGCGTGTTTTATTGGCAAGAAGTGCCTGGAAGAAAACCAGGTACTTCTTGCCAATAAAATGAGCATTTGCTTTAAGCTATAACCACCACGAGTGCAGTGCTTTATTTCATTAATTTACTGGCTTGCTGCTTTGCTCCAGCACCACAGAGTCCTGTGCGCACCTTTCCTGGACTTTAAAATATGGTGTATGAACTGTCTGCACCCTTGGGGATGGATATTCCAAATGGAAAGTAGGTGAGGAGAGAGCCATCTGACCCACAGAAGTAATAGAGTGAGGAATGCAGAAGGAATGAGGATCAGCAGAATGGAGGAAATAGGAGGGGGGGGGGGGGGAGTGAGGAGCGGTAGAAGTGAAGGGAGCCAAACCAGAATTTTGAGAAGAGAGAGGCCAGGGAGAGATTGCTGCATCGACAAAGTGGACAAACGCAAACCCATCTCTAGCTGAAAGTTCAGTACCTCATTTCTCAGTGAAGTGCCCATTTATGGTTACTGTAAGATACCAATGAATGTTTCCATACAACTACAACCCTGATGCCTCTGTAGCAATGTATGAGAAGCCTATAAAGCTTATACATACTGCAAACTAATCTTGTGTGCCATCAAAATGGGAAAGACTCTAGGAAAAGGAGGAGTCTGACTTTTTTCAGAATGTTAAAGGATATGGCAAAGGCCCAGCCCCTAACACCACACTACATCAGCAGATTACAATACCAAGTATAAAGTCAATAAACTATTGTATGGCACAGAATATGCACTCTTGTCTAAACAAGTGATACTAAGAGGCAGGAGATGTGATATGTCAACTGCTGGCCTGCTATCTAAGACAATGGGCAGCAGTAGTTAACCCTTGATGTGCTGCGGACACACACCCTGAATTCCAATATCTTCTAAATCTACTGACAGCCTAAAGGTTAAATTGGATGCGTAGGTGGGGAAAGTTTCACTTCTAGATTTTTTGCTAGGGGAACTGTTCATTTCTGGGTAATGTAACTCTTCAATATTATCCAAGAAACATGATTGACTCTTATAGAGCTTTGCAAGAGGATGTGGAACTCAGTAGGCCACTTTAACCCCAGATGGGTAGCCAAAAACTGAATTCTGGCTATAAAGGAACTCAACAGAGTTGATTACAGAACTCCCAGTTCACCCCTTTTATAAAAAAAAAATCAACTGAGGGCTGGACTCATAGACTTCCAAAGCCCTATTCTTTTAAACCTTCCAAATAGTGTTGCCCAAATGACATCCAACCAAGTCAGACACCATCAAATAGTGGGGAAAATGTCACATTTCAGATGTAATAAAAAAATGATGACGTTTGAGAACAGATCTGATAACCTCGGATCCCATCCATGGATCAGATTAAAATATATAATCCATCCTGTGGATCCAACCTTGGATCCAAAGAACTGACCCTGGATCAAAAATCTGAATTTAGTCAGATACATATTGAATCCAGAGATGGATACCAGCACTATTTGTCAAAGGACAGTCAGATATTCAGATGCACTATCCAAACTCTACTAGTTACCAATGAAACCACTGAGGGCCTGGAAGCACCACTTTCCCCTGGTAGAGATCACAAAGAAATCCAAAGCGTATCCCTTTGGGGAAAGATCATGCTCTGACTGGATATCTGGTAGTTTTCCAGGCCCCAAAATGATACCCTAGTGCTTCTACTCTTGGATCTGTTTACCAAAACAGTGGAGACTGGCAGTCTACTCCCCACTCTGTCCCAAGCATTATAATATTAATACATATAAAAAAGAGAATGGCCCAACTGAATGTGGAAATTAATGTCAAATATGATGGATCCCAGTAGGGTAAGATTTTGGTCATGGTCATATTTCATTTATTCATTTATTCAGTTTTAGTACAAGTGCAGTGAAAGCATACTTTTCAGGATGACCCCTAATGGTATACAGTGTGAACACTAAAATTAAATGCCTTCCAATACATTTCCTCAAAAGGCAACAGCAGTATAGGTACAATGCAGAAGACAAGTGCAAAGCATTAGTAGTGGGGATCTTGTATACATTGTTGGCTTATGGACTGTTCAAACCTAACCAAAAACTGGTACGGAAAAAGTACTGGTAAGAGAATTCTAGAGTTTGGCAGTAAGTAAATAGAGAATATTTAATGGCATTTAAGTGGCTTACAGGAATATACTGAGAAGCAACACCAGTAGAGCAGTGAATCTGTTTCGTGCCTCAAACATTGTATAGGTAAGGCTCGCCAGCCTCATGGGCCACAGGGCAATTTTCTGCTGAAAAAACTGTTTCTATGTGCACATTTCTAAAGGATTAGGGGGTTCCATATCATCTGTGGATAATTTTGTGTATATAACATACTATAGCCCTACAGGGAACAGATACGGTTCCTGCTAGGTTGGAATGAGTTGGATAATCTGAGGGGTTTTTAGACTATAGTTTGTACATCACATCACATCATGAGGAGGGCCCAGTGGTCACCCTGCTCATATACAGAGATGAGGTACCGGACAAGGTGGAGTGGGGTGCCTGTTAGAAACCTTGAGCAGATTTCAGATTGGTCATACTTTCTGAGAATTGGTTCAGATTATTATATACTTGAGTCTCAGCACCAGTACTCAGCAGTGGCAATACTCTAACCTTATTCCAATTGCAGAGGAGACTCAGACAAGGCTGGTCTTCACCACCTTGCTAGTTCTATTGGCCACAAAGCTTTGGCTAGTAGCATCCATGTTAACCCTCTGATAACAGGTGTCACAATGCCAAGCAAACTGATGCTTTATGTTGGTGATGTCTTGTCCGTCATTAATAAGTGGTGTAGCTAGGAAGGAGCACGCAACTCAAGGGTGTTCCCCAACTGGGACTTTTGTCCAGGTCTAACTGTTCAACTTTTTTAAAGAAAATAATTAACTGTACCAGCCAAAAACCAGTGGAAAATGAAGTAAAAAATACATATTTGTCAGATGGGGGTGCTCAAGTTACAGGTCACAGGCTGCAGCCAACAACAATGAGATGGCATATGTGAACATGCAAAAAGCAGTTTGGAAGTGGAAATTCCTGGAGCTGTGCTGACCAAAGTGTGTGACCTGCCAGTAAATCACAGCTGCACCTGCTTGATACCATCAGTGTTTTGGCAGACTGGCAGTCACTTCAGTGGATGGACTCTGAGCCTTCCTCAGAAACCTACAGCTAGAGATCGGGCAGCACTGTTGAGTGTGTAAGGGGGGGGCCCAATGCAGCAACAGAGAAGCAAGAGAAGAGGGGGATCACTGGTGACAATGCACAGAAGGCTGCATTCATTTTGTGAGAACAACAAAGTAAGATTCTTTGTTGTCCCATGTCCTCCACTTCGAGCTGAATCCTCCTTTTTGCCTGACCTGCCTATACTATGTTCCATCCCAGTCCTGCCCCTTCTAATGATGGAACACAAGATTGCAAGATCAGTCTGATCACCAGATAATAGATGGGGATCTGTTAGTGATGTTAAGCCACCCTAGTGCCCTGCCTTGTGCGATTTTGTCGGTCACTCCCACTCCTGGCTCATGACCTTAGCAGAGCATAGCAGTCTGTAGCCAGAGCCCCTAGTATACCACAAAAAATTGCAAGAAACAGAGATTACAATGACCAAGGCAGCAACCAGAAATTACCATCAGGCTCTGGGCAGTAAGTTCATCAAGCACACTGAAAGAGTCCATGCTAAGACTTCACAGGACAACATAAACCACATTGGTTCTTCTGTTCCACAATTATTTTATTAAAACAAGTTCAAGTCTGCAGCACTCCACACGCCACTGAGCATACCTTGAGAAAGAACACGGAGGTGTTCAAAAGTGCTCAGTGACTTGGGGAGTACTGCAAACATGAACCTGTTTTAACAAAATCATTTTGGAACAGAAGAACCAGCATGGTTTATGTTTTCCCGTAAAGCTTTAGCACGGACTCTTTGTGCGTGCTTGAAGAAAAAAAAGAGGTCTCTTTTTTTTAAATAAAAGAGAAACCACAACCTAAATAAATATATGTAAGAGCAATTTTAATTAACAGGGATACCAGAACAGTTTAGCATTTTTCCTGTAACTCAATAATGACTTTCTTCCTCTTCTCAGGAGACATGGTGCTCTTTGACTATAGCTTGTCGGTTCCTTCTGAGGCTTTCTTCAGAGGCCTCAGTCTGGTATGACAAGAGTTTATTAATTGGGAAAATCTTTTTTCTTGGCAAGAATAACATCAGAGGGGTCTTCCGTAATTGAAAAAATTGTTCCATAACTGAGCATAGAAATTATTCCAATTTTGGTAATCTCTTCAGCCCCACAGCATGCTGCAGAAATCATTGGCTTCCAATGATGAAACTCCAATTCATATACCCCATTAGGACATTTTAGGAGAGTTGTTTGTCCACTTGGGACCTGTTTCCTCCATGTATATATTTTTGAGAACCAAGGGAACAGCTCCTACTCCCTTGAAGCTGTCTGTTAAGCAAATACATACTCTCAATACTCAGGAGAACAATGGACAACAACCTTATCTAATATCAAAGTAACCTCTATTGAAGCCAAGAATAGGTTAAGTTAGCAATAACCCATGACAGGGTATGGGGTTACTGGCATTTAATCCACACCCAGGGTGCGTTGTGAGGCACAAGGCAGCAGGCTGAGTGTCCTCACAGCACCCCAGGAGTGGATTAAAAGCCTATAACCCCATACCCTGGAGTGGATTATTGTGCTTATAACATGGGTTATGTCCAAAACACAGGAAACCTCAAATAAAGTTTTTTTTTTCTCTCATGTTTAAAAACCACAAAAGGTACTGTATCCTGCCACCTTGCAAAACAGTCCCTCATAAGTAATGCAGACTGCATTGTAGACTCCAGAAAGAGAGAGAGAGAGAGAGTGCAAGAAACGCACAGACAGAGCACACTGCAGGAATGCTGAATTCAGAAGAGTAGGGCATACGTCGTGTCTCTCTCTCTCGCTCACTGTGACAAGACATGCAGGGATCACACTCTCTCTCTCTCTCTCTCTCTCTCTCTCTCTCTCTCTCTCTCATATATGTTCATGAAGCCATGCGATGGTGAGCATTCACTGTGTCTGTCTGTCTGTCTGTCTGTCTCTCTCTCTCTCTCACACCATGTTTCCCTGCTGGCACTGTCGGGGGGGCCCACAGACTACAACACTGTACAAATGTCCATGTTGTCTGGCCTCGATGTGGGGGTACAGCTGCCAGTAGTACCTCACAAGACATTAGACAAGAACAGGGCAATTGGATACAGCAGTGACAGGCAGCCACGAAGTTACTGGTGCAGCTGTCTCCCACTTCGGTACATTTATAATGGCTGCCTTTCACTGCTAAATGTTCTCCCATATAACAAGTGCTGCTCTGCCCAGGGATGTTGCTGGCTGGGCATCTCACACCAACTGTGGATTAAATAATTAATTTAATCCACAGTTTGGCGATGCTGCATGGCCCATAAGCTTTCCCCCTTTTGTCAACCCATGTTATAACTCAATTTAATATTCTTCAAAAAGTTCATAGTACACTGGTGAAAATGTAAAGCATTTGAATATGTAAGAATCCTAAGTGCTGGAGGTGTTCCACAGAGAAAGGTACACTGATTCATCTAATTTGAGAATGTGGGGAGATGCAACAGTTTTGTTCACAGGTTTTTCAAGAAATTGATGGAATCCTCAATCAACAGGTTTCTTAAATACCAGGCATGGTTTTATTAGGGCTCGTTGATAATTCTGGTTTGGATAACCAATTTTAAAATGCTTGGTTTTTGAGGGTGCTTTTGGTGAATGAAAAAATAAATCCTCACATACTGGAAGGGGCCACAGTCTCACCGAGGAATGGAAAAAAACTCTTGCTGCCCTGGCAGCACTAGAATGATGCACATAAATTAGAGTGACACTGTCAACCCCCTTAGGACTCAAAGTGTCTTTAGTTTAAACAAACATTTGTCAATGCCGAACGTTCACTTGCAGGTATTTGCAGTGGTGTTTGGCACGTATGGTGCTTTACCCTAATGCCCTGTGCGATTGCTGGTATTTGCACAATAAATTTTTAGCATGACCTTTTTGTTACCCCCATTGTGTGCTACATAGGCGGAAACACATTTTGGGCAGGATGTGAAAAATGACAGCTGTACTGCTCATAAGAAAGTGTGGTAAAATGGCAATGTTGAAAATCTGTAGTGGAAATATTGAAAATTGCAAACCCACAGCGCGATGGAACTGTGCAACGCACGTCAGAAACAGTCATTGTTAGGAATTTTTTCAGCAAATTTTCAACATTGGCATTTTAAAACCTCTGCTAATGAACAGTGTCACTGTGATTTTCTTACTGTGTCCCATACATTGATTTCGCACACCGACTGCGACACTGTGCACTACATGGGCATAAACACATTTTGGGCAGGATGTGAAAAATGACAGCTGTACTGCTCATAAGGAGGTGTGGTAAAATGGCAATGTTGAAAATCTGGAGTAAAAATATTGAAATTTCGCAAACTTACGAGCATGCGTAGGAACTGCACAACCATGCCTCATAAAACAGTTATTTTTAGGAATTTGTTCACCAAATTTTCAACATAGCCATTTTAAGATCTCTGCTCATGAACAGTGACACTGTGATTTTCTTAATGTGTCCCATACACTGAGTTCGCACAGCGACTCTGCCATTAATGCGCCACATGGCGGAAACATGTTTTGGGCAGGATGTGAAAATGACAGCTGTACTGCTCATGAGGAGGTGTGGTAAAATGCCAATGTTGGAAATCTGGAGTGGAAATATTGAAAATTCGCAAACCCTACGGTATTATTGGGAACTGTGCAACACCATTTCGTAAAACACCAATCATTTTAGGAATTTTTTCACCAAATTTTCAGCATTGCCATTTTAAAACCTCTGCTAATGAACATGTCACTGTGATTTTCTTACTGTGTCCCATACATTGATTTCGCACACCGACTGCGCCATTGTGCACTACATGGGCAGAAACACATTTTGGGCAGGATGTGAAAAATGACAGCTGTACTGCTCATAAGGAGGTGTGGTAAAATGGCAATGTTGAAAATCTGGAGTGGAAATATTGAAAATTCGCAAATCTACTACGTGCGTAGGAACTGCGCAATAGCACGCTCATAAAACAGTCATTTTGGAATTTTGCACCAAATTTTCAACATGGGTTTTAGGACCCCTTCTCACGAATGAATGTCACTGTCATGGTGTTATTTGGGCCCAAGGGTGATTTAGCACAGTGATTTCGCAATCGCCTTGAGCTAACGCCATGACAATGTTTATCGTCATGACAATATGTTGAAATGTGATGTTGATAATGCAAAATCAAAAATGACTAGCAATAAAGTTGAAAAACCCTATCAGCCCATTATACAGCTTACCGGCATTTCCTCAGTTCGCGGTCGGCTTTGAAGAGTGCAGAGCGTGTTCCTGGTCCACGAAGATCATCGCGCTGAGCTCCGAGGGTAAGTATGGGGTGAGGGGTGTGGAGAGGCTAAGTGCGCAGCGGGTGGGTCGCGGGTTGTGGGAGGGGACTGGGAGAAGCGTCGTGGGACGTTTTTGGTTTACAGGTGAAAAAAAAAAGACTAAGTGGGACATTTGCCAAGCTGGGGTGGGCTCCCAGCATGGGAAGGATGGCCGGGGGCCGAGGCCGGACGGAGATTGGGCACCCCTACGCAAACAATTGACATTTGCCATGCTGGGTGGGCTCTCAGCGTGGCAGAAGGATGGCTTGGGGGTGCCATGGAGCCAACGGGGATTGGGCACCCCGCCGGCAAACAACTCTGGACATTTGCCATGCTGGGGTGGGCTCCCAGCGTGGCACCAAAGATTTGGGGGGGGCGGCATGACACGGGGGGCCGCGTGACGGGGGGGGGGGCGTGATGCAGTGCTCTGTATGACAGCGGTGGTTTTCTTTGAAGCGAAGACCACCACTATCATACACAGCTCCTGCACCCATTGGTGCAGGACCACCATGCCTGCTCAATGGAGCACTGGATTGAAAGGGAGAGGCACACTTCCAAAGTGTGCTACTCTCCCAAAACGTTCCTTGTGCATGCGCGCAAGCGAACGTAAAAACACATTAAATAATTGTCACATTCTGTAGAGATTGTTGAAATAGCTGGTAGTTTAATTCTGAATCAACACCCACTGCATCTTTCCTGGACTTGGGAACACCCCAAAAGAGTACAGCCACAAATGATGCAGTGGGAGGAGAAGAAACTATGTCATCATGAGTGGCTACATTGTTTTGGGGTGATCCTAATGTTCAGGACGTATGCAAGGTACGAGAGTCTCTGACCATCCAGAATTTAAAATCAGCCCTCAAAACTCATTTGTTTAGCGTTCCCGGATGAATCTAATTGATGGGATTTTAGTATCTAATACTGCTGTAAATTATAAGTTTTCTGTATGATTTTATTATCTTTGATTTTAGTCGGTTTCTGTGTTTATAAATGTGTATGTACAGTGCCTTGATCTTTGGAAAGGCGCTTTAAAAATAAAGTTGATTGAAGAAGAATAAGTAAAAATGTGAAACTTAACACGTTTGGGTATAATTACACTATTAGCATGTATTTCAGTGCTACTTAGAAAATTAGCAGATAAAACAAAAAGTTTCATCAATGAATTTTAGAGCAGGTACACAATCATAAAATGTGTGTTTTCATCTAGAAATAATATGATGCAAAAATAGTTGATAGTGTCCCTTTAAGGGGTTCTTTGGAAATTTTGTAAGACATGTCTGCTGAGCTTCACTGATCTTCGCTGACTGGGAGAGAGACCAATCACAGAGGGAAGACAGACTCTTAACAGGTGCAGAAGCAGGGATTCCTTGACAGCATTTCTACTTGGGGAATCCCCCATGCAGTGCACAGTCCAGGCTCCTTTCTCCTCTGTGGCAGTTTCTATCCTCACTTGCTCTGCTCAGACCCAGCCAGTGGCTACTCTCTCAGCATAAGGAACAGCTGGAACACTTACGCAGAATTCCTGGCTGCTGTATGTAAATCAGCATTTGTACTGCTGTACCTATTGCTGAAATAGTGGTTGGCTAATTGAACGCTCCCAGCTGGAGGCAGCAGCTCAGACACAAAGGGCACCCCTAGGAGGCATACGCCAAGTGCGCTCTAGCTCCTAGCCCTACTGTCTGCTGATCTTCACTGACAGCTGTACCCACTACTGAAATAGTGGTTGGCTAATAGAAAAGTCTCAGCCAGAAGCAACAGCTCAGACACAAAGGGCAACCCTAGAAGGCATACACCAAGTACCAGCTACTCAGGCCCCTTCCCAGAGGAAAACTGGACATGAGGGATGGCAGATGGCTAAGGGAAAAAGTGGAAGACATTGGCACAAAAAACAGCAGGTCAACCAAAATGTCCAGCAACATATCCAAATTGAAAACAGGTACACCCCCTAGCATCAATGCCAAATGCTGAGGCAGATGATGTGGAGGTGTGCCACAAAGCAGTGATGGAGAACAATGTCAAGGCAAAACATGTGAAGCATAATGTCAAACCCAAAAAGAGGAACCTTTTTATCATTGGGGACTCCATTATTAAGGTAGTGAAGCCCCATTTAGGGGACAGTATAAACACAAGGATAAAGGTCAGATGTCTCAGAGGATCATTGGCTTGGAGGGACACTGACCGCATCTGCCGACAATTTCTATGTTTCTATCACAAACATCATGCAACAGTAAGCTAAGGGCTCAAACATCCTGGTCCACATAGGGACAAATGATTTGGCTTGCAGATCAGTGGATGAGGCAAAGAGCACCTGATCTGCCTAGGGGAAAAGTTGTCTTCTGTTTCGTCCAGCTTAGCCTTTTCTGAAGTGTTACCCATTTGGGAAAAGGGGGGAAACAAACAGAAAATCAGGAAGAAGGAGATCAATGAATTTAATGAGTGGCTAAAGGAATTGTGCCTTATAAAGGGATTCCACTTCACCTGTGACTGGAATGACTTCTGAGAAAGGGGGTACTTCCACTTCAACGGTTTACACCTAACAAAGCAAGGGGCCCGGGCACTCGGTCAGATATTCAACGTTTATGCTAGTAGTTTAATAGGTGGGGAGAAGGAAATCATGCCTGTACCCTATTGCAGGAATCTGGTAACATCTCCCCCACGACCAGGGAGTGTTGCTTTGGGACTAAACTCGGAGAGGAAAGTTAAGGACGAAGGATATGAAACGGTTGTAGGAAACACTAGCACAAGAAGGATTAAAATGGTGATGAAAGCTAAAACTAAGGAGGATGGGTATGCAAACAAATGTGTTAACCAAACATGGAAAGCGATGTCCATCAAAGCACATAGTCTGGCAAGCAAGATCTCAGAACTCACAGCCACAATTTTGGAGGCTGACCTTGACTAGGTTGCTGTGACAGAGACTTGGTTCTATGACAGTCACAACTGGGATATAGTAATCCCGGACTACAACTGATTCAGAAGAGACCAGAAAGGGAAAACAGGAGAAGGGGTAGCAATCTATGTGAAGGAGGGGATAAAGGTGACAGAGCTCCATGGAGCATAAAACGAAGCAGAGGCCTGTGGATCACTACTGGATCTGGTAACAAGGCTCCCATAATGGTTGGAGTGATCTATAGGCTGCCATCACAGCAGGAAGAGAGGGACAAAGATATCCTGGAATCCATCCTAAAGATGTCAGAAAAAGGGGAGATCGTGCTGAAAAAAGGGGAGACAGTGCTGGTGGGAGACTTTAATCTACCGGACATAGGCTGGAGCTCCTACACAGTGGCATCAACAAGGAGCCACAACTTCTTATTGGCACTATGTGAGGCAGTCCTTGAGCAGTTAGTAAAGATGCCTTCATGGGAGAGGGGAATCCTTGACCTAGTGCTTACTAACAGCAACCGGGTCTCAGGCTTAGAGGTGGGTAGCCACCTGGGGTCTTGTGACCACCACATGGTATGGTACACAGTCAATAAAGTTGAGGAGGCTAGCCATACAAAGCAGAAAGTCCTACACTTCAGGAAGGCAGATTTTAATCTCATGAGAGCATACCTGAAGGACAGTCTGAAATGCAGGACAGATTGGGGAAGGGTGGAAGAGTGTTGGACCAGATTAAAACGGGCAATAACCACTGTCACAGCACATTGTATCAGGCAGATCAGCAAGATGAAGAAAAAAGATGTCCACTTTGGTTCTCAAGAGAAGTAGCAGTCAGAGTTAAGGAAAAGAGGAAAGCCTTCAGAAGATACAAGAATTCAGGTAGTGACCTCCATAGAGAGGCATACAGGGAGAAGCTGAGGGAGGCAGAAAAAGCTATAAGGCTGAAAAGGCCTGAACAGATGGAAGGATAGCACAGAGGGCAACCAAAGGAGACAAAACCTTCCACAGGTACATCAGGGAGAGGAGAAAAAGCAAAGGGTGAATCATAAGACTAAAGAAGGAGGACATCACACAAGCAGAAGATGACAAGGAGAAAGTGGAAATCCTAAACAAGTACTTCTGCTCGGTCTTTACACAGGAGGAAGACAACAACAGACCTGCACTAGCCAGAAAGGAAGTCACCACTGAGAGAGTGGACACTAGTCCATTAACAGAACAAAGAATCCTGGAAGAGCTCAGCAAACTGCAAGTGGACAAAGCAATGAGACTCGACAGTGTGCATCCAAGGATAGTCCAGGAACTTGGAAAGGAATTAGCAGCTCCACTAGCCACACTCTTCAACAAATCTCTGGAAAGCAAGGTAGTCCCAGAGGACTGGAAAAGTGCTACAGTGGTGCCACTGCACAAGAGTGGGAGCAGGGATGAGGCTGGAAACTACCATCCAGTCAGTCTCACCTCGATAGTGGATAAGATGATGGAATTCCTTCTAAAAGAGCAAATTCTGACTTTTCTAGAAGTGAATGGGCAGATGAACCCAAAGCAACATGGCTTTACTGCAGGAAGGTCCTGCCAAACCAACCTAGTGGAATTCTTTGACTGGGTCACTAAAACAGTGGGCCCCGGGGGGTGGGGGGGGCACAGTCAGTGTGGTCTATCTCGACTTTAGCAAGGCCTTTGACTCAGTCCCCCACAGAAGATTGGTTAACAAACTTTTGTACATGGGAGTGGGCATAAAATAATAGCCTGGATGAGAAGCTGGTTAAACGGCAGATTGCAGAGAGTGTTGGTCAATGGAGCATTGTCAGGGGAGGGGATGGTGACAAGTGGGGTTCCACAGGGGTCAGTGCTGGGACCAATCTTGTTCAATGTGCATATCAGTGACATTGCTGATGGTCTGGGAGGAAAGGTGTGTCTGTTTACAGATGACACGAAGCTTTGCGGTAGAGTGGATTCACCAGAGGGGTTGCAAAAAATGAAACAGGACCTGTTAAGACTGGAAAGATGGTCATGAGACTGGCAGCCGAAGTTTAACGTGAAAAAGTGCAAGGTGATGCATATGAGAAATAAGAATCCAGGGGCAGAGTACCATCTGGGAGGGGAGAAGCTAACAGCTACAAAGCAGGAGCACGACCTAGGAGTCATCATCTCTGATGACTTAAAGATGGTGAAGCATTGCAAGAAGGGTGGCACAGAAGGCAAGTGGCCTCCTGGGTTGTATAGGGAGAGGCATCACTACCAGGAGGTGTGAGGTGATAATGCTGCTGTATAGGTCCCTGATGAGGCCCCACCTGGAGTACTGTGTCCAGTTCTGAAGGTCCCACCTCAAAAAGACATCGGTAAGTTGGAGATGGTGCAGAGAAGGGCAACTAAGATGATTCGTGGCCTACACCATAAGATGTATGGCAAAAGACTGAGGGAACTGAATCTCTTCTCCTTGGAACAAAGGAGGGAGGGGGGGACATGACTGAGACCTTCAAGTATTTAAAGGGTATCAACAAGGTACAATCACAGGACCTCTTCCAGATTAGCAGCTGCAGTAAGACAAGAGGGCATGACATGCGACTGGGGGGGGGGTTAGGTTTTGGAGTAATAGTAGAAAGTTCTTTATTACTGAAAGATTGGTGGACCCATAGAGTAGACTGCCTCAGGGGGTGGTGGAGGCAAAGACGGTCAAGCAGTGTAAATCAAGCATGGGACAGACATGTCAGTAAGTTAACAAGCGATTCCAAGTAGGGTGGGGTACAGAAAACCATGGGCAGACTAGATGGACCTCATGGTCCCCATCTGCTGGCACATTCTATGTATCTATGTATGTATGCAGAGGAACCTTACATGGCATATTGTTGCTTTAATATGTAATTGGTGATTCTCACCTTTCTAAAGGGATCACATTTCAGTTATTGATTATTCTCACCCGCATAGCATTACCTCCCAAGTAGGGTGTAATGTATGGATCTGAATACCTAAAGCAGTGTGCATCTCTGATTTGAATGTCTCAATATGATTCTAACATGTTTCAAATAACTTTACGTCTAGTTGAGGTGTATTCTATTTTCTGGGGGGGGGGACAATGTCATTCGTTCCTTTTATGCAATTTTTACTGGTCAATGCCATCTGGCATGCTACTTATTTCTCCTGTACTTGATAATACAACTTTTAATTCAGTGAAAAATAGTGATTTCCATTTTATCAGGCTGATACATATATATATATATATATATATATATATATATATATATATATGTATGTTATGTATGTGTATATATATATATATATATATGTATATGGCATCTGACCTTAATTGTCATTTTCCTGTATAACAATGAAGTCAAGTCTATAATAACATTATCTACAGACTGCTCTGTTTTCCAATAAAATACAGGAGTCCCTGTTGATCTGAAAGCTCTTAAAAAAATAACAACCAGGGCCTGCCTGTTTAGGCCAAACAATGAAACTAAAAACTGGAAAATAATTACAAAAGGGGGAAAAAAACATGTTGAAAGAAATGAAAGAGAAGAAGCGGGATCTGTAACTAATAACACTTAAGGCCTGGGTCTGCTATATAGACCAAGAAAATGAAGTAACTGAAAACTATAAGAGACATGTACTTAAAAGAGAGACAAAACACAACTAAATAAATATAAAAAATGGGTGAGAGGTGAACAGAAAGAACAAATTTAATTAAAAACATTTGAGCCTGCATTAACTATAATTTTCTAAACAGTCACATATGTACAAAATGACTCTTACAATGTTTCAGAATGCATCTAAAAACCTACAGCTTATTTAGGCCTAGGCACCAAGACTCCTGGCCTATAAGATGTTACCACATTGATGTGTCAGTCACTTCCCCTTATGGGCTCAAATAAGGTTGTGGGGACACAAGTTGATAATTCATGATGGGGAGCTGTATCCAAGATAGAATTTAAAGAGCTAGCGTACTGCCTAAAAGTAATATTAGTTTTTAAAAGGAGCCAACTGTCACCTTTTACATCTGCTTTTTCTTTTGCCTTTCTCTTTGCTTAATTAGAAGATTTTTTTACCTGACGTTAGTAGGTGTGATGTGTGGAACAACACCCTGCCTGGCAGCTGACATATCTAGCTTTCTTCCTCCCATTACATCATCCACATAATAACCTCACTGACTGTGACATCAATCACATCATGTACAGCTCAAAGGTATTGGATGCATTACTGTCATGTGGGAGAGGAAGCACTGTAGGACAAAGAAAGCAATAAAACATTCAAACACGGCAATCAACAGCAGTCATAAAACTAGTAATCAAATTAAAAACAAAATCCTAACAGAAAACAAAGGCAAGGATACACCAGGACCACACACACAAATCAAAACACTCCGCATAACGTATGTTTTTACAAATTATGACACTAATTTGCCTTTAAAAGTAAAGCCCTACTTAACCTAACTATAGCTGCCCTGTTGCACCACTGTAATGTAAAGCTATGAAGGCATCTTGATTAAAGAAAGAGACTGGTTTGTATAGAGTTGAGCACTGAGTAAGATGTGAGAAGAGAAAACAGGTGGAGTTTTCACTGCAGGAGTCGAAATAAGAGGTTAGCTGCAGTCTGAGCAGAGGTGGCTTCTCAGATTGAACAAAGCAGCCAAAGTCAGGAGATAGTAAATACTGTAGTAGAGGGTCAAAGACAAAAAAAAAAAAACAATATACAACTCCATGAAATACTGGTTTGGTGTGTCTGTAGTATCCACCATTAGTGATGCTAGAGGCATGCACTCTGGTCAGTGGTCAAATAGTCATGAAGCAGTTCTTAGGATGAAGAGAACAATATAGACATATGGAGCCCTGGCAATAACTATCGTGGTATTCCTACTGGATTTGGATGCATAGGCATTTTGTGGGGTCAAAGAAGATCCATGGTCCATCAAGTCTATGCCCATACTGCTATAGCCTGTGACTAATGCTGTTCATTAGCTTGTTTAACTTTATGAGTGTTTTAATTATGATTTTGTGTGATAAAAAAATTGATCCCTATCTGAACCTAGATTTGAGTCTTTGACTTTTAAATTGCTATCCTACCTAAACATTTCAACCTTGGACCACAGAGCTTGGACCTTGACTTCACAGACCAGCAAACTGAACTTGCTGTGCCCTATTGAATTAAGCTTAAAATAGTAATCAACCCACAAGCATGGAGTCTTTCACCAGCGAAGGGATGAGACATACAGAGGCCAGTCTGTATTATCTAAAGTAAATCAACAGTATAATCAAACAAGTAAGGGCCTGTATGAGAGTAGTCAATGCTATATACAGCAGTTTCCATAAGAGAAAGTCTGGTTGGAATTTCCCTCTGGCAATTCAACATCTGGATTTTAAGGAAAGTTTACCCTTCAATAAAATGGCTGTAAAACAGTGTACATTTTGGTTTAATTAAATTGACATGTTTTAAGCAAGACATAACCAAAAATTGCTGGTTATAGTTACATTTCCCCCAAACTACATTTTTGGTGTGTATTTTAATGCATTGATTAATAAGTTGATTTTTACATTTTGTTTCTGAAGTAGCTGGTAGACAAATATGACAAAGCAAATGGAAGAACAGTATATGTGTGACTTTGTTAAGAAGCAACTGACTTGCCCAGGCCTTCATACCTGTAATTTGCTTAAGAAATTATGCATAACTGAAAATAGTAGATATTATAATATTATCGGTACCTTATTGATTGATTGATCAATTGGCTGATTTGTTTATTTTTGAAAATTGGTAATGGGAAAGGCACACAGAACCAATGGTTGATTTCAGGTGCAGCCGGGTATAGGGATACAGGAATAAGAATATAAACAGAGAATAAAATGGGCAAAACTATACAGAGAATGGTACAGGCAAAATCTGCTGCAATAATTTGTACTGGAAATATATACAGCAAATATGGTAAAAGCAGAAATGGGAACAGAAATACAATCACAACTATATTTACAGAAACAAACTGTACACAGAGAGTGAAACATGCAAAAATATATACAGAGTGGTACAGGCAAAAATATAGTGGAAATGTATACTGGCAATATATATAACAGATAGACAACTGGCAGGGATGGCAGTGGAAATACAGCCAAGGATATATATAACAGATTTAGGCTGTCGGGCCATGCAAGTACAGTAATGAACACAAAGTAGCACCTAGGAATAGTGCATTGCTCAGGGAAAGAAGTGAGGTCAAGGCAGGCTAAGCTGAGGGTGAGGTTGTTCCAGATGAGTGCAAATGAGAAGAGAAAGCTGACTGTCCAGCTGCAGGTTTGAACTGTGAGATGGAGAAGATGTGGGAGTCCCTAGAGCGGCTTGAGTAGGCAGTGGAGTGGCCAGGTGAGAGGAGAAAGGAAAGATAAGGAGGTAGGGAAGGAGGAGAACAAATATTTAGATAGCAAAGCGGCACGGTGGGTGAGGCAACAGGAAGCAAGAAGAGGGAGATAGGCTGATGCAGAGGGAGCAGTGATGGGTACAGGATGGGGCACTGGAGACAAATCAACAGAAAGCATGGAAATGTATGTCCACTCTGGCTAGAGGGAAGTAAGCGGTAGAACCATAGACCATAGTAGCGTAGTCAAATACCAGTAGAATAATCAGTGCCAATTCCTGATGCACCTGGAGTGGTAAGCAATCCTTGTTGTGATAGAGGGTGCCAACCGCAGGGCAGACCTGCTTGTGAATGGCATTTATGTGGGCAGAGAAGTCAAGTTTTCTATCTAGCCATACATCAAGGTACTTGAAGTGGGGGACAACTTCAAGATGGGGTGCCATCCAGAAAGGAAAAGACTAGAGGAAGTGAGCCTTGCAAGTCTTTGGCCTGAGCCAAAGGTCATAGACACAGTCATTTTGGTATTGAACAAAAGTGGATGAGACTGGCACCAGTGTTAGACATTATTGAAATCTTACAGTAGTGACACTTCCAGAGCAGAGACTGGAACATTAAAGGCAAAAAGTTTAGTGTCTTTGACATACATGTGAGTGTACAAGCCTACACAAGCAGAGGAGAGGTCCTTGAGAAAAATAGAGAACAGAAAATGGGACCAAAGATGGAGCCTTGGAGAACTTCAAACTAAATGTGGAGGTGGAGGGTGTATAAGGTATTGCCAGTTGAGCTGACTGAAGGTGGCCATAGAGAAAAGACCTGAACCCATAGGAGGCAGGAGTGGACAGACCAGCATCTCTTTGCTTGTTCTGAAGGAGGGGGTAGCCTACCATATCAAAGACTTTAGCAAGGTCAGTGAAGAAGGAAGCAGTGATGTGTCCCAGTCCATACCATTAAGTATGGAGTCAGTGATATGGCTGAGTGAGGAAATAGTGGAGTGGTCCTTACAGAAGCCAAACTGGAATGGCGAGAGACAGTTGGAAGAAGAAAGGTGTATACCAGCTTCTCCAGCAGCTTGGCAAGAGCAGGAAGTAATGAAATAATTGGAAGTTCCCAAACAAAGTGGAATCACCACCTTTATAAAGGGAGAAAACTTTGGTGAACTTCTTGGACTGAGGTACAGAGCATAGGTTAGGGAAGAGATTAAGAAGATGGGCGAGTAGGGCAGTGTTGTAAAATAGGAGGAAGGGAGATGGAGAAATTACCTCCTAAAAGGACTGAGTAGGATGAAGGGGCCAGAGGATACAAAAAGAAATGGATCACTTTCCAGAACTTAGCAGGGATTTAAGATTGTTCTGAAGGTTGGAGGCAAAATATTTAGCTTTAGCAGCCCCAACAACCTTAGTGCAGGCATTTCTAAGTCACTTACAGCTTAGACAGTCTGCAGAGGAGTGTGCCAATTTAGAACGAGACCAGTCAGTGTCCCTTGCTCTATAAAGGTGGAGGAGGTCAACTGAGACCCATTGAATGCGAGATCCTTTTACACTGGACTTCCTAAGCAGGGGTGTCTACCCCTCACACTTATGAATCTGGACTGAAACAAGGAGAGGGCCTTATTCTTGTCAGTGGTAGTAGGAATGGAGGACCAGTTGATGGAGGAGTGGTCCAAGAGGAGGGAATCTAAATTGAGAGATCTGAACGACTTATTGTAGACCAGACAAATTTAGGTGGGGAATAGGAGAGTTGATGTTTCCTAATACAATAGGTCAAGCTGTGATCACTAAAGGCACTGGGCAGTGTACCAGAAGCAATATTGCAATGGGGATGAGAGAAGAGTACCTAGTTAAAGAGGGAGTGGTTGGAGGAGTGCGGATTGAGCTGAGTTGGTTCAGTTAGGAGCTGGGGCAGGTTGATAGATTTAATCATTTGAATGGTGGGGTTGGTAGAGGGGGAAGTTAATTGATAATAAAGTCCTCAGGAACAATGAGTCCCCTAGGAGAAGAGTGAGTGGCCAGTGAGATAATAGTTTGTGACAGACCAGAGGGAGATGTTTTAGGGGAAGCATAGATATCACCTAGAAAGACAAGATGGGAGTAAGGAAAGGAGAGCCTAGCCAAGAGAAAGTCATGGGAGGACAGAACCACACAACTGGTGACTGTGCTGTATGTGATTCCCTGATGGACATATACTGCTCTGCACCCCCTCATTTGCCATGGTCCTGCCTGTGGAGGTTGTAGTTGGTTATATCAATATCACCATCTGAAATCTTATTAGACAGCCAAAATTCAGTGATGCAGTGGATGTCCGGTAGCTGCTAGGAGAACCATACTCTAAGGTGATCAGTCTTGGGAAGCAGGCTCCTAGCATTTAGGTGATGAATGCTGAGCCTTTAGGGAGAAAGGAGGAAGAGGGAAAAGGATAGAGGTAGAAGTGATATGGCCAGGGTTCAGCTCAACATTGCCACACAACAGAAGCAGCAAGGTAAAAACCATTATAGTAGTAAAGGATTTGTGTTGGTGGGGGGGGGAGAGTGAGGAGGAAGGGAGTGAAGGCTGGGGGAGTGAGGAGAAAGGGAGGGGAGGGTGGTGAGAGAAAAGAAATAGCCCCATGAGGTCTTTGAATTTAAGGCAGGAGGAGGGGAGGAGGGTTGGATGGATAGAAAGAGGTGAAAGTAACAGGAAGAATGGAGCAGTGAGGAAGGGACAAAAGAATGCAAGGGCAGGGTGAGGTGAGGGGGGAGATGAGGAGAAAAGCAAAAGGAAGTAAAACCATGCTTAGAGTTTTATAGAGAAGACAACCTGCGCAACTAGGATAAATCACTCAGAACAATTAATCCCACTGACTTTCTCATTAGTTTGTTTCCAGTTCCTCTTAGCAGCGAATATTTTATCAAACACACATTTCCATCAGTACTAGCCACAGGACTTGCAATATGTGGAAACAGTCCCAGGAAAGCTCCAGCTAGTCAGTTGCCTTAATAGCTCAGTTTGTAGACTACAGGTTGGTGGACTCCCTTGAAGATGGAAACTGAGTTTAAGAGAACCAGAACAAGCTGGAGCCTTGGATTCAATGCTACCAAATGCAAGGTGCTACACTTGGGTTGGGGGGAAAAACTGAGGTAGATCTCCTGCAACAGAAATATTAGATGGATCAACTGGTAATGGGGATGGACTTAAAAAACATTTGGTCTGTATTCATCCCATTAAAAGCAAAGTTATGTTCTCTCACATCCCTTCATTAGAAGGGCCATGTGTTGGTCCCAAGAGCTTGTGTGTAGAACTTGGTTCCTGTAATAAAACGTATAATTGGAAACTACATTCAGATTTCTATTCTTTCTGTACCTTTCTTTGCTAATGTGGCATCTTGCAAGACAACTAGTAATATGTCACTGTCAGCTTTGAAATAAATTGTCAACTTCTGTATCAGTGTTCTGTGGCATTAAGAACGTAAATATAAATTGCTTTCTAAGCATTATTTTCTAGCAGGCATGCAATGATTAGTCCGCACTAGTGGCCATTTTAGTAGCCCTGAACTACCAGTATCTAACTCATTAATATGTAAATCTTTTTGAAATGCTGCATATGTGAGACACAATATAAAAATATTCTGTTCTATTCTATTGAGCTTTGCACATGCCCAGTGGTACACCTCATCCTCACTGAATCGGCAACAACGTCTATAGGTGATACTGTAGCACTATTCCCCAAATACAAATATAAGTCTAGAGAGATAGTAGGACATCTCCTGGCAATTTCCTGAATTGTATCAAATGGTTTCTTTTGTTAAACAACTTCGATCAAGGGACCAAAAGGAAGACTCAACTCCTGTATATGTCTAAATTAGTATTTTATTTCCTACACCAAATAAATCCAACATTTTGTGGTACATTACCACTTCTTCAGGGAAAAGGTAGTACTCATCTGTTTTCTATGAGCACTCTATAATACCAAAAATGGAGTACATGAATAAATATTAATATTGTGGTTGCTTTGCTGATCCCTTCAAGAACTCTGCGTGTGCTACTGCCTCTCCTGTGACCCTTTAGCATACTTGTTTCCAATCTGCACAAGACTGATTGGGAACAACTGTGTCATACACTGGCACATCCCAGTAGCACTCAGAGTTCTAGGAGGGCTCAGCAAAGCTGCCACAATATTAAGATTTATTCTTGTACTCCATTTTTGGTTTTAGAGTGCTCATAGTAAATATAAGTACCAATGTTTCCCTGTGGAAGTGATAATGTAAGATGGCTCACTTGTGCAGTGGTAGTGCTACCACTTGTGGCACAATGACTGGAGTTTAAAAATGAGCCCAGAGGGTCACCGGGGGGGGGGGAGGATGGCTGAGCTTCCAATGGACTGCTTGCCTCTTCTGGGGTGGGTGGGAAAAGGTGGTCAGCAATAGCCTGATTCCTGGCAGTGGTTGGAAGTCAGTGCACCTGACACCTCAGAGTATGTGGGGATTGGAGGCTTCGGAGAACATTGGCACACACATGCATGGAAGCGTATGTAGCATGCCTCTGATATAATTTCATGTATGGCACCACTGGGGGAACAAAATAAGAAAATCCTGCTGCACAATGCAGCATGACACACCTGGGACTGTAGCCTCCAAGCTCGCCTGAATGATGCCAGCATAAGACTCGACTGTTGCATCAGGTGGACATTGGTCTCTCCTTTCAGGGAGCCCTACCATGAGGGGTTAGTCATGGGCCATCCAGCCCAGGCAGTTTGGGGGATGCTGGGTGGGTGGCGGTCTCTTGAGCCTGGTGGACAGATATGAGGTGCATCTCCCACCGGTGCAGATAGCATAAACAGAGTTGAAAGAAAAAGAGGAGGTAATGTATCAAGAAACATTGGTTTCATTTGTTGCATGAAATGAAATATTAATTTAGACATGTATAGGAGTTGAGCCTTCCTTTTGGTCTCTTGTTCATGTCATTGCTGCATGGGGAAACCCCTTCAACAAGAGCAATTCTCACCCTCCGAGCATAATGGGCATCCAGGAACCTGCATCCAAAAAGCAAACTGTGATGCACAGCCTTTTGTAAATATTATAAAATACTGGTCAGTTTCTTCTACACCTGGTGAAGAGACCTTAAAAACCTTGAAAGCTTGTGTAAAATGTATTCAGTCTAATAAAAGACACATTTATACTGCCGACTTTGCAGCACATCAACCTGTGTGCATGGGTTGATACGCTGCAAAGTAGGCAGTGTGGACACTCACCAGACAGTGTTAGGAGAGCTTCAGATCCATTTTCTGTATCTGCACAGCAGTGGGTACATTTATCAGAGTGAGTGTATTATGTGGCAGTGTAAATGTGCTGCAATGCTTGCTCCGATAGAAAGCAGCCACTCACAGACTACTCCACTGCTCCCAACCTGGCCCCACAGCACCTTTCCAGCAAAACCTGCATCAGCGTGAGGGTAGACTGTGTAAAGAAAGAACTGAGCTGCAAACAGAGACCGCATCAGGAACAGAGCAGCGCAAAGGTCACAGCACTGCCACCGTGTAACATGCCTTAAATTGATAACCCAAAAAATGTGTACTACATTTTCCTGAAACTAACACGGCACCACAAACGTAAAATAAATAAGGCAGAATATCCTTTTTTTTTTAACTAAAGGCACTATATGTTCAAAGAGTTACTTTGGCCCTCAGTAGCAAATCATGCATATACAGATGAAAGAAACTGAGAAAAATCTTTATAAGGAGAAAATTGGAAACTACAGTACAAAAATTAATTGGCTTTCCACTTTAATCTAGGAGATTCATCCCGACAGAGCCTAGCATCTGAATACTATTGCTTTGCTTTTGTGTGTATGTTTAGCTTTAGCCATTCTGTCACTCCTCCTAGGGGGAGGTTTCACTTTACCTGCAGTGGTTACAAGCTACAGTATCACATGGAGCACAGAATGTGTTTATCCCATTGCAAAACTATTTACACTGAATGCAGTGTATGTGCCATTCTTGTCCTGACCTTCCATGGGAGTATTGTTAAGGGGGAGAAATATGGAAAATTTCACGAAGAACAAGGAATTATATGTGTGTGTGTGTGTGTGTGTGTGTGTGTGTGTGTGTGTGTGTGTGTGTGTTTTGTAAACTACACTGGAAGGTAGTCACTTCTTGCAGATTGGTCAATACTGATTGTAATCCACAGGATATGATGCTTCATTGCAAAGAACCAACAGTGCTTATGAATGGCAACAAAAGGTCACCTGTTTGCCTGTGGCATTACAGATCAAGCCCAGAGTACTGAATGTTGGGACAACTAAGGGCATTTTAACCAAGTTAGTTCAAAGAAAGGCAAACAAGTTGTTTGGAGTGTTTGCAGCCTTCTTCCTGTTGTACCACATATAGTAATACCATATGTATTGCTCTACAAGCAGGAAGATGGCATATAGTAGATGAGGTGCCCTCTAATTCTGCAAGTACTGAACTGTGGACTCTGTGTTGAACTACAGTATCTTGCTTTGAAGATATATAGTCATAACATTGGTTCTAAAGCTAAGAAGAACAAATAAAACAGTGTAGGTTATGGATGTGTTTTTGCTTTCTTCACTTAATTCAACAGGCAGTACCTAACCAGTTCATTCAATGAATGTAGTATGCCTCCCCAATTTTTTATATACAAATCTTTATACAACCTGTCTGGTTAAAAAATAAATGATCACAAAACATTCCAAAAATCAAAAAGAGCATTCCTCCAAGGACAGCTTTTTATCATTGTAGTCAGTGAATGGGTTAGTCAGGCTTTTAACCTAACTATACTGACACTCAAAAGGAATAATGCTTGTACCTTCCAGACATTTGGAAGACTCTAATTTCACCCAGTCATACCTCTGAAATTTCCCAAGTTAGAAGGGACAGTTCCTCATTTCATTACAGAGAAACCCTCTGTCCCTCATTGAGAAGATGCTATCCCACAAGCTACATTTCTTTTCTCAAGTTTGTTTGCACCTTTGATTGCAACCTCTGTCAAGCCAACCACTCCCACTGCCAGGATCAACATAGAAACATAGAAACATAGAAGTTGACGGCAGATAAGGACCGAAAGGCCCATCCAGTCTGCCCATTTCTTTTTCTACCTTATAAATGTGCCATCGGCCTTTGCTATGTCAGTGACCTATCTATTCATAGTCATTTGTATTGCTCCCTTATGCCTATCCCATGCCTGTTTGAAGCCCTGCACTGTATTCATAGCCACTACTTCTGTGGTAAGCCATTCCATGCATCTACCACCCTTTCTGTGAAAAGAATTTCCTCACATTCCCCCTTAATCGGCCTCCCTCTAATCTCATGCTGTGTCCTCTTGTCCTGCTATTTTTCTTATATTTAAACATGTTAGACTCTTTCACCTTGTTTATGCCCTTAAGGTGTTTAAATGTCTCGATCATATCACCTCTCTCCCTCCTTTGCTCAAGGGTATACATATTGAGCTCCGTTAATCTGTCCTCATATGTCTTCTGATGCAGTCCCTGCACCATTTTGGTTGCCCTTCTCTGGACTGCCTCAATTTGGTTAATGTCCTTGTGAAGGTGTGGCCTCCAATGCCCCAACCGCAGTACTCAGATGGGGCCTAACCAATGTCTTGGACAGGGATTATTACCTCCCTCTTACGACTTGTGTACCCCTACTAATACACCTAACACCCCTAGCCTTACCTACTGCTTTAGAGGTCTGCTTGGATGATTTCAGGTCATCAGTGATGATGATGCCCAAGTCTCTTTCTTCTTTGTGACTGCTAGCAACTCCTCCCAGCCTATAAGTGGCTTCAGGGTTTCTCTTCCCTATGTGCATGATTTTGCACTTCTTTGCATTAAATCCCAGTTGCCACTCTTCTGACCATTCTGCTAGTTTATCCAGATCTCTTCTCATTCTGCCCACCCCATCTGGATCATCTACTCTGTTGCAGATCTTGGTGTCATCTGCAAACAGACAAGCCTTACCCTCTAGTCCATCTGCTAGGTCACTAATGAAGATGTTGAATAGGACTGGCCCCAGGACTGATCCCTGAGGTACCCCACTTGTGACTTGCATCTCTTCTGACTGTATACCATTTACCACCACTCTCTGTTTTCTGCCAGTCAACCAGTTTGCCACCCAGTTGACCAACTTCTGACCCACCCCGAGCCTACCTAGCTTATTTATCAATCTTCTATGTGGAACAGTGTCAAAAGCTTTGCTGAAGTCAAGGTAGGCGACATCAACTGCTCCCCTTGGTCCACCACTCTGGTTACCCAGTCAAAGAAATCTATGAGATTAGTTTGACAGGACCTTCCTTTGTAAACCCATGCTGTCTTGGATCCTGTGCCCTATGGATTCCAGGTGTTGCACTATCCTTTCCTTAAGGAGTGCTTCCATAATCTTGCCCACTACTGAGGTAAGACTGACCGGTCTGTAGTTCCCGCCTCCTCCCTGCTACCACTCTTGTGGAGTGGGATCACATGAGCCCTTCTCCAGTCTTCTGGGACCTCTCCTGTGCTCAGAGACTCACTAAACAATTCTGCTAATGGCTCTGCTAGTTCCTCCTTTAGCTCCTTAAGTACCCTGGGATGTATGCCATCAGGTCCCATTGCCTTATCCACCCTGAGCTTAGCAAGCTCTTGTAGGACCCTTTCTTTTTGTGAAGGGAGTGTGCTCACCTCCCTCCCCTGTGTCCATGATGCTGAGCTGTGGGCCCTGCCCTACCTTCTCTTCAGTGAATACTGAGCAAAAGTATCTATTTAGGATAGATGCCTTTACAGGGTCCTCCTCCTCACATGCTCCCTTTCTCCATTAAGCTTAGCAATACCCCTCTGGACTTTCTCCTTTCACTAATGTATCTATAGAAAGTCTTGTCACCTTCTTTTACTGTTTGTGCTAGTGTTTCCTCAGTTTGGGACTTTGCCTGCCTTACTGCCTTACCTGCTTCCCTTAGGGCAGTTTGGTATGCCCCCTATCTTCATCCAGCTGTGTTCCTTATATTTTCTGAAGGCCAGCCTTTGGCTCTGACCTTTTCTGCTACTGTATTTGAGAACCAAAGTGGTTTCCTTCTTTTTGCACTTCCTTTTCTGTCTAACACAATGGGATGTTGCTTCAAGTATTGTATCCTTAATGCTTGCCCACTTTGCCTGTACCTCCTCACCTGTGTTTCTTTTGCCAGGGCTAGCTTAACTCTGTTGGCCATCTTATCAAAGTCAGCTCCTCTGAAGTCCCATATTTTGCCTTGGAATGGGATGATTTAGATGTAGTAGCTAAATTGAACCATACCATGTGATGGTCACTGGCCCCAGGTGACCTTCTACCTGGAGATCTGTGATCCCGTCTTTGTTAGTCAGTACTAGATCTAGGATAGCCCTGTCTCTTGTGGGTTGCTGTACCAGTTGTTTGAGGCCCTCCCCTGCAGGGAATCCACTATGAGTCTAGTTCTGGCAGATGTTCCTGCTGGTATTGACCAATCTGTATCTGGCATGTTGAAGTCTCCCATTATCAGAACCTCCCTTTAGCTGTCATGTTTTGTATATCTTCTAACAGTAATGTGTCTATGTCCTCCCTCTGGTCTGGGGGCCTGTAGACAACCCCAGTTCTTATGGCTGTCCCATTTCCTGTTTCCAGGGTGACCCACAGTTCTTCTGGCTCCTTATGTGTATTCTGAATTTCTGTAGCTTTGATATTTTCATTAACATACAGGGCCACTCCTCCCCCCATCCATCCATCACCCCACCCCTACAGTTTACCTTCCCTTTTGACAGATGCATCCAGTTGTGGAACACATGGTCATGTAGCTTGAGGACATCATCCTGTCCCCAGACCCTCATTTTTTTCTTTTTTTTTTTTCTTGTCCTGTTATCCATCACCATGGTGCATGTACCCCAACTGCCTTACCTAGCTACTATCACCACAAACCATCTATGTTACACTATGTCCCTAGAAAGGAATTTGGATGCAAGAGCAGCACAACAGCATCCTAGCACACTCACCATAGTGTATTTGTCTCCCCCCATCTCCCAGCTGTAACCTCCCACCATCACCCTCCTTTTCAAATTACGCTCCTCTCCTTCCCTACTCTCTCTGCCCTAGCCATTCCTTGTTTAGGCGACAAATGAAAAAAAAAAAAAACATTGTGCCATTACCAACAAACAGCTGATGCTGGCCCTCCTCAGAATACTTGCTCTACTGCTCCTGAATTCGGGCAATGTATACCCCAATCCGGGTCCCCTCTCACCAAGCTCCAGCACCTCGCATCACGGGCTATGAATGGTTGCTATGAATATATGCAGCTTGCCCAAGGAGTTGGCGCCTTTACAGTGCTGGAGGCTACAGCATCAGCCAGATATGCTAGCCCTTACTGAAACCTGTCTATCAAAGAAGACTCCTGACACTTTTGTCACACTCCCAGGCTTCACCCTTTATAAAGCCGACAGGATTGGTGAACGAGGAGGGGGGTGTGCTTTTTACATCCGTGACTCCCTGTTATGCCATAGCCCACAAGCTCCCTCCCTTGATCACAGAGCACAAGCCCTGACAATAAAACTCACACCTGACCCAGCCAGAGCCCCTATTTCCATTACTGTGGCTTACATCCCACCTAGAAACCAAGTCACAGCATTTCAATCCATGGCCAACTATATATCCAGCTTCCCTCCCAAAACTGAACACATTATACTAGGGGATTTTAATATGAACTGACTGTCAAGCTCAGCATCCTCTATGAAAGATACACTCACTGCATTAGACCTCACCCAGTTAGTCAATCAGCCAACCAGAATGAATCCCAGAACTAGATCTAGTACCCTGATCGATCTTCTACTCACCAATCGACCTAACAAAATTTCTAACCTGGTTGTCCTTCCAGATTCCTTAAGGGACCACTCCCCTATCCTCTTCACCAGCTCGTGTCAGCGGCAAATGCCTCAACCAATTTCACATGATGCCGCTTCCTACCAGGAGGCCTCACTAATCTAAGGAGACACCTAGCCCAATGTGATTGGTCCCCCATCAGACACTCCGCCTCTATAGATGAAGCCCTAGATTACTTCACCCACACGTTCAACACTGCATGTGATACATTTGCCCCCTTCACTAAGGTCCAGTCCCAAAAACGTAATGCCCCCTGGGTCTCCCCTGCCTTACTACAGCAGCTAAAGAACGGTGACAATCTCTGGCACAAGACACATGCCTCGGGGGTACCGGCAGACAGGCTCAACTACAGGGTGGCCCACAATAGGTGCACCTGGGCCATAAGGAGGGCTAAAGCAGACTACTATAGATCTACCCTCACCTCCACCTGGGGGAATGAAAGGTTGTTCTGGGACAACCTTAAAGAACTTAATGGAAAAGCCAGGATGCCTCCACCCTCCCAGCTATCTGTCAACAATACCTACTCCTCTGACCCACTTACCATCGCCAATTGCCTGAATGCTACATTCTCTGACCTGAGTGCTATCCTTCCTAACAACTTCTTTGACCCCACCCCCACAACCCTTGAACCAAACAATGCCTACCCCCCTTTCCACCTCAGGGTTATTACTAGAAGGGATGCAAGGCAACACCTTGCAAATGCCCTTGGGGGTTCAAACTATTGCAAAGACTTCTTTGACATCAAAATCCTTAACTTGGTACTAGACTCGGTACTTTCACTACTGACTGATCTCCTTAACCTCTCCCTATGTCTGCAGCAATTTTCTACAGACTGGAAGTTGGCCACTATCACACCAATCCTGAAGAATGGGGACCCCACCTCACCCAATAATTACCAGACAATCTCCATTCTGTCACCACTCTCAAAAGCCCTGGAAAAAATAGTTGCCACTCAACTCTCTGAATACCTAATCACGCACAGCATACTATGTAGAGAACAACATGGATTTAGAACAGGGTATAGCACAACAACTTCCCTCACAGAGTTCTCCAACTCACTTCACAAAGCCCTGGATAAGAAACACTTAGCAGGTGCAGTATTTATTGACCTCTCAAAAGCTTTCAATACTGTCTCACATACACTGTTCCTAAATACTCTCTGCCTCACCGGGCTGTCTCCTGGACCCATCTCGTGGTTTGCAAGTTACCTCTCAGATAGGTCTCAACATGTTAAGATTAATAACACTCACTCAACTACCCTGTCTGTCCGCTCTGGGGTCCCACAGGGTTCCATCCTCGGCCCCTTATTATTCAGCATCTTCCTGAATACCCTGCCTAAAGCCTGCCCAAGTAAACTTCTGCTCTATACTGATGATGCGGTTCTGTTTGCCCATCCAGACCCCACGACCCTACAGTCATCACTACAAATTGCATTCACCCACATTGAAAACTGGTTTACAGACCACAGATTGGTGGTCAATATAAAAAAGACTAAGTCAATGCTCTTTGCCCACCGGCAAA
The DNA here is from genome assembly GCA_016271365.2 of Neoceratodus forsteri. NCBI lineage: Eukaryota > Metazoa > Chordata > Ceratodontiformes > Ceratodontidae > Neoceratodus > Neoceratodus forsteri. The sequence continues at coordinate 887,468,087 of CM028131.1, read as the reverse complement.
GCAGAAACACAGGTTCCCAGCTAAAAATCTTCTCCAAAGCCCGCCACCCCTTGGAGCAGGTACATACCTACAAATATCTAGGCCTTACATTTGACCCCAGCCTCTCATTCCTCCCCCACACCGATAACCTCACCATAAATATTCGCACAGGACTATTGTATCAGCATAGAGAATGCCTGCCAGCTGAGGCCCTCAACCTTGCGGTCACCTCCTCTGTTCTCTCTCTAGTAGATTACGGCCTAATCGTATACGCGGCTGCTGACCACACGGCTTTGAATAAAATCCACTTAGCCATCAACAAAGCATGCAGACTCCTCACTGGGGTTGACAGGTGTACCCACGGCTGTACCCTATATGCCATAACAAATATCCTCACTCTTGATGAAACAGTCCACTATGAAACAGCCCTCCTCACTAAAAGAAATTAATCTAGGTATCACATCCACTGGAGTATCTGCCAACCTCTGCTCAGCTCATGCTACAGTGAACACCCACTCAGCTAACAAACTGATATGGACTGTCCCCAGGGTCACGACCTCACTAGCTCAAAGGTCCTTTCACTATAGAGCACCGTTATGGTACAATGAGCTCCCCTCGGCTGTTTCCTCTATCATCAGATTGGGTCCTTTCAAAATAGCCCTCAAAGAACACATACTTTCCACCCGCCACTGCCTTTGCACTGGCCAAAATGGGCTGCGACTCAACACCACTAACACCTGGCTACCAAGCTCTGGCCAGGATGGCCAGGTCCTGTCTCAGTATCAGCTATTCTGCAGGTGCCTACAAGTGTATATTGTCTCTTATATTTCTCCTAGACAGACCTGCTCTAGCTACTGTACCATTATAACCTGTGTTTTTTCCGTACCACTTTGAATTGCTGTATCATACAAGCTTTCAGTATGTTGTGTATTATGTTTATGTTTTGTGCTTTGATGAGGAGCCTTTGTAAATGAGTCTTTGACTCAAAGGCTGCAAATCCAATTTACTCAATAAATAAAATAAATAACTAAAATCCTCCTCCCCAAGCACTTATGACTCTGGGCCTACTGACACATGCGGTCCAGTCTATCTTCTGAACTGGAGTCACCAGTATGGCACCATGATGGGCAGTCAGCACAACCCTACACTAAGATTTTAAAGCACAAATTCATAACCTGTGTTGGTCACTGCACAGATAACTATTTCAATACAAAGTGCATGTTCTCAAAGTGTTCTGGCTGCCCAGCCTGCTGGCACAACTGGTGAGCAATGTTCCACTATTGGGGGGCAGCAGGATCACTTCAAAGTGTTACAAGTTATATTTTGCCTCCATTTTTTCTGCACATGTTGAGACAGTGTCCCGTGATTTGGTTAATGGATGGTTGATCAGGTACAAACTCACTTTGTGTTTTTTTTTCAACACTGAGGAAGGGATTATAGTAGCCTTCACATTCTGGTTTCTCTGATTTTTACCCTATCCCTCTCATTATTGGTTTCCCAAATGTCTCAAGGTTGAAGTTTGATTTATTACCCTCCGGGTGTGACAGTTATTCCTTTTGCAAATCTGTTATGTACAATACTTACTGCAGTCTGGAACTGCAAATGTAAATGCTGGTGATCTTGTTTAGTGCTTACTGCAGTTGTTAAACAGGTTACATAACGAGGTAGGCCAGAGAACACTGTATGATGAAACCCCAGATAACTAGATTTGGGTAGGGGAGATCATTCAGGAGCAGCTGCTCCACCCATTTTCATCCACATCAGCTGGTAATTCAGACAAAGGGGGGGCAGGCATTTAATTGGAGCAGACACATTCTTAGATTATAATGAAAAAGTCCTTTCTTTCCCATAGGTTCGGTATGAATGTTGCACAATATTTTTAAATCAGTTTCTGTTATTGCCCTGTGCAATGGAAGATAATGCCTTCTCTGTGTGGTACAGAGCACTCTTTGGGTGTTGGCAAAAAGAAAGTTCCACCTAATACAGAACAGTTGCGAGGTAGGTTCAGAGCATTCAGTTGATCAAATCAACATTTTTAAAATCATGAATGCCATTAAAGTTAGGTAATTTTTTTTTGTCTAATATGTTTCCTTCCGTAGTCTTTTATGCTGACTGTATCACATTTTCTTTTCTTTTTCCTTTTTTTTTTTTTTGAATAATTATAGTCCTTGGCCTTATGATTAAGCAGATGTTTTCTATTAATTCTGAATGAAAGTAAATGATTGCAATTAACCAGATGCTTAAGCCAGGACTACAGAATTCACCCTACATGACTGCAGGAGCTAATCTGCTCTGCACCCATAGTTAGGGGATATTTTCATGGGGAAACTAGTTTTGTTTTTTAAAGGTCTTTGCTATATTTAAGCTGCTGCTGAGAATAGCTAAGGAATATCTTCAGAGAAAGCTTTCTAATGTTAAAAGCTAAATCCATGGTGCTCGTCTTTCCAAGCTAGTTGCCTCTGTCTGTTTCTGAATTCCAGATTCTCTATTGTAAAAGGATTAGTCTAGGTGGGTTTGAGGTGTGGATGATCCTCCTTAAGCCCAAAAATATTGACCTTTTGAGGTCAGCTATTGTTCAACAATGCAGCATGCACAAAAGGCTTTGTAAATAATGTACTTTTCTTCATGAGATATGACAATCCGTGACAGAAATACCATGGATCAAAATACAGAGCCTAGTAGTGCTGTGAAATAATCTGATTAGGAAGGAATGACATGTTCTATTCTTCATGTACTGATGAGAAATGCTTTCCTAACAGTTTTGCTTGTTAAGTACTTTTCATGAGAAAAAAATGTAATTGCAAATCTGGTGCATTCTGGGGGGGTTGGGGTTCTACATTTCGCCACCGTCATCAGGTCAAGCAAGCAGAGCCACAAGTCCATTTGAATATTCCTTTTCATCCTCTACTTGCACATTTGCTGAATATAAGGAATATGGGCCTGTATTCATGAACATGTTGCTCGTTTGCTTAGTAGCTGGTGACAGTGAAAGGCACACTGAGCCAAGACTCATTTTCAGGTGCAACCCGGGGGAAGTGTAAATGGGAGAATACTCATATAGGTGAAAACAAAATACCTGTATAAATACAGTAAAAACAAATACAAGTTGGTGCAAGTGGAAAACAGTATGGACCTAAAAGCTGAACAATAATAGAACCATGGTATGCAATGATAACTTGCGTGATAAACAAGGCACAAAATTACTATAGTAAAACTAAGTGGTCAGAGAGGAGTACGCAACCGAGCCACCCCTAAAAAGAGTACTGGGTGGCCAAAGATGAACTAGGAGCAGGAACAGGAGGAAGTAAAGTGAGCTGTTAGAGGTTTTCTGTATGAATGGTAAGAGGAGGTGTGGCGGAGCCAAGTGGGTTGATTATTCCAAAGGGAGGAAAGGTAGAAGACGGTTTGCCCTATAGTAGTTGTACAGCAAGGGAGACTGAGAGATTGAGAGTCAGTAGAGCAGAGTTGGTAGGTGGATGGGAGAGGAGGGAGGGAAGGAAAGCTGAATTAGGAGAGGAAAGAGGAGCAATGAGAGAGCCACCTGGACAAAAATGGAGTGAGGGTGAGCTTAGTGTAAAGTGAAGGAAGTACAGTTAGTAGCAAAATGGCAAAAATCATGGAAAAGAAGGTCCAGTGTAGCAAGGGGGGAATTCAGGCAGCCAGATGGATCCCTTCTGCATAATCAAACACTGAAAGAATCATCTTGAGGAGGATCCCATGGCACACAGGGAAGGATAGGTAAGACTTGTTGTGATAAAGGGTGCCAATTTTTGGGTGGAGCTTTCCATGAGTAGCACTGATGTAGGTAGAGAAGTCTAAGCGTTGATCCAGCAACTCAACAATCAAATGGGATACCATCCAGGGTTTTAAAAATTTGGGGGAGCTAAGCCTTGCAAGCTTCTGATTAATACCAATAAACATGGAAACAGTTTTTTTGGTATTAACCATTAACTGGCAAAACTGGAACCAGCACTGGACATCATTAAAGTCAACTGCATTGATGATTCCAGACCACTGGCCAAGGCACCAGCAGCAAAGAGTATAGTGTTAGCCATGTACATGTGAATGTTTATTTTGACACAGACAATGGGCTGGTCATTTAGGAAGATGGAAAAGAAGGTTTTGTCAAACTTGACCAACTATAGCCAACCAAAGAGATAGGAGTGAAACCAATCAGCGGAACCTGTCAGCTGATGAGTTGAAGAGTCCTACTCCCCTCAACATGTCAAGGAGAAGTGGGTGGGCTACCAATGTTAAAGTCCTTTGCCAGGTCAATGAAAATGTCAGTAGTAGTGTCACCCTGGTTAATCCCCTTAAGAATGAAGTCAGTGACTTGGTGGATGGTGGGCGGTGGTTACAGAATACAATTTCTGGAACCTAGACTGGAATGGAAAGAAAAACTTGGAAGTGTTCATGAAAGTCAAGAGCTAAGTAAACTAGTTTTTCTTGGAGTCTGGCCAGGACAGGGGGCAGGGAAATAAGGCTACCATTTCCAGGGGTGGAAGAGTTGACACCTTTGTGGAGGGGGAGAATTGTGGCGTGCTTCCATACTTGAGGGATATGATCTCTGGAGGGATTTGGGGAGAGGAGTATAGAGAGTGTCATGGGGGGTGATGGGTGAGAAGGAGAAAAGGGAAGAGGGAGAAAGGGCAGGAGGTGGAGGGGGTTTAAGAGTGGGATGAGTGGAGGAAGTAGGGAGAAGGGAAAGCCACCCCACTCCCTCCACTGATGAAGAGGCAGTGCACCTCGAAGTGCTGGGGCTTAGGGCTAGTTCACACTGGCGATGTCTGTGTGTATTTTCTTTATTTTATTAAAAGTTCAATAATTTTCTCATTTTGAGTGCTCCGATATTTTTGTTCACTTTTTTAAAAGGGAAAGGGCACAGGTGGTGAAGAATTTGCTGCAACAGGAGACAGCATGGGAGGGGTTAGCAATGAGTAGCTTCCATCAAGAAGGTCAAGGATGAATGTCTGGGAGTGGGGGGGGGAAACAATGGAATGAATTGCCTTTCAGAACTTTTCAGAGGCTTTAAGGACGTTCTGGATGTTTCTTGCTAAATAAATTGATTTGGCCTACCTGGTGGCCTTTAGTGCCAGAATTTCTAAGCTCGAGAAGTCATCAGGGGAGCTTCGCCACTTGTGATGACATAACGTCAAACTGCACTCAGAAAAAATATCAATGATATTTTGATTAGGGCCATGGCATATCCTGTATATATACAATAAACTGGGCATCATAGTATGTATAAACACTAGTCAAGTTAGGTGCAGCGATGCTTAAGAGAAAGGTGTATGTTGGGGTGGGGGGGAAGGAGCAGTAGTGGAAGACCAGGAGTGCTTGTGATTTAATGATGCAATGAGCATGATCAGAAGCCATTGCAAGAGCTGAAGAGATAGTTAGGCATAGCCCTCATGAAGGTTCTGATGGCTTTAGAATTTTCGATGTTTGCAGAAATCACATTCGAACTGATTGGTGCAAAAGTGGTTATCTCCAGTTCCCCATCAAATAATAAGGGCTAAACGGCGACTGCCACAAACAGTACAGACAGAACAATGTGAGCACATATGGCAGTGGCTCTTTTTGAGGGGACTTTGCCTCCCGCACTCCCACACATCCCTTACTATAGATACCAACTCCGAGGGGGGGGGTGCACCTTAGGGATGGGGGAACCTTTGGTCCCTGTATGTGCTCTTGCTGTTTTGCCATCACTGTTTTCACCGTGCCATTTTGCCCTAGCTATCTTGATGGGATACCATTATCTCCAATGCCTTTATGTGTTTTGGGAACATTGAGTCTGTATCTGGAAAGAGACCAGAGTTAGTATGATGTGTTTGCCTTGGACAACAAGTCACTAAGACAGTCAGGATAGGGGGGCCATGAATACATTTCTAGACCAAGAAGACACATTGGAGTTCCCTTCTCATGTTGGATGGAAGAATGCCTAAGTTGTAGTGATGAGTTAGCCTATAGCAACCTAAGACAAATCTATAGTTGTGGATTCAAGTACTGGTTCAAGAACCTTCCCAATTATCTAATTACTGTGCTCAACCCTACTCCGCTCTTTGGTGACTACCTTCATTCCCACACTGAGAACAAGTTTCTCATTCCCAGGTTCAGGTAGAAACCTGGCCAGCTTGCCTATTGCCATAGACTAACATAGATATGGAACAACCTTATCTTGAGTAGCTGCCCTCCCACCAGTATCCCCTCTACCAAACAGTCTCTCAACCTTCTGCTTGCATCCTATTGTGATTACCCCTGACTGTTTGTTTATTGTCTTGAAGCAATTACTATGTAAACATGTAAACCCTTCTCTCGCTAATTCTGTACTACTTATTGTAAATATGTAAACTTTCTGTACAGCATGTTTGTTATTGATTTGTGGTTCATTTGATTGTTGCTACATTCTCATAATTTCAATCCCTCCCTTCACCTAGGTTACATCTGGGAATGGGATTTTGCTCTATCACTGTATGGTTACCTGGTGAAATAGTTAAAAAAAAACTAGAATAAGTAACCTTTAAATCAGGAGGCTGCATTGGGATAACTATAGTTGGCATAGCTTGCAAACTTGATGTTGTGTTTGACAGTATGGAATGCCTTGGTGAGGTAGATAAAGATTGCACTGGCAATGTAGTCACTGCCAATTGCAAGCAACAGGTAATTATTTATCCACGTAAATGCCGTGCTGGTTGAATGGGTTGGACGGAACCCAGATGGTGCAGATGAGACTATCTTGTTATTGAGTAGATTTGTTATCAGCTGATTATGTATGAGCCTTCCCAGATATTTGTTGAATGTCGGTAAAACGGAGATAGATCTGTTGTTGTTGAGGGTGACATGGAGACCCAGCTTTGCATACTGGCATTACTCGTTTGGCTGTTTTCTAGATTGCAGGGATCGTGCCATTTTTGACTGAAAAGCTTAAGTGTTGTAAAAGATGCTTCTAGTTAATCTGTAGGGATCTGCAGTATTCCTATTCCTCCTGTTCCATTGAATAAAAATAAATAGGCTCAATACTATCTGAGCTGGAACTTTTAAAGGAATCAAGCACCATTAACAACAAGCAAGGAGGCAGCTGACTGAGGCAACTAGAACATTTTCAACCAGGAGGTGTAAGTAGATAGATACTATATTAGAAGTGTGGGGTCTACAAGTTATATTGGGACCTTCAGTCAGGGTATAAAAGGCGTAGTATTTAACACAGTATTTAACAGTGTGTTTTGCTGTGTTTTGGGGAAGAGAAAATAATTCCCACATTTAGCAGGGGGAGGACCTAACACCACATGACCAACAAAAGCCGGGGAGAAAGGGAGGTAGTTCACATAAATTCAAACCCACCCAAGCATCCCATCACAGGAGTGCCCCAGAGCAGAAGTGTGGCATCTACCTAAGGAAAATCTTCAGGCCACCCCCAGGTAAGTCCGCAGTTCCACAGGGGACTCTGTCAGTGCAGATACTGTATCTGATAACTACAAAAGGGCAAGTAGTGGAGCCAACCCAGTTGCATGGAGGGCTGAGGCACTCAGTGCCTTACCTCCTGTCACACCAGCGACCCAGGTTCAGGAATGGACCTGGATCATTCGGAGGCTGGCCAGACAAGGACAGCACTCCTCCCTCAGGGGAGAAGGGTTGTGGGACCTGCTGCTTGTCTGCTACCTGGAGGTGTCCAAGTTGTAGCGCAGTCTGGGCACAAAAGCAGACAAGCCAGTCATGGGTGTTTGAAGACATCTCCATGGAGGCAGAGCTCATCCATTACACTATAGCACAAATGTGGCTTAGGGGGAACAACCCCTGCAAGTAGAGGATGCCAGGTGAGAAGGTAAATCCTGGGGAAGTTGGGTGATGGAGCTGGCAGAACCAGACAGAAGAGAGCAGGCCAGAGGTGGCAGAGGGATAAAATACTGATTAAAAAAAAAAAAAGTCAGGTAGTGTAAGGGAGCCTAGTATTGCCTGTCTGGGGTAGATTAACTTAGTAATTAGTGAGTGCATAAACTGTATATCATAGTACTGAGTTAATTAGAAGTTATAGCAAACTTTCTATCTAGGCTAGGGATCTAAGGGGAACATCCAAATGGGTGTCAAGCATGTAACCGTATAAATCATTATCATTGGCTAAACTCCCTATATAGGAAAGGCCAGTTTAGGGTCTAAGTAAAAGTGTAATAGGCTGGTAGAAGGAAGTAAATGTTAATACCAGAAGTCTAGTCATTTATTTTGTATAGGGAGACAGCGGACAGTGTAGAACATACTGTAGGTACGTGGGGAGGTAGTCAGCTGCAGGGATGGTGGGATGCTCATCTCTAGTGTTGTGCTCTGGAGGAGGGGACACTACTCCATTTGTAGGACCACTGGGGAGCTCTATGCACAACTGGTAGACCCATCTGCGACACCAACTTAGCTGGTACCCTCACCTCACACCCCCACTCCCCCAGAGGCCCACTCGCTCAAGGGGCTGGAGGGTGGTGGGGAGGAGGAATGGAGACATGGCAGTCACAAGGTGGTCGTCCAAGCCCATGAAATCCCAAAAGCAAATTGTTTTGCACCACTGAAGGAGGAAAAGTTACCTGACTCTAACAGGGAAGACTCTGAGCTAGTTGGGAAGAGTGGGCAGGAAGACTTGGTGCCACCTGGGGGTTAGAACAGGAGGAAGATAGCAGGGAGTATTTTAATTGTAGGGGACTCAATGACTAAAGGAGTGGAGAAGGTGGTGGGCAGAGGGATGAAAAGAAAAAATGGGCCTATCCAACCTCTTTGTAAAGTCAGTATCCAAGTGAGGTGAAGCAAGCCCCGGGTGTTCCCTATCAAATGTCTGACCTACAGTAGTGTTTAAAACAAAATGGGGGGAGGGGGTGAGATTTAGACACAAGATGGAAAGCATTTTGCCAAAATGCCAGGAGCCTGGAAAACAAAGTAAGGTCCAGAAAATGGTGAAAGGTGTAGGGTTGGGCCTCATAGCCATTCCAGAAACCTGAGCCACAGGGAATAACAACTGGGATTTGGTGGTCACGGGCTACACCATGTATGGGCAGAATAGGACAAACATAAAGGAGGAGAAGTAGCCCTCTATGTCAGGGAAGGCATTGAGGTAATGAAAGATTGGTCCAATGGGGAAGAGAATGGGGAAATAGAATCACCATGGGTTCAGCTCACCACACCATCAGCTAAGAAACTGCACATGGGGGTGATCTACTGACCAGCTGGAGAGGGGGATGAGGGTGATGGGGCAGAAATAGATGAGGGGTTGCAAAGGGGAAGGTAGAGGTAGTGGTAGTAGGGATTTCAACCTGTCAGAGATTGACTGGGGCATTCCAGTAGCTAAGAACACCAGAAGGTAGGCCCTGCTAGATACTGTACATTGCAGAAAGGCCTATAAGTGCAGCTGGTAAAGGAACCCCCAAGGCAGGCTGCTATTCTTAACATGGTGCTCACCAACTTGGATATCATGGAAAGAGTGTGGGTTGGGGAATCATTGGGGTCCAATAACCATAACACCATATGGTTTGAGCTTGCCCTCATTACATGTATGCCTTCATCAAAGGCTGATGTTCTGGATTTCCAAGGAGCAGACTTTAACCAGATAAGAGAATTAGTTGAGAATGGGTTGGAGTGGACAGAACTGGAGAAGTGGAGGAAAGATTGGAAGAAATAAAAGGGGTCATTCTCGAGGCAACAAAGTCATGCCAGAGTACAGTTACTAAGAGAAACAGGTACAGAGACCAGTTTGATTCTCTAAAAGTTCAAAGAGGGAGTGAGGGCCAAAAAAGAAGGCCTTCATCAGGTACTTGGAGAAGCAGGGGGATGAAGTATGGAGGGAGTACCAAGTATAAACTAGGGAGGCCAGTGGGTCAGTCAGGGACACAAAAGCAGGCACAGAGCTGTGTATTATGAAGAGGGTCAAGGGCAGGGAAAAAACAACTCTTTAGATATAGTAGGGAAAAAGAAAGACAGGAAGGGGAATCGTTAGGCTGACGGAGGAATAGGGTAATGGAAGAGGATGAGCTAAAGGCATCCATTCTTAATGACTAATTCTGCTCAGTATTTACAAAGGAGGATAGCGGGCCTTTGCGTGAGTGTGGCATAAAGGATGCTGAAAGGGGGATCCCAGAAATGAGGCAGCAGATAATTACTGGTGATAGTGTCAGAAAAGGTATTTCAGCCCTGAAGAGATATAAGGCCCCAAGGCTAGATGGGATGCATCCTCGGGTGCTCAGGGACCTGGCACGGGAATTAGCTAACCCCTGGCAAGGCTATTCAATATCTCAATTCAGACAGGGGTGTTTTCGAAAGACAGGAGGGTAGTGAACGTAGTTCCACTCCACAAGGGTGGGGACAAGGAGCAACTAGATAACTACAGACCTGCCCGCCTTACTTCCATTGTAAGTAAACTGATGGAGACACTAGACAAAGAAGACCTGGTAGCCTACCTGGAAAAAATAGGCTCCAGGATAATAAACAATAAGGGTTCATGATAGGGAGATCTTGTCAGACCAAACTGATAGTATTCTTTGACTGGGTAACTAGTGCAGTAGATTTGTTCTACTTCATCTTCAGAAAGGCATTCAACCCAATGTCACACAGAAGTTTACTGAAGCATCTAGAGGATTTAGGTGTAGCAAAAGATACAGATGGGTGGGAATGTTTTTTTTAACCAGGTGAGACACACTAAGCTGCAGCTTGATTCCAGGTGTGACCTGGGAGCACAAGGAAGTTAAGTGACTTGCTCAGGGTCACACTGTATGCAAGTGGGGGCTGTGGGATTCAAACCCAGGTCTCCAGGTTTGCAGCTCAGAGCCTTAAACCACTGCGCTATACTGCCTTCTTAAATTGATGGGTGGGAAGTTGGTTGGAGGGGAAACAGGAGAGGGTTGTGGTAAACTGATTCAAATCCGAGGAGAGAGAAGTCACTAGTGGGGTGTCTCTGGGATCAGTCCTGGGTCCTGTCCTTTTTAATATGTTCATCAGTGACACAGCAGAAGGAATTCTGGGAAAGATGTGTCTCTTTACAGGTGACACTAAGCTCTGCAGTAGGGTAGACAGTGAGGAGCAGGTAAGAGAGTTGTAGAGGGACCTGCAAAGATTGAAGAGGTGGTCCAGGTTTGCCAGCTGAAATTCAATGGCAAAAAGTGCAAGCTGATGCACATAGGAAACAAGAATCCTGGGATGGAGTAATATTTGGCTCTGTTGGGATTTGAATCAGAGTCTTCTGGTTCCTAATTAAAACAGAGAATTCAGTGCACACCCTCTCACCCACTGCAAATCTTTCAAATATTATAATTTAGCTTTTTTTTTGCGTCGTTCCCCCGGCGCCATCCCTGGACATGAGACCCCCTCCCTTCCGCACCCCATGACTTACCCTCCGCAGCAGGGTGGTGAGGAGCGACTCGACCCAACACAACGGATCCATGCCAGGGCAGTCACTCCAGGAATAGCACCAGGGAACAACGCAGTGCAGCCGGACACCCATTTTTCTTGTTTTTCTCCCGACGGGCCATGGCATGCAATGACGCCAGCGACTGAGTGCGCGCACACTCCGTTGCGCGCACTAGTCAAGCGTCTGCCACGTCCAGCCCTCCCCTTGTCTTATGGCTATGTGCTGTTGATCCCCAACCTCCGCTAGGGGTCAGACAAGCACCGGCCGACCAAATCCCCCCACCCGGAGATGGAGAGCAGTCCTCCGGACACTGATCCATCTCCGCCCTGACCCCCAGCAACCCGTGCCCGTTCCCGAACACGGGTCACCAGCGTGGCGCGAGGTGTGGCATCCAGCACCTCAACCCTCAGCACCACCGGGCCGGCCATAATTTAGCTTTTGCCTGATTTGGCTACTTCCTTATCTCCAGTGGGGGTGGAAGTCTCCTGGTGTTCGTATCAGAGCCCTAGTGTGAAGTAACCCCAGCTACTAAACATCATGGTGTACCACCCATCAGCTGGGTTGTTATTCTAAAATGTAACTTTCTGAATTTAATTCTTTTATATAAGGTGCACTGCCTAAATTGACTTCCTTTAACTAAGGTGCAATCCCCAACCAATAGGTAGGTAAGTGATGAGCAGCCTGTTAATAAAAAGAGTTACACATCTCCCAAGCATTAAACAAACATAATTAGCAGCTCAGCTTTGCTCATTCACAAACTTAAAATTCCACTCCTTAGAAACAGAGAATAGAAAAGGACAGACAAAGACCTGAACTGTCAGTCCAGTCTGTCCCTTGATCCCCTACTCTGGAGATACTATAGTCTCTGTCGTCCCCCACAGGCTTCCCTTTCACTCCCTCATCTATCTGGCCGATAACTCCTTTATATGTGTTCCACTTCCTCTTGAACCCCCCATATTGTTTTTGCCTCCACATACCACCATCCACTTCACTTGATATGAAGGAGGATTTTCTAATATCCTTATTTGAACCGTCTGCGTCCAGTTGAGTGTATGCTCTCTAGAGTAACTTGTAATGTCTAATCAGGACATTATAAGTAATTTGAGTGTAGAGGACCCCTTGGGACAAGATGACCACTGTAACAACATGAGATATAGCATTGCTTTGTAGGTTCAGCACTTAAACTCCAGCACCATGATCCCTAACTTCAGGACAGCAGATTTTGCCAGGATGAGGGAGATACTGGAGGACAGGCTGAAGGAAATATAACAAGCATTTGTCAATGCCGAATGTTGGCTTGCTGGCACTGGCATTGGTAGTGCAGGAGTTAGAGAGATGCACAATAGGATTGGCAGTGAAGTAGTGAACTGACGCTGACCCCAGCCCTACCATGCAGAGAATGACAGGCATTGGGGTGTGCCTTTGTGTCGTTGGCCATAACGCTCATGCCATTTCACCTCACCCTACCCCACAGAGACTGACAAGTGCCGCGATGTGCCTTGAGGTCTTCAGGCCTTACGCTCACCCCATTCCATAAGAAAATATACTGATATGGGTGCAGGGTAGAAGAATGGGGTGAACGTTGGGGCTGAGGAGTCCAAGGCACACCTTGACACCTGTCACTGGCTGCAGGGTGGGGGGTGGAATGGCGTCAGCATTACAGCCGACAGTGCCAAGTCACATCCCTGATGCCTGTCAGTCTGTACAGGGTGTGGTATTATGGTTGGAAACCCTAATGCCCAGGGCATTTGTTGGTATTTGCACTCCAGATTTTCAGCATGGGCTGTTTGTGACCCCACCTCATGCACAGTGGCACTATGAGTTAGTTTGCTGAAAGGTGATTTTGTACAGCGACTGTGTATTTTGGAGCCGCAGGTGTGAAAACACATTTCGGGCAGGATGTGAAAAATGACCGCAGCACTGTTCATGAGGAGGTGCAAAAAAATGGTATTGTTAAAAATCTGGAGTGAAAATATGAAAAATTGGTGACATCACGAGCGTGCGTAGAAACTGCACAGCACATGCCCGTAACACAATTATTTTGGGGATTTGTTTAACCAGATTTTCAACATAGGCATTTTGGGAACTCCAGTCATGAACAGTGTCACTGTGATTTTGTTAATCTGGCCTGAACATTGATTTCCCACAGCGACCGCGTGTGTGATACATGTGAAAACACATTTTGGGCAGGATGTGAAAAATGACAGCTGTACTGTTCATAAGGAGGTGTAAAAAAATGACAATGGTGAAAATCTGGAGTAAAAATATGAAAAATTGGTGATGTCACGAGCGTGTATAGAAATGGCGCAATGCACGCCCGTAATGCAATTATTTTGGATATTTCTTTCACCAAATTTTTTAACATAGGTATTTTAGGACCTCCACTCATGAACAGTGTCACTGTGATTTTGTTAATGTGTCCTGAACATTGATTTCACACAGCAAACATGCCATTGTGCACCACTTGCGTGAAAACACATTTCGGGCAGGTTGTGAAAAATAACAGCTGTACTGTTCATAAGGAGATATGAAAAAGGCCAATGTTGAAAATCTGGAGTGAAAATATAAAAATTGTCAAAGTTCTGGCGTGTGTTGAAACTGTCACTGACCTACACTTGTAACCTGATCATTTTTTGGAATTTTTCCACCAAATTTGCAAGATAGGGTTTTTGGGACCCCACCTCGTGAACAGTAGCATTGTCATTTCATTAATTGGTCCCGAAAGGCGATTTCCTGCAGTGACCACAAAATTACCTTTCGGGGCTGAGTAACGAGATGACAGTGCATGCGTTCATGAGGCAGGGTCCCAAGCACCCCATGTTGAAAATTTGAAGGCAAAATTCAAACAAGCATTTGTCAATGCCGAACGTTCGCTTGCAGGTACTTGCCATTGTGCGCTACATGGGTGGAAACACGTTTTGGGCAAGATGTGAAAAATGACAGCTGCATTTCTCATAAGGAGGTGTGGTAAAATGGCAATGTTGAAAATCTGGAGTGAAAATATTGAAAATTCGCAAACTTATGAGCGTGCATAGGAACTGCGCAACGCACACTCGTAAAAGTCATTTTTAGGAATTTTTTCACCAAATTTTCAACATAGCCATTTTAAGACCTCTGCTCATGAAAAGTGTCACTGTGATTTTCTTAATGTGTCCCATACATTGATTTCGCACACCGACTGCGCCATTGTGCGCTACATGAGGCGGAAACACGTTTGGGCAAGATGTGACAAATGACAGCTGTACTACTCATAAGAAGGTGTGGTAAAATGGCAATGTTGAAAATCTGGAGTGAAAATATTGAAAATTTGCGAACTTACGAGCATGCGTAGGAACTGCGCAAAGCACACTCGTAAAACGGTCGTTTTTAGGAATTTTTCCACCAAATTTTCAAAATAGGCTTTTTGAGAGCCCACCTTATGAACGCTGGCACTGTCATTTCATTAATCAGGCCCAAAAGGTCATTTCACGCAGTGACTGCGAAATCACCCTTCGGGCCCCAATAACGCCATGACAGTGACAGAATTCATAAGAAGGGGTCCCAAAAACCCCATGTTGAAAATTTGGTGCAAAAATTCCAAAAACTGCCTGAGATATGCAACAAAGTTGAAAAAAACCCATCTAGCCCATTATACAGCTTACCGGCATTTCCTCAGTTCGCGGTCGACTTTGAAGAGTGCAGACGTGTTCCCGGTCCAGCGATGATAAGTCACGCTGAGCTCGGAGAGCAAGTATGGGGTGAGGGGGTGTGGGGAGGCAGGAGTGCGCAGTGGGTGGGTGCGGGTTGTGGGAGGGGCCAGGGAGAAGCGCGTTGGACCGTTTTTAATTTACAGGTTTTAAAAAAAAAAGACAGCGGGGCGTTTGCCAAGCTGGGGTGGACTCCCAGCGTGGCAGAAGGATGGCTGGGGGGGCCGTGGAGCTGACGGAGGACTGGGCACCCCGTCGGCGGAGCGGCAGCGGGGCGTTTGCCACGCTGGGGTGGGCTCCCAGCGTGGCAGCAGGAAAGCTGTTTGGGGAGGTAGAAACCGGCGAAGTTAGGCACCCCGTCGGCAGGCAACGCAGGACATTGCCACGCTGGGGTGGGCTCCCCAGCGTGGCACCAAGAGCAGGGCATGGCGGCGCTGCCAGCACACAGCGGTGGTTTTCTTTGAAGAAGACCACCGCTGTCATCTCCAACACCGCATCCGATTGGTGCAGGACCTCCACGCCTGCTCAGCGGGCAGGGGATTATACAGGAGGGCACACCTCAAAGTGTCCCATTATCCCAAGGCGTTCCTTGCATATGTGCATAGCGACGTAAAATAGCTGAGATATCCACCTCGTTAAAAAAAAAACATTTATGCCATTATACAGCTTACCGACATTTCTTCAGTTCGCGGTGGGCTTTGAAGAATCCAGAGTGTTCTCGGTCCACCGAAAATCATTACGCCGGGCTCCAGAGGTAAGTATAGGGTGGGAGTGAGGTGGGGGTGCGCAGAAGGTGGCTCTAGGTTGAGGGAGGGGACCCCACGGTGAGGGACCATTTTCTCTCTTTCAGGTAATTTAAAAAAAAAAAAAACTAACACCACGGACAGTTTTCTTTTTTTAACAGGTGTATGAAAAACTATTGTGCACACTGGAGTGGGCTCCCAGTGTGCCCCATGACTTTAGGGGGGTGATGTTGGCCACACTGGGGTGGGCTCCCAGTGTGGCACAGAATGAGGGTGGGGGCCGGAACATGCCGACGATGGTCGGCTTTGATTACGGGGAAGCACACTGGGGTGGGCTCCCAGTGTGCCACACAATCTGAGGGGGGTTAGTTAGCATGCCGACAGAGGGATTGGGCACCCCTAAAGTCGGCTTTGTAGGCATTGTGCAGCAGGTGGCAGTGGCAGCCACTGCCGCCATGTTTATTGAAATACTTCACCAGGTAAGGCATGTTGGGAGGCATGTTATTGTGCTGCTGCACGATAAGCTTGTCTCTCATTGCAGCGACACTTTCGTTACAAGTTTTGACCACTTTATATATTTCTTGTGTGAGTGCCTGCATGCTGGCTTATTGGGGAATGAGAGACACACCTACTAAAGCATGCCCTGCATCCACCCACACTGATGCACCTCCAAAATCTGCTACTACTGCAAGATGTTGGCTTGCGATAAAAAGGTGATAGAGTGGAGAACTAATGAGTAGTAATCAAAAATGCAATATTAGGGGCCACATGGGAGTGTGTGTCTTGTATATTACAAAGGATAATAGGCATAGAAAGTCCATTTGGTTTATTGACCAGTTGAGGGCAGCAACTGGGGAAAAGATAACGGTTTTTAGAAGAAATAAGGGGACCAGACTGCAGATAATAGGGAGGATTACAAGTCAAAATATAAAAAAATGTTGAGAAAGGCAAAAACTAAACCAGTACTGAGAACTGCAGAAGAGGTTAAAGAAAATGATAATAAAACATTTTGCAGAATGGGAAAGACAGATGACGGAGGGCACTAACAACTACCTCAGTTCTGTATTCAGAGTAGAGGCCTCGGGCCCCATGCCTGAAAGCAGAGTAAAATATAGGAATCTGTTGGAATTAAAGGGCTTTTGCCTGTGATTTGGTAGAGCAGCAGCTGAGGCATTCCATCCCCCCTCATTGAGCAGTTCTTAACTATGGATGCCCAAGCATCCTTCAGAAACTTGTTTCTTTGCAACTGCAGCCACGCAGCTGCCAGTTCACCTGGTTGCATTTTTCTGTCTTCCTGCCCTTGCACTTTTATGGCTGCTGCTGGGCATCCCTGGCCACCTCCCCACTGTACTAGTGCTGCTGGTTGTGTGTCCAGCTCTGTTGCTTTAACTGCTGCTACCCCTGGCTCTGCTGGTTCTGGGCCCTGCTCATCCACTTGCTCAATGCTTCTGGCAGTCTGGACCTGCTGTCACTTGGGGCTGCCTTCCGTTTTGGTCCATCTCTCCCCACTGGACTGCTCTTTTCCATTTCTGCTTGTATCCTCCTGCTGGCTCTGTCTCTGCTACCTCCTGTTCCCTGTGTTTCAGGGCAGCAGTCACCATTTTGTGGCTCACACTCCGACTCCTGCTGCTTCTCCTGCCCCCTCCCTTGCTTCTGCTCCTTCTCTGGGAGTTTGCCTGGTTCCTGGATGTGCGTGGCTTGCCCTGTTAGCTGTGTGTGTTCCTGTATTCTGGCTGTGGCCATGCTTCGCTCCTTGTGTTTTGAACCCTCAATTCACTGCTTCCTAAGCCGTACCCAGCAGACTACTAAAAAGGTCATTCAGGCCCTTTCCTCTGGACTCAACACTAATCTTTGCAGCTCATCATCATCATCATCATCATTATTATTGTTATTATCATCATTTCCTATCCTATTACTGCCCTGCAAGGACTGTTCATTCATTTAGCCCCTCAAAGGCCATCCCCATGGATCTCGCACCTCAAGGGCATGTATCAGGCCTTGCCAGTCAAGGGCTTGGCACCAACTATTACAGCAGCCTTGTCTTAGAGGAGAGTATCTGGATTGCCAAGCCTGAAGCAGCCATTATCGTGAAGCAGCCATTACCATCCCTGGTTACATTACCTTACTATGTCCCTGTTCTTGATGAGCTCCTCCATTTCAATGAAGCCTGTACCCCGTGGGCAGGGTTCTCTTCTCCTAGGGGCCCCTTTTGCCATGCAGATATATTTGATAGCACTGACAGGTGTAGTATTTATGGCTTCCGTGCCCTTTTTTCCATTGTGTTTATGCCCCCTTCTCACTCTCTGGCACCAGATCACCATTGCTAAATACCGAAGGGTCATTCCCTGACCACCTTGCAGCCTTGTTTTACCCACTGGGGGATCCACGATGGAGGGGCCTCCTGGCAGGATTTGTGATTTTTGGTCTCCTGGGGATGACCCCATCAAGGTTGAGGGCCAGATTTACCAGCTAGCTCCTGGTGCCAGAGCCCCTATTTTTTCCCCATTTTCTCCCCCCTTCCCCAAGTCCCAAGGCAGCAATGGTTATGACATCATCACATACGTACACCAAGCATGCTGCATCAATGACCGCATCTGCCTCCTCCACCAAATGTTCCTACAGCTGAACTACCACCTGTGGTTATCTAGATGGCAGTGCTGTGGTAAAGGAAATATCCCTCCTTCCCAGGAGGAGGGCAAAATTCACTAGGAAGCTCGATCTCCCCAGCCAGCCCCCAATGACCGAAGATAACGCCTGAGCCATGTCACCAGCTTTGCAAGTGGAACTGTTATCACTGCATTGACAGACCAGCCTGTATGGCTTCTTTGTTTTGAGGGTGGAACTCTCACAGAGTTTGGGATCCTTTTAGCTTTGCACATTGACCCGGCAGCATTTCTCACTGTTGTTTATTTTATTTCATGCCTTGAGGGTAGGGCCCTCATTGTGGGTGTCCCTTTAGCCATGCAGATCAACTCTGTGCTATCTCTTGGTGCAATTCTACAATGTCTGCCTATGGCTCACCTGCTCCCACTCTACATTCCCCTTCCTTTAGAAGCCCCATCATTAGTCCCTCAGTCACGGCTAGGCTCCTGATGGTTCTGGGGATGGGAGATAATTTTATAGCAGATGCCCTCTTTTCAAATCACACATTGTGGGGTGGTACCTTTCTCAGGATGCAGTATAGCGTAGTGGTTTAAGGCTCTGAGCTGCAAACCTGGAGACCTGGGTTTGAATCCCACAGCCCCCCCACTTGCATAGTGTGAGACCCTGAGCAGGTCACTTAACTTGCTTGTGCTTCCAGGTCACACCTGGAAACAAGCTTTCGCTTAGTGTACCTCTCCTGGTTAAACAATTACCCCTTCTTAGTGAAAGGACAGGGCAACTTTTGCCATGTGGATCAACTTGGCAGCACCTAATGGTGTTATCCTGTTGGAGTGATTCAGCGAGAACCTTCCGTTCAAATATTCCCCTTAACTGGTTTTTCAAATCAGCAGAGTAGAGCTGTCAGTAAAAAATCCCTTGCCTAGAGGGAGGTCAACTTAGGCCTTGGTTTCCTCAGATGTTTATTTCAGAAGGGGGGGTCCTTTCCACCATGCTAGAGGTTTTAAAATCATTTTAATATATTAAGTAATTATTTCACAGAGTGTTAGAGCTGGACGGTGATCCTACAGTTCCCTGCAATGCCAGCTCCTTCTGGCTGCATCTCTTCTGTTCTTATGGGAAGTAAGCATGTGTGTGTTTAGGGCCTTCTTCCCTAAGGTGCCTTTGTTCTTCTAAGGGCATCTCTGGGGGTGGAACTATCTTCAAGAGGGTTCCTGTGTCATCATAGCACCCACTACAGGTGGTATTTCTTGTAGCAGGGACAAAGAATATATTCCAAAATTTAATCTATATAGCACACGCATCCTACTTACTACTTGCCTGCAGTCACCATTCCAATCCTTTCAACCTAACCAGTTATTCCCCTACATTGCATAAGCAGTCCTACCTATGGACCCTGATGGTCCATTGAACTAAGGTTAGCGATGAGAGACATTTCTGTGAAAAGGGTGAGCAAACGGCTACAAATCAGAAAATAAATATATCACCCATACCAGATGGGATTCACCCAGTAGTGCTTATGGAGACTAACCAGGCTTTGGCAGTATCCTCATCAGAACTGTTCAACACCAACTTGCCCTCCCATATACCTTGTGGCACTGGACATTTGGCTTTAGGTTACCTCTGATCAGCAGCCCCAGGTTTCTCTCCTCAGTATTCTCTGCTGACATCCCATCAAAATAGTACGCCATTCCAGGGTTTGTCCTTCCTATGTGTATCACCTTGTACTTTTTGATATTAAATTTCAGCTGCCAAACACCGGACCACTACCCAATCTCCTTACATCCTGTCTTATCATGTTAATCCTTTCTTAACTGTCGACCTTCCCACAGAGTTTGGTATCATCTGCAAACAGATGAACTGTGCCCTGAATACCCTCTCCTGTATCACAGGTATAAATATTAAACAGGTGCAGTACACCCCCACCACCACCACCACCAATAGTCAATGCCCTATCCTCTGAGAATTTACCATTTAGGGCAACCCTCTGTGTTCTTTTCTTCCCCAGCCCCAGATCACTCAGTTTCTTAACTAGATTCTTATGTGGTACTGAGTTGAAGGCTTTGATAAAATCCTGGTATAGTATTCCATTGCCCAGCCCCAGTCTGCCATTTCAGTCACTTCATTGAAAACAAGCATTTGTCAATGCCAAATGTTGGCTTGCTGGCATTGGCATTGGTACTGCAGGAGTTAGAAATGCAAAATAGGAATGGCAGTGAAGTATTGAAGTAATGCCAACACCCCATGAGACTGAAAGATGTTGAAAGTATGGCTTTGGGTTGGCCATAGCAACCTGCGCCATTCAATTCACCCCACCCTGCAGAGTGACAGGTGTTGGGGTGTGAATTAGGTCTTCTACCTTATGCTCACCCCCATTCCATAAGAAAATAAGCCGAGATGGGTGCAATATAGAAGAATGGGGTGAATGTTAGGTTGACAGAACCCAAGGAGAGCACTTCAATGCCTGTCAGAGCTGTAGGAATTTAGGAATTGGAGGTGGGAATTCTGTGAACATTATGGCTGACTAACCCAAGTTACGTCCCCACGCTTGTCAGTCTCTACAGGTGGGTGTACACTTGGAAACCTTAACGCCCAGTGTGTTTGTTGGTATTTTCACTCCAAATTTTCAACAGTGGCTTTTTGGGATCCCACCTCATAAACAGTGGTGCTATCATTTCGTTACTTAATCCTGAAAGGTGATTTTGCACAGCAACTGTACCGTTGGGATCCACAGGTGGGGAAACACATTTCGGGCAGGATGTGAAAAATGACAGCTGTACTGTTCATGAGGAGGTGTACAAAAATGCCAATGTTGAAAATCTGGAGAGAAAATATAAAACATTTGCAAACTTGCAAACGTGCGTAGATACTGCGCAACGCACACCCATAATTCAGTCATTTTTGGGATTGTTTTTACCTAATTTTCAACATGGGCATTTTGGGACCTCTCCTCATGAACAGTGGCACTGTGATTTTGTTACTCTGTCCCGAAAGTTGATTTGACACAGCAACCGCGCCCATTATGCGCCACAGGTGCAAAAACATGTTTCGGGTAGGATGTGAAAAATGACAGCTATACTGTTCATGAGGAGGCGTGCAAAAATGACAATGTTGAAAATCTGGAGTGAAAATATAAAAAATTGGTGAAGTTACAATCGTGCAAAGAAATTGCACAATGCACGCTGGTAACACAGTCATTTCTTGGAATTTTTTCACCAAATTTGCAACATGGGCTTTTTGGGACCTCCCTTTTGAACACTGTCACTGTGATTTCCTTAATCTGTCCTGAACATTGATTTCCCACAGCGACCATGCCATTGTGCAATAGAAGTGTGAAAACTCATTTCGGGCAGGATGTGAAAAATGACAGCTGTACTGTTCAAAAGGAGATGTGAAAAAATAGCAATGTTGAAAATCTGGAGTGAAAATATTAGAAATTCTTGAAGTTACGAGCTTGCGTGGAAACTGCATAACACTCACTCGTAACACAGTCATATTTTGGAATTTTTTTTGCCAAATTTGCAACATAAGCATTTTGGGGAGCCCACCTCATGAACAGTGACACTGTTGTTTCGTTAATCAGTCCTGAAAGGTGATTCTGCACAGTGATCGCAAAATCACCTTTTGGGACGGAATAACGAAATGACAGTGACTGATTTCATGAGGTGGGGTCCCAAGAACCCATGTTGAAAATTTGGAGCCAAAAGTCAAAAAAATAGCTGAGATATCCACCTAAGTTGAAAAGCCCCCCCTCCATTGATGTCATTATACAGCTTACTGTGATTTTCTTCAGTTCGCAGTCGGCTTTTGAAGAGTTCAGACATCTCCCACTCCACCGAAGATCGCAGCGCCGGGCCTCCAGGCTTGGCGCACTGTACCGTAACCGTGCCAGTATCCCACCACCCTTTACAAACTATCCTATATATTGGGGAAGTCATATGACTGGACATCACATGACTGTCTGAAACCAATCAGCCTAGTTTCCCATTTGCAGGTTATTCCTTTCAACCTCTAGAGGCCGCTATACTTAAGGAAAAATATAAGAAAAAAATAAAAATTCCTAATCTCTCGCATTCCTGCCTCTCCACAATGCTACCTCTGTTCTTAACCTCATTCCTTATTCTCATCCCCAGGTGTCCCACCCCCAGTCTTCCTATCCTGTGTCGATGGACAGACAGGCTCCTTGTCTCAGTTTGCCTCCTAACATTTATACCTCCATTACCAAGGCTGACTCACTCCCTGGTTGCCACTTCCACGCCATATTAGTTGGCCCCACTGTACTGCCACCCACCTTCCAAATTAGCCAGCTAGCCCTACTGCCCCATCTTCGTATGCCTCCAGCTGTTATCAGTAAGTCTTCTACCACCTCCCGTAAGCTATACTGGGCTGCGCACAACACCAAACTCCTGATCACACTATTGTTACTCCTAGCAGGTGACATTGAGCAAAACCCTGGACCTGCTCACCACCACACCCCAAGCCCCGCTTTGCCAATCCAGCTCCTATCAGGCCTAAAAATTATCTACCTAAATATATGCAGCATCCTACGTAAAATATCCTTGCTTCAGCCCCTCGCCCTGTCTCTCAATCCAGATATACTGATTATTTCTGAAACCTGGCTGAAACCCCACAACCCTGACACGGAATTTTCTATACCTGGCTATTCACTCATTCGACATGATCGTAAGGGCAATAAAAAGGGGGGTGGCTTAGCCATGTACATTACCTCTTCAATCCAGTTCTCCCAGGTCACCCTGTCTCTGCCTTCAGAGTCCATTGATGCACTCATTATAAAACTCTCTCTCTCTCTCTCCCCCACTCTATTCCCATTTTCATTGCAGGCACCTACTGCACACCTGACTCCAATCCACCCACTATACTGGATCACCTAGCCACTCTACACTCACTGGCTTCCGGAGGTGAGCTCCATACACTTGGGGACTTTAACCTGAACTGGCTTGCTGGGGCTAACGCCACGCATCGCAACAAGGTGACTGCCCTAAACCTAGCTCAGCAAATCTCTGAACCCACTCTGTTAAACTACAAAACAATGAATCACACTCTCCTGGACTGGGCCCTCATCTCACACCCTCACAGGATACTAGCTTCAGGCCTCCTGCCAGATGCCTTAAGTGACCACCATGGCATTTATTCAGTAAGAAAAATCTACAGGAATAAAGCCCCCCTCCTCCCCCCCAAAATTCTTATGACTAGATCCTAGAAGACACTGGACCTCACCTCTTTACTTGATGTCTTTGTCAACTCTGATTGGTCATTCATCAGCCAATCCATCTCTATTGATGCGACCCTGGAGTTCTTTAAGTCCAAGTTCTCTGCCGTCTGGGACAGCTATGCCCCACTCAGCAGAACCAGAGTCAGAGGCGCACACCTCCCATGGATCTCAACTCAAATCCTGGCCCTCCTCAGGAGAAGGGATAAAGCCTGGAAATCATTTAAGACTTCAAGATCACCAGCTGACCTTCAGATTTATCGTGCATTATGCAATACATGCACTAGGAAAATCTGTCTAGCAAAAGTTAACTATTTTAAAGTCTCATTCAGCGCCACCTTACATCAGCCAGCCAAATTCTGAAAAGTGGTAAAATCACTTCTCAGCCCACCTTCGCAGCCCCTCACTCCTACCCTACAGGTAGGTGGGGTCACCATCACTGACCCTCCAGCGGTGGCCTCACAGTTTAACTCTCACTTTACAAATTGTCATGTTACTCTCCTGTCCTCACCTAACCTTGTGCAGCAACTCAGCTCGACCGCCCCCATCCTAGCCACTTCCACAGCCCACTTGTTCTCTTTTCAGCATGTCACCCAGGATGAGGTATATAATGCACTGATCGCCCTTAATCCAAATAAGGATAAATGCCCAACCGGGTTGGACTCCAGAATGCTCCACCTCTCAGCCCCCGCCATTGTCAAACCCCTGGCCATCCTATTCAACCTATCCTTCTCCCTTGTTGAAGTCCCCTCTGAATGGAAACATGCCACCATTATCCCCCTTCATAAGGGAGGGGATACCTCCAACCCAAACAATTACCGACCCATTTCCCTTCTACCCATCCTGGCTAAACTCCAAGAGCGTCTAGTCCTCTCTTGTCTGTCACCCTTTCTTGACTCTTTCTCCTTCTTTACCCCCTTCCAAGCCAGCTTTAGGAAATCCCACTCCACCACCACCTCCCTTCTCAGGCTCACTGACTCCGTCCTCACTGGTATGGATGCTGGCCACTACACAGCCACCATTTTCATCAACCTGGCCAAGGCATTTGACACCGTCTCCCACCCACTCCTCTTGTCAAAACTCGCCAGCGCTGAGCTGTCTAGCTGGGCTTCCAGTTGGTTCCATTCGTATCTTGTAGGCAGGTCCCAATCTGTCAGTCAGTTCTGCCACCTCGGCCCCCCTCCCTGTTACCTCTGGGGTACAGCAAGGCTCCATCATTGGTCCACTCCTGTTTTCCATCTTTCTAAATGACCTACCATCTGCCTGCACTCTCACCTCCATTCACATGTATGCGGATGATACTGTGCAGTATACATCTGGCCCCTCGGCCGCAGAGGTAATGACCAGTTTACAAATGGACTTAGCTAAGGTACAGCTCTGGCTTTGCTTTAATCACCTCTCCCTCAGTGCCAAGAAAACTGTCTCAGTGACCTTTGGGACAAGGCAGAAACTATCAAGGCTCCTTTCACCTATCACATTCCATACCCTAGATGGGATGCCCCTTGAGGTCTGTGCCGCCTTCAGGTATCTCGGAGTCTGGCTAGATCAGAACCTCAACTTTTCCACACATGTTGACTCTGTATTCAAAAAGCTGCACCCCAGGCTTGGCACACTGTACCACAACCGTGCCAGTATCCCAGTCTCTGCCCGTTGGGCCATCGTGCAGAAAATGATCCTCCTGGTCTTCGACTATGGTGACGTTGTCTACAGTGCTGGTCCCAAGTCCACCGTAACCAGACTGGACCCCCTCTTCCACTTGTTCTGTCTCTTTGTCCTGAACAGCCCTTACTTCGCCCATCATTGTGTCCTCTACAAATCTATGAACCTTATATCCCTAGATAACCGTAGTTAGTCACAGTGTGCCAAGATCTCGGCCAAGTACTGGTCCCAGCTGCTCCCCCCACCTCACCTCTGCCCTAGCCAACCCTAGCACCCCAGCATATATACTCAGAAATAATGATTTGAGGACTGTAGTTGTCCCACATAGATCCTCTGCCATGGGCCAGGCAACTTTCATCTACCGCATGCTTAAGTTGTGGAACTCCCTCCCCGCAAACATTTGTCACTTCTCTTCCTCCCCGCATCTTAACTCCATGCTCCTAGCCCATTTCTCCCCTACCTACTCATGTGTTTAGGCCACAGTACACACCACTTTTGTGGCAGCCTTGGCTGCGCATCCTATGAACAAATATTGTTGCTTAACTATCCTAATATACTTAATGAATTGTATTTAAACTGTGCCGGTTTCAAGTCTGTATCATCTGTTCTCTCATACTATTCTTGTCTCTTTATAGGTCTTTGTCCCTAGTATGTATTATGAATTCGGTATTATACTTCGTATTTTGTCTACCTTTCAGATGTTTATGGTGTACCCCCTTCCCCCAGGACACATCTGGAATCGAGCAGTAGCCTGCTCGGTATGCCTTCCTGGTTAAACGCTTAAATAAATAAATAAATACATTTTAAAAAGTAGCGGTGCACAGTTGTTGTGATATTGATTTCTGCCACTAGAGGGAGCAGTAGCACTGATAAGGGGAAGTGAAAAAGCAGCCATGTTTGAAGTAAACTACAGAGCTACAGAAAAAAAGCTCTTGTGTTTCAGTCCTTTGACACTTGTTTGATATTCTTATCTCTGAACTCAACATATAACAACTAGGCAATGGCGACAATGATGACAAGTACTTCTGGTCCACCTATGATTTCTTTCCTGGGGTTCTTAGGGGAGCCAAAATTACTGTACTTTGAAAACTTGGCACGGCATGTTTGGACACTGCTTGCTGGCAGATGGTGGTTATAACTTTTCTGAGGCAAGAAAACAAGCATTATTGGTCCACTGCTTAGGTACAGAGGGACAGGACAGCAACTCTGTTTCAAGTTTCAATTGTGGATAAAACTTATAAAGGAACTGTTCCTGCTTTGGTGGCATACTTGACTCCAGACGTCGATGTGGTTGCTGAACTACATCACTTCAGTCAACAAGCACAGCATATGGGCGTGTCAATCGACCCTTATAGTTCTACTTTGAGGGAATTGGCTGCTTCTTGTGAATTTGCTGGTTTCACTGAGGAGAGGATCAAGGACCATCCTGTAGAAAAAAACATGGTCTGGAAGAATTTAAGAAAGACTGTTGACTGAGACTGACCTGACACTGGGAAAGAGCTGTAACAACTGCTCTCCAAACTGCATCTGCAATCAGGAATGCTACAACCATTGCAGAAGGGGGCACACAAGTGTATGCAATATATGACAAATCGGGTCCTGCCACTGTAATGAAACCACAACAAAAATGCAACAGCAAGCCTAAACCTTTCCATAAAGAAACTGGAAAAAGTAATCCTTGTTTTCACTGTAGTTCCCATGAACACTTGACAAATTTTCCAACTTGTTCTGCCAGTGCAGCTATGTGATGCATATGTGGTAAACCCAGACATCTTGCTAAAGTCTGTCACACCACACATCCTGTAAATAAAGTTACTGTTCCTGAACTCAGGGTCCTAAGCTTAGATACTCCTGTGCCACAAGAAGGGAAGCTATTGTGCAAAGTAAATATTTCTGCACACCCAGGAAACGAGTGCTCAGCAGATGTTTTAGTTGATACTGAGTCAGCTGTATCTCTACTAAATGTAGATATGTATCTGTGTAAGTTTTGTGGTACTGCTTTAATTGCCACTAAAGCATGACTTGTTATAAGATCTGCAGGTCTTAGGCTGTCTTCCTGCTACTGTTACTTATGACAGCAAAAGTGCTGGTGTGGATTTTGACTGTTACATTGTAAAGACTAGTACACCTGTAGGTGTGGACCTTGTTACTGCCTTGAAATTGTAAATTCGAGGCAGTGAACTACTTCCTCGATCAGCCACTACTGGTGCTGTGCTGTATTTTCCTAGTACATTTTCAGCTGAAAATCTGTCAGAAAATGATGCTGGTTCTGAATTGAATTGCATCAAAGGGTTTGCTCACAAGATGAAGGTTGATATAGATATTAAACCAGTACAGCAAACGTAAAGAAACCTACCCCTATCCGTTAGAGAAGCTGTCTCTAAAGAGCTGGAAACCCTGTTACAAATGAAAATAATGTCCAATATTGAAACCCTGTATTCACTGTTCTCAAATGGACCTATGCATCAAACCTGTATATTGTGCTTACTATTGTTGCTTGTAGCAAATCTGTTTCATGTGTATTACTGTTACCTTGTACTCCACTGTCACTCTGCACCATGTGTTATGACTCAGGTCGTGCCTGAAAACGGTCCCTGGGATCTATGCACTCACCCGGTTATCAAAGTCATAAATAAATAAATAAAATAAATAACATTGAAAGAGTTGAAGCATCAGAATGGATTTCATATATAGTAGTGACCATGAAGAAATCGGGTAGAATTAGGATGTGCTTTGATTTGCGTGATCCAAAGCTGAAGCGGTTGAACATTACTTTTTGCCATTGATTAAGGACATTTTGTCAGAATTAGGGGTTTTGTAATGTACTGTACATTAGACCTGAAAAAAATGCTTATTACCAACCTTTACTGCATGACAGTAGGATGATGGTAGAGCTCTGACTGTATTTGTCAATCATGAGAGACTGTTTCATTACTGCCATGTACCCTGTGGTCTCAGCTCATCACCATCAGCATTTCAAGGATGATGTCTGAGATATTAGCAGGAATGCCTGGTGTCCAGTGATATCTTAATGACTTTATCATGTATGGGAAATCCATTAAGGCACATGAGAAAAACCTTCATGCTATCTTAAAGCAGATTGACAAGTATGGATGGAATAAAATTGAGTATGGAGGAGTGTCACTCTCAGCCATCTAAATTGTGCTTCTTAGGGCACATTTGTTCCTCAGAGGGATGGCAGCTTGACCAGAAAAATATTGCAGCTGTTTCAGATGTTCAAGCTCCAAATGAGCCTACTAACTCACATTACATGTACTACCTCGAGCTTGCTCCTGGTACATTCAAGCACTATAAATGGTTCTATAGCATTATTACTGTTTTGTACGTTCATATGTTCTTTTGTATGATTTTGGACATGTATTGGAATTTACCCAATGTTCCACTACTGTTTTTTTGTACAATACCTTGTGTTCTAACTGTTGCACAATCTTACAATGTTGTATTGCTTGTACTACCCACAAACTACTGTAACTGATCATCCTTCACAACCCTATGTAACCCCTCCCCTTAGGGCGCACCATGAGGTGAGCAACTTGTTGTTCAGTGTGCCCTCCTGGTGAAACATTTCAATAAATAAATAAATAATTATTTTTTGGGATGTACTGCTTCGTGCCACAAATTCATACCCAGTTAAGCTACAGTACTTGAACCAGTTCAAGCCTTTCTATGGGGAACTACATCAGTTCAGTGGACTGCTGCTGCCCAGGATAACTTTGAAAAGCTATAGACTTTAATTGCTGGACGTCTTTGGAAGTAACTGCATTAGTTCTGTTTAACTCCTCTTTGCAGACTGTTGTTACCACAAGTGCTCCAGACTATGGACTAGGTGCTGTCGTTACTCAGATTCATTCAGATGGTTCTCAATGCACAGTTGCCTTTGTTTCCTGTACACTTACTGATACTAAGAGGAAATTCTTCATAGTAGAAAAAGAAACTGTTGAATGCGGTTGGACTGTAGAAAAAAGGAGAAACTGGTTATGGGGAACTAAATTTACATTGCGTACTGACATCAGGCCCTAGCAGCACTGCTGATGATGAAGAATAATAATCATTGTAATCTCCCTCTGGGGGCTTATCTGAGTTGCCCCATGATTACCACATTTTCTCCCATTTGCTGGTTGGTGTGCCCCCTCTTTTCCCCATTTATCCTGGTGACCCTGTTTTCCCCCCCAAGTTCCCTGGACAGCCCAGCATGTTGTTTTCACCCAGTTTGGGCATAAGTCCTAGGCCGCGAGCTACCAGCATGCTTGTTTTTGGCCGGTACTCGCACATGCGCTCTCAGCACCTTGATGTACTGACTTCCAAATTTGCGGTCTTCGATGAAGAGCTGCTGTGGTCCCAGTTGCGCTGGTCTGTTAGATGGGGATCAGTGACCTCAGGGAAGCAGCTGAGAAGCCGTGGGAATGTTGAGGGAGCTGTAAAAAAAAAAAAAAGGCACATAGTGAGCGCTCATGAATTATGAATGAGCCCTCATGGATAGTAATGAGGTTGCCGCCTGGGGGAACAGAGTTTTGGTGGCAGCGACCATAAAAACTACTGGGATCAACACAATGAGGGTGGGCTTGTTTGACAGTAGGCAGTTGGGGCTACAATCTGGTGGTGTGTTTGTTTAAATAAAGTATTAGGCTGGGCTGTATTCACCTCATGAACCTGGGGGAACTGTATGGACTCCATAGAACTTAATGGGAGCTGACATGTTTGTGACACTTGACCCCAAAATCGCAGCCAATCAGTGATCAAGGCGCCCAAAACTTGGACAAAAGGACTCCTGGAAAAAGGAGGGGACTAATTCAAGCACCTAGATCATGCTCCAATAAACAAACAGGAAATATTGATCTCTATGGTTATCGGTTATTGTTGAGCTTCATCAGCCAATCAGATCCGGGATTCTTGGCTGAAACTGTGTAGACTTTCTGGGATTATCTCGTTCTGTTCCCAGGTTCTGTACAAGTCAGGAGTATCCTGTGAGAGTGGACTTTGGATGCCAGGGGCTTACCGAGGCCCTATTTGGAGACTGCTGTGTTGTTGGATTGAGAAGGGAAAGGCGAGAAAGAGACTGAACTGTGATCCCGATTTCCCCAGGTACTGAGAAGGTGCTTAACTATTGTTGGGAGAAGCTAGAGGCTGCAGAAACCCTACACTGGTAAACTGAACTGGCTGAGAGGCCTATGCAGATTATCTGAGAGCTACAGTTGCTACTGACAGGTTGTTTGCTTGTGTGGGACTACAACTAAAATTCTGAAGAGGCAAAGCATCTCTGGATGTTGGGGTGCTAGCCAGGTGTGGTATATGTCCTGGGTGAACTAGTTAAAGTGGCTGAGGCTGTGTCCCAGCTACAGCCAAAGAAAAGGTTGTGGACATTGTTTAATTGGAAAGTGCAGACTGGTGCACAGGGGTTTGTTGTTCTTGATTCCCCTGTTGGATTGCACCTGCGCTTCTTGGAACTGAGGCTAGCACCCGCTCCAATTGGCACTGGATGTTATTGGAATAGTTGCCTGTGAACTCTTCTTGCTTTGAACTAAGTGCAGGGACTGCAGGAGGACCCCCACCATTTGGAAGTTCTCACCCAGAGCCAGGGAGGGAACCTGCTAACTCCTTCCAAGTGGGACTCACTATCTCAGGAGTTCACCGGCGCTTGCTGGGGTGCTAGGGCACCTATGACCCATTGAGGGAGCCGGGCTGTGGAGCCACTCCTGAGTCTGGGCCTTCTGGGGCTGGTGCTGTCCTGCCACAGAGCTCTGCAATGGCCAGAAGTGATTGAAAGTGACAAGTGGCCAGAACTTCAATCAAGGTGACCAGCTGCAAGATCTTCGAGCCACTCCATCCTGCCCGAGGGACCAAGGCCAGCCTTTTTTCTGCCCTGTGCTGCACTGAACAAGGAGCTCCATACTCCAGGTTCTTTTTTTTTTTTTTCTTTCTCAATTCTATTTGTAGCTCCCCAGGCACCAAAACTCTCTTGGGCTACTCAACATCCCCGCCACTTCTACCGCCTGCCATGACCCCACCTCCTCAAGGACATTACTTTCCCCTCAGTGAACCCTCTCTGGCCAGGGTCCCTGAGAAGATTGAAGTGGCAAAAGCGGAGATCTGGTGTTGGGTGTGTGGTGGTGGGCACTGAGAGCTGTCACCTATCTGGGCTGGAGGGTGTTTTCCCTTGTATTAAGCCCCCCCAGACATGGGATGTGCAATGCTGCCAGCCCGTGACACGGATGCTCCCACCCACGTCTGGAAGGCTGCCGCCCAACATCTTCCCCCTGCTAGCAAGCCCCTGTGCATTGTAGCACCGCCAGTCTCCACCGGGGGCCGCTGCTACACCGGGCTGTCCCTGGATCCCTCCCCGAGAGATGAGAGCAGTCCTCTGGATGCTCAATCCTCTCTCTCCCCCCTGCCAACCACTGGTGATCTGGGCTTGTTCCAGAACCCAGGTCACCAGTGTGGCGTCCAGCGCCTCAACCCTCAGCGCCACCAGGCCGCCAACTCCAGGTTCTTGAGATCAACAAACAGTGAAGGACCTGGTTCCTGGACAGGAAAAAGGGGGATTTGAGTTGCTTTCTTAAACCAAGTTCTTTGCAATATTTCAGGGCCTCAACAGCCAGCCAACCTACGGCACCAATCAGGCCAGCACCTATTGGGTACCCAGAAGGACTATTTGGGAGCACTGGTACCAGTGGGGATGGGGTTGGCCCGCAGGTCCAAATGTGTTATTGTTGCTGCCTATTTCACTAACCTAACTTTCTTTCATAGCCATCCTTTGTCCCGGTATCCTTTCCCTAGTCCTTACCCCCCCAAATAAAGCTGTTAGTTTGTTTGTTGAAACTGCTGTGTTAGTGAAGTTCCTTGCAATTGCCCATTGCTGAGATTTACGGTTTATGGTGTATCAAGGTTATTGGGGATACTATGCAGAGTGGTTGGTTGGGGAAGTGGGTAGGTACAGTATCCCTGGGGGCTGCACCAGGCCGATAGCCCACTAATACTTTACTCTGGATGGAGGCACTATGCTATTATCAATATTTCTGAGAAAGAACCCCCCAATTGTCACCGTAGCAGGACCCAGGCCCCTTACCTTGTACCAGGGACAGTGGGCAAAGGGGGTAGCCCACTGGCATACGGCGCCTGGGCTACATCATGTTGGCATAAGAATCACCAGATGGTCCACTTGTTTAATGACTTTAACTATGATATACAGTACAAAAGGGGATCTCAAAATTGTGTCGCTGACAGCTTATCTAGATTGCCTCTTCCTGTTACCAACCCTACCCTACAGGATGTGGTAGAAACAGTTGATGTGAATTCCAAGGACATAGAAGCTGTTTTTGAGGAAGACTGTGAAGCTACTTGCATTTGCATTTCCTGCCTATACTTGACCAGTTACAATGCCAACTGTTTTACAAGATTTCGAAGAAAGTAGACCATGAGCTGCTACCATACTACCATGTTAGGCATAGATAGAAACATAGAAGTTGACGGCAGATAAGGACCGCAAGGCCCATCCAGTCTGCCCATTTCTTTTTCTACCTTATAAATGTGCCATCGGCCTTTGCTCTGTCAGTGACCTATCTATTCATAGTCATTTGTATTGCTCCCTTATGCCTATCCCATGCCTGTTTGAAGCCCTGCACTGTATTCATAGCCACCACTTCTTGTGGTAAGCCATTCCATGCATCTACCACCCTTTCTGTGAAAAGAATTTCTCACATTCCCCTTAATCGCCTCCCTCTAATCTCATGCTGTGTCCTCTTGTCCTGCTATTTTCTTATATTTAAACATGTTAGACTCTTTCACCTTGTTTATGCCCTTAAGGTGTTTAAATGTCCGATCATATCACCTCTCTCCTCCTTTGCTCAAGGGTATACATATTGAGCTCCGTTAATCTGTCCTCATATGTCTTCTGATGCAGTCCCTGCACCATTTTGGTTGCCCTTCTCTGGACTGCCTCAATTTGGTTAATGTCCTTGTGAAGGTGTGGCCTCCAATACTGCACGCGAGTACTCCAGATGGGGCCTAACCAATGTCTTGTACAGAGGATTATTACCTCCTCTTACGACTTTGTGATACCCCTACTAATACACCCTAACACCCCTAGCCTTACCTACTGCTTTAGAGGTCTGCTTGATGATTTTAGGTCATCAGTGATGATGATGCCCAAGTCTCTTTCTTCCTTTGTGACTGCTAGCAACTCCCTCCCAGCCTATAAGTGGCTTCAGGGTTTCTCTTCCCTATGTGCATGATTTTGCACTTCTTTGCATTAAATCCCAGTTGCCACTCTTCTGACCATTCTGCTAGTTTATCCAGATCTCTTCTCATTCTGCCCACCCCATCTGGATCATCTACTCTGTTGCAGATCTTGGTGTCATCTGCAAACAGACAAGCCTTACCCTCTAGTCCATCTGCGAGGTCACTAATGAAGATGTTGAATAGGACTGGCCCCAGGACTGATCCCTGAGGTACCCCATCTAGACTTGCATCTCTTCTGACTGTATACCATTTACCACACTCTCTGTTTTCTGCCAGTCAACCAGTTTGCCACCCAGTTGACCAACTTCTGACCCACCCGAGCCTACCTAGCTTATTTATCAATCTTCTATGTGGAACAGTGTCAAAGCTTTGCTGAAGTCAAGGTAGGCGACATCAACTGCTCCCCCTTGGTCCACCACTCTGGTTACCCAGTCAAAGAAATCTATGAGATTAGTTTGACAGGACCTTCCTTTGTAAACCCATGCTGTCTTGGATCCTGTGCCCCTATGGATTCCAGGTGTTGCACTATCCTTTCCTTAAGGGTGCCTCCATAATCTTGCCCACTACTGAGGTAAGACTGACCGGTCTGTAGTTCCCGCCTCCTCCCTGCTACCACTCTTGTGGGTGGGATCACATAAGCCCTTCTCCAGTCTTCTGGGACCTCTCCTGTGCTCAGAGACTCACTAAACAATTCTGCTAACGGCTCTGCTAGTTCCTCCTTTAGCTCCTAAGTACCCTGGGATGTATGCCATCAGGTCCCATTGCCTTATCCACCCTGAGCTTAGCAGCTCTTGTAGGACCCTTTCTTTTGTGAAGGGAGTAGTGCTCACCTCCCTCCCCTGTGTCCATGATGCTGAGCTGTGGGCCCTGCCCTACCTTCTCTTCAGTAAATACTGAGCAAAAGTATCTATTTAGGATATATGCCTTACAGGGTCCTCCTCCTCACATGCTCCCTTTTCTCCATTAATTAGCAATACCCTCTGGACTTTCTCCTTTCACTAATGTATCTATAGAAAGTCTTGTCACCTTCTTTACTGTTTGTGCTAGTGTTTCCTCAGTTTGGGACTTTGCCTGCCTTACTGCCTTACCTGCTTCCCTTAGGGCAGTTTGGTATGCCTCCCTATCTTCATCCTGCTGTGTTCCCTTATATTTTCTGAAGGCCAGCCTTTTGGCTCTGACCTTTTCTGCTACTGTATTTGAGAACCAGAGTGGTTTCCTTCTTCTTTGCACTTCCTTTTCTGTCTAACACAATGGGATGTTGCTTCAAGTATTGTATCCTTAATGCTTGCCCACTTTGCTGTACCTCCTCACCTGTGTTTCTTTTGCCAGGGCTAGCTTAACTCTGTTGGCCATCTTATCAAAGTCAGCTCCTCTGAAGTCCCATATTTTTGCTTTGGAATGGGATGATTTAGATGTAGTAGCCAAATTGAACCATACCATGTGATGGTCACTGGCCCCAGGTGACCTTCACCTGGAGATCTGTGATCCCTTCTTTGTTAGTCAGTACTAGATCTAGGATAGCCCTGTCTCTTGTGGGTTGCTGTACCAGTTGTTTGAGGCCCTCCCTGCAGGGAATCCACTATGAGTCTAGTTCTGGCAGATGTTCCTGCTGGTATTGACCAATCTGTATCTGGCATGTTGAAGTCTCCCATTATCAGAACCTCCCTTTAGCTGTCATGTTTTGTATATCTTCTATCATAATGTGTCTATGTCCTCCTCTGGTCTGGGGGCCTGTAGACAACCCCAGTTCTTATGGCTGTCCCATTTCCTGTTTCCAGGGTGACCCACAGTTCTTCTGGCTCCTTATGTGTATTCTGAATTTCTGTAGCTTTGATATTTTCATTAACATACAGGCCACCCTCCCCCTTTTGCACCTCGGTCTCTTCTGAACAATACATAGCCAGGTACTGAAGTCTCCCAAGGGTGGTTACTGGTAAACCACGCCTCACTAATTGCTACTATGTCCAGTTTAGCCTCTGACATTATGCCTGCAGGTCTGGGATCTTATTTCCCAGGCTGTGAGCATTTGTGTACATGATTTTCCATTGGCCAGATTTTGGTGTGTTAGTTGTTGGGTGAAGTTTGGCATTACCCCTGTGCATCGTATGGGAGACAAACCTTTTTCTTACCTGGTGATGCAAATGAACGGCAAACACACTGAATTCCTGTTTGACCACTAGCTGAGGGGGAGGGTGTTCTTCCCATTCACGATGGGGTGCTGCACCCTCCCCATTTGCTAGTTTAAATATTCTGCAAAGACGCAAACTTCTGCCCCAATGCACTGACTCCTCTTTAGTCAGATGCAGTCCATCAAATTTAAAGAACTTCCGCCCCAGAACTGTTGCCAGTTCCTTACAAATCTGTGTCCTTTTTCCTGGCACCAGTCCTTGAGCCACGTGTTTAGCTCCCTATCTCCCCTTCTCTGACCTTCCGTCCATCTGCTCCCTTCTCCCAGACTGGTAGGATCTCAGAGAAGGAGATGCCAGACGAAATAGATGATAGTTTGTCACCCAGCCTAGTCAGGTGTTCCTTGGTCTCCACAACTGACCAGCTGGCAGATCATTAGTCCCTATGTGTACTAGGACATCAATGTTTTCTCCTGCTTTGTGAACAATTTTAGCAATCGCGGTCAGTGTCTCTCCATGCTGATGTACCTGGGAGACATCTGACCATCACCCTGGCTGGAGATGGGTATCAACTCCGAATCATGGAGTCTCCTATGATCAGAAGTTTTTGGATTTCCTTTGTGCTTGTTTAGTTTTGGTTCCTGATTTGGGTGAGTATTGTTGTGCTAGCTTCTGTGCTGCAGTGTCCTGCTCTGCAGTGTCTTCTGCCTCTTTATTTGATTTCAGAGATAGAGGCAGATACCTGTTTGTAGTGTTTATATGGTTTTGGAGGTAATGTGTTGGAGAGCAGAGAGTGATGGGGCACCTGATTTGCTCCTCCTAACCACCTGCAACCTCCTGGACCAACTACCCTCTGCGGTCGAGAGTTTTTCTGTTGGATGCTGGGGAAATGGGGGTGGTTCTTATTATGTATTTCCTCTTCAATATGAAATTTGAGGCGGCAATCTCTGCCCATGCTGCCTGGAGCTGAGACCTAAGATCGCCCAGCATGTAGGACAGTGTCCTAAATCCTGTAAGACTGTCCTTCTGAAAATTGTTCCACAGTACCTGCAGTTAATGAAATCCATTCCAAATAAGTTGCTGGGTTTGTAACCTAGTCAGAGTAATTAGAAGGAAAAAAATGCAAGTAATGGTTTAATTGTGCTTTGTTTAACTTGTTATAACAAGTTAAATTACTAGTGCCCTGTAAATGAGATCACCTTGTGGAGGCCCACTGATCCGCCCTTCCTGCTCTGCCACAGGAAATGTCACAACTGTGGTACCCTCATAAAAGGAGTGTAGCGTGGGGTGGTTGGGGATGGGTGGGTGGCTGGGCCTTCCCTGCCTAAAAAGAAGAACCACGGACGAAAGAACAAGGAGGTAAGAGCAGAAACAATCAGTCAACAACAAATGCAGTAACCCTGAAAGCTTATCCTAATGTTAGATAAAACTGTAAAACCTGTAAAGCACCACCTGTAATAATTTCAGAGAAGATATACCCTGTAAGAAACACTTTGCTCCAGAGAAAATAAAGCAGTAACAGAAGATATACCTTGCAAAAGACAATTGAATCAGAAGATTACAGCAGTAATCTGTTAGCACATACCTGTAGGCACACCTTGTAATAATGCAGAAGAAGGTATACCAGCAACAACAATTTGAATCAGAGAAAAATAAAGCAATGAAATGTTAGCAACAAACAGTAGCAATCCCTGTGAGTAAAAAATAAAAACACCACCACAGTAAATCTGCTTAGCCAAACTAAGTCTTAATCCTTCTCCCTTGCTCTGGTAAGTTTCTCTACTCTGCCTTTCAAGCAGTCTTAGAAGGAAAGAGCTCAGGTGAAGCTAGGTGCCTTGGCCAGCAAACCAAGTCTTCTACCTCCAAGATATCAACTAACCTGACATTTTAACCCTTCTTTCTGTTGGAAATTACTGACAGTTTGCCAGCTCCACCCCCACATACACACCTAATCCTTTGGAAGAGCTGTGGAGAAAGAATTAGCTCCTTCAATGTGAGAAGGAGACTGAAACACCTCTGAGACAACAAACCTTTTCAACAAACAAGAATAAAATACAACACAGTGTCAAACAGTAATTTTGTTTAGCCCAATGATAAAAAGTCACAAAATGTAAGCTCCACCTGTAATACAGTAATTTCAGAGAAGATATACCCTGTAAGAAACACTTTGCTCCAGAGAAAAATAAAGCAGTAACAGAAGATATACCTTGCAAAGACAATTTGAATCAGAAGATTACAGCAGTAATCTGTTAGCACACACCTGTAGGCACACCTTGTAATAATGCAGAAGAAGGTATACCAGCAACAAATCAATTTGAATCAGAGAAAAATAAAGCAATGAAATGTTAGCAACAAACAGTAGCAATCCCTGTGAGTAAAAAATTAAAACACCACCACACAGTAAATCTGCTTAGCCAAACTAAGTCTTAATCCTTCTCCCTTGCTCTGGTAAGTTTCTCTACTCTGCCTTTCAAGCAGTCTTAGAAGGAAAGAGCTCAGGTGAAGCTAGGTGCCTTGGCCAGCAAACCAAGTCTTGATTCCCTTCTGATGCTAGCATGAGCTAGCATCAGAAGGGAATTACGTTCTGCAAGGACCACACTGTTTAATTGTTCCTGCATCCTTACAAAGGAAGTTGAGCAGTCCAGCCCATGATGGTCACCAGGGTCTTGTGAGAACTGAACAAAGGTTACGGGTGTTATTGTGGTGGCCAGGAATGGATTCTCGGGTGAAAGTGGTCATTCAAGAGTATACTACTTGCAGACAGAGTGATAAGACTGGAACAACACACCCTGCCCCACTTCTTCCACTTCCTTGGCCTGTTGGTGCTTGGGAGAAAGTTGTAATTGATAAAACAGGAGCATCTGAATTCGCCTCTCTTGCTTATTGATATGCAATCACTCTAGTGAACTATTACAGCAATAGCCTGAAATTGCTTTTGCCTACCAAGTAGATAGTGATGTTGTGACAACATTTTTGTCATCTGTCTTTGCCAGAGAGAGAAATCCAAATGAGTTGGTCTCAGACAATGGACCCTAGTTCACTTCCCAGGAGTTTGCTGATTATACGTAGGAGCAGCATCCCACTCTGCC
Organism: Neoceratodus forsteri; assembly: GCA_016271365.2. Taxonomy (NCBI): domain Eukaryota; kingdom Metazoa; phylum Chordata; order Ceratodontiformes; family Ceratodontidae; genus Neoceratodus; species Neoceratodus forsteri. The sequence goes on along the minus strand of CM028131.1, from coordinate 887,429,344 downwards.
CTCCAATGAGGCTCTCCCACAATAGACAAGCATTTGTCAATGCCGGACGTTCGCTTGCAGGTATTTGCAGTGGTGTTTGGCATGTATGGTGCTTTACCCTAATGCCCTGTGCGATTGCTGGTATTTGCACTACAAATTTTCAGCATGACCTTTTTGTTACCCCCACCTCATAAAAGCATTTGAGACCTCTGCTTATGAACAGTACCACTGTTATTTTGTCTGTCCTAAACGTTGATTTCCACAGTGACCACACCATTCTGCTCACATGTGCAAAACACAGTTCGGGCAGGATGTGAAAAATGACAGCTGTAGCATTCATAGGGAGGTGTGAAGGATGGCAATGTTGAACATCTGGGTGAATACAACAATTTCTCAAACTTACGCGTACATGGAAACTCGTGATGAACGCTCATGACAGTCATTTTGTGGACTTTTGTCACCAAATTTTCAATATAGGCATTTTGGGACCTCTGCTCATGAACAGTGTCACTGTGATTTTCATAATCTGTCCTGATCATTGATTTCTCACTGTGACCACACCATCGCGCTGATGTGCAAAACACATTTCAGCCAGGATGTGAAAATGTCAGCTGTACTGTTCATAAGGAGGTGTGAAAAAATGCCAGTGTTGAAAATCTGGAGGAAAATATTTCAAATTCTCGGTTATGAGTGCGGAACGCACAACGCACGCCATAACACAGTCATTTTTTGACATTTTTTTCACTCAGATTTGCAACATAGGCTTTTGGGAGCCCACCTCATTAACAGTGACACTGTTGTTTAGTTAATCAATCCCAAAAGGTGATTTGTGCAGTGACCATGAAATCACCTTTGGGGACCGAATAACTCACATGACAGTAACTGAATTCATGAGGTGGGGTCCCAATAACCTCCTGTTGAAAATGTAGTGCCAAAATTTGCAAAAATGCCCGAGATAGCCACCTAAGTTGAAAAAAAAAAACATTTATGCCATTATACAGCTTATCATCATTTCTTCAGTTTATGCTCGGCTTTCAAGAGTGCAGACGTGTTCGACTCCACTGAAGATCATTGCGCCAGGCCCGGAGGTAAGTATGGGGTGAGGGGAGGGGGTATGCAGAGGGTGGGTGGGTTCGAGGGGCACAAGACACAGCAGGGATGTTTTCTGTTTTCAGGTTTTAAAAACAAAAGATGTTGCGGGACAGTTTTCCCATTTACAGGGACAATGGGCATGTTGGGGTGGGCTCCCAGCATGCCACCTGGGTGTTTGTTGGGGTGGGGCGTGGAGACAATGGGGACTGGGCATCTGCCTGCACATACAATGTGTTTGTGGGGCAATAACAAGGAGCAGGGTAGATGGCAGCAGAGGGAGGAAGTGGAGGGATTTTATTAGCAGCCAGAGGGAAAGGGTGACGCCAATATGTTAAATACACACACGCTACCACCACTGATTCCAGTGGTGCTTTCTTTAACTGAAGACCACTGCAGCCAAACTGCTGTCATAGACAGCTCATGCATCCATTGGTGCAGTAGGGTTGCACACGCTACACTGAGCACTGCACTGACAGGAGGGTCCACACCTTCAGAGAGTCGCATTGTCCCAAAATGTTCTCTGCACATGCATGCAAGTGAATGCAAAATAAACAAGCATTTGTCAATGCTGAATGCTGCTTGCTTCTATGTGCTGTTTAGGTATTTGGAAGTCATTGAGTGCAAATATTGAAAATTCGCTAACTTACTTAGCCATGTAAGAACTGCGCAACTCATGCTCGTAAACAGTCATTTTGTGAATTTTTTCCAAATTTTCAACATAGCCATTTTAAGACCTCTGCTCATGAACAGTGTCACTGTGATTTTCTTAATGTGTCCCATACATTGAGTTCGCGACAATCGACTTTGCCATTGTGCGCCATAGGCGGAAACACATTTGAGCAGGATGTGAAAAATGACAGCTGTACTGCCTATAAGGAGGTGTGGTAAAATGGCAATGTTGAAAATCTGGAGTGGAAATATTGAAAATTATGAACTTACGAAGCATGCGAGAACTGCGCAACGACGCCAGAAAACAGTCATTTTAGGGATTCCACCAAATTAAAATAGGCTTTTGAGAGCCCACCTTATAAACGCTGGCAGTGTCGTTGCTAATTGGGCCTGAAAGGTCATTTCCACGCAGTGACTGTGAAATCACCTTCGCCCGAATAACGCCATGACAGTGACATCATTCATGAGGAGGGGTCCCAAAACCCCATGTTGAAAATTTGGTGCAAAAATTCCAAAAATGCCTGAGATATGCAACAAAGTTGAAAACCCATCTAGCCCATTATACAGCTTACCGCATTTCCTCAGTTCGCAGTCGACTTTGAAGAGTGCAGGCGTTCCCGGTCCAGCGAGGATCAGCGCCGAGTCTGGAGGTAAGTATGGGGTGGGGGGTGGGGAGGCAGGGTGCGCAGGGTGGTGCGGGTTATGGAGGGGGTGGGGAGACAGCGATGGACGCTTTATTTACAGGTTTTTTTGATTCAGACGATGCGGACGCTTGCCACGCTGGGGTGGCTCCAGCATGGCAGCAGGGAAAGCTGTTTGGGGGGACGTGGAGCTGGCGGTTGGGCACCCCGTCGGCCAAAACAAGGTTTGCCACACTGGGGCAGGCTCCCAGCATGGCACCAAAGCTTTACAGGGGCATGAGGCACTGCCAGCACACAGCAGTGCGATGCGGGACATTTGCCACGCTGGGGTGGGCTCCCAGCGTGGCAGCAGGGAAAGCTGTTTGGGGGGACATGGAGCCTATGGGGGATTGGGCACCCCCGTCGGCCAAAACAAGATTTGCCATGCTGGGGTGGGCTCAGCGTGGCACCAAAGCTTTGGGGAGGGGACGGAGGCGCTGTTCAGCACACAGCGGTGGTTTTCTTTGAAGTGAACACCACCGCTGTCATACACAGCACCCGCATCCATTGGTGCAGGACCGCCACGCCTGCTCAATGGAGCAGTGGATTGCACAGGACAGTCACACCTCCAAACTGTCCTATTCTCCCAAGACGTTCCTTGCGCATATGTGCAAGCAAACGTAAAAATGGGTACCATACTTTGAGTGCCTTTTTTTGAACTTTTTGGAATGCAGTTCTGATGAGCACTTGTGAGACAAACAGTGCATTGACATCTCATGATCATCCCCCCCTCATAATATAATACACTTACAAAAGGAGCTACAATGGGAATGATATGGTGACTTGAGGAACTGACTGCTGGTAGTGGGCAGGGAACTGAACTGGGGTCCATGGTGTGTCACTGTGACGTCGTCGAGCAACTGACCACCCACAGACTCATGACCCCTCTCTGGCATGGTTTGAACTGGCACTGAGAGGAGCCATATAGACATGACACAAGAACAGTGCAGGAGGTCAGGGCAGCTGCAGAGCAGACTGCAACTTCAATCGGAACGGCCATGTAAAAACTCCTTTAAAGAACTGTTTACAGACAGCCTCCCGTGAAGGACTTCAATGAGAGACATTTCTCACAAAATTCCTAATAGATTATAGATCAACTCCTCTTGCCAGAACTGATGTAAGTCCAACCCAGTTACTTCATGGAAGGCAGACATGTACAAAAATAAATATGACACCAAGGTGTCCATACCTACACAGTGCCACTGATCTGAACATGTATGAAAAAGTTCAGATGAACCAAGAGAAAAGCAACCTTTATAACTTGATGTAGAAGTGCCAAGTATCCTGCCTTGTAGTGTGGTGATATGATTCAAGTATGGAAGCCGTGAAAAATAAAGGAAAATCTAGATGCACAGAACTCGGACGTATCGAGCCGGCCAGCCGGCACAGCGGTTGGATTCCTGCTTGCGACGCCAGCGACCCAGGTTTGGGAACGAGTCCGGGAGCTGGAGGGCTGGCCAGGGGGGAGGAGGCTTGAGCGTTCTAAGGGCAGCTCACCTTCTCCGGGGAGAGGGGAGATCCAGGGCTCGGTGCATGTCTGACCTCGGGTGGAGACCCAAGGTATGGCAAGCCCAAGCCAGTGAGAAGGGTGGCATGCTGCACGTCGGCACTTAGCGCCTTGATGTTAGGGCCCACAGCACACCAAGAAACAGGAAAAATATCCTGCAGCACTGCCGGTAGATGGAGCACAACGGCCCTGATCCCCAATGCCCCTACCTGCCCTAGGTGACTGCATCCTGACGAAAACAGGAAGGACCTTGGGGTGTCAGAGCCCCACCTGGTACCCCTCCTGGGGGTATAACCAAGGCTACATGGGGGATGGACCACGCTAGGCTCCAGGTAAGAAGGCGGGGACTGATAAGACCATATGTGTGTCTCCTGAAGAGTGGGGGTTCTGCAGGTAGGGGGAGAATTAAAAAAAAAAAAAAAAAAAGAGAAAGGACTCAGACGTATCATTAAGCAAAAGGGACCTTGTTCCAGTGAGCTGGATGATGGTGGGACATGGAGTATAGCACATTTGTCAGCACTACCCGAGCTTTTGAATTCTGCTGATGGAGGTGATTACCTGATGCAACCACTGAGGAACCAGCTCAAAGTGATGCAGCCCCTACTACAGTCATTCACAGAAGCAAATGTCTGAAGAAGCCTCCCATATGGACTAAAGACTATGCATTTGAACGCTAAAGTATTTCAGTTGCAAATGTTGTTACCCTTTTAAGAAAAGGGGGAATTTAGTGATATTGCTTTCTACCACTAGAGGGTGCAGTAGCACTGATAAGGGGACGTGAAGAAGAAGAAGCTGTGTTTGGAGTAAACTACAGAGCTACAGAAAAAATCTGTTGTGTTTCAATCCTTCGATTTCCGTTTGAGTCTTATCTCTGACCTCAATATGTAACAAATTCAATACATTACAACCGCACCCCACAGTATCCCCTGTCTTTGAACCCCACACCTTAGAACACCCTGTATTTGTTTTGTCCCAGCAGAATCCTCCTCTCTCCAATGAAGAGCATATTGTATAACAATGCTGTTGCTCCAGACCCCCCACTTTGTTAGCTCACTTTACTTTCCATTTGGAAGAACTTAACTTTACAGGTGGGTTTTGCCTTGTATATTTTAGCCTGTACGTAATTATTTTATGTCTTCTGGTGCAGGGTCTGCACCGGAAGACATATGAAGAGAGACTTAAGGAGCTTAATATGTATAGCCTCGAGGAAAGGAGGGAGAGGGGGGACATGATAGAAACTTTCAAGTACCACAAGGGAATCAACAAAGTCCAAGAGGGTAGCATCTTTCAAAAAAAGAGGTGTGCAAGAACAAGGGGGCACAATTTGAAGATAGAGGGGGGGCGGCTCAGAGGTAATTTAAAGGAAGTATTTTTGCACAGAGAGGGTTGTGGAGGCATGGAACGGCCTTTCGGAGGAGGTTGTGGCATCAAAAACAGTGGTGGAATTCAAGTATGCATGAGACAGTCCTAAGGCAATTCTAGGGGGTGGGGGTAGGAAGAAGTAGGCTGCTGGTTAACTAGGATCTGCAGCTTATCCATTAGGTAGGGAAATGGGCAGACTGGGTGGGCCAAGCGGTCCTTATCTGCTGTCAAATTCCATGTTTCTATGTTTTGCTGGACTATGTTAACCTGCTAACTGGTGCTGCCCCACCCCCCACCCCGGAACCCCATCAAAATGAGATGCTGCATCCCATGGGATTATTTCAGTTAGAGAAATTTAAAATAAAAAAAAAATACTGTTATGCCACCTTTGGAGTCCAGAGAAGACAGCAAGAGAAACTAACAGCACCACATACAGGCTGTTTATTTGGAAGAACATTAATTTAATTTAAGATGAAACAATTTGCTGAGGTTATGTCCTAGTCCTGTCTAAGTTAATGAACTTTATGTTGTGCCTGGAGGAGAAACGATGAACCAACTATCCAAATAAAGCCAGTGCTGTGTGTCGGTCACGTGATCTGCAGGGGACAGCGTGTTATCTAGAGGAAAACATTGTTGGCCAGTGCCCCACTGCACTAGCATGCCCCATTGTCACAAACGTTGCATGATAAACTCTGGCCAGTCCCCTTGCATAGCTAAGAGCACTGTGGCACTGACAGCCCCATGGCAGATTACATATGTTTCTCATTAGCATGCACGTGGGACTTTTTTCTCCTTGATGTGGTATTTTTTTTCTCCTGATGACAGAGAGCAAAGGGACAGTCAGTTTTGTGTCAGGCTCAGGTATACACACTCCAAGCTTCTCCAGGACAGCTTTCAGTTGTATATTGAACTAGATAATGAAAGGAAGTGTGTCATGTATAATTTGCATTCAAATGTGTCTGCCTTAGCTGCTCATTCTTTGTCTTCTGTATGAAATGTGCTGCCAAAAGTCATTTCCACAGATGACACTGATGGCTTTGGCCTGCATTATGTCTAGACAGCAGTGTCTATTGGAGTACAATATAGGGAACTCTCTGCTAAAGTCAGTCATTGCTCTAACCTTGTGACCCACAACTCCACTGTGAAAGAGCTGATTAGAAACAGCCATAAGCGTCCAGCCAGGTTACTGTTTTATTGGGCTTCTCTGTTTCTGTGGCCAGCATTTTAAATTGCATCCGTTGTTGGAGGGCAATGGGTAGGTCGTGAACTCTGAATGTAATGTAACATGACAGATTTAAGGTTCAATTAAAATTTGGGACATCCTGTGAAACGGAGAAGAATTGTTTCCTTATGATGCACATTATTTAAAAGTTGTACCTTCCTCAATACTTTGAGACTTCACTATTTATATTTTAAGACCACATTTAGCAATTGCAACAGTAAACCAGACTTGAGTAGAAGGTACTTTAATTTGCTTAACTACCTATGCAATAAACCACATTTCCTGCTCTTTACAAATCTTAAAGCAATCTTCTGGATTACTTTGCAAGGATTAAGTATCCCATACTACTGGATAATGAGCTTATGGTGTGGGAAGAATATATTTTAGAAAAATATTGCCCCCTGAATTTGGTGCTCTTCAAATCCGAATAAAAGACAACCCATTTTAACAGTCTACAAAAATGTATTATAAGCATTAAGTTACAAGTAGCCTATGTATTCAAACGATATAATAAAAAAAAATGCAGTCATGTTCAAACCCTTTAGGTCATGTCTGCTTAGGGAAAATATTATTTCCATTTTCCACAGTTCTTTTAAAATAGTTCATAGGGTTAAGTTTAACATTCTGGTTTGCTGTCACTGAACATAGAAATAATAGATTTATTATGATTACTTTTCACAGTATGTTGGGATTTAGAATACAGAATTGCTGCACTATGTGTACCATGTCATCAGGCTGTGAGCTGCAAACCTGGAGACCTGGGTTTGAATCCCACAGCCCCACTTGCACACTGTATGACCCTGAGCAAGTCACTTAACTTCTCTGTTTCCCAGGTCACACCTGTAAACAAGCTTTCAGCTTAGTGTGTCTCTCCTGGTAACAAAAAAAAAATTAAAAATATTCTTTTTTTAGATAATTTACACCGATTTGAAATAATGTTTTGTCATTTGCTGTATAACAATCTTTTATCCTTCATTTATGCTTCCAATAGAAATGAGCTAGAATTTCATAATACATACATACATATTACAGTGTTGTTTTGCATTACCTCTGTCATACTCTGTGGTGGCTCCCAGTGGTGCCAGATGGTGCACATGCCCCAGTAAAAATTTGTTGTGCCTCAGCATTGAGACATGGCTGCCAGCACAGTCCAAACTGAAATTCTTCAGACTGTGTGGTGAGGCTTCAAAGAACCTGGTGGACTGCCTGACTGGGTCCCACACTACGTGCCACAGACTATCCTTTTTGGCTTTACACGAGGAGAGCTGAAAAGGAAGTAAACTAAATCAACTTAATTACAAAACAAGCTACTTAAAACATATTCGAGTAGGTGCAAGATATTTACAGGATTAAGTGTAAATTAACAGAAATAGGAGTGTAAGGCAATCGGTAGCTATAAAGCCCAAGTAGTTGTTGGCATATCTCTCAACTATCCATGACTGTTAGGGAGGTCCCTGATTTTTCATTTTTTTTCCCTCAAACATTTCCTCTGTCCCTCAAAAACACTGGCATTTCTGTCACTTAAAAGAAAAAATTTGAAAACATAGAATAAAGCCAGATATTAGTGTCATAGTCTAGTTCTCCATCAGGAAATGGTTTTCATATTAAGCCTCACATTGTTAGGGTTATCACCTTTTAAGAAGCCCAAAGTGGGACATTTCTTACTGAAACTGGATTTTTCGCAGGACAATATGTCATCTTGACCAATGCAGCAGACATGTTTTCTCTAAATAATCAGAATTAAGACAAAGAGTTGTAGTTTTTTAGTTGTTTATTGTGTTTTCTATTATTTTGAGGTATTTTAGTTAAGGTATTATACTTTTTTGCAACATTTAGAGGAAAATCAGAAAATATTTTCTACCATAATGTCAGGACATTTAGTATTTTTCATGTTTTTCTGCAGGACACAGCTGCCCAAATCAGGACTGTCCTCCGAAAATAGGGACAGGTGGTAACCCTACACATTGTAGGAGGCTCCTTGAGCTGATATTAGTGGCACTCTGATAGTGCTTTTGTGGATACAACTATATTCCATCAGATAGAGCTGGTTGCCACCTCTGAATTTGACCATAATCTGACCAAAGTCAGATTCCTGATTCTAATGTGGTAGTTGTGGATCCATTGATCAGACCTCCAATAATTTGGTTCAATGTTTGGACCTCTCCTCATACACAGGGGCCTTTCCACCCTCCCCACCAACAATGTTGCTAAACAGTGGGCCTTTTACTGACCCTGTAAGACACCCACAGTTGTACTTTAAAGTGGCTAACATTTCAGAGGTGCATAAACACCTGTAGGGTATCCCAATAGCCAAAGCTGCAGGTTCTGATAAAAGGGACCCTAAACTCCTTAAGGCTGCTGCTAATGAACTGGCATTTACAATTACTGGAATTATTAACTTGTCCCTGATGTCTGGGGTTGTGCCAGAGCTGTGGAAACTCTCCCATATCATCCCAGTGCTTAAGACAATGCTAAATGTGTCAATAGTTATAGGCCAATTGCTATATTTTCAGATCTTAGCAAAATACTGGAAAAGACTGTTGCCTGTCAGTTAAATGCATGCCTAGCCAATTATAACCTATTGTCTCCAGCACAAGATGGGTTCCATAAAAGTCATAGTACTACCATTGCCCTCCTGTCCATTGATTCGTAGGTTGCAAATACCACAGACAGGGGGTGAATTCACCAGGACTATGTTCATTGACCTCACTAAAGCCATCAATTTGGTTGATAACTAGCTGCTATGTACCAAGTTAGGCAAATGAGAGGGTAGCCACCTCTGCCCCAACATGGCTCAGGAACTACCCGGCAAGTAGGAGTCAATGGATGAGGTTATTCTCAGACCCTGCCCCTACCTTGGTATGTGTGTCATAAGGATCCATACTTGGGCCTCTCCTCTTTCACCCTTCGCATAAATGACATACACCTGGCCCTTGCCCATAGTACCCCCATCCTATATGCAGATGATCTGGTGCTGTACCTTAACTCTTGTAGCGTGTCAGAGGTCAATTTAAAGCTGTTCACTGATCTTTAGGGAGTGCAGCAATGGTTGCTAGCAAACAAGCTGCTTTTGAATATGGCCAGGTCCCAGGCTATGCTATTTGTCTCAGCATCCAAGCTTAAACATGTCAGACCCCTTGAACTGTCTTGTGTTGTGACAGAGCCCCTCTTGAATCATGTTAGGTCAGACAGAGCATAATGGTCAGGGAAGTGGACACTAGCCCCTTCACAAAGGAAAGGGTTCTAGAAGAGCTGAGTAGACTCAAGATGGACAAGGCCATGGGATCTAATGGCATATGCCCTAGGGTTTTAAAAGAACTTCAAGAGGAACTAGCCACACCACTGACTGAGCTCTTCAACAAGTCACTACTGAGCTCTTCAACAATTCACTAGACAGTGGAGAAATACCTCAAGATTGGTAAAGGGTAACAGTGGTACCCTTACACAACACTGGGAGCAAAGAAGAGGCAGGAAATTACTGCCCTGTCAGTTTGACCTCAGTTGTAGAGAAAATGATGGAGTTATTGCTAAAGGAGAGGAGAGTGGCATACCTGAAAGATACTGGAAAAACAGACCCAAGGCAACAACACAGCGGGACAATCTTGTCAAACCAATATGATCGACTTCTTCAACTGGATCACCAGAATAGTGGATCAGGGAGGGGCAGTGGATGTTGTATACCTGGATTTCAGCAAGGTCTTCGATACCATCCCTCACAGAATGCTAACAAACAAGCTGGAACATCCAGGAGTCAGACAAAAAGTAGTTAATAGGATCAGCAACTGGCTAAACAATAGGACACAGAGAGTGCTAGTAAATGGATCTCTGTCGAAGGAAGGTAGTGTAACCAGTGGCATCCTGCAGGGCTCAGCACTGGGACCTATCTTCTTCAACATCTTTATAGGAGACCTTGCAGATGATTTGAAAGGGAAGGGTTGCCTGTTTGCAGATGATACTAAGCTCTACAACAGAGTGCACTCACAGGAAAGGGCAGACAACATGAAAGCTGACCTTAGAAAGTTGGAGGAATGGTCCAGGACTTGGTAGTTAAAATGTAATGCCGAAAAATGTAAGGTAATGCACCTGGTAGGAGGAACCCAAGAAATAAGTACACACTTGGAGGACATCAACTCAAAGAAACACAGATAGAGCAAGATCTCTGTATAGTGATCACTGACAAATTAAAGGTAGGAAAACAGTGTGAGAAGGCAGTGCAGAAAGCAAATGGCACCCTCGGCTGTATTAGTTGGGGCGTTACTAGTAGGAAGCCAGAGGTTATACCTCTCTGCAGGTCCTTGGTAAGGCCACACTTGGAATACTGTGGTCAGTTCTGGAGACCTCACCTCACAAAGGACACTGACCATTCAGAGATGGTGCAAAGTAGAGTTACAAAAATGGTGCAGGGTCTACACCACAAAACGTATGAGGTGCGACTGAGGGAGTTAAATTTATACTCCCTCAAGCAAAAAGAAACAGAGGTGATATGATCAAAACATTTAAGTATGTGAAGGGGCTAAACACAACTCAGGCAAGTAATCTATTTCAGCACAACACAACAGCACAAGTAAGGGGCGATAATTTGAGGTTGGTGGGAGGTAGGATCAAATGCAACCTCAGGAAGTACTTCTTCACGGAGAGAGTGGTGGAACCATGGAACAGCCTGCCCCAAGAGCTAGTAGCATCAAAGATTATTAGAGATTTCAAACTTGCATGGGATAGGCATTGCAGCAAGGTTAGGTTGCAGGCAACGTGGGGGGTAGTCTTTTTGAGCGGACTAGATGGATCACACATCCCCATCTGCCAACATTTTTCTTATGTTCTTATGTGGTGGACACATGGAATAGTCTGCCAGCCACAGGAGGTTGTGGGAGCAACCACAGTGGAGGGATTTAAACATGTCTGGGACAGGCATCCTTACAGGTGGGAAGGAGAGCTGAAAAGGCATTGACCAGCTAGGGTCAGAGGCTGCAAACAAGAGTAGGGTTTACGGGCGGACTAGATGGGCCTGGCGGTCCTTATCTGCCCACATTTCTATGACAATTTCCATGAATCAGTACCTGCTTTCAAATACTTACATATGATACTCAAACCATCCCTTAATTTTTTTGCTATGTGTATTGTGCATCTGTAAATTAATTAACACCAAATTAGGGCTATTGTATAAGGTTGAGCATAATCTCACCCCCTACTGCTTGCTTAGCCATAGCCCAGGGTGTTCTACTACCTAAGCATACCTATGGGATGTCTGTAATCCATGCTTCAGCCAAATCCACTTGCAAAAGTGGGATGTTACTTACAACAACAACTGTCACTTCACCTTGTCTCTGATTACCATGCCCATCACTGCACTTTATACTTTAAACTGGGATGGCTTCCTCCTACTGACCTGCATAATTTAACCCTAGGAGAGCTAATTTTTAACATTTTGCACAACCAGTCCTCCCCCTTCCCCAAATCATTCACAAGGCTTCCCCAGTCCTCACTGGTGCCTATTCATTAATATATACTAATCTAGACTGGCTGCCCTTACCCAGAACTAAAATGCATCTTGGGGATTTTGTACTTTCCGTTATTGCTCCCCAACTATTGGAATTCCATCCCGGCTAATCCACGATTGTGTCAGACTGTGGCCCCCTTCAAAAGGGGATACTGCAGCCACCTTCTTCAGTCATTTCTGTGCCTAGTAAGCAATAAGACATGATGAGGTGTGCGTTAGACAGTTCTAACTAATGGCTAGGGGGCGCAGTGAGGCATGAGGCTGCAGGCCAAGTGTGTTCAGTCCCCTAGCTGTGCACTAGAACTGTCTAAAGCACATCCCCAGAGTGGCTTATTGCACTTATAAAATGGGTCTGCGTATTCTACACAGGTTTTCTAGTTTTAGCCATGCATTGGACACTTCTAATGCACTGCTAACAACCAACCAATCAGATTGCTTGAAATCCTTTGCCCATTTTATAAGCTTATTTATTTAATTTGATTGTGTGTTGTATCAAGTATTACTGTAAGTATGTTTGCTCAGTTTGCTACAGTGGGTTGTTATGTAGTGTAGCCATCTATGCCAGTCAGGTATACTGGTCATATGTCTGCCAACATCTCCAATGTCATGTATTCTGCATATATATATTTTCTGATTATCTTTTTTTTTTTTAAATGCCTTCTGTTTTGTATGTGCCTGTTGTTTTTGGCACTGACCCTTTGTAACCTCCTGGGCAGTGCCTGAAAATAGTCATTTATTTGTCTAGTTCACCTACCTGGTTAACAAAAACGAAATAAATACCTGGATCCGATGGCTGAATCCTGGTCAGATCCACAGATTTCTCAAATACTTACTGTGGATCCTAGGAGGTCAGATCCTTGGTTGGATGTCAGTGCCGTCCAGGGCCATCCCAAATCCAGCCAAAATGATGGTATCCGACCTGGGAGGTATATTGCCTGAGCAACACTAGCTGATATTACCATGTTTATAAGTTTTGTTCTAGGTTTTGATCATTTGTCCCTGATTTTTTTAAATCATGTCGCTGATTGCAAGGCAGGAGGTTAAAAGGTATGTTGGTTAGTTTCCACTTAAGATTAGAATTTGGCATATGATTCTGTAGCATGCAGCTCCATAGAATGCAGTTTCAGAGGTCAGGAGCAGAGCAGTAAGATCTTTCCACCGATATCGTTCCTTTGATATAAGAAAGACAACTATTTGAGACTCTTGAGTGGACTGAAGCCATATGTGGTGAGCACCTGTCGTGAATTTTCGAGAACAACCTTAAATCGCAGTTTTGGTCCTAACATTTACCTCACAATTATTGGTATATAGATATTTCATGTATGTCCTGAATTCTGAGGTATTGCCAAAACAAATTCCAGGATCTGTCTTAAATTAAGTGTGGCTTTAAGGTGATCATTGCTCTGTATGGGAAGAAAAGAGAAAATAAGTGTAAGCAGATCAGATAAGAAGAGGGTGACACCATAGAAGAATTTGGGATGGGTGAATCATTTCAGGAGGAAATGTCGGGCCCTAACCTGAATCCGTGTGCTTTAAATGTTTTGAACCATTTCAAGCTACATAAATGAAAACAGCTTAAATGGTTTGAAACAAAATTTGAACTGTGAACTGGAAATTAATTGGCTCGGATGCACCTTAGGGTGCCAACTTTTCACATCTAGAATGTGTCCAGTGTTTCCCAACTCACTCCCAAGTGATGTCATATGATTAGTAAAGAACACTGACAAGTTAAATGCAGGTAAAACTGGAAGCAGAACCTGCACAATAGCCCCTTTAAGTATGTTCTCTAGTATTCCTTTGTAGTGAAACATACATTTTTTTCAGATGTGACTAGAAGTTGTGAGAATAAAGTAGGTTTTTTATGGTGGGGGCAGGAAGCAGTAGTACCCGGAGTTTCCTTCAGTAGTACCCAGCTGCAAATGGAGTTCCCTTCATCACTGCAGTACGCAAAATGCTAAAGAATGTTTGTAACTTCTGTAAGCTATATGGTGAGATTGGGAACTTGTGAGAGATATTAATTTTTATGTTGATTGCACGTATGTGCACAAAACATATTGCGGCAGGTTTTCAGAAGTAGGTTGTGGAGGCGCAGCACTGTCGTGGCCAACGCCCCCACAGCCTGTAAAGGCTTGGCCTGCTTTCCCCAATGCCGTCGCATGCTGCTGCTGACACTAGTTCAGCCAACGCGCACAACTTTGAAAGTTTCAGCCACTGCAACTCAGGGGTCGCTTGTCATTGCAGCGCCAGCCATGCTGCAATGAGGAAGCGACCTGTCATTGCTGGTGGAATGCTTTATGTAATATTGTCTTAGAACATGGCGGCTTGTCACCGTGTTCACAAACAATATTAAGTAACCCCCAGTGCCGAAGGGGTGCCCAATCCCCCTCAGCAGCATGCGCCCTCCCACAACAGGTTTTGTTTGGGCCCCAATCTCCCTCAGGAGTCAGTGGCCCTGTCCTTTGATGTTGCCGATGGGGGAGCCCACTCCCCATTGACATTATGTCCCCCCCATTTCATGTGCCAATGGGGGAGCCCACTCCCCGTCAGCATAATCCCCCCCACAAACACCCAGAATATTTGTGCCGAGGGAGTGACCAATCCCCCTCGGCTCTTGCACTCCCCCTTTAGTGCCGACGGGGTGCCCAAACCCGTCAGTATGATGTGGCCTCCTTGTTGTGTGCCAATGGGGTGCCTAACTCATCGCTACAGCTGCCCCTCAAGAATGAGTCCGCTGGCACACTGGGAGCCCACCTCATTTTCTTTTTTTTTTACCGTGAAAAAGGAATCGTCCCTCGGTGGTCTCCCTGCCTCCCTTCCGCAACCCGCGCCCACCCACTGCACACCCTGCCTCCCCACGCCCCCCTCAACCCATACTTACCTCCAGTGTCTGGCGCAATGATCTTTGTTGGACCAGGAACATGTCTGCACTCTTCAAAGCCGACCGCGAACTGAGGAAATGCCAGTACACTGTATAATGCTATAAATAGGGGTTTTCCAACTTTGATGCATGTCTCAGTGATTTTTTTGGAATTTAGGCTCCAAATTTTCAACATGGGGTTTTGGGACCCCTCCTTATGAATTCTGGCACTGTTTATGCTATTCGGCCCCGAAGGTGATTTGCGGTCACCGCATGGAATCACCTTTTCGCTGATTAACAAAAACAGCAGTGCCACTTTTCATGAGGTGGGCTTCAAAAAGCCTATGTTGCAAATTTGTGAAAAATCCGTAATTACTATTACGAAGCTTGCACATGAGTTGCTAAGCAGGCTCAGAATCCGTGAATTTGCAATATTTTCATGCCAGTTTTTCAACATTGCCATTTTTTCACACCTCCTTGTGAACAGTATAGCTGTCATTGTTCACATCCGGGCCGAAATATGTTTTTGCACTTCTGGTGCAGAATAGCACAGTCGCTGTGGGAAATCAGAGCTCAGGACAGATTAACAAAATGACAGTGACACTGTTCATGAGCAGAGGTCCTAAAATGCCTATGTTGAAAATTTGTTGACGATACTCCATAAAATGACTGTTACGAGTGTGCGTTGCATAGTTTTTATGCACACTCGTGACTTTGCGAATTTATAATATTTTCACTCCAGATTTTCAACTTTGCCATTTTCCCACACCTACTTATGAACAGTACAGCTGTCATTTTTCCCATCCTGGCTGAAATGTGTTTTCGCACTTCCGGCGCAGAATAGCGCGGTCGCTGTGGGAAATCACTGTTTGGGACAGATTAAGAAAATGACAGTAATACTGTTCATGAGCAGAGGTCCTAAAATGCCTATGTTGAAAATTTGGTGATGATAGCCCATCAAATGACTGTGTTACAAGTGTGCGTTGAGCACTTTCCATGCACCCTTGTAACGTCACAGGTTTGTAATATTGTCACACCAGATTTTCAATGGTGGCATTTTTTCACACCTCCTTATAAGCAGTGCAGCTGACATTTTTCACATCCTGACCGAAATGTGTTTTCACAGTTCCAGCGCAGAACAACGCGGTCGCTGTGGGAAATCAGTGAGCAAAGGTCCTAAAATCCCTATGTTGAAAATTTGTTGACGAAACTCCACAACATGACTGTATAACAAGCATGCATTGAACTGTTTCCACGCACCCATGTAACTTAGCAAATTTGTAATATTGTCACGCCACATTTTCAACAGTGGCATTTTTTCACACCTCCTTATGAACAGTACAGCTGTCATTTTTCACATCCTGGCTAAAATATGTTTTTGCACTCCTGCCGGAGAATAGCACAGTCACTGTGGGAAATCAGTGTTTGGGACAGATTAAGATCGAGTGAGTGAGAGGGGAGAGTGACCGAGCTCAAGTGAGCTCTGTCAGGACTGCTGCAGATTTCTTTGTTGGCAGACAAAGGTGCCAATGCAGCCAGGAGCCCCGTACAAAAGCACAGCCTGCAGCGCCAAGAGATACAGAACAAGTGAGTGACAGAGCGGGAGTGAGCGAGCTCAACGGAGCTCTATCATGACTGCTGCAGATTTTTTTGTGGGCAGAAAAAGGCGGCAATGCAGGCAGGAGCCCAGTACAATAGGCCAGCCTGCAGCGCCGGCAAAAACGGAACGAGTGAGTGAGGGGGGGGGAGTGAGCGAGCTCAATGGAGCTGTGTCAGGACTCCTGCAGATTTCTTTGTGGCCAGAAAACGCCACCAATGCAGGCAGGAGCCCAGAACAAAAGGGCAGCCTGCAATGGCAGGAGACACAGAAAGAGCGAGTGAGGGAAGGGAGGTGAGTGAGCTCAACGGAGCTCTGTTGGGACTGCTGCAGATTTGTTTGTGGGCAGAAAAAGGCAGCAATGCACACAGGGGCCCAGTACAAAAGGGCAGTCTGCAGTGGCAGGAAAACCAGAATGAGTGAGTGAGAGAGAGGGGGACTGAACAAGATCAACGGAGCACTATAGTGACTGCTGTGGATATCTTTGTTGGCAGAAAAAGGCCGCAACACAGGCAGGAGCCCAGTACAAAAGGCCAGCCTGCAGCATCGGCAGAAACGGAACGAGTGAGTGAGGGGGGGGAGTGAGCAGGCTCAACAGACCTGTGTCAGGACTGCTGCAGGTTTCTTTGTGGGCAGAAAAAGCCACCAACAGAGGCAGGAGTCCAGTACAAAAGGGTAGCCGGCAACGCCAGGAGAAACATAATGAGCAAGTGAGAGAGGGGGAGTGAGCCACCTCAACAGAGCTCTGTCGGGAAAGCTGCAGATTTCTTAGTGGGCAGAAAATGGTGTCAATGCAGGCAGGAACCCAGTACAAAAGAGTAGCTTGCACCACTGGGAGAAACAGACTGAGTGAGGGGCAGGGAGAGAGCTCAACAGACCAACGCAATCAACATTCGGCATTGGCAAATGCTTGTTCCTCTTTGTCTTTGTAGGTATGTAGCCAGCAGCACCCCAAAGGGTGTTGGTTGCACAAATTCTCAGCCAGTTTTCTTTTCTTTTTTGTCACTTTCTCGCACATACTTATTTAATTGTAATTTCTTACCATGAAAGGCACACTGAACTGTGATGGCTCATATCCAGGTGCATCCTGGATCTATTTACTAAGAGAGGAAATGCTGATCATGACACGAGATAAACTTCATTAGTCTTCTTCCATGAGTGTCAGTGGCTCAGCAGGTAGCACACTCACTTCTGAGGCCGGGAGATCAGAGGGCTGTGGGTTCAGTTCCCACATCTGGCACTTGGGTTAATATCCCAGTACTGACACTGTAGTGCAGCATGAGAGGGGTGCTGCACTTCTGAAGTGTCGTCCTTCGGATGAGACATTAAACCGAGGTACCATCTGCCTGGATTGGTGGTAGTTCAGGTGGATGTTAAAGATCACATCATTCACTAAAAATACCACCGACAGCTTAATCTGGTTCAAGGTCAGTTGGAATTCATCTGTATCCCCCTTCCCTGGGTCGTGCCTGAAAATAGGCAAGATTTGTCTAGTGCACTTACCCGATCAACAAAAACTAAATAAATAAGATCTTTAACTTCTACATGGACAGTGATGGGCTGAAGGGGCCACCATTTAATGTCTCATCCAAAGTTTGGCACCTCCACAGTACAACTCCCCACCACCACCACCACCTGCCCCATACTACACTATAGTGTCATGTTAAATGATTTTAAACAAAATTTGAACTGCGACCAGGGTGGACCCAACCCTGGATGTATTCTTCACTAATTCAGAGGGAGTGAATGTTACAAGGGTTGGGGAGCCACTGGCTAACAGTGACCACAACTCTGTGTGGTTTGAGTTAGCCTTAGGGGTAGAACAATCGCAATCCAAGACTGAGGTTTTAAACTATAGTGGAGCCAGTTTTGGCAAACTGAGGGAAGTAGTTAGAAGCAGGCTGTTAAGGATACAAGAGCAGTTAGATGTGGAAGAAATATGGGGTCTGGTTAAGGTAGCTGTTTTAGAGGCTACCAGGATATGCATAAGAACACAGACCAAAAAGAACAAACATAAAAAACTAATATGGTTCAGTAGCCAGGTAAAGTCCACAATTAGAGCCAAAAGGGAGGCCTATAGGAATTATAAAAGAACTCAGAAAGACAACGCATGGGAAGCTTACGTTCAGAAGAATGGCTGGCAGAATGGGTTAAAGAGGGGAACAAACAATTTTTTCGATATATAGAAGAAAAAAGAAAGAAAAGGGAGGAAGAGTTAGGCTCAAAGACGGTGATAGAATAGTGGAGGAGGATAGTCAGAAGGCCACTGTTCTGAATAACTTTTCTGCTCAGTGTTCACCAAGGAACACATAGGCTCTGTACTGTACCAGACAGTGGTATCAAGGCTGCTGTCAAAGGTGTCCCACAAATGGAAACACTATCAATCTCCTGCAGTAGGGTTAGGGAGGCCCTGGATCAACTCAGAGGACAAGTCACCAGGGCCTGATGGAATACACCCGAGGGTGCTAAAGTAACTAACAAGTGAATTAGTAGATCCCTTAGCACATTTATTCAGCAGATCGCTGCAGACGGGGTTAGTGCCAGGGGCTGAAAAAAAGCTGATGTGGTGACTCTCCACAAGGAATGGAGTTGGGAGGAAGCACTGGTCAACTAACAAAGCCCTTGTTAGTTGGCTGGTGCCCATGTTTCATTTCCAAGTGGCCATCATATTACTAAAAACAGACTGAAAATTCACCGCCCATTCAGTATAATGGAGCATGCCCCTGCGCGCTCACTGGCACCTCATCATCACCTCTGTGAGCGCAGGGGCGCATCTTGGCTAGCTGAAGAAAACGGGAAGTCCGTGAGACCGTACTGATACAGTATTTTATGCAGGAAATTATCTTTTATCAAGAAGACATTTCTCAAAGATATAAAAGATATATACAATACAGGGATCCTCTGTCGGTAAGGCACCTAGTATATGGTGCAGGGGCTTCTGTTTTTGTCTTGGTGGATCTCTTTAAAAATAGCAGGCCCTTCCATACAGAAATGCCTGGCTCAGTTTCTGTACATAAACAAGTAAAGGGAAAATCATGAAACTTTTAACAGGGAATGAGGAAAAGTAAATTTTAATACCACTTTGGATGGCATCAAGGGGAGAGAGAGAGACAGAGATGGTTTTTAGACCAGAGAATGATAAGGAGGAAAAATTATGTGATTCAGAGAGAACCTGCAACAAGAAAAACCCCTTGCAACAAGGGCAGAAAGGGCTAGGTGGAGGCTTCCATTATTGTCCAACAAACTGCAGGGGATGTTAAGAGATTAAAAAAAAAACAGAGTGGATGACAGTAAGTTGAAAAATTATGATGACAAAGCAATGGAAGTAGGGCTAGGGTCTTACAGAAGGAATGCAGGGCCAAGACTACTCAGGCCAATACTCGTCTAGAAGATATGATTTTGCAGGGTATCAGGTGGAATAATAAATCATTTGTTGGTACATAGAGTAGGGACAGTCAGGGATATAATGGTGTCGCTGATCATTGGGGAGGGGAAGGAACCACTGGGGGAGGAAGGGATAGAAACACACTGAGTATTCTGTTTGTCAGTATTCAACCAGGAAGTTGGGGGGCACAGTGAGTTTGGAGGGAGATTAGGGTGAGGGGCAGGCCAAACAAGAAGTGGTGCTGATCACACTAGAATAAGTTGGTAGGTATCTGAAGAGGGTGAATCCAGGAAAATCCAAAAGGCCCAATGGGCTACACTCAAGGGTAATAGTGGAACTAAAAGGGTTCTGGCTGGGTCCCTCACTGATATCTCATTGAACTCCCCGAAGGAACTGTTGCCTTTGCTACCAGTCTAGAAATACTGTTCATCTTTGTATCTGTGCTTGTTTACTATGTATGTTGTGTGGACTCCATTTACATTGTATGTGCATTGTTTGTTATTGCACTGAACCACCTGGATCACACCTGGAAACAAGCTTCAGCTCAGTGTGCCTTTCCTGGTCACCAAAATTTTAAATAAATAAATAAATATCCTTCAGGACTTGTCACAGTCAGGAACACTGCCAGAGGACTGCAACAGTTAATGTTATCTGCATAGTCAAAAAGGGGCAAGGTCAGATCCAGGTAACTGCAGACCTGTGAGCCATACCTCGGTGTTTGGCAAAGTGAGTCCGTCATAAATCTTTTATTTATTTATTAAGTTCTCGGATTACAACCTTTGAGCTACCAGCTCATTTACAAAGGTTCCACATCAAGACACAGAAACAAAATAAAGCAATTTAAAGTCACAAAAGGATCACAGGCATGTACAGGTGCATAACAGGTCCTAGACAACAGTTGTAGATGGGGTACCAAAGGATGTACAGGTTTAGCAGCTACTGAGCAGAGATGGTGTGGAGTAGTATTGGGGGATGTAGGTGGTTAGTAGACCAGGATAGGTGGTCAGTAGGAGGGAGTGGAGGTGAGAGGTAGCCATTCCTCAGGCTCGAGAAACCTTGTCTGAAGACAGAAAGGGGGGTAGGCTAAGGTAGGAGCAAATGGGGAAGGGGTAAGAGTTTCTAGATAGTGTAGGAGAGGGGGAGGAGAAAAAAGGGGTGAGAGGGAAGAACAAAAAAGTGGAAGTAGCTTGTTGAATCATAAAGAAGAGCATAGTTGGGGTACTCAGGATGTGCTTCAGGAGGCAGTGGTCAGAGCTGGCAGAAACATTGCAATCGGCTGGACTGGTAAGTTTTAAGCACAGATTTGAAAGGGCCTATTTTGCTGATGGAGGCTATCTCAGTTGGGAGAGAGTTCAGCCAGAGTGGAGCTCTGTATTCAAAGGAACGCTGCCCTTGAGGTGCAATGGAAGGCACCTTGACAGAGGGTTTGTTATATGCCCTTGTAGTCCTGGCAGGTTTGACCTGCTGTAGGATGGAACTGGTGGCAGAGGGCAGCAGTCCCAGGACCGCTTTTTTTGGCAAGAAGGCAGACTTGGTAGCAGGCCCTGTCACTTAGTCTTAGCCAACCTGTTTGTGAATAGAGATTGTAGGTATGGGTGAGACTTGGAGCTCCTAGGGCTAGTCTGCAGGCTTTATTAAATGTGGTAGCAAGTCACTTGAGGGTGTTGTCTGGAGCGGTGCTATAGACTGCAAACCCATAGTCGATGGTTGAGAAGACTGAGCTGGTGATGGCGAGCCGAAGGGCTTGATTGGTGAGGCAGTTTCGGTGTTTGTACAGTAGAACTATCTTTCTGTTAGCTGATGTGGTAACGTGGTCAACATGAGAGAAGGAGAGACAGCTGTCTAATGTAAGCCCTAGGTACTTGAAGTTAGGGACCATTTCAATGGCTGCATTTTGATTAGTATGGATATTTATAGTGGATGACTTGTGGTGGCTATGGGTTGGGGCAAAGAGCATGGACTTGTTTTTTTTGTGGTCAACTAGTAGCTTGGCTTTGGTAAACCAGTCCTCAACTTTGCTAAAGTCCTGCTGCAGACATTGCCCTAGGGTGGTTGGCTCAGTGTGGCTGGAGTAGATAAACGCATCATCTGTGTAGAGGAGTATTTTATGTTGACATGCTTGCGGAAGGTTGTTTAGAAAAAGGCTAAAGAAGAGGGGTCCCAGTATGGAGCCTTGAGGGACCCCAGAGGGAACAAACAGGGGATCAGAGAGCATGTCACTTATTTTTACCCTTTATTCACGGTGTGTGAGGTAGCTCCAGAACCAACCCAGGGAATGGGCTGAGAGCCCTGTTGCATCCAGTTGGGCTAGGAGGAGGTCATGGTTAACTGTGTCAAAGGCCTTGGTGAGGTCAATGAAGGTTGCAACCACCAAGTGCCCTTGATCAAAGGCATTGTGAATGAATCACGTGAACTCCAACAGCGCAGTAGGAGTGCTGTGGAATTTACAGAAACCATGCTGCTGTTGGCATTGGAGCTGATATTTTTCAAGGTGGTCGACCAGTTGGTCGTAGACTATATACTCTAGAGCTTTAGACAGAGCGGGGAGTATCGATATTGGACAGTAGTTGGCATGGTCAGTCATGGTACCAGCTTTGTGGACAGGGGTTACAACTGTGGCTTTCCAGAGTTTTGGGAATCTCCCAGTTGTAAGGGATAGGTTAATAATTCTAGTTAGGGGGGTTAGCAGTTCTTCAAGTGCAAGGGTGATCAGTTTTAGATCAAGGCCCTCAGCACTGTGCCTAGATTTACCCAGGACTTTGGAAAGGTATTTTTTCACTTCAGCCTTGAAAATTACCTTTAGGTAGAGGTGGAGGGGCATGATTTACTGGTAGTGTTCTTTGAGGGTTTAGTGGGTTGTTGCCTACGGAGCTGTGAATGTTAGGGGGGAGTATGGCACTGAGGTCAGTGAAGGCTTTATTAAAGATGTCAGCGATAGTTTTGGGGTCTTGTATAGTAGACCCTTCATAGCACAGCAGGGCGGGTGTAGAGGCATCCCGCTTTCCATCGACCACATTAATGTTCTCCCAGAATCTACGGCCATCACCCCAGGAGGAGTTGAGCTCAGTTCTGCAGTGATTGGCTTTGGCCTGGCATATGGTCTGGGTGCATTTATTCTGTGTAGCCTTGTAGTTTTGCTTATCAGAGTCTGCAAGGGTGCTTTTGTATTTTTGACAGAGGATGTCCCTGGAGCTCATCAGGGCAAGTAGGTGGGGGCTGATCCAGGTTTTGTGGGTACCTCTAACTTTTCTTTTGGTTATGGGGGCATAGGTGTCACAGACAGTGTTGAAAATTTCTATGAATTTGGCTAGTGCTGTATCAACGTCACCCGCAGTTAGGATTGGGGCCCAGCACTGTTGTTTCGGGTGCTGTTTAAAGCACATGAATAAAAATGGGCTGCTCTCTAGCGCACAGCATGGTTTCACAAAAGAAAGACCCTGCAAAATCAAACTGATTGCTTTCTTTAAAGAGGTAACTGAACAGGTAAATAGAATGGTAGGTGGATGTAGTCTATCTGCATATCAGCAAGGCCTTTGTTATTGTACCACATGGAAAACACAAGAAGAAGAAACACCGTGTGGAGTCTACAAAGTACAGGAGGTGCGTAACAAATTGGTTGACAGGTAGAAGGCAGAAAGTGTGGGTGGATGGTCCCCATTCAGAGTGGAGGGATGTGCTGAGTGGAGTACCTAAGGGGTCTGTGTTGTCTCCATTGTTGTTTAACACACTCATTAATGGCTTGGAGGAGGATCAGCTGCATAATGCTGAATTTTGCTGGTGGCACCAACTTGGCAAGAAGCGTGGACACAGCGGAGGGAGGGAGGGGATGCACTTCATGAGGTCCTGCACACATTAGGGGTAGAGACTGAGAAATGAGGGCTTAGATTTAATGGAAGAGGAGAGGGTACTACACCTAGTTGTGCAGAATGTGGGTTGTACATAAACCCTGTGTGATGCAACAAAGGAGACCACAGCCAAGAAAAAGGATCTTGGGATAATTGTGGACATACTGTCAACCTAGTGTAACTGAAATGTGTGACACTGACACTCAGAATGTGGGAAAACGAGGCACACTAGCACTCAAAATGTGGGACACATCATCAAACTTCGAGATACCAGCTCTAAACACTGAGTTTTGTAAGTATTTTGACTAGTAAACATGCAAGGATATATGCTGGCATGTGCAAGCTACATGCACATTTTACACAAGTTTTCATGTATGAATTATATGCAAGGAATATGTAAGGACTGTGACATTTTCCTTGCCAATAGCATGCAGTGCAACCTTGAATTTATTCATGCAAGAAAACATTCTTGCACAGTGATGCAAAGAGCATACAGTGATTTTAACGTTAAGTATATTTTCTTATGTGATTCTTACAAATTATGCATGCTGAGTCATAAACCTTACATTTTTGTTTCAGTAAGGGGAGGGTCAATTGAGATGCATGATTGGAAAGGCAAGGCAATTTTTAGTTAAAAAGACACCTAATCCTAGAGGGCCTGAGCACCATACAAACAAACTAAACAAGTAAAACACAACCAAAACTCAAAATAAATATCAATTCCATAAATTATAAAATAAACTACATTTGCCTAAAAAAATTTAAAAGTATGGTGGCCGGGAACTGAGATCGAAACTTTGACATACTGATCTCTCTTAAAAAGCTAGGTCAGGGAAAGCCTGGGTGAACAGGAGGGCCTTGAGGTGGGTCTTGAATACCTCCAAAGATGGGGCCTCCCCTAACCCCGAGGGGTAGCGAATTCCACAGGATGGGGCCAGTGACACTAAAAGCCCTGTTGCCGGCTGTTTTTAACCTCATCCTGGGAATCGCCAGGAGGCCCCTACCGGAGGAGTGGAGGGGATGAACCAAGATGGCAGGTATAAGAAGGTCCATCAGTAACCAGGGCCCTGGCCATGTATGGCCTTATGGGTGAGAAGACCCACCTTAAATAGGATCCTTCACCTAACCGGCAGCCAGTGCAGCTCATGCATTACCAGGGTAATATGGCAATATTTAGGCTGCCCCGTAAGTAACCTCGCAGCTGCGTTCTGCACCAGCTGCAGTCTGTGGAGAGATCCTCCCAAGATCCCGAGGGAGAGCGCGTTACAGTAGTCAAGCCTTGATGTCACCAAGACATGTATCAAATTGGGCCATATGCTGAAGCCAGGCAGGCAGTGTGCTGCTGCAGTCATGAAAGCAGATATAATAGAAACATAGAATTTGTCAGCAGATAAGGACCACTTGGCCCACCTAGTCCACCTATTTTTCCCTACCTACTGTAGCACCGCAGACCCTACTTGATCTCTGCCCCCCCACCATTGCTTCACCACTAAGGTTCCCTTATGCCTATCCCATACATTCTTGAACCGTGTTACAGTTTTTGCCCCCACCACCTTCGCTGGGAGGCTGTTCCAGGTATCCACCACTCTTTCCGTGAAGAAGTACTTCATCACATCTCCCCTGAGGCTACCGCCCTCCAGTTTCATAGCATGATCTTTACTCCCTCCTCAGACTAAGCCCCTTATCTCACAGGCACTACATACATGCCCTCAACCTTTTATCTTAGTACTGGTTTAACTTGCTCCATTTCTATCTTGAGGGCTGTCTATCCTCAGACTCCCTATCCCCTATGAACTCAGGCACAGAAATGAAAGATTCTTCTCCCTGCCCCGACCTTCTTCCCCAGTGGGCAAAGCTGATTTGTCCTACCAGCTTCCCTACTTCTGGAACAAACTTACCTCTGCTATCAGAAACGCACCTTCTCACTCTAACTGCAAGCAACTGCTACATCTCCTTCCTCCACCCTTATGCTGCTGCCACAACTGAACTAAACCCACTACCTCTATTGACTTTACCTTCCTACAACCCTCCCTAGCACTTACTAATGATTCATTATGTAGAGCACTTACTATTGTATAGTTCACCTCTAGAGATTCATCACGTCATGTTTTTGCTCTCACTGCTGTATTATATTGATTGTTATTAGCTGCTATTGTTCTGTTAACTAATTCTCTGCATTTATTGTTTGTATTTCCACTGCTCCTGTCCCCCTGGTCGCACCTGGAATCGAGCTTCAGCTCGGAGTGCCTTTCCTAGTTAACCAAATGTTTAAATAAAAAATAAATGACCCCTTGTTCTTGTGCACCTTTTTTTCTGAAAAATGCTTCCCACTTGAACCCTATTTATATCCAAGAGGTATCTGAAAGTCTCTGTCATATCTCCCCTCTCCCTCCTTTCCTCTATGCTGGGATGTATTAGGCTGTGGGTAAAAAGCAGGTCCAAGGAGGTGATCCTCTCTTTGTACAAGGCCTTGGTTCAACCACCACCGGAGTACTTATCCAGTTTTGGGTTTTGAAGAGAGCGAGAGGGTCTAGCACAGGGCCACCATGCAGATTACTGGCTTAGAAGGCAAGAGCTGTGAGAAGAAATTGGACATACTCAAATGAATCAGCCTACAGAAGAAAGGAGCTGAGAGGGAACAGGATCACAGTTTTCTGAGAATAGGTGTAGACAAGGTGGAGTATACACAGATGTTTGAGCTGGTGATGGCAAAAAGAACTAAAGGGCATGCCCTCAAATGGGGGAAGGGGTTAGGGAAACTTCTGAAACCATTAAATCACACAGGGGGTTAATTTGTGGACTAGCCAAGGTGGTCTGAAATAACACCAGTTATGCTTTCAAAGCAGGACTAACCGGACTCATTAAGGATCATGGCATTTAGGATAACACAGCATGAGTAGGGTAACATTTCAGCTGTTAAAATTGGATGTGTGTCCCTACTCAGATTGACTGTGCACACTGCTGTGTCGCAGGTAGGGGAGGACAGGATGGACCCCAGGCCCCATTTGTCATCACTACACTGTTACTGTTTAAGACTTGTTAGGGACTGGGTGTATATATTCCCTTTTTTTTTGGGGGGGGGACTGATATCCTTCCTAATGAGCAGAGATATGGTAGTTTTGCATGATATCACTCATACATGGGCTGCAAAATAACCTACAGTTATAAATCCTTCATAAAGGTGTAACAAAGTGGACATTCATTTAAAATTGTCCTTGACTGCATGAGTCATTTTTACTATGTTGGCTTGCATGTGCACAAGCAACATCTTGTGGCAGTAGTGCATTTCAGAGGTGTGTCAGTGTTGTCGCCAAAGCAGGGAACGCTTTAGTGGCTGTGTCCCTCAGCCACCAATTAGCAAGCATGCTGCTGATACAGCAGTTTCAAAGAGAGCCACGGAGTTGAAAGAAATCTGCCGCTCCAATGAGGTGCAGTTTCCTCATTGGAGCATCAGATTACAACAGTCCGTTATGTGCCCTCCCTGGTGAAACATTCCAATAAATATGGTGGCTCCTGCTGTCCACCACACAATCCCAGAAAGCCCATTTTGGGGGTGCCCAATCCCCATATCGGCATGCCCTCCAGTTCAATTTGTTTGCCGATGGGGGTGCCCAATCCCTGTCAGCATTATGTCCCCCCCACTTTGTTTGCCGATGGGAGTGCCCAATCCCCATCAGCATCAGTTGCCCCTTGCCCCAAATCCATGTGGCACACTGGGAGCCCACCCCAGTGTGCCCAAAAGTACCTTTTTAAACCTGTAAATAAAGAAAATCTTCCCCCAACATCTTTTTTTTTGTCCCTGTAAAAAAGAAAATGGTCCCTCGTCATCCTGCCGCCCCCTTCCCCAACCCGCACCCACTGTCTGTGGACCCCACCTCCCTGCACCCCCCTCACCCCATACTTGCCTCTGGAGGCTCATGCCAGATCTTCGGTGGAGCGGGACACATCTGAACTCTTCAAAAGCCGACCGCAAACTGAAGAAAATCATGGTAAGCTTTATAATGGCATCAATGGGGGGGGGGGTTCAACTTAGGTGGATATGTCGGACTTTTTTTGAATTTTGCTCCAAACTTTCAACATGGGGTTCTTGGGACCCAGCCTCATGAATACGTGACTGTCATTTTGTTACTTGGTCCTGAAAAGTGAGTTTGTGGTCACTGCACAGAATCACCTTTTGCGGCCGATTAATGAAACAACAGTGCCACTGTTCATGAGGTGGGCTCCCAAAAAGCCTACATTGCAAATTTGGTGAAAAAATTCATAAGGAGAGGTCCCAAAAATCCCATGTTGCAAATTTGGTGAAAAAATTCCAAAAAATGATTGTGTTACGAGCATGCGTTGCGCAGTTTCATGCTCGCTCGTAACTTTTCACTACAGATTTTCAACATTGGCATTTTTTACACCTCTTTATGAACAATACAGCTGTCCTGTTTTTACATCCTGCCCAAAATGTGTTTTCTCACCTGTGGCGCACAATGGCACGATCGCTGTGGGAAATCAACTTTTGGGGCGTATTAACAAAATCAAAGTGCCACTGTTCGTGAAGGGAGGTCCGAAAATGCCTATTTCGAAAATTTGGTAAAAAAAAATCCAAAAAATGATTGCGCTACAGGTGTGCATTGTGCAGTTTCTACACATGCTCATGGCCTCCTCATGAACAGTACAGCTGTCATTTTTTCACATCCTGCCCAAAATGTGTTTTTGCACCTGTGGCGCCAAATGGTGCAGTCGCTGAGCAAAATCACCTTTCAGCTGATGAACTGATATTGCCACTGTTTATGAGGTGGGGTCACAAAAAGCCTGTGTTGAAAATTTGGGGTGAAAATACCAACAAATGCCTGGGGCATTAGGATTTCCAACCATAATGCCCCACCCTGTAGAGACTGACAGGCGTCGGGGGGGGATAACTTGGGATAGTCGGCTGTAATGCTCATGCCATTCCATCCCCACCCCCAACCTGCATCCAGTGACAGGCATCCAGGTGTGCCTTGGAGTCTTGGCCCCAAAGTTCACTCCATTCTTCTATACTGCACCCATCTCAGGGTATTTCCTTATGGAATGGGGTAAACATAAGGCCCAAAGACCCCAAGGCACACCATGACACCTGTGTCTGCAGGGTAGGGTGTGGTGAAATGGCATGAACGTTCTGGCCGACGACCCAAAGGCACACCCCTAAAGCCTGTCAGTCTCTGCAGTGTGGGGGTGGGGTTGGTGTCACTTCAATACTTCACTGCCATTCCTATTACACATCTCTAATTCCTGCACTACCAATTCCAATGCCAGCAAGCCAACATTCAGCATTGACAAATGCTTGTTATGTCTGATTCAACAAATTTTTAATATTCCATTTCTGTGCTGTTGTTTGTAAGGTTAGGCTGTAAAAACTGTAACAGCATGTTTTTGTACCCCTCTAGATCACATAAATATGTATTTCTTTATAAATTATTCAGGAGAAAAAGATATAATACAGTGATTTCATTTATAGATGTGTCCTGGAGGGGATTACGGAATGTTTTAATTACACAACTTCAAGTAAATGTTTTTTCTAAGTTCTGCTTCCTTTTTTACCTTCGTTTATTTTGGAAAGTATTTCCATGTGAAACCCAAAGAAGATACCAAAATTGCTTACATTTAGTGGCTTTTTACAATTCCCAAATGTGTACGAGCCCAGAGTGTTCCAGCATACGTTCTGTTCTACTGCTGACAGTATATTGGAATGGCTAACACTAAATGCAATACTGAAGGATCTGCACTTATAAAATTGCTTCCATTTTTTTCCTCTGGCTTTACCAGTTAAAGATTGCTTAAAACCTGATTATATGACATGGAGGCTAATAGTGAAGCAACTTTTTCCACTGACTGTAAAACAACTGTTTATTTTTATTACAGTACTGTAATCCCAGGGGGTAAAGATTTTGATTATGAAAGCATTTCCCACAACAAATAATGGAATCTTTTTTAAATGCAATTTCATTTAAATGCGGTTAATATAAACAGACCCGCTAATGCCAAGATTTTGATTAAAGAAACTCAACCAATCAACTATGTTTTGTAGGGATTGTCTCAGTGAAATTATTCAGAATTGTATTAACCAAAACATGTTTTTAAGTAAAAGGCCATTCCTATTCAATTAGCAAACCATAAGGCTATGTACTGTACATACTTGTTAAGAATATTTTTCTTTTTATCTTTTCAGAGTAGGAATAGCTTATTTCTGTCTTTGCTTTCCAAAACATCTTGAGAAATTTTGGATTTGCCTCTCTTTGGGTAATGGAATTTTTCAGTCACCACAATTTACTTTCATTGGCTCCAGTGTGATTTAAGATCTAGTCATTTACCTTCCATGTGACAGATGCTAACCAGTAACCAGTGATGATCTGCCTTTTATATTGGTCAATATATAGGCTCTGTTTTATTTTTTACCTATCTGAGGCCTTCAGTTTTGTAGACCACACTTTCCTGCTGCAAAAGCTAATACATTTGGGCATCCATTACTGTGAGCAGGGGCACCATTTGTGTTTTTTTTTTAGGGGGGGGGCAACCAAGGAGAGTTTGAAAATTTTTCAAACAATACACAAGAGTGAGTATATTCAGGTGAGGTTTCTTTAGTCACTGTGCCACCTTCCTTCCAAAAACATGTTATGTGTTGACACACAATCTTCTTTTCCATCTTCAATTTGTGGCACAATACATATTTTGTGTTCTCCACTTCTGTCCCCTCCAAATTTTTTTAGATCTCATTGCTTTTTCTAGTTGTGTAGTTCTTACCCAAGTTAAAATACCAGTAGTTTATTGCCAGATTAAAGCTGAAATATATGTAATTATAGCAGCACTCCACAGATCCCCCCCCCCTTTCTAGGCAGCATTTGGGAAGGGGATGCTGGATTCTGACTCAGACATCCTGGTTTCAACCAATTTTACAACTTGTTTACCCAGGTTAATGCAGCAAAAATGCTTTGTCTCACTTTCTGTAGCAGTCCTGTTTTCACTCATTTTTATGCCCTGTTTACACAGGATCCAGCCTAGCTGACATGTAACATTTCATTTTCCGCAGGATCCTGCTTTTATTTATTTTGCACTGTATTTACCCAGGATAGCCCAGTCAAAATATTATATCTCATCGTTAGTGTGTTCTGCTTTTACCCATTTTTACAATGTACTTTGTTTCTTTGTTGTTGACTGGGAAGGAGAGCTAGGCAAATCTGCCTATCTTCAGCCTTATGGGGGGGGGGGATACAGATGCAAACTCACATTTTGGACCAAGTTAAGCTGTTACCCAGGATTAGGCAACTAGATGCCAAATATTTGCAGGGTTCTGCTTTTACTCCTTTCTACACAGTATTTACCTAGAGTAGATCAGCTGAAATGCCATATATCCCTGTCTTTACCCATTTTTATACTGTAACTTCACAGGATAACCCAGTCAGCTGAGACATAATATATCATCTTCAGTTTCTTTCTGCTTTTACCCATGTTATACTGGGTTTGCGTCTGCTATGCCGCCTGCAGCTGGTCCAGATTGCTGCAGCATGTTTGATCTCTAGGTCGTCTCATCGAGAACTTATTTCACCTGTGCTAGGCAAACTGCATTGGTTCCCAGGTCAGTGGCAGATCAACGACAAGATATGTTTGTTGGTATACAAAGCACTGCACAGTTTGGGTCCCAGCTATCTAAATGAGCTCCCGACCCCTCACACCTCTACTGTATTTGCCCTCTCCTTTCCACCAGTGTTGACTTACTATCTGTGTCTTGGTTCAGGCTGTAACTGTCTGGAGATAAATCCTTTAGGGTGGCTGCACCTATTTTATGGAACTCTTTGCCCATATGTTTTAGATCTGCCAACATGGTTGGACCTTTGAAGGGCAAAACACTGGGAATTACACTGACCTAAACAGAAATGAAGTCCCTGAATCAAGAATCAAGAGTGTGCTTCATTAACCCCCCATTCTTGAGTGCAGTTATTGACAAACGAGCTAACAGCCTACTACCATTTTATATTACTAGTACACCACTGCCTGTTGTTTCTCCATTTATCTGGACTTTCTGCCCCTTTAAAAGGGACCTGAAATCATATCTTTTTAAATTAGCCTACTGGCTGGTCTGACCTTATAAACTGCTTAACAAACTGTGGCTAGCTGAACTGTGATTTAGCTATCATTTGGCTATGTACATATTTATTTATGACAAAGCAGTGAGTAGGGCTAGGGATCTGTTGGTGTGCATAGAGAGGGGTATCTTCAGCAACAGGAGGGAGGTGGTGTATCCACTCTACTGCTTACTGGTGAGTACTGTGTCATGTTTTGGAGGCCACACCTCAGAAAGGATATAGACAGGGTGGAGGCAGTCGAGAGGAAGGCAGCTAAAATGGTGCAGAAGTTACACAAAAAAAGCCCTATGAGGGATCTCAACATGTACACCTTGGAAGAGAAGTGAGTGAGAGGGGACATGATCAAGGCCTAGAAGTACCTCATGGGGTGAACAGGGTGCAGGAGGGGAGACTTTTTCAAAGGAGAAAGAGCACCAGGACTGGAGGTATGTGATGAATGTGGCAGTAAGTTTAAGATGGTTGTGGGGAAGTACTACTTCACAGAAAGGGTGGTAGACACCTAAAACAGACTGTCAACGGAAGTGATGGAGGTGAAAACAGTGAGGGGCTCCAAGCATGCATGGGATAGACAGAGGAGTATATTAGTAAATAGGCTGGGAGAAGGGAGGGTCATTGGAGACCAGTTTGGGTCTCTAGAGACAGATTAGGCAAGTAACATCTGAGCACACTGGGTGGCCCAAGTGGTCCTTTTCTGCAACAAATTCCATGTTTCTATCAAACAGTTTTATTTCTTTGATGTATTATTGCACTTGGCATGGCAAGGCATTTATTTACATAGTGCTCCATCCAAATGACTTGGCGTGCTTAACAAATCATCATACATAAAACAGAACTTTTTAACTATTATTGTTATTCTTTGGTAACCAGTTAATGCCCACTAGGCACAAGTGCCAGTTTTCAGGGTGACCTGGGAGCACTGGGGTAGTTAAGTAACTTGCACAGTCATACATGTAACCCCTAGGTGGCGCTATCCCAAGGGCTACTACCCCTGCCCATCGGGCTAGTGACAGGTTAAGGGGCCTAGGTTCTATGACAGGTGCCTCCACCCAGAGGTTAGGGTTAATAGTAATTAAAGTAGCTCGGGTACAGCCCTCTGGAACACTGCAACCCCCCTTGTTCCCACTAGTGGCCCACACAGTACACGGGAGTTACCTTCCCAATACCCCACATATGAACAATTTTCACACATATAGGTACCACTTACCCTCGAGACTGATTCTGCATGCACGTCTCTGAGGACCCCCTGTAAAACAAGGTCAAACAACATACACAGCAAAATGCAATACTGTTTCTATATGTACTGACACCACAGACAGTATATAGTATAACAACAACGAATCTGATTTATTTAGGGGACAGCAACACGGGAAGGGGCAATCAGGTTGATTAGTTTTTGCAAAGTTCAAATCACAGTACTGTGCACATATATAGGGTCCTAAAAAGTCACACTCTGGGTACCCAGGATGGTGGGGGGCTAGCCAGGATCGATGCAGCTGGTTGGGGCCCTTTGATGGAAAAAACACAAGCACACACAAATTATAAT
The DNA here is from genome assembly GCA_016271365.2 of Neoceratodus forsteri. Lineage (NCBI taxonomy): Eukaryota > Metazoa > Chordata > Ceratodontiformes > Ceratodontidae > Neoceratodus > Neoceratodus forsteri. Next base: position 887,396,001 of record CM028131.1, on the reverse strand, counting down.
CCGGAGCCCTGGGGCTCAGTTCGTGAAGAAATGAAACAGCAATAATCAGATGACACACTTGTAATTGATAACAGGCTGCAGGGAGAATACCCTTTGTACTCACAATACCCAAGCTGAGAACTGGATGGTGGATGTTCTTTTGGATTGCCAGAAACAACAGGGAATGGAGACAAGGTCCTTGCGACTGGACCCAACTGCAGTTGATAACAAATGGATTTAGTCCGACACAAGCTGGGGTTTGCTTCCAGCTTCAGCATACAGCTCACAGTACAGGGGACATGAAATAGCGATTCCCCACAAGCACTACGCACATTCATAGGTAAAAGGAAAGTACTATACCAGGCAGGATGCTCCTCGATCCCGATCACACTTACTGCAAAACACCCGGGAGCACACACAGCAGCTTCAGTTCCGGACAGACCGAGAGCGATTCAGCAATATCTCCAGTCTGCTACAAGGTGAGCTTGGTTTCCACACTTCTGGTGCTTCTTTCTCCTCACAACTCGGATTCAGTCCAAACTGGCACTTAAAACGGCTGCAGGCCGAAACTCAGGGCCTCACATGCGCTTCCCGCACAAAACTACACGCCGCAGCAGAAGCAAGGCTTCTTCTCTCTTCACTGTCACTACTGATCTGAGCTTTCCAGTAACAGAGCAGGGCATTTCCTTTGGCTCCACACCAGTTCTGTTGGTGGATTCAGCTGTCAATCACTGCAGGGCTCCCTCTGTTGGTGCAAAAAGGTGCCAAGGTCAAAACTACATTTCCCAGCGTCACTGCCCATTCAATCCCCTTGTGGCTGGCTCAAAATTGAGAGTCCAAGTTCTGATTCGTCCACAGGCTCCATTTTAAGGTCTCCCTATCATCCTGATTGGTCCAAGTCAGCAGTTCAGGACCAAAATGAAAGAGCTACACTGAAACAGTTTGTGCTGAAATAAAGACAGGTTAAACAAACTACATTTTCTCAGTCACTCTATATGATTTCTGGCAAACATATTTTTCAACAAGGCTCCCTCTGCACATGTAGCGACGGCAGAAACGGACCGAATTGACAGCAGCCCGGGCTGGATTCGGGCATTAGAACACACAGTCCCCCCTTTTCAATTAATTATGGCTACAAGCAGGCAGCTCTTAAAGAGATAGTACCAGAGGCTCTAAAAGCACTCACACTTAAGTGGCTTAAACGCCGACCACCTCCAGACTTGGAGCATTCAGGCAAGCTCCTGGAAGACTTTTGGGAACCCCCATTTGCAGGGGGGTTACATACAGTATGCAAGTGGAGGTTGTGGGAATCAAACCCAGGTCTGCTAGATGTACTAAGCTCATTCACAGCTCATTATTTTAACCTCTAGGCTATACTTTTCTTATCATCCACCTTGTTCCTGCCAACTCTTTTCCTGAGCCCTTCCTTACCTCTCCAGTCCCACCTGTCAGCATTGGCTTCAGCATCCCACTGTCTGGGTTTCATGAACTTTCGAATTTACCATGGATGCAGTGTTGCTTTTGATTTTGTATACTATTTATTTGGCGAACAGCTGCAGTGTTTAGCATTACTGTCTGTACTGTGCTGCACTTATCTAATGCACTTTATGTCATTGTTCTTATAATTTCATTAATCAGATTTTTTTGTATTTCTTGTAACTGTACTCTTCCCTCCCTTTTCCACCAGGTCACACCTGGAGAACGGCCTTGACTCCATGTGCCTCTCCTGGTCACCAATTTTCAAATAAATAAATACTGCCAGCCTAGTGTCATTACAATATACTGTATATGAAAACAGTACATTACGTGCAATTATTATAGTAGAAGAGGAACAGGTGCCAGCTTACAACTCTAAGTTATAGGTTTGGGTAAATAAATACTTTTTAGCCCTCTTTCAAACCCTTCCACCGATGGGGTATTCCTCAACAGAACGAGGTCAAAGTTCCACATTGGAGCAGCTACAGTGAAAGCCCTCTCCCCAGAGAGCTTCAAGTGTGACCTAGTAATGACAGGAAGCCTTCCCCAGGTGGAGTAAAGTGGGCGCACAGGAGCATACCACAAGGTACTTGTACGTACCCTAGTTTCTGTGTATTGTAAGGTGTCCTGAGCCTCAGGAAAAGAGCACCTAAGAAATAAAATTGCTTTCCGTTATCTTACTAAGGACAGCTCAGATAAGATGCAACATCTTGTTTTCAGTATGGTCCTGGTTCCTCCATTTTTATGTTGATTGAGCACATGCGCAAGAAACATATTGCGGCAGCTTTCTCCAGAAGCAGGTTGTGGAGGCATGGCACTGTTGTGGCCAATGCCCTCACAGCCTTTAAAGGCTTGGCCTGCTTCCCCGAATGCCGTGGCACACTGCTGATGACACAAGTTCAGCCAGTGTGCCACCAACTTGTAAAAATGTGGCCGCTGCAATCAGGGGCCACCTCGTCATTGCAGCGTCAGCCATTCACTGCAATGAGGGTGCGACCCGTCATTGCAGGGCGGGATCTTGAAACACTGATATTGTTTGTGAACATGGCGGTGGCTTGTCGCCGGGTTCACAAACAATATTACCCCCTGCTGAGGGGGTGGCCAATCCCCCTCGGCAGCATGTGCCCCTCGACCATGTTTATTTGCCACCAGGGGCCCCAATCTCCGTCAGCTTCAGTGCCGCAAGATTTATGTTCCTGACGGGGGAGCCCACTCCCCATCGGCATTATGTAACCCCCGCTTTTGTTGTCTGTCGACGGGTGCCCAATCCCCATTGGCATAATATAATACCCCTTTTGTTGTGTGCTGATGGGGTGCCCAATCCCCTTTGGCTACAGCTCCCCAAAGAAAGTCTCTGTTGGCACGCTGGGGCCCACCCCAGTGTGCCATATGCCCCATAAAATAAAAACAGTCCCTGATGTCTCTTTTTTTTTAACCTGTTAAACAGGAACGGTCCCTCATGTCTCCCTGCCCCCCCGCCACAACTCATGCCCACCCACTGGCACCCTGCCTCCTCACACCCCCCCAAAACTGTTCTCTGTATTGTTACTGCTTCCCTGTATTATGTAAATGAACTCTGTATTGTTACTGTACCTCCCGGGTCGTGCCTGAAATAGTCACCTGTTTGGCTAGCGCACCTACCCGGTAAACAAAAACTAAATAAATAAAAAATTCCCCCCCACGATACACACACACACACACACACACAAAATGCAAGCAGGGGAAGGGCCAAGGCAACACAACCAATCAGAGATAACCAGCATCAGGTAACAGAAGTAACATACAACTCTCTAAGCGTACTATAAGACACATCCATCATCATGATCCACCAACTGTATGAGTTCTGCTGCCATCAGAGTGCCTTGGGGGTACACACGCATGCTGGGCAACCATGGGTGATGGCCCACAGTAAGCATGTTTGTGTTACAAACATGAATAACAAGATTTAAGCAGATGCCTATATTTCAATAGTTAACAAATGGTGAAACACACAGTATGTTATCTACAGATAGCTATATTGGAAATAAGAGTTTGGATAACCCTACCAATAGTTATTGGATGTTTGCATTTTTTTTCTGATAGAGTGAGTCAGTCCTAATAACAAATGGTAGTAATAATAAATATAATGTAATAATATAGGTATAGACATATGTATTCTTTGCAAAAAATTAAATTAATGCATCAATTAGGGTTGAGGATAAAGTGACAAATGTAGTGAAATATGATGTTAGGGCTTCCAGCCTTAAAACTCCTGCCCCACCCCTGAAGCGAATGAGGGGTAGAATCTTCCTTGGGGTTGCCAACCCTAATGCTCACTGTCACACTCACCCCATTGTAGTAACAGAAAAGCTAAGATGTGATGGAGACAGGTGTGTATGTTTCAAGAGTGCGTACAATGGGGTGAGCATTAGAGTTGACAACCCCAAGGAAGACTCCACCCCTCATTCACTTCAAGGGCAGGTGTTTTAGGGTTGGAAACCCTAACGTCATATTTCCCTATGTTTGTTGCTTTATCCTCAACCCTAACTGATGCATTAACATAGTTTTTTGTAAATAATGTCATTACTTTTTAAGACAGTGCAATTGTAGCCTGGGCCCTGCACTCCCATCCCTCCATAGTCACATACACTGTGTGTATGTAGCTGTGGAAGGGCTCTGCACATGTACTTATAGGACAACAGTGACCAAATTGTCAGCATAGCCATCTTATTGCCCCACCTCATGTACCTGGTGCAGAAAATCTTCAAATCCCCAACAAAACGTAATTCTGTACAACTGCAAAGCCATTCTGCGCCACCAGTGAAAAAACACATTTTGGCCAGGATTTGAAAAATGACAGCTATGACATCCTTGAGGTGGGGTATTAAGAAGGCTATGTTGAAAATTTGAGTCAAAATATTCAAAATTGCCAAAGTTACAAGCGTGTGTAGTAAAATTACAACAAATGGGCGTAACGTTTGCCATTTTTACAGATTTTGACCCCAAATTTTCAACGTAGACTTCTTATGACCCCAAGCCATGAACAAGGGCAAGAAAATGTTTCAAATCCCACCTGAAAGGTGAATTTGTCAAGTGACCATGAAATCACATTTCGGGCTAGAGCTGTGTAATGTCACTGATTATTCTTCATGAGGTGGGGTCCCCAAAAGGCCATGTTGAACATTCTTTTTTTATTTATTAATTCCTATGATTACAAATACCTTTGAACCAGAGGTTCATTTACAAAGGTTCTGTGTCAACAGAGGGTGTAAAAAAATACAGTTAAGAATACAATACAAAATATAGGAATTAGCATAGAAGTACAATATCAGCAACAATTTATGAGGTGCAATTAAAACGTACAGGTAAATACATAGTAGACACTTAGCAAATACAGATAAAACAAGTACTTGTCAATGCCGAATGTTGGCTTGCTGGCATTGGCTTTAGTAGTGCAAAAGTTAGAAATGCAAAATAGGAATGTTTGTGAAGTATTGAAGTAACATCAACACCAGCCCCCCCCCCTGCAGAGACTGAAAGGCGTTGGGAGTGTGGCTTTGGGTCAGCAATAACGCTGATGCCATTCCACCTCACCCCACCCTGCAGAGAGCGACAGGTGTTGGGGTGTGCACTGGGGTCTTCAGCCTTTATGTTCACCCCATTCCATAAGGAAATAAGCTGAGATGGGTGCAATATAGGAGAATGGGGTGAATGTTAGGGTGACAGAACACAAGGCACACTTCAGTGCCCATCAGTGGCTGTAGGGTGTGGGGGTGGGGGTAGAATTCTGCGAACATTATGGCCGACGAACCCAAGTTACGTCCCCGACGCCTGTCTGTCTCTACAGGGTGGGTGTATGATTGGAAACCTTAATGCCCCAGATTTTTGTTGGCATTTTCACCCAAATTTTCAACAGCGGCTTTTTGGGACCCCACCTCATGAACTGTGGCATTATCATTTTGTTACTCAATCCTGAAAGGTGATTTCGCACAGCAACTGCGCCATTGGGAGCCACAGGTTCGGAAACGCATTTTGGCAGAATGTGAAAAATGACAGCTATACTGTTCATGAGGAGGTGTAAAAAAATGGCAATGTTCAAAATCTGGAGAGAAAATATGAAAAATGTTCAAACTTATGAGCGTATGTAGATACTATGCAATGCACGCCCATAATGCGGTCATTTTTTGGATTTTTGTACCAAATTTTCAACTTGGGCATTTTGGTATCTCTCCTCATTAACAGTGGCACTGTGATTTTGTTACTCTGTCCCAAAAGTTGATTTCGGACAGCGACCGTGCTCATTGTGCGCCACAGGTGCGAAAACACATTTTGGGCAGGATGTGAAAAGTGACAGCTGTACTGTTCATAAGGAGCTGTACAAAAATGGCAATGTTGAAAATCTGGAGTGAAAATATTAAAAATTCTTGAAGTTACAAGCATGCATGTAAACTGCACAACGCACACTCGTAACATAGCCACTTTTGGAATTTGTTCAACAAATTTTCAACGTAGGCATTTTGGGACCTCTGCTCATGAACAGTGTCACTGTGATTTTCTTAATCTGTCCCGAACATTGATTTCCCACAGTGATTGCGCCATTGTGCACATCACATGTGCGAAAACACATTTCGGGCAGGATGTAAAAAATGACAGCCACACTGTTCATAAGGAGGTGTAAAAAAATGGCAATGTTGAAAATCTGGAGTGAAAATATTAAAAATTATCAAAGTTATGAGCGTCCGTGGAAACTGGGCAATGCACGCTCGTAACACAGTCATTTTTGGGATTTTTTTTCACAAAATTTTTAACATAGGCTTTTTGGGAGCCCACCTCATGAACAGTGGCACTGTTGTTTCATTAATCTTTCGTGAAAGGTGATTCCGCGCAATGACCATGAAATCACCTTTCGGGATTAAATAATGGAATGACAGTGACTGATTTCATGAGGTGGGTTCCCAAGAACCCCATGTTGAAAATATGAAGCAAAAGTCAAAAAAATGGACAAGATATCTACTTAAGTTAAAGGAAAACTACACCCAAAACTTGAAAAAATATATGTTGTGCAGATTGTTTTAATTTGTATGTGAAGTTCTAGTGTTTCCTTCCCTCTGACTGGTATTAGGAGTTTTTCCTAAATTAGCCTGCTAGCTTTAGGGTAATTTTACGACCCCTGGAGATCACCATATCAAATAGTTTTATTGCATTTCTTTGTCCTACAGTGCACCTTGTTTCATGTAACGGTGATGTAGCAGAGCCCATAAATCCAACAGAAAGCATTGCATTACAATCAGTTCACAACAACAGAGATGGCTATATTTTAAAATATGTAGAATTCAGATGGTGACCACCCTCATCCTAAAGGTTTTACTGTCCTGAAAAACTTTGCTGCTGGTGATTTTTGTGTAGCTTGTAAAGCTTCCAAGATATTTAGTTTGTTTGGCATGCGTGTGCTGAATGTTGGGTCTCTCTTACATCACAGTCACATGAGACAAAATGTACTGTGGGAACCAGAAATACAATTACACTATCAGGTATGGAGATCCCCAGGGGTCGTAAAACTAGCATAAAGCTAGCAGGCTAATTTGGGAAAAACTCCTAATACCAGTCAGAGGGAAGGAAACACTAGAACTTCACATACAAATTAAAACACTCTGCACAACATGTATTTTTCAGGTTTTAGGTGTAGTTTTCCTTTAAGGCTACCAACTCTCTGAAGCCTAAAACTGGGACATGTAATTTGGAAACAAATAAATATTTGCGCATACAGTATATGTGTCTTTAGACACAGACAGTGGCTTACCGTAAACATGAAGATTTATTTTCTTTTCTATCCAGCGTCAACAGGTTCACTTCTTTTGCTGTAAGTAACATGTAACTATGCTATCCAATACCAACAGGAAAACAGCCGCTGGCAAACACAGATCACAATGATTTAAATTATTTTCTAACTGTGCCAGAACACAAACAGGAAAAAGTCCATTGGTAAACATGAAGGATTCAGTTCCTTTGTAACTGCGCTCCAACACCAACAGGAAAAATCCATCCAAAACGAAGGAGTAGGTCAAATGATAAACACATGGATTGTACTGTCCTGTCATGACAGGCTGAGCAAAATGCAAACATATTTACAGATTGAAACAGGGCAATAAACATGTCATTTTGTCTGAGATATAGATGGTGTGGGTTCCTCGCATCCAGTTTACTAGCTGAAGAAGTTTCTTTGAAAGGATATTTTTTCAGAGGCATGCGTTTTATGTAGGATAGTCTTGTTGTAACATAGAAACATAGAAGTTGACGGCAGATAAGGACCGCAAGGCCCATCCAGTCTGCCCATTACTTTTTCTACCTTATAAATGTGCCATTGGCCTTTGCTCTGTCAGTGGCCTATCTATTCATACTCATTTGTATTGCTCCCTTATGCCTATCCCATGCCTGTTTGAAGCCCTGCACTGTATTCATAGCCACCACTTCTTGAGGTAGGCCATTCCATGCATCCACCACCCTTTCTGTGAAAAAGAATTTCCTCACATTCCCCCTTAATCGGCCCCCCTCTAATCTCATGCTGTGTCCTCTTGTCCTGTTATTTTACTTATATTTAAACATGTTAGACTCTTTCACCTTGTTAATGCCCTTAAGGTGTTTGAATGCCTCGATCATATCACCTCTCTCCCTCCTTTGCTCAAGGGTATACATATTGAGCTCTGTTAATCTGTCTTCTGATGCAGTCCCTGCACCATTTTGGTTGCCCTTCTCTGGACTGCCTCAATTTGGTTAATGTCCTTGGGAAGGTGTGGCCTCCAATACTGCACGCAGTACTCCAGATGGGGCCTAACCAGTGTCTTGTAAAGAGGGATTATTACCTCCCTCTTACAACTTGTGATACCCCTACTAATACACCCTAACACCCCCCTAGCCTTACCTACTGCTTTAGAGGTCTGCTTGGATGATTTCAGGTCATCAGTGATGATGATGCCCAAGTCTCTTTCTTCCTTTGTGACTGCTAGCAACTCCCCTCCCAGCCTATAGGTGGCTTCAGGGTTTCTTTTCCCTATGTGCATGATCTTGCACTTTTTTGCATTAAATCCCAGTTGCCACTCTTCTGACCATTTGCTAGTTTAGCCAGATCTCATCTCATTCTGCCCACCCCATCTGGATCATCTACTCTGTTGCAGATCTTGGTGTCATCTGCAAACAGACAAGCCTTACCCTCTAGTCCATCTGCAAGGTCACTAATGAAGATGTTGAAGAGGACTGGCCCCAGGACTGATCCCTGAGGTACTCCACTTGTGACTTGCATCTCTTCTGACTGTATACCATTTACCACCACTCTCTGTTTTCTGCCCGTCAACCAGTTTGCCACCCAGTTGACCAACTTCTGACCCACCCCAAGCCTACCCAGCTTATTTATCAATCTTCTATGTGGAACAGTATCAAAAGCTTTGCTGAAGTCAAGGTAGGCGACATCAACTGCTCCCCCTTGGTCCACCACTCTGGTTACCCAGTCAAAGAAATCTATGAGATTAGTTTGACAGGACCTTCCTTTTGTAAACCCATGCTGTCTTGGATCCTGTGCCCCTATGGATTCCAGGTGTTGCACTATCCTTTCCTTAAGGAGTGCCTCCATAATCTTGTCCACTACTGAGGTAAGACTGACTGGTCTGTAGTTCCCTGCCTCCTCCCTGCTACCACTCTTGTGGAGCAGGATCACATGAGCCCTTCTCCAGTCTTCTGGGACCTCTCCTGTGCTCAGAGACTCACTAGTGAAGTAGTTTGTCATAGAATTCGGAACAGGAGTCTTTGAAATTCACTTTAAGCATCAACATTGCTTTAAGTGTCAACACTTTGAGATTTGTCTTGTCCTCTGTCCACAACTTGTTGTCAAGAGAGAACACCCTCTCTACCGGAGCATTGGTTCCAGGTAGACATAATGCAAACTCAACTACAGGTAAAATGTTTTTATATGAGATTTCTTTTGTTCTGAAGTGCTCGAAGATCTCCAACTATCTTGACGACGGCTCAGTGTTGCTGCTGTTCCACGCAAAGACTTTAGTGTTGTTAGCTTAGGACTTCACACATGACACTTCATCAAATAAAGCACCATCTTCAAGAGGCAGGATTGTTTGTGAAGTGACAAGAGGGATGTAGTCCTCCACAGATGTTCAGTCTGGAGTGTGCTTCAAGAGGACCCAGGAGAAAATTCCATACTGCTTCAGTGAGTCCTATTTCTCCAAATACCTCACACAGGTGTCGTAAAAAACAACCACATTGTTGAGAGAAATTCTGTGGTGTCCACAACGCCTTCGTCAGATAACTTCCTCAACATTCCCTTTGCCTTTAGCCCAATGAAGCACTCTTATCTTCGTTCTTTCAGTTTCTTTTTCGGAGTTAGCAGTTCTTCAGCTGCCTTGATAACTGTGTAGTTTTGTTGTTCTAATCTCTTGGTAACCGAATTGAACGGTGTCAGCTGACCATGCAGAAACCACAGATTAAGTTCAGAAACTGGCTCCTCAAAGAACTTCTGCAGGGTTGTCGGACACTTTTCTTGTGACATGAAGTAGGACATCAACCCCTCATAAATTTGCAGGATGCGTTCAACAGCCGGAAGCAATGATAACCAATGACTGTTGCTATGTCCCAGGGCATCTTTATAGCAAACTTCTACAACGTTACAAAACTCCTTTAATTCTTGCAATCAGACAGTATATATGTAAAAATACTTGTATATTTTCACCACCATGCATTCCACATCAATGGGCAACATGTCAGCAGCAGTTTGCATGGCATTGTGCACTATATGAGCAGTGCAACCAATGCCATGAATCTCTCGTCCTGTGATCACTTTTATCTTGTACCAAACATTGCCTTTTCCACCTCGAGTGGCCCCTCCAAAGTTTGTGTTGGTGTTATCCGCACAGAAGACTATGCACTTCTTCTCAATATTTTCCTTTCTTAGTGATGTGATGAGGAAATCCACAAGTGTTTCTGCTGTTTCCTCTGGCAGACCCTTGAACTCCAGTAACTTAGTTTGAATGCCACTAACAGGACTGAAGTATCGCACCAAAACTGGAACCATCTTGATGTGTTTGTGGTTAGATGTGTCCATGGCAGCACTCAGGAATGTTGCCTCTGTCAACTCAGCTCTGGTTTCTTCCTCAGAAAAAGGAGCCAGTACACCAGTCACAATTGTTTCTGTTTTAGTACGGGTGGAACTAAACTTAAGTTCAAACATCTTCTTCACCAACTTTGTGGTGCAATCCATCGATTTGAAGCTTTGTGAACGGACAACACAATGGGAGGCCCAAGTGCCCTCCTTTGCTGCTAGGACAAGGTCACTGTCACTGGCATGTTCGGTTTTAAAAAACCTGGTTAATGAAAAGCTGGAACTGTGTGCTATGACAGCCTTTTGATGCTTAGATGTTTTAAGATGACAAGTTATGTCCATTTTCCCTCCGTGACTGATGGAGAACTGTGAGCTGCGCTGCTTGCAGAATGCTTCTGTCTTCGACATTTTCTGAAGAAATGGATATTCTTTTTGCAAGTCTTCTTTGAAAGTAGTCTTCCTTTTCCTCATTTGTTTTCTTTCTTTCTCTCTCACTCTCTCTCTCTTGTTTCAAGTCAGATCTGACTTGCACTCTCTCTTAACAATGGTCTCTTCAGTTCGTCTTCTTCCTTCTTTCTAGACTCTCTCTTCTTACACCTCAGGCTGCAGATGCTGGTGACGTCAGTTCTCCTTATTCTATTGTACTACACCCAGAAGTGACCCACTTTTCTATTCTCTAGTCAGAAGAATCTTTCTAAATTCTAGCCAGTCACTGCCTTAGTCTCTCTGAAATTATTTTCAATACAGTAACAATTGGCAAGCTGCAAGCAAGTCTTCCTCTTCTAATCTCCCTCCTCCTCTCCAGAATCCAGATTACTGTGACCTTGGGCTGCAGACTAAAGCCCAGTGTCTCCCTCTCTCTCTCTTCCTTCCCTGTTTGTCATGTACTGTACAACTGTTCTTGAGAACCTTGCTTATTCTACTGCACTTGACTTCTAAAATGTCCTCCTCAACCTCAGTAAAATGAAAATCACACTGACTGACCTGACCTTTCACCTTGCCTTTAGCTGTTTTGTTTAGCAGCAAGCCAAGCCCAGGCAAACAAGCAGGCCAGAGAAGACTAAGAGTCACCACGCTGACGACTTTACTGCACTCACTCACCAGTGTGAGCTACTAAGAATGTGGGAGAACAGCTGCAGCAGGCGGCAGGAAGTTACTAAGCTCAGTCAGCAGGGGTCAAGTCAAGCGGGTGGGATTGAGGGGAGACAGAGCAGTCAATGCCACAAAAATGAATGGGAGCAGATTTGTGTGCATCCTCTCCGACCTCTCGTCACTAGTCATTGAGCTCAAACAGACAGATAGACAGATGAGAGACTTCAAGATTGAAATTTATTTTTCCTGGACCTTCCAGCAACCTAGCTACCAACCAAACCCAACACAAACAAAACAAGTGCAGAATCGCAATGACTGTATTGCCTTGGATGGTTGGATGGATGGTGAGTCGAGTGACCTGACCCCCCGCCCAGGCCCTTCTCACAACAAGTCGCACAAGCTAAGCAAGCAAAAAATAAAATAAATCCAGAGTCTGCATTTTATTATTTCATCAGAAAAAACAATCGGTCAGTGACTGTGTATGTGAATTGAATCTTTTTGATCAAGACACTCACCTCCGAGACCGAGTCCAACCTTCACTCAACTCACACTCCAGGCAGCAGCACAGTAGCTGCAGATGCAGCTGATGTCCCCTTCTCCAGTCTGGCAGCCTCCTCCTCCAGCTCTTCTCAGTGTTCCCGACCCTGACCCTGGTGACATCCTATCCGACCCAGGCCAGTAAGTACTAGTGGCAGGCAGATCAATGCAGCAGCACAGAGACCCCTGCCTTCTGTCACTCTCTCTGCCCCACCACTCCACTCAAAATCAGGGCGGACTGCGCAGCTGAGCTGACTGAAACTACCATCAGAAGTCCAGCAGGTGAAGTGATGAGCTGAGAGAGCAGCAAACACAGGCTGCATGCAGCAGGAGGACAGAAAGGAGGCTAGGAAGGAAGGAGGAGGAAGTAAATCAGGAAGGGCCGGGGGTCGGGGATGAACTTTGATTAGAACTGCCCCTGTGCTCAAGCAGTCCATTCAGTGACTGCTGCAGTGCCTGTGCTCCTGCTACTATTACCTGTGCTGCTGACTAGCTAGTCAAACACTGTGTCTCCATCCCCAAGCCACAGACTGACCTACTAGACAGACGCAGCAGCAGCAGGGGTGGAGACTAGACTAGAGACTTGCGCATTTGGCATTTAAAGGTCCAGGTGGTTCCAGTCAGCATAGTAGCTAGCAGCGCCAAGCACAGCACTGAGCTGAGCTAAGCAGCACAGACAGACATGTCAGCAGTGGCAGCACATGGCCCGAGTCACCCAACCCGACCCCGGGACAAAACTGGGACAAATTTTAAAAAATGGGACATTTCTGCAATTTTAACTAAACTGTGGGGACACCAGGACATGCAGCCTAAAAACGGGACTGTCCCAGGAAAACTGGGATGGTCGGTAGCTTTAACCTAAGTTAAAAAAAAAAAAAAAAACATTTATGCCAATATACAGCTTACTGGCATTTCTTCAGTTCACGGTCGGCTTCGAAGAGTGCAGACATATTTCCGCTCCACCAAAGATCATCACGCCGACCTCTGGAGGTAAGTATGGGGAGGGGTGCTCAGAGGATGGGTGCAGGTTGGGGGAGGGGGTGCCACAGACAACAAGGGGCTATTTTCTTATTTTGCAGGGGGAAAAAAAAAAACTTATGGGGAAGGTTTTGTTTTTACAGGTGACACTAAGACATTTGGGCACACTGAGGTGGGCTCCCAGTGTGCCACCTGTTTTTTGTGGGGGGGGACTGGAGTCGACAGGGATTGGGCACCCCATCGGCAAATAAAGTGTGTCTGTGTTGGGTGGGACCTGATGCTGAGAGGAATTGGGCACCCCTGTCGGCAGACAAATAAAACTGGGGGGGGGGCATTATGCTGACAGGGATTGGGCACCCCCATCAGCAAACAGACTGAACTGGGAGGGGGCATGCTGACAGGGGAATTGGGCACCCCCGAAGTCAGCTTTCTAGGGATTGTGAGAGGCAGATGGTGAGAGCCGCTGCCATGTTTATTTAAATGTTTCACCAGGAACGGCACGTAATGGAGGTGTGTCAGATCTGCCGTTGCAATGATGAGCCTGTCTCTCATTGAAGCAGCGGATTTCTTTCAAGTTGGTGGCACTCTCTGAAACTGCTGTATCTGCAGCATGCTCACTGGTTGGCAGCTGAGGGACACACCGGCTAAAGCATCCCCTGGAGTCACCACAGCAATGATACACCTTTGAAAGTGCTAGTACAGTGCTACTACCACAAAATGTTGCTTGCGCATATGCGCAAGCCAGCATAAAAAGGGAACCAGCCTAGCGGTGAGGAGGGAGAAGCTAAGGGTGGGGAATAAAGGAGATGGGAGTCAGACTACCAAGGATATGGCGTTGTCTTAAGTGCAATGATAGGATTAAGTGCAGGTGGCAGGGGTGGAGGGGAGAGATTAGAGATGGGGTAAGTTGGGGGAAGGAGCAGAAATAGGTACAAGGTGGGGATGAGCTGATAAGGGGAAGGAGAGAAGATGAGAGTGAATAGGAGGTGTAGGGGTAAGTGAGGGTAAGGCCATCAAGAAATGGTGGGTAATGAGTACCAATGCCTGTAGTCTGGGCAACAAGCTCCCTGAACTGGTGGCCTTGATGGAAGAGGGATGCCTGGATATCGTAGCAGTCACAGAAACATGGTACACAGAGAACCGTGACTGGGATGTTAACATACCAGGGAACACAACCTACAGGAGAGACAGGGAGGGGAGAAGAGGGGTCGGAGTAGCTCTCTATGTAAGGGAAGGGATAAAAGCAACTGAATAAAAGAGTAAACAGGGAGGAGAGGAGGCACTGTGGGTCACCTTAGAGACTGGAAATGGCACCACAATCCGCACAGGGGTTGTATACAGACCTCCATATCAGGGGGAGAGATGGACAAGGATATGATAGAAGGCATACTTAGGATGGTAGAGAAAGGGGAGATACTGTTGATGGGGGACCTTAATATGCCGGATGTCAACTGGAGCACCTTTGCTGCTGCCACATCCAAGAGCAGGGCCATTCACGATGCCCTTCAGGTGGCATGCCTCAGACAGCTAGTTTTGGAACCTACTCATGAGGGAGCAATCTTAGACCTCATACTCTCAAATGGGGACAGTGAGAGGATCTCAGATCTAGAAGTGGGTAGCCATTTGGGAGCAAGTGACCACCAAACAGTGTGGTTCACGATAAACTCAGCTACAGAGTCAAGCCATACAAAAGTAAGGGTTCTGGACTTCAGGAGGGCTGACTTTGGCAAGATGGGAGAGGTGCTTAGAAATGCACTAGCAAACAGGCTAGAAGAAGGGTGGAGCAACAATGGGGAAATATCAGAACTGCCATCACAGAGGAAACAAGCCTTTGTGTGAAGCAAATAAACAAATCAAAACGAAAGAAAAAGCCACTATGGTTCTCAAAAGAGGTGGTGGTGAAGGTTAGGGAGAAAAAGATAGTATTTAGGAAGTATAAGGAAACACAGAAGGAGCAGGACAGAGAACTGTACCAGTTAAGGCAGAAGGAAGCAGGGAGGGTAGTCAGAATAGCAAAGGCCCAAACTGAGGAAAAGATAGCCAACTCAGTTAAGAAGCGGGATAAAACCTTTTATAGGTATATCAGGGAGCGTAGAAAGACAAAGGGAGGGATAGTGAGGCTGAACAGAATAGACAGTAGGTGGGCAGAGAGGGACAGTGAAAAAGCAGGGATATTGAATGAATACTTCTGTTCAGTATTCATAAAAGAGGAGGTGGGGTAGGTGCTTAATCCAATTAACAGAAGCACTCTGGATAGAGGGGGTCGATCTCAGTCCTTTCACAGAAGAAAGGGTTCTGAAAGAACTCCTAAAACTAAAGGTGGACAAAGCAATGGGGCCAGATGGAATTCACCCCAGAATTCTAAAAGAATTAAGCAGAGAACTAGTGACACCATTGACTACCCTTTTTAACAAATCATAGGAGGATGGTGTGGTACCTGAGGACCGGAGGAAGGTGGATGTGATTCCCCTTCACAAAAGTGAGAGCAAGACAGAGGCAGAAAACTACAGACCTGTCAATTTGACCTCTGTGGTAGGGATAGTGATGGAATCACTTCTGAAGGAAAGACTTGTTGAGTACCTAGAGGCTAGTGGGACACAGGACCCAAGGCAGCATGCGTTCACAGCGGGACAGTCATGTCAGACGAATCTAATTGATTTCTTTGACTGGGTGACCAAAGTAGTAGACCAGGGAGGGGCTGTGGACATGGCCTCCTAGACTTCAGCAAGGCATTTGACACAGTCCCACACAAAAGATTAATAGTCAAATTAACCAGCCTGAGAGTGGGTTCCAGGGTGGTAGCCTGGGTAAAGCATTGGCTGGATAACAGGACACAGAAAGTAACTGTAAATGGAGTACACTCTGAAGAAAGGGGGTTACTAGTGGGGTACCGCAGGGTTCAGTACTGGGTCCAGTCCTTTATAATGTCTTTATAAGTGACATTGCAGAGGGACTGGAAGCAAAAGTATGCCTCTTTGCAGATAACACTAAGATCTGCAACAGGATTGATACGCAAGGAGGCGTGGAAAGGATGAGAAGGGACTTGGCAAGGTTGGACGAATGGTCAGAAGTATGGCAGCTTGGATTCAATGCAAAGAAGTACAAAATAATGCACATGGAAAACAAAAACCCAGGGTAAGATTACACAATGTGGGGGAGGTAGTAACAACAACAAAAATGGAAAGGGACCTGGGGGTAATCATATCAGATGACCTTAAGGTTGGCAAGCAATGTGAGAAGGTGGTAGGGAGGGTTGTGGGGCATACTGGGATGTATAGGGAGAGGCATCACCAGCAGAAAACAGGAAGTTGTTATCCCCCTGTACAGACAGTTGGTGAGACCCCATCTGGAGTACTTTGTCCAGTTCTGGAGACCCCATCTCCGCAAAGATATAGACAGGATGGAGGCAGTTCAAAGGAGGGCAACTAAAATGGTGCAGGGTCTGCAAGAGAAGCCATACGAGAAGAGACTAAAGGAGCTCAATATGTATACCCTTGAGGAAAGGAGGGAGAGGGGGGACATGATAGAAACTTTTAAGTACCTCAGTGGAATCAACAAAGTCCAAGAGGGTAGCATCTTTCAGAAAAAGAGATGTGCAAGAACAAGTGGACACAATTTGAAGATAGAGGGAGGATGGCTCAGGGGCAATGTGAGGGAGGTATTTTTCACAGAGAGGGTAGTGGATGTATGGAACAGCCTTCCTGAGGAGGTTGTGGGGTCTAAAACTGTGGGAGAATTCAAGAATGCATGGGACAGACATAAGGCAATTTTTGTGGGGGGTAGGAAGAAATAGGCTGTTGGTTAAATAGGATCTGCAGCTTAACCTCTAGGTAGGGAAATGGGCAGACTAGGTGGGCCAAGCGGTCCTTATCTGCAGTCAAAGTCTATGTTTCTATGATGACTGGAAGGGAGAAGGAGGTACGACGAGTAGGAGGGAGGAAGCAGAGAGACAGAGGGAGGGGTGAGTGAGATAGGAGATAGTGGGAAAAGGGGTGGTGAGGGAAATGAGGTGAGCATATTTGGGGGGCTATCGGGGAGGAGAGCCGGCAGGCCTAATGTGAGCAGCCACAATTGCTGAGATCAGCGATGTGTTGGTGGAGTTTACACTTGAATAGTCCAAGCTTGTCCTCGGCAGTAATTTCAAGGGGAAAGCTATTTAAAAGCGAGGGAGCTCTAGTATAGAAGGTACATTGAGCCTGGGTGGTATGGCAGAAAGAAATGATAAACTGAGCTTTAAGGGAATTACGCGTAAAACTTGCAATGGTAGTGGGTTTCATTAAGGCATGTGTTGAGGGGGAGTAAGGTTAAGGCAGATTTTCTTTGCCAAAATTCAGGACTGATAGGTAAGTCTACCATTTAGATTGAGCCAATTAGATTGCTTGTAAGGATCACAGGTATGCATACGCATCCCCGCACCAGTGACAAGTCTACAGCACTTGTTTAGGGCCATTCTGATTCATTTTAGGGTGGTGTCTACAGCAGCCCCATAGAAGACTAGTCCATAATCAATGACAGATAGGACAGAGCTAGTTATAGCTGCACGCATGGCTTCATTAGTCAGACAGTGTTGGTGGCAGTAGAGGACCCCTATTCTTGAGTTAATTGATTTATAGATGGTCGAGCATGTGAAGGACATCATGCTGTCGATGGTAATGCATAGGTATTTAAACTCCTGCACTTGCTCAAGTAGCTGATGTAGTTCATTGTACATAGTGAGGTTAACAGTTCTGAATTCGCTGTGTGAGCTGCAAAACATCATGGACTTTGTTTTTTTGTAATTCATTAAAAGTTTATGTTGAACAAGCCAGTACTCAACTAGGTTGAAGTTCGTCTGCAAGTCCTGGGCCAGTGGGATGGGGTCGGTATGGGTAGAAAAGAGGACTGTGTCATGGGCATAGAGTATCATATTATTATTGCATGCTGCAGGAAGATTATTGATGAAGGGAATGAATAGCAGAGGGCCAAGGATAGAACCCTGGGGGTCACTGGAGTGAACAGGGAGGCTACATGAGAGAGAGTCGGTGATTTTGACTCTTTGACTCCTAACCGAGAGGTAGGTTTCGAACCATTGGGTAACATCACTAGATAGGTCAATAGTAGAGAGAGAATGCAGCAAGAGCTGGTGTCAAACATTTGACGTCAAAATGTCAAAAAATTGCAGAGTCTTGCATAAAAGTTGAAACCCCTATTGAAATACATTGAACCACATTTACCATAGTTTCTCATATTGCAGTCGTCGGTTCCAGCAGCAAGACATGTCTTTGATCAGAGAGTGGATCTCGAACCTTTGGCCTGTTCAGGTGAGTGAAGGTGTGGGTGAGGGGTGTACTTGGGAGTGTGGTGTGGTGGGTGCTGAGTGGGAGATGGGGGTGGAGGGGTTGACCAGCAGTGGGCTTTTTTTTTTATTTTTTTGCAGGGTTAAAAAAAACATTGGGGTAGCAATCACAAAACAGGGAAGGGGGAGGAACCACTGGACTACCAGAGAATATAAATTTTACATGGGGACAGTGATCAGAGAATGGGGGGGGAGGGACCATTGGACTATCAGGGAATAAAAAATGTTACACAGGTATGGTGAAGGAGAAGGGGGACGAGGGGACCACAGGATTACTAGGGAATATAAATTTCACACAGGGATGAGGATCAGAGAATGGGGGAGGGGGGGACCACTGGACTACCAGGGAATAAAAATGTTACACGAGGATGGCTATTGGAGAACGGGGGAGGGGGAGGGACCACTAGACTATCAGAGAATGTATATTATTTTATTCAAGGGAAGGAAATCGGTGGGTAGGGGTGCCACTAGACACCAGGAAGCAATGACAGTTCGAACTGTCATGGACCTTTACTGTTCACAGTCTTTTCAGTTTGAACAGTAAAGTTCAAACTGCAAAGAACTGCAAATGGTTATTTTCTGATCGAATAGTCCTTACCTAAACAAGTGATGGGTGAAATTATTCTCACCACATTAACTGACATTTGCAGTGTTAATTTTAAAATGCTAAGAAAATAATACAACAAAATATGCAAAAGAGACCTGATTACAGGTCTTCATTAATTACCAGGCAGTACTTGTAAGAAAAACATTGTCAAAAGCTGGGAAAAAAAGATGACTGATTTTACAAACAGTATTTCTTTGAGCACAAACAGTGAATCCTTAACAATTAACAGTTCAAATTATTTTTATTTACCTGCCTGTCTGGTGGCTATCACAAAAATCGTTATAATTCAGATTCAAAAATGATAATATGTTGTTTCACCAAAGCATCCAAAGGCACACCCTTGGCACATACCACATCATCTCTGAAAATATCAGGTAAAAGTTTAATACCATCTGGACTGTAGATGACGGCAAAAAATCCCATGTTAACCTATGGGGGGAGAAAAGTGGTGTTTTTTTTCCATTTCTTTACCAATTTATATCTCAAAAACAGTACAAGATGCCGTCACAAAACTTTTCACATCTTGAGACTCTGGTGACATAACCGTGCATGCCAAATTTTTGGCTATTTCAACAAAGTACACCAAAGTTATTAGGGAGCAAAATTTGGGATTTAACATTGAAATACTGTACCAACCTCCCCAACCATACTGGCGGTATCATGCCAGTATAATATAAGGGAGGCAGTATAGCACAGTGGTTTAAGGCTCTGAGCTGCAAATCTGGAGACTTGAGTTTGAATCTCACAGCTCCCACTTGCATACTGTGTGAACCTGAGCAAGTCACTTAACTTCCCTGTGCTCCCAGGTCGCACATGTAAACAAGCTTGCAGCATAGTGTCTCTCTCCTGGTTAAACAATTGGAAAAACAAAATTTTATATATATATATGTATATATATATATAGTGAAGCCCCACCATGATGAAGCGCAGCACTGCAGAATTCTGCAGTACAGTTACTGCAGTAAACAGTGCAATTTCAATGGGACTTAATCCCTTTTGTCATGCAGTAAACCTGTGACATATATTAAATGCCAAAAAAAATACACTTGAGCCAAAGTAAAACCATATTTTAAGTGTTTTTACGTTTTTAAAAAAGTAGTCCCTGAAGATTTCAGTTTCTGCCACTGTTTGGTGCTATCTGCCAGGCTGCCAGGTTGTATCTGGTAAAGTGGGTATACCCCCACAGCGACACCAACACAGTGACCTACATCGCTGTCAGCAAAATCAACAGTTTGCCGACAGGTTGCTGTGTTGGTGTGCCTGACACAGGGGCACACTGTCTCCCAGTCCTGCACCCCCTTCCTGAATGAACTCTGACTCAGAATTGAAAATCTAAAGTCTGGGGGGGTGCAGGGGGCAGAGCCCCCCGCATGGGGGGTTCAGGAGAACAGACCGGGAGACAATCGGGATTTACGGCAACCACAACTTGCAGTTGACATAAATCCTATCGATGTGATGCCAGTCGATAAAAATGTTGTCAAACCAGCATCATAGAGCCTGGAAAGTGAACCAAACCCATTTCTGCAGGTTTGCATCTCAGAGCTCGCTGGCTCCCAGGAAACAGTTTAAGAGGAACATGCCTTTGTTCACCCATTTTTGTCTGTGGACTAAATGGCTAATCTGCTGTGGGCGTGTCTGAAATGTGGATAACCTACTGTGGGCATCACCAGAATGTGGATAACTACTGTGGGCAAGCCTAGAATGTGATTGTAGTACTTTGTGGGATAATAACTGGCAGTTTTCCTGTGTTATTGGTATAGATACCTGTTGTATAATGATGCTTATACTGCATGCTTCACTTGGTGAGAAGTAGAAATAGAGGGCAGTGCAACATTAATGGCACCAGTCGATGCTGCATACTTCACTCACAGTAAGGATGAGAAAAAGGGCAGCACAGCCAGCATTAGCGTGAAAGAGGGCATGCTGCTGTCTGCTGCTGCATGCTGCTGTGGCAGCAAGAGTGAGCAGGAATGTGCTGGTGGGGACATTTGTAGCGAGCATGATTGTTCTTTTGTTTTTGTTTGTTTAACTTGTTCTCTCCCGATGGCTATTTGGGTTGGGCTCAGCAATGGATAGTTCCGACGCCATATGGCAGTTTTGGGACCGAAGGAGTTAATTGTAACCGTAATCTCAGCTGAGCAAGCAGTGAAGTTGGCTGGGGGGGGCACGGGTGGAGTGAGCCTGTCACTTTGGGCAGGACCAGAACTGCGCGGGGAGCCAGCTGAACAAATCATGAAGCTGCCCTGGAGTATCTTGGTGTAAATTTTAGAGGCCTGCAAGAAACTGATAAAAGAAAAACAGTATGGTGAGAGATGTAATTTTGTGATATTTCAATCTAAATAGTATGTTGGTGAGCCGGCCCGGTGGCGCTGAGGGTTGGAGCGCTGGATGCTGCACCTCACGCCACGCCCCGGCGAGCCGGAGTTCTGAGACAGCCTCGATTACGGAGGCCGGAGGAGGGGGAGAGGACTGCAAGTGGCTGCCAGCTGGCAAGCCCTCCACCTCGGGGAGGGACAGACGGGACTCTCGGAGTTTGACTGCCACCCAGTGGAGGCTGAGTGGTAGTGCCACTTGTGAGAGCCTGGGGCGAAAGGCCATGGGGATGGTGGAAGGAGGTGTTGACTGAAGCTGCGGTGCTCATGTGGGCCTCCACCCGCACATAGTCACTGCTTCCGGGGCTCCGGGGTTAGGAAGGGAGAAAACCAAGAGGAAAAATATGGGGGTCCCTGCTTGAGGAAGCCTCTGGGCCAGTTCGGGAGCTCCACCGGGACCTGCATAGCGCAGACAAGTTCCCGAACGACCCCGAGTCTGGTAGGGTGGCCGAGACATGCAGAGACCTGCCGAGGAGGATAAATAAAGTATAAAAAAAATAGTATGTTGGTGGTGATCGCAAGAGGTTGGGATGCTACAAAATGTGATGCAATATGCTTTTTATAGTTATGGCAAGTTAGGGGGTCTTAAGGCTAATTGCCTTACAAACATGGTTGCCAGAAAACTTTTTCAAACAATTTCTGGAAGGCATGGATATGTAGGTGCATCCTGGTTGTCTGAAGAGTTCCTGCCCCAATGGTTATCACCACATAAGGCACGGGGCTTGGTCAATCAGGATGCAGCAAATTCCCTACCCATTTATAAATAAAAATAACATATGGACAACAATGCACCACTTGGCTGCATTTCCATCTTGGGGTTTTAATGACATCAGGGATCTCTCAAGTTTTGCTTGCAAGGTCCCTTGATGTCATCATAACCCCTCAGTGGAAACACTAGTATTGTTGTGCATGGTATCCCACGCATTATTCTTATGTAATGTAATTAATATGGGCTTAGGGCAGACTAGGTGGGCCAGGAGGTCTTTTTCTGTTGACAGCTTCCATATTTCTGTGTGTCTACATCCACTAAAAATTAGATGCTGCATTTTTTGAAACTATCCTGGTGAGTAAAAAGCTTTAAATTTAAGTATTAAAAAATGTATAGAATAAATAATGGGCTACTGTGAATTACAAGAGTTCTTTGCTCTCATGGTTTGATAACACCAGAAGTCCTCGATTGAATTATGCCCTTGTGATGCCAAAAGGTCACTGTCGCAGCAGCTACCCCTGCCTTGGGAGCTCAACAAGGAGAAGGGGTCTGTGTCCAGTGTCTGAATCACTAGGAGTGCAGAATATGGGAGGAGCTAGACATCATTGTCCACCTGGGGGCAAATGATCTGGCAAGGGACAGGATAAGGGTAGTGCAGGGTAACTTCAGGGAGTTGGTAAGAGGCCTTAAGTAAGTAGCATGCACACTGACTCTGTGCAGCCAGGGAGATGCAAGAGTACTCCGCACAAGGGCATTTAGCAACTGGTTGAAAGCATGGTGCATGAAGGAGGGCTAGGGCTACACTGGGGGGGGGGTTGGGGACCAGCTTGGGAGACTGGGGGCCTCTATAAGAGAGATGGCCTGTATCCTTCTGGGAAGGGGACCACACTCCTTCGTGGGAGATTTAAATGATACTTGGATGAGCATTTAAATTAGCTGGGGGAGGCAGTAAAACAAAGAGAGGAAACAATTGCTACCCCCTGGATGATGGAGAAGCAGGGAGGGATGGAGGGCCCCGGGGGACAAAACACCCCTAGTGCAGGGGCGCAAAAAGATAGGAATGAGGACAAGACCAAAGAAAAGTGGGGTAAAGCCCAGGTAAGTGAGGCTAAAAAAATTGAAGGAGTGAAGAAATGGCAAAATGAAGAAGGTTGGAGAAAAGTCAGGATGAGCTTCAGGGAAAAACACAGTCGGGAATGGCATGGGGAAGCAGGACAGCAGGCAGGGTGGAAGGAACATGTGGAGAGCCATGTGTGCCAATGCAAGGAGTCTTGGAAACAAGATGTAACCCCTAGGTGGCGCTATCCTATGGGCTACTGCCCTCTGCCTGTAAGGCTATGCACAGGTTGAGGGACCTGAGCTCTGAGAACGGGTGCCTCCACCCGGAGGAATAGCATTGGGGAAGCTTAACTGCTCTAGTATAGCCCTCTGGGATGCTATAACCACCCACCAACCCACCTAGTGGCCCCGCACTGAAAATTACAATAAACACCTTGCTTTGCATTCAATTCATAATTAATGGAGAGTGCTAATAATATGCTCATGTGACCACTTACCATCAGGATCTGGAACTCGGTATGCACCCTGAGCACCTGTAAGAGAATGGCTACCAGCAATAACACAGCACCTTTCAGCTATTTACATTAACCCAGCACTCAGTAATGATATCTTCATGGACCAAGTTGACATTTAAACAACAAATACATTTAGATGAGGTAGGGGATGCAGGTTAAAATTGCATCAGTTAGCGCTTTAACTTGGACTTGGCTGTAGAAATCATAGACACCTTTTTAAAACCCAGAAATGTGTAATCCCTAGGCCCGATGGCCTGTAAAAGCAGTCTAAACCCAAGTGCAGACTTGAGAAACAAATCAGTTGGAACAAACAAATTATTTGATGTTGCAGGGTAAAACCCTGAGGTACTCATTGAACCTTGGACCTTGGGATCTGGGCTGATTTCCAGGATGGCTCTCCTTGAGGCAGGATGTGGCTGCAGGTTTCTGGACTTCATTCTTTCTGGCAAGGACCAGGATACAGGGACTGGAGCTAGCACAACTCACCCCCTCATCAAGGCATAGCCCTCAAGAGTGGCCGCAACCTGCAATGAACTTCTCTGCAGGAGCTGATTACCTTCTGTGGTCATCTGGCAGCTTGGCATTTATAGGCAGAGACAGTCTACTAGGCAAATCGCTTGGCATCACTAGTTCAGCTCTGATATAGTTTGGTAGTAGGCCGCACAGCTTATTCACTAGCACATTGCAGACCTGGAAATGGAAGCTGGCACACAGCAGATTAGATCTCCCTCTGGCAAACTGACTGGAGACAATCTCGGTAACCAAAGGCATCAATTTCAATCGCAGTCCCTGAGAAAAAACAGCTCCTCACTGAATGCTGTTTTGGGGTCCTTTGGCAAGCTGACCCACTTTCTGTCTAGAAACTCACTCTGGTAGAGTCTCCCTTTTTTGGAGGATTGCAGAATTTACAGTTGGGGGCTGCAGATTTGGCTGTCCCACTCAAACAGCAGGCGTTTTGGCCTATAAGAGGCAAGGCAGTCCTCTCCCTAAGTTCCTCAAGCTGCAGGGAGCCTCCTGACCGTCGAAAGGCCCAACCCAGACTGACTCGAATTACTCCACCAACTTACTGGATTCAAACAGTCCCTCCTTTTATAAAGAGAAAACTTCCTGTAATCCAATTGGCTGTCCAGGCTGAAAATCACAGTCCCAGTCCATTAATTGGACAATATTTTGGTGCCTAGATTTTGTCCCTGCTTATCCCCCACAAGTCTCTGACACTGCCCCAGAAGTCCTTTGGCATAATCCTGGCTTCCGACTGGCTGCTGGGCACAAAGATGTAGTCTGTATATACAGTTTTTATGTAGTTCAAATAGTGTCCCCACACATAAACTCCTGGAGCAGCCAGCAGTTTAACGTTTATTAAATTATATCCCCACTGTCTTGTAGCCCCAACAATTCTTTCTCTAAACTGTCCACTTTTAATTTGACCAAAGGCACCCTTGGGCAGTCGCAGCTCCTGTAACACACTACCCCTAGAAACACAGCAGTGGCTCATTAATATTTATAAGGGCATTCCTTGCCCTAACCTTTGGCCTTTAGCTTCTGTGCCCCAGAGGCAGCGCTTCAGGCATTTGCCTATTTATTTATTCAAAATATTTCCTCTTGCTTTTGTTGTGTATCTGGTGCCTTTCAACTTAACCCGGCACCAGAAACTGCAGAAACACCTTTGGGAAAACCTCCTGACTTTAGACCACAACCAGTGGTCAGACAAACAGTGCGTCCTCTCGGTGGTGTGAGCAGCGACCCAAGCAAACATGCCGACCACTCACAAATAGACTGCAAGCCCCACAGGCCTCATCAACACTGGGGAAACACTTGGGGGACATGGGCTAAGTAGCAGAAGGTGCCATGAAGGAACGGAGCACCAGTGGCAGTGGAGAACACCCGGAGGTGCAGTAAGGTAAGCCCCATTTGGGGGGGCATTACAAAAAATTCTGGACCTGCAGGCCATCATGGTGGAAGCTGACCTGTATTTAGTGGCCATTATGGAATCATGGTGTACTACACAATCATGATGTACTATGCACCATGATGGGACATGGCCATACCGGGCTACTCTATTTTCAGGTGAGATAGGCAGGGAGGAAGGCAGAAGGAGTTGCTTTATATCTGACATAGGAAATCAAGGCCCTGGAGGTACAGGGGCACCAGGAGGAGGAGGAAGGGCTGGATGTGCTGTGGACCACCCTGGAGACAGGCTCCAGGGTCACTATCCATTCCTGTGTGGTGTACAGGCCTCCAGCACAGGGGAATGAGTTGGATAAGGCACTTGGGGAAGTCTTCATCAAAATGACAAGTGGGGGGAGGGTGCTGCTAGTTGGTGACTTCAGTCTGCCAGATGAGGAGTGGAGGCTTCCAAAGACAACTTCCACAAGGAGTAGCACCATCCTGGACTCCCTAAAAGGGTTTTTCTCAGGCAGCTAATCACAGAACCCTCTAGCGATGGGACAGTGCTGGGCCTGGTGTTTACAAACAGGGACAGCATTACAGATGTCACAGTGGGTGGTCCCCTGGGTACCAATGATCACCGCACAGCGTCATTTATGTTATGTTTGTATTTACTATTGTTCATGCCATGCTACTGTTATTAGATTCATGGCATCTGTTTCTGCGCAATTACATCTTATATTGTTGGTTGTGTAATCCTTGTGTACATTATGATTATGTGTTGTCCAGGTTCATCTCGAAAATGAGCATTGTTCAATGGTGTTCACCTGGTTAAATAAAGATTTTGATTGATTGATTGATTTAACATTAAGACAGGAACAGAGGCTTACCACATGAGAACAAGGGTCCTGAACTTTAGAAGACCAGATTTGATGTGTGTATAACTAGAGCAACTAATCTCTGCATGAAGGAAATCGGTAGAAACAGATGGAAAAAGGGACTGTTGCATTTCTGTAAGGAAGTGGCAAAGGTGGCGAAGAAAGAAAGGGTGGCATTCAGGAGGTATACGGAACGTAGAGGGAGGAGGACAGGGAGGTATACCTAGTAAAGCAGAAGTAGACAGGCAAGGCAGTGAGGGAAGCAAAGGCACAGACAGAGGAAATAATTGCCAAAGGGGTCAGTAAGGGAGATAAGACTTTCTTGAGATACATAACTGAGAAGAGGAAAGCAAGAAGAGGGATAGCAAGGATTAGAAGGGCAGAGGAGAGGAGAGTAGACTGCACAGAAGAGGACCAGGAAAAAGCAGACATCCTGAACAGGCATTTCAGTTGTCTTTACAGTGGAGTTAGGGGGATAGACCATGAGGGAATAGCAGGAACAGGGGGAGGAGAGGTGGACACAAGTCCTTTTTCAGAAGAAAGAGTCCAAAAGAGAATTGCAGCTCTGAAGGTGGACAGTGTTATGAGAGTGGGTTGGATACATCCAAGGGTTCTAATAGAATTCATAGAGGCATTAGCTGCTCCACTGACAGCCTTGTTTAGCAGATCATTGGAAATAGGCATGCTTATGGAGGACTGAGGAAGAGCTGATGTGGTCCCTCTACATTAGAGTGGCAGCAGGGAGGAGGTTAGTAACTATAGGCTAGTCAGTCTTACTTCAGTGGTGGGAAATTAATAGAAACCCTGCAAAAAGAAAGACTGGTAGAGTATCTTGAATCCATTTGGTTGTAAGACCACAGGCAGCATGGATTCATGGGTGGGGGTATGCCAGCTGAATCAGATGGATTTCTTTGACTGGGTGACCAGGGAGATCGATCAGCGTAAGGCAAGGGATGTGGCCTTTCTGGACTTCAGCAAGGACTTTGACACTGTGCCACACAGGAGGATAATAATGAAACTGAGCAGCCTATGGGTAATTAAAAGTGGTAAATAGGTTAGAAACTGGTAAACAGATAGGAGACAGAGGATGATCGTAAACTGCACTTACTCGAGTGATGGAGGACCGACATGTGGGGTTCCGCAGGACTCAGAACTGGGACTGTTCCTCTTCAGTTCTACATAAATAACATTGCTGAAGAACTTGAAAGGAAAGTTATGCCTTGTCACAGATGATACCAAAATCTGCAATAGAGTGGACACTCAGGAGGAGTAGAGAGAATGAGCAGGGATCTGGAGAGACTCGAGGAGTAGTCTAAAGCATGGCAGTTGGGGTTCAATGCCAAAAATTGCAAAATCATGCACCTAGGCCATAGGAACCCAGGCACAGAGTATGAGATGGGAGGGTGGTACTGACAATCTCTAAACAGGAAAGGGACCTTGAGGTTATCATATCTGATGACCTCAAGGTGGCATGGCAGTGAGACATTGCAGTGGGTAGGGCTAGTGGGATGCTGGGGTGCGTAGGGAGGGGTACATGTAGCAGGAGAAGAGAGGTGGTATTGCCACTGTATCACTTGTTGATGGACCCCACCCTGAGTACTGTGTCCAGTTTTGGAGGCCATGCCTCAGGAAGGACATAGACATAGTGGAGGCAGTCCATTGGAGGGCAACTAAAATTGTGCAGGGATTGCACCAAAAGCCCTACGAGGAGAGACAGAGATCTTGGCATGTATACTCTGAAAGGAGAGCAAGAGGTGAAACAATGGAGCCCTACAAGTACTGTACCTCACTGGACTGAACAGGGTGCAGGAGGGGAAACATCTTCCAAATGAGAAGAAGCACCAGGACTAGGAGGCATGAAATGAAGCTGAGGAAGGGGGAGTTAAAGAGAGAGATATGAGGAAATATTTCTTCAATGAAAGGGCAGTAGATGCCTGATACTGTCTGCCAGCAGAAATGGTGGAGCCATAAGCAGATCTGTCTGCTGCATGTACCAAGCTCATTCACAGCTTGTTGCTCTAACCTCTAGGCTATACTGCCAACCCCACTTGATCACCTGTTAGAGGCAGACACCCAACAACTCATCCTTTGGGTTTAATTTTGCAACCAGGTTTTCCTTGCCTAACAAGTCACTTATTCAGATTCTGAGCCTGAAGCCTGAAGTGCCTAATGTGCATCAGCGCAGGAGTTACGTTACAATGCTCTGAGTTTGTGTGAGAAGCTAGCCTGCTTTTCCAGTGACGTACTGTTATGAGGATTCATCCTTGCAGATGACCCAGCTGCACACGGCCCTGTGTGAATGGCTGCCTTGGAAGAAAGGCCCTTTTGGTGAAGAGAAGTGAACAGAGTTCAAGAGGATTTATCATGGGTCACATGCCCACACCTTTTGTGACCAGAGAAATCATTGAGTCCATCGTACCCTTAGATCAGCAAGCCTACAAACACCAGCATGGATGATGTCACTCCTACCAATTTACAGTGCAGCTACCACTTGGCAATTGTGAGTAAAATCAGGAAATTGCTCCTTTACTTGATAGATGGTTAGGGACTGGGCCTGGACTCAGCAATTTAGACAAATACCCTAGAAAATGATTGCATTGTATCCACGAGGGGCTGTTTTTCATCAGCACACTGCTACCACTTGCTACCCTCTTACCTGTAAGACTCTCTTTGAATTTAGCACCCCCTCACTGCCACAACATGGTACTACATCTCCACTCGGTAGGCCTGCAACTTCGCAATATGTGCGTGCACATTTAAAGATTGCTGGAGCTCCCTGAGGGACTTTGGGAACTGGGGCATAAGTGAGGAAAGTGTTGAGTGGCTAAGTGATATGAACTGTATTGTGTTTGGTGAGTGGTGGAACACTGTTTAATTTATGTACTTGCCTTACTTTACTCTTCTTCTCTAGAACCTTGTACCTGAGATACCCCCACCCCATAAAATATACCCTGTGATTGTTTCTTTAGTTGTGATGACTATTTCTTTAGTTTTCATTGAATAGCTTGCTATTGTTTACTTGTTTTTATCTGTGCTTATTGGGAGGGTTTAAACTCAGAGAACCTGATATCTTTGATTTTTGAATAAGGTTTAGCACATAATATTTTGACTTGCATATTGCTCTGTGAGGGTTTCCTATAAGGGGAAGCACCCTGGCAACCTTTTATTAAAAGGATCCCACAGATGGCGGTAATGCGCTATATGCAAAACCCTATACTCAACAATGAACCCATGCACCATTTCCCCAAAGGCCTAAAATCCTAGCTACCCATTGCCTTTTTCTACTCAGCTGAGTCTTGTGTCTTGTGAGGATAATACATATATATTTATATAATTCAGGGCTGCCTTTCTTGTTCGGAAAGGGTAACAGTTTCTACAGCGCCTTTCATGGACAAAGTATTTCAAAGAACTTCGCAATCAGTTGAATAGTGATAGAATAGCGACTGTATGCACACAAACACAGCAGCCATTATGTGTTAATAGCATCCCCACACACAGCTGTGGGCAAACAACTGCAATAGTGTCTGTTTTACTGAGAGAGAACAGATTGGCCAGCACACAAAGCTTCTCCCCACTCTATTTTTTTCTGATAGTGTCACGGAATCCTAAATTTCCACCTGGACTGCCACCAGAAATGGACAGAAGGGATCAGAGTTTATCATATCGTCTAAAGGGCAGCCCCCCCCCCCCCATACACACACACAGGCACACGTTACTGTACTGCAGTGTCAGTCATTGGACTCGGCCCCAGCAGTGTTGGTGTAGAATTTGATCCCACAAACCTCTGGCCAGGAGGTTAGGCTGTTACTGTAGTACCAGATGGCAGTTAACCCTTCTTTGATCATTCAGTCTGTCAGCAAGGGAGCCAATCTGGAAAATCATTTTGTTAGTTCATGTGCTGGAATGCAGCCAATCAGTTTGGGAAGACAGGAGCTGTAGCTAGTGGACTTTTTCATTCGCAAGTGAAGGCTTTATCTCCAGCATAAAATAACAGTTCAGACATTGGATGGAACTGAAGCAGACAATAAAGATGAATTGCTCTTTTCATATGCAGTACTTTATCATCATAAGGGAGATGTCATGATTACAAAATGAAGACACTGAGTTTATGATGTTTATGAGAAACAAAAGAATGGCAAGTTTTGGTTTCCATTAGATGATGAATAAAGAGAATTCTAGAAATGTTTGTATAATCAACTCCAACTCAGAAAATAAAAGAAATATTGCTGTGTACTCTTTACGAAGACTGAGAACAGAAGAAAAATCCAGTGGTGGTGTTTCATTGTCCTAAATTCAGCCATTTCTTCACTTCCACGTTAATAAACCAAATAAGATTTTCTGATTAAGTTGGACAACAAATAATACGGCCAAAATATGGCATTGTGATTCAATGTGTGATTTTGCATTTTCTCTTTATCTTTGCCCCTCAAAAGAAAATTCCCTATATTCTGGAGAACTTCACTGAGCAGCAATCCCTGCTAGTGTCCCAATGGCTGGAAATAAATTCCTGTGTCCCAAGTTTTCCTTTGTTGAACCCCCTCCCCCCCACTCCCGGAAGGAATGACTCATTTCTCTCCCACTTCCTTCAGGAGCCACTGCCTTCCCCATCACTGAGCAGAATGATCCCCTGCCTGCAGAGCTGAGATCCAACAGGTCCTTACCTTAGAATACAAACTGCAGAG
This sequence comes from Neoceratodus forsteri, assembly GCA_016271365.2. Lineage (NCBI taxonomy): Eukaryota > Metazoa > Chordata > Ceratodontiformes > Ceratodontidae > Neoceratodus > Neoceratodus forsteri. Next base: position 887,364,816 of record CM028131.1, on the reverse strand, counting down.
CTCTCCATCCCTTTACTACTGAGAAGGAAGGAGAAACATAGCCATGACCCCAATCCAAGGTATCCAGATATGTGCCCGATATTTATTCCTTACATGAACTAAAACTTATGTTTGGGAACAAGTCAAGCAGTAAACACTATGGACAGTAATTTCTTTAAAACAAATACATCCTGTTCAACATACAGTATATATATAATAGTTCCCCCTCCATCCCATTCTCCTATATCCTCTGTTCCCATGACACTTGCTCTTGCAACATCCCTCACCGCAAAACCTCTACTGGTAAATGTGCCATTTCTTTCTGCCTTCCAACTCTCTTGAAAAACCTCTATCTTCCTAATCATCCTTACTCTACTCACTGATGGTGTACCTCTCATGACCCTGCTCTTGTAGCTAGCGTCACACCTTAGCCCTACTTCAGGACATGTCTCCACACTCAGTGATGGCTGGCTTATACTAAATCATGCATGCACAGGAAAGTTGCACACAGGTACGAAATATGCTGACTAATCCACAAAGACTGAAAAGTAGGATGCTGCAATGCAAACATTTATTGTCACAGAGCTAGGAAAAATGTAGCAGAACCTCCACTGGCCAAACTGAGTTTTCTGTCTATCTCCCTACACTCTGGAATAACCATACTACTCACCTGTGCCTCTCGCCCTCCTGCCTCTCTTCTAAGCAGTTCCTACAGGACCACTTGGCTCCTTCCTGTGCTTGTACCTAATTTGCTTGTTTTGTTTGTTTGTGGTAACTGGGTAAGCTCACTGGAACTAGATGTTCCATTTTCAGAGATGAACCATGGGGGATGAGACATCCAGAGTATGTACAGTATCACATGATTAGTCATTAAACATGACCTGCCTACCTACCCAGCCACTCTTCTGCTGTTTCCTTTCCTGCCTCTTTCCATACCACCCTGAAATCTCTGCCTCCCCTTCTTCTCCTCTTCCTCTCCCGCACCTATGAGATCTCCTTTCCTTGTTTTCCAGGCATCTGTCTCTTCTGTTCTCCTTTTTCTCCCCCCTTCCTATTTAAAGCAGTCCAGTGCCTTCTCCCCCCTACCCAGGCATCATCCTCTAGTCCTCTTACATTAGTTTATCCCTTTTTCCAATTGCCGTCACTTGGCCTTTTACCTTTGTCACATATTGTATTCTGTGTTCTATATAACTTACAGTATATTGCACTATGTGTTCCTTTTGAACCACTGGCGCTTTCGGCTGTGACTATTTAGTTATCTGCATTTTTGAGCATTGCACTCTATTCTTTTATTATTGTATATATTGTATTCTGGACTTCTGTACCTTGTCTCCCATGTAGCCCTTCTTCCAAGTCATACATGTAAACAAGCCTTGTCTCAATGTGGCTTTCCCAGTTATAATAAATAAATACAAAGACTAGAAACATACCTACAACACCTCATTCTCTGCGAACTGCGCTGGTCCCCTGTCCCCTGCCATATTTAGTTTAAGATTGCCTTCCTTGTTTTCAAGGTCCTTAATAACCTTGGCTCCAGTGCTGGCTTTACATATTGGCCACCAAACAATTTTGCTTTTTTAAAAATCATTTGGCTAAAAAAATTGTTTAGCCACTGTTGGTTAATTAATGCCATATGCCATTTCTGACTTTGGGACCATGGGCAACTCCAGCAAGGCAGGTGTAGTGAGGGGAAGCAAAGAGGGTTTTTATTTCTGATGTGGCCTTACAGCACAAACAACACCCCCTCCAACAGTAAACACATCCACAGCTCATCCTCCTCCATCTTCAAAACACTCCTATTCACCCTTTCAGTCCAGTGCAGGATTAAGGGCTGAGTAGAAGGATGGAGGGGTCTTAGTCTAGTGGTTATGATCACAAAGCTGTAAACCTGAAAAATTCAGGTTTGAATCCCCCACAACTATTTCTCCATCCCCCTTCCCATTTCTTGAGCCTTTTTCTTTCTATGTTTTTATCTGTTTGGTGACCTTTCTGTAGTTAATATTGGTAAAATACACGCCATCAATATGGTGGATCATGATATATTATTGGACAAGTTCAGAAATATGGGGATTCAAGGGATGGCTTAGGAATGGCTCAGTAGTTATCATAGGAACTGTGTACGTAGAGCAGGGATATGTGATAAGGTACCTGAGGCCCTAATGGTTAAAGCAGGGGTTCCCCAGGGATCGGTACTGGGTCCCCTATTGTTTTTGATATTTGTGAATGATCTGCCCAGTCCTTTCTTCGGTGGAAATAGTTTGATATATGCGGGTGATGCAGTAATATGGGAGTCTGCACTGTCAGTTATAGACTTACAGTCATCCTTACAAACTAAGTACGATATTTTGGCTAGATGGCTTAAATCAAATAGGCTAATTTTGAATGAGGGGAAGATCAGAACAATGATGTTTGGATCAGTACAAAGATTGGGAAGGGACAAGAATTGTCTGCAGATTAAAGGGAAAAATGGGGAATGTTTACCACTGGTATCCAGTTTTTAAGTATTATGGGGTTGTACTAGATCCCAGTCTAAGTCTTGTTCCTCACATAGAATGGGTAGGGAGGAAAGTAAATCAAAAACTGGGGTTTCTGTGCCATAACATGAGCTCCCTTATAAACAGTTGTTAATTCCAACATTAGACTATGGAAGCATATTAGTTTTTTTCCCACAGGGGGGCATTTGGGGACAAATACAAAGTTATTTTCAATAATATCTGAAAGTTTTCCCTCAGAGCCCCCAGTCGGACACATAACTGTATTTTATATCAGAAACTGAAAGTTTTGTCCCTTTTGGTTAGGATTAAATTTAATGCAGTTTTATTTACTTATGGGAGTAGCAATTAACTCTGTAAAGTAAAGTACTTTCAGATGCATTAAAGTTGAGATCAACATGTCAAAAAACAAGAAACAATATAATGTCCCCATATCTAATACCTCCATGCAGAATAGAAATGTACAAAAAGGCCTTCTCATGATTTGGACCAATCTTTTTAAAGGAATTTACAGGGGTAGTTAATATAGCAAAAAATGCAACTAGTTTTAAATGATTGTTATTTGAATTGTTACAAATTGTCGGTAAATATGAATGTAAGTAATGTATTGTAACATGCTGACTATTAAGTGTTGTCAAAGGTTTGTAATGTTCTGTGTCAGGCGTAGTTGAAAAAGTGCTGTGCCGAGTCCAACTCCTGGTGAAAAATAAAACCATCAAACATATCTCTGACCACCACAAGACTGATTGCTTCTTAGCAGACTGATTATAGCAATTCAGTCATTCAAAATTTTAAGAGGTTTGCTTGTTTGAAATACTGATTTGTTTAGCCCTGTTACCTCAATACTAAGGCTCGGATATTCAGACTGCATCAGGCTGTGGTGCAAGCCTGGGTGCAGCACAACTTGGCTGCACAGGGGCATTGACAGGGTGATATTCAATGGATACATAGATGCATAGATACATAGACAGTGTCGGCAGATAAGGGCCTATGGCCCACCCAGTCTGCCCATTTGAGCTTGTAAGTTCAGTTTGTTTTCCTAGAAGTCTGTTGCCCCTTACCCCTGACCTCCAGAATTCCTTTATGTCTATCCCATGCATTCTTAAATCTCGTGATTGTTTCAGCCCCCACCATTTCCTCTGGCAGGGTGTTCCACTTGTCCACCGCCCATTCTGTGAAGAAATTCTTTCTCATGTTTCCTGAATCGTCCTTCCTCCAACTTCATCCCATGCCTCTAGTCCTGGAACATCTTTTCACTTAAAAATAGTGTTTTCCTGCACCCTGTTCCTCCCTGTAAGATACTTGTATGTCTCTATCATATCCTCTCTCCCTCCTCTCCTCCAGGAGTACATGTTCAGTTCCTTCAACCTGTCTTCATAGGACTTGTGATGCAATCCATGCACCATCTTTGTTGCCCTCCTCTGAACCTTCTCTACCTGTCTATGTCCTTCCGTAGGTATGGTCTCCAGAACTGTACACTGTACTCCAGGTGAGGCCTCACTAGTGTCTTGTATAGCGGAATTATGACCTCCCTTTTCCTGCTGGTGATGCCCTGCCTATACATCCCAGCATCCTATTTGCTTTACCTGCTGCCTTGTCACACTGTTTCTCACCTGAGGTCATCAGAGATGATAACCCAAGATCCCTTTCCTGCTTGGTGCATGCTATATCCTCACCCCCAACTGATATATTGTGCCAGGGTTTTTGTGCCCCATATGCATTATCTTGCACTTCTTTGCATTGAATTTCAACTGCCAAACCCCTGACCATTCTTCAAGTTTCTGCAGTCGTCGTCTCATTCTGTCTACACCCTCTGGTGTGTCTACTCTATTACAGAGCTTTGTGTCATCAGAACAGTGAAATTCTGCCTTCTAGGTCCTGCTCAATGTCACTGATGAAGATGTTGAATAGGACCAGTCCCAGCACTGATCCCTGTGGTACCCCACTGGTCACTCTTCCCTCTGTGGAGTGACAGCCATTAACCACCACCCTCTGTGTCCTGCCACCCAGCCAGTTACCTACCCACCACACTACTGTCCTGCCCACACCCATATTCCCCAGTTTGTGTAATAGTCTTCTATGTGGCACAGTGTCAAAGGCCTTGCTGAAGTCCAGATATGCCATGTCCACTGCCCTCCCGATCCACCTCCCTAGTCACCCAGTCAAAATTCAACGAGGTTAGTCTGACATGACCTCCCCCTGGTGAAACCATGCTGCCTTGGGTCCTGAAGTCCATTGACAACCAGATGTTCCACCAATCTCTCCTTCAGTAGTGCTTCCATGATCTTCCCCACTACCGAGGTGAGGCTGACTGGTCTGTAGTTCCCTGCTTCCTCTTTGTTCCCACTTTTGTATAAGGGGACTACATCTGCTGTCCTCCAGTCTTTGGGTACCTCCCCTGTTTCCAGTGATCGGCTAAACAGGATAGCCAGAGGTTCAGCCACCACCTCTCTTAGTTCTTTAAGGACCCTGGGGTGCACCCCATCTGGCCCCATTGCTTTATGGAGCTGCGACATGAAACAGCATCACTGAATATCGCACCCTGGCCACCCGCAGTGCGCATGGTACAGTGGCACTGCGCCAGCACAAGTGGCCAGAGTGGAGCAGGGGGATGCGCTAGTGCAAGTTCTATTGCGCAAGGCACAACAACTGCAATATTCAAAAGTGCACATCCATTATGGCCCCATTTGCATGCAGGTGCACTGATCCTCGCTTATTTGGCGCTATTATTGTTCAGATATGAATGGATCCATTCACATATCTGACTGTGTGGTATGGGCTGCACACCCATTGGCTCATGCTGTGGACCAATGGGCATACAGCCCTACCATATGGTGTCAGTCGGTGGGCGGCAGGGCAGCAGGCGGGTGGGGTGATGCCACATGCCACTGACCGGTAGGGGAGCAGGGCAGTGGGGCTCAGTGGACAGGTGGGGAGTGGGCTACCACTGGACCACCAGGAATATTGGACCTATCTTTCAACACTTATGCCCGCGATCGGGCTGTAAATGGTCCACTGGACCACCAGGGATAGTGGACCTATCTTTCAACACTTATGCCCACAATGGGGCGTGAAGCGGTCCACTGGACCACCAGAGATATAGGACATTTATTTCTACTACTTATGCTCGCGATCGGGCATGGGGGGGGTGCCGCCACCTAGGTGCAGCCGGAGCTTGGGTGGCCACCCACAGGTGGCAGCTGCCGTGTTGCGCCCTGCAATATGGCAGCTCACCTGTGGGTGGCTAGCTGTTCCTTTTTTTTTGGCTCACCTGTGTGCAGTGCAAGTAGGGGTGTTGCATGCACGGGCTCAGCACATCCTGGGCTGAATATCGGGATGTGCAGAGTATGCATGGATGCACTCCCCCACCTCGCCTACATTACTGATGCACTCCGTCGCGCATCGGGTTGTGCCAGCTCAATACCTACTTGAATATCGTGTTGGGCGACAGGGTTGCGATGGCGCAACAGTGTTGTGCCATGCGCAACCCTTCTGAATATCCGGGCTCAATGTGCAAATTCACCAACAACTGGCATAGGCTGTTTTTACCTTGTGACACTATTATTTTGTGTATAAAAATTGAGTCTCCAGACTACTAGCAGCTCCCTGAGGAAGAGTCAGTGGGACTCAAAGAGCTGGAGCTGGTGTGCCCATTTACTTTTGTAAGTTACTGTTACTAAATCATTCCTTTCTTGCACTCCTTTGGCTGTGACTGCTATTTTGTAGAATTCTAGTTTTGATAGGCCATAAGCAAGGGCTTCAGGGAGGCTTCCCCTGCTGTGAGCGCACTCGTGTTAGAGAAATTTGGAGCTCCGAAAGCTGGCAACATAACAAGTGCAGCACTAGCAAATAACAGTGCTTAGTAAAGAACAGAGTACCCACAATAGAGAACAAGTGGGTTATTTACTGTTTACTTACTACAAACAAACAGAGTACAGGCAGCATGGATTTTTCCTCCATTCGGGATATAATCTCTGACCTTGGTAGCTACTAGCCAGTAGCATTGGATCCTTACTGCAAACAGAGGCTAAGGAACAGTCAACACTGACAGAGTTGCAGCAAGGAATGTGGGTGTCAGCTCAGAGTAAAAAAGAAATCCAGAAATCCTGCCTGGACAGCACTGAGGCAATGGTGGCATGAAGAAAACAAACTTACTAGCTGGGAAATGAAGAAGCCACAACAGGTAATTTGTGTACCGATTCATTTAAAACACTGAAAATCCTTTTTGTGAATCTAGAAAGAGCCCTCTTATCTCAAATAACCATTTGGCATAACATCAGTAGCCTAGAGAGATAAACTGAGGTCAACAGAACACCAAGAGGATTAAGAACTGATAAACACCCCAACTCTGGGATTAATACCTTCGGACATAAATAGGACTGGGAGTAGGCTTTTCATGAATGTTCAGTTAAATGATATTCCATTTCAGTAAAAAAAAGATGAAGAACTGGTTAGGCCCCATCTGGAGTACTGCGTGCAGTATTGGAGGCCACACCTTCACAAGGACATTAACCAAATTGAGGCAGTCCAGAGAAGGGCAACCAAAGTGGTGCAGGGACTGCATCAGAAGACATATGAGGACAGATTAACGGAGCTCAATATGTATACCCTTGAGCAAAGGAGGGAGAGAGGTGATATGATCCAGGCATTCAAACACCTTAAGGGCATAAACGAGGTGAAAGAGTCTAACATGTTTAAATATAAGAAAAATAGCAGGACAAGAGGACACAGCATGAGATTAGAGGGAGGCCGATTAAGGGGGGAATGTGAGGAAATTCTTTTTCACAGAAAGGGTGGTGGATGCATGGAATGGCTTACCACAAGAAGTGGTGGCTATGAATACAGTGCAGGGCTTCAAACAGGCATGGGATAGGCATAAGGGAGCAATACAAATGACTATGAATAGATAGGTCACTGACAGAGCAAAGGCCGATGGCACATTTATAAGGTAGAAAAAGAAATGGGCAGACTGGATGGGCCTTGCGGTCCTTATCTGCCGTCAACTTCTATGTTTCTATGTTTCTAAGAAAATAAAAGTGAAGGAGACTATCAAAGGAATCCAACAAGAATTAAATGGGTTTCAGACACTCTCAAATTTAAAGTGAGGGGACCGAAACTGAACAAAATACTAGACAAAGACCAAAAAGAGGAGGACTATGTAACAAATCAAGTTTTTGGCTGGGAAAGGCACCCACATTCCCAAAGCAGAGGCAATCAAGGGGCAGAAACGCTAACCGAGGAAGAAGTAACAAAAGGAAAAAATAAATTGGATTTTAAACTAGAATCACAAAATAGCAGATGAACCCTTGGCAAGCTCTGAAAATTCTGATGCATCCCCAGAAATTCAAAATAATCAAGAGCCTTTGTTAGAACAAACAACACAGACTGAGGAAGTACCAAGGAACAAGACAAACAAACACAACCACCAAAAAGAACAAGCATTTGTCAATGCCGAATGTTTGCTTACTGGTATTGGCACTGGTAGTGCAGGAGTTAGAGAGATGCATAATAGGAATGGCAGTGAAGTACTGAAGTAATGCCAACCCCCTCCCCCACCCTGCAAAGACTGACAGGCGTTGGGGGTGTACCTTTGGGTTGTCTGCCATAACACTCATGCCATTCCACCTCACCCCACCCTGAAGACGCACACAGGTGTCGTAGTGGGCCTTGAGGTCTACAGCCCTTATGCTCACCCAATTCCATAAGAAAATAAGCTGAGATGGGTGCAGTATAGGAGAATGGGGTGAATGTTAGGGCTGAAGACCCCATGGCACACCTCAATGCCTGTCAGTGGCTGCAGGGTGGGGGGTTGGGGTGGAATGGCATGAGCATTACAGCCAATTACCCCAAGTCACACCCTGACGCATGTCAGTCTGTACAGGGTGGGTGTTACAGTTGGAAACCCTAATGCCCCATGCCTTTCTTGGTATTTTTGCTCCAAATTTTCAACATGGGCTTTTTGGGACCCCACTTTATGAACTGTGGCAGTATCATTTTGTTACTCAGTCTCAAAAGGTGACTTCGAACAGCGAGTGTGCCATTTGGCGTCACAGGTGCAAAAACACATTTCAGGCAGGATGTGAAAAATTACAGTTATACTGTTCATGAGGAGGTGTGAAGAAATTGCAATGCTGAAAATCTGGAGTGAAAATATGAAAAAGTGGTGAAGTTACGAGAGTGCGTAGAAACTATGCAACGAATGCTCATAACGCAGTCATTCTTTCGAATATTTTCACCAAATTTTCAACATGACCTTTTTGGGACCTCCCCTCATGAACAGTGGCACTGTGAATTTGTTAATCTGTCCCAAAAGTTGATTTCACACAGCGACCATGCCATTCTGCACCACAGGTGCAAAAACACATTTCAGGAAGGATATAAAAAATGAAAGCTGTGTTGTTCATAAGAGTGTGTGAAAAAATGGCAATGTTGGAAATTTGGAGTGAAAATATAAAAAATTGATGACGTTATGAGCGTGTGTAGAAACTGCGCAACGTACGCTCATAACGCAGTCATTTTTTGGAGTTTTTCACCAGATTTGCAACAAGGGATTTTGGGATTCCACCTCATGAACAGTGGCACTGTTGTTTTGTTAATTGGTCTCAAAAGGTGATTCCACGCAGCAACCACGAAATCACCTTTCGGGACAGAGAAACGAAATGACAGTGCCAGTGTTCATGAGGCAGGGTCCTAAGAACCCCATGTGGAAAGTTTGGGACCAAAACTCCAAAATTTGGCTGAGATAGCAACCTAAGTTGAAACCCCCCACTGCTTGCCATTATAGGGCTTACCAACATTTCTTCAGTTCCCGGCTGGTCTTTGAAGAGGGTAGACATGTTCCCGATCCACAGAAGATCGCTGCTCCCAACCTCCAGAGGTAAGTATGGGTGAGGGGGGTGCAGGGAGGTAGGCTACACAGAAGGAGGGTGCGGGTTGTGGTAGGGGGGCCAGCTAGAACAACAAGGGACCGTTTTCATTTTTTTTTTTTCAGGTTTAAAAAAAAAAGATGATGTGGGTCTTTTTTACAGGTGAAATATTAACAAAATGGATTTCAGCACACCAGGGTGGGCTCCCAGTGTTCCTGAATACGGGGGGAGGGGGTATCAATGCTGACCCAGGGATTGGGCACCCTGAGGTTGGCTGAGAACATGGGGACATGGGGGGTGCATCCAACACCGGGAGCCGGCATTCCAGTGTCAGAAACATCAAAGAAGTATTTTTGGTACACCGGATTGGGCTCCCAGTGTGCCACTTTAATGGAGGGAGGGGGGATACATGCTAACGTGGGACTGAGCACCCTGATGTCAGCAGGGGACAGAGAACAGATGGTGCAGGACAGGCAGCAGCAGTGGGAGACAGCTAGCATTTAACATTTGCTGTCCTGCTGTGTGCCTGTTTGGGAGGGAGGGGAGACTGCCGATGCAATGACAAAACTGCCCCCAATTGCAGCAGCAGATTTCTTTCAAGGGCAGCATTCGCTCTGAAACTGCTGTCATTGGCAGCTTCAGCATTTATTGGTGGCCAAAGGACTCACCCATTAAAGCATCCACTGCATTGGCCACAACATTGCCACACCTCTGCAATGCTCTACTATTTCAATATGTTTCTTGTGTGCTGCACATGCAAGCAAACATAAAAATGAGGAGGACAAAATAGGAGGCAGGAGGCAGCCACATAATAACAAGAAGGTCAGCATGAGACTGTACAAAACAGATGAAATAATTAACATCATAACATTAACCGAAGAGCAAAAACGTGTTGCACAGAAAGGTCTTACTTTTGTCCCCTCACCACATATTAACATTTTTATCTATAGAAATTGAGTTGTTCAAAATCTTTAGAAAACTCAGCCTAGGAGATTATTTTGTACAAGAAAAGAGGTGGGGGTGCAACAGCACAAACAACACCTGAATGAAAGCAAACTTTCCAGAGAGGATCTACGCTTCCAAAAGAAGCCATGAATGAGCTGGCAGAAACGGAGAATTCTGAATCCACAAACCTTGCAAATTTGGAAAACACAAAGGTCGCTAACAATGCAGACTTGTCAGCAGAGAATTTGCAACAGAATGAGGAACTGGTTGCTAACTGAAACATCTGACACAAATAATGTGGAGACGTTTGAAAATTCCATGGAAGCTCAGGACAACAAATCCACAATTAAAACAATCACTGAAGAAACCTCATCACTACTACAACGTTGGATTGCCCAACATGCCCCTGACATCCTAGCCCTCTCTGAAACCTGGCTATCCAAAAAAATCCCCAATGATGTAGGCTCCCTAAGTAACTATAACATCTATAGGACGGATAGATCAGGTAAGCAAGGCGGCGGCTGCACAATGTTCGTTAAATCAACACTCAGTGCCACTATTGTTGACACCCCCCCCCAGAACATGGGGCCCAGACACTTGCAGTCAAAATTAGTCTGGGCTCTAAAACAATCAATATCATCTCAGCCTATATCCCCCTGAGAAACCAGAAACTTGCATATGAATCCATCTTACGCACTATCTCCCACCTCCCTAATACTAATGAAACCATATTAATGGGCGACTTCAACATCGATTGGTTATCCCCATCCTCCTCCATCTTCAAAGACACTGCCCAGGCTATGGACCTCACCCAAATAGTTACCTCTCCAACAAGGTGTGACACAAGAACTGGGACATCCACACTATTAGACCACATTTTTACCAACAGGCCACGAAACATCACCCAGGCCTCAGTGCTCCCTGACTCTATCAGTGACCACTCCCCGGTTATCTGCTGGTGGTCAGATAAACTGCCCCCAGCACCTCCTAAAACCACATGGCACCGAAAGCTCAAAAAAGGAGGCCTTAATCGCCTCAAAGAATACTTTGCCAATAGCAACTGGCTACCATTATATAACGCATAGTCAGTGGATACCGCCCTCACCCACTTTATAACTACTTTTAACAAAACCTGTGATATATTTGCTCCCCTCACTAAGCAGGTGGTGAAAACCAGGACTACCCCCTGGATCACACCCTCCCTCCTAAACCTTATGCAACACAGGGACAACCTTTGGCACAGGGCCATAGACACCCAACGCACCCAGGACAGACAGCTATATAGGGAGGCGCAAAATAAATGCACCTGGGCCACACGTCAGGCTAAGGCTGATTACTGCCAGCATACCCTCTCCTCCTCCTGGGGAGACAGGAAAAGATTCTGGAGCAACATACAAGAAATCAGTGGCAAATCACGTTCCCCCCACCCCTACCCAACTCAGTTTGAAAGGGGACGTTACCCAAGATCCTACTAAAATCGCTGAAGCCCTCAACGAATCCTTCTCAGACCTCTCACATATCCTCCCGCCTAATTTCTTCCACCCTCCCAAAACCCCCCCTACTCCTCTTATGGCGAGTACAGACCTCCCACCCACTTTCTGGCTCTGAACCATTCCCTGCGACCTGGCAAAACACTATATCTCCAAAGCTATCGCTAACACCTGCTACAGCAATGACTCCTTGGACCTAAAACTCATAAGACTTACCCTCGATGTCACACTACCCCATCTCACAAAAATTCTTAACCTTTCACTTTGCCTCGGCCAGTTCCCCTCTACCTGGAAAAAAGCCTTGATCACTCCTATCTTAAAGAACGGTGACCCCACCCGCCCCTGTAATTATAGGCCAATCTCAATACTCCCTCCTCTCTCCAAAGCACTGGAAAAAATAGTCTCAGACCAGCTAACAGAGCATCTAATGAAACACCACCTCCTTAGTAAGGAACAGCATGGGTTCCGAGCTGGCCACAGCACCATCACGGCTCTTGCTGAACTCACAACGTTCATCCATGAGGCACTTGACCAAGGGTCAATTGCAGGGGCCATCTATGTAGACTTAACAAAGGCATTCGACATGGTCAGTCATGATCTACTCCTCCAAGTCCTGCCACAACTAAATGTGGTCCCCGAGGCCTCAGCCTGGTTCAAGGACTACCTCTCAAGATGCTCACAGCAAGTAAGAATAAACTCCACCATCTCCACCCCCAAATCTGTTTGCTCTGGGGTTCCGCAGGGGTCAATTTTGGACCCGCTGCTTTTCACACTCTTCCTTAACTCACTCCCCAGAGCTTGCAGCGGTCATCTCTTACTCTATGCTGATGATGCAGTTCTCTACTGGCAACACCCCCAACCGAACACCCTCCAACTCACCCTCCAGGGATTTTTCAGGGAGCTGGAGAATTGGTTCACTGATCACCGCCTGATCATTAACTATTCCAAAACCAAGTCCATGACCTTTGCTCATCACCAAAGCCCACACAGCCAGATGGCACTCCATATTACTAACTCGGATGGTTCCCAACTGGAACACATTACTTATTTTAAATACCTGGATGTCACCTTAGATATCTCCCTCTCCTACCGCAGACATGTACGCCTCCTCTCGTCAGCGATCAACTCCAGAGTTGGTACCCTCTACAGGATCAAAAACAGCCTGCCTGCCCAAGCCATGCAGATAGCTGTCACCTCTCCATCCTCTCCCTCATAGATTCACGAGTTGTTATCTCTGCGACTTGTGACACACCACCCTAAGCAGCATAATCACTACGCTTAATAAAGCCTACCGCCTTGTTACTGACTGTGACAGACTCACCCACACCTGCGATCTGTACACACTGACTGGCTGGCTTAATTTCCATCAAAGACTCAAATATCACACCTGCATTCTAGCAAAAAAGATCCACCTCCAGCTTGCGCCAACTGGTCTACTCCCCATCATCAGACCGGCCCCTGTCAGGCGCATTACCAGACTTTCGACTACCGCATCCTTCATGGTTCCCCCTTGTCGAACATCCCTTGGGCAGAGATCCTTCCGCTACCATGCCCCCAAATGTCTCAACACTCTTCCCCCCACTCTCTCCCAGTCCCACAGCATCCCACTCTTCAAAACAGGCCTTAGAACCCACCTCTTGGAAATCACTAAATGTGAATGCTAATTCGGCCTGTCCTCACTCCTCCCACACCCCCAGTACTGACACAGGGGCCTCCTAGACCCTACGAATTGCCCTCCCTATAAGCTCTGTCCAGGGCTCACATGTGTATCTCCTAATGCTCTAAATAAGTCTCTCTTCTACCAAGTGAGTAATGTAATCAATAAATAATTTATGTGTATATAAGAATTGGTTATTTTTATTGTCATATACTGTCTTATGTCTCTCCACCCCCTGTAACCACCGTGGAGCCATTGTATAAATAATGTCTGAACTAAAATCTGTATATAATTACTTGTTCCATATGTCATCCCTGTGCTTTGTTCTCCCTCCACCCTCTGTAACCGACGTGGAGCCTTTGCAAAAGAGTCTATGACCCAAAGGTTTGTAATTCCGAATATACAGTAAATAAATAAAAAAATAAATAAATCATGGTTGGAACTAATATTTTCAAGGGCAGATAAAAATTTTGCCCCAGAACATCAGACCCAGCAATCTTGTCTTGCCAGAATATGGTGAGGGGGGAGGTTGTGAATCTGTTAAAAGGTAACTGGAACCTGGGAAAGCATAACCTTACACCTGGGGAAAGAAATGCAATTGAAGAGTTAAAGGCAATGCATGAGGTTCTTACTACAGGGTCTGACAAGGGAACGAGCATAGATCTGCTCAACAGGGATGACTGCTGTATATAAAAGAAATGGTTTGTCAGTTGAAAGACAGGAAAAGTATATGAAGTTCTGACTATGGACCCAACAGTAGCGTATAAGAATGACCTTTTTTAATTTGTGGACGAGGCAATATTACGGGGAACTGTTTCCTGCAAAGAAGCAGGATTCATAAAAAATATTACATCCTGTGATGCCCACATTCACTATTTGCCTAAAGTTCCCAAGGATGATCAGAATCCCCCCAGGCATCCTATAGTCTTGGACGCAGGATCCTTGGCCAGTAACTTATCAAAATTCATAGATTTCTGTCTGTATCCATTAGAGACTGGCCTGGATTCCCGCACCCAAGACTCCAAGGAACTGCTGAACAAGTAGAGCTCAATAACCTGGCAGCCAACACACTTGTGGATTAGTGTAGATAGTATGTCCTTATAAAGCTGTATTCCATGTGGGTCGGGCCTTAAGGCTTTAGAGTTCTTCTTGAGAAACAATGTATGTGCCAGTTCACCCTCTCCCAAATTTCTGCTACAAGCAATTACATTTATTCTAATCAGAAATTTCTTCACATTTAATGGCAAAATCTACGTGCAAAAATGGGGAACTGCCATTGGGACCACAGGCATCCCTTTGTATGCAGATATGTTTCTTCATCATTGAGAATGACAGCATATACAGAACCCAATAAATAATCCATTTTATGGGAGAGTGTTGCACTGGTACAGATGTGTTGATGACATGTTAGTTATCTGGGATGGTACTCCTGAGGAAGGACTGTTTTTTCATACAGCATTTGAACATAAATAACTGCAATCTTTCCTTTATACATAACATTCAATGAATTATTATACAATTACTGGCTTTGGAACTTTATGTGGAGGAAGGGAAGATTGAATCCCATGGTTTTAGAAAACCAACTGCCGGTAACATCATCCTTCATGCCAGCAGTATCCACCCAGCCTTGTTGATGAGAAGTATACCTTATGGGCAAATGGAAAGGTTCAAAAGTAATTATTCTTTAAAGGAAGAATCTGAATTGAAAACTGACGAACAGGCTGAGTGTCTCAAAGAAAGATGCTATTAGGAAGAAGTCCTGTGTCAGTCATGAGAAAAGGTTGCCAACCTGGAAAGAGGAACCATGTTAGACCCCAAAGTGACCTCTGCAAGTCAGATTCAACCCCTTACTTTTGTATTAGGCTATGCCTAACTTGCACCGTGCATCAAAACTGTTTGTTACAACACTGGCACATCCTGGAGCATTGCCAGGTACAGAACCTATTTGACAAAAAGCCTAGAATAACGTACAGCAGAGCCCCAAACCTGAAAGGTTTATTAACTCATTCTGCTATGGGTGGCCATTTTGTGTTGAGTTAAGCAATGGATGGTTCAGACATCAGACGCGTCTATTGAAAGTAATCAGTTAACACATAGCCATTTGCAGGTCCAAACCACCAGACATCTTAATTGCCTACCACCTAAACCAGGTGGCTGATTCAAATGTGTCCATTGCTCTGTCTGCAGATTTGCTCATGTGGACAACTGCTTCACTCACCCTACAAGTGGATTCCAACTTGAGATAAAATATTTTCTCAACTGTTCTACTGAATTTATAGGGAGTTAGGGAACGGTCTTAGGCAGATAGCATGCTCAGTGGCTTTTTCTGAGGTGTTACCTGTCTACGACAGGGGGAAGGATAGGGTACTCTATACCATGAACTTCAATACATGGCTGAAGAAATAGTGCAGAGAGGAGGAGTTCAGCTACATTGGGGATTGGGGTCCCACCTGGAGGAGTAGAGGCCTATACAGGGAGATGGACTGCATCCATCCAGGAGGGGAACCATAGTCCTCAATGAGCGGTTTATATGTTACATTGAGTAGAATTCAAACTAGCTGAGGAGGTTGATGGAAAGAAATGGAAAGACATAAACTGCCCCCTCCCAGACGAAGTAGGGAGAGACCTAAGGGAAAGAAATCCCCCAAGGGTACCCAACAAACAAGGAAACAAAGTGTAGAGGTGAAGAAAGATGGGACTGAGAGCAGAGGAAGTAAAGACAGAAGGCAAAAGGGGACAAGGGATGATGACAAACAGGGTGATAGCACATTCTGGAAGGCCATGTGTGCAAATGCTCGAAGTCTGGTAAACAAAATTTTGGACCTAGAGGCTATCATGGCAGAGGTTGACCTGGACATTATTGTCATTACAGAGTCATGGTGCAGTGAGAACCATGCTGGGATATAGCCATACCAGGATACAGTTTGTTCAGAAATGACAGGGTGGGGAAGAAGGGGGGGGCTCTTTATGTGAGGGATAGCATAAGGGCTACTGAGATACAGGGAAATCAGGAAAGGATGAAGGTACTGTGGGTCACCCTAGAAACAGGGAAGGGAGCCACTATCCACACTGGTGTGATCTACAGACCTCCAACATTGGGTGGGGGGTGAGCTGGATACGGTTCTAGCGGAAGCCATCCAAAAAATGACAAACAAGGGAGAGATGCTGCTAGTGGGGGACTTCAGTCTGCTGGATGTAGATTGGAACATCCCAGCAGTAGCTGCAGCTAGGAGCAGGGACATCCTGGACTCCCTGCATCAGGCGTTCTTTAGGCAACTAGCAAAGGAGCACACTCATGAGGGGGCATTACTGGACCTTGTACTCACTAATGGGGACAGTGTTGCAGACATCACAGTGGGAGGCCACCTGGGGACTAGTGATCACTGTATAGAGTGATTCAGTGTAAGTACTGTGGCAGAATTGAACCATGCAAAGGTGAGGGTCCTGGACTTCAGGAAAGCGGACTTTGAAAAGATGGGGGAATGCCTCAGGGATGCCCTGGCAGGGGGGTGGGACTTAGAGGGAGAGGAAGAATGGTGGGCAAATCTAAAAGGAGGGATAGAGAAGGCAGCAAACCTCTGTGTCAGACAAGTACGCAAAAGCAGGAGGAAAAGAGACTGCTATGAATGTCAAAAGAGGTGGTCCGGAAAGTAAGGGCAAAAAAGTTAGCATTCAGGAAGTATTCTAAAAGAAGACACAGAGAGAGGAAAATAGAGAGGTGCATCAGAGGAAACAGAGGGAGGCAGGGAAAGCAATCGGGAATGCAAAGGCGCAGACAGAGGAGAATGTAGCCCAGGCAGTGCAGAAAGGGGACAAGACATTTTTCAGGTATGTAAGCGAAAAGAGAAAGACCAGAGGAGGGATAGTAAGGCTAAGGAAGGAGGGAGGGAAGTGTGCAGATGGAGACCAGGAAAAAGTGGACATCTTGAACAAGTACTTTTGTTCAATGTTCACAGAGGAAGGGGAAGGAGAGGAACCACAGATAATGGCCAGGAGCATTGAAGGAAGAGAGGTAGGCACTAGTCCATTTACAGGGGAGAGGGTTCTGAGGGACCTCGCAAATCTGAAAGTGGACAAGGCAATGGGGCCATACAGAGTGCATCCTAGGATATTGAGGGAGCTCAGGGAGGTGCTGGCTGCACCTCTGACAGCCTTGTTCAACCACTCACTGGAGATGGGAGTGGTCCCAGAGGACTGGAGGAGGGCAGACATAGTCTCACTTCACAAAAGAGGAAGCAAAGAGGAGGCTGGCAACTACAGGCCAGTCAGCCTGACTTCACTGGTAAGGAAAGTAATGGAAACACTATTGAAGGAGAGGATGGTGGAATATCTGAAATCCAGTGGCCTTCAGGACCTGAGGCAGCATAGATTCACTGGGGGAGATCATGTCAATCAAATCTGATAGATTTCTTTGACTGGGTGACCAGGGAATTAGATCAGGGTGGAGCAGTAGATGTGGCCTACCTAGATGTCAATAAGGAGCATTCGACACCATTCCGCATAGGAGACTTGTAAACAATCTGAGAGGCCTATGAGTGGGTCCCAAGGTGGTAAACTGGGTGAGTAACTGGTTGGAGGACAAGAGACAGAAGGTGGTGGTGAACAGAGTTCCCTCTGAGGAATTGAGGGTGACAAAGGGGGTGCCACAGGGATCAGTACTGGGACCAATCCTCTTCAATGCCTTTATTTGCAACATTGCAGAGGGTCCAGAAGGGAAAGTATGCCTCTTTGCAGATAACACTAAAATCTGTAATAGGGTAGACACTCCGGGGGTGTGAATGGAAAAAATGAATAGTAGTCTAGGAAAGTAAGAGGAGTTGTCACGGGTGTGGTAGCCAGGTTTCAATGGGAAGAAATGCAAAATAATGCACTATGGGTGCAGAAACCAAGGAGCAGAATACAAAATGGGGGAGTATGATTAACCACAAGCAAACAGGAAAGGGACCTGGGAGTAATCACATCTAATGACCTAAAGGTGGCCAGACGTGTGACCAGGCAGTGGGGAGAGTTAGTGGGATGCTAGGGTGCATAAGGAGGGGTATCACCAACAGAAAGAGAGAGGTGGTGACACCACTGTATAAATCACTGGTGAGACCTCACCTAGAGTACTGTGTCCAGTTTTGGAGACCTCATCTCAGAAAGGACATAGACAGGATAGAGGCAATCCAATGGAGGGCAACCAAAATGCTGCAGGGTCTGTGTCACAAGCCCTGTGAGGAGAGACCGAAAGACATCAATATGTACACCCGGGAGGAAAGGAGGGGGAGAAGGGATATGATAGAAATGTTCGATTACCTCATGGGTATAAATAAAGTTCAAGAGGAAAGCATTTTTCAGAAAAAAAGGATGCTCAAGAACAAGGGGACATGCTATGAAGCTGGAGAGGGGTAGACTCAGCGGGGATGTGATGAAGTACTTCTTCACAGAAAGAGTGGTGGATGCCTGGAACAGCCTCCCAGCAGAGGTGGCGGGGGGAAAAAATGGTAATGGCTTCAAGAATGCATGGGACTGGCATAAGGGAACCTTAGAGGTGGGTAAGGGGGGGGTAAAGCAGGAGATGAGGTAGGGTCTGCGGTGTTAGATATGGAAAATGGGCAGACTACTGTAGGTGGGACAAGCAGTCCTTATCTGCTGTCAATATCTATGTTTCTATGTAACATACATCATGTGTTGTCCTTGTACACTTATCTGTGTGGACAGGACAGTTCACCAAGCATGTAAAATGATCCAGAAACACATTAGACTTATTAAAAAACAGGAATCATTGGTGGGTTACCACTTTGCTAGGGTTCTGGCAGCAACTCAGAGGGGCTCAAATATCGGCTTATTATACCACTGCCCCCTAGAGGTGGTGACAGGATTCAGTCACTTTTGAAACTGGGCAACCTGGATTTTGAATTGGATGCCAGTGGCCCAATTCTCAAAGAATTGGGAATGATGCAAGATGCTTGTATCAAAGAAATGATGCAAGGGGCTTCCTGTGCTGAACCCTTCATCATTCCTGATTCTACAACGCAGCCTGCACCAGCTGGGCAACTGCCTGTGCCAGCCGAGCTTGCACCATCCTTGCAATGTATGCACCGGTGCACTATGATGGAAGGTGATTTGTGCCAGGGCAGCACTGTAGCATCCCCTAAAACACCCCCACAAAGCACATGGTCCACTACTATTAAACCAGCTTGGAGCTCATCTAACAGCCCATGCGCCACCCCCACTGCACCCATTCAGGGCACCGGCAGTAGTGTGCCCATCATTAGGGTGCCAAATAGAGGACTTTGTCACCCTCCCCCCACGGTCCACACCCCCAGAGTTGGTATATTTAGAAAGGGTGGGTTGTGGTGGGTATGGGGGGGCACAGCCCCCAGGAAAGAGAAGGATCAGCAACTTTGGGACCTGCCACCCTAATGACCAAGCACGCTGGTGCCAGCACCCTGCATGGGTGGAACCTACCATCCCCAGAGCCATTGCTGGGTGGGAGGAAACCTGTGCCCCCCATGCCAACACTGCACCCAGACTCTAGCAGGCTACCAGTGGAGGATCTGGTGGTATCCCACTGTGGCGGGTATGTGCCCTCAGGGCCCCCCAGTGGTCCCAAGCATGTGACTGCCCCCACACACAGACTGCACTTTCACAGTGGAGGTTGTGCACTGTCCCTGACAGGGGTCTGTTGCCACCCCTCTCTATCCATCCCAACCTGTCCTGCCCTCCACTTTCCATGTCCAATTGTCCACCACACTGTAAAGGTCAAAATGTTATCTCTCTCTCTCTCTCTCTCTTATTGCTGCAACATTTTTGTAATCTAAAAAACTGTAAACTGTTGTTCCTTGTAGCTCATTCCATGCAATGTAAATATGTTCATGAGGCTGCAATATTGTGTAACTGTAAAAACTGTAATATTGTGTAACTGTAAAAACTGTAATCTGTAGTTGCCTTTTAACTCTTGCCATGAACTGTTTGTATGTATTGTTTCCTGACGCGGAGCCTTTGTAAATGAGTCCCTGACTCAAAGGGTTGTAATTCCTAAGAGTGTTAAATAAATAAATAAATAAATAAATGAATGAATGAATGAATGAATGAATGAATAAGCCCTGGCTACTCCAACCCTGCCAGCCTTCTGGGCGACCGACCGGCGGGTCTCCACCCGTGGCCGCTGATGCCGCAGGACCATCCCACAAATGCAGCAATCCCCTTCCATGTATGATGTGTTTGGCAAACAGGGACAGTTGTGGCTAGTGTGCCGAGTTTGGCACCAGGATCCCACCTGTTATAGAATTCAGCGCAGGGTCCCTTGCGCACCAGCAATTGATACAAGCTGCTATTCGCCATAGCTTGCATTGATCTAGGGGCCACTTTGAGAATCTGGCCCCATGAGTCCAAATGGCTTAAATGAAGAGTTAGAGCTCTCTGTATTCCTCTTCAATTAGAATTTCTGTGAAACAATGTAATTCCTCTACTAATGGATTGTATGTATTTTTCAGGTTCATCTGTGGCAAAAATTGGAAATGGAGAACAGTTTTGTTTGATTTATCTTGATTATTCTCAAGATAGGACTGCTCTCGACCCATTTGAAACTTCGTCTGCACCTCTCTGGTATGGTGGTCAGAAAGATTTCCTTCTATTACTGGTATATGAGTGTATCCCTTTCTCTCTGGGGCTTCCTAGTATGTATTATCAACAACCACTGCTTAGATAGAAACTATCTTTAAATTTAGTTTTGCACATAGTGTTTCAGATCCTTTTTGATATCTTTATTTAGTATATAGCCTCCTCCTGTTAAGTAACGTCACCTTTCCCTTCCTTCCTGACTTTTACTCTCCTCTCCTCTCTGTCACAGAAACATAGACTCTGATAGCAGACAATGGCTGCTTGACCCACCCACTCTGCTCATATATATTTTTTTACCATCTTCTCCTTGTCTCTACTATGCCTCCCCCCCCCACACACACACACCATTTATTGAGTCATTTTCAAGTTTTTCAGCAATTTGGTTACATTTCTACAATTAACATGGGTTACATACCTCTTATTGCCTCATACCTGATCTCTTCTTAGCAGATTGATTATAGCAATTCAGCTATTTAAAATATTAAGAGGTTTGCTTGTTTGAAATGCTAATCTGTTTAGCCCTATTAACTACAATAATGTGTAAATTCACCACAAAAGGCATTGGCTAGTTTTTTGTAATACAATTGTTTTGTGTTAAAAATGCAGTCTCAATACTATCAGCAGCTCCCTGAGGAAGAGTCAGTGGGAATCAAAGTGCTGGAGCCGGTTTGTTCATTTGCTTTTATACATTACAGTCAAGGCCCATGGAATATTGAGTCAGTATAGCGCAGTGGTCTAAGGCTCTGAGCTGCAAATTTGGTGACATCCAGCAGACCAGACCTGGGTTTGAATCCCACAGCTTCCACTTGCATACTGTGTGACCCTGAGCAAGTCACTTAACCTCCTTGTGCTCCCAGGTCGCTCCTGTAAAAAAGCTTTCAGCTTAGTGTGCTATACCTGGTTAAACAACTAAATAAAAAAAATGCAAATCTGCGGCTGTAGAATTTTCCACAGAATTTGCATCATGCCACAAAATATATATATTGCACAAGAATTAATTGTTCTTTGTGAATTTTCATTCAAATATACAGTTTTTCCATGGTGCCCAGCTTCCTTCCCCATCAGATTTATCCTGGAGCCCCTCCTATATGCTCTGCAAGTGAAATCATCAATGACATCACATCATATTTTAGTCAGTGACAGGACAATATTCTGCCAGAGAAATGAATTATGCCACAGAAATCAAAAAATACTGCTGCAGTAACCTATGAGCCCTGTTTCATACCAGGGGCCCTCATTACAGATTAATTCTTTTGAACTCCTTTGGCTGCGCTGCTGTTTTGTAGATTACCAGTCTTGTATCCCAGAACTGCCTCTTACTCACTGTGCAACCTTGACCCTGAGCAAGTCTCTTTACCTTCCTGCGTATAAACCCTGTGTAATCCTGTGCTGTGTAACTCTCATTGTGCAATGAAATGGGAGTGACATTCTTCTCTCTCTCTCTCTCTGCTGGTTATACATTTGGAAACAGTTTGTATGAAATGTTATATAAAATAAAGTTCTTTTCTTTGCCAGTAAATGGAGCAGAGGGGGCAGTATGCTTGGGTTTTAGCCTTGAGGCCTCACTTTCCAATCCAACTCTGAATCTGAATCTGAACATGTGCACTCCTTATTTCCCCAGCTATGTTAGTACAGTAGTATCCATCTGAAAGCAAATGGCTAAAACAAAAGCGATAATGGCTTAAAAAGGTAGAGGGTTTAGCCAAAAGGCTAATTATTTTTGGTATCTGGAGCCAACACTGCTTGGTTCTACCTGTCCCATGGGTCTAGTCTCCCCCATACACCCCCCACTGTTCTCTCCACACTCATAATATGGTACTCCTCCTCACAGGTTGCATCCCCAGACCTTTCCACTGCTGCTAATGAAGCCCTTTCTGCTGCTTTCCATCTTTCAACAAGCACTGAAATCAGAACTTGTTCCTGTTTGTATCTGAAGCAGTTATATTCTAATGCATTATTGAAACGTTTTAATCTTAAGGTGTTTCTCTGTATTGTAATTTTTCACTAAGAGGCCAGCATTGAAAATCGGGAAGTTTTAGCCCTAATGGTAAAATCCTGTATGAAGATAAAGATTTTGCCTACCTACCAACCATCTGGAACAGGTTACATACTGTATTGCTTTCAATCTAACCATGTCACCATCCTTCACATCTCACTTGTATTTCTCCCCTGCCTACACTTTCTAGTTTCTCTATTACCATTTTTTTCTTCATGTTCCTTATTTGGCTCCCTAACTACCAGCTACACCAGCTGACATTTGCCGTTACCCTCACCTACCAAGTGCCTACAACTGTGCCAATCGTAAACTGCTTTCCATGTTTTGACTTTTGTACTGTATTTTCTGTTGGGAGTTTGTCCCTACTGAAAAGTATTTAGAGGCACACATCGTACAAAAAAAATTATACAAAAAGAAACTTTATTAAATTGAATTATAATTACTGATTAGAGTGGATTACAACTCAAAACTAGCACCTGAAATTTGCCATTACACACATTACGTTACACATGAGTGTGTGTAATGAGAACTGTCTCGCTCTCGCACACAGCACCAAATGTGAGACATGACAGCAGCAGGCAAAATGCACTTTTGTTTTTAGTCTGCTCTTCTCCTGCATGCCAACTGCAGTTCTGGTAACCAGTAATTGCTGTATATAAAATCAAGTATGGGCGACAAGGAAAACTAATTTTTTCCTACATACACTCAGTGTACGATACCTGAATAAACCACATGACCTTCCATTTTGTGTTTTATTTGGTATCTCACACCTCGGGTGTATAACAAAAACATTGCCCATAAATTATTCCCTAGGTATTGATTGCATAGCAGAAATTGTGTTAAACTGGACTGATTAGAGGCAAATCACAATCACTGCACTGATCAATTGGTGAAAAGCAGGCCTTATTTATGTAAGCGGCACCTTTCATGCCATCTTACAGACCAGGGATGGCTGATAGTGTTGAGTTCACGTTAGTAAATGGACATTAAAGATATCCAGTGAATACAGACAGTAACGCACTGGGAAAAGATGAATATATAGCTCAGGTAGTGCGAACTTAAAGGGACACTGTCAGCTTGGAGCATTGACCAGCAGGTCTTCTGGTCGGCCCGCTTAATATTAATTTTGAACAAAAAAAAATCAATAAATATAACTTTGAGGCAAATCCTGGGGCATGAATGCCATTTGTAGACCTTTAGATAGTAACAGGACTAAAACTCAGGGAGAGTCTGAAAATCATCAAAAATAAATTTAGCAGTGGCCTTTTATTGTTTATTTAGTTATTTATTTATTCTTTCTTCACTGGGTAGGTGCACTGGTACAAGAATGCCTTTTTCAGGCAAGACATGAGTACTACAAGCGCATAACAAAACAGCAAAACAGCAAAAACAGATACAGATCAGTGTACAGAAGCCAATAATGATGATGAGAAAAATATTACATCTATATAGAGTAGAAACACAATTGTGCAATTTACATAATAAGATATACATGTGTGAGCAGATACAGTCAACAATATACAAATGCATTCCACAATAGCGCAAATATAAAACAAAACAACATGGTTGTGCAAGAAGATTATGCAGTGGAACCCAGCAAAGGGTACAGCTAGCGATACATGCTAGAGTTACTGTGCACAGGAGCATGCAGTGAGGTGTAGCAGGCGGTCCTTCATTTTGAGTGCAAAGGCTTTTGGAGAGGGAGACAATCTGACGTGAGAAGATATGGAATTCCAGAGGGAGGCAGCACAGTTGCAGCAGGAGCTCTGCCACATGCCTGTTCGCATCATTAGGGAATTGTTCTCATTGGAATGAGGATGTGCTTAGTTAACATGAGCAAGCAGCTCAATGAGGCTCTGGGGCAAGTTTCTGTGCACAGTCTTGTACACAGAGTTAGCCAGTGTAAGCTGGGCTGTGTGGTCCTGTTGCAACTAACCTAGCTGCTCAAGACTGGCATGGTGAAGAGACCTGGGGCTCACGGAAGTGGCAAATCTGGCCACCTTGTGGTGAATGGCTTTTTTCTTCATGCAGACTGACTTGGGAGCAGCATCCATTAGGATGGCACTATAGTCTAATAAAGGTATGAAGTGGATCTACTAAGATACCTTGAAATACATAATCCTGACACCCACCAGCCTGAGCCCGACATTCCAATGCTGCTCTTACCTGACAGTGTCACATCCCAATGACGGAAAGTCCGACACTGTACTTATGCTGGGTTTCTGGTCTGGTGGGGGTTATGCCCCCCACACCCCCCATCGTAGGGTGCTTCACTCCTGCACCCCCTGAAATAATTATAACCAACTCAGAGTCCTGGCAAACCCCATTGTCGGGCTTACCGTCATCGAGATGTGACTCTGTCAGGTAAGTGTAGCATCAGGATGTCAGGCTCGGGCTGGTGGGTGTCGGGATTTTGTATTTTGGGATTTCTTAGTGATACCTATGAGGCTACATTACAGTGTCCTAACTTTAGTGTCAGCTGTAAGATGCCTCTGAATATGGTAGAGCTGTCCCAGTTTCTGGTGTGTGAACTTTACCGTATTATTTAGTTGAGAGTCGAAAGTGAAGCATTGATCTATGGTTATCCATTCCCAAGGCATTTGTATTTGGCAACTGAATCCAGCTGGATGCCATCCAGAATAGTGATGTTTAGGTCTTTGGAGAGGTGCGGATCTTGGGAGCTGTGCCAAGGAGCATGGCTTTCGGCTTTGGCACATTTAGGACCAGTTTCTCCTTGAGGAACCATCATTGTGGAGAATGAACATTACCTACAAAGGCATTGTTGATGTCAGCCATGTTTTTCCCATGGACATAGCAATTGTGTTTTTTGTTATTATTATTTATTTATTTCTATGAAGTACCTTTGAGCCAAAGGCTCTTTTACAGAGGTTCCATGTCGTAGTAATACATGGGCATTACATCATTTACAATGGTTACAAGCACATAAGCAGATACAAGGTGGTTCCATGCCTAGAAAGACATGAGTACATCAGGTTACAGAGGTTACATAATTACAATAACAGGGAGTACATATGTAAAAATATACAGACGTAATTTAAAGCAGGCTAGGCTGACAGGTTGTTAAGTGAACAACTTGAGATTCTACAGGATATAGAGTGAATCAGGTAGGGAGCAGAGAATGCTCTTTTCACACCCCCAAAACAAAGCTAGCAACCACCCACTCTATATCCTTCCAAGCACCAACCAACCACTGGAACAAGTCTGCTCCTACAAATACCTTGGGGTTACCTTCGATTCAGCCCTCACATTTCACAATCACATCGACGCCCTAACATCCGCCACCAACACACGGCTTGGCATCCTATTCTGCCATAAAACCTGCCTTTCACCAAATGCTCTCCGGCTAGCTGTTACATCGTCCGTTCTGTCCCTTATAGACTATGGTCTACCAGTATACGGTGCTGCCGACACCACTGCACTCAACAAAATTCACCTAACCCTGAATAAAGCATGCAGATTAATTACTGGTGCCCCCAGGCTCACACACACCTGTCAGCTATATGTCGATGCTAACCTGCTTACCCTGGATGAACGGCTCCGATACCAGACCTGTCTCCTCACCAAAAAACCCCTAGGGCTCTCCCCTGGGGTAATGGCATCCATCCACCAGAGCCCTCCCACCATTGCAACACGGTCTTCCTCACAAGACCACCTCTAAAGGTCCCCAGAACGAGAACAGCTGCGGCCAGAGATCCTTCAGTTATAGAGCCCCAACCTGGTTTAACTCTCCCTGCCACCATCACCAATGCCATCACCATCTCCATTCAAAACCGCACTTCAGAACCACATCTTCGCACTGTGAACGTCCTGTCTCTGAACATAGCCTCCACCTCTTTCTCTTTGACAATGCCCCTGGCAGCTCTCCATCCTACCATCCCTCCACCACTTCCCTGTACACCATGCCTAGGGTTTAGCCTGGCCAGTGCCAGCTGTTTTCAATGTTTATCTACCAGAATGCTCACTTGATACCGACTTGTGTAATACCTGTTATCAATTACATGTACCCTGTACCCAATTGTATTTGTCTGACCACTATATGACGTGGCACTTCTGGTGAATGCCTATTGATTCTTTGCAAATCTTTGCTATGTAACCGAAACGCAATGTATGTCTTTATGTGACGAAGTACCTTTGGAAACGAGCCTCTGGCTCAAAGGTAAACTGATTCTTAAATAAATAAATAAATAAATAAAGTCTGTAAAATAATTAATACTATACGCAAGGAGGCGAGAACTTGATGGGCAGCAGTTCTTTTGTCATAAGTGCTAAAGACTGTAGTCATAAAGGAGGGCTAGACTCACTGGGTGGGGGGGGAGTGCTGAGGCGGAGTGTTAGGTAGCAAGAAGAAAGGAGAAGAGAGGCAAGGGTGCAGGTTAGAATGAGGGTAGCAGGAAAGAGGAGGGAAGAGTGTGGGGGAGTTCAAGTCTCACAGTCACAGTTCCCGTTTGTGGCGAGGGCCACTCGGAGTTTATCTTTAAAGGGGCCTATTTTGTCCTGTTTTGTGATGCCTAGGTCAAGTGCATTAAGCCAAAGTGGTGCCCGGTATTCGTAGGACCATTGGCCTTGTGTGGTTCTATGGAAAGTGATGCAGAGAGCTGAGTTGCTTGTACCCCTATTGCATCTGATCAAATTAGGTTGGTTAAGGAGGCTTTGTGGGCCTGTGGTGGCAAGTCCTAACATAGACTTCATGGTGAGCATGCATACTTGTTACTTTCCTGGTGAAACAATTGCATAAATAAATAAATAATAAATAAATAAAATACTGGAGGCGACTGTCAAGGTTGAGCCATTTTGTTTGAGAGTACAACTCGCAGGTGTGAGTGAGATGGGGTACCTAGGACTAAACAACACGCTTTATTTAGTGTTGTTTTGATATGTTTCAAAGCAGTTTGGGCGGCAGACCCATATACTGCTAGACCATAGTCTATCACTGAGATGACTGAGCTATTTACAGCAGTTTTGGGTGCCTCAGAAGTCAGGCCTTTTCGGTGTCTGTGCATAATCCTAATTTTGCATTTGACGACTTTGTGACTGCGTCTATGTGTTGGTTAAATGAGAGGGTGCAGTCCAATGTCAATCCTAGGTATTTAAACGTTTGAACCACCTCCAGGGAAGTGTTCTGATTGTTCTGAATGCAAAGTTGGTGAGTGCGGTGTTTATGTGATGATGCGAATAACATAGTCTTAGTTTTTTTATAATTGAGGAGCAGCTTTGATTGAAGGAACCAGTGCTCAGTCGCACTGAAATTAGCCTGCATTTGCTTTTCCAGTTTGTAGGGGTCAGAATTACATGAATATAGGACCGCATCGTCTGTATACAGTAGTAGCTGGACGTTTACCAAATGAGGGAGGTTGTTTAAGAACAGGCTGAACAGTAGAGGGCCAAGGATAGAGCCTTGAGGAATGCCTGTGTTAAAACTAAGGATGTCGGAGAAGGTGTCCAGGATTTTCACTTTTGGACCCTCCTAGAGAGGTAGCTTCTGAACCATGCTACTGTTGCAGGGGAGAGGCCGGTATTGGAGAGCTGATCCAGGAGCAGATTGTGATTGACGGTGTCTAAGGCCTTGGTGAGATCAATATATGTTGCCCCCACCAAGAGCCCTCTGTCTAGAGCATTATAGATAAAGCTGGTAAACTCCACTAGAGCAGTTGTGGTACTGTGTTGTTTTCTAAATCCATGATGTTGTTGACATTGTAAATGATACTTGTCTAGATTTTCCATCAGTGGTCACTCACGATTCGTTCCAGGGCCTTGGAGAGTGGAGGAAAGATAGATATTGGGTGGTAATTTGTAGAGTTGGCCCTCTCACCACTTTTGTAAACAGGGGTAACCACCACCACCTTCCAGATCTGTGGGAATTTGCCTGGTACCAAGGAGAGATTTAAGATTTTCGTGAGGGAGTTTGAGAGTTATGTCCAGGGTGAGCCTAACTAGTTTTAGGTCCAGTTGATCAGAGCTAGTTCTGAAATTATGTAGTGCTTTTAGGATGTATTTTTTTGCTTCCATAAAGGTGATCACTCTGAAGTAGAAAGGCAGCTGGGAGTTTGATTGGGTCCCCGGGTTTCGTTCAGTGCAAGTATCTGATTGGTATTGAAGGAAGCTAGGGGGCAACACTCCACTGAGGTCAATAAAAGCTTTATAGAAGACATTTGCTATGCGATTGTGATCCTGCGTAGGTTGGCCCTCAATGTTCAGGAAGGTGGGGGGAGTTTTATTAGGTTTACCGCTTAGGGACCTGATATTCTCCTAGAACCATCTACTGTCACCCCATGAGTTTGTCAGCTCATTTTTAAAGTGAGTGTTTTGGGCCTTGTGAATAGCCCATGCAGCTCAATAGTTCTGGTAGTCTGTCTGGGTACCAGAGTTTCTTGCTTTTTACCATAAATCGTCTCTATTATTCATGAGGGCTAGTAGTTGTGTAGTGATCCAGGGGCTGTCATAGTCACGGATCTTTCTTTTGGTGTAGGAGGCGTAGACAATTCACACTTCATTGAATTTGCTTATAAAGCATTCTACAGCAGTGTTGACATCTGTTTTGTGGTCAATAGAGCTCCAATCTAGGAGGCTAAGGTGTGCTCTTAGAGCTCCCAACTTGCCTTTCTTCAGAAGTCTAGCAGTAATAGTCCTGGATGTTGCCTTTGGGGCCTTATTTGACCATTTACAGATTACCGGGGAGTGGTCACTGAGGGAGTCAGGGAAAAGCATGATGGAGGATATTCTTTCGGCTGATTTGTAACCACCCAGTCGATTGCTGACCCCATGCCTGTTCTGCTGTTATACTGAGTGGGGGAGTCTACCAATTGCACAAGGTGTTGCCTGCATAAAGCAGGGATTTCGCAGATGTGCAAGATGAAGGAAGGTCATTAATGAAAACTGAGAACAGAAGGAGTCCAAGAATTGATCCCTATGCACACCACTGGTGATGGCATTTAAGTAACTAATAACTCATAAAAGGGCATGTGTATGTTGTGCTGAATCAGTGTATGTCCAGGATACATTGAGAATCTGCCAAGATTTATGACTGGATTTCCCCAGTCAATGTACAGGATTTCTCTTACTCATTTCATAACATGTAAAAAATATCCCTTTCTAAATGTTGGCAGAACTGTAACGATACCAGAAATTGTATTCTGTACTACTTTATTTGCATAACTTTTCATTTTGTGGTCAATGCCAGGCTGACTTAGAGCTGATAAAAATCAACTCAAAAATTGTGCTTGTAGATAAGAAATTAAACTAGACTCTAATTTAAATGACTTGCAATATATGTGGAGGGCTTGTTTTTGATATCAGCAAAAGTCAGCTTTTCTGATCCACTGATGTGAGCAAAACATGTCCAGGCAAAATGTAGAGTAACTAATGAATTGTAAATTTGCAGACTGTGGCAACTCCTGACTTTCATGTGCTTCTTGATTGCTCTGTCATTGTGTCAGTTGGAAATGTCACTTTGATGTAAAACTGTGCAAAATGAGCTGATAAATGCTGTTAACACGCTGATCAGCTGACCTGCCAGTCAGCCCTGGGGACAGGTAGGTTAAGTGATTTGCATCACTTAGGGGTCTTTGTTCACAGTTTTTGATCCCTTTTTTAAGTGTCAGGGAGCATGCATGGTTTATACAAGTATCTTTACATTTACATAAATGGCTGAAGAGCTGTATTAAAAAGAAATCCTCTGTCCTAGATCTGTAATAAAAAGATGTCCTCTGTCCTGTAGGCATTTTCCTGCTTTTGTATTCTTATCATGACTGCATGTCTGCCAGTGCAACTTAAGAATCTGGGTTTAATGAAATGAAAAGAGAACAGGGTTCATATTTATTGGGAATTCACAAAATTACATTATTGCCAAGACAATTATGATTCATTTTACAAATTTGTAACTACAGAAGGAATATGAGCCTAGGCTAGTTTCCTTGTGTGACCAAAGTGGGGATACTTGGGTGAGGTGAGTAGTAGAACAAATTTCCAAAATCAAATATCTACAGTATATAGAGTAGGCATGGTACTGAGACACAGTAAGTTTGTGGTAGGTAGCTTCCTTACCCAAACTATCTTCTTGGGATAGTGGCACAAGGTAGTAATCTAGGAAAGACAACCAGGTAGCAAAGCAGAACATGAAGTAACAAGTCTGGTTCTAGCTGAACGGCACTAGGCAGTTTAGGAAATATAGGTTATCAGTGGTCTAGGACTATTATCCTAGGTACAGTAAAGAGATGAGTATAGTGGGGAGCTTTTCAGTTGTGGTGACGGTGGAGTGCTCTTCTCCAAGGTAATGCTCTGGAGGAAAGGGCACTGCCCCATCTGCAAGACCTTTGCAGAGTTCCATGTTCAGTTCATAGCAGCAACAGAAGAGATATCTCAGTTATGTCACTGGCTCAGCTGGATCCAATACCCCACACACCCACTCCCCCCAGAAGCCCACTGGCACAGGGTGAGTAGAGAGTGGTGGAAGTGTAAAGAAAGGCAGAGGTAGCAACAAGGAGGTTGACCAGCCCTACACCATCCAAATTGCAAATCGCTTTATAACCATGGAGGAGACCTGGGTACCTGACTCTACTGGGGGAAGAGTCTGAGTCAGACAGGAGTAATCGCATGATGACTTGGTAGTACCAGGGGGAACAAGCAGGAGAAAGTCAGCCAGGAGAGTTTTAGTGATCAGACACTCGATGATCAGGGGTAGAGAGGGTTCTAGGAGGGGGGTTGGAGGGGAGAGGGATGGTCAAGTGTCTACCTGGTGCATCGACCATCAGGGGTTTATAGAATAGGTAAGATGATGGAAAGGGAGGGTGGAGATCGGGATGCTGGTACACTTGAGTATCTGTGATCTGGCAAACCAGCCTGTGGAGATGGTGAAGTGGAACTTTTGCAGACTAGGGGACTGATTGAAAGGACACTTGACCTCCCTGGCCTTTTCCGAGGTCCTTCCTGTGTGGGGCAGGTAGGGGGAGATAGAATAAGCAGGGATGAGACTGAGAAGTTTAATTTGTGATTAAAGGAATGGTGTCAAGGGATGGGGTACAACTTTGTGGGGAACTGGGGAAACTCCTGGGGAAGGAGGCTCTTCAAGGGTGATGGAATTCACCTGACAACAGAAGGGCCAGTGCTCTGGGGCAGAAGTTTTACATCTTCATTTGACAGTTAAACGGACTGTGAGGGAGACTGAGGCTAGGGGAACCATGGTGATAAGAGAGAGGAAAAGGAACCTAGCTATAACTCCCCTTTATCCAAGGGCTTGTAGCAGCACAGTGGGCAAAAATAAGGTTATGGTTCAAACTGGGAGAGGGGAAGGGACCAAGGAGGGAAGGCTCACAAAGCCTGCAATCAACATGAAACACAGGACGTTAAGGAGACTGGTAAAGAATGAGGGAGAAAGGCAAACAAAAATGCAAAAAGGGATCATGAATTAGATGGAAGCAGGTCTTTCTTTACACCAGGAGTTTGGATAATAAAATCAGTGCACTCCAGGCAATGATGGCAGACACTGAAGTGGACCTAACAGCCATCACAGAAACTTGGGCCTCAGAAAATAATGGCTGGAAGCTGACAGTCCCTGGATACACACTGTTTAGGAGGGATAGAGGAAAAGCTAAGGGGGGGGCATAGCCCTACATGTTAGGGGAGGCATCAAGGCGTTACAATGTGTAAACAGCAGCTGCGCCACAAAATGCTGAGGTGCTCCTAAGGGGTTGGCTACCCCCAAAATATCCAACAAACACACAAAATAGGAACACTTATGACACTGAGAAAAAGAGGACTCAAACTCGGAAATCAAATTGCAAACATTTTTTATCCTGAATATAGGAGGTCCATACAGTATTTTCACCACAGCTGGCAAATGCACCTTATTGTGGGTGGACCGGATGGCAGAGGTCCAGGTACAGATAAGGAGACCTCAGGAAGATGGGAGTGAGCACTGGTGACAGCCAAGGGAGGTCTTACTTGACTGGTCAGAAGGAGGATAAATAGAACTGAAAAAACACACATTCCAAATTTGGAAATGTCTTTCACTTTAAACAAAACTGCAAACCCTAACTAGGGTGTCATCTTGGATAAGGAGATTACAGCAGGCAAATAGTTAAATGGAGTTCTGCGAGATGACTCAAAACAACCCAGCTGAGACTCTGGGTAAATTTGTTGGAATACTGTCAAATAGTAGAAAAAGAAAAAAAAACTTGACATTTTAAGATAATCTCATTACGGAAAAAGAGAAGATGTTCAGTCTAATATTTAGTTTCAAAATGTAATTTTTGTCTTTTTCCTACAATTTGGCAATCTGTCTACAAAGTCCATGGCCCACCGTGTTGTTTCAGGATGTCTAAACACTGCCCATGCAGTCTACACTACCTTATGGATTCTTCCAAATGAATGACAGTTTGAAACAGTAACAGTTAACACTTTTTAACAGAAACATAAAATTTGACAGCAGATAAGGACCGCTTGGCCCATCTAGTCCCATTTCCCTACCTGATGGATAAACTGCAGATTCTAGATAATCAACAGCTTACTTCCTCCTACCCCCCACTAGACTTGCCTTGTGTCTGTCCCATGCATTCTTGAATTCTCCCACTGTTCCTGACTCAACCTCCTCAGGAAGGCTGTTCCATGCACCCACAACCCTCTCTGTGAAAAAAATACTTTCTAACATTACCTCTGAGCTGTCCCCCATCTTCAGATTGTGCCTCCTTGTTCTTGCACATCTCTTCTTCTGAAAGATGCTACCTTCTTGTATTTTAATTCTCTTGAGATACTTGAAAGTTTCTGTCATGTCCTCCCTCTCCCTGCTTTCCTCAAGGGTATACATATTAAGCTGCATTAGTCTCTCCTCGTATGTCTTCTGGTGCAGACCCTGTACCATTTTGGGTTGCCCTCCTCTGAACAGTCTCCACTCTGTCTATGTCTTTGTGGAGATGGGGTCTCCAGAATTGCACGCAGTACTCCAGATGGGGTCTTACCAACTATCTCTACAGAGGGATAACAACTTTCTGTTTTCTACTGTTGATGCCTCTCCCTATGCATCCCAGTATCCCCCAGCCCTCCTTACTGCCTTCTCACATTGCTTGCCCACCTTTAGGTCATCTGATATAATTACTCATAGGTCTCTTTCGATTTTTGTTGTTGTTATTGACTCACCCCCCATTATGTACTCTTCCTCTGGGTTTTTTGTTTCTCAGATGCATTACCTTGCACTTCTTTGCATTGAATCTGAGCTGCCATATATTTGACCTTTCCTCCAACCTTACCAAGTCCTTTGTCATCCTTTCCACCCCACCTTGTGTATCAACCCTGTTGCAGGCCAGCCCAGTGGTGCTGAGGGTTGAGGCATTGGACGCCACACCTCGCACCATGGCGGCGACCCAGGTTCGGGAATGAGCCCGACCGCTGGGGGTCAGTGGGATGGGGAAGAGATTGAGTGTCTATAGGACTGCTCTTTCTTCCCAGGGAGGGTGTGGGGAAGCAACGCCTCCTGAACGGCCCTTGGTGGCAAGTCAGGGTGCCCAAGCACATGTACAGGGAAGCATGAGGCGGGTTGCGGCATAACATTGTCTTGCTAAGCTGCACTCCGAGGGGAAAGGACATGCAACTGTAAGTTGCAAATACCTCTCCTGCCTGCAGAGTGATGGCCACCGACAGACGACCTAATCCTGTGGGCCAAACAAAGCCCGACGAATGGAAACGGGGACTCAGGGTAATGTGGTCTCCTCCCCAGTTCTCTGCCACCGGAGAGGACCCTGCAGTAGGGGGCAAGCTGCAGTCCTCCTCACTCCAGCCATCATGGCAGAGGCTGGCTCCACCTGGGGGGGAGGTTAGTTGAGTGTCTGCGTACAAGGCTCAATGGGGAGTAAAGTATACCCCTGCAGTAGCAGCAATAGGATAAAGAAAATTAAAAAAAAAAAAAAACCTGTTGCAGATCTTTGTGTCATCTGCAAAGAGGCATACTTTTTCTTCCAGGTGCTCTCCAGTGTCACTTATAAAGACATTAAAGAGGACCAGTCCTAGTACCGACCCCTGTGGTATCCCACTAGTTACCCTCCTTTCTTCACTGTGGACTCCATTTACTTTTAACCTTTGCGTCCTGTTTGTCCAGCCAGTTTTTTATCCAGGTTAATATTCTCCATCTTGTCTTGTAGTTTGGCATATCACAGTAGGAACTGAACTACAGTACTTAGTATCCCTTACTGAAGACTCTTAAAGGCATACTCAGTCAAAATTTGCAAAAACATTGTGTTGTGCAGTGTTTTGATTGTCTGCGTAGTCCTGGTGTGTCCTTCCCTTGGTTTGATATTAAGATTTTTTTTCTGAATTAGCTTGCCAGTTATATGCTAGTTTTATGGCCCCTGGGGATCTCCATCTGAGCATGGTTTATTGCTTTTCTTTTTCTTACAGTGCCTCCTGTCCCATGTGACAGTGATGTATCTGGGATTTAGCAAGTGCTAAAGTAGAAGCTTGATGTTCGGGGCCCTGCTAAATAGCTCTAATTCAATACTTTTGGGGTGTGTGTGTCTGAGTGTCAGACCTAGCCAGAAGGAGTATATGTTTTGCTTTTAAAAACTTTTCATTTCATCAAACTATACACAGCCATAAAAAGCACACAAATCACCCCAGCTTATCAATGCTGTAATTAGAAAAGATTCTATTTACTTACAGAATAACCCACTTAATTAGCCCTCAAGTATTTGCTAAACTGTAAATGTAGCCATTAGTGCTCACTGGGACAAGGAAAATTACTTAATATCACAGATCTGCTGTTGTAAAATTGACTCTAAACCAGTGTTTGCTAAATCCATGGTCCTGGATATATCCCTGTCACATGGGGTAGGAGGTACTGTAGGAACAAGAAGAGCAATAAATCATGCTAAGGTGGAGAACCCCAGGGGCCATAAAACTAGCAGGCTAGTTTAAAAAAAAATCCTAATAGCAGATGGGAAGGACACACTAGCACTACACACACAAATGAAAACATTGTGCACAGCATGCATTTTTGTGAATTCTGACTGTAGTACTACTTTAATGCTCATTTTGGAGTCTCCTGCTCGATTCCTGCAGTAAGTTTCATTTCTCTCCTGGTACCCCTCTCCTCCACTTTCTGCTCTTCATCATCTTTCCTTCTGTCCCTACACTCTTCTATTCTGTTCCTGTTTCTTGTGTGGCCATGTTTTTTTTTTCCAGTCCTTGCCCCCTGCTTTCTGTTGCTTTCATTTCCCCTACACATAACCCTGTCTTTTCACTACCCTATATATCCTCTGTTCATCTGCCTGCCATTAACTACCTGACCTACACAGCACCTTTTAGAGTGTTATTAAATTTGTTTCAAACATTTTATGATGATGCACTGTACCTTGTACATATCTCTTGTACCCTACTTATCCTATGTGATCTACTGTATCTTCTCTACCCGTACTGTATCACACCATATAATGTATACATTTTTGCATTCCTATTGTGTCCTGTTGCATATCATGCATACTTTGTTCAGCACTGCAACGACCTACACTAACAATGTTACCCTCTTCAGGAGGGACCGCAAGGAAAAGAAAGGGGAGGGGGTGAGTAGCTCTGTATGTCAGAAATGACATGTAAGCCATAGAGATTCAGGCTGCATCCAGGGAGGCTGAAGCCCAGTGGATCACCCTTGGATCAGGGGATAAAGACCTTATCCAAGTCAGCATAGTCTATGGACCCCCAACACAAAATAATAATACAGATAAAGAACTTCTAGAGACCATCTTAACTACGGCTGACAAAGGAGATCTGGTACTGCTCGGGGACTTCAACCTACCTGACAGATTGGACATCCTACTCGGCCTCATCTGAGAGAAGTCGAGAATTCATGCTAGCACTACAGGGGGCGGGACTAGTACAACTAGTGACATCCTCCACCAGAGAAGAAGAAATACTAGACCTCATGTTTTCAAACAGCAATAGAATCTCGGACGTTCACGTAGGAATCCATCTAGGGTCCAGCGACCACAGATCAGTCTGGATCACCATCAGGAAATCTGAGGAAATCAGTCATACAAAACTGAAAATCCTCAACTTTAGAAAGGCCAACTTCGCCAGAATGAAAGAAATGGTAAAATCCTTACTGGCACGTAATACAGGCAAAAAAGTTGAAGAAAGCTGGAGGAAGATAAAGGATGCAGTAACTACAGTAACATTACAATGCACAAAGTTGGTCAGTAAAACAAAAAGGAAGAGGAAGCCACTCTGGTTCACAAAGGAAGTAGCATCAAAAATCAAAGACAAAAAAAGGGCATTTTAAAAATTTAAGGTAACTAAAAAGGACAGTGATAAGGGAAGACTATAGATTCTAACTCAAAGAAGCAAATAAAGAAATCAGAAATGCAAAGGCACAAGCTAAGGAGACACTTGCACAGGAGGTGAAAAAGGGAGATAAATAATTTTACAGATAGATCCAAGAAAGGAGAAAAACCAAGGTGGGGGGATCATCCATCTGACTACCAAGGAAGGACTACACACAGAGAGTGACAAGGAGAAAGCAGAGATCCTAAATAACAACTTCTGCTAAGTTTTTACAAAGGAGGATCACGGAAATGGACCAACACTATTCAAAGCAGACAGACCCACAAAAGGGGTAGACACGAGTCCATTTACTACAGAAAGACTCCTGAAGGAACTGAAGAAGCTGAAAACAGAAAAGCAATGGGCCTGGACAGGATAAACCCGAGGATACTTAAAGAGCTAGCAGAGGAGCTCACCGCACCACTAGCAGCACTGTTCAAAGACTCCCTAAGCAGTGGTGACATACCACAGGACTGGAAAGAGGCCATAGTAGTTCCCCTTCACAAAAGTGGAAGCAAGGAGGAGGCTAGGAACTACCGCCCAGACAGTCTGCCCTCAGTGGTGGGAAAACTGATGGAAGTACTCCTTAAAGAATGGACAGTGGAATATCGAAAGATCAGTGGACAAATAGACCCCAAACAGCATGGTTTCATGGCAGGATGGTCATGCCAGACCAATATGACTGGTTTCCTCGACTGGGTGATCAAAACAGTGGACCAAGGTGGGGCTGCGGATATCATATTTTTAGATTTTAGTAAGGCATTCGACTCTGTCTCTCACAGAAGGCTGGTTAACAAACTGGACCACACAGGTGTAAGGCCTAAAATTGTCAGCTGGGTAAGAAATTGGCTATGGGACAGGACACAGAGGGTTCTGGTCAGTGGGATGATGTCTAGAGAGGGCAACGTGATCAGTGGTATACCACAAGGATCGGTCTTGGGGCCGATCGTCTTCAATACATTTATTAACAGAATTGCTGAAGGGCTGGAGGGGAAGGTATGCCTGTTCGCAGATGACAAAAAGATCTGCAACAGGGTGGACACACAGGAGGGCACCATGAAAATGGTGTTTGACCTCAAAAAACTGGAAGAATGGTCTAGAAACTGGCAGCTGAAATTCAACACGAAAAAATGTAAAGTTATGCACCTCGGAAAACAAAATCCAAAGGTGACATACACCCGTGGGGGGTGGTGGTGGGAGACAGATTACAGAGATCAAAATGGAATGAGACCTTGAGTTTATAATTTCAGATGGCTTAAGAGTAGGAAGACAGTGTGAAAAAAACAACTTATAAAGCCAGCAGCATCATTGGATGTATAGGCAGGGGCATTATAAGCAGAAAACGCCATGTAATAATCCCTGGTGGGGCCACATCTGGAGTAGTGTGTCCAGTTTTGAAGGCCTCACTTAAAAAATACATAAACTGCCTAGAAACAGTACAAAGGAGGGCTACAAAGATGGTACAAGATCTACATCACAAGCTGTATGAAAACAGACTAAAACAACTAAAGTTATATTCACTGGAACAAAGGAGGGACAGAGGAGCTATGATAAAAACCTTTAAATACATTAAGAGAATAAACTCAGTGCTCAAGGAAGACCTCTTTCTCTTATATGAGACTGCTTGCACCAGAGGGCACTGCATGTTGCTAAAGTGAGGTAGATTCAAAAGCAACACTAGGAAGTTCTTCACGGAACAGGTTGTGAACCCCTGGAAATACAGTAGTCTGCCACAAGAAGTGGTGTAATCTAAAGCCGTGTTTATACAGCAGCATTTGCACTGCAGCAACCAGAGTGCTCGAGTTGCTGCTGCACAGATGGTGCTGTGTGGACACTTCCCAATTGTGGTAAGCCACTCCCTGAGCCGCTTGGCAGTCCCAGAAAGTCTGGGGATGCATTCAGGAGCGACCGGTTTATGCGGCCAAGTGGACAGGCTGCACTGCTCTCTCCCACTTGCAGGCACTTCCATCAGCTGACTGCCTCGACTCCCAGCCCCTATCCAGCACGTCTTACATTGATGCTGAGGGGGGCTGTGTAGATGCATTAGCCAAGCGTCTTTTGGGTCAGGGCAGCTCTGCAATGCTCCAAAGAAGGAGCGAGGTTAAGACAGTCAGGGAGTTCAAGTTAGCATGGGATAGGTGGTATAGAAACCTAACAAAGAATTAGCTGGGGGGGGGGCAAGAAAAAGGGCAGACTAGATGAACCAAAAGATCCCCTTCTGTTGTCGCTGTTCTTATGTTCTAATGTTGCATTAACATTCAGGTTGCTGTTATAGAAGGAACCTTGGCTCCAGTGAGCCTACCCAGTAAACAAATGAATAAATAAAAATGTCATTTAAAAAAAATTGTTTATATTGTACTATTTTACATCACTGGAGACTAGGAAGGAGAGGGGAGACATGATAGAAACCTTCAAGTTCCTGAAAGGATTAAATAGAGTGCCCTACTCCAAGCTGTTCAACAAGGTTTCAGCTCAAATACTAGAGGGCATGAATGGAAGCTGCAGGGTGGGGTGGGAGGGAGGGGCTTCAAAGGAACTCAGGAAACATTATTTTTCAGAAAGGATGATAGCGCCTTGGAATAGGCTGCCCACGGAGGTGGTGGGAGCCAAGACAGTGACAGTGTTCAAACTGGGCTGGGATAAGTTGAACACTAGAAAAAAAATCCAAAGAGAAGGGATGAGGTGGCATTTAGCAGGAGGCTAGGTCCTGGGATCAGAAAAGTTCTCCAGAACTTCTGGGCAGACTTGATGGACCTTTGGTCTCCTTCTGCCGTCAACACTTCTATGTTTCTATGTGTTACTTATTTTTGAATCCTGTATTTCTTAAGCAATAAGGCATGGCCAGTGGTTTGATGAACAGTCTCTTAATCACCCCCTAGGGCCATAATGTGGCACAAGGTGAAGCTGCCCTTTTCATAGAGAATATTAAATATCTTGTTATGTTTCATTACATTTCACCTTTCTTGTCCACCCCCCCCCCACACACACACACAGAGTTGCACCTGCAAATTTGAGTTAGTTTCGCTGAGCCTTCATCTCCCCTCCTTGGAATGTATCACTATCCTAGGTGGCTATAGACCCCCGTCTGGTGGTGATGAAGTCCTTAATCTTTTGCAATCCATGTTCGTAGATGCAAAAACTGAAACAATATTTCTAGATCTAAATACGGACTGGCTGTCACCTAAATCACACGGCCTCAAATCCCTTTGTGACGAGCTAGGTCTTGGGCAATTAGTCAGTGAACCTACTAGGAACAACACTCTAAATACTGCCAACAGTTCCATTCTAGATGTGGTACTAACCACCCATCCACACAAAATATCTCATTTGGCAGTGTTTCACAACGACATGAGCGATCATGGAATTGTTGCTTGCATAAGATCTCAAATTAAGGCCCGGCCGCAACCCATCTTTATAACAAAAAGATCCTTTCACAAATTCAGTGCAGTAAACTTCCTATCTGACCTGAGCATGATCAGATGGCAAGATCTTTACCTAGCCAAAGATGTCAACAAGGCAGCTTGCATCCTTAATGACAAACTCACTACAATAATAAATAAGCATGCCCTTCATCAAAGTAAAGTGCGGAACAATTCAACCCCTGGTTCACCTCGGATCTCAAGGCAGCCCTTATAGCTCGAGATAAGCTCTGGGCTAAAGCTAGACATTCCAAAGAATCTTCGGATTGGTAGGCCTTTAGAACAGCCAGGAATAACTGTGTGAAAAAACTTCGCTCTGCTAAAGCTAACTATTATATTTCTACTCTCAAACAAGCTAAAGGTAACCCTCATAAAATATGGACGACTATCAAAGCTATAGAAGGACGGCCTATGGCCCCTTCTGTCCCAACAAAGATAGTTGCAAGTGGCAAGATTGTGGAAAACAAGTCCCTAATCCTGGAGAAACTTAACTCCCACTTTGCCACAGCTGGATTAGCTTTTGACTCGTCACCTTATGCTGGTGCTGCGGTGAGCCAGCATACCTCTCTTGCCACATCTAGTCCTGCACCCAGCCCCTTCCAACTGCGCGAGACAACTTACAAAGAAGTAGAAGATTCTCTTCTTAACTTAGACACCAAAAAAAGCGCAGGGAACGATGGCTTGGAACCCTTTTTCCTAAGGTCAGGCTACGCCCATCTCACTGCCCCAATTCTCCACATCTTCAATCTTTCCATTACATCTGCTACTGTGCCGTCCTGCTGGAAATCAGCACATATCCTCCGTCTATTGAAATCTGGTGACCCATGCGATGTAAACAACTATAGGCCTATCTCCATATTGCCTATCCTTTCTAAAGTTCTCGAAAAACTGATCCATATTCAGTTAAAATCTCACTTGAAACCTTCTCTCTCATTAACCCAGCTCAATCTGGCTTCCAGGCTAATCATAGCACAATCACTGCACTAGCAAAAGTAACCAATGATTGGATCTCTGCTATAGATGCTAAGAAGGTAGACTGTGCAGTCTTTTGACCTCAGCAAAGCTTTTGATACTGTTGATCACAACTATTAGTCAATTGCCTTGCAAAGTTGAGTGCCACATACCATACCACCCAGTGGTTCTCTAGCTACCTAACTGGAAGATTCCAAAAAGTAAAGGTGGAAGGCTTTGTTTCTGCTGCCTTGCCAGTTGCAAGAGGAGTCCCCCAAGGATCCATCTTAGGCCCTATCTTGTTTTCTCTGTACATTAATGACTTAGATGCTAACATATCTACGTCCATTCTGCACTTTTTTGCAGATGATACTGTGTTGTATACTTCTGGCTCATCGTTATCTGAAGTCAAGGGAGTGCTTCAAGCGGACTTCGCACAACTTGAGCATAACCTAATAAAGGCAAAGCTTCTGCTCGATGCTAAGAAGACTAAAGCGATGATATTCTCTCGCAGTGCTGTCACAGGCCCCCCCAATACCCTTGCCCAAGACTTCATTGTCACCACGCTAAACGAGCCTCTGGAAGCTGTAACCAAATTTAAATATCTAGGTATCTGGATCGACAATAAATTATCTTTCAGTGACCACGTCGAAGATGTCTCTAGAAGGTTAAAAGCAAGGTTAGGTTTCTTCTACAGAAATAGGCCCCTTTTCCCCTTGAAACTTCGAAACAAGCTTGTACAGGCCACTTTTCTCCCCTTCTAGCTATGGCGATGTAATCTATTCCTCCACCACTCTTGCAAATCTAAGTAAACTGGACATCCTTTATCACCGTGCATTATGGTTCATTACCAACTCCCTTACCGTTCGCACCACTGTGACTTATATGCAGCTGTTGGTTGGACATCCCTTACTACTAGACGCCTGCTCCATGCTGGGCTATGGACTCTTAAACTGCTCCTGCAGAAATTGCCAAGCTATCTCTCTTCCCATATTAGTATCTCACATAGTGCATACTCATTAAGAAAATCTGACTTTATTATGCTTTACATACCAAGGACGCGGACTTCCTTTGGTAAACGTGCTATTGCATATGCCCTTCCCTCCATTTGGAACCAATTACAAACCATACTGAAACTAACTAGCGTAGTTTCAATAAACTTCTACAAATCGCTAAGTTCAGCCAAAATAAAAGACACCTGTAACTGTCATTAAGTCTCTTCCTTCCCATGTGTGCCATATTTATCCACGTAGGTATAATTGATTTGTCATATTAACTGCTTTCCTTCCCTTCTACTCCTGGCTTTATCTTTGCTTACACTCCACTGCTACTCTATCAAATCACCTCCCCCATATCAGTTGTAGACTGTTGTTTGTTCTAGCTGCCAAAATACTGTATATGTATTGCACACACCAGTCATCATGTTTCATTTATCAGTATGCAACCTGAAAGTCGCTTCCCTGTCTCATATCAATGTTTACCACCTGCGGTCACCCTATGTGGTACCCTTGTATGTATATCCAGCCTGTATCATGTAACATGCATTTCATGTATATACTGTCATTACCTATCTGTGTTTGTACTTTAAGTGTTTATGTTACAGGACCTCCTTGTGAATGAGCTTGCTCAATGGAGTTTTCCTGCAATAAACTTGAACTTGAAATGAACCTTGGCACATGTTTGTCCTGATCACCAAACCTAAATACATTTTAAAAACATAACTTACCTCTAGCATTGCACTTTCAAACCGAGAAAGTCAACACTACAAAAGAAAACACCATATTTAATAGAGACATTTAATTTAAGTTTCATCAGTGACCAGTGGTAGAAATGAGGGAAATAGAACCCACAAACTATTGTATATTCAAGGAATGAAATTAACTGTATTCTTGGGAGGGGGGGCTGAAATGGATAGCATGATGTGTATAATGTGCATACACATACACACTTCACAAATGTGTGACAAAGGGCATACATTTTTTTTTTTTTTTTTTGCGGGAATGGGGGGATAAACATATCCAGAGGTAGACAATAGGAGGGCTGGATCTTTCATTTTGACCACTTCACTTTACTGATTTTGGAAGAACAAGCCCTCTGATGTTACAGTGAGGTGATTTATCCCTACATAGAGAATTATGCATGTGCAAACACTGAAGGGTTCTGATGACATCATAGAGACCTCAAGTGGTTCCGGGGACTAGAGGAGGGCAGATGTAATCCAAGAAAGAGAAAGAAACAAAGGCTACGTGTGCACTGGCCCAAATAAGTGAGGGTGCCAGACAAGAACAACCAGTATGCAGACAACAAAAAACAAATACGCTGCACTTCAGGAAAACAAAGAAAAGAGCCAAATTGAAAAGTGCAAAACACTCACAGTTTGTACAACATTCTTCTCGAAGGCAGTGGCACAAAATCATGGTGCTTCCACTTCACAAAATTGGTAGCAGGGAAGAGGCTGGCAACTGCAGATCAAGCAGCCTGAAATCTGTGGTGGGAAAGATAATGGTATCACAGCTGACAGAAAGGATTGCGGAAGTGGAATATATTGAAGAGAGTGGGTTACAAGACCTGAGGTAGCACGTATTCACAATGTGGGGGGCAAGGGGGGGGTGTCATGTCAAACAAACCCGGTAGATTTCTTTGACTGGGTAATCTATTTATTTATTTATTTAAGAGATTTACCAGATAAGCATACTGAGCGGGGTCTGCTCGTTTCCAGATGCGACCTGGGAATCAGGGAATTACATCAGGGCGGATGGATAGACATGGCCTACCTAGATTTCAGTAAGGCTTTTGGCACTGTTCTGCATAGGAGACTAGTAAGCAAGCTGAGTAACTTAGGAGTGGGTTCAAAGGTGGTAAACTGGGTAAGAAACTGATTAGGGGATAGGCGACAGGGGGTAGTTGTAAACTGAGTTCACTCTGAGGAAGGGAGTATGCCCAGCAGGGTGCCTCAGGTATCAGTATGAGGACCAGTCCTCTTTAGCCATGTTTACACAGCGGCAGCACTGTGGAATGTGTGCCACTCCCTTCCCGATTCACTGGCTGCATTCGGGTTTACACAGCTCGCCCTCGC
This sequence comes from Neoceratodus forsteri, assembly GCA_016271365.2. NCBI lineage: Eukaryota > Metazoa > Chordata > Ceratodontiformes > Ceratodontidae > Neoceratodus > Neoceratodus forsteri. Next base: position 887,320,021 of record CM028131.1, on the reverse strand, counting down.
AGCACTGCAGGTCGTTCCAAGGAGGGGCAGAAAATACACTGAAGGCTAAAGAAAAAACAGCCTTTGTAGCAGAGTGAGTGCAGCAAAGCGTTGACACTGCCATTTAATGCACTCTCTCCCCCTACTGATCCCACATTTGAGTCAGATCAAAAAAATGATCTGACAAGTACTTAAGGTGCTCCTGGCAGTGTTTACACTGTCAATTTTGTAGCGTATCAACCCATGCACAAGGGATGATGCACTGCAAAGTTGGCAGTGTAAACAGGGCTTTTAATGCTTTTGTAAGTGACATTGCAGAGGGGCTGAATGGGAAGGTCTGCCTCTTTGTGGATGACACCAAAATCTGCAGTAGGATGGACACTCCACAGGGGTTGAAAGGATGAGCAGAGACCTGAGAGAACCTGAGGAGTGGTCAGGGGTATGGCAGCTGGGTTTCAGCGTGAAAAAGTACTAAGTAATGCACTTTTCATTTCATTTCTATTTTTTATGCTAGAAGGCATGTCAGCATGTCTGCCCATTTTCACAAGCGTCTAGTCGAACTACAAAGCAAACTAAAACAAATACAAAGAGGTAGACAACATAAGAGGATGGGGAATAATATACATACTGGGGGGACGGAACAATCAAGGTGTGAACATAGTTACTACCACAACTGTATAATACAAAGCTAGTCGAAAGGACTAGGAACCTAACTAGAGAGTAATGGAGGAGATGAAAACATTCAATACACATGGTTTAGCAAGCAGCTGTAAAACATTAGGAGTAATGTGAAGGGGAAGAGTGTGAAGTGGTAGGTAAAAACATAAGGTGCTTTTACACACAGGTTTCTGGAACAGAATGACTGTTATGGAAATGGTATTTCATTACATCCCTTGTGTGTAAAGTGCATCTGTTTCATTCCCTTGGTAAATGTGCATCCAAACCGCAATCTTTGCTTTTCATGGTTTGCACCAATGTGTTTCGTCTGGCTGTGTAAAACAGCCACTCCGGTAGCACTGCAGAAACAGCCATATAGAACCCAAGGCAGCATGGATTCACAGCAAGAAGGTCATGCCAGACGAATCTAATAGATTTCTTTGACTGGGTGACCAAAGTAGTAGATCAGGGAGGGGCTGTGGACATGGCCTACCTAGACTTTAGCAAGGCATTTGACTCAGACCCACACAAAAGATTAATATACAAGTTAGCCAGCCTGGGAGTGGGTCCCAAGATGATAGCCTGGGTAAAGAATTGGCTGGAGAATTGGACACTGAGGGTAATAGTAAATGGAGTCCACTCGGAAGAAAGGGGGGGTTACTAGTGGAGTGCCGCAGGGTTCAGTATTAGGACCGGTCCTCTTCAGTGTCTTTGAATGCGATATTGCAGAGGGACTGGAAGGAAAAGTATGTCTCTTTGCAGATGACACAAAGATCTGCAACAGAGCTGATGCACAAGGTGAGGTGGAAAGGGTGAGAAGGGACTTGGCAAGGTCAGAGGAATGGTCAAATGTATGGCAGCTTAGATTTAATGCTAAGAAGTGCAAGGTAATGCACCTGGGAAACAAAAACCCAGGGGAAGAGTACACAATGGGGGGTGAGATACTAACAACAACAAAAATGGAAAGGGACCTGGGGGTAGTCATATCAGATGACTTAAAGGTGGGCAAGCAATGTGAGAGGGCAGTAAGAAGGGCTTGGGGGATACTGGGATGCATAGGGAGAGGCATCACCAGTAGAAAACATGAAGTTGTTATCCCTCTGTACAGACAGCTGGTGAGATCCCATCTGAGTACCTGTGCAGTTCTGGAGACCCAATCTCCGCAACTACATAGACAAGATGGAAGCTGCCCAGAGGAGGGTACTAAAATGGTGCAGGGTCTGCACCAGAAGACATATGAAGAGAGACTAAAGGAGTTTAATATGTATAGCCTTGAGGAAAGGAGGGAGAGGGCGGAATGATAGAAACTTTCAAGTACCTCAAGGAATCAACAAAGTCCAACAGGGTAGCATCTTTCAAAAAGAGGTGCAAGAACAAGGGACACAATTTGAAGATGGGGGCGGCTCAGAGGTAATGTAAGGAAGTATTTTTTCACAGAGAGGGTTGTGAATGCATGGAATGGCCTTCCGGAGGAGGTTGTGGAGTCAAAAACAGTGGTTGAATTCAAGCATGCATGGGACAGTCATAAGGCAATTCTAGGGGGCAGGGGTAGAAAGAAGTAGGCTGCTAGTTAACTAGGATCTGCAGCTTATCCATTAGGTAGGGAAATGGGCAGACTGGGTGGGCCAAGCGGTCCTTATCTCCCGTCAAATTCTATGTTTCTAAGTTTCTAGAACAGCAAACTCTGGGGGAGCCAAAACAAATGGAGGCGGGGATGGCTGGAATACCTGTAGGTGTAAAAAGGAACCAGAATGCAACAGAGTACAAAGGCACCACACAGGTAACACTCATTATGTTTTAAAAACCTATGTGTAAAAGTGCCTATAGAAACAGACTTTGATGGCAGATAAGGACTGCTTGGCCCACCCAGTCTGCCCATGTCTCTACCTATTGGAGAAGCTGCAGATCCTAGTTAACCAACAGCCTATTTCTTCCTAGCCCCCCACCAGAATTGCCTTATGTCTGACCCATGCATTCTTTTATTCCTGCACTGTTTTGACCCCACAACCTCCTCAGGAAGGCCATTCCATGCATCCACCACCCTCTCCATGAAAAAAATTATTCCTCACATTGCCCTTGAGCCTGGGGTAATCATACCTCATGACCTATAGATGGCCAGACAGTGTGACAAGGCAGTTTGTAGGGCTAGTGGGATGCTGGGGTGCATAAGGAGGGGTATCACCAGCAGAAAGAGGGAGGTGGTGTTGCCTCTGTGTAGATCACAGGTAAGACCCCACGTAGAGTATTGTGTCCGGTTCTGGAGACCGAGGGCTTGATTTTAAAACACCGGCACAGTGTGCGGTGAATTACCACCTATGTCAAACTTGGGTACGTCAGGGACCCTGCACCATATTTTAAAAGGACAGGGGTACTAGCGTCAAAGTCTCCAAGTGCGCTGCAAGCAAACTCATGCACCAACCAAATGGCGTATGGAAGAGGACTGCTGCAAGCTGCAGCATGGGCTTATGGCATCAGTGGCCAGTGATGGTGACCTGCCAACCGATTGCCCTGATGGTTAGTGGGTCATCCAGAGGATGCCCTGGCTCATGGAGGTGGGTGGAATGGGTCTAGTGGGGGGGGTGACAACTGCCCCCCATGGGGGGATGACAGGGACAGTGCATGCCCATGGGGGGATGGACACACCATTGCCACCATGGGGGGAGGATGTTGCGAGCTCTCACCTGCCCTGGACCACCAGCCACTCCAGCTGTGATCTGGCAGGTGTTGGAGGCTGTCTGGGCACCTCACCCAGGGGGACACAGGATCACCCCCCACCCAGTGAGGGCTGCAGCAGTATCACATGGCAGCTTAGACCAGCTCCAGGCTGGTCTAACTACAGGGCCCATGCACCCCTTCAGTGGCTTGCAAAATCCCAATGTAGGATATATCGCAGCCCTGCCCCAGGGCAAGCCCCTTTCTGCCATGGTGCACTGGTGCAGCCATTGCAATGACGGTGCAAGCCTGGTTGGTGCAGGCAGTCCCCCCAGTGGTGCATGTTCCCTTAGAAAATCAGGACTGGTGCAAGGTGCGGTGCAAGGAGCACTTTGCACCATTTCTCCTTGCCACAAGCCCCTTGTGTCAGTCCCAACCTTTTAAAAATTGGGCCCCACATCTCCAGAAGGATATAGACAGAGTGGATGCAGTCCAGGGGAGGGCAACTAAAATGGTGCTGTGTCTGCATCAAAAGGCCTATTAGTAGAGCCTAAAGGACCTCAATATGTACATCCTGGAAGAGAGGAGGGAGAGGGGGGATATGATAGAAACCTTTAAGTACCTCACAGGGTAAATAAGGAACAGCCTTCCAGTGAGGTGGTGGGGGTAAACGTCAAAAACAAGTGGTGGGTTCAAGAATGCATGGGACAGGCATAAGGGGGTCTTAGTAGAGGGGGGGAGGGACCGAAGATCAAGTCAGGTCCACAGTGATAATGTAGGTAGGAAAAAATGAGCAGACTGGATGGGCCAAGCAGTCCTTATCTGCCATCAAATACTATGTTTCAAGAGCAAAGCTTGAGAGGTCCCAGCTGTCATCAGAACCCAGAGATGGAAACATGCCAAGTTGTTCATGGTTGTCCATATGTTATTTTGTATAGCATAGGGTTGAAAACATACAATTTAAAAAAAAAATCATGTATTTTTTTCCTTCAAAATCTTTAATTTATTTTTTTTTATTATTTAAAAAAAGAAAAGAAACCCGCACTCACCCAGCTGGGTGAGGGGCAGGTTTCTGTTTTTCAAAAAGATGGAACAACAAATGATTTTTGTTAGGAGAGAGTCTGGGCTCTACATGTGTGGGAAGAAATTAAGGTAAAACAGTGACATGAGTTTTCATTTGTATTAAAAAAAACCTTTTTACCCCAAAGGGTTACAGCGGCATTGTATGAACTTTGAACTGTGTAAAACTGCTTTTTAGCTAAATGGAAACCCATGCACAGCAAGGGGTAACTGTATTCTATACCTTTATTTTGGGGTCCATTTTTAATAAAGATTGACAGTTGTGCCAAATAGCATCAAATTATGTGTTGAATTAATGTGGCCTTATATCTCCAAATAGAGAAGCTTTTCATGTTTTGACCCAAGCTGCTGAGATTCAACCCCAGATCCCCAGCAGTGCAGGCCAGTGCCTGAAACAACAAGCCACCCAGTTCTTACTTGGATGATATAGTTGGAAACTTGAGGTTTGATACTAGTGTGCGACAGAAGAAAAGAAAAACATGTAGGCCACACCCGTGTAAAAGCTGGTATATTTTATTGACAGAGAGAGTGACTGCTTTTCAAAGATCGTTGCTTTTCAGGTAGGATCTAGTTGGGGCACTGTCTCCATCCACGCTTTGTAAAATAACCAAATTTGTTGAACTCTGCAGTTAGATTTACATAAGGGTTATAAAGCTCACAAATGCCAGATGAAAAGAAAATGAAATCGGAACCAGTTTTCAGGCAAATCTGCTTTTTGCACGGATTATTTCTCTTTGTCCCACCTTTGATCTCATGGTGTGCTGGAGTGTTTATTTTTCCGAACATGCAGTCCGCAATATTGCCCCTTCACACAGTAGAAATAGATGCTGATGGATTCTGCAGACTTTTAAATGGTAATTAATTACATGAAAAGTTTACTGGACCTTGCCCTTTCCAGATTCTTTGCTGTAGCAGCAAAGTCAAAAGTAAGACTTGCCATATTGTATTAACAGCTGGCCTTTTTGTTGAAACCTAATACTCAAAAGTACTTTCTAGTTGATAACATACAACTTTTTATATGCCTGCGTAATCCTTAAACTGAAAGAGAAAAATATTTTTTTATCAATTGCTACCAACTGATTTTTGCTTTTGAATTCAGGTACGTACAGTACATGCTGTAAGTAAGGGTCATAAAGCTTGTTTACTGTATGGTGTAGCGATTAGAACACCGGATGGAAACCAGGAGGCTCAGGTTCAAATCCAGCTCCAGTAAAGCCTCAGTTATCCGAATGCTGTAGGAGACCTTAGATTTGTTCAGATAATCAAGAGTTCAGATAACTGTGGGTCCATACTATTAGGCAAACCAGAGTTGGGAGACGGTGTCAGAGTTCAGATAATCAGCAGATCTGGATAATCGGGGTTCAGATAGTCGAAGTTGTACTGTAGTCACTGGCGACCTGGGTCCTTGAGGAACCCCCCCCCCCCAACAATTTCAGTTCTGTCCACTGTAAAACTGGATAAAATGCAGAATCTCACCAACAGAAATGTTACATCCTGAGTGCATAAGGTCAGTGTAACTCTTTTGGTAGCACATCCACCTCTGGACCAGGTCTTAAGTTCTAGTCCCATACCAGGATTGGGCTCATGCCAAAACAATGCTGGCACCCGAGTGTAGTACTAAGGAGATGTAATACTGTTGGGATGTGGTGTCCTTCAGATGAGGTCCTGCTGTCTTTTTCTGGTGGTTGTTCAGGTGAACATTAAAGACCCAACGGCACTTCTTGAAAAGACTAGAGGAATTTCCATTGTTTCCTCCATTCACTTTAATACCATCAACAGCTTAATCTGGTTCAATTTCAGTAGGTGTATTTCTGTATCCTACCCAATGAAACATGGCTGAAAATTGGCAGTGTTGTCTAGCCCCCTTCCCCTTTTCTGGTCAACATAAACAGAAAGAAAAGAAAGAAAGAAAGAAAGAAAAGAATTCAATGAATAAAGCAGGTAAAAACAAGCATTTATCAATGCGAAAGTTTATTTATGTGCACTAATTGCTGCCATGAGAGATTTACAAACGGTGTTAGCAAATTTCAACATGGGTTCATAACTTCATTGTCTTTTTAATATTTTTACACCACATTTTCAACATAGCCATCTTATTACGCCACCTCATGAAGAAAGGAAGAGTACAATTTTAACTTCTGTCCAAAAGGTCCTTTCACGCAGTGGCTACAAAATAACCTTTCAGGATGCAAACACACATTTTGCCCAGGATATGGAAAATGGCAGCTGTCACATTCATGAAGTGCAGTGAAGAGATGGCTATGATGAAAATCTGGGGTCAAAATATTGAAAATACCAAAGGTATGACCCTGTGTATATTAATTTAAGTGCATAATCGTAACTTTGTTGTTTGCTAATATTTTCACACCAAATTTTCCATGTAGCATTCCTATGACCCCATCTCATGCAAAGTGCCAGTGCCATTTCATTCATTCATCCTGAAAGGTGATTTCGCAGAGCCACCACCCCATTCTGCACCCCAGGTGCGAAAACATGTTTCAGGCAGGATATCAAAAATGACAGCTATACTGTTCATAAGGAGGTATGAAATAATGGCAATGTTGAAAATCTGGAGTGAAAATATTAAACGCTGACGAAGTTAGAGGCGTGTGTAGAAACTACGTAATGCACGCTCATAGCATGAGTCATTTTTGAATTTTTCACAGATTTTCAACGTGAGACTTTGGGACCACCTCATGACGATTAGTAGCACTGTCATTTCATTATCGAGTCCCAGCGAATCCACACAGCGATCGCGGAAATCACCTTCGACCGAGTAACGGCGACAGTGTACCAGGAAGGGGTCCTAAGAACCCCATGTTGAAAATTTGAGGCCAAAATTCTAAAATAGCTGTGATATCAACCTAAGTTGAACACCCCCCACTGATTCTCATTATCGGCTTACCTTGAAATCTTCACTTTGCGGTCGGCTTTGAAGAGTGCAGATGTGTCCCAGTCCACAGAAAATCGTTGCTCCCTACCTCCAGAGGTAGTATTAGTAAGGGGGCAGGAAGGTGGGAGCGCAGTGGGAGGGTCGGATGGGGGAGGGGGACAGAGAGACAACGATGAACTATTTTTCTTTCGAGTTTAAAGAAATAAAGACACTGGAGCCAGTTTTCTTTTCTTTTTTTTTTTAGGAAAGGATGTGAACATTTCTGGACACTGGGAGTGTGCTCCCCAGTGTCTGGGGGGGCAGGGAATGGAGGATGCAAGGAGAACAGCAGCAGTGGGAGGGAGAGGGAGGGATTTGGATTTGCTATGTGTGTGGGGGGGCCTCGAACAGAATGAGGATGTGGGAAGGACAGCAGCAGTGGGAGGGAGAGGGAGGGATTGATTTGCTGGTGGAGGGGGGCCTCAAACAGAACAAGGATGTAGGGAGGACATACGAACATACAAAATGTGCCAGCAGATAAAGGCCTAGAGGTCTATCAAGTCTGCTCAAATGTGCAGCTAGCACCCCTTATTCTGCAGCTGCCCCTCCCTTCCACCCTTCCCCTTCATTAACCCTCACCCTTGTCCTGTCCCATCCTCGTTTGAAGCAGTCCACTGTTCTACTGCATACCACTTCAGCAGGTAACGCATTCCACCCAGTCACCACCCTCTCTGTAAAAAAGTGTCTCCTCATCTCCCTCCTGAACATTCCTCGCTCCAGTCTCATATCATGGCCACTGGTGGCCCTCCCCTCCTCTACTTTGAACAGCCCCTCTGTACCCGTCTTGTTTATTCCTTTCATGCATTTAAAGGTTTCAGTCATGTCACCCCTGTCTCTCCTCTCCTCCAGTGAGTACATGTTCAACTCCTTCAGCATCCTCTCGTATGATAAGTCCCCCAACTCCTTGACCATCTTTGTCACTCTGCGCTGCACCCCTTCCAGTAACTTAAAGTCCCTCTTCAGATACGGACGCCAGTACTGCACGCAGTACTCCAGGTGTGGTCTAACTAATGACCTATACAGTGGCAGAATCACCTCCTCCCTCCTCGAGGATATACCCCTTGCAATACAACCCAGCATTCCGTTGGCCTTTGCAGCTGCCTTCCTACATTGTGCCGAGTTGTTCATTGACCCTGTAATGAGCACACCCAGATCCTTCTCCTCCTCTGTCTGGGCTAGCTGCACTCCCCCTAGCTAGTAACTCCTCCTTGGGTTCTTCATCCCAAAATGCAGCACCTTGCACTTTTTGACATTAAAGCCCAGTTGCCAGGTGTCTGACCAGGTTTCAAGCTTTGCCAGATCATCCTGCAACCCCTGCCATCCCCCTAGGACGTTCACCACCACTCCTGCCTTGGTATCATCAGCAAACAGATTGATCTTGCTCTTGATGTCCCATGATATGTCTGCAATGAATATCCCAAACAACACTGGTGCCAACACCGAGCCCTGTGGAACACCGCTCGTTACTGCCCTTGGGTGTGAGAGCTCCCCACCCACCACCACCCTCTGTTGCCTTCACTGCAGCCAGTTTCCTACCCATCTCACCAGCTTTGCACCCACCCCTGTGCCTACTAACTTCCTTCCCAGCCTTCCATGTGGCACTGAGTTGAATGCCTTACTGAAGTCCAGATACAGGACATCCACAGCATAGCCCCTGTCCAGTTGCCTAGTTACCCAGTCATAGAACTTGACCAGGTTGGTTTGGCAGGACCTGCCATGTAGGAAGCCATGCTGTCTGCTGTCCTGTAGTCCTTTGGACTCTAGGAGAGCCACCAGTCTCTCCTTCAGGATAGTCTCCATTAGCTTACCCATGATGGATGTGAGGCTCACTGGTCTGTAATTTCCCAGTTCATCCTTGGGGCCACTCTTGTGGAGGGCACCACATGAGCCATCCTCCAGTCCTGAGGTACACACCCTGAATGTAGTGAGGCATTAAATAGGTCTGCCAAAGGTCTTGTAAGGACCTCTGTCAGCTCCTTCAGTACCCTGGGGTGGATGCCATCTGGACCTGGCGCCTTGTCCACCCTCAGTGCCTTCAAACCCTGTCGAACTCTGCTCTCCATGATTTCCCCATCTGTCACCACTTCCCACCCTGCTTCTGCCATTTCTCCCACCTTGGGTGTCACCCCCCTCTTCTCTTTAGTAAATACTGAGCAGAAATAGTCATTTAGTGCTTCCGCCTTTTAGCACCCTGCTTCCACCCACCCCCCTCCTTCCTAATCCTTACTATGTGGTCCTTACAGCTCCTTTTCTCCCTGATGTACTTAAAGAAGTCCTTCTCCCCCTTCTTAATGCCTTGTGCCAGCCTGAGTTCCATAGATGCTTTGACTCCCCTTACTGTCCTTGTCACCTCCTTCGATTCTGTCAAGTACTCCTCCCTGTCCTCATCCCTCCGTGTTTTCTTGTGCTTCCTAAAGGCAGCTCTTTTCCTCCTTACCTTTTCCATGACCTCCTTGTTCAACCAGATCGGTTTCTTAGCCCTAGCCTTCTTGCTCTGGGCTTTGCAGCAGGTTTTGGTTGCCTCCACTATCCCCAGCTTTATGAGCTCCCACCTCTGGTTAGTGTCCATACTAGATTGAATTCTGGCCAGGTACCCTTTTACCACTTCCCCCATCCTCCCAAAGTCGGCCCTCCTGAAGTCCAGCACTATTGTGCCAGATTCCACTTCTCCTTGCCCATATCCAATGTGAGCCATACTGAGTGGTGGTCACCCTGACAGCGTGTTCCTCCACTGTAAGTTCTCTCACAAAGTCCCCATTTGCCAGCACAAGGTCAAGGGTATTCCCTAACCTAGTTGGTTCACTGACCATTTGCAGCAGGAAGCTGTCCTGGAAGGCATCCAGCAGTACCTGCTCCCTTCTGTTCCTGGTTGTTGGGGTGCTCCAGTCCACTCCTGGCATGTTGAAGTCCCCCACAATCACCACACTACCCTTCTCGTAGGTCCTCCTGATCTGTCCCGCTAGGACAGCAGCAGTGGGAGGGAGAAGGAGGGATTGATTTGCTGGCGGGGGGCCTTGAACAGAACGAGGGTGTGGGGAAGACAGCAGCAGTGGGAGGGAGAGGGAGGAATTTATTTGCTGGTGGGGGGGACCTCGAACAGAACAAGGGTGTGGGGAGGATAGCAGCCATGGGAGGAAGTGGGAGGGAGTGATTTGCTGACGGGGGAGTCTCGAACGGGAACGCAGGGAGGACAGGAGCAGTGGGCAGGCTCAGCACATTCACACTGTAGGCGCTACAGCAGTGTGAACACGCAGCCAGGAAGTCAATGTAATGCAGGGCGTTACACATAAAAGGCCCAAGTCGCGCTACTATTGGTTCAGCTCTGTCCTTGAAAAGTTTGCCAACTTCTCCCCCCAAAACAGAAAGCGAGTCGTCAGCAGCCTGCCTACTAATTCGCCTGCCACTGACCTGCACCTTGGAACTGAGCACTCCAGTGGATGCACCCCCCTCACACCCCTGTATAGCAACTCTCATTTCAGTGAGTTCACCTTCGCTTGCGCACTTGATGAGCTCAAAAAGGAAAATCAGCCCAGACTATTCTGAAGCGTTATTCTAATGGCAGCTGAAAATTGTTGCCAAGTGCTCTGTTCATCCTGGTTCTTTTCATTGTAAGTACTTGTGAAACTGCATAGATTTTGTTCTGTAACTTGACCAATGGTCAGTGAGGTAGTGCCCTCTGAGGATGCATGCTAAATTAAAACAGAACTTGAGCAGTGTGCACACAGCTTATGCTAATATGCTAATCTTTGAATGTGTTTTTCCCCTCTCAACTAGTGCCAGCTAGGACCAGCTGCTCAGATACGGAACAGAGAAAATCAAAATGTTTTAATACTATTTGATTTAAGGTTGTTTAATTTTTTTGCTGATTCCCCTCATTGTGTACATTCTGTAGCCCATATCAAAAAGATCAGGTTCATTTCTGTGTCACTGCTTTCCATTTTACAAATGAGTATACTAATGCGAAGAGACCTAGAAACCTCAGACTCTTTAATAACCTTTTGAAATTGGAATATTTGAATGGCATTTAATGTAAAGCAGTAAGACTAACCTTTCAGAGCATGTAAATCTATAATCAAAGCTTTTAAGATATTAGGTACCTTCTTTAGGAATCAAAATAGTTCAACCCCTGTCTTGATGCACTAAAGCACATATCCCTATACAACTTAGAGACCATAGATGCATTCTACACCATATTGCTTCAGACAGAGATTTAAGTAAAAACAGATGAATAGCTTTGGGTCTGGATTCCCATTTCTCAATTTTTGGGCTGCTCTGGCAGCATCCTAAATGTGGCAAAACATTGGAATGCTTTTTTCAAGCATTTTGCCACATTTGCAACAAGTGTGCCTGCTTTACATAAGCAAAAAGCCACAGCAGGGTGTGCATTAAGTAAGCAATAACCCACGCCAGGGTGTGCTGTTATTGGGGATTAAAGCATAACCTGGTGTGTTGTGAAGCAGTAGGCCGAGTGTCCTCACAGCTCCCGGGTGTGGGCTGATCCCCAATAACAGCACACCCTGGAGTAAATTATTGTGCTTATAACATGGATGATGGTTAAACAACAAAAAAAAAATCAAAAAAGCTGTTTTTTTTCCTGTTTAAATACCCAAAAAGATACTGTGTCCTGCCACCTTACAAAATAGTCCCTAACAAATAATGCATACCGCATTGCTGTGATGCACATAGAAATGTCACAGATACACTACTAAGAGGATCTGTAACATTTCTTGTGCATAATACTGTGTGGTACATTGCCTGCCACCTCTTACTTTGCAACCCCCCCCATTCCTACCGAAGGAGGGCACTTCAAAAGTACACTGGCTACTGCCACTGCTACTGCACTTGACTGTCCCAGATGAACCACACTGCCTATAGTACACTCACTGTGTGCCCCTCGTTACCAGAAAGATAGACAGTGTCTGTGCCTCCCAGACAACTCCCTGTCACTGTCTGCTGTGTTGCTCTCTGTCAGGAGTGTGTTTGTCTCTTGGAAGCAGGTTTACAACATTGCTACAGAGCTACCTACTCAGCAGTGATGTACGGTGGCTGCCAAGGACCTTCAGCTTGGGGCGGGGAGATGGAGAATCATGATGTCTCCCTCTTCACATGCACGGACAAGCCGCTTATGTGGCATGGGGTACAGCGTGGTCCTTCATCTGACACCATTGCAGAGTGTGTCCCAGGGACTTGCAGATAATGACAGCTGCGCTGAATCACCGGCAACATAGGCAGACATTTGCCACTACTTACTGCACAAGGGGTGCCTTCTCTCTGTGCCTGTCATGCTACCTCTTGCTTTCTGTCTCTCATGGGCCATCTCTGGACAGAGTTTCTTCCCCACATGGGAGAGGGACAGAGATAGAGACAAGGAGCTACTGTCAGCAACATCTGGATCAGGACACATGCGTGCCCTTCCCAAGAAGTGCTAGCCATAGCACCAATGTCCACCACCATTGCCGAGCAGAACAGGGACTGCAGGAGGGAGTGACATTCATCAGGCCACCCACACACCGGGCAATCCAAGGAATAGCATGGTCAGCATTGTTAGTGCAGTGCACTATACACCGCAACCAGCAGCAAGACAGAGGCAATGTGTGGTGCAGCATGGTACGGGAACAGGCCGAGAGAGAGAGAGGGAGTGCAGTAGAGTGAGATGCACAGAGTGGGAGAGGAAACTGGCAGTGTTTATGTCCCTCCTCCTGTCCCATCATGAAGTGCTGTCTCTCTGTTTGTACAGCTGTCTCTCCTAAGGGTCTTGGTCTCTCTCTGTCCATGTAGTGCAGTACATGTGCAGCTACTGTGTCTCCCGATAAGTGGAGATCTGCAGGGCGGGTGTTTGGGGAAGAGCAATGTAGCGCTGCAGGGAAAGGAGCCAGTGTGAAGAGAAACACAGCACTTATCCTTCTTTATTGTTAAGAACCACTGTGGCTGTGTTGCTGTCGTTGGGCGACTACTGGGCTGCTTTTCACGCAAAACATAGGGGTCACATTTCATCTGTGCTGCACTTCACTGTGCCCTCTCTCTCACACTGCTCTAGCTCGAGTAATGGCTGCCATTCAGTTTTGGGATCTGAAGATGATAATGGGAGCAGCTCTGCCCACTGATACTGCTGGCTTCCCCTTCACACCAACTGTGCCTATATTGGAGAATTAATCAATGGCCACGCACAGGGACTCAACCAATGGGATCCGATGTTTTCACTAACTTTCAGCAACCCATGTTATAAAGGATTTTAATGCCCTCTCCAGGGGAGTGAGGCATAAGGCCAAAGGCAGAGTGTTCTTACATAGAAACATAGAAACATAGAAGTTGACGGCAGATAAGGACCGCAAGGCCCATCCAGTCTGCCCATTACTTTTTCTACCTTATAAATGTGCCATCGGCCTTTGCTCTGTCAATGGCCTATCTGTTCATACTCATCTGTATTGCTCCCTTATGCCTATTCCATGCCTGTTTGAAGCCCTGCACTGTATTCATATCCACTACTTCCTGAGGTAGGCCGTTCCATGCATCCACCTCCCTTTCTGTGAAACAGAATTTCCTCACATTACCCCTTAATCGACCTTCCTCTAATCTCATGCTGTGTCCTCTTGTCCTGTTATTTTTCTTATATTGAAACATGTTAGACAGGAAGTGCATTCAAATCCTTTAATACAAACCCTGGAGGGGCTTATTGTGCTTATAAAATGGTTCGCTGCTCTTTTGGATTACATATAGAGGGGTGTACAAGCTGATGGCTAGAAGGACCACTAGGGTGGTGAGGGTGGCTAAGGCAAGGAAGGAGCAGAACCTGGCCAGGGAAATTAGGAGAGGGAACAAGGGATTCTTTAGATACATTGGGGAAAAAGAAGGGTGAAGGGGCAGATTAGCGGGATTAAATCAGGGGAGAGATGGGCACAAGACCCGGGGCAGCAGGCTGAGGTACTAAATGAGTACTTCACCTCAGTTTTCACCAAGAAAATGGGGGTGCTGCATCATACATGGGAGGAGACAGAGATACTGAGGAGGGGGGGACCCTTACCGATCGGCAGGTCTGGGGAGAGGGGGAGGCATCACTGGCAGGTGGGGGAGGGCTAAGCAGGGAGAAGAGGTACCAGAAGTGGAAATCACAGCAGAGAGCGTGAGGGAAGCCCTCAGCTCCCTTAAGACGGAGAAAGCACTGGGGCCGGATAAATTACATCCCAGAGTGCTGAAGGAACTTGCGGATGTCCTGGCGAAACCCCTGGCAGTGCTTTTCACCATCTCTCTGAGGACAGGGTGGGTGCCCCAAGACTGGAAGGTGGCGCATATAGTGCCTATCCACAAGGGGGGGATCAAGGGAGGTGGCAAGGAACTACAGGCCTGTCAGCCTGACATCAGTGGTGGGCAAGGTGATGGAGGGCATTGTCAAGGAGAGGCTAGGGGGGGACCTGGATAAGTCAGGGTGCCTGGACGATAGACAGCATGGATTCATCCCGGAGAAATCGTGTCAGACAAACCTGGTGGAGTTCTATGACTGGGTGACTAGTGCCTTGGACCTGGGTAGACCAGTGGATGTCCTCTTTCTAGACTTCAGCAAGGTATTTGACTCTGTTCCTCACGTGGGCCTGTTGGATAAGCTGGGAGAAATGGGGGTGGGGAACCAGATGATCAGATGGATAGGCAATTGGCTCCAGGACCGGACCCAGAGGGTCGTAGTTGGCGGGATAGTCTCATCCCCAAGGAGGGTCATTAGTGGGGTCCCACAGGGATCAGTCCTTGGGCCCCTTCTGTTCAACTCCTATGTTTCTGACATAAGGACAGGAATCAGGAGTGAGATGAGTCTCTTTGCGGGTGATTCGAAACTGGGGGCGGTGGTGGATGGGGAGGAGGGGAGGGTGGCCCTACAGGGGGACCCGGAGGCTCTGGAAAGATGGTCTAGTAAGTGGAAGCTGAGGTTCAATGCAGGGAAATGCAAGGTACTCCACCTGGGGGCCAGAAACCCGGGCCAAGTGTACACCCTGGGGGGATGCTACAAGTCTTGATGGCTGAGAGGGACCTGGAGGTGGTGGTGGATGTCAAGATGAACAACTCTGAGACTTGTAGGAGGGCAGCAGCCAAGGCCAATAGGATGCTGGGATGCATCGCTAGGGGGATCACCTCCAGAAGGAGGGAAGTGATACTCCCTCTGTATAACTGCTTGGTGAGGCCGCACCTTGAGTACTGCGTGCAGTTTTGGAGCCACACCTAAAGAGGGACATTAACCTCCTGGAGAGGGTCCAGAGGAGGGCAACCAAAATGATTTGGGGCTTGGGGACAGGACCTATGAGGAGAGGCTCGAAGAGCTAAATATGTACACATTGGAAGAGAAGGGACCGGGGGGACATGATAGAGGTCTTCAGGTACATGAAGAGGGTAAATAGGGGAGGAACAGTCAGGGTGCTTCGAAGGAAGGAGGAGGGGGCCACTAGAGGCATGGGTGGAAGCTGGAGGGGGGAAGATTCAGGGGAGAAAGGAGGAGGTGCTACTTCACTGAGAGGGTGGTGGAGCCATGGAATGCACTGCCTAGGGGGCTGGTGGAGGCAGAGACAGTGGAGGGGTTCAAGAGGGGGTGCGACAGGTACAGGGGAAGGGTTCTGGAAGCAAAATCCAATGCAGCAAGAATATCCGGAACTGGGAAGGGAGAAGCCAGAGAAGGCGAGGGGGACAGCAAGGTCAGCACCCAGGGTGGGGGCTGACCAAACGAGCAGACACGAAAGACCATTAGGCCTATTCTGCTAGCATTTTAGTATGTTAGTATGTAAAGTGAAACATTTTTAATATTTTTTTTTATATCGATCATTTGGGTAACTACATTTTAAAAAGCAAAAAACATACATGAAATAGTCCCTAATTTATATAGGTTATGAGGCTTTTATGCCTCAGTAATGAGATCCAGCACCTAATTGTGCAATGCTAGGAATTTAATGCATGGTCAGGTAACGTCTCTCAGCCAATGAAGTTTCAGATTTTTTTTTATTGCCATTTTATATAAAGTAAAGTAATCATGCATGCATTATATTGATGCATACCTGCATGCATCATTATAAAATACCTGGGACCCAATATTTAAAAATGGGCAAAGTTTGCACTGCACTTACCCATTGCCCATGACTCGGAGGATGCTATATTCTGTCGAACAGCGGATCGGCACTATCCAACTAAATATAGAGGCAATGTCAGTGCAGCGCTAAGTCGATTAGTGCTGTCCTGTCATGGTTCCCAGCAGTGCAGGGAACAGCATTCCCAGACCCAATAGCATCGATAGCTCTCTGCGTAATATTCAGATATTCCCATGCAAATGAGCCCACTGGGCATGCATGGTACTAAGAGGCCATTTGCATGCCCATTATGGGCATATTTGTATGGGAACTGGGGGCAGGTTTGCTCTCCTGGGACCTGCTCTACCCTCACCCCAATTGCCCAGTCCCATAAAATGGACAAAGCCAGTGTTTGGTGACACTCCCAATCCCACCTCTGATCACCATCCCAGTATAATATAAAACAACCCTGGTGCATAATGCCCCCCCCCCCCGCTCTCAGATTACCAGCTGTGGTATAATATAAAGTTATCAGTGTCCAGCCCAACACCCCCGCTTCCCAATCACCAGTCTGGTAGCATGTCATAACTTCCTGGTATCCAGTGGTCCCCTCACCTTCCACTCACCAGCCCTGGTAGTATATCATAACTCACTCACTGGTGTCCAAAGGTTCCCCCCCCCGACCTTCCAGTCACCAGTCTGGTAGTATATCATAACTCCCTGGTGTCCAGTGGTCCCCCTTGCCCTTCAATCACCAGACCCGGTATATAATAATAACTCCCTGCCATCTAGTGGCAGCCCCCAATCACTGATCCCCATCCCCATACACTACCACATTTTCCATGCCATCTAGCAGCCCCTCCTGCACTGCGGGCACTGACCACCCACTTTGCCAACTCCCCCTTACCTGAAATGCTGGTGCCACAGGAACCCATACAGCAACTGGCACAGCCCTCCTCTCACCACCTCGGCTGGCCATCATATGCAATGACAGGGAAGTGTGTATCCCCTGTTCCATAAAGGGAATGTGCATACTGTCTACAGTAAACAGTATGTGCACTCCATTTACAGTACAGGGATACACACTCCCCTGTCATCACATGCAGCAGCTATCTGAGGTGGTGAGAGGAGGGTTGTGCTGGTCGCTGTATGGGCTTCTGCAGCATTGGCACTTCAGTTAAGGGGGCAAGGTAGGTGGTGAGTGTCCGAAATGAGGGAGGTCATTACGCACCAGGGAAAAAGTGGTAGTGCACGAGGATGGGGATGAGTGGGTGGGGGGGTGACAGTAGATGCCATGGAGTTATTATTTTATACTGCGGCTGACAATCGGAGGATTGGCTAGACCAGTGGACACCAGGGGTATTTTATACTATATCAGGACGATGATTGGAGAGTGGGGAGAACCACTGGACACCAATGATGGTCTTCGTATCACTGGGCCTTGTGATCAGAGGGCTCAGGGATCACTGGACACTAATGATAACTTTATTATTACCAGGGCTGACAATCAGAGGTTGAGGGGACCACTAGGCACCAGCGATGTTTTCTACTACATCGTTATGGTGATCAGAGAGCAGGGGTCCACTGAACACCAATTATACTATATTATTACTGGGTCTGGTGATCCGAGAGTGGGGGGGGGGCACTAGGCACCAGGGACCTATTATTTCATACTGGGGCTGGCAATCAGAGGGTGGTAGGTGTCATTAACCACCACCAACCTGGTTGTTGGCTGCAGTTGCTCCTCCAGCCACTAGGGTTGCCTGGGGTAAGTTGGGTTTCTGCTTGGTGATATTTGCACTCCACAAAGTGGCCTGCACTAACCCTTTTGTGCAGGGCAAATGCACTGAATATTGTGCTGTACCAGTATTCCTGTCCTGCCCCTCCCTTTGCCCACTGCATGCATTTTCATTTGTGCTCGCTAACCTTGTTAGCACGCACCACAGCCCCCTTTGAATACTGGCATGGATGCAAATCCCAGGCAAACAAGGTGCAATCACTTTGCTCACCAGGCAAAGTTTTGAATATCTGGCCCCTGAAATGCCACAAGCTATGGCATCTGCAAAGTTAAGTTAGACCACCTAAGAATATGGCCACAAGCATCAGAGATGCAGGACAATCATGCCACAAGTCCCCAAAGCAACTTTATAAATCCAGACCATGTTCTTTTAGCTGATTAACAGTAACACAATTGCCTGCCTTATGATGACTAGGGTAGGAAATATTTTGTGAATATATTTATGAAGAAAATAATGTCTGAACAACAGCGAACACATTAAATTCTCACATCTTCACAAAACAAGTATCCTATAAGGTCTTCTGAATTTTCATCTCCGACAGTGCCCAGGGCTAAAATAAATATGGGTCAGAAATCATTTTCTGATTTTACTGTCCTGCATGTCAATACCTACCTAGCAAGTTGCGAATTGTGATCTAGCTACTGGGAACTGCCAAATCCTCAAAAACAAGTGTCTGTCAGATTTAAACCATTGTATTTGTTTGTAAATTCTGTTGTTAGTACCTGTTATGTACTGTACACTTGAATGCATATTTGTATGTCACCTCCTACCTATGAGATGAGGTCGCCAACGTAAACAGGGCAGCGTATCATTTCATGTGTTGTTTGATCAGAATGGAATCATTGAGCTTGAGACTCAGTTGCTGTGATGCCTTGGGGACAAATAAGAAGCACAAGAAACACCTTTATGTATCTAAAACAAGTACATAAATAAAACTTGCAATAAAATCAGCAATAAGATACTACAGGTACAAAAATTAAGAAAAACCCAAGCAGCAAGGCGTTGGCACAGGGGAAGAGTCATAGAACCAGGATTTAAACTTGCTCTGAGTCTATACTAATGGGTGATTTCAACATCAATTGGTCGGCACCAGATATAGGGGGTCTCAAGGATGCCATCACAGCAACCAGTCTTGCTCAGTTGGTCGACTCCCCTACCTGGCACAACTACAAAACTGGCTCAAGTACCCTCCTAGACTGGATCCTGGCCAGCCACCCATCCTGTATCTCTAATGTGTCTGTCCTTCCAGACTCGCTAGGTGATCATTCCCCAGTCATCTGCTAGTGGTCGAATAAATTCAGCAAGTCCCCCCCCAAAAAAAATTAATCAGCAGCAGAGTCCTTCCCCGGGGTCAGCTGAAGCACCTTAAATCTCGACTCAGACAGCATGATTGATCTCTTATCTGCTGCACAACTGATGTCAATTTGGCCCTGGACTTTTTCATCAACTCCTTTAATGCTTCCTGTGACTACCATGCCCCTATCAAAAAGCGCAAAGTAAAAAGGCCTCTGTAACCTATGGCTCTTCGCGGAACTCCTAGCACAAATAAAAGCTCGGGACCATCTCTGGGATCGGGATCGGGCTACAGGTAACCAAGCCGACATACTCAACTACAAATGAGCTCATAACAAATGTACAAAATCCATCCGCAAGACGAAAAGTATATATTACAACGAAGTACTCACTAACACCTGGGGTAAGGGGAAATCCTGGTCACGGGGAAGTAGTCTCAAACCTCTCTTACCATGTTGGACGTTGACGGGGTCATAACTCTCAACCCAACCTCTATTGCCAATACATTCAATACTGCGTTCTCAGACCTCAATAGTGTTCTCCCACCGGACTGCTTCGATGATGGTACTCTGCCATCATTCTCCACCATCACCCCCCACCCGCTAACCACCCCCCCATTCTACTTCAAAGCAGTCAGGATGCCGGAAGTCCGCAATTATATCAGTAAGACAATTGCCAGATCCAGGACAAGTGGGGATCCACTTGACCTTAAACTGCTGCCTCTTACCTTCGATGAAGTCCTATCACCTCTAACTATGATCTTCAGCTTCTCCCTCTCCCTTGGTCAGTTTCCCGACCGATGGAAATCCGCCACTATTACACTGGTCCTCAAGAGTGGGGACAGGGCTCTACATGTGAACTATTGGCCTATATCCATACTATCCCCACTCTCTAAGGCCTCCAAACATATAGTAGCGAACCAGCTCTCAGAATACCTGGACAAATACAACATCTTGTGCACCCAACAACACGGATTCAGAAAAGGACACAGCACTACATCTGTCCTCCTCGATTTCACTGGTGCAATCCACAACTCTCTGGATAATAGTCTCCTCACTGGGGGGGGTCTTCATAGACCTTTCCAAGGCATTTGACACCATCCACCATTGCCTATTAATCACACAGTTGCAGATCGCTGGACTCTCCCACGAATTACAGACACAGGCAATGCCTTACCGCAGATGCCCCAAGGATAGCAGTACAGAGCTCAGTGGTCTCACTAATCGACTATGGCCTGATCATCTATGGCTCGGCCTCTGCCGCCACCCTTAAGCGTGTATCCTTGACCTTAAACAAAGCCTGCAGGCTAATCACTGGATCCCACTGCCTCGCCCACACCTGCAATCTATATGCCCAAACTGGATGGCTCCAATTGTCAAGCCGTATCAAGTACCAGACTTGCCTAATGGCCCAAAAAATAATATTGGGTCGAGCCCCCCCCAGGTGTCCAAACACTCCTCCATATGGCGCAGAATCCATGCCCCACCAGGGGCTCTGAATCTCAGCTCCTGCACATCCCATATTGCCGCACCACCCAGGGGCAAAGCAGTGGTGGAGCCAGGTTTGGGAGCATTTGGGAGCCGGTGGGGGGCATTCAGTTAGTCATGGGCTCCACAATGGGCACTAAACAGTGAATAAAGACAGTGGTGGGGCACCACTACTCACACTGGGGCAGCCAGGAGGGGCGACCGCCCCTCTGCCCCCATCTAGCTCCGCCACTGGGGCAAGGATCCTTCACTCACAGAGCTCCCAGCTAGTTAAATGGCCTCAGCTATGACATCTCCTCATTGCCTTAGCTAGGCCCCTTCAAATCCAACCTCTGACTCCAGCTCCTGTGATTGTCAACCTTAATCTGCTCCTTGTAAACTAGCACTTATTACTTCCCTGCTTAACTCCTCTAACACTCCCCTCCCCCATCTCCACACCCTCTCCCCCTATCCCTTCTAGCACTTTTTTTGTTACCTGACAAATGCCGCCGGCTGTTCCTGATTTTGTTGTCCCTACCTAGCTTCATAATCCTGTATACCTTACTCTTCCTTTGGCTCCTAATACCACAGTAAATGTATGTATTCACTTATCTGCTTGGAAATGACTGTAACCTTCTTTGTTCTCCCCCATTTCAGTTTGCATTGTTCTTTCAAATTGTGTTGTTTTCAAATTGTCATGTCTCCTACTGTCACTCATACGACATGGAACCTTTGTAAAAGAGCCTTGGCTCAAAGGTATTAGTAATCCTAGACTTAAATAAATAAAAAAAATAAACTTAGTGATGCAGCATTTGCCAACTGTGTGCTCTCAACTCAGTAGGCAGTGCATTTCAGATATTGACTTAAATAACTAAAAGCTTTCTTTCTAAATTAAGATTCTAGGAATCAGTAGCTCCAGACATGTTGCAGTCTCATATGGTACTCCCAGTAATAAACATCTAAAAAATAATTACAATTACATAAAACAGTGACTAAAAACAGAGAATTCTAATAGGCTGAATCACGTTCGAAAGGGTTGTGTTAATGGCTGAAAACCTTCATGTGCAATAGAAAAAGTATCATTTTAACCATAAAAGATGTTAATTTCAAAAAAGGTAGCTAAAGGTTAATACAGTAATAATATCAAGGTAAAAGCTAAGCCTAGTGGCACAGGGCAATCTGCCATGCTTTATGTATCATCATGACCCCCTAGGGGGTAGATTAACTGATGCTAACCCAACCCCTAATCATGCCTGAAGCAATTAAGCAGTAAGACATGATCAGGCGTTCATTGTTGAGGGATAACAGTAATGACACCCCTTGTGTTCATTGTGAGACATGAGGTGTCATCAAGTGTCTTCAGCCACCCAAGAAATGACATAATCCCACAACACTGCACATCCAGTCGTGCCTTATTATGACTATGCAAGGAGGGGGTGGATAAAGACACCAAAGTAAAATAGTTTTAAATATATATATTTAAATATTTAAAATATGTATATGTTTTTGTAAGTTCATCCACCTTCAGCCCCAAAATAGTCCCAGCATATTCTGGAATTGGTATGCCATTCAAATTTCAAAATAATGGCCATTATGTATTGAAGCGAGTGGTGTGGCGCCGCACCTTTACAAATAATGAAGCCCCCCAGCATCTGCCATATTTCTGGGTTGTGGACTTTTCTTTATTAAAATAATGTGTGTTGCGGCACGAGAAAAATGCTGCAACATACTTAAAAAGCTTAACCAGAGAGTAAGCCTTGAGGGGACAGGAGGCTGTATTGTTGACAGCTTGCCTTTAACCTTTAAAATGGCAACAGTGTGCATCAGCATCAGTGAGTACTCAACACAGGCTCCCACAGATTGGCTGTACATCAGGGAATGGGGTGCTACTAAGGGGTCGGCAACTCCAGCACTGCATACAGAGCCGGAGACAGCAGCACTCCATACACACAAAAGAGGACTTGTTTAAAATGTATTTATTTATTGAGTTTTGGTAACTGGGTAAGTCCACTGAGACAATTACAGTCCCCTTTTTCAGGGTTGACCCGGTAGTGCAACAACAACAATACAGTACAGTGCAAAGACAACAAGGGAATTCTGTTACAGTAATAACAAAATTAACATACAGCAGGTAGGGGATAAAAGCCCCGTTTACACAGTCATGTTTGCAGCGCATCAACTCGTGCAAACCGGTTAATCCGCTGCAAACACAACATTGTGAACACTTACTGGAGCATGTTAAGAGTGCTCCGGATCCATTTCTTGCTCCGACTCAGGAGTGGGTACATGTAGCAGATTGAGTGCATCAAGCTGCACTGTAAACTCTCTTCTGTGCTCGATCTGCTACAAAAATGTCTCCCCGCCATCCAAACCCACCCCACGGAATGTCTAAGACCCCCTCCGCAGTGTGACCTGCACCACTGTAAGAGCCAGCAGTGTAAACCGAAAATGTCAGTGCAGCACACAGTGCAGTGGGAAAGGAGTGGCAAAGAAAAGAAAATGCTGTGGCTGTGTATACACAGCTAAAGAATGATAAAACATACAGAAATATAAAAGTAGCAGTTTATAACAGCTAACAAAATAGATATATGAACTTTGGTAATTACATATTGCAGGTCAGTTTCAGAATGACCAAAAGCAGCGAAATCTGAAGGCAGATAAGTAGTATTGGTATGGGAGGGGGTGGAGAGATGGCAAGAATACCATGAGATAAGGATGGGAGGTAAGGAGAGGGACCTGGACAAGGGGTCAGGTTGGATGAGAAGGATACAAAGCAGTGTAAGAGAAGATCAGTCATCAATGAAGGCAGGAGTATACTGCAAAGGCAGAGAGAGAGAGAGAGAGGAAAGCAAAATGATTTCATAACTGAAAACTTTAATTAAGAAATAACAAGTCCATACAAAATAGATAATTCACCAGAAAGCAGATACACTTGAGCATGTTACCTTTACAGGCTTCATTAGTATTGTTCTCCCACAACAATGTACATCTGCTCATGTCTTGCTGCTTAATTGTTTACAGAGTGTTGCTATCTCTGGATCTGTATCAGCGAGTAACAGTTCTTTACATTTGCTGCTAAACATTTTGTAGGGTTAAATATTTTGCAGTTCTTGTGGTAGATGGTTCCAAGTTTTAACAGCAGTAACACTTATAGATTTTTGGCCCTGGTTTGTTTGCACCAGGGTGCCTTCTAATAATGTTTTTGTTTAAGGAGTGTAACTGGGATTCTGACTCATAAGGCCCTATACACCGGTGTCTGTAACGGAATGACCATTACAGAACCAGTGTAACGTTCCCTCCATTCACATGTAAAGAGGATCTCTTCTGCTACCACGGTGAACATTCAGCTGAAATGTGTTCTCTGCTTGCCATGGTTCACCCCGATGTGGGCCAGTACACCCCGCCATGTAATCAGGAGGTTCCGTTACCTCCTAAGAAAATCAATAAGGAGTACACTTCCTTGGGAACACCCGAATAAAAAAAGACAGAATGGAGAGGGTTGATTTTCCAAAATAGGAGCCACATGTAAATTGGAGCACAGACTGACACAGACTGCAATGGCGCCACACAGGTAATGATCATTCTGCAACAAACACCTCAGTGTAAAAGCGGCTATAGTATGAAAAGAGGCCCTATAAACATGCAGGTACATCTGTGGGTAAGACAGCTGCCAATCCAACCCACCTTATCCCCTGCTGTAAAGCAACATCTGTGCCCCAATGTGCAAGAGTGAAGCAAGACACTTTATACATTATCTGTTTCACTTCACTCCTGGTCTGTTGTGTCCTTGTCTTAAGCCATACTACCCTAGCTAAAGATCATGTACCAGAAAGAAGCCATGCATCATGATACCCATGCACAAGGTAATTTAACACAACTTAATGCTGGCAGGGAAGGGCATCTGCTCTCCAGCCAGTGCTTTTAACTCTTCACTACACAGCAGGGATTCAAATAAATGTGGCTACATGGTAGTAAAGTCTGCCTTCAGTGGCTTATTGGCACACAGCAAACAACAAACTTTAGAGCTTCACTACAAGCTCAAAGGTATATGAAATTCAGTGTTTATTTTTTGTTTGTTTTTTCCTGAAGTGGCATCAGTCTGAGTGCTAACAAAAAATGTGATCCAACTAATAGCACTTATCAGATATACCAGATTCTTGACATGGTCTTGTGAACTGATGTAAAATGAATGTGATAAATGCTCAGTGTGAGCAATGAGATCCCATGGTGTGGGTCGCTGTAGGGTGTACTCATGCCTAAGGTGCTATGGCACAAGGTGAAGCAGAGTGCCTTAAACCACCAGAAAACTGGGCAACTCCCCCAATAACTCACACCAAGGATTGCCTTACTGTGATTATAAAATTAAATCTAGCCCTAACAAGCTATAAAAAGGAGACAAATATCCTTTCAGAACAGTATGTAAGAACAATGCAATATTTCAGACCAGATGGGATGGTATTTACCCATGCCTGGTGTGGGTAAATACCAGCTTAACCCACATTCTGATGGATTATTGCAATAATACAATGAGCTAAATTTTAAAAATTAAGCATAAAACTTATTGTTTTTTAAAGGTTGTTTTTGCAGTTCCCTCCTCCCTGTATTAAATAATGCCTTGTTGCTCGGAGACTATGGTTGAAGTTGTCTCTTCCACCACCACCACCCCCACACACACACACACACTGGAAAGCTTCCTGTTTAACTATTTTTCTCTCTTTTTTTAAGACAGAGTGCTCAATTTTCAAAGGGCCGAGAATGACACAAGGTGTTTGCACCCGAAAAGAATGACGCAAGTGACAAGCTGCGTCAAAACTTGCATCAGCTCTAATTTTCTAATGCTGCTTGTGTCAAAAGCAGAACAGCCTGCAGCAAAGTGACTTGGGTCAGGCTTGTGTCAAAAAACAGGTGCACTGTGTCACAATGGGGCTTGCCTCAAAAAACTGATGCACTATCCCCTTTTTTTATTTTCTAAGGTGGAAGCTGTCAACACTGTGTCAGAGGTGCATGCTGCAATTAGACTAACCAGATCTGGTCTAAATGACACTAGAGCATATACTGAGGCCCACAGCAGGTGGGCAGACTGGACTATGGTACTATTTATGGTATTCTGCTGCAAGAGTCCTGCATTGTTTGTAAAGCCACAAATGGCAAGCTTGGCCTTGCCTACAGAGCCAAAGATTGCCTCACCCCGACTGCTCGGTTCTCCATCGCCAGGGGGATACTCCTTCCCACACTTTGTTATGGGCTCGTAGCCTTTGCCCCTGTCCCAAACTCCAGCCTTGTGAAATGGGACACTGCATATAACAATATATGCCGCTTCGCTCTCTCTGCCCCTCGCCTTACGCATCGTTGTGAGCTCTACTCTCGGCTGAAGTGGCTCCCCCCTGAAAAGCACCGTGCCTTTGTCCTTGGCAACTTCATTGATAACATAGTTAGAACAGCCATCCCCTCTGCACTTGCCCTTCTCCTTAAACATGTAACCCCTACCTACCACTTAAGATCCAGTGCAGCTCAGGTCCGCCTGGTTTCTAAGACCCACACCCACACAGGTGACCGGGCCTTCGCTGTCTACGCGCCAAGACTACAGAACTCCCTTCCCGCCCTAGTTCGTGCCTCTCCCTCCCATACCTGCTTCAAAACATCCCTATGGAGCTTCTTCAAATCTGCCTCTGCCTGTCTATGTACCACATAGTCCCAGAGTATTTCTCTCCCTCGCCCTGTTTCTCTGAGAGAGTTGTCCTGTGAGCAGTTTCACAGGCCGATGATAAATCCCTGCTGATAACCAGCATAAGACACTTACCTCCCTCCTGTTTGAGAGGGTATCCTGTCATATCTATACCTGCCCCTTTTCTGCTGTATTTTTCTTTCCATTCTCTCTCATTACAATGCGCTCATGTCATGCAAATACTTGTTGCTATTCTCTTTTGTGTAGTTATTTGATGTTATCCTGCCTCTCAATGCTGTTATGTGACTTGTTGCTATACTGCTTACCTGTCTATTTTAAAGCCTGTTGTACTATAAGCTGTACCACCCACTTGTCGGAGCCTGTGGCTCCTGTATGTTACCTTAACTCTGTTATATGTACTCTGTAACTCTCCCAGGTCGCACCTGAAAATAGGCACTTGGATGTCTAGTGTGCTTACCTGGTTAACAAAAGCAAAATAAATAAATAAATTGTAGACATTGTAATGCTGTTTGTAGCATGTAAAAAATAGTTTCCTGAGGCCATTTCATCCACTGTGATTTTTGACGTAGCTTGCATAATTTTTCAATCCACGCATCATATTTTTGACTTAGCTTGTGTCATTTTTGCTCCATCTCACTCATGCTTCATATTTTTGATTCCGCTTAGGTCATTTTTGCTCCATCTCCCTCATGCATCACATTTTTGACTCAGCTTGCGTCATTTTTGCTCCATCTCCCCCATGCATCATATTTTGGACTCAGCTTGTGTACTTTTTGCTCTATTTCCCTCATGCATCATATTTTTGATGCAAGTTGCCTCATTTTTGCTCCATCTCCCTTATGCATCATATTGTGGACTCGGCCTGTGTCATTTTTGCTCCTTCTCCCTCATGCATCATATTTTTGACTCAAGTTGCCTCATTTTTGCTCCATCTCCCTCATGCATCATATTTTTGACTCAAGTTGCCTCATTTTTGCTCCATCTCCCTCACGCATCATATTTTTGACTTAATGTGCATCATTCTCAGCTTGCACCATTTTCATCCAATGTGTCTAGTTTCTGACACAGTGGTTGTCTTGCATCATTTTGGAGGACTTTGCCACAGAGAACACTTTTCTTGCAAAATATGGTGCACAGTATTTGGTGCACCTGGATCTGATGCAAGGTGCTTGTTTGACACACCTTGCATCAGCCTAAGGGCCCTTAGAAAATCCGTCCCATGAGAGTAATTTTTGTCACCATGGACAAGCGTCTGGAACTGGGAGACTGAGGCTCATCTTAAACAGACAGCATGAGCATGAGTGAAACAGCTGGTGAAAGGGTTGGCAAAACTGTCATTCTGAGCAGGGTTCTGAAAGGGCAGAATTCGGGGCCAAAACATTAGGTTTATGGAGGTAAGGTATGCTGTTTTAAACAGTACCTATTCAAAAGTGGCCTTGGGTTTGTATTACTGTAGGAGGCTGTAGTAATTGTTGTTTAAGAAGTAGTAGTATTTTTTTCAGTGGTGCCAATTAAATAGGAACAAAGATGGTGGCATTTACAGTTTTGGTTTGGAACACTGGGGAGGGTTTAGTGGTTTGTTTTTCTTTTACTTTCTGTGTGCAGTCAGCTGGTACTTTATATGGTGGTTATGCAGAAATTACCCCACACCATAAAGTATCAGCCATCCAATCAGTGCTCTGTATTCTTGGACACCATTATAAATGTTAGTTTTACCATTGCTGTGTAATTAGATGCCACCAATCACAGTACAGGATTTTCCCACCCTATTATATAATTAAAATGGCAGACATATGGCCCCATTTATAGTTACTACTGGGGAAAATTAAAAAAATGGGTGGAAACTGGTTGCACCTCCACCAGATAGTGTTACAAATAAAAACAGATGCATGTTCCTAGTGACAGAAGTCCACCAAGCAACATAAGTCCGTTGCAAAGGAATAAAGCTGTTGTTAGAGGGTATATATAAACAGGCTGGAGAGCCCCTGGGCATTATACCAGGTGGCTCAGTCACAGTGTAGAGCACCCAGGAGTCCTGCCTGGAAGCATCCTCTCCTCCCTAACTCAGCTTCTCAGAAAAGGTCCCTGTTGGCCCAGTGCTCCTCATGACACATTGGCCCAGTAGCCCCTCCCACTCACTCAGCCATGCTGGTTCCTGACAGTCCAGTGGAACCCTCCTCCCTGGCTCCTTTGGTCCACCATAACTGATGGTCTAGTCATACCTCTCCCAATGCCAGTCTCTCAGCCTGTGCTGTGCACCTGGCACAGCACTGTGCCCCATTAATGACTGGTTTTACCAGGTAGCAACTCAAGGGAGACACAGGAGACTGTGAACAGTGTTGCATGGGCCACTATGCCTTCTAAACTGCCCCTGTGGGCCATTTGCATGGCGATCTTGCCTCTTTCCTGAGTAGTTCCTGACTAGTTTCCATTTAAAGACTTTAAAGACCCTACTGCTCATGAAGGGGTTAAGGCTCCCATGGAGCATAGTTTGATTGGGTTGCTGTGTTGCCAGTAGTGGTAAGTTATTACAATGGCCACTTAGCACTGCCCCCTAGGCATTGAGACTGGACCAAGGTTGGGCATTTCTGTACGCATTAATGATGTATTGGGTAGGATTGCTTGCCAATACCTGCTCCTTTTCATACCAATTCTTTGAGAGAGGATTGGAAGGCAGAGCTCAGAGCTGCTCAGTTTGTTCTTGCTTGATTTTTAGTTTGTGTTACCATGGGTCAGTAGGTAGCACTCTCGCACCACTAATCCAAAATGTCTTGGTTAAAGTTTGATACCACAACTTGTGCTTGGTTCATACAAAATGACAATGGAAGGTGCTATCCTCCAGAAGATAAATTGAAAATATAGTATTTTGATGATGGAAGGGACTTAGCATCCATCTTGCACATCCCTTCAGCTGCGTATGGACACCCACAGCCAAGCTTATCAGCCATATTGTTACCCCTACTGTACAGTGTAACCTCAGGTTTTATGTATTGGGTTTATTTGATTTGATGGATTTATTGTCTGATTGATTCTGATAACCAGCTAGGCTCAATAGGACCAGGTTCCCCTTACAGGCATGACCTGGGCACAAGGTATAAGAGGATACAGTAAATGCAGTTCAGTTCCATTAGACTGTCACACCAATGAGTTGCTTTAGCATTTCTCGATGAGTTGCAGACATGTTACTAGGGCCAGCACAAAGGTTTGTAGCAGCTGTTGCCTAAGTTACAAATCAGCTTTGCACTGCATTGTGACAGAACTGAAGACGCACTCCAACCGAGTTGCAAAAACACTTTAAAATAGTTGTTCTCGAGCTGTTTAAGTGCTGCAAAACAGCACAATGTACATTGCTAATCAATTGCCAGCTTAGAAAAAATGCAAAACCAATTCACTAGCAAGGACTGTTAAATGCAAATTGCACTGTACAGAGCAGAAATGAATAAATACAAAAGTTGTACACTGAAACATATTTACGTAGGATATGCTATGCAGTAATGTACAATTCGTGGAAACAGCTACAAAACATATTCACAGACAAATGTTCCTTAAGTTTCACTGTTGAGTCACAATGCCAGTCTCCCTCAGGAATACAGAATATATACTGTATGCCTGCTTTGAAACACAGAACAGGGCTAGCTCCCACAACTTCACTAGGTAGGCTATTTTGCATGTTAACCACCTTCTGTGTGAAGGTGAATGAAGATCCTTATCATATATGTTCTCTAACACTCCATGAATATAAAAGTTGGCTTAACTCCAGTTTGTCTATAATCCATTTGTCAGTTTCTCCTCTAATCTATTCTTCACTTGGGACAATATTTGGGAATACAGAGCTTTTAATTATTACTATTAAATTCTTGTCTACTACTAATTCAAACATTTTCAGAATTGTCCTGGAAACATAATTAAATGCCAAAGTCAGCTCTATGAAGGCCACATGCACCTTCTGTTTCCTAATACTCACATACTGTATTTCTACAGCAGATGAGAAAATACAGAACAGTAAACTATGGTTGAGTATCCACCTCTAAAGCCAGCCTGATACTCAGGGATAGTATTTTTTTTTTTATATTTAACCCGGTTCTCTAATCTGTTCAGCAATATTTTACGTAACGTTTAGTCATGGCATCAGTCAGGCTTATTGACCAATACAGTTTTAGAGCATTTTTCTTAACCTTCTTGTGCATGGGTACAATTTGATTCTGACTCCTCGACATAGGAACAGCATTTTGAAAAATACATTTGTCACAGAATGTTACAATCAAACCAACTGCACATTTGAATTTACAGATGTCTGCAGGGATGTGGTCAGACCCAGGGCTTTATTTGATTTGCATTCAGATATTGCCATATGCATCTTCTCTAAAATTAGGAAACAACTATACTGGAACATCCAAAGAAACACAACTTAGGGTCTCAATATGGAGTTAGTAAATTGGAATCATGCCAAACAAATTAAATGTTTTTCTTTGCAGACATACCTAAGAAGTTAGAACATTTTTGCAATATTTTCTGTATCATATATCCCTCCCCCCACAATATATCTGGACACTAATTGTTTTTCACAGCTCAGTATGCCTTTCTGATAGAAAATGTTAAATAATATAACTTGGTTAAGGGGAAACCTATAGATACTGCATATCTGGACTCTTGATTTATCAACTACAGACCTGTATTACAGTTACTGGTACTGTCAAAGATCCTGGAGAGATTGATTGCAAAGCAGATTTTTTTTTTTTTTTTGGTGGGGAGGAATTACATATTGGGTGACATTCATTCAGGTTTTAGGCTTCATCACAGGACCTGTACTGCAATTATAAAAGTTGCCAGTGACATCCAACTTGCTATGCATTGTGGATGCTGGTTGGGGCTGTTTTCATCAGCCTCTCCAGGGACTTTGACCGGATTGACCAGGACAGCATGTTAGTGAAGTTAGGTAACTTAGGCTTAAAGGAAAAAGCTCTTGAGTTACTCTCTAGTTATTTGCTTGAGTGGCAGCAACTTTTGCCAGTACAGGGAACAAACTTTCTGCATTTGCCAGTCCTGAGAGGATTCCACCAAGGATCTTTCCTGGGGCCACTTCTGTTTTCCTTTTAGGTAAACAATGTCAATCACCAGCATAGCAAAGGTGCAGATTGCTTTACAGGAGAGATTCAACATGGCTCAACAGTACTTGCATAAGAGCAGACAAGTCCTGAATTTGAATAAGACAAAGGTTATGCGATCTGGAAGTAAAATAAATCTTTCTGCCTTGTCCATGCTGGTTATTAAAAGAGAGGATGAGATCACTTCATCAGAAATGACCAGTAATGGATACCTTGGTGTTAGGCTAGATTCCGGGAAGAAAAGAGATGGTCATGTCCAGCTAGCTAAAGAGCGTAAGTCTGCATCTTTGCCTGTTGTAGAGACATAGTGTAGCTTCATCCCAGGAGGCAAGACTAAAACTGTCAACACTATATTGCTCCTCTTTTCTGATCTATGTACTGTAGATATAGCCTATAGA
Source organism: Neoceratodus forsteri (assembly GCA_016271365.2). NCBI lineage: Eukaryota > Metazoa > Chordata > Ceratodontiformes > Ceratodontidae > Neoceratodus > Neoceratodus forsteri. Next base: position 887,287,936 of record CM028131.1, on the reverse strand, counting down.
AGTGCAGTAGCCATCTATTTAGACAGGGTTGAGGCCCTGCACAGTCAGATGGCAACGTTTATATTGAATGTTTTAAGAATTGTTCTTAGCTAATGAGAATCAAATTTCAAGAAAATTATTAATAAGCCCAGACGTCAACAATGCAAGTTTAACTACTGGTTTCATTGTTACCTATTGTATTCTTACTTTTTTTTAAGTACCAAAGACTTATTGTAGCAGTTGAGTCATTACCCATGGTATTCTTCCTTTTTATGTACCAAAGACTTATTGTAGCGATTTAGTTTATGATGAGGAACCTTTGCAAATGAGCATATCTGCTCAAAGGTATTCATCCGATTTCTTAAATAAATAAAAGAAACTATGGCTTCCCCTACCTGGCCACCTGTTTCCCCCAAAGAGATTAAATCCTTAACACTGGCCCGAAACAGGAATAAGGCTCTCTGGGCAGATTCCATTCCAACTAAATTGTTGTGTCAAATGTGGGATGAAAGGCACACATTCTGGCAAGGGCAGTAAACAAGAAAACGCTTGCAGTCAACAGGTATAAACAAACACAGAGGGTGGAGGACAAGCAGGTATACCTAGCAAAGCAGAAGGAAGCAGGCAAGGCAGTGAGGGGAGCAAAGGTGCAGACAGAAGAAAGGATTGCCAAAGGGGCTGCTACAGGGTATAAGATTTTCTTCAGGTACGTAACTGAGAAAAGGAAAGCTGGGGTAGGGGTAGTAAGGATTAAAAGGGCAGAAGGTAGAGACTGTGCAGAAGGGGACCAAGAAAAAGCTGACATCTTAAACAGGTGCTTCTGCTCAGTCTTATCAATGCAGGGTGGAGGGAATGGAGCACCAGGGAGAGGCAGGAATAGGGTGCTGGGGGGGGGGTTACAAATCCCTTTTCATAGGAAAGAGTCCTGAAAGGACTTGCAGCCTTGAAGGTCAACAAGGACATGATACTGGATGGGATTCACCCAGGATAATAAAAAGAACTCGGGGAGTTGCTAGCTCTCCGGCTGACAGTCTTGTTCAGCAACTCACTAGAAACTGGATTGGTTCCAGAGGACTGGAGAAGGGCAGAGGTTGCCCCTCTACACAACAGCAGTAGGAGAGAGAAGGCTTGCAACTACTGACTGATCATTCTCACATCAGTGGTGGGGGAAATTAATGGAAACACAACTGAAAGAAAGACTGGTAGAATATCTTGAATCTGATTGGCTGCAAGACCACAGACAACATGGATTCATAGGGAGGAAATAATACCAAACAAATCTTTTTTTTTTTTTTACTTTCTATTTTTGTCCCCCATTTTTGCCTTGCCAGCTGCCAGGACCTCCTTCCACCTACCCAAGCCCTTATACCCACCACAGGAGTCCTTCAGTGGCTCTGCCCACCACCGGCCTTTGCTCTACAACCTCCCCAGACACTCCAACCATAACCCACGGCTTTTCCCCCATGGGCAGGACCACCTGGTTCACCAAGCCAGGAGGACATACTTCACTGGACAGTTGGGGCCCATGAGGAGGAGCCAGTGAGGCATGGGAGGAGTCAACGTGACCCTGCTGTGGCATGGGGGACAGGGTGCTTCATTTGCCTGGTGCTGCTGGGGGTATTTTTGTCCCCTTCTAGGCCCTCCCCTTATCCCACCCCAGGCTGTGGTCCTGAGAGATGACCTGGCAAGCTGCCTATTAGGGCCATTGGAAGGGTGGATAAGACCCGCCCCCACCCCAAACTCCCCTCTGACTCCACCTCTTTTTTATGACTGATAAGCATATCACTCCCCCTCTAAATCTATTTGTAATGTCAGAGAAGACTTTAAAAGAGGCAGGAAATCACTTTTACATTGTTATTTTTTATTGATTTATTTTTATTCTTTGGTGACCAGGTAAGGCCCATTGGGCATAAGGCCTATTTACAGGGGTGACCTGGGAGCACAGAGAGGTTAAGTATCTTACTCAAAGTCACACAGTATGGAAGTGGAGGCTGTGGAATCAAACCTAGGTCTGCTGGATGCACCAAGCTCATTTACAGCTCATTGCTCTAACCACTGTTAAACACCCTCCCATTGTATTTTCCATGTCAGTCATGTATTCTGATAAGCTTTTACAAATTTTTGATAAATTAAAATATTAGCGCTTGTGGTACCCTCAGTTTTGCATGGTGTTCCCTTTAACTCACCAGCTACTTTTGTTTCTTTTCATATTTCTGACAGTCCACATATTTAGATACACCATTCTAGACTATTCATCTAAATGGCCTATAATGGTGAAACTAATATCACTTATTATGCAATGGCAAGAAACGTTTCTGGTTGCTGATTGGTCAGTGCCCACCTTCTGCAGTGATGATGTTATCTCAGTTTAGAAAATGGGCTTTTTATTTGGAGACATCTGATTGGCTGGTACCCATTCCACAGGGGTACATTAACTTTCAGTAGATGCCCATCAAATAAAAAGTCCCAGTCCCAAACCTGCCTTAGGGTTACCACCTTTTAAGAGAAGCCCAAAGTGGGACATTTCTTACTGAAACTGGATTTTTCGTAGGACAATATGTCATCTTGACCAACGCAGCAGACATGTTTTCTCTAAATAATCAGAATTAAGACAAAGAGTTGTAGTTTTTTAGTTGTTTATTGTGTTTTCTATTATTTTGAGGTATTTTAGTTAAGGTATTATACTTTTTTGCAACATTTAGAGGAAAATCAGAAAATATTTTCTACCATAATGTCAGGACATTTAGTATTTTTCATGTTTTTCTGCAGGACACAGCTGCCCAAATCAGGACTGTCCTGCTAAAATAGGGACAGGTGGTAACCCTAACCTGCCTCATGGCCAGCCAAGTATCCTTGTGCTCAGCCTGCTTTGTCATTGGCTGAAGCACTGGGCACACAATTTCAAAATGCCACCATTTTTTAAATCCATTAGCAAGACAGTAAGAGCCTACACACACACACACAGTCCTTAGAGCAGACACTACCTAATAATTTTGGGGGAAAAAACCACAACACTATACACAGATAATAGATAAAGCCCATTTTGATTTGTTTTCGCTTTCTTCTGTTCGCTTATGGACTGAGTGCGATAGTTCCCTGATACACACTGGCTCGACTGCAGTGCACCCCCGTTCTCCCCGGTTTGAAAATAAACACAAACAAAAAAGCAAAGAACTTCCTCTTCATCAGTACATTAGCACATATCATTCAAATCCCCCTCCACATGATCCACATCTACCCTGAGACATCTGTGGCAGAAACTGTCTGTCTCAGTCCCGCGGCTTGTTCTCTCTCACTCTCCCCATGACTTGGCTCAGAACTCCCCCACCCCCAACCCAATTGCATGTGGCAGAAAGTATTCTCTCTCTCCTGCAACTCACCATCCCAGCCTAACTTCTTGTGGCAGCGAGACATTTCTAAGTTTAAATGAAGCAATACCTAAAACATCTTTGACAGCTGATGATTAGCAACCCTGCTTTTCCGATCAGTGCCGATGAATGATATCCACTCAGTGTCAATATACCGGTCGTACACAGGAACCACTGTAGTATCAAATATCAATAAAGGAAAACAAAAATTCAAGATTAAAAAAAAAAAAGAACTTTGTAGTCTCCTGCCCCTTCCTGACCCTTTACAGTACTGTGCTTCAGCACAGCAAATCTTTATTCCAGAAACAAGGTAATGGCTGCATGTCCTGTAGCACAGCAACTTAATACACACACAGAAACATACTGTACCTTTAAAGAAGCACTAAAACCCTGTGTATGAGGGGAGGGTAACCATGACAACTAACTACAAATAGATTCAACAGCAGAAGTCCCTAGATTTAAAAAAAAAAAGGCAGGCAGAGGAACTAGTTTTTTACAAAATAAATAAATCCTGAAGATATTTAACACTTTAATATGCAAATTATTTTGTTTTCAAGCATATAAAATACAGTGACCCATTTTCTAAGCGCAATAATACCCCCCAGGGTGGGCGGTATGGGCAATACCGGACCTTCCAGGGGCTAGAAGGCCCTCTGCTTGCAGTGCCGGGCCTCATTATGCCCCTGGGCGGTTCAGTATTGCCCAATACCGCACACCCTGTCGGGTATTATTGCTTGCATAACATCATTATATGAAGGTCGGCACGAAGACAACCTCAGGAGCAAAAAAAAAAAACACTCATGTGTAGCACGTCAGTTCACCACTCCAAAACTGGGAAGAAAAACAAATCAGTGAACCAGCCTTCCAGTTTCCACTCCCTTCACATTTAGAAATTAAGCGCACCCACAGAAATCCACTGCCTGCCAACACAACTAAGAAACTGATAAAACCTCAAAAGTTTTTTTGTTTTTTTTTGTCTCCCCTCCCCTTCCCATGCAAACCCACTGCCCTATTTGTCAGTGTACCAAACAGTTATAGCGCTTCACTCACTAAAAGCAGCCTGCCAGACTTTCATAGATTCGGTCAGAAAAACCATGCAACTCCCTGTCATTTTCCCCTTGTATGTAAACATTGAAACCAAGTGGAAACCCCACTGCTTTCATAATCTAGCACATCTCCTTTTCAAAAACAGACCACAGCCACTTACCAGTATTGGGCTTCCGCAATCTGCTTCAGTCCCCGATAGGAAGTCTTCACCCTTAGAATAATGGGGCACAACTGTAATATGTAAAGAAAATAAAAATACTTCTCAAAGCTGGGGGACAGTTCTCATAGAGACGGGTCATTATGGACAACAACAACAACAATGGGAAGGGGGTCAGACAAGAGAATACACACAAACCAAGGACCACCAGCTCAAAAAACACAAAATTCCACCTACTGGAGAAGCAGAATAGGAACTATTTTTTTCATTTAAATATTCTTCCATAATCAAAACTAAAACACAAAAACTATTTTAATAATATATATATATTTTTATTTTATTCATAAATGAGCCATTGTATAATAGTAATAATGCACTCCAGGGCGTGTGTCGTGCTGGTATAATGTCACGTCTGGGGTGTTGGAAGCACTCGGCCTTTGGCCTCATGCCCAACTACCCCAGGCATGATGTTATCCCAGCATGACACACACCCTGTCATGCATTATTGCTTAAATGTTCAGGGATATGAAAAATGAGAGTAGTGGCTGCTGAGGAGTCAAGAGACAGGAATCAGTGTAGTGATAAAGGCAATAAATATTTGTATTTATTTATTTAAATTTGGTAACCAGGAAAAGCACACAGAGCCAAGGCTTATTTCCAGGTGTGACCTGGGGACAGAGTAAACAGAACAAACAAAGGGTTACAAAAAGTACAAAATGCAGAATAAGAAACAGCATACACAAAAAAAAAAAAGTAGAAAAATTGGGTTGCATGTCATTTAAACAATGGCGAAATGAGAAAACAGAAGTCGCATAGTGAAGCAGGAAAAAAAGCGAGTTAGCAAATCAAAAAAGTGAAAGAAGGTAGAGGAGAGTACAAGGTCATTTGGTCATAAGATTAAGCTGGGGACGGCAGTAAGGAGAGGAGATGCTAAGTGCAGGACTGGCAGAGGTGAGGCAGAGTGAGGGGGGGACAAAAAACAGAGGGAGGGGTAGTGCAACAAGAGGACAGCTAGTGTAAACCAGAGGACATAGCACAAGGAAGGCAGGGAGGAAAAGTGGAAGTTTGTCAACAGGGGGTAGGGGGGTAGCTGAGCTACAAGGGAAGAAAGGTAGTTCAAAAAGAGTGGCAAGATGTGCAGGATTGGAGTAAGCAGTCCCAGCAAAAGTGAGATGAGCAGTACGGCCTGAAGAGGTAGCAAACAGGGAATACAGAACATTAGGGTGATGCGGAGGGGGAACACTGGGAGCAGGGCTGGAAGGGGAGGAGTCTGATAAGCCTTTTGAGAGAGAGGAAGGAGGAGTATTGATGAAGGGCAGGGAGTAATTTGTTCCAGAGAGAGGGGAAACGGAAGGAGACAGCAGATTTACCAGAAACAGAATGGGGATGGGGAAGAGAGAAGGTTCGAGGGTCTCTGTGATGAAGGGAGTAGTTAGAGGTGGCTACCTGGGAGAAGTGGGAGGAGATGCAAGAGAGGAGAGTACCAAACCAGAAATTAGCAGTAAAAGATGCACAGTGAACCAGTCTCCTTTGGGACAGGGGAACGAGAGATAGGGCAGAGTAGAGAAGGCAATGGTGGGTAAGGGCAGGGGAATCAGTGGTGAAGCGGCAGAAGGAGTTTAACAGAATATCGAGTTTGTATAAAGAGGCCTGAGAAGCTGTGCCATACACCACATTGGCATAGTCAGCAGTAGGTAGTATCATTTTGGTGACAAGCTTGTGGCGCGTGGGGAGGGGTAGGCAGTTTTTGTGCCAGTAGAGGGTGCCTAGTTTAGGGCGAAGCTTGACGCAGATGGCATCAATGTGTGTGGACAAATCCAGCTGGGAATCTAGCCAAACCCCTAAATATTTGAAAGCCGAGACATTTTCAAGACCAGAACCATTCAAGGTAGAGAAGGTTGGAGGGTGCTGAAAGGTGGCCAGTTTCTGTCTGGTACCAAAAGTCATAGCCACTGTTTTTTTATGTTCACTTGCGCGCATGCGCAAGGAACGTTTTGGGAGAGTAGCACACTTTGGAGGGTGCCTCTCCCTTGCAATCCAGTGCTCCGTTGAGCAGGCGTGGCAGTCCTGCACCAATGGGTGTGGGAGCTCTGTATGACAGCGGTGGTCTTCTGCTTCAAAGAAAACCACCACTGTCATACTGAGCACTGCGTCATGCCACCCCCAAAGCTTTGGTGCCATGCTGGGAGCCCACCCTAGCGGCAACGCTTGCCGACAGGGTGCCTAACCCCATTGGTTCCACGGCCCTCCCAAGCTATCTTTCTGCCACGCTTGGGAGCCCACCTCAGCGTGGCAACGTCCCTTTTTTGCTGGACGGAGGCGCCAATCCCCGCTGGCCCTCAGCCCCCCAGCCATCTTCTGCCTCGTTGGGAGCCCACCCCAGCGTGGCAAACATCCCATGTAGTCCTTTTTTAAACTCAAAGAAAAACGGTCCCACGTAGTCTCCCAGTCCTCCTCCCACAACCCGCACCCACCCACTGCGCACCCAGCTTCCTCACATCCACCCCTCCCCATACTTACCTGTGGAGCTTGGCGCTATGATCTTCAGTGGACCGGGAATACGTCTGCACTCTTCAAAGCCGACCACGAACTGAGGAAATGCCGGTAAGCTGTATAATGGGCTAGATAGGGGGGTTTCAACTTTATTGCATATCTCAGGCATTTTTTGGAAATTTTGCACCAAATTTTCAACATGAGGTTTTTGGGACCCCTTCTCATGAATGATGTCACTGTCATGGCATTATTCAATCCCAAATGGTGATTTCGCAGTCACTGCGCAAAATCACCCTTCGGGCCCGAATAACGCCATGACAGTGACATCATTCATGAGAAGGGGTCCCAAAAACCCCATGTTGAAAATTTGGTGCAAAAATTCCAAAATTACTGTTCTACGAGCGCAGTGCTAGCAGTTCCCACGCGAGGCTCGTAGTTCGCCGCACTTTCAATATTTTCACTCCAGATTTTCAATATTGCCATTTTACCACACCTTCTTATGAGTAGTACAGCTGTCATTTTCACATCTCACCCAAAGCGTGTTTCCGTCCATGTAGCGCACAATGGCGCAGTCGGTGTGCAAAATCAATGTATGGGAACATTAAGAAAATCACAGTGTCACTGTTCATGAGCAGAGATCTTAAAATGGCTATGTCAAAATTTGGTGAACAAATTCCTAAAAATAACTGTTTTTCACGAGCGTGCGTTGTGTAGTTCCTTCACACGCTCATAAGTTTGCGAATTTTCAATATTTTCACTCCAGATTTTCAACATTGCCATTTTACCACACCTCCTTATGAGCAGTACAGCTGTCATTTTTCACATCCTGCCCAAAACATGTTTCCACCCATGTAGTGCACAATGGCGCAGTTGGTGTACAAAATCAATGTATGGCACACAGTAAGACAATCACAGTGACACTGTTCATTAGCGGAGGTTTTAAAATGCCAATGTTGACAATTTGGTGAAAAAATTCCACAACAATGACGCTATTTCTGGCGTCACGTTACACAGTTCCACATACGCTAAATAAGTTTCTGAATTTTCAATATTTCCACCCAGATTTTCAACATTGCCATTTTACCACACTTCCTTATGAGCAGTACAGCTGTCATTTTTCACATCCTGCCCAAAACATGTTTCCGCCTATGTAGCGCACAATGGGGGTAACAAAAAGGTCATGCTGAAAATGTATTGTGCAAATACCAGCAATCGCACAGGGTATTAGGGTAAAGCACCATACATGCCAAACACCACTGCAAATATCTGCAAGCGAAAGTTCGGCTTTGACAAATGCTTGTTTACATTACGTTTGAGCTTGTTTTCCAAGAACCAGGACTGGACTCTATTAAAATCATCCTGGAGGGGGGCTTGCACACTGTCAACGGAAGGCCCGGAGAGGAAAATAATAGTATCATCGGCATACATGTGTATATCGGCAGATCTGCAGACAGAGGGGAGGTTATTTATAAATAAGGAGAAAAGGCTAGGATCAAGTATGGAGCCTTGGAGGATTGGAAGAGGAGGGATAGAACATTGCTTATTTGAACCAACTGAACTCTTTCATTGGATAAATATTAGATCATTTATTTAATAAAAATGAGTCTAAAACACATCAGAATATGGGACAAACAGAAAAAAATACAGGAGAGTATATGAAGGTATAAAAACTGTTTCCTATTACAGCAGTAAAAGACCATACTTAAAATTCAGAGTGGAAAAGATTAAGTTGCTTTACTGCTAATGGTCTTCATGGCCATACTTTATACCTCCCAGACTGACTGGTTTTACAAAAGTCTGTGACATCAGAACTACTTTGTAACCTGGACACGTAGCCAGAAGAGTGCATGATTTGATACAATCAGCTTTAAAAGTAAGTGAACACCAGAGCTGCTCAGCACACCTCAAATGAGGGCAATCTTCTGATTTTGACCACTAAAATGAGGGAAGATTTGCACAAGGCCCTAATGTAGATGCCTAACTGAATCTAAGGTGCTAGAAATGCATTGTTAAAGTCATTTAAAGACAGGGGACCAGTTTGTTCTTTGATTCCGATAATTTTAGGGACATGGACTCGTGCCATAAAAAGCAGTGGATATCTCAAAAAAGGGGCTGAATCAGGGAGTCTCCCTGAAAATAGGGAGACTGGGAAGGTATGGAACACTCAAAATAGCACAAAACTAGACTACTTTTAAGTACAACTCGATAACTGGATAAAGACCCTAAAAAAAACTGATTAGCCAGTCAAAAACCAGACAGATGGCAATCCTACCAATGTCGCTGATGAATGTACTGAAGAAGACAGGACCCTGGAAGGATCCTTGTGGCACACCATATGTGACCTCCCTTTCTTCTGATTTGACTCCATTATACACAACCCTCTGTTACCTCTCCTTCAGTCAATTTCTTACCCATCTTACTATATCCCTTGCCATACCTAGATCCTTCATCATCTTCAGCAATCATCTGTGAGGCACCAAGTTAAAAGTCTTGCTGAAGTCAAAGTAGAGTAAATTCACAGAATGTCCACTATCCAATAGCCTCATCATGAAGTCAAAGAAAACTGTCAGGTTAGTCTGAGAAGCAGAACTGGGATGTTTCAGTGCAATGGTATGGGGTTGTGAAGCCTTTTCTCCTCTAGGTTACTAGTTCAAATCAAGCACAGGTCAGTGGTGGCCAAAAGCCATTATCACCTGAGGGCTGTTCAGTGGACTATGTGAAATGAGTTGCGGAGGTTTCAGTCCAGTTCCCAGTGGGCAGGTATCCACATCACAAAACCACCAATTGGACTTCAGCAAGGCCATGAACATTATGCCACACAGAAGGCTGTTTAGGAAGTTGACCAGCTTAGGAGTGGGATCTAAATTAGTTAGGTGAGTTTGAAACTGGTTTTCAGATAGGAGACAGAGGGCAGTGATTAATGGCATAGACTCAAAGGATAGAAGAATGACCAGAAGGGTACCACAGGGCTTGGTACTAGGACCAGTCCTCTTCAGTATCTGGTTACTCTTCATTTTAAATGTCAGTTTCAATGTAACTATGGGATAGGTAATCATTAGTTACATGCAACAGGGGGTAATTACACTCTAGTTGCATGTTTCTTGCATGCAATTACATTGCAATTGCAATGAAGTTACAGAGTAGTTAAGGAAACTTAAAGTGTTACCCAGTATCTTCATAGAGGACATTGCAGAAGAACCTGAGGTGAAGGTATGCCTTTTTGCAGATAACACCAAAATCTGCAATAGGGTGAACACTCAGAAGAGAGTGGAAAATGTACGGGGGTCTAGGGAAACGAGGAGTGGTCAAAGCCGTGCCAGTTGGGTTTCAGTGCCAAAAAGTACAAAACCATGTACCTAGGACATAAGAACCACAGTGCAGAGTATAGGATAGGGAGTAATGGCAGTCACTAGACAGGAAAGGGACCTTGCAGTTGTTATATCAGAGGACTTCAAGGTGGCAGCACAGTGTGACAAGACCACAGGCAAGGCAAGTGGGATGTTGGATGCATAGTGACGGGCATCACCAGAGGAGGAGAGAGGTGATGCTGCCGCTGTATCATTTTTTGGTATACCCCCATCTGAAATACTGTGTACGGTTCTGAAGACCGCACCTCAGAAGGGACATAGACAGGTTGGAAGCAGTCAAGAGGAGGGCAGTCAAAATGGTGCAGATGTTGCAAGGAAATCCATACAAGGACAGAGGAGAGGAGAGGAGAGGAAACATGCTCAAGACCTAGAGGTACCTCACCTCAGTGAACAGGTAGCGGGGGGGTAGACTTTTCCAAATGAGGAACGAGCTCCAGGACTAGGGGGCAAATGATGATGTTGGAAGGGGGGAGTTCAGGAGGAATGTGAGGACATACTTCATCACTGAAAGAGTAGTAGACTCATGGAGCTGACAGCTGGCCCAAGTGGTGAAGACTAGAATGGCGAAGGGCTTCAAGCATGCAAGGTATAAACCTAGTTGTATATTAAAACAGAGGCAGGAAAGGGGGAAGGTTACTGAGACCAGATAGGGTCTGCAGAGGTTGAATAGGCAGGGAACACTTGGGAAGACGGCATGGGCCAAGTGGTCCTTTTCTGCTGACAGATTCTATGTTTCTGTGTTTTTGCAGTGGCTCCTAGTGCACGTTCCTTAGCAACCTCCTGTGCTTGCTTGTTTCTCCTGTATTCTCTACAGAACCTCACTTACCCTCCCTGCACTCATCTAGAGGTTGATATTGCTGTTTATGGTTTGGAAAGCACCTTTTAAATAATGTGTATGAAACATGCTAAATAAAAATACCCTCTGCACATCAGTCACATTAGATTATTAAAACTGTAGCAGACAAAGACATGTGGTAGCCATGTTAGTCCAGTTAGTGTTGCAGGTAAAAAAAAAAAAAAAAACGGGCTGGCCCAGTGGTGCTAAGGGTTGAGGTGCTGGACACCACACCTCGCGCCACGCCAGCGACCTGGGTTTGGGAACGGATTTGGGTACTGGGGGTCGGCAGGGGAGGGAGAGGATTGAGCATCCTGTAGGGCTGCTGTCCTCTCCCAGGGAGGGTTTTGGGGCTTGCTCGGCACCTTAGTGACCTCTGATGGAAATTGGGGGCACTACAGGTGCTGACACTATACAGGGTGGAGTGGCAGCAGATTTCAGCAGCGTGCCTGTGCAGATGTCTTTGCATGTCCGCGCTCCAGGGGAAACTTACACCAGAAATGCCCTGGCCTTAGGATAGACGACAGCTGCCTTCAGTTCCCCGCTGCCAAACACCCAATACTGGGCTAGTCTGTCTGGATCTCCTGACCCTACCTTGCCTTGGGCTGATGCACTGGATTCTAGATAGAGCACTGGGAGTGGAAGGTAGCCCTGTTTCGGGGGAGGCTCAGAGCCTGGGAGTCCGTCAGCCTGAGGTAGGTGGGGGTGTCTGTTTCATTTCCTGAAGGGCATGCTTCAGGTGGGTGGTAGAGCAGTGGCAGAGTGTGGGGTTAGCCTGAGAGAGTTCCCAGGTTGCCAGTGAAGAAAGAAAGTTCACAAAACACAAAAAAAAACCATTTTGCAGGTGATATCTTTTATTAGACTAACAAAATACTGTTTGAGGCTAGCTTTTGAGAGCTCTGGTTTACTTTTGTCATTAGGTCAGTGGAAGCAGAGCTGAATTACACACCAAATGTACAAGCTGGATGTTTATTCAAAAGAGGCATGGTGTTCTCAGTGTCTGTGCCATTGCCATCTTTTGAATCAACATCCAGCTTGTGTATCTGGTATGTAATTCAGCTCTGATATTACTGACCCATGAAGAGAGTATAACTCTCTAAAGCTAGCCTCAAAAACAGTTTTATAAAAGGTACAATATGCAACATATTTGTGAGTCTTTTCCCCTGAAACTTTGCAGTGTCAGTGGCTCAGTAGGTAGCACACTCACCTCTGAGGCCGAGAGATCAGAGGGCTGTGGGTTCAGTTCCCACATCTGGCACCTGGGTTATTATCCCAGTACTGACACTGTAGTGCAACATGAGAGGGGTGCTGCACTTCTGAGGTGCCGTCTTTCGGATGAGACGTTAAACCAAGGTCCCATCTTCCTGGATTGCTGGTAGTTCAGGTGGATATTAAAGATCCCATGGCACTTCTCGAAAAGAGTAGGGGAATTTCCCCGGTGTCCTGGCCAAATTTCCCCCATTCACTTTAAAAAAAAAAAAAATGCCACTGACAGCTTAATCTGGTTCAAGTCAGTTGGCATTCATCTGTATCCCCCTCTCCTGGGTTGTGCCTGAAAATAGGCAGAATTTGTCTAGTGCACTTACCCGGTCAACAAAAACTAAATAAACTGAAGATGGAACAGCTGGTCCAGTGGCGAGAAGGGCTGAGGCACTGGCTAACTAACCACTTGCCATGCCAGTGACCGGCAGACCGGTATTCAGGAATGGATGCGGGTCATTCAGGAGCTAGCTGGGGCAGGGAGGATTGAGCATCCCTAAGGCAGCTCTTCTCCCGTGGGGGGTTGGGGTTGCATGTCTCGTGGCCGGCTGCCACCTAAAGGAATCTGGATGATAGAACTGCAGGACTGCAAGAAGGGAAAGGGAACCAATGCCCAGACACTGAAGGACATCTACAAAAAGATGAACCATGCGCAATACATCACTGCATACGCGTGAGACCCCAAGGGTAAAATGGAGGAAGAAGACCTCTGACCACAGGGCAGTGATGGGCTACAGCCCAGTTCCTCGCAGGCCCGTACCAGTGATTGGATCCTTCCACAAGTCCTGTGGCAGAGGACACCTCGGAGACTGAACACAGTCAGGGATGTTTGGTGACAGGGCCGGAGGGACTAGTCCAGATGGGGTCTGGTCAGAGAGACCAAGGAGGCATAAATAACTGGATTAAAAAAAGAAGCAGCAGGAAGGAGGGTACCATACATACCATGGATATCATATTTATTAATCTGGCTGCTATCATTCATAGGCTCTGGTTTTTAACTGCTGTAAGGTACTCATGGATTTCCAATTGAGTGCTTAATTAATAAAATGTCATCTCATCAAATTTCAATTTGACATTCTGTACCAACATAATTGGCAGATGACAGTAAGTGGGTGAAGTATATCCATGGCACGTCTCTAAAATTAACTGGTAACTGCTTCATTATGGCTTTTGAAGAAAAACTGAAATTGCTAAGCAGTGTTCCTCTGGTTTTGCATGGTTTTAATGTGCTTCCATATTAGAGATTTCATGATACAAAATTTAGAGTATAACAAGATTTGTCTAAAAAAAAAAAATCAGTTTAGTGATTATCACAATTATTTCTAGCAAAGAACAGTAAAAACAATGGCTGGGGATGACTGAGGCGAATCTGGCATCTTGGTCTGCATGGAGGAGGAGGAGGACACATTGTCAGAGCAGTGGACCTGAGAAAGTGAAGGCAGTTCGTCACAGTATTCCACAGAATATTGTGCCGCACAATAACCACAGTATTTATGTATCTACATTGACAAATTGGTAGTGGTAAATATAATGAAATATCATATTACATGACTGTGACATTCCTATTGCTGATATGCAATAAAAGAGTATATCTTCACTATGATGTGGGGATGTGAGAAATGTCAGGACATGGGGAGTCCAGGTGGGAGTAGCACACTGCAGTTAGGAGGTTAAAGGGCAGGTTAGATAAGTAACAGGTGTGAAATGCTGCTCAAATAGCTACTCTCTCGACAGCTGAATTGTGCTATAAACCTTTGTGACAATTCTGCTTGTTTGATCAACCAAATAGGGGGCAAGTTCAGTGTTTCGAAGAATAATTGAACATTTGTATTCTAATTCTTAAGAATTCTCATCTGTAATTAGGAACAATCAGAAAACAAATAACATTGTGTACATGGTTTGTTTATTCTCCATTAAATACCAATAAATTTCTCAGTAGTATATGACAGTATAGAGTGTTCCCAGGGAGACACACGTTTCACTGTGGAAACAAAACAATATGGGGCAAGAGCTAGTTTTCTGAGGCTAGTTGTTCAGAATCTGAGAACGAGAGACAGGAGAGAGAACTGCATGCATTCACCACATGGTCCTAAAATCAGTCAGTGTTTGTTTTTTCTGGCCACCAATATATACAATTATAACATGGGTAGGAAAAATGTGCAGCCCAATTGGTGGAGTAATTCTGCATGGCCATGCATTAAATTCCCTTTTTAATGCCACTTTGCTCTGTCCATATTGCAGAGCTTTCTGTGCCCACCACACTTTACTGCCATTGACCGCATATTGTGTGTGCATTTTCCAGATGCACCTACCTAGAAGCTGTGTGCCCCAACCCGACTCACATACTGCTCTCTGCAGAGCTGTGCAGCAGGAGTCATGGTACTTGCCAGCAGGTTACTTTCACAGATGATGGGTTTTTTTTTGTTTTTTTTTTGTAAGTTTCAGCTTGTTTTGTCTCATCGTGGCTGCTGCATTCGGTCCCCGACTGAGTCCTATGGAGTGTGGCAACTTTCAGACATGGCAAAGTGCTCCAGTGTTCTATGTCTGTGTCTCCGCTCCTGTTTTGCGAAACACAATGCCAGAGATGTTGACATCGTCAACCGCCACCCAGACAGCACAATGAACTGTAGCAGGTGAGCAAAAGACCAGGGCCATCAAATCTTATTTGCTCCAGTGTCGGAGAGGTGGACCAGGGAAGAGCAGAACCATAAATCTGGAATTGCTCCAGTGTGGAGATGGGGACCGAGAGCCAGTGGTGGGAGTCATGACAGAATAGGACAATAGGGCACTCTGTGTGGTGCGGGTGAGCAAAAGGTTTGCAAATACAACAGCAATGTGTGCTGTGAGGAGCATGTTGGGGCTTGGGGGTGGCAATATGTGATATGGAGTCAACAGTGAGCAATGTAATGAGAGACAGACAGCAGACATATGTGGTCTGAGGAGCATCTGTTGTTTGGGGGGGGGGGGAATGCCAGAATTCCAGCACTGTCTATGTCTGTCAACACAGCTCACTGGCACAGTAGAAAGCAGTGCTATCCACAAGAGATGTCACAGATCACAACAACAGTGTATGTGTGACGTTTCTATGTGCAGAAGAGGGAAGCAGCATAGTTTTCTTCTCGGGAACTATTTTACCAGGCGGCAGGATACAGTCCCTTTTCCTGTCTTTCCAGACAAGGAAAACATGTTTTTGTGCCTATTTTTCTTTCTTTTTTTTTTTTGGCAAAACCCATATTTTAAGCTCAGGGGTTATGGTGATTTAATGCACGTCTGGGGTGCTGTGAGGACTCACGGTCTGTGGCCTCGTGCCTCACAACACACCCAGCCATGCATTAAATCATCATAACCCTATACCGTGCCATGGGTTATTGCTTATATAACCAAGTTTTTGTGGCATGCGAGTCTCTTTTCAAGGCCAGCAGTCCTACAAACATTGTAGCAATAATTATATTAGTATTAACATTACTGCAATTTTTGTAGGACCACTTATCTTGAAAACCTGAAACACATGTCATGAAGTGTTTTTTTTTTTTTTTTTGTATTTATAACACTTTTGACCATTTTATGAATGCTATACATGTAATAATCCATGCCGGGTGTATGTCCATGCCATAATAACCTCACTTCCTGGGTGGCTGAAGGCCCCGTGCTGCACCTTGGGCCTCACAACCCACCCAGGTCATTTGATTATTACAATATTGCTGCACATCCAACCGTGGATTATTCCTTCTTGTATTTATGACCAGTAAATGACTTCTAGGAGTGGAGAGGTCATCCTGTCCCTGTACAGGTCCCTGGTGAGACCACACCTAGAGTACTGCATGCAGTTCTGGTGCCCCTATTTGAAAAGAGACATTAAACTTCTGGAGGGGGCACAGTGCAGGGCAACAAAAATGATCCTGGGGTTGGAGACATACCATACGAGGAGAGACTGAGAGAGCTCAATATGCATACCCTGGAGGAAAGAAGGGAGAGAGGGGATATGACCAAGACCTTCAAGTACATGAAGGGTTTGAACAGAGTAGACACCAGGTGTATGTTCAGTCTGAAGGGTGGAAGGGAAACCAAGGGACACTCTATGAAGTTGGAAGGGGGCAGGTTCAAGAGGGAACTGAGGAGGCACTACTTCACAGAAAGAGTGGTGGCAGGGTGGAACACTCTGCAGAGGAAGTCATATCACTGCAGAGTGTTGGGGGCTTCAAGAGGGCGTGGGACAGATTCAAGGGGAGGGTACAAACTGGGATGGGGTGGGAGATGGGGGGCATATGGGGGGGCAGTTGCAGTCTAATGGACTGAAGTGCTGCACACTTGAGCAGACTAGATAGGCCGAATGGCCTGGATCTGCTGGCAATTTTGTATGTTCATATGTAAATGCTTAAATAAGCATTAACAGACTTTAAGATCATGTGGTAAGTGTATGCTGTACTCTTGTTCTCTCTCTCTCCTCCTCCTCCCTCTCTCCCTCTCTCTCTCTCTCTCTCTCCCCTCTCTCTCCCTCTCAGAGTAGCAAAGCAATTCATGGGTGAGAAAGGTAACAGAGATAACAAGCTATTTCTTGGGCCCCTTTTTTTTCATTGTTGTCCTGTGCAGCAAAATCCGGAGCGGAGACCTTGTAGTACTGAAGTGACAAATACACATCCACAAATTCAAGGTACTCAACCCATTCAAAAGATGCTTTAATGTAAATTCATGATTTCCTTACAGTCTTTATCATTTTTATCTTCAACAATTTGTAAGACAACTGTGTAACTTGGCCCACTCAAAATAAAGTGATATGTAACTTCCAATGTTTTAAAACCAAGGGGGGTCGGTTCTTCCTCAGAGCTATTGGGCTCTATAATGCTAAAAATAAAAAGATATTCATGAAATTTATCCCCTAGTTTTTATAATTATATGAACATAATTATACATGTAACATATTTTAAATTGTAATGGCAGGAGGAATTCATAGAAACATAGAATGTGTTGGCAGATGGGGACAGTCTGGTCCATCTAGTCTGCCCATGATTTCTGATCCTCCTTCTGTTAGCCTCATGCTTGTCTGTCCCCCACTGTCTGTCCCAGGCCTACTTTGCCCCCACAGGTCGCCTGCATAAATCTAGCTATCATCTTTTACATGTTTTTTACATGTTTTTTAAACTTGTTTCCTCTTCTTTCCACGCTGACAGTTGCAATGTCTAAAAAATAAATGCATTTATTTATGGTATATTTATTAAATCATATTACCAAAAACCAAATAAACTAATTATTGGTAACCATTACCAGGCCTCCCTTACCTCCTCCTGGGGCTCAGCCCGGACCTTCTGGGATAATATTAAGCAACTCAATGGTAAAGCTTGCTCCCCCGGCCCATCCCAGCTCACTAGAAATGGCACAACCTCCACCGAGCCTGCCACCATAGCTAACTGGTTCAACACCACTTTCACTGACCTTAGCTCAGTCCTCCCTAGTAATTTCTTTGACCCTCCCCCCAGCCAAACTCCCTGTCCTCCAGCACCCCAGCTTCCTCCTGCGAAGATTTCCACCCGGGAAGCCAGACCCATCCTAACCAAAGCTCTCAATGGCAACAATCCCGCAGTGACTCACTGGACCCCAGCATCCTCAGGCTGGTGCTAGATGAAGTCCTTGCACCTCTCACAAGCCTAATTAACCAGTCACTCTGCCTGGGACAATTCCCCACAGCTTGAAAAACAGCCATTATCACACCTATTCATAAAGGAGGCGACAGGTCGTCGGCCAACAACTACCGCCAATCTCCATCCTCCCTCCTCTCTAAAGCCCTGAGAAAGTGGTGGCCATTCAAATCACTGATTATCTGGCTAAGCATAACATCTTATGCCCAGAGCAACATGGCTTCCGTCTTGGGTCACAGTACCAGCACTACCCTTATTGAATTCTCCAACTTCCTACACTCCTCCTTGGATACCAGCTCCTAGCTGGTGCAGTGTTCATTGACCTCTCAAAGGCTTTCGACACTGTCTCCCATCCACTGCTGCTGAATGCACTCTGCCTCACTGGTCTCGGCTGGCCCCTGGCATGGTGTGCTAGCTATCTTGACACTCGATCCCAGTGTGTCCAAGATTAATAACACACTCTCGATACCCGTCCCATTCTCTGGGGTCCCCAAGGCTCCATCCTGGGCCCTCCCCTCTCCTTTCACTGTATCTGACCACCCTGCCTGTGTGCATGCTCTGGCAAAATTCTGGTTGTATGCAGACTGACGCTGTCCTGTTTGCCACCCACCATAATCCCATCTCCCTACAGGACTCTTGCATAGCAGTCTTTCAACAGTGCCGAGGCTTGGTTTAAGGAGCGCAGACTCATCATCAATCTTAAGAAAACCAAAACTATGCTCTTTTCACACCCCAAACAAAGCTAGCAACCACCCACTCTATATCCTTCCAAGCACCAACCAACCACTGGAACAAGTCTGCTCCTACAAATACCTTAGGGTTACCTTGATTCAGCCCTCACATTTCACACCCACATCGACACCCTAACATCCGCCACCAACACACGGCTTGGCATCCTATTCCACCATAAAAGCTGCCTTCCCCCAAATGCTCTCCGGCTAGTGGTTACATCGTCCGTTCTGTCCCTTGTAGACTATGGTCTACCAGTATACGGTGCTGCCGACACCACTGCACTAAACAAAATTCACCTAACCCTGAATAAAGCATGCAGATTAATTACTGGTGCCCCCAGACTCACACACACCTGTCAGCTATATGTCGATGCTAACCTGCTTACCCTGGATGAACGGCCCGATACCAGACCTGTCTCCTCACCAAAAACCCTACTGCCTCCCCACTGGGGTAACAGCATCCATCCACCAGAGCCTCCCACCATTGCAACACGGTCTTCCTACAAGACCACTCTAAAGGTCCCCAGAACAAGAACCAGCCGGCCAGAGGTCCTTCAGCTATAGAGCCCCAACCTGGTTTAACTCTCTCCTGCCACCATCACCAATGCCATCACCATCTCCACATTCAAAACCGCACTGAACCACATCTTCAGCACTGTAACTGCTCCTGTCTCTGAACATAGCCTCCACCTCTTTATTTCTCTCCTGACAATGCCCCCGGGCAGCTCTCCACCAACCATCCCTCCACCACTTCCATGTCCACCATGCCTAGGTTTAACCTGGCCAGTGCCAGCTGTTTCAATGTTTATCTACCAGAATTGCTCACTTGATACCAACTTGTTTAATACCTGCTATCGATGACATGTACCCTGTACCCAATTGTATCTGTCTGACCACAATGTGACGTGGCACCTCTGGTGAATGCCTACTGATTTTTGGCAAATCTTTGCTATGTAACTGAAACGCAATGTATGTCTTTATGTGACAAAGTACCTTTGTAAACGAGCCTCTGGCTCAAAGGTTGTAAACTGATTCTTAAATAAATAAAAATAAATAAAAAAAAGAATATTTAGGGACACACTTGCCTCAGTTTCTAGCCTTAATGTTCAAAATTCCTTCCTGAGGCACCCTTGTTTCGGCACTTGAAAAAACAAAACAAAGTTGCGGTCTCCTGTGTTTTTAATCCATTCATTATGATAGGCACCCAATGCAAATATATTAAATTTGCCTCTGCATGTTTTGGGACTTGAAGAAAACAACAAAATTACTTTTTCCTATGATTCAAATCATTTCACTTGTGGCAGCCATCCCATACAAATAAAATTAACCCCTGCGTGGTCTCAACTGCCATTATTCTAACGCCGATTTGCAGTGCTAAGGCTTCTTTGTGCCTTGTGAAAGGAGGCTAGGCTGTTTTATATGCACTCAAGGTGCATGGCCATGTCTCTGAGGCCCAGTCGTTAAGGAAGCCCAGCACAGAACTCTTCCAGACTGGAGAAGTCGAGCGGCTGAGTCCCCCCATTCACCATATGTTTCCCTGAGTTGTAAATATATGAAATATGCAATGAAAATCATAACCTTCATGCTACAAAAATCTTTAACAGTTGCCTAATGGAAGGAACCTACCCAGAATACTGGATGACAGCTAAGGTAGTACCCATCTTTAAGGGGGGAGACTGCTCCAACCCATCCAACTATAGACCAGTGGCACTATTGTCAGTAGTATCCCAACTTTTCCAAAAGCTGGTAGGGAAACAACTAAATGAGCACTTTGACAAATATAGCCTACTAACTAAGCACCAATCAGGATTCAGGACAGGGGAGGTTGACTGGCACTGCACTCATGGAATATGTCAGCACAATATCTACAGCCCTAGATAAAGGGTAATGCTTGGGAGCAGTGTACAGTATGTTGACCTCTCCTAAGGGTTTGACCTGGTAGACCATGCAATACTGCTAAACAGGCTGAGGCAAGTAGGGAATGTCTGAGGAGGCTAACTGCCAACACATTCTATGTTTCTATGAATTCCTCCTGCCACTACAACCCTCAGCGCTTTTGGCAAAACATCCAAGATATGGTCGGAGGGTCCGCCAAGAATTCAGTCGCCGACATGAATGTTGAGGGGGCCAACTGTAACAACCCCCAGACCATAGCCTCAGCATTCAATGGCTTGTTCTCTGAACTGCCAGCCCCCCCACCGCCCCTACGCTCCACCCCTGAACCTCTGGACGCCCATATCCCCGTCCACCTTTTTCCTTAAACTAATCTCTGAGAGACTCAAGCTCTCCTTGCTGGTCTCTCACACCACACAGGGGCGGGATACAAAACTTGAGCCGAGGTTACTTAGTCTGGGGGCGCCCCTCCTCATCCGGCTGATTACCCACATTTTCATCTCTTCCCTCACCTTGGGAATTTTACCTGACGTTTGGAAAGTTGCCAAGGTTGTCCCAGTGTTTAAGCACGGCAACCCCAAGGAGATGAACAACTATCGCCCCATTGCCATACTCTCTGCTACCAGCAAGCTACTTGAAAAGGCCATAGCTGGACAAATCTCCCATTACCTGCAGGAGTATGATGTTCTTTCCCCTGCGCAGCATGCATTCAGGAAGGGGCACAGTATGGCGACTGTGATTGCTGTAGTCACCTCAGAGATCAGATCTGCGATGGACCTTGGTAAATTGATTGGAGCCATCTTTGTCGACCTCTCTAAGGCCTTCGACCGGGTCGACCACGACCTCCTACACTCCACTTTACTCTCAGTTGGTTTCTTCCCCCGAGCCCTTGCCTGGTTTTCCAACTACCTTGGGGGCAGACAGCAATACACCTGTTTCAACCGTGCCCTATCGGACCTTTCCCCAGTCTGATGAGGAGTCCCCCAAGGGTCCGTTCTTGGTCCCATCCTGTTCTCCCTCTATGTAAATACACTCCCCTCTGTTGCTACCTTCGGGTCCACCACACTGTACTCGGATGACCTTGTACTATTATCCAGCTCCCAGGACATTGCAACTATTAACTCCCAACTCAATTCAGACTTTGGGCGTATCCGTAACTGGCTCGTAGGAGACAAGCTCACCGTTAACCTAAACAAGATCCATGCCATGTTGTTTGGTTCGGTGGCCAAAACTGCCTCCTACCCCTCCCCCCTTGTCATCCACGGGGGCAGTGGCTCCCTCCTGCCAGTCCTGGAATCTACCAGGTACCTAGGTGTGACCCTAGATCCTCAGCTTGATCTCACTAAGCATCTCCGGAACATCTGCAAAGCCTCAAATTGCAAGCTCGGCTTAGCCTACAGGGCTAAGGACTGCCTCACTCCAGCTGCCCAGCTCGCCATAGCCAGGAGGATTCTCCTACCCACACTCTGTTATGGGCTTGTTGCCTTTGCGCTGGTCCCGAACACCAGACTAGCAAAGTGGGATACGGGCTTACAAATAAAATATATGCCGCTTTGCCCTCTCTGCGCCAGCGCCTCACGCACCAATGTGACCTCTACGCCTGACTAGAGTGGCTCCCCCTGAAAAACACAGAGCCTTTGTCCTCAGCAACTTTGTGGATAATATTGTCTGAACTGCATGCCCCTCTGCTCTTGCACTTCCCTTCAAACACTGCACCCCGGCCTACCACCTCAGATCCAGCTCAACCCAGGTCTGCACGGTCCCGAGGACCCGCTCCCTCACTGGTGACCGGGCCTTCTCCGTTTATGCTCCGAGACTTTGGAACTCCCTCTTCGCCCTAGTCTGAGCCGCCCCCTCACACCCCAGCTTCAAAACTTCCCTATGGAAGTTCCTCAAAGCAGCATCCACTTGCCTTTTTGCCCACTAGATACAGGAGAGTCCCTCCTGCACCCATGACATCTCTCCCCCATGCCGAAATTGGCCTGTGCCACTCTCCACTACAGCACTTACCCCCTTACCCACTAGCTCCCTTCATAGTAAGCACTTAGACGACCCCACATTACCCTGTCCTGCCCTCCAGGATGCAAGCAGTTCTCTTCCCTCAGCCGGAGCCTCGACTCTGTCGTGGTTGCCTCCCCTTTACTAGCTAAGTACCCTGCTGGCATGCTTGACTATCTACACTCCCCTTTATCTGCTACCTGACAAGTCACCCTTTTAGTTGCACTGTTTATACTCCCCTTGTAGTTACCTGATAATCTCCTGCCTCCCCATGCCTCCATGGAACCTTTGTGGTTGACATGTCCCCCTTACCGTATCTTGCAAGATACTATTGTCTTCTCTACCATTTAATACAAGCTAAATCTGTATCATGTTTCTATTTCTGATTCTGTATCATGTCTCCATATCATACTCTGGCTCCACCTGTTACGTGGGCCTGTGTGTTACCAGTGCCAATGTACCATGTTTGCTGTTTCGTAATATGCTGTATCGGAATTTTTTCTTCTGTATTGTAACCTCCCGGGTCGCACCTGAAAATAGGCACTTGTTGTCTAGTGTGCTTACCTGGTTAACAAAAACAAATAAATAAATAAATAAACTGGTGGTTTCACTCATACTTACACAACAGGAAACAATGAGGCACAGTAAATGGGACCCTCTCAGACTCACAATCCCTGAGCAGAAGGGTCCCACCGGGTTCCATTTTGGGCCCACTGTTATTCCTGATCTATGTAAATGGTTTACCAAACCACATAACTCAAACAGAATTAAACTTCATGCAGATGACACAGTGCTAATAGGCAAAGCTGCCTCCCTCACTGCTTTGGAAAACAATCTGCAGAATGACTTCAACAGACTCCAAGAATGGTTGGGAATCCTAACATAGTCTTGAGCACTAAGAAAACCCAGGTGATGCTATTCAGGCAGAACAGGTTCAAAAACAAAGACACGGCAGCCCTATCCATAAAAACACTAGATGGACGGAAACTAGCAAGGGTTCCCAAGTAAAAATGTTTGGGTGTAACCATAGATAAATCACTGAAGTTCAACACACACATAAATAACACTGTTAAAAAAGTAGACATTAAATTAGAGGCACTGAGGAGGGAAGCATACTTTATCCCAAGGGAAACTTATTTATTTTATTTAATTTATTTAGTGATTCGGAAAAGACCTTTGAGCGCAAGCTCTTTTATAAAGGTTCCATGTCATAGATTGCAAAACAAAGTACAATAGGAGAAAGCAAAGATACACCACAATGAACGAAACAGCTTGGATTCGGAACTTACAGAATAACTCAAAACATAGGTACAAGTTAAAATAACAAGAAAAACACTTTATGAGAGCGGGGAGTGAAATAAGCAGCCACAAAGTGCCTTGTCAGTAGTTCAGAGGGACCGGGATAGCTGGCAGTGGGGTGAAGAAAGGAGGAACGAGAGAGAGGTAGGTACAGCGGTGGAGGTGAAGGGTGGGGGAAGAAGGGCGATAAGGTATAGGGAGAAATGGGCGGGTGAGGGGAGGCTGAGTGGAGAAGACATGCTAGAGTAAATGGTGGGGTGGGGTGTGAGGGGGCATGATCAGGCAGCTTGCATTAGTAGTGACTGTTAGGGAAATTCAGGGGACTGGGAGTTGGGGGAGGGGGAAGTGGGGTGATGGGTGCCGAAGGAGCATGACGCAAACTGAATTGCTGAGGCAAATCATGAGAAAAGACAGAGGGAGGGGGTACCTGAGGCCTGCCTAGTGCTTGCTGGGGGGCAGAGAGAGTGGGTGTGGCTGGACTTAGGGGCAGGTGCACTTAGAGAGTGCTATTATGTGCTGTTTGAGGTCAGTTTTGAATTGGGCCAGACAATTGGTGGCCAAGAGGTGCCCAGGGAGTTTATTCATCCACAAATGCATGTTGCCCAAGCGAGGTGCGATGGAAGGGGATAGCCAAGGCCCCTCCAGTCCTCCCCCTGGTGGCTTGTAATGAGTTGACTGCCTTGATCAAATTGCCTACACAAGGCAGTGTTTTACCCAATAGAGCCTTCTTCCCTAGGATGCAAGTCTGGAATTTGACCCTGTTTCTTAATGACAGCCAATTTGCGCATTTGTACAGAGTACAGGTGTGCATGCCACGCTCAGCATCCAGGGTGAGTCTGCAGGCTTTGTTGAGCACAGTCTGAACCCTCTTGAGCTCTGTATCCATTGCTGCCCCATAGACCACTAGTCCATAGTCAATAGTAGATATGATGGAGCTGTGGATTGAGAGGTGGAGGGCCCCCGGAGAGAGGAATTGCCTGTACTGGACACCAATATTGGTATTGACTGTCTTGACCAGAGAGTCAATATGGTGTCCAAATGTCAGGGTATCATCTTTTATGACCCCCAGATTCTTGAACAAGTGGACTTGTTCCAGAGATTCACTGCATGAGTTGGCAATGATGAGGGGGTGTTGCTTATTTTTGTTGTGGGGTCTGGATATAAGCATGGCCTTGGTCTGCTTGTAGTTTAGTATCAACTTATGACTACCAAGCCAGTCCTCGAGTTTGGAGAAGGAGTTCTGCAGCTCAGATTGTAGGGCAGCCTGAGACGTGCTGCTGCTCAGGAGCACAGCATCGTCTGCATATAGTATGAGTTTGGTGTCGCGGGCTCTGGGAAGGTCATTTAAGAAGAGGCTGAAGAGTAGGGGACCCAATATTGATCCCTGAGAAGAAAATAGTAACACAGCACTTACTACCATCACTAGTATACAGAAGCATAGCCTATCAACATGCCAACCAAACCACCTTATCTAAATTCGATATAGCCTACAATAAACTCATAAGATTTGCCCTGAGTTGTACCTACGACCGGCCCCACTGTACAATGTATATTGAACTAGGGTGGGACTCATTAGGAACCAGAAGGAAGAAATTAATGGCAATCTCTGCCTACAAACTAAACAGGGGCCACCTTAAGGACTACAAAGTTGGAATAATAGAGCCCCCTGTATCTGTCCGCAAATTGAGAGAAGTGAAAAACTGTGGCTATACAATCCCCAAAATAGCAACTGCATATGGGGAAATGGATAACAAAGGAATGGAAGGCACTGGACCCAGAAGTTAGGAAAGCCCCCACAATAAAAATGTTTAAATCTATGCTGGGGCAGTACTTAAGAGGAAGGATGCACCTCTTACTGAAAAGACAAATATTGTGACACATGGATATGATGCACACGGGGGCCAAGCTGGGCCAATAATAGACTAGTCAGTATGCCTTGTATAAATAATTGTTCTACAGTTGTATGTCCTTTCCTGGAAACCCGAATGTATCTATACCGATTATACTGAGCTAATGTAAATGGCTCGAGAGTAACTATATTAACTATAGCTGCTGCCTGTTTCATCTAACTGTCTTAACCGAATGCAGGACAACATCCTGTTTAAAAATAAAGAAATTAATGGGGAGAATAATTAAACTTAAATGTTAAAAGGACGACTCTGAGGACAACAGATTCCTACTTTTACCGGGGGTGGAGGGGACTTTACTAAAAAGAATGGTCTGGTTTCACAGATGGACAAAGTTACTGGATATGGGAATTAAAGGTGGATCTATAGTCAAATAATATTATTGTTGAAATGTAATCATTTTCTAGATAATGCCATTTGCAACAGGCTAAATTTCGATGTTACATAGAGATAATAATATGTTACTAAATCATTTGTCCTAAGAAGGTAACTTAAAAACTGAAATGTAATTTTACTTTTTGGTGCTTCTAAAAATATGAATATGACCTCTAGTAATTATTACATAAATCATCATAGGATACAATTTATTAATCAGAAACTACAAAAAAATAAGTATATTTGCATTCATAATATAATT
The DNA here is from genome assembly GCA_016271365.2 of Neoceratodus forsteri. Taxonomy (NCBI): domain Eukaryota; kingdom Metazoa; phylum Chordata; order Ceratodontiformes; family Ceratodontidae; genus Neoceratodus; species Neoceratodus forsteri. Next base: position 887,261,331 of record CM028131.1, on the reverse strand, counting down.
AATTATTATTTTTGTATATCTGTGTCAAAACATATAGCTGTAAATAGATATATTCACAATCATAATAAGGTCCAGTTTAAATTCTCATTACGTCCATATCTAGGATTGATAGTGTGCAGTGTAAAGATCCACCATGCTTCCCTTCTCAAAAGTTTTTTTTTGTTCTCTGTCTGTTCCTCTGAAAGATGGTAAAACCTTTTCAATGCCCATGAATTTTAAAGAGATGATCTGATGTCCACTCTCCAGAAAAAGTCTTGCCAATGGGGACTTGTCATCCACTATTCTTATATCACTTTTATGTTCTGAAATTCTTGTTTTCAGTGCTGTGGAAGTTTTACCAATGTAATATACAGTAATGCACATGGACTAATAATATAGTAGACCACATGGTCCGTAGTACATGTGATCAAGTCCTTAATTTTGAAAACGTTATCTTGGTATGTACTTCTTAATTGTTTAGTTCTAATCCTATTGTCACAATGAACATAATTTCCACATCTGTAAAAACCTTGTGGATTGGTGCTAAACCAGGTATTCTGTCTTGCTAGTGGCATCCAGTGTTAAGTTTTAACTAATATGTCAATTTTGCAATAATCCATGGTTGGTTTGGAAAATTCTTGAACCCACAACTGTACTTTGTAAAATGATACAGTTCTTGTAAACTGATTCTTATTTTTATTTTCCCAAAGCATCTGAAAATGCTGCAGAAAATGTTAATTCTGTTGTGTTCATCTCTACTTTTGGAACATCAGTAGATAGATAGAAATGTTATTGATCGGTCATACGACCATTACAATCATCATCAAAATAAACCCTTCAATATTACATAATTATGTATTATAACATTCATATCTTAAATGACCAATCATAAAAACAAAGTTTTTAAACACAGTATAAAATCAGAATAAAAACATAATCCTATGCCTCAGAGAAAATTAATATAACAGTTCTAATTGTGCTCTAGCCATTTGCTTATAAAAGTGCAGCATCGGTGTACAATATACTGTTTTACAATTTTGAAGCATTTAAATGAAGCCCTCTTTGTGAAATTATTTTGAGAAGGGAAACCATGGGGACCAACACCTCAGGGTCATGTGATTTTAACAATCAGGCCAAAAGTTGTTGAGGCTGATATTGTAGTTGACTCAATAAACTTCCTGATAGAGAATGTCTGTATTTTTCATACAGTGGGCGTAATATTATCAGGTGTAAAAGATTATCTTGTCCCAATCCACAATTACATAAAAAATCCCTACCCATTTCCCTTTTGTATTGTCCCCTTTTTTGATTGTTTAGAAAAGATTCAGCATCAGTAATTAACGTGCTTCTGTCTATTCTATCTGCCTTTTCCATGGTATTTTGTAAGGCTTCTGTGGAATATCCTCATTCAATAAATCTGTGAGTCATCATATTCTTGTTTTTCTCGTATCTGTCCAGGGTACCGCTGTTCCTTTTGACTTACAGATATTGACTGTAAGGGGTACTATCTTTAAGCTTTTTAGGATGGCAATAAGTGTGTAATAAAGAATTTTTGTCTGTGGTTTTCCTATATAAATCTGTTATTATTATGTCATTGTCCTTTATTATTAGTAAATCAAGATAAGGAATATTTTCTGTATCCATGTTCCATGATAAATTTTAAATATGAGGTGCACTGGTTTAGGTATTCAAAAAACATCCAAAGATTTTCCTCGGTGTCATACCATCATATTAAAATGCCATCAGTAAAATGTTTACAGAACACCAAACTATTTTTATATGCATTATTATCCAAGAATCTATATTGTTCCTCAAATGTAGCCATAAAAATGTTTGCATACATTGGGGCTAACGTGGCCACCATGGCAGTCCCCATTTTTTTGAAGATAACATTGTCCCTCAAACATAAAGCAATTCTTTTTCAAAACTATTTTTGTAAGTTTAAAAATTAAATTATGTTTTACAAAGTTAACCATGTTTTATTAATTTAATTCTTTCATAAATATCACTGTTATTTTTTTTCACATGATGAGGGACTTAGAGCTTTTTATCAAACACTGGAATCCAGAACTGAACAATTTCCACCATCCGAATTCATCATTAAACTTCAGAAAACAGTGGTGCAGAGGAATTAGTATGTGCCAGGAAAGAGAACACAGGAGCTAGGTACAAAGGCAGGGGAGAAGCATGAACTCACAGAGCAGGGCTTTCAAGAAGTACGGAGAGGAAGATGAGCATATGGGGAGAGGAGGTTTGTTCCAAAGATTGGGGGAGTCATCTGAAAGAAAAAGAGTTCTTCTTAGCAGAGGTTTTATAAAAGGGAGATTTTAATGAACGGTTCAGAGTTTCTGAGTCAGTAAATAGGTGAGTGGGTAGGAGAGAGGGTGTGGAGGAGAGGTAACAAGGAAGTGTGGAGAACCAGAATATGGATACAAGTGTGGAGCAGAGGAGCACAATCACCTGCTTTTCAGGGAGGGGATGGATACCACAAAGCAGAGGGAGTAGTGGTAGGTACAGAGTGGGCAGTTTAGGGCAAAATGACAGGGTGAAAAGTGTACACCCCATCCCCATAATAAAATGTTGGGGGGATCATTATGAAAACAGCCTCTCAGTGGGCAGGGAGGAGGATACAGTATGTGTTCCACAATAGTGCACCTTGACTGGGGGAGGAGTTTAGTGCCTATGGTATCTACGTGTCTGGAGAATTTAAGATGTTTTTCTAACCAGATGTCCAAGGTATTCGAAGACTAGCATTTTCTCCAACAAAGAGCAGTCTAAGGTACTGAAGATGGGGGAATTCAAGCAAACTGCCATCTGCCACCAGAAGTCATGAATACCATTTTCTTAGCATTCAGGGTGAGTTGGTTTGAGCAGAACCGGTGACTAATGTCACAGTCCTACTGGAGATCCACTTCCAGCTCAGTGGCCAAGGGTCCACTGAGAAAGAGCACTAGGTCATCTATGTACTGTATATACTGTATATGATTGTGTGCAGACAAGCAGGCTTATTGAAGATCATTGAAGAAGATGGGGAACAAAATGGAGCCCAGTGCCACAACAGAGCCCTTTGGGATTCCTGAGCAAATTGGGAGGAGTAGGGAAAGGGGAATCGCCTCCAAAGGCTAATTGATACCCATCAAGCAGGTAGGAGTAGAACCATCCATCCGGAACACCACAGAGGCTTGCATCTGCAGTTTTGTCAGTCATAACCATATTCTCTTATTGAAAAATGGCCTCTATAATTTTAAAATATGAAGAAGAAAAAGAAACATAGAAACATAGAAGTTGACAGCAGATAAGGACCGCTAGGCCCATCCAGTCTGCCCATTTCTTTTTTCTACCTTATAAATGTGCCATCGGCCTTTGCTCTGTCAGTGGCCTATCTATTCATACTCATCTGTATTGCTCCCTTATGCCTATCCCATGCCTGTTTGAAGCCCTGCACTGTATTCATAGCCACCACCTCCTGAGGTAGGCCATTCCATACATCCACCACGCTTTCTGTGAAAAAGAATTTCCTCACATTCCCCCTTAATGGGCCTCCCTCTAATCTCATGCTGTGTCCTCTTGTCCTGCTATCATTATATTTAAACATGTTAGACTCTTTCACCTTGTTAATGCCTTTAAGGTGTTTGAATGTCTCAATCATATCACCTCTCCCTCCTTTGCTCAAGGGTATACATACTGAGCTCTGTTAATCTGTCTTCATATGTCATCTGATGCAGTCTCTGCACCGTTTTGGTTGCCCTTCTCTGGACTGCCTCAATTTGGTTAATGTCCTTGTGAAGGTGTGGCCTCCAGTACTGCATGCAGTACTCCAGATGGGGCCTAACCAGTGTCTTGTAAAGAGGGATTATTACCTCCCTGCCGACTGAAGTAGGCACCCTACTAATACAACCTAACATCCCCTAGCCTTACCTACTGCTTTAGAGGTCTGCTTGGATGATTTCAGGTCATCGGTGATGATGATGCCCAAGTCTCTTTCTTCCCTTGTGACTGCCAGCAACTCCTCTCCCAGCCTAGAGGTGGCTTCAGGGTTTCTCTTCCCTATGTCATGATCTTGCACTTTTGCATTAAATACCAGTTGCCACTCTTCTGACCATTTTGTTAGTTTATCCAGATCTCTTCTCATTCTGCCCACCCCATCTGGATCATCTACTCTGTTGCAGATCTTGGTGTCATCTGCAAACAGACACGCCTTACCCTCTAGTCCATCTGCAATGTCACTAATGAAGATATTGAAGAGGACTGGCCCCAGGACTGATCCCTGAGCATTTATATAGTGCTTTTCACATACAGTGTATCCCAAGGCACTTTACAAGCAATGCTAAACTGGTAGTGAAGTGACTGAATGTGTAGTGGCAGCCATATCGCACATCAACACCCACACACAGCCTGGACAATTGCATGAACCAGTTTATGTGAAGGGGAATGCTGGCCAGGACACCTGGAATGTCCCCACTTTGCAAAGAATGCCCTGGGTTCTTTTACTTCCACCCGGACACCCACCAGGACATTATCAGGATGGGTAGAAAGGACCTTGGTTTAACATCTCATCCGAAGGACAGCACACCCCAGCAGTACAGCATCCCCTAATATTGCACTCAGGTGCCTACGTTTTAGGTAAAAGTCCAATCCCAGTGTGGGATGAGAACCCACAACCTTCTGGTACAGAGGCGGATGTGCTACCAACTGAGCCACGCTGACACCGATAACAAGGATGGAAAACTGGCAGGTGGGTGAGAATGCAATATGGCTCAGTTGTTGAAAAGGAGCACACCATTGTGTGAATCAAGAGATCCCAAGCATGAATATGACTGTAATCACTGATTCACTGTTTGATCTTGGACAGGCCACTTGACCTCCACATGTATCAGTCATCCCAGCTGTCAAACTGGATTAAAGTAGGGACCCATTAGGTGTGGGTGGATACATTCTGCCATCATCTCACACCACCGCCACACAAATTAAAACAAAATATTCACTTGGATATTATGTAAACAGTATATTGGTTCAGTTACTAGTTCTCCTGTCTGGGATTAGAAGGTCAAAGGTGCTGGTTTTACCATAAAATATTTGGATTCATACCCAGTGTTTACACTACAGAGCAGTACTGGGGTGGGGGGTGAGGCCCCCTTTGGGATTTTTTAAGTTTTTATCCCTCCTGGTCTCTGACTGACCCCATTTGCTTCAGTCTCCCAGTCTCATCACTCGCCTCTGAGACTTGTCTCCACCTCAGTTGAATCCCTCCTGCTGGCAGGGCACAACCCAGAATCTATGGGGGGGCCCAGTCATTGATGTGGGGTCTGTGCGAGACCATAGCATCATCCTGCTGGTTGAGAATTTACCACCACCATTTTTTCCCCATAGGCTGTTAGCTGTGCAGTGACACACTGTGCATGAGCGCACAAGCATGCACACACAGGTGTCTGCCAGCAAGCCTTTCCCCTTTCTGGATGCTCCACCTGTGCCCCCCCCCCCGGGACTCTGCCAGGTGGCAGGCAAGCAGTGGAGCTACTTGTCCAATCCCTGCCTGAGAGAGGAGAGCAGCCCATGTGACCCAAACTCAGACGCCAGCTCAGATAGCTGGCATGGTAGTCAGAAGCACTACCACCATGCCACAGTGCTGGCTCCTTTAGGGTGCTATTAATTGAGTACTACAGTCAAAATTTGCAAAAACATGTTGTGCAGAGTGTTTTGATTTATGTGTACATAGTCCTAGTGTGTCCTTCCCTTTGTTTGCTATTAGGAGTTTTTTTCCCACATTTATCTACTAGTTTTATGGCCCATGGGGATCTCCATGTTAGCACTGCTTATTCCTCCTCTTTTTCTGCAATGCCTCCTGTCTCGTGACAGTGATGTGTCCAGGACCACTGATTCAGTGAGGGAAAGTTGCTGCAGCAGCAATCTGCTGTCAGGCGCCTGATGTCCTTACCTCAGCTACTAAGTAACTTTAATCCAGTCTTTTAGTTTTCTAGGTACGTATCTAAGTCTAGGTCTACCCAGCAAGAGAAATGTGTTGTTTTTAAAGCTTTTCATTTCATCAAACTACACACAGCCGTAAAGAGCAATAATCTTTCTCATTACTTAGCAATCCCATAAGCCCCCATATTATGCCTTACCTACTCTGGATTGAAACAGTCCACTTTGAAGAGCTTTTAGTTTCCAAAATACTTCAGGGGAAGGGATCATAAATTCTCCCTCGCAGCTTGCCCACTGATGAAGGCCAAAGTGTTTGGCCAAACGCTGGGGACACTTGGCCCTCCATATCTTGGATTTTGCTACAATAAATGATAATTTGGTAAACCTTACTACTTGATGGTTTGTGGTCCCTGAGTGCAGGCTCTCATTTCTTCTGCATGCTGTGGGCTGGCTGCCCTTACCTACACCGTGGTGTTTCCTGCGTCACACTGCTTTATTTGCTGTTGCTGAACATTTTAGAGGGCCACTAGGGGCCAAATTAAAGCCTCCTAATTAGTTGAACTATAGCTTTAATTTGACACCAACGTTAAATAATATGTTGTAAACTCCACTCCCATTCTAATTAATGCAGCGTGCCTTGCGCTCTACGAGCTCATGCATCATAAAACATAGGAGCACGGGGTAGCACAGGGGTGGAGCTGGCTATGATCTGCACAGGAAGGGGAAGGGATCAGACGGCCGAGGAGAAATTATGATCCCTTCCCCGAAAGTATTTTGGAAACCAAGAACTCTACAAAGGGGACAGTTTCAGTCCAAGTAGGTAAAGTTTAATATGGAGGTTTAATTAAAGCACTAAAACTGGTGCTCTTTAAAAAGCACACAAATCACCCCAAGTTATGCTATAATCCCCCCCCCATATCGTCCACAGAAGTCTATTAGGCGCTCATGGCCTTGAACCCAGCGAAATCCAGCCCTAATGGACTCCACCCCAAACTCCTCTGCATCTCAGCCCCTGCCATAGCCTTTCCACTTGCCCACTTCCTAAACCTTTCCCTCTCATCCGGCATGGTCCCCCAGGCCTGGAAGCTTGCTAAAGTGATACCTCTCCATAAAGGCGGAGATCTGACCTCACCCAACAACTGAAGGCTCATCTCTCTCCTGACCGCTCTTGCCAAAGTGCAAGAATCTCTGATTATTTCCAGGCTGCTGGACCATCTAACAGCCTTTGCCACTCTTTCCCCCTACTAGTCAGGTTTCAGGAAACAGCACTCCACTGTTACCTCTTTTACAAGTCACGGACCAAATCCACTCTGCAATGGATCTATGCCATGTCACCTTTGCCATCTTTGTGGACCTGGCAAAGGCTTTTGATTCTGTTTCCCAAACTTTACTTGTCTGGCTTGTCTCATTCTGCAGTCAAATGGTTTAGCTCCTATTTACAAAGGAAGAAGTCTGTTGGTATAACTTTAAATTAACATGTGACTTTTTACCATGTGATCACCTATGGGGAGTATTTAGAGGGGAGTGTTTGTATCTGTGGATGTACATGTATGTGTGTCTTTACAGAGCTGTATTATACTCAACATCAATAAAATATTTAACTTGGAAAATCAGAAACTTGGATGTTTTGGGCAGAGTGTTTTGAGACCAGCTTCTTCCTTTGTACTTGACTTTCACACTCGCTTATTCTGTGCTATCTTTACAAATTGTAGCTAGCTCCTATTTACTCAACAGACAAGCAATCGGTTCCAATTTGGAAATGCTGTCCCCCATGCCGCATACTGATTACATCATAAGGTTCCGCATCGGCCCATTCTATTTTTAACCTTTATAAGATTCTCCCTCTCCATCTGCTCCACCTCCCACATACAGATGTACGTGGATGATACTGGATCTACTCTCTTGTTTCCTCCTCCCCATAAATGATGTTTTCATCCCCCACAGCAAGATTTTGCCAAAGTTCAACTATGGTTTCAGGAAAACCAGCTAAAACTTAACACAAATAACCTGTGTCTATGGCATTTGGCTCCAGAAAAAGGCTGGCTTGTCTCCAGTCCTCCCCTTCATTTGTCCCACTTGACGGCTCCTCCCTTGAGGTGATTGAAACCTTTAAATACCTAGGAGTCTGGCTAGACAGCCTTCTAGATTTTTCCTCCAGCATAGATGCCATTTGTACTAAATTCTGTCCTAAACTTGGCATCCTTTACCGCCACAGAGTCTGCCTCCCTTTAACTACTCGCCCTGACCTGGTAACAATTCTGCCTGTATTTGACTATGCCAATGTGGTGTACGCCTCTGCTCCTGCAGCCTCCCTCTCAAGGCTTGATACACTCCTAAACTCATTCTGTCACTTTGCTACCTCCTCCCCTCCCCACACTCACCACTGTCTCCATCGTCCCTCTTTTCCACAGGCGGATGCTCCCAGCATCTTCTTCATTCCCAAATATTGATTCGGGACTCTTTCCCCCTATCTTCTCTCCCCCCTGTCTCCTGCTCACCCTTCTACCTACTTCCTCTACTCCAGGGATTCTCATTCTTTCTCCCTCCCCCTCACACGAGGGCAGGGCTGTCTGTCTTCTTCTATTGCCTCCCTCTTCTCTGGAACCAACTCCCTTCTCCACACGCCATTCCCCTTGCTTGCCTCCTTAAAGTTCAATCTTCATCTCCTTCCCGCCTCCAATTGCTGCTGCCCCACCTCCTCCCCACCCCCCCCACTTAGCCTATCTACCCCCCTCTCTTTTCCCTGTGCTTCCCTCCTGTACCTACCTTGCCACCTTTTGCACAAATCCCTTTTCTTGGCACTAATTTGTTTACAGAGTTGTGGAACTCATAAAATGCTGAATTGTCCTAATGTTATTTCTGCTGTAAAATGTAGATTCCATAAACAAGCCTACACTTACCAAGCTGTTGCACTCGTTCTATGATGTTAATGCAATGTAATGTCCTCATTTTATTTCTGATTGTATATGTAATCATGTTGTACTCATTCTATGAAGTTATTGCAATGTAATGTCCTGACTTTGTTTCTGATTATGTATTTAATTATGTAATCTCCTACGTGAATTGTTTCCCTGGGTCGCACCTGGAAACGAGCTTCGACTCAGTGTGCCTTTCCCAGTCGCAAACCTTTATAATAACTCTATAAATAAATAGTAAAGGCTCTAGCTGTTTTCTTACAGAATAACCCATTCAGTTATCCCTCAGCTGTTTTGCAAAACTGTAAATGTAGCCTTTATAAGTACTCACTGGATAAGGAAAGTTACTTAAAATCACAGCTCTCACCAGCCCAGTGGTGGAGCATTTGCTCTTCTGCCCCCTTCCCTCCAACGCTGGTGACCTAGATTTGGGAACAGACAGGGTTGCTTGGTGGACTGACAGGGTGAGAAGGGATCAAGTGCCTGAAAGCACCTTTCCTTCTTGGGGGGGGGGAGCTTCAGTTCTGCTGCAGATACTGTCACCTAGCCAAGACCGAGCAGCAGCACAGCAGGATAGCACTCAGAAGGGGAAGTGCTGGAACATGACACACTGGTGCATGTATCATTACACCCCAGCTCGGGAAGAAAATCACGGTGGAAAATGGCCCGGCTGCTACATGCTGGCACCCCCCACAGGCTCTTGCACATTTGACACAGCTGGCCACCCACCAAACTACAGTCTTTGCACGTGGTGGATAACCGGAAAGTCCAAGAAGGACGATGACAGGGGTGATGGGGCTGGGGGATGCCATCGGACAGACCCGGGGTGGAGAATAAAATATGGATTAAAAAAAAAAAATCACAGTTCTACTGCTATAAAATTGACTGTAAACCACTGCTTGCTGAATCTATGGTCTCTGTTGCATCACTGTCACATGGGACAGGAGGCGTTGTAGGAAAAAGAAGAGCAATAAAAAATGCGAACATCAAGATACCCATGGGCCATAAAACTAAAAGGCAAATTTAGAAAAAACTCCTAATGATAAATAAAGGGAAGGACACACTAGGACTACACACACAAATGGAAACACTCTTCACAAAATATGTTTTTATGAATTCTCTCTGTAGTACTCCTTTAATTAAATATGAAGGTAGCAGTTATGGATGGCTTAGTACTCCAGTCTGTTGCACAGTGGTAAAGTTACCACTTGCAGTATCAGTGACCTGGGTTCAGAAGTGAGCCCACATTGTTAGGTGATGGATGGGTACCCACAGCATGCTCTGCATTTGTACATCCTAGAGGGACCATGGCGGTGGCCCAGGGGATCAGGAAATGAGCAAATGGAGGAGAACAGATTCAGTTCCAGCAGGCCATGCACCACTGACCACAGCTCATGTCTCCCCTGTGATCAGGAGCCTGGAAAACAGTGAGGAACAGCCACTGTCAGGGGAAGAGAGACATTTGGATTCACAGCGGGAAGGTCATGTCAAACAAATCTGATGGATTTCTTTGACTGGATGACTAGTGAAGTGGATCAGGGGGAGTGGTGGATGTGTCCTACCTGGATTTCAGTAAGGCCTTCGATACCATTCCACATAGAAGACTTGTGAACAAGCCGGACAGCGTGGGAGTGGGTCACAAGGTGGTAAACTGGATTAGGAACTGGTTCAGTGATAGAAGACAGAGGATGGTGGTAAATGGAGCTCAATCTGAGGAAAGGAGGGTGACCAGCGGGGTGCCACAGGGGTCAGTTCTGGGACCAGTCCTGTTTAATGTCTTCATAAGTGACATTGCAGAGGGGCTGGAAGGGAAGCTGTGCCTCTTTGCACATGACGCTAAGATCTGCAACACGGTGGACACTCCAGGATGGGTGGAAAAAAAGAGAGACCTAGGTAAACTTGAGGAATGGTCTAGAGTGTGGCAGCTGAGATTCAATGTGAAAAAGTGCAAAATCATGCATTTGGGGTGAAAGACCCTGGGGGTGAGATACTGATGGTCACCAAACAGTGAAGGAATTTGGGGGTAATTATATCTGATGACCTAGAGGTGGCTAAACAATGTGCCAAGGCTGTGGGGAGAGGCAGTGGGATGCTGGGGTGCATAGGGAGAGGTATCACCAGCAGAAGAAAAGAGGTGGTGATGCCACTGTACAGATCATTGGTGAGGCCTCATTTGGAGTACTGTTTCCAGTTCTGAAGGCCGCATCTCCGTAAGGACATAGACAGGGTAGAGGTAGCTCAAAAAAGGGCAACAAAGATGGTGCATTGCCTGCACCAAAAGTCATATGAGAAGAGACTGGGAGACCTCAATATGTATACCCTGGAGGAGAGGAGAGACAGGGGAGATATGCCCCAAGCTTGGTGCCCTATTTAGAAACCATAGTTGCATCCCTCCTACAGCATGGCACGAATTAGTCCGGAAGATGATCTTTCTTATTTTTGACTACTGCGATGTAGTCTATGGTGCAGCTCCCAAATCCTCCTTGACCAGATTGGACTCTCTCTTTAACTCCTTCTGTCACTTTGCCCTTAATGCTCCACCATGTACTCATCACTGCGACCTATACCATGCCTTGTCCTTTCTCCCTTTGGCTAATAGATGCCTTGCTCACTGTGCCAAACTCACTTCTAAATTCTGGCTAGGGGAACTTCCCCCTACCTTCTATCCTCCCTCTCCTCTGCCCCCCTCCCTCCCACTCCCTCAGATCTACTGACACTTGTACTCTGACGATCCCTCATTACACCACCCTTATAGGTCAATCAGAACTTCCTTCCCCCCCAAAATTCGTCATTCCTCCTCCCCCATTCCCTAGCCTCTGCCATTCATAACTTTCTTGCTGTCAACTGCCCCTGCTTTAACCCTCCCTAACTAAGTTCCCCCTACTAAAATACCCCTTCTTGCCTACTCTGATAATCACTTACCTTGTCTCCCCCCTTCTTCCTACTGCCACCCTCCCCTCAGTCTCCCACCCTCAGTTCCTTCTTCCTCTGTGCCTACTGTGTTTCAGCCCCTGGCAGGGTTCACTACACCATGGAGAGGCTAGCTTTTAAGCCATTTCCCCTCTTCCCAAATTTCCCCTCTGACTCGTTACTACTTAGCACTTAAAATCTGTATCAGTTTACTTATACCTGAACTCCTGCACCTTCAGTCCTGTCTGGGTAGTGTGTATTACTGTATACAGAAATTCTCAGCCATGTTGAAAAATTTAATTCTGTTAAAGGGGCACTGTCAGCCTTGTCCCTCGTTTTACTGCCACAAAACAACAGTAGTGCTCTGTGGACAGTGACAGGGGCCACAGAATATTTTCCTATAGAATATAATTGATTTTTACTACTTTCTTTTCGCTTTTTGGCATGCCATGAGCCGACAGAATATCGACATAGCGCCAAGAGATACATCGATTTTATGGTTATGAGAACATAGCATGTATTTAAATGCTGTACCACAGAAGTTGTGCTTAAACCGAAGGTTGAAAAGCAACTAAATGCATTAGAAAGGAGCTGCTAAAATCCGCAAGATGCCGAAAGTGGGACGCTTACTGCGCATGATGCGTGATTTGTGCGTCGTTCTGCTTTCGCAGCATACGCGTAGATTTCAGCAGCTCCTTTCTAATGCATTTAGTTGCTTATCCAGCGCCGGTTTGAGTTAAAAATGGTTTCTGTAGTACAGCATTTGAAAATACATGCTGTGTTTAACTTTTATCATGGCCATGTGCAAAATCGATGTATATAGCCGTGCACAGTGTCCGATGTGCGCCTCATCTTGATTCTGCTTCGGAGCACAGCGTACTTATGGGGAACCCGAGGGAAAGTAAATATTGTGAAAACTAAGAAAATTGGTAAGAATTCTCGATTATGTTCTATATAGAGGGTATTCTGTGGCCCATATGTGATCACTGTGTCCACAGAGGCACACTGTTGTTTTGTGGCAATAAAACGAGGGACAAGGCTGACAGTGCCCCTTTAACCACCTTTCAAATGCATAAAATATGTGCCATTTTAACTGCTTGTGTTGTACTGTTACACATTGCTGTCTAAATGCTATTGTATGTCGATATTGTCATATCCTATTGTACCCCTCCCCCCAGGTTGCACCGGCAGACGAGCAACTTGTTGTTCAGTGTGCCTTCCTGGTGAAACATTTCAGTAAATAAATAAAATAAATCTGACAGAAACCTACAAATATCTAAAGGACATAAATAGGGTACCATCTTTCAGAAAAGGAGATGTTCTGGAACCAGGGTGTATGACATGTGGTTGGAAGGGGGTAGACTAAGGGGTAACATAAGGAAGTATTTCTTCATGGAAAGGGTGATGGATGCATGGAATAGACTTCCAGCAGAGGTGGTGGGGGTAAACACAGTGGGGGAATTCAGAAATGCATGGGACAGGCACAGGGGAACCCTAGCGACAGGAACGAGAAGGTAAAGCTGGAGATCAAGTAGGGTCTGCAACTTTTGCAGTAGGTAGGGAAAATGGGAAGACTGGATGGGCCTAGCGGTCTTTATCTGCTGTCAGTTTCTATGTTTCTACCATGCTGAGATAGGGTAAGTACTGAAGATGGCAGATGACTGGGTTACAGGGCCAGTCTGAAGGGGCCCCAGAGACTATGCTAACCTTTGAAGTCTCAACTAAACCAGTTTTGTCCATGGCTATGCATGGAATTTTACTGGGCTACTGTTGGTGGTTACATATGCCTTTTTGCTATTGGTGAACCACAAGTACAGTTAAGCATCATGTTGCTTCCATATCAACTACTGTATTACTGTTCTCCTTTGCTCCCCTTCCCTGGGTTGCACCTAGAAACGATCGGCTCAGTGCACCTACCTGTCACCAATTTTCAAATAATTTATTTATTTGGATTTTGGTAACTGGGTAAGCCCACTGAGACCAGAGGTCCCTTTTTCAGGGGCGACCCAGAAAATAAAATAAATGATTCCTTTGAAAAGCACATAGAAAGTAGTTCATATGTAAAATTTGCTATATTAATGTCAATTTGTGTTTGCCTAGTTTGGGGATTTTAATGTACGGTCTACTTTAGATAGCAAGAGAAATGTTGATTCATAATGGGGCTAAGTCATAATCATAACTGCTCAGAAAGCTGTTATCAAACAGAATAAGGAAATATGAGTGAGTCATTGATGCAAGCACGCACAACAAACTGCAGAAGTGTATTCTACATCCATTGAGGTGCAAATGAGGCCTGTCCTTTGAACAAGATGTCTTGTTATTCAGCAGGAAGCGGACTGTCTTCGAAAGCTTGTGAGACTGTAATATATGGGAAAGTAATGGCCACCAAACAGTTGGTCTTCTTATATGCAAAAGGATACAGCAGCAGTTTTGTGATGCATTTTGGTAAACAGTTTACAGCACAGAGTCTTGACAGCTCATAAATCTATTGGAGTTTTTTTTCCCTATAACAAAACAGTCTAGTCCAGTAGAAAGAGTCTTGCATACCCATGCAGACTGCTGTGTCAGTACTGTTTTGAAGTCCACCAACATTATTGTCTACAATAGTTAGCACTTGGGTCAGGAACAGCAGGGTGATGTGTGAGTGGAATTCATTAGTGCAGTGACTTGAAGAAGGTAAGATTAGAACTGGATGAGACCAAGATTGGACTCTGAAATGGGGAAACCAAAATCTGTTTGCTGATGTAGATGAATAGAGCTGCATACTAAGCCAACATTGGAACTCAGTAAATGGAAAAACTATGTTTTAACAATGCTCATTCAACACAGTTTCTGATTGGAGGAGATCCCCATACAAATCCCATTATAGTCATTAATTCACTGTGTGACATTAGGGGAGTCACTTCACCTCGGCACTTCAGTTCTTCCAGCTGTAAAATGGAGTAGAGGCAGCACCCCACTGAAAACAGGATGTTGTAGCTCAGCCAGGCCATCCTGTGTGGATTGGATTAAAAAAAGCTGACTTGGCTGAAGAAAAAGTACAAGATACAAAGGTCAGGAGAGTGAGGAGTGGTTTCCCCTGTTTACTTGACAAGATGATAATTCTCATGAAACAGTAAATATTGCTGCCCTGGACTTACTATTCAGCAAGCATTATACAGTAGATTCATTTTCCTTACTGGCTTCTACACTCCTGATTGTAGACTTCGTGAGAAACTTATTTATTTAATTATTTTCTTGGGAGTAATACCTTTGAGCTAGAAGCTCATTTACAAAGGTTCCATGCCAACACAAAACATTACAGGATGGAATCAGCAATTTGAGTACAGAGTAGAGTGCATGGTAGAATACATAGTGGAATACATAATTAGAATACATAGTAGAGAACAAAATATATTAAACTTCCAGTTATATACATATCAGCAACATAATTGCAGTCAGAGTTGACTTTGTCAGGAGGGAGGGATGGGTGGGGAGGAAGAGGTAAACAGGATTTCAAGGTGGGAGGTAGTGTTGGAGGGTTCCACGTCACCGCAGCGACAGGAACTTTGCCAAACTGCATTACAGCGACAGCACCATGCCGACAATTGGCTTTGTGCTGTCACTGTAACAAAGTGTTTTTCTATGGAGGGCTTTGCCCCCCCCCCCCCGCATACCCTGACTTTTATATAATCAACTCGGAGTCGGAATTGTGTTGGGGAGGGGGCACAATCACCGGGGAAAAAAACTCTGCTGTACTTCCCGGACCATTACAGCGATCTGCAGATTTTGCCACTGTAATGGTCTTCACAGTAATACAATCACTGCGCAAATGGTATACTGTGTTGGAGCTATTAAGGAGTAGGATTGTAGGGGACAAGTGATAGGGATAGGGATGGGGGGAGGACAAATGCAGGAAGAGAGGGGTACTTAATGTTGACAGTCACACTTGCTTAGAGAGACAAAGGTGTTGGAGGAGTTTTTTTGTTAAATGTTCCTAGTTTAGGTTCATTAGTTATAACAGGAGGGAGATCACTGAGCCAACAGAGTGCCCTGTAGGCAAAGGATTGTTGTTCTTGAGACAAGTGGCAGAAGGGGACTTGTAAAGAGTTTCTAGCCATGCCTCTTGTCCTGTGAGGGTTGGTTGGAGGGTTAAGGTGATTTTGGATGGCTACAGGGGTTAACCCAAGGCGGGTTTTCTTCCCTAGGAGACAGACATGATATTTCACCCTACCCTGAAGGTTTAACCACTTGGTCTGGGCATATAGGTCACATGTGTAGGTTAGTCTATGCACACCTGTGACTAGCCTACAGGATTTATTCAAAGTTGTACTGACTCTTTTAAGGGTTGTGTCAGTGGCTGCACCATATACCATAAGCCCATAATCAATAATGGAAAGGATAGAGCTTTTTACAGTGAGCGACGGAGCATCAGATGTCAAATTATGATGGTGTCTATACAAGAGGCCAATTCTAGTATTCGAAACCCTAACAACCTGGCCAGTGTGTTGGATAAAGCACTGCGAGCAATCAAATTTTATGCCTTGGTACTTAAAGGTATACACCTGTTCCAATGGAGCTTGTTTGTTATTAAGAATAGTAATTTGAAAGGACTTATGTTTATTTTGGGGGGTTTACAAACAACGTAACCTTTGTCTTCTTATAGTTCATGAGGAGCTTGTTTTCGGAGGACCAAGTCTCAATGGTGTAAAAGGTTTTTTGGAGATGTGTTTCAGGTGTGGCAAGATCAACATTAACTTAATCAACTTAATGTGCAGGACCCACCTGTAAAAGGAACCTACTGTATGTTACAGAGGGCTCATTTCTCAAAGGTGTTGGAATGCTGCAAGCCTCAGGTGTGCCAAACAGATGGCGCATGGGGCGTGCAGCATTCCCTGGCTGACAATCGGGATTCTTGATCCCGTGCGTTGCATGTCGTGAGTTAGACCAGCTTTTTTCTGGTCTAACTTTGCATCAAATATGGGACCTTTTTATGGGATTTGCTCCTAATATTTGTCAGCAAATGTATGTGACCTTTGAGAATCTGGGCAAGGTGTGTCAATGTGTTTGGCACAGCGCTGGGTTTGACACAGGGCTTGTCACAAGCCTGCGTCAGCCTTTGAGAACTGAGCCCAGAGAGTTCTTAGCTGATAGACAGATGGATAGATAGATAGATAGATAGATAGATAGACAGACAGACAGACAGACAGACAGATATAAATCAATAAATAAATAAACAAACTAATCCTGTGGCACACCTAGAGAAAGCCCCTTAGTATCTGCTATCCCACTTTAACCAGCCTGACCCTGCCTACATGCTCTCTTTACCCCCCTCTCTCAACTTCATAACTCCTAGGGTCAATATCTACATCAGCAATATAACAGAGGGGCTGAGGAGAAGGGTGTGCCTATTTGTAGATGATACAAAAATCTGCAATAGGATGGACACAGCAGGAGGGGTGGAGGACATGAGGAAGGACCTGAAGACTCTGGACGGATGGGCTGAGACTTGGCAACTGAGATTCAATGCCAAAAACTGTGCTGTCTTGCACTTGGGGTGCAGGAACCCGAAGGCAGGATACACCCTTGGAGTCAGGGAGGATATCAAGGATACGGAGCAGGAGAGGGATCTGGGGATCGTAGTATCATGTAACCTTAAGGTGGGAAATCAATGTAGCAGGGTGGTGGGGAAGGCCAATCGGATGTTGGCATGAACTGGCAGGAGAATCCCCAACAGAAGGGGGAGGTACTGATGCCCCTCTACAAAGCCATGGTAAGACCACACCTGAAGTATGGAGTAAAATTCTGGAGGCAACATCTACGAAAAGACATAGACAGGATGGAGAGAGTTCAGAGAAGGGCTACCAGGATGGTGCAGGGTATGCAAGGGAAGACATATGAAGAAAGATGTAAGGAATTAGATCAGAACATGTTGGAAACTAGAAGGGAAGGGGGACATGACTGAGACTTTTAAGTATGTCAAATGGATCAACAAAGTAAAGGAAGGGTGTGTACTTAAAAGGAAGGCAGGGCTGAAAACTAGAGGGCACAGCCTAAGACTTCAGTGAGGAAGATAAAGGGGCAATGTGAGGGGACGATTCTTCACAGAAAGGGTGGTGGAGGCAAGGAACAGACTTCAGAGGAGGTGGAGGGGGCTGAAATGGTGGAGGGATTCAAGAGGCATGAGACAGACATATGGGGTTGAGTCGTGGGGGGAAGGGGCGGGACAGAAAAAGAGAAGATGTGTAGGGGAGAAAGAAGGAAAAGGGCAGACTGGATGGGCCGGTACGGTCCTTTGATTCTGTGTATAAAAAAAAAAAAAAAAAAGGAGTCTGAAAGACATGTCTCTGCTTTTTATCCTCCAGACTTGTGGAACGTCCTACCCAGAAAAAAGTGCAACAAGTCTGGAGGTTAAAAGCTGCTCTAGCCCACCACTTGAGTGATCTTTGCAGTTAACTGCAAGCCTAGACCTACCTAAACTATCCAGGAACGTTATGTATGTAATCTGTGGAGCTCCCTCCCCAGTAGTGATTTGCAGATGGCATCATTCCATGTGAGGGTGCACACCATGGACATTAATATTTTAACCGGTTCTGGAGGTGGGCTCTGGAGGTTTGGGGTGCATGGAGCATAGAATCTTGAGGGGCACATTCAAACTCTCACACAAATTTCCACAAATGAATTAGAATCAAGTAGATGATCTTTATCTGATATCCTTTACCTGTTTATCACAGAAGTCCATGTTTATGGCTAGCAGCTGTAGCAGAGGCTGAAGGGGTATTTCAAAATTGTAGGGCAGTCACTGAACCCCTTATTTCAGCTGAAACCATTACTTTACTCATAGATCGCAATCAATGAGCATACATGACAGCATCTAAATTGCTGTGGGATGACCGCAGTATAGACAGGTCCAAGATCACTCACTTCCACATCACTGGCCCCCATGAGGCAAAAGGTCCCAGGGGTACAATTTAGTTGCATTACCCCTCCCTCTTCTAGATAAGTAGTGCTCCACTAGGAACTTAGCAGGACCCACAATGCAGTTCTGCACAGTTATATCAGAGCAAATTATACACTGAGTGTATTTTCCTGGCACAAGCATGGCCTGTTCTCAAGAAAGACCTCTGGGGGAGCTCATCCCACAATTAAGGGTCTGTCTGGAGATGTCTGTCCATCAATCAACACCCACACCACAGGTCCTAAAAGGCAGGGTTATTACTTCCCTTGAATCTAGATCGCTTCCTACCTCTGTTCAGAACAACAGAGGGACTACTGGGTTCCCCTGATTGAACCGATCCATAGAAGAATATGCTGAATTCCCAAAATCTGAGTTTTTGCAAAATAAGCTCCCACTAGGAGTACTTGCTTAATTCATTATTGGCATAGCAACTCAGTTCTATAGGACATAGTTCTGAAAGTCCTTTTGCCAGTTATGAGTACTCACAAGTTGCATTACACAGTGTACAGTATGTGTGCCTTCACCCCAGCAAGGGATGTCGAAGAAAACAGCTTTCACCACTTTTTGTTCTGTCAGAATGTCTCTCTTCTTGCCAAAGATAAGTTTCAACTGCAGAGAGAGATGCAAGCTGTGTCTGTCTCTCACTTTTCCTTTCTCACTCTGGCTCTTCTCAGACAGGCCTCTCTGGATGGAAGCATTGCAGCTCAGCACATGTGCTACTGCAGACAGCCCCTTCCAGCTTGGAACCAATGTCTTAAACTGAAGAGAAGCCAGGAGGTGTCCAGGGATTATTCCTTAGTTGCCTAAGTAGCCTGTTTTACTTATACAAGGAACCAACTTGGATCCCAGGAGTTACATCTGGATATGCTATGCATCCTTGTACATCTGTGTCTGGAATCTGCACTGCACTGTATGATTTTTTTTTTAACCTGTTATGTATACACTTGTGTTATACCCTACAAGTTATTATTACTCCATTATTATTATGACTCCAAACTGGGAGCAGTGGTAGACAGAGAGGAGGGGTGGAGAACTCTCCAGGAAGACCTGGAAAGACTTGAACAGTAGTCACACACATGACAGCTGGGGTTTAATGCTCGAAGGTGTAGCATACTGCATTTGGGGGCTAGGGATCCAGGGTACAACTACCATTTGGGAAGGGGGAACAATTGACAGTCTCGGAGGAGGGAATAAAATCTAGAAGTGGTGATCACTGGCAAATTGAATCACTCAAATCAGTGCAGGAAAGCAGTGGCAAAGGCAAACGGAATGCTGGGGTGTATTGCTAGGGGGGATCACTTCGAGAAGGGAGGTGGTTATCCTGCCACTGTACAAATCCTTAGTGAGGCTGCACTTGGAGTACTGTGTGCTTAAAGAAGGATGTCATGCTCCTGGAGAGAGTTCAGAGGAGGACATCTAAGATGATCCAGGGAATGAGGGAGAAGCCTTATGAGGAGAGACTTAGGGAGCTGAACATGTACTCCCTGGAAGACAGAAGGGACAGAGGGGATATGATCGAGACCTTTAAATACTTAAAGAGCATGAGCAGAGTAAACACTGATGGTTTTTTCAGATTGCAGGGGAAGGGTCCACGAGGGTTCATAGCCTAAAACTGGTGGGGGGGAGGTACAGAAGAGAACTGAGGAAACATTACTTCATGGAAAGGGTGGTGGCACCTTGGAATGCACTACCTGAGGAGGTGATTTCAATGGAATCAGTAGGACATTTTAAAAAGGGATGATGGGATAGGTACACGAGTTAGGTACAGGAGGGAAGTAACCAGTAGGGGAACTCAGGGTAGGAAAACTTGGGGGAAGAGAGGGATAAGGGAATGGGGAGAAGCAGCAGTGACTGTACTGTGAACTGCATCTCCAGCATAAGTGATAAACCTTATGGCCTAATCTACTGGCATTTTCATATGTTCGTATTACTTTCCAATTAGGAAGAGTAGGAATTGCTGGAAGGGAGAGTGAAATGTTCACAATGTGATTAAGGGCACAAGATGAATGTAAATTAAGTTGTAAACTACATGATTTCTAATTAACCCTATGTGACAGTGTTGAATAGGACCCTCTCCCAGTTGTTATGGAGAGTTTGAACGCAAGGATCTGTTCTGTTCTTTCCTTGTCTGTCTCTTGTCTCTCTGGTTGTGCAACCAAATTTTCCTGTGAGACCTAGGGTTAACTCACCCCAACAGTCTCACAGTTCTTTGCCTCTCACTGTCTCTCAGTCTTCCCTTGCTGTTTCTGTCTTTTCCTCCCTTGCATATATGCTGATATAAAAAATATATGCAAATCATTATGTGGAAATGTAACTGATATTGGGATCCCTTTGTTTAGAAATTATATAGTGTTACTGTTGAAATGTATATAATTATAGTTTGAGATGATTGCAAAAAGCTATTGGGAACTTAAGGGGTTAACCTGAGAGCAGTTTTTAAACCCTTTTTCAGAAGCTGAGGAGAAGTGGCCTCATTCTGGGACATTGTGTTCTTGTTGCACCTGCCTGACACGTACAAGAATATTTTAGAAACAAAAAACAGGATGCTTGTTAAGGAGGGGGGTTGAAAAGACTTGTAAGAGAGAGCTGCAATGTTTTGAAAGACACAGAGATTGAAGGAAAACTCAGATGGATCTTCTCTGTTTATTCTGCCTTTCTAAATAGTTTTTCTTAACAAGTTTATTTTCTATGTTACTGCTAGTACAGTACTAATAAACATTTTTTGCAAATTCTACAACTGCTCCTGTTTTTTCCTATGCTTCCTGACCTGTGCCTCAATGACAGATGGTGTTAGTCTGAATGGCATTTATGTCATGCATGCTGTAAGCCAGAAGTTTTGTGCATGGGTACTGGATCTAGTACCAGGGAAGCATAGAGAAAGGTATGGATTCTGCAGCAGCAAGTCCAGGAGTGGTTACCAGGAGAATTGCAGCCAAACTAGCACAGACAGAAGTCCAAGCTGAGATTGTACAGCCAGCACAAATCATGAAAAAAGAATAGGCAGTGACAGAACCTGAAAGCCTGAGTGCCTTTTTCAAATGGTGGACTATACAACAAAAAGAGATGGAGAAACAAAGAAGAGAGGAGATGCAGCAGAGAGAACAAGAAATTCATCACTTAGAAGCACAGAAAGAAGAGATGCAGTGATAGGAGCAGAAAAGGAGAGAAGAGATGCAGTGACAGGAGTACAGATGAGAGAAGAGATGCAGTGACAGGAGCAGCGATGGCTGGATGTCTTGCAAGCTATCAAAGGCAGAGGATCTAGCACAGATCCAGATGAGCAACAAAACACAAGCAACTTAAAAGCCATTAAACTTATAAAGCTGTGTCCCTCAGATGATATCGAGGCATACCTGACAACTTTTGAAAGAGTTGCCAAAGCCTGCCAATAGCCAAAGCAGCAATGGACAATCAGACTTGTACCCTACCTGACAGGTAAAGCCCAAGTTGCCTACAGCAGTATGGACACTGCACAGTCAGAAAACTATGACCTTGTGAAAAAAGAAATCCTGAAAAGATACAACATCTCAGTAGAGACCTACAGGCAAAGATTCCGGTCCCTGAAGTACAATGCATTCGACAGTCTTTGAGAAGCCTTCACCTGACTCAGAGAGCTCCTTTTTAAATGGCTCCAACCAGAGGGCAAAACAGTCCCACAGATCATTGATACATTTGCAACAGAGCAATTCATCAACATCCTGCCTACAACAGATGTGTAGCTTTGGGTGAAAGAACATTGACCAGAAAGTGGGGAAAAGGCTGTTTCTTTGGCTGAGGACTATCAGATGGTCAGACAGACGCCACAGCAGCGAGATAACAGCCAAGCACTAGTAAGACATTCTTTTTCCCGTTTAAACTCAAAGTCTGATATGAACTTTGGTTGGGGTAACAAATCTGCCCACAAAGACTTTATTTGTTATAGTTGTAACAAGTCAGGCCATATTGCAAGAAATTGCCATAGTAAGAAGAGTGGCACTGGAGCAGATTTGTGGTTAGCAAATTGGGGCACGTACTTAACAGATGTGAAGGTGGGGGATAAGACTGTAAAGAGACTCATTGATTCGGGAAGCAGACAGACCCTAGTACATGTTGAAGTGCTGGAAAAACACTGTGCAAAAGGACCAGGTACTGGTGTCATCTGCATCCATGGGGACACTCAATACTATCCCACCACCCAAGTGACTCTGACCATTAAGGGTGTGTCACACCAAATGAAAGTTGGGGTAGTGCCTAAGTTACCGTGATTACTGGAAATGACTCTCCAAGATTTGCTGAGTTAATCTCAGAGGAACTCCATCCTGCAGTTTCAGCAGTAGTGGAAACAAGAGCTCAAGCAAAGAAAATCTCAAATGGTGGGGACACTTTTCCTTTCAATGACTTTGATTCAGACTTGTTTGAGAACAGATCCAAGATCCGGAAGTCCAGAAAAGAAAGAAGACGTCTGAAACAATAGTGGCAACAAAAAACTGATGGACCTGAAGGGTTAAAATATGAAAATGCTGAAGCTAAACTGATAACTGATTGTGATTTTGTTTCAGAGCAAGCTAATGATGTTTCTCTCCAGGGTTATTTTAAGCAGCTGGGGGTGAAACTAAAACAGGGTGAACCAATGTTTAAAACATTTAATGGGTTACTGTACAGAGTTTGGGTTAAGCCTCAGACACAGGAACAGACAGTACAATTGGTCATACCGCAGAAGTATAGAACAGAGTTGTTACAGAAAGCACATGATAGTCCTATGGCTGGTCACTCAGGGAGGGATCAAGCCCATGCCAGATTGCTGTACAGATTTTACTGGCCTGGAATTCATGAAGATTTTGCTACCTATTGTAATTCCTGTGCTGAGTGTCAGAAAGTAACCCCAGTCACTAGAAAAGACAAGGTACCCCAGGTGCCCCTACCCTTGATAGATGTGCCTTTTGAGAGAATTGCAATGGATGCGGTTGGTCCTTTAGACAAAAGTAAAAAGGGTAATAGATTTATCCTGGTAGAATGCAACTATGCTATGCAATACCCAGAAGCAGTTCCAGTGCGTACTGTCACAGCTTCAAAAGTGGCAGCAGAGCTTGCATTTTCAGCAGAGTGGGCACACCTAAAGAAATTATTACTGATCAAAGTAGTAATTTTGCTGCTGCATTATTTAAGTAAGCAATAATACCCAACAGGGTGGGCTTTTTGGGAAATACCGGACCGTCCAGGGGTGTAATGAGGCCTGACACCACAGGCGGAGGACCTTATAGCCCCTGGAAGGTCCAGTATTTCTCAATAAAGTCAACCCTGGAGGGTATTATTGTACTTGGAAAATGGGCACTAAAGAAATAATTTTAATAAAAAAATGTTAATAAAAAAATGTGTTTGAAATTAGTTTTGTAACAAAATAGTTCCTCTGCCTGCTTAGGAATTATGTGCATTTCTTTGGGAGCGAAGGACTCTTGTCCTAGTGGAGACTCTGTAGTTTACAAAAAAAAAGTGGTTGAATATAGTTAAAACGCGCGCGAGTACCAATGGGGGCTTGTTTACTAAGAGAGCTTTGTGGCTCAGTAACTTTATTTTAAACCTGCCTGTATCTTTCTGTGTGTGAGCAGCACTGCCTAGTGGGGTTGATGCAGGAAGCATGGAGGTATGGTCGGGACCATTTGTGGATCGCTATCTTTCATTTTCTGTGAGAACTGCATTACCAAGAGTGGTGGACTGTGGCAGAGTTTAAATAAATTAAGAAAGTCCAAAATGGGTAGATGCCAGTATTTTTGTTCTGTAGTGATGAAATAGGGTGCTTTAATTAGTAACCCCTACCATTTTGCGATTGGCTCGACTCCCCTGACACCTGTTGCCAGCTTGCTGGAAGTACATCATCGGCCGGCTTTTGTGGAAGCGGGAGCTGTCGCAAGTACTTCTGTCTGTACAGTGATAACAGTGTGCTGTCACACACAAAGGCTTACGTTTTCTTAAGAACGTAATTTTTAAAATCATGGTTTGACTCCATGGTGTGATGTGGAGGGGAGTTCTGGGGTGGGGCTGCACCTCCCAGTCTCCCACTAAGCGGAAGGTAAAAATGGCAATCAGACCATTTGAAAATTCAGGGTGCTCAATAATAGACTGAGTAATGTGGTTCCCCGAATTGGCACTTATTATTTAGCGAGCTCTATTGAAAAATAAATGCATGCTGAGCATGACTTTTAGCCAATCAGCATGCTTTATTTTTTAAGCCCATTTTCTAAGGAGCTGTACAGACTACTAGGTATCACTGCCATACGAACCACCCCCTATCACCCTCAGACAGATGATCTTGTTGAGTGTTTTAACCAAACCCTAAAACGCATGTTAAAAAGGTTTGTAAAAGGGGAAGGGGAAGGGAAAGACTGGGAACAATACTTGCCTTACCTACGTTTTGCTTACAGAGAAGTGCCACAGGCATCAACAAGGTTTTCACCATTTGAAATGCTGTGTGGTAGGCAGCCAAGAGGGCCACTGGATGTGATAAAAGAAACGGGGGAAGATAACCCCACTCAGAAACAATCTATAATGTCTTATATGTGTGCCCTAAGAAAGAAGCTGGCAAAATATGTTGAAATTGCCCACAGTAATCAGGAAGAGGCCCAAAACCAGCAGAAGGTATATTATGACCATGGGGTAAAAGGAAAAGCTTTTGGGTCAGGTGAAAAAGTTTTGCTACTGTTACCCACAAAAAAAATTAACAAAACTGTTAATGAAGTGGCAAGGGCCTTATAGAGTGCTTAGACGTACTGGCACCGTTAACTACTAGATTGAGACCCCTGACAGGAAAAATCCTATTAAGATATACCATGCTAACCTCTTCAAGAAATAGGTTGAAAAAATGCCAAAAGCTGCTTTGCTAGTTTTAGCAGAAACTGATAAAGATATTGATGTAGCTTATGACAGACCAGAACAAACTGTAACTGCTGATGCTGCAAAGGTGAATGTTTCCTTAACCTCAGAACAAACTGCAAAAATTTGTAATGTGCTAAAGACATTTAACAGTACTTTTACCACAGTACCAGGCTGAGCAAAAGGGGTCGAGCATGTAATAGTGACAAGGAATACTCGTCCTAGTAGGCAAAAGACATACAGGTTACCAGAGCGTTTAAGAGCTGACGTGGTTAAGGAAATACAAAAAATGAAAGAACTGGGTATCATAGAGGAGTCGGTGAATGCTTGGTCATCTCCAATGGTAATTGTAAACTAAAAAGAAGGGGGTGTTAGAATCTGCCTTGATTTTAGGAAACTTAATCAAGTGCCAGAATTTGACAGTTGTCCTATGCCCAGAATAGATGATTTGGTGGACAGACTGGGGAGTGCAAAGTATATCAGTGCCCTCAATCTCATCAAGGGTTACTGGCAAATCCCTTTAGCTAAAGAACCCAGACACAAAACTACATTTGCCACTCCTGTTTCTATCAGTTCACCACCATGCCATTTAGTTTACACGGTGTGCCAGCTACATTCCAGCGGTAAATGGATGTAATTTTTCCCCTCACACTGGTTATTGTGCTGCATATCTGGATGATGTTGTGGTGTACAGTCCAGACTGAAAAAGCCACCTGGAACACCTACAAGCAGTTATCCAAGCTATCAAAAATGCAGGTTTGACTATTAATCCTACCAAATGTGCATTGGGCATGCAGGGAACCAGATATTTGGGCTATGTGTTGGGAAATGGAGAAGTTAAGCCAGAAATGTCTAAAATAGAAGCTGTAGCTAACAGCCTTGTCCCTAAAATAAAGAAACTTGTCAGGTCATTTTTAGGGCTAGCTGGTTGTTATCGGAGATTTGTTCTCAACTTTGCTGAGTTAGCTACTCCCCTCACTGAACTCATGAAAAAATGGTACCCAAATAATGTGAAATGGACCCCAGAGTATGACAAAGCTTTTCAGGCCGTTAAGGCTGCATTATGTTCAGCCCCTGTTTTAAGAAGCTCAGATTTTGAGAAACCATTTTTGTTACAAACAGATACATCAGAGGTAGGCCTAGGTGCAGTCCTGAGTCCAAATATAGATGGGATGGAACATCCTATTCTGTACATAAGTAGAAAGTTGCATGACAGAGAAAAAAGGTACTCCACCATTGAAAAGGAATGTTTAGCAGCAAAGTGGGCCATGGAGTCCCTTAAGTTTTACATACCAGGAGCTGACTTTGTACTTATAACATTTGGCTTAACCAAATGAAAGATAAAAACTTCAGAATCACAAGGTGGTACCTGGCACTACAGCCATTTAAATTAAAAGTGATACACAAATCTGGTAAAGAGAATAGCAATGCCGATTTTCTGTCAAGATATGGATCAGGAATTGAGGGTTCTGAAAGTTGAAAAAAAAAGCCTACAGATGTATGAGTTTAAACTTTACTGTTTGCTGTATTGTTGTAGAAAAAGGATAGTACACTTGTGCTTAATTTCTGAAAGTTAGAAGCTAATATTATTAGAGAATTAATAGAAAGTTTTGGAAACCTGTTTAATAAAACAGGTTTCATCTTAAGGAGAGGGGTGTATGTGACAGGGTTGAATAGGACCCTGTCCCAGTTGTTATGGAGAGTTTGAATGCAAGGATATGTTCAGTTCTTTCCTTTCCTGTCTTTTGTCTGTCTGGTTGTGCAACCATATTTTCCTGTGAGACCTAGGATTTGATCACCCCGACAGTCTCGTAATTCTTTGCCTCTCACTTTCTCTAAAGTAGTCCCTTGCTGTTTCTGTCTTTTCCTCCCTTGCATATCTGCTGGTATAAAAATATATGCAAATCGTTATGTGGAACTGTAACTGATATTGGGATCCCTTTGTTTAGAAATTATATAGTGTTGCTGTTGAAATGTATATAATTATAGTTTGAGATGATTGCAAAAAGCTATTGGGAACTTAAGGGGTTAACCAGAGAGCAGTTTCTAGGCTCTTTTTCAGAAGCTGTGAAGAAGGGGCCTCAGTTCTGGGACATTGTGTTCTTGCTGCACCTGCCTGATACTTGCAAGAACATTTTAGAAAAAAAAAACAGGATGCTTGTTTAGGAAGGGGGTTGAAAAGACATAAGAGTGAGCTGCAATGTTTTGAGAGACACAGAGATTGAAGGAAAACTCAGATGGATCTTCTCTGTTTATTCTGCCTTTGTAAATAGTTATTCTAAGTAAGTTTATTTTTTTATGTTACTGCTAGTACTAATAAACACTTTTTGCAAATTCTACAACTGCTCCTGGTTTTTCCTATGCTTCCTGACTATGCCTCGATGACACCCTCATGTGTAGTATTACCAAAATTCAGAAAAAGTAAAAAACAAAAAGTTAATCTTGTAACTTAATGTATTGTATCAGTACAAAAAAAGTTCCAATACATATGGATAGGACTGGTTTTTAAAGCAGCAGTGCAATGAAATGTGGCTAACATTTTTACCTTATTTTTTCACTATAAAAGATTCTAGGTATCTCCCAGATTTATTTGGTGGTAACATTTTCTAGTTTGACCAAAATGTGAGTATGTCATACATGTTTTAATTTAGTTTTATCTAGAGAAAAAAAGATGGCCACCACATTTGGCTTAGAAATAACATATTCCTGGCAAGGCTTAGGATCGAGAAAATAAAAAGCATGATGTGCAGCATAGGAGGTACCTAAAAAAGCAAATTTGACAGGTATGATAATATTTATATTACTTGCAGCTGAAATTAGCTTTTTGGAAAAACATTTTTGATTGCACTGCTACCAAGTTCTAACTCCAAGAAGTCATTTAAAAAAAGGTTTCTAGTCCCAACAGTTACAAAGTTATACTTTTCCAAAGATAGTTTCTTTAATATTAGTTGTAACATGGCAATAAATGTTCATCTGAAATGAACTATTTAAATTGGTGGAAAGACAACACATGACCCGATAACAAGCGGGTATTAATTCCATCGTAATACCCGCTTGTCATCTTGACCGCGCTTACTGAATAAGTGAGTACTTGGTTGTTCCCTATACAGTAGGTGGCACTTCCAAGAGAGACACAAAAAGGTCCTCAATATCCATTGCCACCCACCCGCCCAGTGGAAGACACAAACTTGAAAGCTGTGTGTTATTTTTTATTTTCTGGTATGTAGTAAGTTCCTTCCTACCCACCCACCCCACAGAACTCTGGAACTGGAGCGGTTACATAGATCTCATACAAAGAAACTGCACAGAAATGCTTTTTTTTGGGGCTGTCCTGCCAGCTCAACTGTGCACTATAACGTTTGTCCCTTGCCAGGCAGCCATCCCGCGGAACTCCGGCACTGGAGCAATCACTGTGGCCATCCAGAGGAAGAGACAGAAAAATCAGCAGTTATCAGTCTCTCTGTTTCTTTCTCACTGTCACTCTGCATTTCTGCAGTTCACTGGAGTGATCACTATGGCCATCCAGAGGAAGAGACAGAGACAGGAAAATCAGCAGTAATCAGTCTCTCTATACTCACTGTCACTCTGCATTTCTGCAGTAAAATACCCCAAAAAGAATTACCTGGATAAAACAAGTGTTCTCTGAGATCGTCCGCTTCATTACTTGTTTCCATTCAATAATGCATTCTGGGCACAATACAAATATTTGCATATCTGTCTAAATTGCAAAACATTGACAGGTACAAGCAAATGAGATGCCAGATATGCAAATATCCATACTTTACCCATAATGCATTACTGAATGAGAAGTAAAAATGAACGAAA
Organism: Neoceratodus forsteri; assembly: GCA_016271365.2. Taxonomy (NCBI): domain Eukaryota; kingdom Metazoa; phylum Chordata; order Ceratodontiformes; family Ceratodontidae; genus Neoceratodus; species Neoceratodus forsteri. The sequence continues at coordinate 887,231,997 of CM028131.1, read as the reverse complement.
TGAGTTAACAGAACACTGTATTAATAAACAGAGCTAAATGTCTGTTAAATCTTTCTGTCTTATTTTATAGAAAACATAATGCTGCAAGGTGTATTAAAACAGCAGTCACAATGTAAATGTATGTAGTCAAGGTGCAAGCTGCACAGTCAGATAGTTACATAGTCTATGTATTCAGTCTGGGAGGCAGTATAGCACAATGGGTTAAGGCTCTGAGCTGCAGATCTGGAGACCGGGTTTGAATCCCACAGCTGCCTAGGTGCATACTGTGTGATCCTGAGCAAGTCACTTAACTTCCTTGTGCTCCCCGGTCGCATCTGGAAACAAGCGTTGGCTTAGTGTGCTAATCCTGGTTTAACTATATTCCCTTTCCCTTTCCTCCAGTCAAAAGTGCAGACTTGAAGAGCATATAATATTGTATTAAGCAATATTGTCACTTGTCGTTCATTTCTTTCCCACATCTAATTCATAGTCACCTTGCACTTGCCATGTTACAAGCACATTAATCCACTCCATAGTCGGGCTCTACTAAGGAATTAATGCCTGGTTGGTGGTTGGAGGCACTCAGCCTGCTGCCTCATGCCCCCCTCCCCCCAACCAGGCATTAATTCCCTAGTAGAGCCCGACTTTGGAATGGATTAATGCTTAAATAACTTGGGAACCTTGGAGTCAGCTCAGTTGATATATTGATACATAATGTTGTTGTATATTTCTTATGTCACTATGTAAACATAAAATGATTCAAAACATTTTTTAAAATCCTGATATATTCAACATGCATTGAGCTGTATAGACATGTATCAACACAAGAACTGTACCATTATGACCTACTTGTGTTGAACAGACTCCAAGCTTTCATTTAAAAAGTTTTTAAGTCTAACAGTGCAAAAGCTACAGCTTTCAAAATAGAATTTCAAGCATTATACAGTATCATAAAAATGTTTATGGGGGAATGGTCAAAATATATTAGTGGTTGTTCTATTTAAGAATAAATCCCCTTTTTTTTAGTTCTATTTTAGACTCAGTAGACACTGGGCAATGAGTAAAAAAAACATGTTTCTCAACTGGTTCCTAGCATGCTTGTCTGAACATCTGCACTGTGCTTGCCCAAGCAAGTTCCAAGGCATGATTGCAGCACTAGCGCAAAGCATTGTGGGTGCTGTAATGCATGTTGGGAGACTCACAATCAGGTATCTGTGTGGATGGTGGTAGAAAGGCCATCATTCGAAATGGGCGCTTAGCTATACAAGTTTTGGTTTTGTTTTGCTTTTTTCTTGCAGGCTAAAAACAAGAGTTTTTGTTTAGGTCAGGTTGCCTTAACCCATGTTACAGCACATATCACATACACACTGCTGTTAACACAGGTTAAGACAATCGTATTTGTCTGAAACCATGCTAATGCCTTGCTCTGCCTCCAAGGAGGGTTTTAGCATGGTTTTAGAATATGGATTGCAGGGGTGTGTGAATACTTTTTCCTGAATATTCCATTCAGGACTCCCAAATATTGAGGTATTCAATATTCAGGTTTTGTTTTGATAAAAAAAGTGAAAGAAACAGCACCCTCATACTCCTCACTAGCCTAGATTACTTAAAATATACCATTCCCATGCCCCCACCCTTAGTTAGAACCCCAGTACCCCTATTTTGATAATTAATATTTGTTTTTGAATTATAATGCCAACAATAGGCAACCAGCACAACCTGCCTGCCTCCATGGTTACCCACCAACTTTCAGCACTTTTCAGCGCAGTAAACCACATCAGATTGTTCCCCCCACCACCCCCTTGGCAGCAGCAGCACCCATCCCACCCCCTGCTTGGCCCTACACCCAATTCTGAAGGGCAATCAAGAGTGAAGAAGGCAACCAACACAGCCCACCCTACTCTGTGGCTGGTCACGTTCTTCTGAATGAAAGCGCTCATGCACTTGATGGCATACTGAACCAGCTGATCACATGATCAGCTGGTTTTACTATGTCAGCAAGCGTGTGAGCATTTTCATTCAGAAGAAGTGTTGCCTTCTTCATTCTTAATCACCCTTCAGAATGGGGTGTGACAAGATGCTGGTGGGTGTACTGCTGCCAGGTTGGGGGGGTGGAGGACAATCTGATGTGCTCTAGTGCGCTGCAAAGTGCTGAAAGTCAGCGGCTGGCCATGTTTGCAGGAGGGCTGTGCCGGTTTTCCATCACTAGACTTATAATTACAAAACGTATATTTACTATGAAAATGTGGGTACTGAGGGGAGGAGGATGGGATGTCGTTCTAACGGACTGTGAGGGGGGATGGGGTGGCTGGTATATTTTAAAGGATCTGGGTTAAGGAGGAGGTTTGAGGGCTGTTTCTTTTCCTTTTTTTTCATTTAAGATAGTATTTCCTGAATGAGAATGAATAGTGCTACTATTAGTCATTCAGATCCCAATGATGAATAGTACATTATTTGTGATATTCGGGAAATACTATTTATTACTCACATACCCCTAACTAATTGTAGCATCATTTTTACCCTGCTACAATCTAGACACAACCCTCTCAAAACATGTTAACAAAGTTAAAACTTTTTAAGAAGGCACAGTGTGTGCAGGACCTTACTGTATTGGTTTTAGCTTTGAGCTAATTTTTGAAATGTCTGCTGCTGTCCTCCCAAGGACTCCCATGAAAATGAGATGGTACATCATAAGGGGCTGTCCTGGTTGGAGAAATTTCAGTTAAATAAATTGTGGTTTTACAGCTTGAATAATTTCAGACATCATAATATGAAATTATGTGCTTGTAACTTTAGACTTGAAAAGCAAAGGTTAATGGTTACATTTTTCTTTTCCCTGTTATCTTATCCCCAGGTCGCACCTGAAAACAAGCCTTGGCTCAGCGTGCTAGTCCTGGTCAAAATTTCTAATTAAATGTCAATAAATAAAATTCTCAGGTTTTCAACTGATTCTATTGACACATGATGGACGTGTACCATATTTGCATCCTCAGACAATTGCTATAAAAATGACATCACAGTGTCAGTGGCTCAGTAGGTAGCACACTCACCTCTGAGGCCAGGAGATCAGAGGGCTGTGGGTTCAGTTCCCACATCAGGCACATGGGTTAATATCCCAGTACTGACACTGTAGTGCAGCATGGGGGGGGTGCTGCACTTCTGAGGTGCTGTCTTTCGGATGAGACGTTAAACCGGGGTCCCATCTGCCTGGATTAGTGGTAGTTCAGGTGGATGTTAAACATCCCATGCCACTTAGCAAAAAGAGTAGGGGGATTTCCCCGGTGTCCTGGCCAAATTTCCCTCATTCACTCAAAAATACCATCCCCAGCTTAATCTGGTTCAAGGTTCAATCAATCAAATCTTTATTTATCCAGGCGAACATCGTTGAGCAATGCTCATTTGCAAGATGGACCTGGTAAGGTCAAGATACAATTTATATGAAATATAACATGCAGAGAATACACAACTTTGAGAGAATAGCAAATGAATACAAAAACATCAACTCCATGACACAGTACATTGAAAAGCTAATAACAAGAAATATATTACATATATACATGATTCATGAAATAGCCAGCTTGTAATGGAAGACACTTTAGAAACTAGCACTTTTTGGTGAAAGGTTAAATGTGTCAGGGATTTACTAGATAATTTTTAAACTTGGGTGACGAGCTGTATGGACAGCTGGAAGATATATCTACAGGGAGTGATTGTAAGTGGCAAATACGTGAGGAGCAGTGATAGGGGATAGATGGGTGTATACAGGATGTTGTGGCCAGGGGTAGGAAAGGATGGAGGGAGGGAGTGGAAAAAGCTGTGCCAGAGAGGATCAATAGTGGGTCAAGAGGGGAGGGAGGGGTCGACTGGGAAGTAAAAGCTGAGAGTGTAAGGAGACTAAGTATATAATGAATAAGAAGGATGGATTGTAGTAAAGGTTTATGAAATGTGAAGTAACTGCTCGTAGGGTGCTGGGGAGCTACCTTAAATGGTCATCCAGCTGTTGAGAAAGATGAAAGGTTAGTCTAATGTTGGCGGAAGCAGTTACATTTTTCTTTGAATATCTTGTTGTATAGATATTTGAAGGCTGTGATAGATATGAGCTTGTTCACTTTCAGTGTCTTCTGCATCGTGTTCCGTAGAGTAGATAACACATAACTAATAGCATGTCTGCCATGTCGAGAGTGGAACTTAGGCACTTTAAGAGTAATGAAGAGTAGGTTCAGTCTCAGTTGCTTACTATCTGTATCCCCACTGCCCCGGTCGCCCCTGAAAAGGGGACTTCTAGGCCCAGTGGGCTTACTGGGTCAACAAAATCTAAATGTAATGCCTAAGCTCGGGGGTTCTATTTTTGTAACCCACTACCTGGCTAGCCTAGGTTCAGAGAGAAAACATTCGCTTAGCATCAGAAGCTATAGGTGCCCAAAGTGAATCCGTGGCGGTAAACCTGGTTACTCCAGATGGGGGGGTCTCCCACCTCTTGTTCCCAAATCTATCCCCGGCCATTCATTTGGAATCAACACCTTTCTTTGAACTCTCTGGTTGTAGATTGCTATCTCAAAATGTATATCACATTTAACATTCTACTCTCTATGTAGCTGGTGTCCTGACCTGCAACGTACTGTAAGTGGCTATGTCCATCCCTGTAGACCCCCACTGGTTAGATGCATTTCAAGCCATACACATATCTTAAAAGTACTGTACTTTGCGAGTCCTTTCCTGACCCCACAGTAGGCAAATACTTTTACACAACTGTCTTGGTAAAAACATGGGCTCTATGTCAGAGCAGACTCACCATGGTTCGCAGATGCCCCAGGGCTTCTCTCACAAAACACAAAATTCTCTGGTAATTCAGAATAAACTCTTGTCAGACAGCTTTTCCCATTCCCAACAGGGCCAGGGGATTGACCCTGCAATGCTGGATTCTCCCCCCCCCATCCCTCCAGGGATGGGGCACTGGACTAATTTGGGGAGCGGTCTCTACCACTTCTGCTGGTATCTTCAGTGTTCTTCTCTAGGGTGAGAACACACTACCCTGTTTCTGGTGTAGCTCTATGACAGAGCTAGGCTCTGAGAGGCTGCCAACTACAGCACACCTCCTCCTTTCACTGGAGACTGCCCAAGGCTGACTTTGAAATCCCCAACATTCTAACCTAACCCCTGCAGCCAACATTCCACTGTGGCTTATGCTGCTGCGAGAATTCTATGGTGATGTCATCCCTCCAGCTCAGCTGAGACTGAGGACAGAGTGAGACAGTGTGAAACCCATTTACCTGGTGTCTCACAAGCTGCCTTTCCCTGCCTGCCACTAGTTCTAAGTGGGATTCTAGTAACCCCGGCTGACAAGGGGGTTACATAAATAATACCTTTACATTTTCTTTGTTTTTGGCACACTGTACCACTGAGTCCTTTTATAGTTTGTATGTCTACTCCTCCTGGACAACAAACAATATGGCTGTTTTGCTTTAGGTCAAAATCTGATGTTAGGAATGTTTCCTTTATTACTTTTCAAAAAATTCCTTTAAAATGGATGGGTGAATGGATAGACGGATGGTCGGATGGATGGATGGATGGACAGATGAAGGGATGGATGGATGGATGGATGGATGGACGGATGGTTGGATGGATGGAACAAACTGCATCTCTAAGTATTACAGTTGGCAGTGCACTGTTCAGCAACTAAACCCAAATGGTTGAAGAGAGACATGTTTACTAATTTACAGTTACAATTTATATTGATTTTATTTATTTTTAAGTTTTCACCAGATAGGCTTGCTTAGCCGAGAACTGGGAGAAGAGTAATGGGGAAACAATATATAACGTAATGGTACAAGTGCATAAAATATATACAGGCAAACAGAGGTCAAGTATAGAACATGAGCAGATGTGCTAAAGAGGCAATATGCAAATATTGATACATCACTTATAGAATTTGTTGGCAGAAAAGGACCAGTAGGCCCATCCAGTCAACCCTATTTTTCCCTGCCTATTCTGACACCTCGGGCCCTATTTGGTCACTGGCATCCCTTCCCCCCCCCCTCCTCTACTTATTATACCCATGTGCCAATGCCACACATGCTAGAAGCTCCCCACTTTCTTCGCCTCCACCACCCCTTCTGGCAGGCTGTTTCCAAGCAACCACCACCCTTTCTGTGAAGAAGTTATTTCTTCATATACCTCTTAAACTACTCCATCCGCAATTTCATTGCATGCCCCCTGCATTCTGGTGCATTTCCTCCTCTGAAAGGAACTCTCTACTTGCTCCTTGTTCACCCCTGTGAGGTACTTATACAGTAGGCTTCAGTCATGTCCCCTCTCCATCTCCTGTCCTTCACAGAGTACATGCTGAGATCCTTCCTCGTATGGCTTCCAGTGCAACCTCTGCACCATTTTGGTACCCTCCTCTAGACTGCTTCCTCCCTGTCAATGTCCTTGCAGAGGTAAACTGGACACAGTATTCTAGGTGGAGAGCATTAACTGTCTGAGTATCTCCCCGTGCTGGCTGTGCTCTACATTATGTGTTATGCAGCATTCCTGTATGTGCAGCACACAAGGAGGGCTTTCAATATGGGGGCCCCTGGGTCCTGTGTTATCCTTTGAGGGCCATATAAATGTACTTCGGGAAGCTAACTTATCATTCCTATTACATGGGTGCATGGCAAAGGACTTTAGGAAACAAGGGTCATACTGTACCTGTACTAAGGTGACTATACATTTAAGCAAGTGTGGTGACCATTATGCACTAGCAATATCCCATATGCACTCTTCATAACCAGATGCATTAGTATTTGCTTAATTGGCTGAGAGAGGAACTGTAGGGCATGATACTGGGATCAAGCAGTGCTATGGGATCTTTTAACTCCCTCAGCTGATAATGCGAGCGACAGAGAGAAAGACTGACGTTTAAGTCTTCTGAAATGTGGGTATATTTATATTGACATAAATTAGACTAGTATAATTACAGTATTTTATGTTTTTACCCTGTGTTATTCTGGCAGATTGCCACTAGTATTCTAACATTTTTTATGTCAATGTCCTAAAAGCTTGCAGTCTGGCTAAAAAGCTGTCTGCATTCCATGATAATCTCCTTGGCACTTCATCACCATAAAATAAAAGCATAAAACATTAAAAACATTTCTGTTTTCATTGACTGATGATTGAAATAAGAGTCACCACAATGGATAATAGCATGCTACTAGATAACCCTAGGGTCCTCTTTTAAACTTGTTGCTGCAGCTAATTGAGGCTGTGCTGTGGTAGTTCCTAACAGAACCGTGAAGAAGAACAAAGTAATACTTTAATAATGCGATAACGAGAAAGGCGTCGGAAGATAATAAAGTAATAGTAGGGACATATGAGGGAATAAGTGCATCTGTGCAGCCTAAGTATTTAACCCCCCCCCATCCACCATTATATCTATTTCTTTTAACAACTTATCTACTCACCACTGCATGACTAAGATGCAGTATCTTATTCTCTGTGGGGTCTTGCACTTACCCACTAACAGCTTGGTGGGGTGGAGCATTGAGACTTGCCCATAACTTGCCCAGGGGGATGCAGTGTGTAAGACCCTATCCACAAAACACTTTTAAGTTATGAATAACCCACAATTGGATATGTGGTGACACAGCAAGAACTGCACACCCCAGGTGAGTTGCAAGTTAAGAGATTAAGCCAAGAGCTTCAACCTCCTGTAAAGTGCAGTTACGGTGGCATTGCCACACCCCTGACATGGGTTATTCCACTTAAAACAGTCGTAAAAAGATCAGCTCTGCACCCTGCTCTTCTCTGAATTCTCTGCTCTGTGTCAATATCTCTCTAGCCTGACCAGGTTTCTAACCCCCACTTCCCCTTCTTTTTCTCCCATTTCTTCTCACTCTCCCTCCTTTCCTACTTCCCCTTTTCGTGCTCCCCATCCTTTGCTCCTTACTCCCTGCACGTGTTCCCTAGTGTGCAGTAGCACTGATTGCCCACTTGCTGTGTAAATTATCCTTCCTTTGCACTAGAATGGAATACTAGGCATGTGCTCCACCTGCTGCAGGACTCCTTTTGTACGTTCTCCTGTACTGCGTTGTGTTGATCTTTATTCTCCCTACATTTACGCTTTGTGGTACAGAATTATTGTATTACCGTACTCTTTCTGCTGCTGTACTCTTCCCCATCAGGATACCTCGAGAAATTAGCTCGGTAGGCGTTTCCTGGTAAAAGTGCAGTAGTTGGGATGTTGGAATCCTTGGGGTTCCCCTTGGTACTGAGGAGATGACCTGGGTTCTTCTGTCATTACCTTAAATTCATCCAACTGGGGGAAATGCAGAGGATAGTTCAACATATAAAGTCTTTGATTGTTTGAGGGTACTATGACTTTATCTGTGGGGAGACATCCCCAATTGTTGGGGCCCTATGACCCAGCTTCTTCTCTCTCCTCCCCCAGCAGAAGGGAAATTACATATGAACATATGAAACTGCCAGCAGATACAAGCCTTGCGGTCTGTCTAGTCTGCTCGAGTGTGCAGCACTTCAGCCATTTAGACTGTTGCTGCCCCCTGCCCCCCCCAACCACTGCTTTTCCTCCTGTTTCACTCACACATACCCCGTCTACTCATGGATTGAACCTTCCCTTTGATCTTTTCTCACCCCCCCTTTAAACTGCTCACTGTCCACAGTGATACCACCTCCTCCAGCAGCACATTCCACCCTGTAACCACCCTTTCAGTGAAATAGTTCCACCTCATTTCCCTCCTGAATCTGCCTCCTTCCAATTTCAGATTGTGTCCCCTGGTTTCCTTCCCACCTTATAGTTTGAAAATACTCTCAGTGTTTACTGTGTTCATGCCCTTCAGGTACTTTAAGGTCTCAATCATATCCACCTTCTCCCTTCTATTCTCCAGGAAACACATACTGAGCTCTCTCAGTCTCTCCTCATAAGGTTTATCTCCCAATCCCAGGATCATTTTCATTGCTCTGTGCTGCACCCCCTCCAGTAGCTTAATGTCTTTCTTCAAGTAGGGGCACCAGTACTACATGCAGTACTCCAAGTGTGGCCTCACCAAGAATCTGTAGAGGGGCAGGATGACTTCCCCCTCTCCTAGAAGTAATTCCCCATGCTATGCAACCCAGCATCTAGCTGGCCTTTGCCACTGCCTTACTGCACTGGGCTGAGTGGTTAGTTTCCCCTGTTACCAGTACACCCAGGTCCTTCTCATCCGTTGATATGGATAACTGCACTTCTCCCAAGAAGCAACTGTTTCTGAGGTTCTTGGCTCCCTAGTGCATGGCTTTGTACTTCTTGGCATTGAACCCGAGTTTCCATGTGTTTGACCATCCCTCCAGTCTTGCCAAGTCCTCCTGGAGTACTTTGCCGCTCCCCCATCCACTTCCGTACAGATCTTACTTTCTATCCCCTCTGAAATGTCAGCTATGAAAATGTTAAACAGCACTGGTCCCAGTACCGAGTCCTGTGGGACTCTGCTTGTTACCACTCTGGGCTCTAATAATTCACCCCCCACTACTACCTTCTGCTGCCTATCCTGTAACCAGCTCTTGACCCATCTAACCAGTTTCCTGCCTGCTCCCAGGTTGCTCAATTTGCTGGTCAGCCTACCATGAGGCACCAAGTCAAAGGCCTTACTGAAGTCCAGGAAAAGAACGCCCACCGCATGACCTGTGTCCAGTGCCCAGATCACCCAATCAAAAACATCCACCAGGTTTGTCTGGCAGGATGTGCCTAAAACAAACCCATGCTGTTTGCCATCCTGGAGACCATTATCCTTCAGGAATTTTATCAGCCTTTCCCTGAGGATAGCCTCCATTAGCTTTCCTACAATGGCAGTAAGGCTCACTAGTCTATAGTTCCCTGGGTCATCCCTGGGCCCCACTCTTATGGCGTGGCACCACATGAGCCATCCTCCAATCCTTGGGCATGCACCTCGTATCCAGAGAGGTGTTGAACAGGTCCGCCAGTGGCCCCGACAGGACCTCTGCCAACTCTCTTAGGACTCTAGGATGAACTCCATCAGGCCCAGGTGCCTTATCTACCTTCAGGGACTTAAGGCCCTCTAACACCCTTTCCACTGTGATTACTCCATCCGTGACTGCCTCCCCCCCTACTCCCACCCCACCCTTCCCATTAGGTTATGGGCCCTTCCCTCTCCCTGGTGAATACTGAACAGAAGTGCTCATTGAGTACTTCTGCCTGCTCAGACTCTCTTTTCCGCCCAACCACTGCCATTCTACATCCTAACAATCTTATCCTTAGTCTTCCTCTTCTCCCGTATATACCTGAAGAAACCCCTTTCACCTTCTGTGATCCCCTGCGCTAGCTTCAGTTCTCTTTGTGCCTTGGCTGCCCTTACTATTCTATTCGCATCCCTGGATTTCCTCACATATTCCTCCCAGTCGTCCTCTCTGTTGGATCTTTTATAGATTCTAAAGGCAGCCCTCTTTTCCCTCACCCTTTTCCTTACCTCCCTGTTCATCCAACTCAGCTTCTTGGTCCTGATTTTCTTACTCTGCCTCTTTACACATGTGCTAGTGGCCTCAACTAAGCCCAGCTTGATGACTGCCCATTTTTGCTCGACATCCATGTTAGGGGTGACCACTCAAACAGTATCGTCTCTTTATTATATTGTATACCAAGCTGACCATTTCTAAGGGCATATACATTGTATGTATTGGACACTCTCTTTAACTCCTTCTGTCGCTTTGCCCTTGATGCTCCATCACGCACTCATCATTGCGACCTTTACCACACCCTGTCCTTTCCCCCATTTGCCAACAGGTGCCTCACTCATTGTGCCAAACTCACTTCAAAATTTTGGCTAGGAGAACTTCCTTCCTACCTCTTATGTTCCCTCTCCCCCCCCCACCCCCAACTCCCTCAGATCCACAGACACTCATACGTTGCTGGTCCCCCATCAAACCACTTTCATCGGACAGTCAGGTTTCACCCATCGGTTCCTGAAAATCTGGAACACCCTCTCCCCCTAAATATGACACTCCTCCTCCTCCTCCTCTTCCCACTCCCTATCCTCTGCCTTACATAACTTTCTCTCATCTAGCTGCTCCTGCTTTAATCCTCCTTAACTGCCCTCCTATGAGTCTGCTCCGCTCTGTGCCACACCATTCCCTATTAAACCTTTCTCCCCTCTGAGCCTGCTCCCCAACACGCTCCCCTCCCCCTACCACTTACCCCCCTTGCTCCTATCCCTGTCCTTACATCTACCCCCACATCCTCTATTACCAACTTGCCCTTGCTTAATTTTGCCCCCTAGCAGGATTCTCAGCATCCTGGAGGGGTCTAGCATTGGGCAAGCCTCTTCCTTCCCTCCCCCATCCCCTCTATCCTTTCTACCCAACTTATCTTCACCTGATTCTACCCTCTGGCAGTGTTCTCAGCATCCTGGAGAGGCCTAGATTTAGGCAAGCTTCTTCCATCCCCTCTGTTGTTCCTACCCAACTTATCCTCACCTGATTCTGCCCTCTGGCAGGATTCTCAGCATCCTGGAGAGGTCTAGACTTAGTCAAGCTTCTTCCTTCCCTTCTTCAACCACCTACCACTACCAAATCTATACCCGCCTACCTAACCTATCTTTCCCCTTACTCCTCCCCCCCACTCCCTCATTCCCCCCTCCCCATTTATAACCATCGCCTCATTCTGCCCCTGGCAGGGTTCTCCACATCCTGGAGGGGCTAGCGTTAGGCATGACTTGTCCTTCCTACCCAATCCCTCATCCCCACTTCTCTCCTGCCCCTCCTCTCTACCCCCTGCAATTAAATATGAGTTAGTTCACTTGAGCTAATTACTTGCACTTTTGTTCTGTCTGAGCTGCTTTCTGCTTGCACTAGCCCTGTGCTAACTTGCCCCTCACAACTGCTTATCTAGCTCTGGCAATGCTACCCCCATCTTATTAGCCCCTCCTTCCCCCAGTTGGCATCCCCTGACCACCCCTCATGCTCTTGGATGTCCTTTTCACTGCACCCATTCATTATTGCCATATCATCTCCTTCTTAATTTGCAATGCAATCCTGCTAGGAGTTGGCTACAGTGCTAATCAAATTTCTGTACGATAATCCTCAGGTATGCTAAATGTACTGTATATATACTCCACAGATATATTAAATATTAGCTGTATGTTAAATATTAACTGTATATCATTTCACAAATGTGATTTTATGTATGGCCCAGTGGCACTGAGGCGCTGGACGCCACACCTTGCACCACGCTGGCAACCCGCATTAAGGAATGAGCGCGGGTCGGCAGGGAGGAGATGGATCAAGTGTCTGATGGACTGCTCTCCATCTCCGGGGGGGTGGTATCTGCAGCCGGTGCACACCTGACCCTAGTGGAGGCTGGGGCTCAACGGCACACTGCTGTAAGAGCGAGGGTCGAGAGCATGGCAGCTGCTTGGCAGGACCGCACACGGGTGCATGCATGAGTCTGCCGCAGACATCATTGCACGTTGAGCTTCCACAAGGGAGTTAAAAAGGAAAAAGATCCTGGTGGCTGGTCGTTGCAGCCTGATGGCTGTCCCTAGCGCTCCGTCTCCGGAAGTAACACCCTGAACTGGATCCGAATCAGTGGCGGAGTAGAGGGATCCCTGCTGCCCTGCCACCGGAGTAAGCAGTGGGAGTTGCAGGGGGTGACTGCCTGAAGGAGCGGAAGCAATGGATAACAGCCAGACAAGGGGCTGACCAGGGCTGGGGGGCATAGAAAGCAATAGCAAAAAAAAAACAATTGTAATTTTATGTTTATTTTTCTGTTATGTAAATGTACAGTGTATGTTTTATTCAATCATCCAATTTTACCCCCCCCCCCAAAGGTCACACCAGGAGATGAGCAACTTGTTGTTCAGTGTGCCTTCCTGGTGAAACATTTCAATAAATAAATAAATAATATATGTTTGTTCTGCATATATGATCCAGATGCACATGCACCCCCTTTCGGGTGGTGCACACACTGTTCTGAATTACTCCCCTGGACTGGAGGTGGGCTTGACCCAGGGAGATGCACATGTCTAGGGGTATCTTTGCTTGCCAGGAGTTCCCTAGCACTCCAGTGTTTCAGTTGCTTCTCTTAGAGGCATAAATGACTTTGAAAGCCCTCTTGAGACCCTGCTACGATGAAGTAAATAAGTGTACACACTCTCAAATGTCCAAGCACTTAACTTTTACTGTAAGGTTTCGTCTAAGTTTATACTTCAGTGTACCAGAAATGGCTCCACCCACTCAGAGTATCTTCCTACCTCCCTGGGTGTCCCACAGGGGTCCATCCTAGGCCCCCTGCTGTTCTCGCTTCACATGAACTATATCACATGCTGTTTTAGCAAGACAACTTCCATCCTATACACGGATGACCTGGTGTTCTTAAGCTATTCCCCTGACATAACCAACATTAACCATGACCTTGCAACTGACCTTACCTCAGTACAGGCCTGGATCAAGGACAACAAACTTCTAATGTACTACTCCAAGTCCCAAGCCATGCTATTTGGTATGCCTCACAAGCTAATAAATCTGCCCACCCCCTTAATTGTGGTAACTGAGAGTGGCACCACTCTTCATACAGTCACCATGTTCAAGTAGCTTGGAGTCGCACTAGATCCCACCCTAGACTTCTCAACTCATATTCTCTCAGTATGCAAAGGGTGTTAATTCTAGCCTAGGAATAGTCTATAGGACCAGAAATAATCTTTCCCCCTCTGCACGCATGCATCGCTGTAGCTCGCGGACTCCTTCCAAGGCTGTCCTATGGACTATCCATGTTTGCCCACTCCTCCAATACACTGCGTCACAAGTGGACAGTAAGCTATATTATACCATGGACCCTGACCACTGACCAATGAGATAGGCAGGCTGGCACCTTACCTCTGTTGATTATCTACTGATAATCACCGCCTAAATGTGCCACCCAGCCACATCTTTAAAAAAAAAACAATACGAGGCCGAGATTACGAAACTCCGACTGCCATCTTGTTTCCCCGTGAAGTGGAGACCATAAAAGAGCAGCTCTGTACATCAGGAAAACCAAACAAAATAAAAACAGTGCTGTAATAGTGACTGGCTTATTAAGCATTATACCAAGTACTGCTTTTTTTAAAATAATAGAAAAAGCAGTACTTGGTATAATCGCAATAAGCCATTCGGGGATCTGGGTTAATCGAGGGATTTACCACAGCTGAGGCGGATTTACCCACTCGGCTGCACCTCATGGGCAAACCACCCCAGCCATGGTAAATCCCCTGATAACCCAAACCCCCTCGTGGCTTATTGCTTAAATAACATTTGTAGATTTGCCCTAGCCTGCAATCGGCTCACCCATCACTGCTCCCTCTACAGCAAGCTTGGGTGGTCCTCCACTGCAGCACTACTTAACTCCTCCCTAGAAAACTGGTGCATAACATTATTTCCTCATAGAAACCTCACTCCCTGGCCTCCCTCTTAGTACCCTGCTTGCACTGCTATGCCCTCGGATCCTCTGACACTGAGCAACTAGTAATTCCAAGATCACACTCCAAATATGGTACTTTGTCTTTCTCCTCATGATAGAAACTTTTAAGTACCTCAGTGGAATCAACAAAGTCCAAGAGGGTAGCATCTTTCAGAAAAAGAGATGTGAAGAACAAGGGGACACAATTTAAAGATAGAGGGAGGGCAATGTGAGGAAGTATTTTTTTTACAGAGAGGGTTGTGGATGCATGGAACAGCCTTCCAGAGGAGGTTGTGGGGTCTAAAACTGTGGGAGAATTCAAGAATACATGGGACAGATATAAGGCAATTCTTGTGGGGGGGGGGTAAGAAGAAATAAGCTGTTGATTAACTAGTATCTGTAGCTTATCCTGTAGGTAGGGAAATGGGCAGACTAGGTGGGCCAAGTGGTCCTTATCTGCCGTCAAAGTCTATGTTTCTATGTTTCCTCTGCTGCTCCTAAACAATGGAACAGTTTCTCAGTCACCCTGTGCACCTGCCCTAATCCAAACACTTTCAAAAGACAGTTTTGCTCCCTTCTATTGGACCGTTCCATATGTACATGTCCCTAACCAACTCCATTTTTGCGTGTCCTTAGCCAACTATTCATGCCCCTTCTTTCTTACCCTCCTCCCTGTCCAGCTGACCCCCCAATCACCCTACCTCCCCTCACCCTGCAGTGCTGTACTTATGCTACTTATCAATCTTAAATTGTACTGGCTATTGTATAATCTACTAAGTGCCATTTTCTATACATTATTACTCAAATCAGTGTCTCATACTGTTCTCTATTTTTTGCCAATTTGCACTGCTGTTTTTCTATTGCCATTGTTTTGTACAATTGTACTGTTGTTTTTTTTACATATATTTCAAATGCTATTGTTTCCTGCTAACTGTATTCCCATGTAATGTGCTTGTACTTCTCCCAGGTCGTACCTGAAAATAAGCAAATGTCTGCCTAGTGTACCCCACCTGGTAATCAAAAGCTAAATAAATAAATAAAAATAATATTTACAGGTACAGGAGATCAAGTAGACTCTGTGGAGACAGTATAGGCAGGGGAAAAATGGGCAGACTGGGTGGGCCAAGCAGTCTTTATCTGCAGTCAAATTCTATGTTGCTATGTTGGGTTATCACAGGTCCAGGGATCCTAGTCCATATGCTTTTAATCGACAATTGGCACAGTCCCACATTCAGCTCCTGGGGCTACTGATAGCCTCCCACCCCTCACTTCCAGACTGTCATGGACTAATCACTTCTCTTCACAGCCTCCCACTGGAACACATTTGAACCCTGTCTTTCCCAGGCACCTCCAATTACTCAGTTCTCTGCTATTATGGTGACACTCTCTATCCCTTTCTAAAGAAGCACATTGCACTTCATAGATGGCCTCTACCTGCTCATCACATTTGGGTCATTTGGTTTGAAATGTCAGAATGCCCTGGCCCCCCCCAAAACGGTGAAAAAAAAGCCCTGACACTCCAGACTCCCCACACTCCTCCTCCGCAATTCCCATTATGTTGAATGGCAGGGGGTGCCTCCTTGCCCCTGTACCAGCTGCCCCTTTTTGCTGCTTGCCCTAACTGGGGGATCCATCTTGTGGCCTGGTTCTTATCTAACCTGTCACTGCCTGCCATGGCAGGGATCCTATAATTTCTGACAACATTGGGGTGGTTGTCCGATGCCCCCCCCCCACATGCTTCTCCAAACTATTTTCACCTACTCTGGCAGACTGTGTCCTGATACTGCCACTGCCTGCACTGGCAAGGGAGTGGCTAGCAGTGGGGAGATTGCCAATACACCCCATGCTACTTTGACTTGCTACTGCCTGGATCCTACTACCATTGTCACTATGGTCACTGCTGTCCCACCACAGTTTGATCCTCCCCACCACTGCATGGCCCCTCTAGTGTTACTGTGACCTGTTGATCCTTTCCCTTACAGGCCAGGACCCAATGCAGTTGTTGCTGCTTCCACTTAAAGGGAAACTGCACCTTCATATTGTTTACATTTTTATCTGTTTCCATGTCAACAGACAACTCTTTCCACGTAGCTGTTAGGAATATATGTGTTTGCTTTAGTTTATTTTCTTTGTTTATACCAGCCACTGTAACTAGTATGCGGGTCTCCATTTTTCGGTTGTTGAAATCTCATTGTCCCTGAGAGCTGCATTAGCATAGAAGAGCATGATGTGTCGGCACACTTTAGATTCTATAGTACGCCTGTCTGCTCAATTAGAGTTCAACAAATCAAGCTGCAGTAAAGTGTGAAATAACACATTTACATTCAGTTATTTTTGCAAACTATCTGAGTTGTAATGGAGCATTTTTCCTTTAAATTACATTTAATGTATGTTCCCAGAGATTTTTTTTTCCAGGGTATGTGTACTTTCAGCATAGAGACACATGGTGTAAAGGGGTGCTGTGATATCATGTTCTTATATGCTGATGCAGCTCTCATGGTGAATGAGATTTAATAACCATAAAATGGAACTCCTCAGGATAGTTACAGGGGACTAGCACGAGCAGTGAAAACAAATTAAAGCAAGCATGCATATCCCCAACAGCTACAGAAAAAGAGCTGCCTGTTGACATGGAAAGAAATAAACTTTATAAGCTATAAGGGTGTAGTTTTCCTTTAAGAGAGCACCATTCATATGGTGCTGACATAGATGCCCTGTCATATGCTGGTATGTGCCATGGTCACAGTAATGTCACCCATGAAACATACTGGCATTTAGCAGGGCAGCTATAACAGTACTATACGGCAGGAAGGGCAGTCTCATTAGTAGAGGCAGGAACAGTATCGAGACCTAGCCTGCCAGGGTAGGCAGCAGCAACAGTGGGACGAGGGAGCAGCATCAGGAGGCAGCAATAATGGGGCCTTGCCTGCCAGGGCATACAGCAACATTAATATTGAGAGGCCTCTGGAAGGCCCACCCCCAACATTGTCAATAATTATGAGATTCCTAGTCCTACCAAGACAGGCAATGGCAGAGCAGCAAGGGACTGGGCCACAACATGATTTGCCTATCAGGGCAGTCAATAACATGGAGGCAGCTGAATATAGGTGCCAGGAGGCAGCCCAGTCATTTGCAAGGTACAGGTATTGGGTGGTCAGCAGTGGAGGCTCTGTTTTTAGGTGAATTTTTCACTTATAGCCATATGTGAAAGGGGGGCCTACTTTTCAAATCAAACTAATGAGCCTGAACCAAACAATTCAAACTTTACCTGGCTAGGTGTAAAACATGTGTGAGGTAGGAACCCAAGAGACTTGCACAGTTCACTGTCTGGCAAGGTATAAAACTTCCAGTGGCCAATAAAACATATTTAAGGGGCAATATGCGCATGAGGTTTTCTGTGCCTAGCTTATGGAGTGAAATGTAATGATCCAAACATCCGCAGCGGCCTCCTCCACAGACATAAACACTGCTTAACGTCTGAAGCCCTCAACTTCGCTATTTATAGCTCAGTTGTGTCTGCCATTGACTATGGGTTGATAATCTATGGTGTTGCTACTGACACTGCCCTCCGGCGACTAGAAATTGCTTTGAGCAAGGCCTGCTGCCTACTAACAGGGGCCGTGCATCGCACCCACACCTGTGTCCTCTACGAACAAGCAAACTGGCTTCAACTTCATGGTCGTATCTCTTATCAATCCTGCCTATTAGCTAAGAAGGCCACTCTTGGTCTCTTGCCTCCAGGGTCGCAGCAGCTCCTCGGCCCCTATTGTGGGACCCATCATACAAGAAGCTCAGTAAATATGACCTTCCAGGTCCCCTATAGTCATACTTCTCAAGCTCAGAGACTTTTCGCTATCAGAGCACCCAAGGCTTTTAACTCCCTGCCTTCTGAGATAGCTAACGCTGCCACATTGGGGTCCTTAAGCAGAAGCTTCGCCATTTCCTGGAATCCAATGCCTCTTGTGATTGCTTCACCTAATCCCGTCGGTGCGTTAAGGGCACTGAGTTTTACAGCTACAGATACCTAATGTACTACCCTGTCTGCCTCACCTCAGCACCAGCTTACCTGCAGCTTCCTGTATGGTGGCTAGTTTCAGCACTTTCCCGTAACCACCATACTCCTCACCAGACTAATCCCACTCTCAGCCCTCCCCTTCCCTCCTCTGCCTGTTCCCCTTTGCCTTCCCTCATGTCTGCCACCCCCTCGCCCTCCTCTCTAACCCTCTGTTATCCCCTCTGTTACTTTAACAACACTTCCTCTCTCCTCTTATCCTTTGTCAACTCTGCTACCCTTTTTAACTCTCTCCTGTGCTGTATCTCCAAGTATGAGTGCCCCTCAAGCCTCTCTAATTCCCAACAATGTCCTCCTCTGTGCCCTCTAAATCCCCTATTTTTCAAAATTTTCCTCCTGCTGACAAGGGCCCTGGCTGCTTCAATCCCACTGCTCTTATTTTTTTTAGTTTGTAATTTGCATTTGAGCAATTTGTTATCCTGTATTGTTTGTTGTGTATTCTTGTACAATGACATGGAACCTATGTAAAAGAGCCTTTGGCTCAAAGGTGTAATCTGAAATCTTAATAAATAAATAAAGGGAGCTTGGGCTCTAAAAGCATTAGCTAAGTGGACATCTAGTTGCTAAACTTGACTTTTTTTTTTACACTTAAATGTGCTAACTGTTTAAAGCAGAAGTGCTTGATATTGACGGCCAGAACCCAAATCTCATCACGCCTTTCTAGCAATGCATTTCTGACACACTGACACTCTTCACAAGGGCATACTGTAATTCAGGCATGTTGTGCTGCTGCTCGCTAGGACAATGACCCAGGTTCAGGAATAAGCCCAGGCTACCTGAGGGTCAGCCAGGGGAGAAGTACTGAGCATCCCAGCAGATGTTCTCATGGGGGAGGGGGGAATTGCATCCCATGGCTCTACTGCCATCTGGGTGACCACAGGTGGTGATGAAGGGAAACTGCAATGGAGATCGGGGACCGTTGGTTCACGCCTGTGGATTGGCTGCATCAGGCATCGCCAGCGTCCAGTCACACTACACACTCCTGGTAGAGGGCAGAGAGACGATGCATACAATGCCAGGAAGATAATGTACCACTGGCAGCCCACACCGACACCGGGCTCAAGTTGCAGCATTCCTGGGGAATCCACTTGCCTTCACCTGCACCTTAGCTGGTCAGACTGACTGCAGAGAAGTAATGCCAAAGGAGAAGAAGGTGTACTTGGACCCAGGAAATAAGTTGGAGGGGAACACAGAGGTGATGTCACAGGTGGGGGGATACCAGGGGTAGCCACAATGGTGCCTCAGTAGGGTAGACAGCATGCCTTGGTGGCAGCAGAAAGAGGTCTTAGCCTCAGGCCCAAAGAGGATAAAATGTTACAAAAAAAGAAGAATAATCAGCATTTATATAGCGCTTTTCATGCACAATGTATCCCAAAGTGCTTTAGAAGCAATGCTAGACTGGTAGTGAAGTGACTGAATGTGTAGTGGCTGCCATTTCACACATCAGCACCCACACACAGCCTGGACAATTGCATGAACTGGTTTAATGGGAAGGGGAATATTGCCCAAGGTACCGGGAATGTCCCCTACTCTTTGTGAAGAATGCCTTGGGTCCTTTTACTTCTACCTGGACACCCACCAGGATGGGTAGAAGGGACCTCGGTTTAATGTCTCATCTGAAGGACGGCATACCCCAAGAGTACAGCACCCCCCTAATACTGCACTCGGGTGCCAGCATTTAGGTATGAGTCCAATCCCAGTGTGGGACGAGAACCCACAACCTTCTGGTCCAGAGACAGATGTGCTACCAATTGAGCCACGCTGAAAACAAGTACCTAGGATAATCTCACTGAAATCCAACATATAATTTTTAGTGGGGTCCTGCTTCTACCCATTTCCATGACTGTTTGGACTGGAACACTGAGAGGTTATGCAGGGCCAGATTAATGGATGTGGGAGCCCTACTCCGAGTCATATTTCATGGCCTGGGGGACCCCTAAATGCCAACAGCCCGCTCTTCTGCGGTGCCAGGCCGGCAAGGTGGCAATGACCAGGGTACTCCAGCAGGATGTGGTCATTAAGTTTAAAAGACGAGGCTGAAAAGAAACTAGCAAAAAACACCACAAGCTTAACTCATGCCAAGACCAAGAGCCTGCTAACCTTGTTCTTGCTTGTATTTAAGTTTGTACCCTTCAAAAAGACTAATCAGAGAACTCCCTAATTAATTAGCCATCTGCCACAGTCCAGATCTTAATTTCATCTTGGTGGACTGGTCTGTTCATGCAGAAACCTTGTAAACTCAGCAATTCATCAATTTAACAATTAACCTCTAAGTAAGTGATGATGCTAAGTAGAATCCTTTCAGAGCAATGTGGTTTAATTTGCTCCCAGATTTCTGATATAAATGATGCATTAAATTCAAGCAGCAGTGAATATAGTAGATAGCCCCATGATGGCTATAGAAATAATCTTGGAGCCCTGAGCCCTGGCAGATTTCTGATATAAATGATGCATCAAATTCAAGCAAGCAGCAGTGAATATAGTAGGTAGCCCCATGATGGCTATAGAAATAATCTTGCAGGTTAGCCCTGGCTAGTGGCAGCCCCGTCAGTCACCTCCATGTAAATGCAATTAGTATTTTCTGTGTCTGTTTTTTTTTTTAGTCATTTTCTTGCTTCAGTAATCAATTGCTGCTGCTCACTGTTCTCCTGCCGTTTCCAACCAAATCCACGCCAAAAAAGAAAGACTACAAAATAACTAAATAAGTCAACACACAGTGTACTGTTAGCAGCACGGTCGACAACATACCTGTTACCTGGTGTGGCCTTGGCCTAACTGATGTGATTGATCAGGAGCCGGAGGATAAATGCCTGGATTGGATGGGTGACAGATCTTCATGCCAGCAGCGAGCCGACTCAGCCTAGGACTCCTCACAGGACCAGAAGCCCAGCAACACTGTCTGACTATACCAGCAGCATGCGATGCTGCACCACGATGTCCCAACAACAAGAAAAAAGATTAAGAAGCACTGGCTGGACAGTGTGACAAGTCTGACTCAAAGAAGCCCCCCCGGCCTGCTCTAGTCTGTTGTTACTCTGTCTTCGATTGAGACGATCTCCATCTGACCGTGACCCACCAATCGTCATCCATTTGTCCTCCTCCTCGACTCCTCACTGCTCAGCCACATGCCCTGATGCCATACACATGCACGTATGCACAGATTCCTGCTCCCCAGTAGCCACATCTCCAGAGAACCTCTGATGAGACATGGTTGGTTGGTTGGTTGTGGTGGGGTCAGGGTGGATGAGAGGTGAAGCCAGAGCCACCGGAGAGATGAGAGGCTCAGTGGAGCAGGGGCAGGGACCTGACTGGGGGGTTGCTTTTATTTTGGCAGTTGGTGGCATGATGTGAAATGAATGGCAATGACCCCGCGGCCTGCTTGGCCGGACGACAGTATGGCAGGTACGGCCAGTTGGCAGCCACGGTTGGCCAGTGGGGAAAGTAAATCTTTTTAAATATTAGTTAAATTAAACAGTGTGGGGGCCCTTCTGAACCGTGGGACTCTATGCCATGGCATAATTTGCGTAAAGGTAAATCTGGTCATGAGGTTATGTGACTTGCCTAAGGTGGCACAGTGAGAATTTAGCTCTAGTGGGATTTGAACCTGTGATCTAATGGTTCCCAAGCCAGTGCTTTAATCACTAGACTACACTCCTCAAAAATGTATTTGATTTTGCCAGCCCAACAGTGCAACAGCTGTGTATTGTGTTCCTCCTTTACCAGGGTTCATGTGCAATCCCTGTAACCTCACTCTGAGGCTGTTTGGGGGCAGGGCACGCCACTGAGTTGAGGCACTTGATTCTTGGAGTGGGAGGCTGTGGATTGCCTGACATTCTTGCACCACCCCCACCAGCCCCCACCCAATCATGGAATGGCACTGGTGTCAGGAGGAAAGGTGAAGCTGTGGCAGTCCCTAACACTATCATGTGGATGGGGGATGCAAACAGAAGAACAAAATAATACAAAAGGAAAATAACCTTATTGTCATTTTAGTCTGTTCAAGGCAGTATCTAACTCTTCTGAGGTCATGCTTAGGTGTACATGCTATATCCAGAGTGAGGATGGCAGTAGCTCTGTGTGCCCAGTTGCAACTGTGTGAGCCAGGATGTAGGGAATGGGCCAATAGATACCAGAGACAGGAACTGGACACAGTGAGCAGAAGGTCAGACCCTTGTGAGATCACTGAACACCAGAGACTGTGCAGGGTGAGAATAGAAATAAAAGATTGGGTGGGCAGTGAACAGATGGACACCAGGAACTTGTACAACCGGGTCAGGTGGGGAAACTGTGATTGGTTTTGGAAAGGGAGTGTATCTGGAGAAAAAGTTAATATTCAGAAAAAGGTATTACATCAAGTGAGTGGGGAAAATTGCATTGCATGGTCAGGGGGATCTTCTACAGAAGTAGGGGGCACACCACTGGATTCCGGCCCAGAGGGTATATATGGAACAGGTTGGGGGGGGATACTACTAAACACCCGAGACTGCTTGAAACAGACTGGGAGACAGAGGCGTTACCACAGGACACAGGGAAGTTCTAGTAACAGGGGTTCAGGTCCAACACTATGGACATGGATTAAACTGGAAATGTTCATGTGGGGGAAAGTTGCACCCCCCCATTGATTTTTAGGTAGGGGAACTGTCGCTGGTGCTGGAACTCTCCTATATTAGGAGGCAGTATAGCGAAGTGGTTAAGGGCACTTAGCTGCAAACCTGGAGACCTGAGTTTTAATCCCACGGCACCCACTTGCATACTGTGTGACCCTGAGCAAGTCACTTAACTTCCTTGTGCTCCCCAATTGCATCTGAAAACAAACTGTGGCTTAGTGTGTCTCTCCTAGTTAAAAAAAAAAAAAAAACAATTTCCCCTATGTTATTCAGTGGAGGAAGATGACAGAGGGGCAGGAACTCTCTTATAGTTTGGTATGAGGTGGGGGAACTCTGTTCCTGTGGGTTCCTGCCCAGTTTAACCGCCAACTGCAGACACAATGCTACAATATAAAGCATTGTGACATGCACCAAGTATGTGCTACAATTCTACAGAATGCTGCATATGCAAGTACTGTGGATGGAGGCCATGGTTCTTCACTCTTCTCCCCATGGTGCGAAACTGCATTTGTGTATGGTGCTGTCAGGTAGCAGTTCCAGTGAGCAGCTGGAAAGTACATATCTTTTGTGCCCCCACTGAGACTCCAATTTCAGTCCCAGCTTTCTGACAGCCAATGGCACAGTGCCATCCTAACCTGCATAGATATGTTATGTTGGAGCTGGAAAGAGAACAAGAACTTTTAAAAAAAATTCCACTGGAATAAAATAACATGGAAAAAGAAAGAGAGTTCGTGCTTTTGTTTTTTCTAAATGGCAAGTGGATTATTTCAGTGTTTTGCTTTGCTGCATTTTGTCACTTTATAAATGAGTATAAAACCTGTTGACTGATCATGCAAGTCCCTTGCCAAGTTGTTTGGTATTGGGTAAATGAAAAGTTTGAGCATGTTTATGTACAGGAAGGTGGTTTTAACTTTTCGGTAAGGTTTCATTGCATTCAAACTTCTCCCTACTCTGCTTAGTTAAATGCTCTTTGGGGTGGGTGCTGTCCTCAATAATCCATTATATTATATTATATTACCTTGTACTTATTTTTAAATGAGCATTACAAGTCAGCACAGACATTTAGATTCTAATGTGGATTAAACTACATGACTATTTTTTTTTCAACCAGTTGACACTCTCCTCTTAACCAGGTCATTGTAATCCCACAGGTGTCAGAAACGGAGGTCATGAATGGATGATGCCACATTCCATTCAGTGATAATGCAGTTGCAAGAAGGAGGTGCGAACTGCAGCCATCTCCCACCTGACTGAGACAAAGGACCATCTCCTTGAGGGGCCTAGTCAGTCCTTGCTCACGCCTTTCCTCCTCTGAATGTGTTTTTGCTCTTGACAGCAACAATGGCTTTCACAGGAGAATGACTCTTCTTAGCACCCCGTGGACAAAATCCAATTCATTCACATTTATTCCAAGCAGGAAGCGTTAACTGTCTGTAAACTGCTCCATCACTGGTAATTGCACAATAGGCAGTGCTGGTGATTACACTGTTTGGCCACTAATGCTCTAACAGATTAACACAAACATAAGGAAAAAAAACTAGTTTTTCAGACAAAAATGGTAATTCCTTATATGACAAATATTGTTACTGCAGGCACAAGATGAACCTCTCTGTAATGAATAATAATATTCCACTCCACTCACAGAAGTAAGTTTTTTTTAAACGTCTATAAAGCTATTTAAACTAATAATTCCATAAAGTCCTTGTTAAAAGAATTTTAGCCTTATTGATCCTTAGAAAACAGGAGCTGCTGGATAGTTTGACACCTCTTACTGGACAAGACAGACTTCGGTCCAGTACAAGGTATCAAACTACCCAGTGACGACATATCCTGGAAATGTCGTGACCATTCGTTATTAAATATATTTTTTAAAAGATATGGTTACCTCCTTGCCCTCTTAGCATTAACTTTAAATAGGGGACTTTAACAAAGATAATTGCATAGAGTTTTGTTGCTACATTGGCTACACAGATTGCGTCTCCAATTACTAGCATATCCCAATCTTTGAATACTGGGCTAGGAGATATGAACCATTAAAAATTAAACATAAGATCATTTTCTGTGTTAGAGCTTCAGTGTTGCATGAATATTCTGAAAGTGAATGACAGTGTCCCTTTTAACAAGGATTTATAGTGTGTTAATAATCTGAGGTGAGTTTGTGATGTAGTGTTACTTGGGCATGATTCCCAGCATAACTCAGACCCAGGAAGTTTGTGAGATTTGTCACCTCTAGCCCATTTATTTTGTACTAACTTAGTTCTAAGCACCATTGGCCCTATTCAGTACTGCAAATTGGATACACGCACATCCAGACCAGCAAACAAGTGCACAGGGCACGGCATTCTTGATCACCAGCCACCACAGGGTGCCTATCCACGGCACCATCCCTCCCACATGCATAGAAACATAGAATCTGATGACAGATGAGGACCGCTTGGCCCACCTAGTCTGCCCATTTCCCTACCTAATGGATAAGCTGCAGATCCTAGTTAACCAACAGCCTACTTCTTCCTACCCCCTCTAGAATTGCCTTATGTCTGTCCCATGATTCCTGAATTCCCCCACTGTTTTTGACTCTATGACCTCCTCAGGAAGGCTGTTCCATGCATCTGCAACCTTCTCTGTGAAGAAATACTTCCTCACATTACCTCTGAGCCTTCCCCCCTCTGTCTTCAAATTGTGCCCCCTTGTTCTTGCACATCTCTTTTTCTGAAAGATGCTACCTTCTTGGACTTTGTTGAATCCCTTGAGGTATCTGAAAGTTTCTATCATGTCCCCCCTCTCCCTCCTTTCCTCGAGGCTATACATCTTAAGTTCCTTTAGTCTTTCTTCATATGTCTTCTGGTGCAGACCCTGCACCATTTTGGTCACCCTCCTCTGGACAGCCTCCACTCTGTCTATGTCTTTGCGGAGGTGGGGTCTCCAGAACTGTACACAGTACTCCAGACGTGGTCTTACCAACTGTCTGTACACAGGACTGCCTATATAGAGGAGTGGATCAGTGGCCACAACCCATCCTTGTCCAGGACTGGATCCCCTGCTCTGTGTGGAGCAGGGGACTGTGGGACACCATGCATTCCCTGAAATTGACAAATGTCAGGTGAGTGTCTAAATGGCTGCCCCAGCCTTCTCTGCTTGACCGCAGGGCTGGGGCAGCATGGTTGGGGTGGAGGGTTAGTTTTACTGCAACCAGTGGGTGTTCTTTGTGGGGGTTCCTGCTTATATAGCCTGTGCCTGTCCCCCTTGCCCAGCACTCTGCACCTTATTTGTTTGTTTATTGCATATTTTCCGAATTACAAACCTTTGAGTCGCAGACTCATTTGCAAAGGCTCCACGTCGGTTACAGTGGTGGAGGGGAGACGGAGTACAAGGATACATACATAGTAAGGCAGTATACAGGAGAAACATACACACTCAAAATAATACACATGACAGTTCTGAACAGTGCAGTCCAGGCTTTATCTTAATACAGCAGTGACTGTAGCAGGGACATTAAGGGTATCATTTGTTAGACTAGGGGGGAGGCGTGTTGGTGGGATCCATGAGACCCTGTGTCAGTTTTTTAATGGAAGGCGTATTCTTGGGGTCCATGAGACCCTGTGTCAGATTTTTTTTTTTTTTTTTTTTTATTTAGTGTGGTAAGGTAGCCTACTTAGAAGAAGAATAGCTAGCCACAGGCACAGAAATGGGATTCAGCCAGGTGGGCTTTGAGGCCTGCTTTGAAGCGAGGAGATGCTGTGTGACTGAGTGAGCCAAGGAGGTAGTGCATTAAGCCAACGAGGAGCACGTCAGCGAAGCGATCTTTGACCCATTGATGTCCTACAGTGGGGGATCCAGAATGAAGGATTAGAGGCAAGTCGGTATTGCGCCTGATGGGGCTGGTCTGATTATTGGAGAAGGCCAAGTGGGGCGATCTGAAGTTGTATTTTTGCCAGGATACAGGTGTGGTAGTGTAGTCTTTGTTGGAAGTTTAGCCAGCCAGTCAGGGCATATAGGTCACATGTATGAGTAAGCTGGTCACTGCCGGTGACTAGTCGGCAGGCTTTATTCAGGGCGGTGTCAATACTGCGTAGTACCGTGAGTTCAGCCGATCCATATATCAATATCCCATAATCGATTAGGGAGAGGATTGAGGCAGAGGCTGCTAGATGCAAGGCCTGTGGGGGTAAACAGTGTTTAACCCGATAGAGGATTCCCACTCTTGTATTAACAGCCTTAGTGAATAGCATGGAGGGTGGGCACGCCCCCTGGCCAAACCCCCAGACCATCCATGTGCATAACTGTGCAGACAGCTGGGGAATTGAGTGCAGAAGGGATGTGTGCCCCTTTTGTGCATGCTGAAGAGTCTTTCTCTGCCTGTTTACACTCTGAGTTACTTAGGTCTTAACCAAGCAACAGCCAACTGTATACGCTGGGGTCTAGGACCTAACCATGTTTAGCAAAATTGTATCGAAATGTATGCTCTTGCATGTATTCTCTATGTAACCCCCAGGTCACATCTGGAAACGAGCGGCCCCCACTCAGTATGCTTGCCTGGTTAATCTCTTAAATAAATAAATAGGGAAGCCTACATGCCACAAATCTACGGCACATAGGCTTTGCACCATATAGTGCATAGGGCCCATTGATTGCATAGAAGACACACTCACACACACTATCTATACATTGTTTTTGTTACAATCTATTTACCCAAGATAGCCTAGCTGAGATGCAATGTTTCATTTTTAGTGAGGTCCTTCTTTTTACCCATTTTTTTTTATAGCGGAGTAAACTGAAGCCCTGAGAAACTGAATGCTTTGTTCAGGGTCACATAAGTAAGTTGTTGTGGTGGGATTTTAACCTGGATCTCCTGGTTCCCAAACCTATGCTCTAGCCATTAGATCTAACTACACTAATATCCATGGATTTTTGCAAAATAAATATATCAAAACAATGCGCTATGTCAGCATGTGGGCTGAAAGCAAAATAAAAAGATAACATTATTTATTTATTTATTAAATCGGAATTACAACCCTTTGAGTCATAGACTCATTTCCAAAGGCTCCACATCAGAATAAAACGTAGACATTCATACAGTACATACATAGAATAAATGTGGGTGAGCAATCATACAGAGTATAAGTACAATGAGCACTGGTTAATGCCTATACAATTGGTAGCTAAAACAGGGCAGAGCTATCGACATACTTAACTAATGAGCGGTTAAGACCTATACAATTAGTAGCTAAAGCAATGCATGATATGAGTTGGTAGTAAGCCGCCTCAGGGAGGCCTTGTCTTATACATAATACAATGCATTCATAGTCCAGTGCAACTATACAGTAACCGAGGGAGGTAAGGAACCTGTAGTTTAGAAATAGTAAGGGCTCTCCACTGCCAGGCCAAGGGCATGTGTGTGTGGCATGCGGCATGGTGCAGGATCCACAGGTTACCGGTTACACTGGCATTGACATGTGGAGAGGATATGGGCCCTTAAGGCAGATTTAAAAGGACCTAGATTGGTGATTGATGTGACGGCCGGTGGGAGGGCATTGTACCAGGATGGAGCTCTAAGGGGGAAGGATCGCTGGGCCATGGTGGTCCTGACCCTAGGCACCTTCCAGATAGTTTTTGGGGTGGCCTATGTGGACATTGAGATAGTGGCTGCCTGAAGAGAAGCCATGACACCTATTGGGGTTAAACCTAGGTGGATTTTTTTGGTGAAGAGACAGGTCTGGTATAATAGTTTTTCCTCAAGGGAGAGGATATTGGTGAGCGCGTATAGGGTGCAGGTATGTGTATTTCTGTGGGCACCAGAGAGGAACCAGCAGGCCTTATTGATGACTACTTGTACTTGATGAAGCGCCATAGGGTCGGTGGTAGCATAGATTGTGAGGCCATAGTCCACCAGCGATAAGACTGAGGAGGTAATGGCTAGGTGAAGTGCTTCAGGAGGCAGACAGTCTTTATGACTGTACAGGAGACCAATGCGGGTGTTGGTGGCGGAGGTGAGGATTTTTATATGTTCGTGGAATGAGAGGGAAGAGTCAAATGTAATACCTAGATACTTATACTGTTAGACCTGTTCCAGTGGGATGAGAGATATTGTTTGAGTCTAGCTATGCCTCCTGGGCATAGTCGATGATGAAAGGTGACATTTGGTGGTGGTTTAGGTAGCTGATAGGACCAGCTGAAGATGATTGGGGAGTGGTCACTTAAGGCATTGGGTAGGACACCCAGATCGGTAATATGGTGGAGACAATTAGTGAGTAGGATATCTAGTAGGGTGTGGGTTCCATTAGTGGGGTTGGCCCTGGTAGGCTGGGATACCAGTTGGGTCATATCTAACGCAGCAAAGGTATCTTTGGCATGTGTTGATGAGCTCGCCAGCCAGTCTGTGTTGAAATTCCCCAACTAGGATTTGTTCCATTTTGTGGGGGTGGCTGGCTAGGTAGTCAGAGAGCACTATAAAAGCAGGGGATTGGCTGTGGGGTGGGATGTAGGTGATGGTGAGAGTAAGAGGAGCATGGTTTGGGTCAGGGGAGTGTTTTGTTGACAGGACTTGGGCACCATGGTCTAGGGAGGGTGCAGGCAGGGTTTGGTAATGCAGTGAGTCATTTACATTGAAGGCGCAGCCATCACCTCTCTTGCCATTATGATCAAGCCTAATGAGAGAGTAGCCAGGAATAGAGACAAATGAGTCTGGGGTCTTGGCTGACAGCCAGGTTTCTGTTAAAGCTAGAATGTCTGGTTGGTGCTGTGCTGTCCAGCATTGCAGGGGTGCTGTTTGTTTTTAGGCAGGCTGCAGATATTCACATCCGCTATTCAAAGCCCCATGGGGGACCACAATTGGGGGGCACTGTTGGGCCAGGACTGGGGTGAACATTGCCAGATAGTAGAAGAAGCAAGTGGAAGATCCTGACAAGGGCCATGCATTGGTGGCGTTTTGCTGGCAAGCTTAGAAGGTGATGAGCCAGGAATGGGCAGCTGTGTGAGGGCTGGAATGGCCAGGTGGAGGAACAGACATGGAGGCTCAGGCACAGAGAGATGGGGAGGGGTGAGAGGGGTGTGGGGGCTATAGGAGAGACAGGGTGACGGGAGGGCTATGAGGGTGAGGTGCTCCCTAGCAGCAAAAGGTGTACATACCAGAGGCAACTGGGGGTTTGTTACTGAGCAGGGTAAACGTGGTTAGCAACAGTAGTATGGTTAGTTTGTGTGGGCGGGTGTTGTGAGGGAGTACAGTGGTGGTAGATGTGACCATGGGTAGGTATGAGTGGGTCTTGCTGACACCTAACATTGTGGCAGACACAGTGGCGCAGTGGTAGGCTTTCTGCCTTTGGAGCGAAAGATACCTGGTTTGAACCCCGGTTTGGATGCCACATTGTATGTCTAGTGATAGCCTGGGAGACTGTGCAAGGGACACTACAGAGAGGGGCGAAAGGCAGAGAATTTAGGTATGAATGACACAGGACAGAAGTGTTAGGGGGGAGCAGTGGGAAGAGGATTGCAACCTACATGTCTTGTTGCCCTCTAGTGGCTTTACAGTATAATCTGCAAATGGAAAAGTACACACACAAAAATACATAAAATACACTTTAAACTGAAGAAATTCAGCACTGAGTATTAAAACAGATCAGAGGCAATACTGGATTAGGGGAAAAAAAGGTTAAATAAACTGGCCGATGGTAGTGACATAGTCCAGTCAGGAGGAATTTGAAAATGCCTGGCAGGATGAGGAACCAAATAAGGAGCTCATGTTCCATGGGCAGCAATAAGAGCTGTCCCAAGATAAAGGCAATTGTCCTTAGAAAACTTACAGAGATAGCCACGCAGCCTTGAGTTCCTGGAATGCTACTCAGGCCGTACCTGCTAGCAAGGACTCTGGGAGTGTGGCAGCAGGCTCTTCTCGCCATGGAGGCGTGTAGACCCCCATCTGAGGTGCTGTTAGCCCAAAGGGCTATGAGAGTTAGAATCGATGTTTCGATCATAGGTCTTCTTCGGGAATTATCAAAAAGCAAAGTTAGTTAAATATAATAAGCCATGACAGAGTGAGCATTACAGGATTTTAATTCATGCCCCAGGGGTGTGATAAGACATGATACCGTAAGTCGAATGTCCTTACGCCCCTGGGAAGTGCATTAACATCCTGCAACGAACACACTGGAGTGGCTTATCACCCTTAGAAAATGACTCCTTGGTACTGGAATTATAATAAATTAATTTAAAACGTTGAGCACTGTTTCCTTTAAAACCTGTAACTGTAGTGGCATTAAAAGGTAAACAATTGTATTTTTGATTAAATAGTACCACTGTTGGTATTTTAGTCAGCAGGTGGCACTGTTGACAAAGTGGCTCCCTGAGCGCTATGCAGGATAGCTTTCTGCTGTACTGACAGAGTGTGGAGGTATAGTTGTTTCGGTCTTGAGAGCTCCTTGAATCCAACCAGGCAGCTAAATAACAGGGCAAGCAGGTGTTTATTTACTCACTCTCCCAGCTCTAAAAATTGTGTAAATAAAACTGGAGAGCTGATTAACAGTAGTAGCTGTTTTCTTTACAACTATGAAGCCACATGATGTATAAGCCTCCTATTGCCACGTTCCTCTACCCCCCCCCAACAACAGGATCAGAATAATTTAGTCAGTTGCTTTCCGGCCCTCAGCAACTCTGTAAATGAGGCTGGAAGCTGAATACTAAGAAGGAGCAGTTTACATCCCACCCCAACTCATATACAGTACTGGAGTCATAAATGGTAATCAGTCACTCCCTCAGCCCCACCAAATCAGCAAACAAGGCATGGGAGCTGAGTAACATAATCAACTGTTTTGCATGTGGCCTGAGACGCATGAAGAGTTGGTCTCCCATGTCGACCCCCAACAGCAGGACTGAATGGGGGAGCTGACAAAATATCCCTTTTCAGGGGTGACCCAGAAATAATTAC